>CM018040.1:5049919-6528010 GCA_008638375.1 Nyssa sinensis
TCTGGCTGGGGTCCAATTGATTTCTTTAGCCAGATTGTGTACTCAATAGTCAAGCCCAACGAGCCAGGTGGGTCCAACCCACTTCAAGAATCGAGCCATTGTATTCCAAGTCTGGGACATTGTCTTGTGTTGGACTCTGTGTTTCATAACACTTTGCTTCCTAATTGGTTTCCCTCTTGTGATCCATTCTCAGTGATGATCAGAAGATTTTATGCAAAGATTATATGTCAAGAAGATCTCTGAATTGCACGCATTGAATTATAATTTTATTATTAATATATGGCCACAAACACCGACATCATTAACAAGAACTAGTTTATGTATTTAATTAATCATAATTGCTCTTCTTGTCATTTTTTATATGGCCATGAACATAGACACCATTAACAATAACTTTTAAAAGAAGTATTAACTCTATTTTGTTCCACATTATAAGTCTATCAAACTTCAAAACTTTTCTGTATTTATAAAAAAATAAAATAATTCTTCAATTATAATATAAAAGTTAAAATAAACTAGATAATTGTATCGACACGTATAACTCATTTTAATAAATAAATCGTATTCGGATTGAAAAGTTTGACAAGACTAACTAATCATGTCATGTTCAAATTGATATATAGATCTAACTTTGTATGTCTTAACACGATATTTTAACACAATCAACACGTGTAACTCATTTTTATAAATAAATTGTATTCGGATTGAAAAGTTTGACAAGACTAACTAATCATGTCATGTTCAAACTGATACATAGATCTAAATTTATATGTCTTGACACGACACAAATTTAGATCTATGTATCAATTTGAACATGACATGATTAGTTAGTCTTGTCAAACTTTTCAATTCGAATACGATCTATTTATAAAAATGAGTTACACGTGTCGATACGATTATTCAGTTTATTTTAACTTTTATATTATATTGAAGAATTATTTTATTTTTTTATAAGTGCAGAAAAGTTTTTAAGTTTGATAGACTTATAATGTGGGACAAAATAGAGTTAATACTTCTCTTAAAAGTGAAAATATTTTTTAAACTTTGATAGACTTTCAATGTGAAACGTATTACTTTGACTCATAATTTATTTATTTTTATTAAATGTGTTAAGTCGTATTAAATGAGTGGACATAACTAAAATCCAAACACAACCTGTTTATTAATTGTGTTAAACGTGTTGACCTGTTTATGACACAAACTCATTTATACTGAACCCAAACTGGTAACTTTGTGTCGTGTCAAAAATTAACACATCTACCTATACTGTGCAAGAAACAAGAGGATGCTTATGTTCTGTCATGATGTTTCAAATTTTGTCCATTCAACTGTTCATATATTTCAAAAACGATTGTCTCGCATTGGTTGAAATATGAAGATGGTTTCACCCATTCAATTATTCGTGCTTTTCAGAAGCTATTGTCACTTGTTTGCGTGAAACGCGCAAACAATTGAACTGGTAAAGATTGAAATTTTGTTACTTGCTGAACAAGATGACGGAAAGTTTCAAACTTAATCCATTTAGTTATTCGTATATTTTATGACGCTATTGTTGTATATTTGTGTGAAATGTGAGAATGGCTTAACCCATTCAATTGTCTATATATTTCACAAGCTAAAGTCACATGATTGCTTAAAATATATGAACGGTTATATGGACAAGATTCAAGATTTCTCTAATTTTCAAAGCATCACCCGACAAATTAAACAAATATGTTCCTCGTGTCTTACCCTAGGAAGGACAATAAAAATGAAAACATATGTTCCCAATGTGTTTTTGCGTTTTTTTTATGTTCCCTGCTTCAAGAATTATGTAATGAATGCATGACCCAAAACATACAAAACAAAACATTACAATACACTAAAAAATACAAAATGAACTTCACAGCATTGCCTCCCTCTGACCACATATATATATGCCATGTCTAGAAGCTGTTTGAGGGGGATTGGGCAAGGGCGGAATCAGAATTTTTTTTTGGAGAGAGCTTAAAAAGTTTAGTGAAAAAATTATGGAGTGAAAAATAAGAGAGAAGGATTTTTAAAAATTTAATGGAAAATTTTCGGGATGTGCCAAAATTCTGGGATGGGTTAATTTGAAAATGTTCAAAAAAATTTACATGCATGGATTTTTTTTCTTTCAGAATTTGAAGTGGGCTATAGCTTGGGATAGTCTACCTATACACTTATCTTTGATTGCAGGGGAAAATCACATGAATTTTCTGTGATTCCAGCGAGACCACAAACCCCTCGAGACTGTGAACCCACTCGGGTTGCATAAGATGCCACCCATGTTCGAACAAGCAATTCATTGTCGATGCGTTTAGTCCCCATCCTACCCATGTGGGTCAAACGCAACGCAATCGATCTCTCAGTAATCAAAACGTGATTATAGGAGGACCACCTGGGGCACTAATTTGAACTTGTTTGTCTCATGGTGTGTTTGGGATGGTCTTTGGACCACATTGTCTTTGAGGTTGATCTCAAGACAATTCTACACCACCTACATTGTGCAAGATTAAGTGGCTGGCTGTTGTTTTAAAGTGATTTTCATTGAGTCTAAAATGGTAGGTATTAGGCTCTCTAGTCAATACTGTCATTGTATTAAAGAGGTCACCCAATTTGGGGTCCCCATTAACTCCAACTAGGGAAAATATGTAAATTAATGGGTATTTGTACATGTGCAACACCCATTAACTTTAAGGTATTGATTTTCTATACTTGAATTCATATGAGGTAGAATGTTTTAATAATCAAATGATATAGTAATTAGAGATAAAGTAATTGTGCTAAATAAAAACTCAATTACTAAACAATTCAATCGAGGGAAAAACTGTCTGGAGGCTAGCTCAAGATTTTTTTTGATACATATGAACGTAACTCACCCAAAGTTTTGGTCCAACTTATTTCTAATTAAACCCAACCCAACCCAACCCAACCATCATCAATTATCCATTATTTCCTAAAGCCTTGAATAAGAATTGCAAAACTTAATCCACCACAAATTTTGGCCGAACCCTATGTCTAACTAAACCCAACTCATTATTAACCATAGTCCCTTATTTTCTATTACCATTTATTTCATAGGTTTTGATATTTTCTTGTTAACATCTTCTCTTTTAACCTTTGTTTGATTACTGGGAAAATTTAAGAATAAGGAAAGGAAATAAAAACTTCTTATTTTTTTTCCTTAAAATTCTTTTTCTATCATCTTTCTTTTTGGGAAAAAAAAATTACAAGTAAAATTTCTTCAATTTGAGAAAAAAAAATATATTTAAAAATTTTTCGATTTGAAAAAAATAAAAATCCCTAATATTTTTCCCAAAAAAAAAAAAAAAAAATCTAGCCCTCCTAAATTTTTTTCCCTGATTCCACCCTTGAATTCGATAGTTAAAATATCCTATGCCATATGAGTTCAAACTTAATGTATCATCACCCTTAATTTAAAATTAAGTATGTTCAATGACGTTGTCATTTTTAGTAGTCTGCTTTTGTTTTTACATTTTTAAAGAAGGGAGCAAAAAACACACTTGATTTCTTATGTATCTTTTGTTTTTCTGAAAGCTTTTACAAATTTTGGCAAAAATTTGAAAACAAAAATGTTTTTTTTGAATTTTTTAAAAATGAAAATGAGCTATAGTGCCGCGCCTATAGTTTTGGTGAGATTGGAATATCGACTCCCATTAGTTAAAAAATCTCCAAGATAAGATTTTCATTTTCAAAAAAAAAATGTTATTGTACCAAATGTGCTTTCTATTTTGTTTATATAAAAATAAAATAAAAATTAGTTTTGTTTTCTGAAAATAAACAAAAAAGTTATCATACACTACCTAAATTGTCAATGTCCTGTGATGTTTGATTTGCATGAGAAAAATGTTAGGAAAGAATATGGGTTCAAGATAGAATCATATTATAAATATGTAATATAAGCACTAACTAATATCAATTTAAAGGTCTCATTCTTGTGATTGAAAACTTGATCTATTTACATACCTATTCATTTTTATTGTTTTTTTTTTGGTATTAAATGGTGAGAAATTTTCCTTTTTTTTGGGTCAATTTCATTTTCTAGTAAATTCAAAATTTTGAAAACATCAAAAAATACTATTAGTTATTTCTTAAAAATGGTTGTGTTTTTAATTTTTTTTTTCCATTTTTAAAAAGATATTTCCAAATATGTTTTCTGTTAGTATTTTTTGTTTTTTTTTTCTTTCTATTTTCGAAAACAAAAAATAACTTTTTGAAAACGTATCCAAACCGGCGTTTGTGTTGTCTATGCTGTGACCTAACAAGGCATTTCTATGGGTCGATAGTTGGGTATCATTTTTTTCGGTCTAAAGATGGGATAATCCTTTCCCTAACATTAAATCATCTAAACGGATAAAAATGGAAATGGAATCCAAATCTATAATATGACTAGTTAGAGACTTTAGCAATTAAGCTAATCGACATCTTCTAATCACATCATTTTTTATTAGAAAGACTGACTCCACAACCATAAGAAGGGTTATTCCTCTATAATTGACACTTAGAAGACATTAAACGTTCTCTAAGCTAGACAATTAGAGTTACATAATTGGTGTTGGGGTTAGCCTTTGGTAATTTTTTGGTGCATTGCCAATAAAATAAAATATGGTTCTGAAATTGCTTATTGCTCATGAATAGTGAAATTATTTTGAATTTTTGATTTGTTTCTACCATTCAAGTTTTGGTTGGACCAGTCTAGTTAATTGTGGTTCAGCCTGATTCACTAATTATTGGGCAGGGAGGCTTTTAAATCCTTAGTTCTGGCTGGCTATGATCCTAATCCAAATCAAGCCAATCAATTTATGGCTGTTTATATTAGAAGCCCAAACAAGATTTTGCTTAATGTATCCTCTTTGTTAATCATGACTCTTTGAAATGGGCCGGACATGGGTGAAAGTTAGGCCTAACTTGTCCAATTTGGGCCATCATGGGATCAATCCCTTAATGAAATTTGTGATTCCTCTCTAGTGGAGACAATCAACTCATCATACACATAGGGTGGAATTAAGTTGTTGGAGGTAACGTTGGTTAGAGATTTGGAATACAAATAGTTCTATAAGGGGAATTAGGTTACTCAAGTTTTAGTTAATTAGAGATTCATTTGAGACTGGTTTGTGAGATAAACGAATCAAACTTGATCATATATCGAAACTTATTACTCTCCCGAACTTGATTAAATAAACTAATAAACAATTTTGGATTATGAATTAGGTTAATCAAGTTATGGTTGATTAGAGATTCATTTGAGACTAACTTATAAGATAAATAAATCAAACTTGATCATGTACTTAAACTTATTACTCACCTAAACTTGACTCAATAAACTAATAAACAATTTAACATCTAGCCAGTTGAGCTTAGCTTGCAATCGGTTCAATCCAAGACTTGGTTGAGAGATAAATGAAGTAATTTTGATCTGTTAGTTTTCTGAGTCGAGGTTGAGCAACCCACTGTTTTGCTTGCTTACAGCCCCACAAAGAAGCATGTAATTTTGTAGTCTTAAGAAGACACAAATTGCAAAAGATCAATTACATAATCCCAAACTTATATGATTTGTCAAATCTCATGTTTTTCATTTTTACTCTAGAAAGAACAGTTTTATTGAGAATCTTCAGCTTCTTGTTTTAAGTATAATAAGAAATCTGATATTCATTAACAGTTCAACAGTGGATTGATTTGGGATGAGGGAGTTAGGAAAAGAGTGCGAACAATATGGAAAAATCTCTGGGGAATAAATTTAGAGTAATTAGGGATTTGATGATACATCCAAATGAAAAAAATATGCCACTTTTAATATGAAATAACAAGGGATTTGATGATATGTCCAAATGAAAAATTTTGGGCCACTTCATAGAAAGCATTCAAGAACCAATAGGATATCACAAGAGTTATTTGGCCATTTCAGTAAAACAGTTCAAGATTACTCCATTAAGTTCAAGGGAGAGTTGGACAGAAACTAAAGAGTATTCAAAAAGCAGTGTTGCCATGTAGCTACATAAATAAAAAAGCACTGTTGCAAAATTTTGGTAACAGGTCCAAGTTTGGATTCAAACACACAAATGCATGCACACGCGTACGCGCACATACAGAGTGAGAGAGAGAGAGAGAGAGAGAGAGAGAGAGAGAGAGAGAGAGATCCTTTCCCATTAACTGGTGAAGTGCATACCATGGCATTCAAGCTCAATGAAGCAATATTTTTGCAACATGATTACCAAAAGCATTCATATGATATATAGCACAAATATTTATTGATGCTAGGATGATGGCATTTATTTGTTAAGTATTTGAATTCAAGGACAACACGTTCTTTTCTTTTCTCATTTTCCATTGTGGAGAAGAAGAAGGGAAAAAAAAAGTTTGCTTTTCTACTATGCTTTCAGCTGCTAATTGTTTTAACATCCCAAATTTTTCGTAAAATATACATTTATAATTGGGGAAGGTGTGAACTCCATGAAGGAAAAATAATGACTTGTGATAAATTAAGTCATCCCTATGGCTTAGGGCATGGGTTGGTGTTGCCCAAAGGAGAATAGAAGTACTGATGACAACACTTATACATTATCTGAATATTGTTGTTTGTTGCTTCTTTATACATCTATCCTGATTTTTGGACTGAATTGCATCTATGGAAAGATTCCAGGATGGAATTAACTTGATTTTTGGAATGCTACGATCCTAGGTTACATAATCAAGGAAATGAGAAACTTATCAGGAGCTTCTTAATCACAACTATGAGGTAGTACATAGAGGAATGAGTGGTCTTGAGGCTTTTTTATAAGGGGAGACTCAAAAGGATTCCAGATTTGTTTAAAGAAATGCTATTAAAGAACCAAGAATTTGAACTCGAATTCAAATCTGACTGCAATTATTTCCTTGTACCTGCGGTGATGGACATTGAGCCAGGTGAAATTAGGATTATGTAGAATTTCTGTTTGATTAATTCTTTTGCAGGGATTGGGATTTCACTGTGACACTAGTCTAATAACATCACTGTCTTAGACTCCCTGTAATATTTCTCTTTACTTGACAATCGATCAACATATCTATTCTTACTCTAGCACTGCCAAATTTCTCGATGGTTGGAACAGAATTTTAAGGAAAGGGTGTCTAGTGGACCCAAACCTGACTCTATTTATAAATTTCTTGATGGTTGGAACAGAGTTTTAAGGGAAGGGTGTCTAGTGGACCCAAACCTGACTCTATTTATAGGATAGCTTCGATGATTATATGGATGCATATAATATGCATAAATTTTTACAGATTCGCTCATTTTTTGCTTCCATGTGAGAGACTACAACTGAATTTCAACCGTCATATATTTGATTCCGTTCTTATGCCTCTAATGTCAGTTTCAACAGTTGCATTTGTTTCAACAATTGCATCATTATATACAGTGGGTTGGAAATTCGGTATCTCATTTACAACCATGCTCTTTTGTTTCAAGATGCTAGTGATCTAACACTAGTATAAGATCAATATTTTACTCACATTATCATGCCATTAGGACCATACACTTTAGAGGATGTCGACACTTGAGAATGGTAACTCAAAATAGCTAACATCTTCCAAATCTTAGTTTTGTCGTATTACTAAGTTCGAATTGGAGGGAACATATACTCAAAATGCACTAAATCTTAGTTGCTCCAATTAAGTCATGAAAATTATTGCATTAACTCGCAAAGTTTACTAAGTTCTGTGATTTCTTTCCTATCATAGTCACTTGCCTATAAAGTAATTAGGGTGTCTGCTGTCTTTAGATACCATCAGCTGCATCCTTAATTCTTAGAATCTTTGTGTAAGCATATCTTGAGGCCCTGCACTAGTTACTAGGACAAATGGGCATAATATCTATCATTTTCATCTGCAGGCTCGTTTCTCTCTCTCTCTCTCTCTCTCTCCATTTTGGAAAGAAGCTAAAAGATGCAAAGCATAAAAAAACTGAGAAACTTTTAAATACATTTAAATGATGAGTGACCAATTCAATTTGCATTTAGACTAGCAATAACTTGGGTTGTTAAAAAGATGGAAAAAAAATATTTCCTTGCATGAAAAGTATCAGACTGATGATCTATTGTTTTTGTTTTTGGCCAAAGGGTTGGGTTCGAATTACCAAAAGCAGAATAGGAGTATTAATGCCAACATTTATAAATTATCTGGATTTTGTATTCATTGCTCACTCATTGCATATCCTGTCATTTGAATCGAATTGTGTCTATGACAAAGAATGTAGGAACTTTATTTCATGGAATGCCATGACCACAAGCTACATAGTGAAAGAACTATGGAAGTTATTCAGGAACTTCCTAATAACATGTATAAGACACAACTCACTGGAATGGGTGGTCAAAACTCAAAGTTGTTATCATGGTGGTGTGACTAACAAAAAAAATCCAAATTTATTCAAAGATATCCAATCAAAGAACATCTAGATCAAAAGGTAGGTTGTATTGATTTCAGTTCAAGATTCCTTATCTCTTGATGCTGAACTCTACAAAATGAAGCCCCAACAAGATATGTTTACTGGAACACTCATATGACATGTTTCCTTACCTCTTGACATGTTTTGTGTACTAATGTTTTACCTCTTGACATGTTTTGTGTACCCATGTTTTAACAACAACACTCACATGATATGTAACTTGAAGACAAAACAATTTATAACAGATGATTCAAATATAGTTGGTCATATCAATGAACATACTAGATCACAAAATCATGTTCTTTTCTATGAGTTTCTTTCAAATTCATACTTTTTTTAATTTTGAAAATTTGTTTTATTTTTGTGAATATGCAAAATGGAATTGTTGCATAGAATTCATTCGATGGGTTGTATAGCCCCAAGCCCACTATCCCAATAACTTAAAAGAGCCCACAACATTATGGTTCAAAAGCTTAAGCCTAAGTTGTTAGTAGTAAGACTTGTGGTGTTTTATATACCAATCATACTATTCCCACCCAATCGATGTGGGACAGGAGTGTCACATTCTCCCCCCTTAGGACTACCACATGTCTTCGAGGGGTGGATCTCGATCTCCTAGTTGCCCATTAAGCGGACACTTTAGGGGCCTCTACCCTCTGGGAACCGGCTCTGTTGTTACTTGTTAGTAGTAAAACTTGTGGTGTCTTATATACCAATCATACTACTCCCACCCAACCGATGTGGGACAGGATTATCACATGGGTTCCTATACCATCTAGGTTTTTTCTTTTTACCATTATGCAAAATGTTCAATGCAAAAGTCAAGAATACCAATAACCTTCTCCCCCATTCAAGTACAACTGCACTAAGATGCTAATAATAAAACCTTTTGAGAAACATCCAAACACATTAAATAAATTAAGACTCCAACTTGACACATACTCACATGGAAGTTGCATTTCCAAAACATCCTTCCATTGCTTTATTGTTGCATTTTCTTCACATGTACTCTCACTGTTTCAAACCAAGTCACCTGAAAACAACATATATGTGTTAGGGAAAGTTTACTAAGAAAGGGTGGAAAATATCAATTTATCGATCATTATTTCAAGTAAAATATAATAGGGAAAGGTAATTTGAACCAGTGCCATGGTTCTTATCATGGTGGGACTGTGAAGAAATCTAGATTTATGTTGTGAGATGATATCTAAAACTGTTAGGAAATCGTGATGATATCAGCATTTAAGTTTGCTTGATCTTGTGATATTTACATAAACATATTCGAGACAAAGGATGGTAGGAAATCATCATGATTTCAGCATTCAAGTTTCCTTGATCTTGTGATGCTTCCATATACATACTAGACCCACAGGATGGTGGGGCAAACTATAGGGAGTGAAGAAATGGATAGCAATTGATAGTGGATTTATAAATTGTACAATAGACATGCTATTACTAGCAATGGAAGTCAATTTATTTGATTTTACTAGAGGTATATTAGCATAGTATTCTAATAGCATATTTTAATTTCTTGAGTTTAATTTTTTTTAAGTGATGCCTTGTGGAGTTAGTGAGAATGCAACAAACTTACATTCATTTGCCTTGAAATTTCAGTGTGAATGAATTATTTTAGTCCTTCCAATTATAAGTGAATAGTATAAATTATCTTATACCTGAAGTTCTAGATATTAAGCTAGGTGATATGAGGATCATGCAAGAGTTTAGTGTGAATGGTCTAATAACATGAATCAAGTGGTTCCCTTTAAAAGCTGATTACTCTTATAACTCTTGACTTGTTTTGGAGAAAAGGAGTACTCAGTGCCCTGGTTTACTTCATTTCCTGAACTATGTATTTTACAAGTGGGCAGAGTTTTGAAAGCAACACTTTTGTGCATTGATAGCTTCTTTTATTTTATGGAGGATTTGGATGATTAACAGATTCACGAACGATGCTACAATATCAGAAGTGAATATGAAGTATTGTTCCATGACTAGATGTGCTTTTTCTGATGTATTAAGAGAAGCAACCAAGACAATTTCATTGTTTTCAATTTTTTGCTAGACATTCATTGGAAATTCTTGTTTAAAAACTTCACTTTACTCAGCACACTTTCTCTACATAGTTGCATCAAGGCTTGCAAGTAGGCAATTACATATTGTAATAAGTTAATTTTGTTGTTTGAAGTGAATTTAGACTAGTCAGTTGTAAAAATATGACTAATTATATATATATATATATATATATATCAACAAATCATCCTATTGATTTTCTTAATTTTTTTTAAGCTATTCGATTGTGATTGAATTAGTTTGGGTCGATATGGAAATTAACGTTGAAACAAATGGGCATTACGTATATGTATACTGTCAAATAATACTAAAACTCTTTAAGGATTTAAAGATGAGATCATATATAGTACCAAAATCAAGAAACAAATTATTCATCTAGAAATATAAACCTAAAGATGTTAAAAACACTTACCCAATAATATGGTTTGCATTGGCTAATTTCTTCTACCTCTTTGTCTGCAAGCATGCTTTTTCGACCTCCTCCCGTTCTTGCGTTGTACATCTTCAATGATCTTTACAAGCCATCTAGGCTTTCCAGTTGATAACATAAGATATCCCATAGAAAATCCAAAAACCATTCCACATCCATACCCCATCAACGTGGCTTTCCAATCAAATTCACTTGGAGACTCAGAGTTATCATCTTGTTGGATAATCATTGGTGGCGATGCTTCAGTGGAGTTGCATTTCTTTGACAATGGCAATCCACACAATCCAAAGTTGCCACCATATGAATCATTTGAGAATGTGTCAAATTGTCTGCCTTGAGGTATGGGTCCAGTTAGCTGGTTCTCCGAAACATTGAACACTTCGAGAGACGTTATACTAGTTAACTGCATAGGAATCTCCCCAATGAGCTTGTTTGAAGAGAGGTCTAACCATTCAAGCTTGCTCAAATTCTCTAGTGATTTTGGGATCTCACCTGAAAGGTTGTTGTGAGATAAGTTGAGCCCTCGTAATGAATATAGCTTCCCAATCAATTTCGGAATCTCTCCTTCAAATTTGTTTTCCGATAAATCAATGACTGTTAAGATGGTTAGGATTCTCTCCATTGCAATAAAAAATCCTTTTATTGTTATAGTTATTGCATCTTGATAGTATCCCGTGTAATCCCTTGTCCCCATGTAATCCAATCGATAGTTTGCTTCATCAATATTCATCATAGATGTCATTCCTTTAAAATATTTTGTTGGCAAAGGACCAATGAAATTATTGCATGCGATATCGATAACTCGCAAGTTGGGAAAGGGAAATTTAGCTTTGGAAGCCTTTATGGGTCCATGGAATCCATTGGACCGTAAGATAAGAACATGTAACTTAGGAAGAGTTTCCAACCAGGAAGGGAATTTACCAGTTATCTTGTTGTTTCCAAGATCTAGAACTTCTAGCTTTTTGCAATTGGCCAAAGATTTTGGTACTAGCCCTTCCAATCCATTACCATTAAAGTTGATAGTTGTCAAGCTATTACCCCGTGCAAATGTATTCGGAATGGTCCCAAAAAAGTTGTTCTTCCGCAGATCAAGCACAGAGAGGTACTTGCTGAAGTTTCCCAAACATTTTGGAATTTCACCGGTTAAGTTGTTATTAGACAAAATGAGAATTTCAAGAGAACTTGCCCTGAAAACCGATGGTGGAACATCTTTACTCAACTTATTGTTTCCAAGATCTAGCATATACAACTCTTTGCAGTTGGCCAAAGATTTGGGTATTGGTCCTTCCAGTTCATTGCCATTCATCTTGATAGTTTCGAAGCTATTCCCTCTTCTAAATATATTGGGAATGGAACCAGAAAAGCTATTTTTGCTCAAGTCGAGCGCATATAGGTCCTTGCTAAAGTTGCTTAATGGAACCGGAAGACGTCCTTGAAACATGTTAGATGAAAGGTTAAGATATAGTATATTCTTCATTGAAAGTTGCTTGATAGTGCCGCTCAAGTTATTTGATGAGAGATCGAGATAAGTTAGGTTCACAAGTTGAAAGATTGAATTCGGAATCGTGCCATGTAGCTTATTATTTCTCAATTGAATCATCTCTAATGAATTGGAGGGGAATTCTTTAATATGGCCTGTGAATTTGTTATAACTGAGGTCTAAAGACACCAGTGATGGCAGAGTGAACACCCAAGATGGAATTGTACCATTGATCGAGCAATTACGTAAGAAAAGATAAGCTAGATTTGGAAGCCCACTTACTTGTGAAGGAAGAGGACCTGCTACTTGAGCAGACCACAAGCCTAAGAAAACAAGTTGCGTTAGGTTTGCAACTAATGGCAACAATGGATCACTGAAGTTATTCCCACCAATTGATAAATAAGCAAGATTTCTAAGGTTAGGGAAAACATCTAGAGTTGAACCTTCAAAGTTGTTATTGGAAAGGTACAAATGAGTGATGTTCTTAAGCTTTCCAAGCGATGCTGGAATAGATCCTGAGAATTTGCAACTGGAAACATACAATCTATTCAGGGACTTCAGATTGCCTATTGAATTAGGCAATTCTCCAGAAAAGCTCGTGCTTCTAAGATCCAAAAATTTGAGGGGACTACTCGAGTTTAACTTTGGAAGATGACCTGTGAGATTATAATTGCCAGCTAATTGTAGCTCCTTTAAATTTGGCAGGTGGAATATATCATCGTGAAATTTTCCCTGCAATCCACATTGAACAAGGTGTAGACTTGATAAATAAGTCAAGTTCAACATGGAACTGGGTATCACTGATGATATGTTTACATTGTCAAGATGAAGCTCTCTTAATTTGGTTAGGTTTTGAACAAGCAATTGAAAACTGGGATTTTTTAATCTCAAATAATTATTATAGCCAGAGAGATCTAAGGAAGTCAATTTGGACAAGAAGGAGATTTTTGATGATATTTTGCCTGAGAATCCAGAGTTAGAGAGGTTGAGATGTGTCAAGCCGGTGAAGCGACTAAATGCAAATGAAATTGGAGAGTTATCGAATAAGTTGAAAGCAAGATTGAGACTTTGGAGGTAAGTTAAGCTGAAGAGGCTATTGTTGGGATGAATGGTACCATAAAGCCAACTGCAGCTCAAGTCCAAGCCGATCACGTGACCCAACTCCTTATCGCACTCGACCCCATCCCATGAGCAGCAATTAGTAGTCTCGTCCCAAGACTCCATCTTTGGATAAGAAACAACGCCACTATGAAGACAATAGTAGTAAAAACTTTCATTGACGGAAAAGACATTCTTCTTGAATTGGAGCAATGCAAAGCTCTGTTCTTGAGGACAGAGTTGTGCATGCAAATGAGAAATTTGGATAAAGAAGAGAATGAAAAAGAGGTTCAAGATTTGTCTGCGACCAAGCCATATTAAGCAGCCCATCTTTTCTATCAAAATCATAAGATGATAGACTATGTATAAACTGAAGCAAATATGAATCTTTTATAAGCAAATGCTACTTCAAACTAAACAAGTGTTCATTCCTAGTCCTCCATGCAAAGTAAATGCAACTGCTTTGATGACCCACATAAAACTATTCTAGTCCATGCTTTGACGATTACTTTTCTAATCATTGAATGCATTTTCTTACAAAATCAAGTTTTCCTTGGTAATTGGGTGGTTTGGAATTGTTGAATCATCTCGCATTTTCCATCTTGCAAGTAATTATAGGAGGACCTTAAGCAATTAGAAGATAAGTCATGCAAGACGTAGAAGACAAGTCATACAAAAAAACTTACCCATGCAATGTGATGACTGACTTCACTTCTTTCTTCCATTGATTTTTCATGTGGAAAATGATAACTGCAATTCTGATATGCTTTCTACCACTTTTGGAACAGAGTATTGAGGCTAGCTAACTATTTTTGGATGCATTTATAATACTTAGATATAAGAAGCATAAATTTGTGCAAAGTTGTGAAGAACTACAATTAGAATTTCCCTACACTAGTGTATTGCATGCATGTTTTAATAATAAATATCAGAAGATTTTGGTTGGTTAATTACAGACTATACTAAGAGCAGGGGAAATATGTCAATATGTCATGCTTTTTAGGATTGAATGATAGAACAGTTGACTCAACTAATCAGATTATTTTTATTTGCTTAGACCCAATTGAAAAAGGCCAGTTTTTTCCTTGGAGAACAACAAAGATTGGGAGTAAAATAAATAAAAGAAGCCTTACTAATTAAGTTTTAATAGAATTACTTAGAAACAAAATTTGTTGGACAAACTTAATTTAAAAAGAATATTAATTCATAATTTTTATATGTTTGGGAAAAAAAAATTCTGACACTTAGACCTTTCTACAGGTCTTTCTATAAGAAACCAGACACACTGCCTTGATATTGAAGTACTGAAGACTGCAAAATTAATTGGTGGATTGTCTTGATTTTAGCATTCAAAGTTTGCTTGAACTCCTCATGCTTAGATATACACACTACAGCTACAACATGGTATGGCAGGTGATGGATGAGATTGAGGTGGCAGAACTGGATGCAATTTTGGAATACAGTTAGATTTCAAGTCAGCAAATGTATGTTATTCAAATTAAGTTATTCCCAATAATAAGAGAGTTTGCAAATTTTAACAATCTCCCATTTTTCTTCTCACCATAGTATAGCATGGACCAAGCTGGATAGAGGATATATTATAAGGAAACCTGTTTAATGAAGGTCCCTCAAAAAGGACTTGCTCCTCTCCTGAAATTTCCATCAGTCAAGCAATCAAAAAACGTGTTCCTACTTTGTACCACTGCTTGCTAGTCCAAAAATTTACTTCTAACACTATGGATTAAGTAAAAAAAATATATATTTTTAGTTTAAATTAACATGAAATAATTTTAAGATTTAGTTTGATAAACAATTTCGTATATATAAGTGACATCAAAGATTGTTAATTTAATATTCACAGTACCACCCTTTAAAATATATCTATATAATTATATAAAAACAAAAAAGAACCATATTTTTTTAGTGTGTTTTTTTTTTTAAAAGAAAATTGCTTATAAACTATCAACTAAAATTAATAATGAGTAATTGTTTGTTCATTAGCCCACTTTCACTTATATATATATATATATATATATATATTTTGTGTTACATACCTTAAAATTAGATTGGAGGAGTGTTAGATACATGATTAATTAAATATATCATTACTAGCAATTTTATTTTTCAGTTAAAAATTTTAGAAAATGACAAATGTGCTTTATATAAATAAGAAGTTGTGATCAATGAGGCATTTTTTTTTGGTGGGATTGGATAATCACGTGATAATATACTCTTTTAATAATACTTTATCATAGGCATTGATAGACTTGTCCCACTCAAAAATCACTTAAGAGGATAGTTCAGTATAAAAGCAAATTGAGATAAGTATCTTGGCAGCATAAATTATAAAATTTATCATAAATTTTTTTAGTCCTTATATGAATGAACTGTCTTTAATCAATTCGGATGGGCTTGAGCTTTCATAGAAAGAAAGGTCATCTTCTTTAATCAATTCGGATGGGCCCGAGCTTAGAAAGAAAGGTCGTCGCTCGAAAAAAAAGGTGGTCAAAATTGTCAGCCAGAAATGGAATCCCGGGATATCCACCCAACAAATAATGCGTGAGGATATTTTTTGACGATGTCTTTTTTAATAATTGAATGTATTTGGTCAAAAATATTAGCTACTGATGAAGACAAGAAAGTTATGTCCCATGTAATACTGACAGCTCGCACAAAATCATATTTACTTGGTGGAAACGTTCTACTTAATGAAGGTCCCTGAAAAGGACTTGTTGTATATAAATTCAAAGGACAAGAGACTTAATAAACCATAAAATGATCATGTGGTTGTTATTGCTTGCTGCTCCATAGTCCATATTATTAAAACTTGGTTGACACGTCAAGAAGGAATTGTCTCCATTGAATAATGGAAAGGGAGGAAAGCTACATAATCTGCTTTTCAGATTATAGTTTAGCCCAAAATTCACTTGATGAGGGAGCCATTGAATGTGAGATGACAGCATGTGGAAATAAAAGATTCTTGTGGAAATTATAGTGAAGTTGCATCTATCACTTTCTACTTTATGTTGCTTATATTTTTTTTTCTTTTTTGTTTTTATTTTTAATTTTTTGGATCATAAAAAATTCTGGTAAATTCATGACAACTACCCAACAAATAATGCGAGAGGACATCCTAAAACCATAGTATTTGTCCTTCTACTCTAAAACAAGTCATCCAGTGAAAGAGGCAGAAAGTGAGAGCTGGGGATGTGCAGGGATATTCTACAAAGGGAGTCCGTCTTTTTACTTTAAAGCAAGTCAAGGTCAAGCACTCCCTAATGAATGATTGATATAGGAAAAATGATCGATTTTTGAACATATGCTCTGCCTAAAAAAAAATGTCCTTCAGATCATATAGTGATTAACTTAAAATAATGTGCTTCTTAGCAGGAATATAATATAATATAATAATTATTATATTATGATCAGCTAAAATTTTTGCATAAATAATTTGTTAATTCAATGCAATCTTTAAAACTAGGCTGGTTCAAGATTAAATATAATTTAGCTATTGGAATCAAATGCTGTAATTATTTTGGAAGAGACTTGGTCAAAAGGCACCCATTTCTTTTTTAGCTATTGGATTTATGAATGTATATTCTCCATTTGCTTTCTCATAATTAGTGGGGGACTGTAAAATCATAACCCTAAAATATACATAGAAAAAAAGTTTCGTACAATCGTTGTATCGTGTGACGGCTATTTAGATATGTGTAAATGTTTAGTATCTATGTGGGATTCACAAAGTTCTCAAATCAGAACAGCCATTATTCGTACCAAAGTTTTTTTTTCTTGTACGTGGATTGACAGAGGCCATAAATCCTCTAAAATTTTGAAAGCATATGATATGATATAATGATAATATATTCAATTTATGTCATATAATGATTATGTGACAACATACTAAATTTTTATTTAGAAATCATTATGTCATATAATGATAATATATTCAATTTAATAAATATAAAAATATAAATTTGAGCAATGGACAGATCTGATTTTTATCTATTCATTCAGCAATTGAAATTGTGCTTTTTAGAGAAAGAGAAAAGATTGGGAAGGTGCATGCATGCATAGCAATTTTCAACCCACTTCAAGTCATTGAAAAAATAAATAATATTGTACACTTAAGTTTTTGTTCCAAATTTTAATTTCAAGTGATATGAAAATGCATAATTTGTAATATTATCAAATTATGAGACTGATTTAGGTTTATAAGGTAATTAAATTCAAAATTTGAAATATATGACATTATTCTTAAAAACTGTCATAAAGATTTTCGTTTTCACACATGATTAGTCTTCATTGGCGCAGAATTGCAGTGTTCAAGACGAATGAATAATTTCTCATTCCAACTTTGTACATATATTGAACTATGTGTTCAATCACATTTACTTTCCAATTTTGCTTCCTCTCATGCTCCATTCTTGCTATTCTCTCAATTGCAACACACGACAATTCATTGTTGATGAGATTAATGGTTGTTATATGTTCCATATAATAGTGACAACTTGCACAAAGTCATGGTTACTTTGTGGAAATTTTATGCTTAATGAATGTCCCTCGAAATTCACTTAATGAGGTTGCCATTGAATGTGAGATGACAATGTGTAGAAATAAAAGATTCTGGTCGAAATTATAGAAAGGACCATAGCAAGTTGCAATATCTATCACTTTCTAGTTTCTATTGCAATATGGTGACCAATTTTTTCTTTATTTTTGACAAGTTTTCATCTGGGAGAAATGAAAACATGAAGTTTTATCTAAGTTTTCAAAAGAAGAAAAAAACTGTTTTCCATAACTTATAATTTTAAATCCCAAAATCTAATTCAACAGTTGAATTGGGGTAGATGCAAATTTCATCCCGGGGGGGGGGGAGGGGAGGGATTAAATTCTACTAACTGTTAACGATCGATACAGAGAAAACTCGAACTCGACATGTTCAAATTTTATATAATAAAAAATTCATGTGAGTGAGACAAATTCTAGAGTCCTTTAATTTCAGCTTAACCAATCAGCTTATTATATTTGAGTATAAAATCAAGCACTTAATTTAAAACTAACCAATTTTTTTTATTTAAATTAGAATTAACTTATGGAGTGGAGCTTACACTTTTAAAGCTGAAATCAGCTTATTCCAATAAGTTATTTTTTGGTGCTTAATTGATTAAACTGGTAAATAGTAATGTAATATTACCCAATTAACTTTGATTTTTTCTGTTCTTTTTATAATTTTGTCCCTTTTTTATATCATTTTTGTTTTTTATAATCACTTTTTAATAATTTTTTATCAAATACTTAATTTTTTTTTTTCATTAGCTGGTTAACTCCAATAACTATTTATCTTTAACAATACTTTGGGATATAAAACATCGTAGAGAAAACAAATAAATAGATTAGAAAAGGAGGTTTGTCATTTGTTGTCACTCACCACCATATGTAACCATAGTCAAGTCCAAAATACATAATTGTCTTGACACTAGTGGCATTATGCCCGCCACTTAATGCGCAAATTAGCTTTCCATTCAACAATCCATGCTCATTTGATCAAGAAGTTCAATTTTTATTTTCTTAGGCTATAATAATGAAAGTTTTGATAGTGCCAAGGTAACCCCACTTGAAAATGATGCGAAAGCCGTGGCCGTAACGTATTATCTTGAGAGGATCCAAAGTCATATATGTATATGTATACACACTTTCCCATTTGTAGTATAACGATTAATTATTTAATAAAACTATCACAACACGTTATTGTGTGACAATATTTCACAAATTTTGTAATTTTTTTAAATTTATAAAAAAATTAATACCCATAATTCACGAGAATTTTGAAAATTTGTAAGACATCGTATAATTTCTCCTTTGCAAATTTTGTTGATTTTCTTTCTCAACAATCTAATTCCATTTCTATTTCGTTTGATTTCTTGGAGTAGTCCTGAACTATATGTTACAATAAGAGAGCCTGAAAATAAAGATGGATGACGAAGGAAACAAAGTGAACTGATGAAAAAGCTGATCAACAACCAAGTGGCCGGTTGCCCAGACAAGAATGGAGTTGGGAATTTACTTTGCTAGGTGAACTTTATTTTTAATGCTTGATTATAAATTTAAAAATTAAATAAATTATTAAAATTTAATATTAAGTGATATATTTTGTAAGTAATTAAATTTGTTAATATTAATTAGCCTACAAAATAGATAAAGAATCTAACCAAAGAAAAAACCATAAAAAAATTTACATTATAAAATATATTTCAAAAAAATAAATAAAAATTTTATTGAAGGTGTCAAATTAAAATAAAATAAAATTAATGATAAAATGTGAAAAAAATTTAAATTTAACAAAACAAAATATTTTTTTTAAAAGAACAAAAGAAATTCAAATTTAAAAATTTAGGGTGCATTGACTGACTTACTCCAGCTTAAGAGAAATTCTTAAGTAAATTGGGTCTATCATGTAATTGTGGACCAGACCAATCATAATATAACATTTATACAATAAAGTTATAAAATTCATGTTTGATGTGAAATAAAGTTAATATTTATAACTTTATTTTACAAATGTCATGTTATGATCAGTTGAATCCACAATCAAATGATGACCCGATCCATTCAAGAATTTCTCTCGCCCTAGGCCCAAGTTGGTTCTATCTAAGTCTCAGATAAGATCATTTGGAATTTTAATCAGTGGTTAATTACTGCCTATTATTATAGTTTATGATAGTTGTTTTATGGGTGACAAAATCTTGGAATTCTCAATGGTTAGCATTTAATTTACATCACCCCTAACTGCTGAACAAGATCATATGTAAAATCTCTGCTTTTTGTAGCCTTAAACTTACCCTTTTAAGTTCTGTTTGGTCGAAGGACACTTCCTGGCGCAATCCTGGGGCAGCAATGAACACAACCCAACACCAACATTTTGTAGAAAAAGGGGCAACAAACAAAAGTTGACTGAAAAATTTTCCATTCAACAGGTACATCTCATATGATTCACATGGCATAGTGTGTAACACGAGAAGTCATCAAGTTATCAATTGGAAAAAGTTTCAAATGATTTTTATTTTTAATTTTACTAAGACCAATGAATCTTGCTTTTTCATAAATGATTCCATATAAGTATATAATTTGCATGATTTTCAATATTACTCTATTAATTTAGATTTTTAATTTTGTCCTTTAATTTTTTTAATTGGAATTCAGTCAAGGATTTCTTATAAAGTCATAAATTAACATAACGTCCAATTCAAAACAATTTAGCTATTGGAATCAAATGGTTGGTATCCATGTGCGATTCATAAAGTTCTCAAATCAGAACAGCCATTACTCGTACTGTTGGATCCAAATCGAACAAAGAAACCATAAAAATTAATCAGTCACGGCAATTGTTGGAGCAGAGTAAAATAAACAAGTTTAGTATAAAGGCTTGTATTGGGAAACGTGTAAAGAGACTTATTTGAAACAAAACTCCATCAACAATGTCGCAGCAAAACACTCACACCACGCAGGGCACTGTACGCAGGAATTCAATTTTTTTTTATTTCTTTTGGCTTGCGGCTCACAATCACATCTCACGGCTATATATATATAAAGCCTAACCCTAATTTAATTAGGACTCTTACCATTATTAGGACTCAACTTTAAACATCCTAATCAAATATAGTAACTTGGTTTAATTGGCTCACGCGTACCAAAGTTTTCTTTTTTTTTCTTGTATAGGGAATGACAGAGACCATGAATCCTCTAAAATTTTGAAAGCATATGATATGATATACATTTGTGTGTGTATTTTTGTGAGAGAGAGATGATAATTGACAAGAAAATTATAACCACGATACAAAATTGTTAAGAAGAACCTTCATGTGATAATGAAGACAGAGTGTTAATTTTTATGTTGTGAAAGCATGTAATGAGAAGCTGAGAGCCCGAATTATAAAAGGGTTCTCTCATAACTTTAAGACCTTCAAATCCATTACAGGTACCATTGGCCTAATAAGTTATGTGACAACATACTAAATTTTTTTTTAGAAATCATTATGTCATAATTTGTAATATTATCAAATTATGTGACTGATTTAGGTTTATAAGATAATTAAATTCAAAATTTGAAATATATGACATTATTCTTAAAAACTGTCATGAAAATTCTCATTTTCACACATGATTAGTATTTATTGGCACAGAATGGTAGTGTTCAAGACGAATAAATAATTTCTCATTCCAGCTTCGTACATATATTGAACTATGTGTTCGATCACATTTACTTTCCAATTTTGCTTCCTCTCGTGCTTCAGTCTTGCTATTCTCTCAATTGCAACACATGACAATTCGTTGTTGATGAGATTAATGGTTGTTATATGTCCCATATAATAGTGACAACTTGCACAAAGTCATGGTTACTTTGTGAAAATTTTCTGCTTAATGAAGGTCCCTCGAAATTCACTTAATGAGGTTGCCATTGAATGTGAGATGACAATCTGTAGAAATAAAAGATTCTGGTGGAAATTATAGAAAGGACCGTAGCAAGTTGCAATATCTATCACTTTCTAGTTTCTATTGCAATATGGTGACCAATTTTTTCTTTATTTTTGACAAGTTTTCATTTGAGAGAAATGAAAACACGAAGTTTTATCTAAGTTTTCTTATCCTTGAAAAAAAAAAGAAGAAAAAAACTATTGTTCGACTATGTTTTCCATTACTTATAATTTTAAATCCCAAAATTTAATTCAACAATTGAATAGGGGTAGATGCAAATTTCATCCCGGGGGGGGGAGGGATTAAATTCTGCTAACTGTTAATGATCGATATAGAGAGAATTCGAAGATTGATACCAAAGTTTTTTTTTTTTCTTGTACAGGGAATGACAGAGACCATGAAGAACTGCATTTAGAATTTCCCTACACTAGTGTATTGCATGCATGTTTTAATAATAAATATCAGAAGATTTTGGTTGGTTAATTACAGACTATACTAAGAGCAGGGGAAATATGTCAATATGTCATGCTTTTTAGGATTGAATGATAGAACAGTTGACTCAACTAATCAGATTATTTTTATTTGCTTAGACCCAATAGAAACAGGCCAGTTTTTGCCTTGGAGAACAACAAAGATTGGGAGCAAAATAATTCTAACACTATATACCTTTCTACAGGTCTTTCTATAAGAAACCTGACACACTACCTTGATATTGAAGTAAATTCAGTGCTGCTCCATAAAACAAAGTGGTAAAATTTGTCCATATTATTAATCATCTACCCATTTCAGCGAATTTGAGTCACTTCTTGGACCATGAAAATAATGAAGGTCCTGTCACAATTCCAAAGTATTAGCACCCATTTAACGTGTCAAAGGAGGAATTGGCACCAAAGAAAGTGAAATGGAGAAAGGTTGTGATATGCCCCTAAGAATCCATCTAGTTAGAATATAGTCTAGCCCAATATTCTCTTATGCTCCATTTGGTTCACAAATTCAGGGAGTGGAAAGGAAAATATAATGTATTAGAAAACATTTTTTTGTTATTATTATTATTTGGTTACCATGAGAAATGATAGGAAAATCAAAATGTGGAAAAGTAACATAACATGTCATTCCACTTGTTTAATTTTTATTTTTTATAATTAAAGATTATTTTTGAAAAAAAAAATTAATATTGAATTTTATTTAAGATGAAGAGAAAATAAAAGTGAAATTACTTTTCCTTTCCTTTTCTTTTTCCTTTTACTTCACTAAATTTGTTAACCAAATGGAGCCATAATGAGGGAGCAATAAATGTGAGACAATAGGATGTTGAAATAAAAGACTCTATAGGACATGAGAAGGGACATTACAAAGAAGAATCAAAGAAGTTGCATTCACCAGTTCCTACTTTCCCAAGCAATTTGATGACTGACTTTTCTTTTTTTCCTACATTGGTTTTTCATGTAGGGAAAATGTTATTATGAATCAAGCATCCTGTTTGTCTTTTTGAGTGCACTGCCATTGGTACTGAAATATTTGCATCAATATTTGATGGAAAATCATAATTCAATGTTGATACTGGAATCTTTAAATCACTTTTTGATTGAAAATCTTATTTAATTGTTCATTTTCTAGAGTATAATTTATTGTTTTAGGTGATATCTAGTGGAGTCAGCGCAGATGCAAAATAACTAAATAAAATAAAAAAATTCACTAGCCCGGCTAGCATTTTCACTTGCGTGGGGATTTTATAAGTGTGCTATTACTTCAGTCTTGCAATCACAAAATTCTTGATATTATAAGTTTGCACATTGCACATTGTAGTACAGTTGGAAGAGAGTACTAAGATTTGAATGATTATATGCTTACATTGATGATACTGAGATATAAGAAGCATAAATATGTTATTTTGCAGAGTTGTTCATTTTAGGCCGCCATTACAATTTCAGTGATCATAAATTGGAATATGATTTTCATGCTTTTAACTTTAGTTTCATTTAATTTTTTAAAAGCCCCTATTGTCAATAGTTGCATCATCATATAGGGGTAAGCATTTGTATCCCATTTTTTTGTTTTTGGATGTATGGTTAGAGTATCCATGATAGAGAATTTGACTGTAGAGGTGGACTTCAAAAAGCTGAATAAAGCTCATTAGGTGATGCTCCATAGAACAAAGTGCTAATATTTGTCCCTCTATGTTATTAACCTTCTACCCTTTTTAAAATTTAATAGGCAGCCATCTAAATGGACTTGAGTCACTTCTTGTACCATGTAAACAATTCATTACAGATTTGAAAGTTCAAATTAATGCTAATTTTTACACACCTTCCCTTATATTGCCTGCCTTTTGCAATTGACTATATGGATATTATAGTGAATGCAGCCTTCTCAGTGATTCGACATGTTTGGTCTTGTTGGTTATCTGTCATTTTTCACCTTTTGAATAAACTGGGGGTGAGCAAGCTGGACCGGAGGACAAACAGCGAAAACCTGTCTTAAGATATATACAACTTGCACAAATGTTCTTGGATATTGAATGCTTCTTAGAATAATGAAGGTGTTTTGAAAGGACTTTGTGTTCTTATCTTATAAATTGTAGGCCAAGCAATCCCAGATCAATCAAAAGATATTAATGCAAAGACTTAAAACACCAAAAAAGTTGTTATGTTAGGGTTACTGCTGACTAGTCTGAACTATTAGCACGTCTTTGACACGCTAAGGTGGAATTGACATCATTTAATGTAAATGGAGAAAATCTATATGATCAGATTTTCAAAATACATTTGGATGGAATGCAATTTATTCCTCAAATTCACTTAATGTATTGATAACCACACAATCGCAATTAGTACCAAATCAACTTGCTTTCCACCACTTGCATTTTCAGCCTTAAGCTAAGTAGATGGATATGTGACAAGGAAGTGCTGTCCCACTTCTTGGAACTGTCCTACTCAATAAATAGCCCTCAAAAAAAAAAAAAAAAAGTTTGCTCTTATCTTGAAATTTCATTGGTCAAGCAGCCCCAAAACAATAAAAAAAAAAAAAATGCGTTCTTATTTGGTGCCACTGATTATTAGTCCAATGCATTAGCACCCTTTTGTCACGTCGACGGACTGACACCACAGAATGTCGATAGAGAAAGATTATATAATATGTCTTTCGGAAGCCACCTGGTTGGAAACTTGGAATATAATTTAGCCCAATATTCACTTAAGCTCCATTTGACTCACAATTTCACTTAGGGGAAAAGAAAAGATAGTGCAAAAGAAAACATTTTGTGCATTGTGAAGCCTTGAAAAGGAAGCATTAAATGTGAGATAACTGGGTCTGGGAGTAAAAGATGGTAAATGACATGAAAAGGGACATCATAGAGAAGAATCTAAGAAGTTTCATTTATCACTTTATAATTTTCCATGCAATATGATGACTGACTTTTCTTCTTTCTTCCATTGATTTTTCTTGTGTGGAAAATGGTAACATGAATTAAAGCTAGGGGTATGCTGTGGACCAAATCTAACTTTGTGTGAATGCATTTATCATACTTAGATATACAAAGAATAAATTTGTGCATTGTCGTTGTTTGGCTTCCATGTAAAGAACAGCAAAGAGAATTTCAATAATCATTTACTTGATCATCTTCTTTACGTTTATAAGGTTATTTCTAATAGTTTCATTATTAGATATTGGTATCCAAATTTAGTTGGCAATGAAATTGATTGATTAATGGAGTATGAATCAATCATTATGTTTCTCTTTTTTGAATATGTTGTTCATGCTTTTAAGTTTAGTTCAAAAGTTTAATTTTGCAAAGCCCCTATTCATTACGGAATTGAATGTTGAAATTAATCCCAACCTATACACATCTTCCCCTTATATCCCCTGCATTTTGTTATTGCCTATTTGAATATTACAGGGATGCAACTCCTCTCAGTCATAGGACAGGTTTGGACCTGTTGATTATATGCCATTTTCTACCTTGTGAACAAAGAGTGTGGGACCAAGCTGGACCGGAGGACTTGCACAAGAGGTCTTCGATATAGAATGATTCCTAAAATAATGGTGGTACCAATTTAGTGATATAAAATAAGTATATTAAAAAAGTAAATAAATTAAAAATATAAATTATTATTTGATCCAACAAATAATAAAGATTGTGGTACCAAGCAAGATAAGTGTTTTAAAACTTTTTTTAATAATAAAAGTTAAAAATTATGATAAACAAACACCTTGTTGGATATTTAAGTAAAAGAGAAAAAAAATAATTTATAGAGATTTAGAGAAAAAATAATTTTTTTTAATGAATTTTTAAAAATATCAAATATACCCTTAATTGTTTGTGTTAAAAATTAGAATTTTTTTTTATAATAAAATGAATTAAATTATCAAATAATTTTATACACTACCAAATATATATATATTTATTTATTTTTTTAAATATTTTTTTTTAAAAGTACACGTATCTATAATACACGATGCGATACACATTTTTGAAAAACAATACGTCTTTTGATACACGTTTTGACAACTATGTACCTAAGTAAGTAAATTGGAGGGGACCCCACCCTATAATCCCAAAATGGCAGCCAATTTGTCCATCTCTACGATTTCCCCCACCAAAATGAGTTCCACCTTACTTACATTCACCTTCAACCCAAACACCAACTCAAAGCATTACAGCATATATCGAAGAAATTTAAATTTCCTTTCCTTAGAATCACAAAAATCGATTGTGTCATCCGCAAATAACAAGTTGGAGACCTCCACCCTTCCCCTTATCTCAACTTTTACTTTGAACCCTGGATTAAACCCCCTTCGCTGACCCTATCTAAGAAGCACGAATACAAACACAAGACATGGATACGACGCGACACGGACACGCCGACAAAGAATTTTTTAAAAAACTAGGACATACTGGAAACACGCTAAATAATATATATATATATATATATTATATGAGTATATAATTTAATTCTAACATTATTTCAATTAATTTTAAGATTACCTATTAAAAAATATTATTAATAATAAAGACCTATTTTACGACATGTTTCATTAAGTTGATTTATCAAAAATTAATATAATTTTTTTAACCAATTTAGTGATATAAAATAAGTATATTAATAAAGTAAATAAATTAAAAATTAAAAATATTATTTGATCCAACAAATAATAAAGATTGTGTGGTACCAAGCAAGAAAAGTGTTTTAAAACTTTTTTAATAATAAAAGTTAAAAAAATTACTAAATAAAACTAAAGGGGAACACGTAGGCAGTCAAAACAAAAGAGGGGGGGCTGTCCATCATTTTTCTAAAGGCCTCCATACCCCATTGGAGACCCATTCACCAACACCGATTAAGACACAGTAGAGATACATCTCCATATCCATCCCCTCCACCTCAGCCCAAAGCCCATTCTCATCACATACATCAAATGATGTGATTATAAACCTTTTCATGTTGTGAGAGAGTTGAACAACGAAAATAGATGGCGAATGCTTAATTGAATTGATCATGTCCTCTATTCAGGAACAATACCAACCTACTCCTTACCACTCTAGGGGTACTTTAGTCATAGGTTCTACAGGAGCTAGACGATCCTATTTGCTCAAATACCTAGCAAAAAACTCCTATGTTCCTTTCATTACGGTATTTCTAAATAATTTCATGCATAACAAGCCTAGGATTGGTGTATTCTTTTATATCCTATACGTTTCACAAATAGGGCCAAGTATTACAACTCTTTTTACCCATCCTATATATTGTCCTTTTCATGCCATGTTGGAATAGAAACTTTAACTTATTAGATTATTACATGAGTAGAGCACCTTGTTTACATGTGCTCCAATGTTTTTCAGGGGAGTCCATCATGAAATTAAAAGACTATTAAGAAATTGATGTTTGACTCAATAACTATGAGAGAACAATAGCCCGACAAATAGCACCTTCCAGTATGACTACCTTGTTACAACTTCACTCCAGTCACTAGCCTTATTCCCCTCCTTGTAGTGAAGAGGTTTTTCAAACCAAAAAAGGTCTTTTTCTCTATCTCCTTTTTAAAGTACTTTGATCTTCGAATTTTCAAAATTCCCATCCAGATAAGAAGTTTAATAAACTTGGCTATTTTTATAAGGCATATTGAGTATTGTTTCTTTGATCACAGCAACAGTAACAACACCAATATGAGCATATCACGATTGCTAGCTCCTATGATTCAAATACACATTAATTCTCAAGCCCCGCAATTATCTGATACAAAATCTCCATGAATAGGAACAAAACCTTATTCCATGAGGTTCCTCTTTTTTGTTCTTAAGAAAGTTCCTACTCGGACAGGCCTCACTCTACTTAGCCCTTATTTTCATATTTTTCATTCCTTACCTTAATTTTAAATCTACTTGTTGGAAGAAAATAAGTTTCTTAAAATTTTGAATCTCGAATCTTTTTTTATTGAAAAAAATGAAGAACCTAAGGGGCGGTCTATAAATCTTGATACATATGTTAAAGTTAAAGCCATCCACATAAAAGGCCTTATCCCATTTAAGTTTGGATTCTAGAGTTAATTCATGTGTCTTTCTTACTCTGAAGAGAAGAAGAAAATGGAATAGCATCAATCATGATAAACTTACAAAAAGAATTTTAAGTTCCTCTCATCCATCACCCCATGGTCTCCAACCGTCAAGTAAAAAATGATATTCATTAAACTCACTCTTCCTCCAATGTTAGCAATTTTATGGAAGAACATAGTATGTCGTGTTTTTTTTCGATACAAAGAGATTTCCTCTATAATTTCAAGGTTTGGAAGCTCATCCTGTTTAGCCTTTTTGACTACTAATATATTGTTTCTGCTCTTCATGCCAGCAGCGTACCTCTTAGTTGCTATGACTCGCACAGAGCCAAAATATAAGATACACATCACTAACAAAAAAGGACAAGGGATTTATTCAACAAAATTAGCCCACAAAGTTTTGAATAAATATCAACTTATCATGGGTGTGTGTTTACACCAGAGAGAGAGAGAGAGAGAGAGAGAGAGAGAGAGATGCCTTTGATAATGCAAAAAGTTGAGTGTGCATGCCATTTTGGTCGCGGTTAAAATTTGGTCCAAGCCAATCCACCAGTGCTACAAAGCACCAAAAAGATTCCGATTCATCCTTCATTACGAAAAATATCAGGAACAGAAGATCACTCATACCCATTAAGGTAGAATAAAGGTTTTTCAAGAGCAAAATACATAGTAAAGCATCCACAACTGTGTATATGTACAGATAAAGAAACCTTTGCAATGACTGATATAAACAAGCAATGTAAGAACAATAATTACATTTCGCAGTGCAGGAACCCAATAATATGGGTTCAACACTAGAATAGCCAACCATCGCTTATTATGACAACTATCACTTCTGCTGCTATTACTACCATTTTTTTATCAGAAACATCATATATTTTTAGTGAGGGATAAATAAAATGACAGACAAGACATCCAGCCATGTCAAACAACGAGCAAAAGATTTTTTTTTTTTGTACTATATTAGCACAATGTTTTTTAGTTGTCTGCAACATCAGTAACAAGAAAATAGATTGTCCGGAAAAAGATTCACGAAATTGAAAAGGCTCACATGACATTACTTAAATGCAACTATTAAGTTGATTTGTGATGGCACTATTTTTATATAGGTAGTGGAATTGTGATACTGCTTGTTGACTATACAATGTTTTAAATTCAACATGGATGGCTTCAAATTTGATCCATTTTTGTCACTCCCAAACTTGAGAACTGAAATTTAAGTAAAGGTGTAATCAAAATTTCACATTTCAAAAGCTTTGATTCATGACTATGAGCATCAATCAAAGACAAAAATCTTGTGAAAATTACCTATTGTGCCAATCTAATCGCACAAGACTTAAGTTTAAGTCTTAAACCTTTCGACAAAATTTTTGAATGAATACACCTTCATCATTATATACAAACTAATGCAGCAGCTGGGATAGCCAGGAAAATTTATGGAGCATCCAAAACACTTCAAAAATGCCTCATAATGAGTTGGAATTGATTGGTGCCTAATGACCTTCATGGAGTACTGTTGTACACTGTTGGTCTTGTTAAGTTCTTTTGTGTAAGTGTATTATGGTCTAATAAAGCAAGTCTCGTTAATGTAGGGCTGAGTAAGAGGATCTAATGGTCAGATGATATCCCCGGCTGTAGACTTAGATGAGGCTGTTTTAGGGCAACTTTTTGTATTTCTTGTCTGCTGAAATAGAAGCTATATTTACAGCCCCTTTATCTGCCATTTTCTCGTTATTTTCCTTCTTGTTTTCTCTACTCTCTACTTATTCTAATCGAAGGTTAGCTGGTTAACTGTCCTCCTTGTTCAATTGTTGAACTAAGGAAGTGAGGCATAGCTTCAACTTTCATTACAAAGTTGCATCGGGTTGGTTTCAAAGCCTCACAAGTCTTACTGCCATCTATTTGAAATAAGGCCTCCAGGAAAAAGACCACGTCGGGCTACTACATCAACCCCAACTGAAGCTAGGGATAAGATTGAACAACTACGGAGACAAGTTGAGATATTGGCCCATTGCCTCGACAACTTGAGCCCACAACTCAAGAGGACGATGCCTTTGAATCATGATTTTTCCAAAAGCCCCTTGTTTGTACCCTAATCATGCTCAGACGCTGATTGAGCGCCACGAGTAATGGGTCACGTGCATGGAAGACCATCAGGCCTCAAACCAAATTATGAGCGAAGTATCAATGTTAGCTCTTTGAAATTGATGGCAGACATACTTGAGTGATCCAAGGATCAACTATAGATTCCTAGGCCATTTGGGAAAAGGTGCAAGGAATGACCAAGAAGACCAAAGAAAGAGTTTGATCAAGTATAGAATCTTGGAGTTATTATGATTAGTGACTTTGATCACTATTCTTAGTGTATTCCTAATTTTTTATGCAAAGGTTTCAAATTTGTTTGTAAATATTATCTTATAAATTTGCAAATTTTGAAGTAGATTGGAGAAGATTTATCCGATGCATTCTCGTGTGTTTTGAAGCGGTGTCAGGTCTAAAGATCAATTTGGCTAAGAGCTGCATCTATCCGGTTGGGGCATTTCAAGGGTTGGATCTTCTGGCCAGCACTTTGGGCTGCAAAGTGGGATGCTTCCCCTCATCTTACTTAGGACTTCCGTTGGGAGCTAGTGCGAGATCCATAAGGATTTGGGATCCGGTGGTGGAGAGGTTTCATAGCAAGCTATCACGATGGAAAGGCCAACTCCTTTCTAAATGAGGCAGGCTCACTCTTCTTAAAAGCTCTTTGGCCAATCTTCTCACCTATTTCATGTCTCTCTTCCCGATTCCGAAGACAGTGAACAGTAGATTGGAGAAGATTCAAAGGGACTTTCTTTAGGGCCATAAAGGTGATTGCAGGAAATTTCATCTGGTGGCGTGGGATAAAATCAAGAAACCTCAGTATCTAGGGGGCTTAGGAGTGAAGGACTTGAGAATCTTCAATACAGCTCTCTTAGGGAAATGGTTATGGAAGTTTGGTAATAGTGATAAGGATTTATGGAAGGAGACTATTGTGTCTAAGTATGGGAGTGAGATAGGGGGCTGGTGTTCAGGTAGCGTTGATGGGCCGATGGGTTGTGGGCTATGGGGTTATATCAGAAGAGAATGGAGTCCTTTTAAGGACAGATGTAGGTTTGTCATTAGGAAGCGTGACCGGGTGAAATTTTGGGATGATGTATGGAGTGGGGATTCGCCTCTGAAGATGAAATTCCCTAGGCTTTACAGTTTGGCTACAAACAAGTCGGCGTGGGTTAGCGAGTATGTGATGAGCACTGGGAATATGCTTGTTTGGACTCCTTCTTTTAGAAGAGATTTCTTTGATTGGGAGCTTGAGGAGGTGGACTCATTTCTTAGCCACATCAATAATTTCTGGGCAGTGGAAGGGAGAGAAGATAAAAGGCTTTGGATGCCGGATAAGTCATCCTTTTCGGTGAGCTCTTTCTACAAGAGTTTGTTTCCTTCCGAAAGCACTCTCTTTCCTTGGAAGCTCACTTGGCATTCAAAGGCCCCCCGCTAAAGCCTCCTTCTTCGCTTGGGAAGCTTCTTGGAAGGCCATTTTAGCCGCGAAAAACATGATGAAGGTTTCCTGATGGCTAGTAGATGCTACTTTTGTATGAATGAAGAAGAAAGAGTGGATCACGCTCTCATGCACTGTCACATCCCTTGGAGCTGTTGGAACCTAGTTCTTACCATTTTTGAAGTCACATGGGTCATGCCAGATTCCGTCAAAGATCTTCTATTAGCTTGGGAAGGGTGCATCTTTCCTAAAGAAATTAAGAGAATCTGGAGATTAGCCCCCATCTGCCTTTTGTGGTGCCTGTGGAAAGAAGGAAACAAATGTGTCTTTGAGGATCGGGAGCTTCCTACTCCCTTCCTTAAAGATGCCTTTTTGCGTTTATTATTTTTTTGGGCCAAAGAGGCTTTTCCTGTAAATATTACTTCTTTTGTTGATTTTTTGGGGTCTTTAAGGCCGATGTAATTCTTCTTGGGTTTTTGCCTTTTTGCCCTTCTCGGGCTTCTTAATATATACTCCTTACTTATAAAAAATAAATAAATAAATTTGCAAATTTTGTTCCCTTGTCATACATAATTTATTATATACTATTTAGGATTATTTTCATATCATATATTACTAATATAAATAATAAATATATATATGACGTCATGGTTTGATTCTGGTTGATTTGACGGTTGAACTTGTGACCCGGTCTTTTTTCCGGTTTGCCAAATGGTTTAGGTTTTAAAACATTGCTTCCTAATGGCTCTCTTGGAGATTTATGGTGTAGCTATGTTGCATGATATTTTAGTGATACAATGTATCCATTAGATTTCATATTTTGTGTTAGTGCATATATAATTCTAAAAGTACTTTGAACACTGCAACGTGTATAATGAATAATGGTATCAGTTTTTGCTCACAACTTTTTTTGTAGTATTAAAATCTTAGGATAATTACACTTATCTCCCCTGAGGTTTCTGACAATTACAGAAACCTCCCTTATAATTTCTGAAATAACACTGTCCCCATTTTGGTTTCAATATCGATAACAGATTCCCCCCTGCCGTCAATGACCGTTAGTTGACCTAACAGAGTTTGATGATGTAAGCAATTTTTTTGTCTAAATGCCAATTTTGCCCCTTATAAATCATGGTTAAATGACAAAACTACCCTCACTTTAATAATAATTTTTTTAATTAAAAAATGACAAAATTTTTCCTACCATCTCCCCTCTCTCTCTCTACAACCCAAATTCCTCTTCGGATAGTTACATGTGAGTGGGTTGAGTTTGTTTCCTTTTGTTATTGTAGAAAAAAATGGTTGCAAGAAACCCACCAAAGTAGAGGAAAATGGTGGCTCCTCTCAATCCCACTCTACACAGGGAAACAGTAAACAAGGTGGATAAGTGTATGGCTCGATTGCAAGAGCTTCAATACATAGTTGCAGGTGGGGCGAAGGTGATTTCTGGTGTGAGTCTCAGTCCTCGCAGTACCAGAGGTTATTTAAGAACTAGTCTCAGGTGCAAACAAGAGTCTTTGAGGATAAAAAATGCTAACCCTCGAAAATCTCCACCAGGGAAGCTCCTAACAAATTCAGATGAGTGGCGAAGAATGTCATTGCCGGCTATGTTGGTGGGAGAAACAGTAGGAGAAATATTGCACACAAGTCAATTTGCAAGAGAAATAGTTGCTGCAGTAGCTGCCAAGACCAACAACAAACAACAACCCACCTCAGATGACCCAAAAAGGAAAATGGTAGCAATTTCTTGGCCAACAGGGTGTCACCAAGAAACAGGCCATGGGCTAGAAAGAATGTATTTATTTTTTCCCAACCCATTGTTCCATTCATCACCCACTTCACATCAGCACAAGTTCTGCAAGACAAAGTCTCCGGTGATCGCCAGAAAGAACCCACAAAAAACCCCACAAAAATTCTTAATCCAACTCTGTAACCAGGACAAACCCAGATGAAAACTCAATTTCTCTCATCCCATGTTGAACACACCGCCATTCTCACTCCTTAATATTCACAAAAATCCACTTATCCAACACACATTCTCTCTACAATTCAGAGATTTCTCTCTCTAAAATTGCTCATCTCCAAGCTCACAATACACAACCCTCTTTGAAACTATAGAAAGTGACCTACACATATTCTAACTCTAGAAGGACCTCTTTCTTTCTCTAGAAAAATAACCACTTTCCCTCACAAAACTCATGCCATATCTACAACTCTCATTTTTACTCCCAGAAGAAAGGTTCTATCACCGTCAGATCTTGCTATAGATGAGGCATTATTTACAAGGGTTTAGAGCAACAGATCTTGTTGACGATGGGATCTACGACACAGTGATGGGCAGATTCTAGCTATAGAGGTTGATCATGTTCAATGATTGATTGCAACGATGGTTGCGGGAGTGATGAGGATGACCCGACGGCGTAATGGATGTTGACGATGGATCTATCTTGTGATACACTGAGACTGGTTGCAGCAGTCGTGTTCACAATGGGTTTCGGCAACGATGATACTGGTGACAGTGAAGGTCCTGATAGCAGTGTGACATGTCTTTGATTTCTTTGGTCTGGCTACAACGGTGATGACGATCGATCTTAGAAGGCTCAGATGTTTTATTTTTGGGTAATTAAGAAGGCTCTGATGTTGCTCTGATGTTGCCTCTCCCAATCCCTATCAATCCAGTCTTCCATTTCTCTTGATCACCTACTTGATTTTGTTAGAGTTGAGAGAGAAGGAGAAGTGTAGAGAGATTTCAGAAATAGAGTCTCCACCAACCTCAGCCTCAAAGCTCCACCATGTGAAAATCAGGAGGAGCAAACCCTAGATCTGGTTCGAGTTCTTTGTGAGTGGTTTGAGAATGAGTAGGGCAGAGAAATTGAGAGAGATATGAGAGAAAAAGAAAATTAAAATATAAGGGGTAAAATAGTAAATCAACATATTCCGTTAACGCCCGTTTAGCCGACAGGTCTGACAGGGGAACAGTGTTATTTCAGAAAGTATAGGGGAGGTTTCTACAATTGTCATTAACCTCAAGGGAGGTAAGTGTAATTTACCCTAAAATCTTTAATCATCGTGTAGACAAGTTCTGTCTCACTGGAATTTTTTCTTTGTGATCCCAGATCATGTGGGTAAATTTATTTGAGTGCATGGGACTTCAACACAGTCAAGCCACTCATTAACCTTGTACTAGCATGTTTATGTAAATATGTTTTGCTTTATGTTTACAAAATTACATTAATCCCCAGATTTTACTTCAGTTTCATTAATATGTATTATTTCCAAGCATTTCCAAGTTTGGGCCAAACAAAATGACCAGCTGAAAGAAATTCAATACATTGCAGATATGGAAAAGTAACTTCTATACAGTCATCTACAAACCCATGAAGTCCTCACATGCTGAAGCGTGAGCCCCAAGATATTACTTCAGTTCCATTTTATTTTGTATTAATTTCAAGCATTTCCAAGTTCAGGCCAAACAAAATGACCAGAAGAAAGGAACTTGATACATTGCAGACATGGAGAAGTAAATTAACTTCTATAAAGTAATCTACAAACCCATGAAGTCCTAACATGCTCCGACAATAATTAAAGTGTGAAGTAATTACCTGACAGTAACCAAGATCAAAGTTATAGAATGAGTATGTCAGCAATATATCATGTCAAAGATCCACATTTGGATCGTCATCGCCATCATAGAACGAGAGTGATCTATCAGTCGTTACCTTGAAAAGAGATGGTAAATACAATTAACAGTTTTGAATGTAAGACTGTTTTCTTCAATTTATCTGAAAAAATTAATTTTAGGTTGAGAATGAGTGTGTTAATTTCAAGCATACCACATCTTTGTCAATAAGGCCTTTCCACTCCCTGAATTTCGTAAATCTTCTTGCCTGTTCTGGAGATATACTCTGAAGAAAAAAAATATGAACGCATACATCAGCCATCAGGCCTTGTAGAAAAGCTTGCTGGAGGTGGAGGGAGAGGGAAATACACAAAACACACACAAAAAAAAAAATGACATCACACCAGTTTGTCAAGAGATAAGAGAAATTATGTAACAAGTTGCCAATAAACCAGAAGGTATATGGGTATCCAAAAACAACAGGTATATACTTCCTTTTAAGAGATGAAATGAGAAAATATACATACTGCAGTGATGCCAGACAATGCCCAGGTACAATTTCAGAAAAAGGGCCATTAGCTGGCACAGTAATAAAACAGGGGGAAAATAAATCCTTAAAAAAAAGAATATTCAAATTAGTTATCATGCAAAGGAGAACGTACTCCACGCAAATGCGCACATACCCATATCAAGCAGTAAAACATGGGAATACAAAGTAAGGTAAGAATAATTATGTTACAGATGATTGCAAACCTGCCATTGAAGTTTTATTGTCTCATACTCTGACTTTTTAATTGAGAAGTGATATTCCCTCTCTGCATATGTTGAATCATATGCACGGTATCCCAACAGGAATGGCCAGACCTGTATTCATATTATGAGTTCTGATGATATAGATGCAAAGTCAACCAGAGACAGAGAGAGAGAGAGAGAGAGAGATAAATGAGCTCACAACTTATTCTATATTATAGTGTACAAACCTCTTTCCGTAGTCAGTGCTCAACTCCTCCATAAAATATTCTCCTTCTAAGAGATTCTGAATCCATGATTCGACCCTCAGAATCAAAGAACCCAAAAGATAAGAGGGAGACATTCTAACATCAGAATGCATGAAGACACCGGTTCTTGCAAATGAAGGGGGAGAGAGGGAGAAAGAGACTGTAGCAAACATAAAATTTCCTTTTTGATGGGAAGGCTCAACATAAACAAATGCAAGCATGATGCATCTGAACCTGCAATGAAGTGGGCTTCTCAAAAGGCCCAAATCTATCAAGGCTTGTCTTGGAAAACAAGTGCATAGCAGTTACTGCATCACTAAGTATAAGGGTATTTCAGTAATTTTCTGATTTGATAGATAGTCATATTTCAGTAAGTTTTACATATTAGGTCAATGTTTTCTCTGGGGATTGTTATTTCTTATTGTTGGTTGGAATTAATTTAGTCATTCAATAAATTAATTTGGTATTTCTTCTAAAGCCTTTTTTTTTTATATATACAAGTAAAAGTTGAGTAAAGAATGCCCAAGGGAAGATAACTCAAACAAAATTAGAGCCTTGTGCCTCTCAAAACTCTGCAAAAGCATCAACCGAGGATGCATTTGACCCAACTATCCATATATGTAAGACTCAAAAAATAACTTTTACTCTACAATGGGACATTCCTTCCCCTTCAAAAACTATAATATTTCTTTCTCCCCGTACACCCTATAAAAGATACAGCAGAGCCACATCCCAAGATATTCAACTACTTGAGCACACCTCCTGCAACTCCCTCTCCAAATCCTAAAAAGATCCAACGCCAAACAATGCATAACCCAAGTACAAGCCTTCTAAAGTTCTTGTTTTGGTCAAAGTTTTCTATATTCTAAGAGCCTTAATTTGAATTGGCCGAGGAATTGTTTCTTGCAATCCAGCCCATTAGTGCTAAGGAACTTTTTATTTTGTAGGAGCTCAAGGTTTTTTTCTTTTCAGTGAAGAAAAACTCCCAAATATAGGGTGTTCAGGCCTGGCTAAACCTCGGATTTGAGCAACCACCCCCAAGCCAACGCACCATGCAGGAGCCCAAGTTTGGGTTATAAGTTGCAACTGTATTGATTAGGTCAATTTTTAGAAGATTTTGTGTAACATTTATGGCCGCTTGACATAAGATGAGGATAAAGTTAATGGTTTGCTAGGTCAGAACGAGTATGGAGAGTTTATATAGCACTATCTATCCAAAAAAAAAAAAAAAATTAAATAGCAATATATGCCCACTCAAAACAATTTTCATTTATTATTTGTTCATCAAAAACTAATCATTTTCATGCATAATGTTTTGAAGATTGCAGTCGAGAAATAATGGTCCTCAATCAACTTTATCAAATAACTGCCTAACACAATAGAATTGTCAAAGCATTATCATTTTGACAGTCTGTTGATACACAGACCGAAAATACTTTGCACAAAGAATGTGTGCCAGACTCATCTATATGACTGCCACAAACACAATAGCTATAATCTAGAAAGTCTGGTCCTGATCACTTGAGTGAGTACAATAGCATATGGACGTATGAGAGAGAGAGAGAGAGAGAGAGAGAGAGAGAGAGAGAGAGACATACATTGAACAAAGTATATTTCAAGATGGCATCTTTAACCCTTGACTACCACTGAGTGTGAGTAACCATCTCAGATTTACGATAAACCTTAGTCCCTTAATTTGAGAATGCGAGGTTTATGATCTCCAACAATCCATTGTTCCCACCTTAATTGTGCAAACAAGCATACTAGCGATGTAATAAAATGGGCATTTATGGTAATAATTTTTGTATATTAATAAGACAAAAATAACATTAAAAAATTAATCATTAGAAATCACTTTTTTATAAAAAAAAAAAAAAAAGGTATTCATGAGAAATCATTGATGCTAGAAAAGGAATTCCATTCAATTCACTACCATGAATTGGACGACCATATCAAAACAGGATCTATGATTTGGAACCATATTAAGTGATTTTTTCATAAATAGTTTAAATGAAGTACTGTGATGACAATTACTACAGAAACATTAAAAAAATTATTTGCAAATGATTTTCCAACAAAATGCCATGGACACATAATAAATGAAATTGTGAAATCGTAGGTTTTAGATAGTTATCAATAATTCCTTGCCAAGAACCACTGATATCACCAAAAGGAACTTAATGATGAGTTGATATGAAATGGGATTGATTTTTTCTTTTTTTATTTCTTCCACAGCCCCCCTTTTTCTTCTCTTTTCTTTCTATTTTTTTTTTTTTTTTGCCACTCTTTTTGAGGGGAGAAAGGGAAACCAGGCAAACTTTTTTTTTTTTTTTTGATAAGTAAGATTGTATATATAAAGGTTGCCCAAGAAGGGCAACAAGGGCAAAAAACCCCCAAAAGAATACAACTGACCTACATCTGACTACAACTGTTAAGAGAACCCAAAAAATCTACAAAAGTAAGGACATTTACAGGAAAGGCCTCTTTAACCCAAAAAAATAACAAACGAAGAAAGACATCTTTAAAATAAGGCAATGAAAGCTCTCGGTCTTCAAAAACACGGCTATTACGTTCCCTCCAAATGCACCACAATAGACAGATTGGAGCAAGCCTCCAAATACGCCTAGACTCTGAAGGAATCTTACACCCTGCCCAGGCTAACATGAGATCTTTGACAGAGCCTGGCATAACCCACGAGATGCCGAACAAGTCAAAGATCAAATTCCAGCAGCTCCAAGAGAGATGGCAATGGATGAGGACGTGATTCATCCTTTCCTCATCATTCTTACAAAAATAGCATCTGCTAGCCAACGAAAAACCTCTCTTCTTCAAATTATCTGCAGTAGAGATGGCTTTCCAAGACGCCTCCCAAACAAAAAAGGAAGCTTTTGGGGGGGCTTTTGAATGCCAAATAAGCTTCCAGGGAAAGACTGAGACAACAGAGTCGCATAAGCTTTTGTAGAAGGAGCTAACAGAGAAAGACTTCTTATTCGGCGTCCAAACCCTCTTATCCTCCATACCACCCCTAACCCGGGTCGTGTTGATGCGACAAAGGAAAGAGCTCACCTCATCAAGCTCCCAGTCATGGAAATCCCTCCTAAAGCGAGGGGTCCATATAAACTGATCCCCGATACTCTCTATGTACTCATTGGCCCAAGCCTCCTTATTGCAAGCAAGATTGTATACCATGGGGAATTCCATCTTCAGCGCCTCATTCCCAATCCATACATCATCCCAAAACTTCACCCTGGAGCCGGTCCCAATAACAAAACTACATCTGTCCTTGAGACTCCTCCAGTCCACCCTAATGTAACCCCATAAACCGCAACCCTTCGGGCCCTCCACCTCTCCCGAGCACCAGCCCCCATAATGACTCCCGTACTTGGAGACAATGATCTCCCTCCAAAGCAGCCCATCATTAACCCCAAAATTCCAAAGCCATTTACCAAGAAGGGCTTTATTGAAGATTCTCAAATCCTTCACCCCTAAACCGCCCTGAGATAATGGCCTCTTGACATTCTCCCAAGCAACAAGATGCAGCTTCCTACGGTCTCCCTCATGGCCCCATAAGAAGTCACGTTGCAGCTTCTCTAATCTTCTGCTAACTGTCTTTGGGATACGGAAGAGGGACATGAAATAAGTTGGGAGATTCCCCAAAGAGCTCTTCAGAAGAGTGAGCCGACCTCCCTTAGAGAGAAGATGTCCTTTCCAGCCTGCAAGCTTGCTTTGAAACCTGCTAACCACAGGATCCCAGACCCCAATAGATCTCGCTGAAGCTCCCAACGGAAGACCCAAGTAAACCAAAGGGAGGAAGGCCACCTTGCAGCCCAAAGCATTAGCTAACAAATCCAAACCTTGGACCGGCCCAATCGGAGTAATACTGCTCTTGTCCAGATTGATTCGCAAACCAGAAATCGCTTCGAAGCACACTAAAATACAACGAACAAAGCGAAGTTGACGAACTGAGGGACCGCAAAAAATGATAGTATCATCCGCAAACAGAAGATGGGAAATGGCAGGGCCTCCTCTCCCTCTGATCCCCACTTGAAAACCACTAATGAGGCCAACATCTTCAGCACGAAACATGAAGCGACTCAGTGCCTCCATAGCAATCACGAAGAGGAAAGGAGATAAGGGATCCCCTTGTCTTAGACCTCGGGAAGAGCGAAAAAAACCTGCGGGGGAGCCATTCACAAGAACAGAAAAAGAGACTGTGGAAATACAGGTTTGAATCCACCTCCTCCATTTGACCCCAAACCCCATCTTTGCTAACATGCCCATCAAGAAACTCCAATTAACGTGGTCAAAGGCTTTTTCAATGTCTAGCTTACACACCAACCCTTTCACCTTTTGCTTCAACCTAGAATCAATGCATTCGTTAGCTATAAGAGCCGCATCCAGGATTTGACGGCCCTCCACAAAAGCGTTTTGGCTAGGAGAGATAATGGAGCCCATAACCTTTTTAAGCCGAACGGAAAGGACCTTAGCAATTAGCTTGTAGACACTGCTCACAAGACTGATAGGGCGGAAATCCTTGATGCTACTAGCCCCCTCCCTCTTAGGGATGAGAGCTATGAACGTGGCGTTGAGACTTCTTTCAAAGCCTCCCTCCCTGTGGAAGTCCTCAAAGACTGCCATAACATCCACTTTCAAGACGTCCCAGCAAGCTTTGAAGAAAGCCATAGTGAACCCATCAGGGCCCGGGGCTTTATCACCATTGCACGCCTCCAAAGCTCTCACCACTTCCTCTTCCGAAAAAGGAATTTCCAGATTCAAGGCCTCATCACCGTTCAAGCTATTCAGAAGAATATCCTCCACCCCTGGCCTCCATCTGCACGGCTCTGAGTAAAGGCTAGAGTAGAACTCAGCAATACCCCTCCTGATAGGTTCCTCCTCACTAATAACCTGATCATTGATAACAATAGAGGAGATTTTGCTCTTTCTGAAGTGAGAAGAGGCCGTTCTATGAAAAAATTTGGTGTTGCGGTCACCTGCTTGAAGCCAAATAGCACGGGATTTCTGTCTCCAAGAGATTTCTTCCAGTTTGAAAACCTGACCAATCTGACCCTTTAAACCATCTCTCTCTGACCTCTGCTCATCTGAGAGTGAACCCTGCTGCTCAAACTTAACTTCTATATTTCTAAGCATGATCCAGTTTATGCTGCATGGGCATGGACAAGATAAAATATGAATGTGCCAACAAAGTAAATTATAATGGGCAGAGAGGCAAAAAAAAGAAAAGAAAGATAGGCAAAAACCCAGCAAGTACAAGACAGTAAATAAAAAAGATGTATTTTTATCTTGCTTCTCCTCCTCCCAAATCAAAACTCCAATATATCTATCTTTTTCTGTCAGAAATTGATAGTTTTGTACAATCAATTAGTAAAGTTTTCTTTATAATAAGAAATGAAGTGGCATTGTGTGACAGTTATAGTGCTATGTGTCAACTCCAGGTTAATCACATGTTAAAATGTGCGTCTAACATAATTTTCTTTCAAAATGATGTGCCATCCAAGGCTTGTGGGAAATTTCTGTAGTTGATGTCACATCCAACATGGTGTTTAACACCGAATTGCATCATTTGCTGAAATGTCCATGCAGCATGTATTACAACTGACAAAAAACTTGTAGTTCAAAGTCAAATTAGAGAGGCATCTAAGAATGGGACAGAAAGACAGTTGAGTCTCATCTAGAACACCCACAATAAAAAAGAAGTACCTCACTACAACTCAACAACTAAAAGGGGAGCAGGACCAAAGGTGCAACAGATAGTCATCTCCGCTTCTTCAAGGCTAGGGAACTCCCAGAGAGAGAGAGAGTGTGTGTGTGTGTGAGCGCGCACGTGCATGCATGCGTGTAGGATATAGACACTGATGCACATGAAGTAATTATGTCGGGACAACATAGCATGACTATATAATAGTTATTTATCAAGAAGTGTTGATATCATAAATGTATCATGCATGCACAACAAAGTGAGAAAAAAGAAATAGACATCTAGGTTTCTAATGGTACTCTAAATTCTTTTTATCAGTATATAAATAACTATATACAATCATGTCAAGAATATTTCTTATTATAATTTTATCTATTCTACCATGATTTCTTGAGCAGATAATGACTGTTTTTATGTCTTGCAGGCATTTATTATTACTTTATTACAAGAAGATGGACCCCACACGATCTTAGTGTGAAACTGTGAAAGCAGCCAAGTTATCCACTCTACTGTTGTTAACAATAATATCCACGTCCATGTCCACAAACGTTAAGAGAAACCTAAAGGTGAAATGAATATAACGTACCAAACTATAAAATAGCCAAAAGATGGAAAAGGACTGTTTGGCACTGCTTACCCAATTTGGAGGGAAAAGGCATAGAAAATACAGTAGCAACAACCTTAACAGCAGTAGAATAAGACAGCAATAGAATAACTTATCCAAGAGCATGATCATTTTTAGAAGAAAGATATGTTATATAGGACTCCATGAACTCATTAAGTTTAATCGATCCAGTGTCACGAAATTGACAGAAAAGCAGAGTTCTTACCTCATCCGACCCCAAAGGAGGCTGGCGTGGTTTTCCCCATACTAGTGTTAATTTATCAACCTGCCACAAGAAAAAACATCATTAAATTAAGATGCCGCACAATGAATGAAGATTTTATACAACCATCAGCATGGCGAAAAAATAGCACATGAACCTAGTTAATTCAAAAGGAAACATACACCAATCAAATCTTCATGAGAGCATTTGGCTCATCAAATTCTAATGCTTGGCAAACCTACAACCCCACTCTTCCTAGATCCTTCATTGTTATTGAAAAGTGATATATGAAGTACCAAATTACCAATGATAATACTTAACAGTATGCTACATTCTCATACTCTAGGTAACATTACCCAAAAAGATAACGCATTCAGGCCAATCATTTGCATGTGTAAATAATAAACGTACCGTAGAGGGACCAAAATAAAATTATATTCACAAAAATCCCCGGCATATTTCTGAAGAAATACGAAAACAAGTGCCATGAAGAAAAACTGGACATTCATTGTCCATTTTTAAAGTAAGGGGGGAAAACAGAAAGCTTAATAAAACCAAAGGTTCCTACTGGTACCTCCTTAAAATTGATTAGCTCAAAAGTTCCCACATTGGTGGCAGCTTCTTCATCATGATTTAGTTTCGTACATGGGATTTTCTATTTAACAAGGATAGAGGACTGCATCAGACAGTCCTGCAATGGAAGTTCAGATTTTTCAAAATTAAAGAATGAAATTAGTGTGAGGGAAACCAAAGAGAATGAAGTTCTGCTCAGCCACACTTCCACTCGTAACTTAATTTTATTATCCACACATTAGGTGGCAATAATTTGAAGCAATCAACCATTTCCTTGTAAGGATGACAAAAGTAGCCAAAAATGATCTAATTTTTCAGTTAGTGTCAGGGGAAATGAATTAAACTATTCATTTCCAGTGTCCAAAAATCCTGCTAATAAAACGTATCTATATTTTAAAATTACAGTGAAATCTCAGCCCAAAGAGTCAAAGACCAACTGCAGTATAACAGCTAAAGAAATCACCAACAAAATATAATGGTTCAAACAGAATGAGGCCAATGACCAGCATATAAATTTCCCTTATTTGCCCCTTACTCAGAAGAAGAGTAATCATAATATACAATAGTCAACAATCATCTGCTGCTGGTAGATAATGCAACTGGATTGCATATCGTTATAGTTCACAAAAGAAAGAAAAAGAAGAAAAAATTTCATTATACATGTGTGGGCGTAACAGACCAGTAAATTTATAAATAATTTCTTCTTCTTGCCATTTGCATCACAACACATCTAAAAATTTGAAAAAAAGAGTATATCCAAGACTAGAAATTTCATTTGTGTTGAGAACTCAGTAGTGAATCACAACAAAGTTCCCTGACGTAAATATATTTACAAAACAGTAAGAAACAACAGATTACCTCCGGAGGATCCGAGGCTACAGGAATTTCATCTGGAACTTTCTGTTCATCATTGGATGCCATGTTTCGAGGGTAATCATGGGAAGACTGACTATGGTTTCTCCCCTGATTAGCACCAAATCCATCACCATGACTTTCACAAAAGAGCTGTGAGGTTGTTTCTCGTGCAAATTTGGTAACAAGAGAAAATTTCTCCAAAACTTGAATTGAAAGATCTCGAGAAGGGTCATGAAACTTTTGCCTCTGCCTTCCATTTTGTTGAATATTACTGGGACAACCATCAAGGGTGCTCCCATTAGTCCTCTCTTGACTTCCATGTGAGGAGGAATCACTAACCGAAACAGATGAAGATAGCCCATTTGCAACAGAGACAGCCCTAGGCAGCTCCAAAGAAGATAAAGTTCTCTGTAGAAATCAATTTAAAAGATGAGGGGGATTAAGAACAACAGTTATTCATCATAAAGTCAAGCAATAAACTAATGCAACCTAGAACGTGGATCGTTACGGTAGGAAAAACGGGAACAAAAACGTAGATCGTTAGGTACGAGAAATGGGAACAAAAATAAAAACATAGATCGTCACTTGTTATAGAACATGGTGCATTAGGGGTAGACTTCTTCGGATCGCTTTATTGGAATGAAATACATTTATTTAGAACGTGAAATGTTTTTTGATTGTATTTGTAATATATTCATATATATATGTGTGTGTGTGTGTGTGTGTGTGTATACATGAGAAAATTTTCAATGAATCCAAGCCATTATAAAATAAAAATTACAATTATATATGTATGTATCTTTTTGTTTGTTGTATATTTTTTGAGCTTTTGATATTTTAGATTGGAACGCTAAATCTTACATTCCAAATCGCAAATGATCTACATTTTGGATCATGCAATCCAATTCGCCAGATGGGGAACGAATTGTGGTAACTATGAGTAGAACCTTATTTTTGCCCTCTTTCTTTGTATGTGGGTCATGCCTCACTCAGTCAAAGGCCTCCTTTTTAGTTGGGAAGGGAATAGGGTTAGGAAGGTCTTAAGAAGGGTACGGCGTACGGCCTCGCTTTGACTCCAATGGTGTTTGTAGAGAGAGAGAACAATGAGGGTTTTTTTAGGGGAAAGAACTATCCCCTAATAGATTTAAGGATAAAGTTTTTCTGAGGGCGCTTCACTTTTGGATGAACAAAGCTTACCTTTTTTATGTACTTTCTTTTGTTGCTTTTAGGGGAATTGCAGCGGTAATTTTTTTTGTCAGGTCCCCTTTTGAATATATTGATTTCCCCTCACAAGTGTCTTACATATAATACACTTTAATTTAAAAAAAAAAATCTATATATATGTGTATACAAAACCACGAAGAAACAAAAAAATAACTTGGAAAAACCTAATACTACTCCAAAACAAAAGAAGGGAGAGAATCTCTCCCCAGATTATTTTTTTTGGCAAGTAATAAATGCAGGAAGGCCTTAAGAAGGGTATGGTGTATGCCCCCGCTTTGACTGTTGTGGTGTTTGTGGAGGGAGAGAAACATGAGGGTTTTTTAAGGTAAAAACTATCCCCTAATAGATTTTAGGAAAAAAATTTCGAGGGTGCTTCACTTTTGGATAAACAAAACTTAACCCTTGTATGTACTTTTTTTTGTTGATTTTGGGGAATTGTGATTGTAATTTTTGCTGTCTGGTTCCCTTTTGTATATATTGATTTTTTTCCACAGATGTCTTTAATATAATACATTGTACTTATCCAAAAAAAAATCTATATACACAATTACACATGTACACAAAACCACAAAAGAAACTAAAAACTCCTTGGAAAAACCTACGACTACTCCAAAACAAAAGAACGGAGAGAATCTCTCCTCATAAGTTTTTTTTTTTTTGGGTAAGTAATATATGCCCAAAATATGAAATCAGGATGAACATATATATGTCATCCATACCTTCACTACCAACCACCAAAACCCGCTATGCTACCTCTATTGACCCCCAAACTCAACACATTCTCTCCTATCCGAACTTCACTCACTCAACACTTAGAGCTCCACTACTAAATGTCAATGCTTCACTAGCTACCCCACCCCACTTCCAACAGAAACTCCTCCAAAATGCACCCTACTGGATCTTCACAACCCACCTCCTCCCCTATCTCTGTCCCCAACCTCAAAAGAAAAGCATCCTTCTGTACTTTTCAAACAGAAGCTACCCCTACTAAATGTCAATGCTTCACTAGCTACCCCTCCCCACTTCCAACAGAAGCTCCTCCAAATGCACCCTACTGGATCTTCACAACCCACCTCCTCCCCTATCTCCGTCCCCAACTTCAAAAGAAAAGCATCCTTCTGTACTTTTCAAACTGAGCAAAGTCCCAATCCATCTCCACGTGACTCTATTCACTACCCATTTTTATTGCCATAAGTCCTCTATCACACCCACATATAATCCATCTATGAGAAAACTCCTATATTATGCACTATCACGGCTTTTGTGCCTTGAAAAAAATAATGTAATATTTCATTATATTCTAATAACTACTTGCACTATAGAATCTCTTCTCCAATATGGCCACTCAATTCATCAGACCTTGCCAAAGCTTCAAAATTACAATGTTCATAACAGGATTCAATCTAGTCCAGATATCCAGCTCATTTTAAATTGTTGTTTCCCCATGTGTGCAATTAATTATGGGGTTTCAACGAGGTATAGAATTACAACATCAACTAATGGCATGCAAGGTTTCAAACTTCAACAAATTTCTACCCCTTCCCCACTCGCTGCAGCTATAGGGAAAAGAAAAGGAAATAAAAGCTTTGGAATTTAAGTAGAATAAAGGGAACAATGTTGCTTTAGGATGGTTGGGAAAATGGAAATTATGCATTGCATGTGTACAGTAAAAACAAATATGATGATGAAGCGTAACAGGATCCAATTTCTAGTATGATTTGCTTTATGAAGCAACCACAAAAATTTAAGTTATAGAAAACCAAGAAAGTACTCAATATGAAGCGCACCAGCAAAGGATCTTGAAAATCATTAACAAGAAATACATATGAAACTTCTGCTGACCTGGAGAATAATTATGTAATGAGAATTTAAAAATAATTTGATCTGGTAAAATCGCCACAAACTAAAAATGGAAATGACAGTAAACAAATTAACAACCTAAATTTCCCATATTCCCGATGTTTATGATGTGACACTATTAAACGTATAAGAATAGGTAATAGACAACGACATCAATAATGGCAACTATGTTTCCAAGATAAGTAGATGCAACTTAGGAAGATTATCCAACCATTTAAGGAATTTACTACTTATCTTGTTGTTTCCAAGATCTATCACTTCCACCTCCTTACAATTGGCCAAAGATTTTGGTATTGGCCCTTCCAATCCATTGCCATTGAAGTTGATAGTTGTATTAGGAATGGTTCCAAAAAAGCGATTCTTCCGCAAATCGAGAATTAAAAACCCCAAACATTGTGGAATAGTACCACTTAAGCTGTTATTAGACAAATTCAGAATTTTTTGAAGGAAACTTGCACTAGAAACAGCTGATGGGATCTCTCCTGTGATTTTATTATTTGAGATCGAGAAGAAAAAAGAATAGGGTAGTGGAACTGAAAGTGTTCCTTGAAGGAAGTGGGAATGGGGGTCAAGATATCACAAATTCTTCCACGAAAGTTGCTTTTCATGGTCATAGGCCCATTTCGGAATCTGTCCACGAATTCTATTGTTGGACAGGTCTAGCCATTCCAAATTGTTTTGTATTCTTAAGAAATCTGGGAATTCACACTTATATTACAAGAGGACAATGACAATGTGGTAGACTTGGGCAAGGTAGAGTTGGCACCGGTGGTAGTGTTCAATGATAGACTGTTACGTGAAAGATCAAAATGCTTGAGATATTTTTGCTTTGAAACCTTGTCTAGTTTCACATTGCCAATAAATAAAGTAATTTGAGGAGAGATCGAGATCGAGATACGATAGGTTCACAAGTTGAAAGATTGAACTTGGAATCGTTCCGTGTAGCTCAGTATTTTCCAAACGAATATCCTCCAATGAATTGGACCGGAATTCTTTAACATGGCCTGTGAATTTGTTATAACTGAGGTCTAACTGCAGCAGTGATGGCAAAGTGAACACCCAAGATGGAATTGTACCATAGATGGAGCAATTACTTAACCAAAGATAAGCTAGATTTGGAAGCCCACTTACTTGCGAAGGAAGAGGACCTGCTACTTGTGTAGATGACACGTCTAAGAAGTTTGAGATTCGTCAAATGTTCAACACAAGACTGATTTAGGATGAGGGAGTTTGGAAAACAGTGTGTACTCTATCGAAAAGCTGTGAAAAATCAGATTTGAAATAAGAAGGGATTTGATAATTTATCCGAATGAAAATTTTTGGCCATTTAATAGAAAGCTTTCATGATAAACCAACGGAATTTTACAAGAGTTATTTGATTTGTCCATTTCAGTAAAACAATCCAACTCCAAAAAAACTCAAGAGAGTTGGGAAATTTGATATGCAGAGTTTGGATTCAAACACACACACACACAGATATTGAATCCCATTAATTGGTGAAGTCCATACCATGGCATTCAAGATCAATGAAGCAATCCTTTTGCAACATAATTAACCAAAAGCATTCATATAATATGGAGCCCAATTATTTAATGATACAGGGATGTTGGCATCACTGATTAAGTATTTGGATTTCGGACTTAGGAACACCACTTTATTACCAAGAAGGGAATGATGAAAACATCAATGCAGAAAGTTTAAGCTTCTTAGTGTTATTTTGGAAATCGATTGGCTGCATTACCAAGAAAGAAAATGAAAAAAAAAAAAAAAGAGAGAGAGAAAATACAGAAAACCTTTAACTTGTAAAATGTATGGATCCCAAAACAGGAGTTTGGTTCTATATATATTCATGCGTATATTTTTAAAGCATCACAGGGGATTAAAACCATTGAATGTTTGAATTCCCTAACTGGAGTTTGGGCATGCAAACAACTTCATGAATACATTTTTGAAGTATCAACAGTGGATTAAAACCATTGAATGTTGTCACGACCCGAAACCCACCCTATGCGGATCTCGTGTCGTGGGGCCGACCCAATGGCCGTCCCTACTTTTTTCATTCTTTTACCAATGATAACAATAAGAAATATAACCATAACATTAAAGTGCGGAAATCTTAATACATCGTTGTTTCAAAACTAAATAAGTTTGACAATCCAAACGTAAACCAACATAACTTAAACATAAACCATTGTTTTAGGTGGTGAGTGCATGGGAGAACTACTGTATTCTACTGTGCTCCTTAACCGTCTCCCTACGCTCTGGATCTCCTACTGTGGTTCCATAACATGCTCACCTGAAAAAATTTAGTAAGGGGTGAGCTACAAACTCAGTAAGTAGAAGCCTATCCCCAATACGGGTGGGGATGACATAAATGAATACAAGTCAAGGTAACATGATAGCCAGTCATAACAATGATTTCAGTCCACTGTAAAATGCCTCAATGGCCAATAAATGACAAGGTACAATAACGGTCAAGAGTACCAATGAATGATAACGTACAATAACCGTCAAGAGTAACAACGTAGCATGAATATAGAATAGGCTCAATGAATACAATCAATATAAATACTGCCACAATGAAACGGTCACAATCAAGTCCAATAAAACAAAACCAATCAACATAGAATTACATCAATTAACATGGATGATGCCTTTACTCTGTTCAGGGTTTGGCAGACCCTCGGTCATTTGGGGCCCGGCATACCCCCATTAACATAAATGCATACAAAATGCCCATTAACCTTACTGCGTAAAAACGCCATAATTGCCATAAGTCTTTTTGACCCGTAGGTCCAATAAATTGACCCGAAGGTCCCAGTCAATCAGATAGCATCAGATGGGTAATGTGACTGAGCACAAAACCCGGCACTTAACATAAATTAAGATTCTATAGTATTCCATATGAATGTACAAAACATGGAACATCATAACATAACATACAGTAAATGGATATCAATGAAATGAATCAGTCATGCAACATCAACCAATAGGCATCCACCAGGTAGAACAATATCCATGGTGGGAAACAATGATAGTGAATACATATATGAGTACAAGGTTGGCAGTAATGGAAAGAACGTGGCTTGGAAACCACGTATCAAAGATAGGAATCCACTTACCTCATCAACGTCTTAATATCCCGTGACTTTCTCTTTTCCTTTTGACTTGCCTATAAATCAATAAACACGTTTCAGCTTTCATATCATTTATCGAATTTATGCCTCGTTATTCTAAATACCTCACTTACTAATTTATGTTTTACGATTTCCATTTTAAACTTAATTTACCCAAGGGCAAAACGGTCATTTACGTGTTTCTACTTTTTGGGTTCTGTTTTCATAATTTGGACCTCACCGTTGAGTCCAGTAGGTTTGAATTAATAAAAATTCACTATTTACTTAACTAAATCGGAGTCCGTTTGACTTACCTTTGACGTAGGGGCATTTTGGTCATTTTGGCATTCTACGGTTATTTTATTTTTTCGGGACTCCATCTCGTAAAACGGACCTCACTATTAAATTCAGAGGGTCCAAAATAATAAGTTTTCATTATTCGTTCTACTAATTTAGTCGTCGAAATTAAATTTAAAATTTATTAATTTAAATCATTTATTTAAATTAATTAATATGAATAATACATATCGTATTTGAGCCCAAACAGACCACATGTGCCTTGGTGGCACAGTGGCTAAGCTTCTCACCTTTTCCCCTTTGGTCACAGGTTCAATTCCCTGCCCATACCAATTTTTTCATTCCTTGTTATTACATTTTTAATTCTCTTTTTTTTTTTTTGTTCAAGTTTAACCCAACCATTGGATAGCTCTCCTTTCTAACCAAACACTATCTAAACTCAAATTTAAAAATTTACACATGAAGTATAAGTGTTGGGCAGTCATCTGAATGGGTGGGTCGGGTCAGACCCGACCCGGTTTGGCCAAAATAAAATCACAAAACCCCCAGCCGCACTACACCATTTCCGGCATGCTGGTCATCTTCTCCGTCAACGGCGACTTGCCGGCGACGGATTTTCTTGCATTTTTCAGTGGGGTTCACACCTACAGATCATGGGCAACTCAAATCTATCCTCGGGTTTCCAATCGGAGTGCCGGAACACTCCCAAAATAGGGAAAACCGTCACTGCACAGGGCTGTGCGGTTTCCGGCAGCCCTGTTCTCCTTTATTTTTCTCACATTTTCTCTACTATTTCAACACCAATTAATCCCTACAATGTTCCTACAACTTATACACATAAATCCTAAACATTCAAATAAATTTTCATGGATCAAAATTACAAAAACAGATTTGAAATCTTTCTCTGTAAATTCCAGTTTTTCCTGCTAGTTTCCAGCTGCGTTTTCTTAATTCAATTTGCAATACAACCCAATTTACATGCTTTGGGAGATTCTACGTTCATATTCATGCTTTAGGAGATTCTAAATTCATATTCATGCTTAAAATGAAAACACAGAATCGATTTATCTCACCGTTCCAACGTGCGCAGTCCCGATCTCCCTGCCCGTTCCACTCTTCTTCGTTGTTTTCGTTCCTGTTTGGTTTTAAAACCCCTTCTCTTCTATTCTGGATTAATATTCTATACTCATTACTCATATACCAACTGAGAATTGTAAAGAAATCCAGAAATCAAATTACAGAGAGAATATCTTACCCCTTGCACTCTTGTCTCTGTTGCCCGTTTCCTCCTTCCTTTCTCTCTTCCTTTCCGTTTTTTTTTTCTTTTGTTTCCTTTTGATTCTAATGCAATGCCTACTTATAAAAACCGCCCCTCACTTAATCTCTCTCTCTCTCTCTCTCCCGCGCCCTTCCAGTTCCTGCTCTTCAACTCCCCCATCCGTTTTTCTTCTTTTCTTGTTTTCTTCAGTTACATCACACACACACATCTCTATATATATATATTTACACTTATATCTAGATAGACATATATATATATATATATATATTGTCCATATGTCCAAATTCTTATTTTTATTTCCTTCAAATCCTTGTTTTATTTATTTCTTTATTTATTTTAAATTTTGTTTCATTTCCTTTTAAATTTTATTTTTATTAGTAGTATTATTTTCTTTTTATTTCTCTAGTTATTTATTTATTTGTTTATTTTTATTATTATTCTTATTATTATTTTCTTATTATCGTTAGTCAATTGCCCTGTCATTCATCCACATATTCCAATCATTGAAACTCAACCCATTTATTGCATTATCGTAGCATCAGGCCGTCTTGGCTCGGTTACAATGGGTCAGGGTATTACAAATGTGAGTGTAGAAAAGCATTTAATCAAGCTTTCAAAAGCAGTTGGTTAGAATGCAACTTATCCGAAAGGAATGTGATTTCAATTACCAACCTTTCCAAATAAAAGTGAGAGATGATTAGCTGGGAAAATTAAAAATTATGGGGGAAAACATGAGTATGGATATAATAGAGAGAAACCCAACAAGTTGTATCCAGGTCTTCCAGCTCACTAATGCAATATGATGAGTTGATGACTGAGCTTTTTTCTTTTCTTTGCTTTTTACATTTTCATCCATGACGAAGATTCAAGACCAAAATGTTACACTAGCATCTGATTATGATTTCTTGAGTCATTAAAATACTGAATCATAGAGATTTCATTATAAGAAAAATATTCAGAATAAATATGCTTGAAGGCTAACAAATTTATTTGCAATGTTTTGGAATGCTATGATCTCAAGGAAATGTGAAATTTACTTTAAAAAACATCATCAGACAGTATATTCTCTTGAAGAATGCAAGATTAATAGGTGGATTGTCTTGATTTCAGCATTTCAAAGTTTCCTTGATCTCTTCCTCGATCCATTGAAGTGCAATTTTGGAATATAGTTAGATTTCAAGTCAGCAAATGTATGTACTTCAAATTAAGTTATTATCAATAATAAGAGATTTTGCAAATTTTAATCATCTCCCATTTTTCATCTCAACATAATACAACATGGATACAGGATTAAGAAGTCAAGCAATAAGATACTTTGGAACAGATTTTGCAATGACTTGCGTTAATATTCCAATAAGAGATTTTGCAAATTCCTAGTTACCTGATTACTGAAGGTCCCTCGGAAAATACTTGCTCTTGACCTGAAATTTTCAACGTGTTCTTACTTAGTACCACTGCTTGCTAGTCCAAATATTAGCACCCGTTTAGCACGTCAAGAAGGAATTGACACCACAGAATGTGGATGGAGAAAGGTTATGATAATATGCCCTTCAAAATCCATCTTGTTTGAATACATTTTAACCCAATATTCACTTATGCTCCTCCAAAGCTATGTTTGTTCGGATGCATTTATGATACCTAGATATACAAAGCATAAATTTGTGCATTGTTGTTGTTTGGCTTCCATGTAAAGAACTGCAAGGAGAATTTTAATATCATATATTGGATCATGTTTTCTATGTTTGTAAGGTTAGTTCTAATAGTTTCATTATTATATATTGGTAAGCATTTGTAACCCAAATTTAGTTTGCAGAGAAATTGATTGATTAATGGAATATGAGTCAAGCATTCTTTCTGTCTTTTTTATTGTACTACCAAATATCTTAAGGTTATTGGTATTGACTTATTTGCGTCATTTTTTTAATGGAAAATCAAAATTTCAATGTTTGGTACTGGAATCTTTACATATTTTTTTTTAAGGTGGAATTGACATCATTGAATGTAATTCAAAACCCACTTGGATGGAATGCAATTTAGTTCTCATATTCACTTAATGAGGGAGGCATTCAATGAGATATGACAAGGTATGGAAATAAAAGGTTATGTGGAAAGCTTGAGTACAGACATTTAGAAAAGAACCCAACAAGGGATGGTACCACAAAGCTATTCATTCCAACATTGAGCACAGAGAGACCTTTCCTCAAATGATTGCACCACTCAAATGATTATTAGACAAATAAATAAGTGTAAGAGAACTTGGCTATAAACCAATATCAATTTATTGTTTGATATTGAAAAAAATATGGAGAGGGCTTAACTTATAGGAAAAATTAGAGAGAGACTATCAACTGAAGCAAAGGTGAGTGTTTCATAAAAAAAATTTTGCTGCAAAGTGCAGACCAAAGTTTTTATAGTCAAAAAGCAAAATATTAATAGTTCGTCAAAAAAGTAGTAGTGTGGAATGAGGTTTAAAGAAGGGGCATGATAAGCCTTGCTTTTGTAATCATAACTGCACTAAGATACTAATAATAAAACCTTTTGAGTAACATCCAAACACATTAAATAAATTAAGACTCCAACTTGATACATACTCACATGGAAGTTGCATTTCCAAACCACCCTTCCATTGCTTTATTGTTGCATTTTCTTCACTTGTACTCTCACTGTTTGAAACCAAGTCACCTGAAAACAACATATATGTGCTGAGGAAACTTTACTAAGAAAGGGTGGAAAATATCAATTTATCTATCATTATTTCAAGTAAAATATAATAAGAAAAGGTAATTTGAACCAGTGCCATAGTTGTTATCATGGTGGGAATGTGAAGAAATCTAGATTTATTTTGTGAGATGATATCTAAAACTGCTATGAAATCGTGATGATATCAGCATTTAAGTTTGCTTGATCTTGTGATATTTACATAAACCTATTCAAGACAGAGAATGGTAGGAAATCATCATGATTTCAGCATTCAAGTTTCCTTGATCTTGTGATGCTTACATATAGACAGAGGTGGCCACCCTATTACACCACCTTCATATCCATTTCTATTGAATCAAAAATTAACAAAAAAATCAATCCACATGAGTAGTTTTCAATACATACATACATATATATATATATATAGAGAGAGAGAGAGAGAGGGAGGGAGGGGGGGAAGAGAGTACAAATAGCAAAAAAATCGACATCAAAACCCTAAAAAATGGAAATTAAACAACCGTATGTTTCATTCGGATAGCAACACGAAAACAAACGAATGATTATGAATTACATACCTTCTGAAGTTGCAGAAACTGAATATTCGAGGGTGAAAACAAATTCATATGCGATTCCTTCACCGCGTGTGTATATATGTATATATATAGTCTATTCCCTAATCACTTTTCTCGTCCACGAACCGAAATGTAGAAAGAGAATCGGAGAAGCAGACACCGGACTTGGGCGCCCGTTCGACGACAGAGAGAAGACGTTCGGAAGGTGGGGCGTCAGAAATTGGGAAGGGGTTATTATCCACTGCAGTTGAGACTACGAATACTTTGGTTTATTATTGAACACGTATGCAAACAAATGGTCGCATGTAAATTTTGGTTACTTTTATGTTACGTGTTGGATGATGATAGATTGGTTTATTGGAGTTTGATGTGTTAGAATGTAAGATAACCCTGCTATGATAGTTAATCTGAGTTAAATCCGGAAGTAGGTTAAAAAAGAAAAATTATTTTTTAAAATAGGTTTTTTCTAACTTATTTATAAAAATAGGTTTCTTTTTAAAAGCGTCTTTGGAAAGACGCTTTGTAAAATAAATTTTTTTTTAAAATATTAACATGAAAGTGTTTTTTGGAAAGACCCTTTTAAAAGCATCTTTTCAAAAAATATTTTTTTAAATAATTTTTTTTTAAAATATTAAGATTAAAGCGTCTTTACAAAACACGTTTTCAAATATTTTTTTTTTCTTTCTGTTTTGACATTCCAACGGGGTGTATTTCAAGCCTTTTGTTCTGTTTTGCTTGTTCTCATTCCCTGCATCGTCTAATCCTATTGATCTGGCCTTAAAAGTGCAACTATTCAACCAGTTTTGTCCAGTGAAAAAGAGTTGAAAACTTAGTTTACAAAGCACAATAACTTTTCACTGTTTGTTTTACCTGTATGCTAAATTTCAGGGCGTGAAGGAAATGGAAGGTTTGGAAGGAAAGGCCAAAGCAAGCGTGGCTTGCCAATTAGTGGTGAAGGATTTGAAGGAGGAATTTGTGAGAGAGTACATATTTCCTTGTTTGCGAGCTGGTGCAATCTATGAAAAAAAGTACTTGCTGGGGACCTCAATGGCACTCCCTATTATTGCGAAGGTGAAGAACAATGATGGGAAAGGAAGGCTGATAGTGTGCAGTTGCTCTGTTAATAATCATTTAATTATCGTGGTTCACAACTGAACTTTTAAACTTTAACCTTTCATTATAAGAAATTATATAGTCAGAGGATAACCTAACTCCTCCAGCCGCTGAATGTGCAAGTGCTTAATTGTATACAATGATAGTCAAGATTGTAGAAGCAATTTTGTTTTCTCATTGTCTATTACAGCAATTGAGAAAGCTTTCTTTTCTCTGAAGACAACAAGGAGGCCCTGTGCATTCTTCCCCTCTCTTTGTATTCTCTTCTTAGTTTAAATATTGACCTCCTATTTTCTCCATAATCTCCAAAATGGTTTACATCTTAGCAATAGTTATGAAATATCTATAATTGTATGGGTTGTTTTGTGAGTCCACCAATTCTGTTCTTTCTCACTTTAAATCTTAACATTTATATTATCAAAACTAGGGTCTCCAGATAAAAGAATTCCAGCCACTTTGGCATCTATAATCTTAACTTCTAACTATAAATTCAAACAATTTTAATAAACAGATAAAAGAATTATTATAAAATTGAAAACTGAATATTGATATCCAATACAAAACAAATTCCAGCCACTTTGGCATAATCTAATTTCATTATAGTACACCTTGATATCTAAGGGTCTGCACTAACCCACTTTTCTACTGTAATCTACACTTGCACTCCTCGTGCTAATTATGGTATGCTCTTATCCGCCCATCCAAGCCTGCCGTTACAATCACAAGATCCCACATATGAGAACTAGATATGTTCTGGCAAGCACTCCTCAAAAATTTGTACTCTGATTTACACATTGTTGGCGAAACTGCTGCTGGACTTGGACTGGGTAGTTTCTCCTCTGGCCAAGTTGCAGATCCCTTTGAAATCCTCATCACACTTGCTCTTGCCATTCTTTAAAATACTTCCTAGCAGGTCATCCCCCAAAAACGTTGGAGAAGTAGGCGATCCTGACATGGCTTTCATGCCACACCAAGGTAAAGCAATCGAAGCATTGTGAGACAAGAAATTCTCACAAGAGGAAATGTTCTTTGCTCTGTGAGAACTCTTGTCCTCGCTTATGTAGTTCCAAACATAGACATTAGAATCGTCACTCGCTGAGACAATGTGTTGCCCATGGCTTCCTGGATTTCGGACACCTAGAAATGGGGGATAGAAAAGTTCAGAAATTAAATTAACGGCACTTGAATTCCATCGTGGAAAAAATATCTGCTATTACATTAAATTGTCTCATTATGACAGTTCACATAGCACCAAAAAAAGGGCATTTCTATCTTTATAACAACTCAATGATAACCAAATCAATACGTACCCTTGAATTTGCAGATGACATTGACCCCACAAAGTATTCGAACTTGTGAATCAGCAGCAGTTACTATTACTTTGGTTAGGTCACTTGGAGAAAACTGGCAGAGTTAAGAAATAACATGATGTGTAAGTCTAGACAGCCAAGGAAATTAAGTGTTAAAAAAATTATTTCCTTTTTTCCCCCGAAAAATAGAAAAGAGGCAAGGGAGAGATTACCTGAAAACTAGTTATCCTCTTGCAGGGTGACTTCTTTTTCCCCTGTAAACATATTTGAGCATCCAGTGGTAGCAGTGTTAGCAGTCTTTCCCATTTCATTAACTGTTAGCTGTGTTTGAGTAAAATTTAGTAATCTCCTCTCTGCTCTAATCTTCTTTACAACACCACACCAAGCAAAAATGTGCAAACTTGAAACAAGATGACTTAGATAAGCCCTATGCAGAAAAATTATAAGGTATTCTTTGACACAAACACATTTTCATAATAGATATTATATTATGCAATTGACTTTCATAATAGACATTTTCATAACTCATGACTCCAAAAATAAAAATCATGTGCAGAAAAATTGTAAGATTATCGGTATATTTTATCCATTCATTTGAATCAAATCCATTTTATTTTATTGATTGAAGCTCTTGCAGTGAAAGGGATTGTATGCTCACATGGATTTATAAATATCAATTAAATTGTTTTCTTCTTTATTATGTTGAAATACAAAATATATTTTATGCCCAGTGGAAAGCAAGCACTTCAAATGTCAGATTTAGATGATTATAGAAAATGGTAGACAAATGGATGAACGTTGGACAATGAATTCACCTGATTTGTTGTAAGCAATGCGGCCTCAAAGCATTATAAAATGTATCCCTCCTGCCTGAAAGCATAATAGAACGTGGATGAAGATCCACTCTCTTCGGATGGAAATGCAAATCGAGAACTGTAAGCTGCAAATGTCAGATTTCCGGCCTGCTCTTCTATTTTATGATTCCCTTCTACCGCAACAATTGGGATTTTAGACACCAGAGGCTGCCTAAATCTGAAAATATATACAGAGAACACATTTTTACATGTTAAGAAAGCACTTTCAGCCAAGCACTGAGAGATGGAAGAGAATAAAACTGAAAAAGTGAAAAATGGTCGGGAAGAAAAGTGAAAAACTGAGAGATAGGGAAGAGAAGAAAACTGAAAAACCGAAAAACTGAGAGACACGGAAAGAGATGAAAACCGTAAAAGTGAATAAATGGAGGTAGAAAGCGTCTTTCGAAAAGCATCGAAAAGGCGCTTTCTTCAAAAACGTTTTCTCTTGTCACTTTATTTTGGTAAATAAGTTTGAAACAATCCTAAAGTAATAAACAACTTCTAAAACTACCTTAATTTGGAAAAAAATTCTACTTAATCTACCATTTGTGGAAGTCACCGCTGCACATGGTTATCAGACGTTGGATTAGTCGAAGAATAATTGGACAGTAGCACAAAAGGACTATGTTGCCCCTGAAATGAGTTTAATTTTCGGTAGAGGAGAAGTCACCCGGATGAGCAAATGGTGACAGCTGTACTATAGTATAATTAATTAACTAATAAAATTAAGAAATGAAAAGTTATGTCATAAATTTGCACATGATTAGGTCATTAATATATATATATATATATATTTAATTTAAAAAGGATGTTTAATTGTTTTTATACAAGTGAGGTGGGTGAAAAATCCTAATATTATATATCTACAACAACTTGGATTAAAATAATGTATAAAAAAATAAATATTTTTATTTTAAAAAGACCAATTTATTTAAAAAATATTTAATTTTTAAACGATGCAAAAATAATAGTCTATGATTTCTATTTACATTAATAGAGTTTATGAACTAAACTACTGAACTTGCTTGATAACAAAATTTCTCTTTTAGAAATAGATTTCTTCTTATGTGAGTAGAAAACAGTATTTAGCCATGTTGATTTCTAGACTCAATAAATATATATAAATATATATATATTTATTAAAAATTTATCCCTACTATTTCAAATGACACTTTGACTCTCTTTTTATGAGATAATGAATTAGATTGTAAATAATCAAAATATATTGGTTTTGAGTGATAATAACACTACTCTTTATTTATATATCATTAATATTATTTGTCTTTAAATTTTTTAGGATAAATTATATTAATTTCTTCTCACGTTTATAATAATTATACTGATCTCTCATGTTTGAACTAACAATATACATATACATTTTTTTAGTCAATTTTTTTCTTTTCAAAATGACAAAACTATTCATTTCATACTTTTTTTTCTTCAATTTTTGACCAATTTTTTCATTTTTCAAAGAAATATTAATAAAAATCTTAAATTTATTTTTATATAAATAAAAATAAGTTATTTATCTTAAATTTATTTTTAAATAAAAAATATTTATAAAAATTTAAAAAAAATGGTCAAAATTGAAAAAATGTAAAAATGTAAAAATAAAAAAAATGATAGTTTTGTTATTTTAAAGAAAAAATTGACTGGAGAAGATATTTGTATATTATCAGATAAAGTAAGAGAGGTCATTATAATTTTAGAACCCCATCAATATAATTTACCCAATTTTCTACCAAAAAATATTTACTAAATAACATGACACTGTAAAATTAAATATATGTTTTTTCACAATGTGATATACACTTTAATACCACGTTGTCATATAATTTGGACTACTTTTGAGTTTTTTTTCTTTTTTAAATATAAAATTAAATATATGCTTTATACATTTTTTAATACAAGTGATGGTAAGAAAAATTCTAATATTTAGTTAGATAGAGCGCAAAAGAAAAATAAATCTTAATTTCTATATCGAATAAGCCAACTTGCCACAAACCTATACTATTTTCAAGCCTATCATAAAAATGGTAGTAAATTTGCATCCCGGGTGATTCTCCTATTAAAGCAAGTTGAACAACTTTACAAATGACTTACAAAATTATACATTGATAAAAGTAAATTAAAAATACTTATTTTTAGTTTAGTTAAATTTGTAAATTTGTTTGTAATTGTATTAGAAATTTGAAATTGACTATCATTTTATAGATATTAAGGGAGATAGCCCAAAATTTAAAAATTATACAATTGTATATATAATTTACACATTATATAATAAAATAGAATCTTCTTCTTTGCATAAGAGAACTTTATTTATTTTAATTTCTAAAGGAATTTATTCATTCATGAATTGAAAGAAATTAATTAATTGTAGATATAGGTTGTGTTTGGATGGGCGGTGGAACCGTTCATTTAATCATTTTCACGTTTTAAATGGGTTTTTGGGATATGCAGATGTTTATTTGAATTTTTCAAAACACTTATTTAAACATTTTTAAGACCAAAATAGACATTTTAAAAAAGTGTTAATAAATAACTTTTTTCAAAATACCATTTTCTTAAACGCCTGTTTCTACCACCCATCCAAACGAGCACATAGATATACGAGACAAGATCTAATGTAAGAATTAATAATTTTCAACCTTTAATAATTTTATATAAAATTTTGTTTCTATCAATATGATCATTATTACTAAAAATTATTATATAACATGTGTACATATGCATGTGTATCAATATGATCAATATAAAATTCTGTACTCCCCTTTTATTACTAAAAAATATTATATAATATATGTATATATGAATGTGTATTTTTTATTCTAATAATAATTAATACTCTAAAGAGATTTTTTTTTTAAATTCATTACTTGTTAAGTAAAATAATATTAACTATCAATCATAGAACTAAAATGACGTTCTAAAAAATATTAATTATTAATTATTAAGTAATCAATTGTATTTGAACCCAAGGTGGCATACAATGTTTTTACCTTTATTCAAGCTTCAAGTAAAAAAGACATGCAAATTAAAGGGAATTTATAGATTAATTAACTATGATCCAATCATTAATTTAACTATAACATTGGCATCAAGATGATGAAAACTAAATGAAGATCTAACGGTTCAGATTGTTGGTCTAACCAAAAATAAAATAAAAAATAACACAGTATTATTGTAAACATCTTATGTTGAAATTCAGTTATAAGCTAAGATCTAAGACCCCTTGACTAACATTATAAGGTTGATGTTGTATCAAAGTGATCAAATAAATAAAAATAAACAAAACGAATAGAAAAAATACAAGATTTACGTAGTTTGGTAAGATATTTATGTTAATAAATAGCGATGATCAATCCATTATGTATCAAAGAGATTACAAGAGTAAAAAAAAAATTAAAACTCGAAACTCTTTTTTTTTCCAATGACAAAACCCTAAAAGATAATATCCTTATATAAGCGGGTTACAACATAAAAAATAAAACGGACCCAAAAATAACCACCCAACAATTGAGTCACGAAGATTTTTATTATTTATTTTTAATAAAATCAAACTTGGATTAATTGTATGAAAAATATAAACTTCTACTATTTGAATAGAATCTCGATCATTTGAGTCACTGACTTTTAGTGACTTTAGACCGTGATGTCTCTTTTGTTTTTGTATTTTTGTAGCTCATAACTAAGCTAATATTTGTAATGATTTTATAAAAAAATTAAACCGACTAATTATCTATCTAAATTCAACCCTATTTCTTCCTTTGACATGAAAATTTATTTTAAAAATCTAACACATAATTGTTGTTGTACCTTTGCTTTTGCATTTGGTTTTGCAAAAGTTGCTTGGATTAAAATTGTTTTTTTTATATTAATAAATTTTTTGACGTCTATGATCTATTTTTTTTAAATGCACAACAACTTCTAAGATAATGAGGACGACTAGCACCACCACCACAATAACAACTTTATACTAACTCATTAAAATAATAGAAAAACACGCCCTTAATTTTTGAAGCCCTTAGAATTCCCGATTCAACAGTGTTGGTTCCATTTAGTGAGGTAATAGAGGGAGGGATTCAAAAGAAACTTAACTTTTAATACTAATCATTCAGGGACTGTTTGGACGCAAATTTGCATTTTTACACTTGACAATGAATTAAAATATTTAATCATTGTACCAAAAAATTGACATCCACTTGGAAAATTTTAAGGGAATCTTGAAAACAAAATGCTAAGAGGGAATCTTGAGAACAAAATGCAAAGATATGAAAGGATCATAATTCATCAGTGTCTTTTCATTTCCTTTCTAGCTAATTAAGTGATAGTTCATATGTTAAAACACTAATTAACCTGTGCTACACACGCGTAAAAAAAAAAAAAAGGGACTTTAGGTTACATAATTTATCTATTTAAGAATCAAAAGTAAATCATTGCAAAAAAAGCTTCAGTGGTCCGCAACTAAGGTTGTGTTTGGATAGACAGTTTTTTCATCCATTTTGTCATTTTCACATTTCAAACGGGTTTTTGAGATAAATAGGTATTTGTTTGAACTTCTTAAAATGACTATTTAAACATTTTCAATACCAAAAGGGACATTTTGAAAAAGTATTAGTAAATAATTTTTTTCAAAATATCCGTTTTAAAATATCTGTTTTTACCGCTCATTCAAACGAGCATTAAATTAGTCATTGATCTTCAAAAGTTTCAGACATCGGTATTGATGAAAGCTCTGCAAAACCATAAAAAAAAAAAAAAAAAAAAAAAAAAAAACAAATAATCTTGTTAGAAAGTGCCATCATGAGGTGGGAAAACTCCTTTTTTTATAAGTCATAAAAAAAAAATCTCTTAACATCATTTTTCAATAATTGATACTATAAACTGATATTTCAAAATAATAATAATAAATTATTTATTATGAAATAAAGTTGATGAAAAATTTATTTATTATTTGAGATTATTAAAATATCAATTATTAGAAGGTCAAATAGTACATTCATCCTATCAACAACCAAACAGGAGATAATGCCCCATTGTATTGGATCAAAGCCTGGCCAGGCCTAATCCTGTAACCAGCCACCCCAATTTGATCTTAATTAATTAAGAAGTCCATCCATTAATCTGATTATTATGTCCAATACTCCTAGAAATGAAAAAACTAATTGAATTTCAAATTTTTATAATTTATTACTCTCTCTTTTCTAATTTTGCCACCCAAGTCATATTACCAAAATCATTGCTATTTTCTACAAAATACACACAAACACACACACACATATAAACACAAAATACAGTGAAAAATATTTGAAAGAATATATATATACATACCCCCAAGGTACATCTCCAGCAAGCAGCCAATCACTTTCCTTGTCTTGGAAAGCAAGTTTGTAAGCTTTCACATTTTCCTGACCTGTGCCCAAACAACCCCCAAAACAAATAGGAATATGTCAATCCAAAGTTACACTAAACCTTGTTTAGAATACAATGATATTCCTAATTCCAAACACAGTTATAAACTCACATTTCCCAAACCTGCCAAGCAGTGCATCTGCTAGTGTTTGATAAGAATGATGTTGACTCAAGTCAACCTTCCTTCCTATCGCCACTCCCTCCATCTTCACCTTCACGTACATGGATTTTGATCCTCTACCGCCGCCACGGTCGCCGCCGCCATCACCCACCATCCCGTGACTACCGTGATTCTGGTAGCAAAGACTCTTCCTCCAGGATTTAATGGGTGGCCACCCTATTACACCACCTTCATCTCCATTTCTATTGAATAAAAAATTAACAAAAAAATCAATCCACATGAGTAGTTTTCAATACACACATATATATATAGAGAGAGAGAGGGGGGGGAGGAGAGTACTTGTTAGTAATGAAATAATTGCTGTCAAGTTCTCTGTGATCACCTTCCTCGTTTGGTTGATTATTCCAGAATAACAGAGGCAGAGTTTGAGGCACGTCAATGCTCTGCTTAAAGGCTTCATGAAAACAACGTTTGTTCTTCTTATACTCATTGGTGATTTTGGAAGAAAAACAAGAATTCAAAGAGTCCAAGCCAAGAACCCGCTCCTTGGGCTCGTAAACATAGCTATTTAGGTCGAACCCCTTAATCGGATTGCTTGGAAGAGCGAGACCCAGTTGAAGCTCCATACCATCCAACAATAACAATACAAACACAATATATATAATATATCTCTGCAAGTTGAAGAAGAGAGAGATGGGGCTGCAGAGATTTGGGTACGTTGTCTGATGGGGGTTTTAATATATATATATATATAGAGAGAGAGAGAGAGTGCAACAAATAAATAAAAAAATAAATTACACGAAATCTTCTCAAGTTTTTTAAATTATACTAATTATTCTTATTTTATCTAATAAATTATAAATATTTTTTTAATTAATTTTTTTAAAATAAAAATTATCTTGTTATGTATTTTTATATACATTTTTTGAATTTTGATAAATTTAAAAAATTGGTCAAAATTAAAAAAAAAAATATAAAAACAAACATGTAAATGATAATTTTATAATTTTGAAAAAAGAAATTAATAAAAAAAAATATTTTATAATTTATCAATAAAACAATAAATGACTGCATAATTTTAAAAATGGTAATATAATTATTATAAAATTTAAAGATGATAAGTATAATTTATTCAATATATATATATATATAGAAAGAGAGAAAGAAAGAAGAAGGTAGAGAGATAAAGAGGAGACAAAGACAGGAAGAATCGCTGAGAAAATTGGTGTAATTTAAAAAATATTAATGTAATTGTCATGAAATTAAAATGTTAATTCAAAATATATACACAGAGAGAGTATATAGAGGCTAGAGAGAGAAAGTAGGGGGGACAGAGACGGAAGACGAAGAGCCCCCGGGGAGGGTAACAGACAACAATGTGCGTTGGGGGCAAGATTTCCAAGTGTCCGTATCATTGCTACACTTTTTGCCGACCCAATTGTCCTTGTGTTCCCATTGCTCATCCTTTTCTTCAACCGACATCACGCCTTCTTTAAATTCATCACTTCGCTCTTTTTATGAGGATCTGGCTGGGGTCCAATTGATTTCTTTAGCCAGAGTGTGTACTCAATAGTCAAACCCAATGAGCCAGGTGGGTCCAACCCACTTCAAGAATCAAGCCATTGTATTCCAAGTCTGGGACATTGTCCTGTATTGGACTGTGTGTTTCATAACACTTTGCTTCCTAATTTGGTTTCCCTCTTGCGATCCATTCTCAGTGATGATCAGAAGATTTTATGCAAAGATTGTATGTCAAGAAGATCTCTGAATTGCACGCATTGAATTATAATTTTATTAATAATATATGGCCATGAACACAGACACTATTAACAAGAACTATTTTATGTATTTAATTAATCATAATTGCTCTTTTTGTCATTTTCTAGAAAGAGAGAGAGGATACTTTTATTTAGAAGTATAATTTGTGTTAAAAGTATTATGTTTGTGTCGTGTCAAAATATATAAATTTATATATATGTATCAATTCTAATATGACCTATTTATAAAAATGAGTTACACATGTAGATACAATTATTCAGTTTATTTTAGCTTTTATATTTTAGTCGAATAATTTTTTTTATATATTTTTTATAAGTGCAGAAAAAGTTTTTAAGTTTGATAGACTTATAATGTGGGACAAAATAAAGTTAATACTTCTTTTAACAGTAAAAATATTTTTCAAACTTTGATAGATTTTCAATGTAAAACGTATTACTTTGACTCATAATTTATTTATTTTTATTAAACGTGTTAAGTCGTATTAAATGAGTGGACATAACTAAAATCCAAACACGACCTGTTTATTAATTGTGTTAAACATGTTGACTTGTTTATGATACAAACTCATTTATTCTGAACCCAAATCAGTAATTCTGTGTCGCGTAAAAAATTAACACATCTACCGATATTGTGCAAGAAACAAGAGGATTCTTATGTTCTATCATGAAGTTTCGAATTTTGCCCATTCAACTGTCCGTATATTTCAAGAGCGATTGTCGCGTATTGGTTGAAATATGAAGATGGTTTAACCCATTCAATTATTCGTGCTTTTCAGAAGCTATTGTCACTTGTTTGCGTGAAATGTACAAACAATTAAACTGGTAAAGATTAAAATTTCGTGACTTGCCAAACAAGATGACGGGAAGTTTCAAACTTAATCCATTTAATTATTCGTGTATTTTACGACGTGATTATTGTGTATTTGTGTGAAATGTGAGAATGGCTTCACCCATTCAGTTGTCTATATATTTCAAAAGATAAAGTCACATGGTTGCTTAAAATATATGAGCTGTTAGATGGACAAGATTCAAGATTTCTCTAATTTCCAAAGCATCACTTGACAAATTAAACAAATATATTCCTCATGTCTTACCCTAGGAAAGACAATAAAAATCAAAACATATGTTCCCAATGTGTTTTTGTTTTTTTTTTTTATTTTTTAAATGTTCCCTGCTTCAATAATTATGTAATGACTGCATGACCCAAAACATACAAAACAAAACATTACAATACACTAAAAAATACAAAATGAACTTCACAGCATTGCCTCCCTTTGACCACACACACACATATATATATATATATATATATATATATATGCCATGTGCAGAAGCTGTTTGAGGGGAGATTGGGCAAGGGCGGAACCAGAAATTTTGTTCGGAGAGAGCTTAAAAAGTTTAGTGAGAAAATTATGGAGTGAAAAATAAGAGAGAAGGATTTTAAAAAACTTAATGGGAAATTTTCAGGATGTGCCAAAATTTTGAGATGAGTTAATTTGAAAATGTTCAAAAAAATTTACATGTATGAATTTTTTTTCTTCTAGAATTTGAAGTGGGCTATAGTTCGGGATAATCTACCTATACATTTGTCCTTGATCGGAGAAAACCACGTGAATTTCACGTGATTCCAGCGAGACCACGAACCCCTCGGAATTGCGAACCCGCTCAAGTTTCATAAGATGCCACCCATGTTCGAACAAACAATTTGTTGTTGATGCGTTTAGTCCCCATCCTACCCATGTGGGTCGAACGCAACACGATGATCTCTCGGTAATCAAGACGCGATTATAGGAGGACCACCTAGGGCATTAATTTGAACTCGTTTGTGTCTTTGTGTGTTTGCGATGGTCTTTGGACCACATTGTCTTTGAGGTTGATCTCAAGACAATTCTACACCACCCACATTGTGCAAGATTAAGTGGCTGGCTGTTGTTTTGAAGTGATTTTCATTGAGTCTAAAATGGTAGGTATTGGACTCTCTAGTCAATACTGTCATTGTATTAAAGAGGTCACCCAATTTGGGGTCCCCATTAACTCCAACTAGGGAAAATATGTAAATTAATGGGTATTTGTACATATTGTGCAACACCAATTAATTTTAAAGGTATTGATTTTCTATACTCGAACTCATAAGAGGCAGGATGTTTTAACAATCAAATGACATCACAATTAGAAATAGAATAATTGTGCTAAATAAAAACTCAATTACTAAGCAATTCAATCAAGGGAGAAACTGTCTGGAGGCTAGCACAAGATTTTTTTTGATATATATGAACGTAACTCACCCAAAGTTTTGATCCAACTTATTTCTAACCCAACCCAACCCAACCCAACCATCATCAATAATCCATTATTTCCTAAAGCCTTGAATAAAAATTGCAAAACTTTATCCACCACAAATTTTGGCCGAACCCTATTTCTAACTAAACCCAACTCAATATTAACCATAGTTCCTTATTTTCTATTACCATTTATTTCATAGGTTTTGATATTTTCTTGTTAACATTTTCTCCTTTAACCTTTGTTTGATTACTAAGAAAATTTAAGAATAAGGAAAGGAAATAGAAAATTGTTATTTTTTTCCTTAAAATTCTTTTTCTATCATCTTTCTCTTTGAGAAAAAAAAAAAGTTACAAGTAAAATTTCTTCAATTTGAGAAAAAAAAAAATAGATATAAAAATTTTTCGATTTGAAAAAAAAAATTTCCCTAAAATTCTTTCCCCCCCAAAAAATAAATCTAGCCCCCCTAAATTTTTTTCCCTAGTTCCACCCTTGAATTCAATAGTTAAAATATCCTATGCCATATGAGTTCAAACTTAAAGTAACATTACCCTTAATTTTAAAATTAAGTATATTCCATGATGTTGCCATTTTTAGTAGTCTGCTTTTGTTTTTACATTTTTAAAAAAGGGAGCAAAAAATCCACATTATTTCTTATGTATCTTTCGTTTTTTTTGAAAGCTTTTACAAATTTTGGCTAAAATTTGAAAACAAAAAATGTTATTTTCAAATTTTTTTAAAATGAAAATGAGCTATGGTGCCACGCCTATAGTTTTAGTGAGGTTGGAATATTGACTCCCATTAGTTAAAAAATCTTCAAGATAATATTTTCATTTAAAAAAAAAAAAATGTTATTGTACCAAATGTGCTTTCTGTTTTGTTTATATAAAAAGAAAATAAAAATTAGTTTTTTTTTTTTTTCTGAAAATAAACAAAAAAGTTATCATACACTACCTAAATTGTCAATGTCCTATGATGTTTGATTTGCATGAGAAACATGTTAGGAAAGAGTATGGGTTCAAGATAGAATCATATTATAAATATGTAATATAAGCACTAACTAAATATCAATTTAAAGGTCTCATTCTTGTGATTGAAAACTTGATCTATTTACATACCTATTCATTTTTATTGTTTTTTTTAGTATTAAATGGTGAGAAATTTTCCTTTTTTTTTGGGTCATTTTCATTTTCTAGTAAATTCAAAATTTTGAAAACATAAAAAAATACTATTAGTTATTTCTTGAAAATGGTTGTGTTTTTAATTTTTTTTTTCCATTTTTAAAAAGATCTTTCCAAATGTGTTTTCTGTTAGTATTTTCTGTTTTTTTTTTTCTTTCAATTTTCGAGAACAAAAAATAACTTTTTGAAAACGTATCTAAACTGGCGTTTGTGTTATCTGTGTTGTGACCTAACGGGGCATTTCTATGGGTCGATAGTTGAGTATCATTTTTTTTGGTCTAAAGATGGGATAATCCTTTCCCTAACATTAAATCCTCTAAACAGATAAAAACGGAAATGGAATCCAAATCTATAATATGACTAGTTAGAGACTTTACCAATTAAGTTAATCGACATCTTCTCATCACATCCTTTTTTATTAGAAAGAGTGACTCCACAACCATAAGAAGGGTTAAACCTTCTCTAAGCTAGAAAATTAGAGATACATAATTGTTGTTGGGCTTAGCCTTTGGTAAATTTTTGGTGCATTGCCAATAAAATAAAATATGGTTCCTGAAATTACTTATTGCTCATCAATAGTGAAATTATTTTGAATTTTTGACTTGTTTCTACCATTCAAGTTTTGGTTGGACCAGTCTAGTTAATTGTGGTTCAGCCTGATTCACTAATTATTGGGCAGGGAGGCTTTTAAATGCTTAGTTCTGGCACTTTTGGGGCTCTGATCCTAATCCAAATCAAGCCCAATCAATTTATGGCTGTTTATATTAGAAGCCCCAACAAGATTTTGTTTAATGTATGCTCTTTGTTAATCATGACTCTTTGAAATGGGCCAGACATGGGTGAAATTAGGCCCAACTTGTCCAATTTGGGCCATCATGGGATTAATCCCTTAATGAAATTTGTGATTCCTCTCAAGTGTAGACAATCTACTCATCATACACATAGGGTCGAATCAAATTGTTGGAGGTAAGGTTGGTTAGAGATTTGGAACACAAATAGTTCTATAAGGGGAATTAGGTTACTCAAGTTTTGGTTAATTAGAGATTCATTTGAGACTGGTTTGTGAGATAAACAAATCAAACTTGATCATATATCGAAACTTATTACTCGTCCGAACTTGATTAAATAAACTAATAAACAATTTTGGGTTATGAATTAGGTTAATCAAGTTATGGTTGATTAGAGATTCATTTGAGACTGACTTGCAAGAAAAATAAATCAAACTTGATCATGTACTGAAACTTATTACTCACCTAAACTTTACTCAATAAACTAATAAACAATTTAACATCTAGCTACTTGAGCCTAAACTTGACTCAATAAACTAATAAACATTTTAACATCTAGCTAGTTGAGCTTAGCTTGCAATCAGTTCAATCCAAGACTTGGTTGAGAGATAAATGAAGTAACTTTGATCTGTTAGTTTTCTGAGTCAAGATTGAGCAACCCAATGTTTCGCTTGCTTACAGCCCCACAAAGAAGCATGTAATTGTGTAGTCTTAAGAAGACACAAATTGCAAAAGATCAATTACATAATCCCAAATTTATATGATTTGTCAAATCTCAAGTTTTTCATTTTTGCTCTAGAAAGAACAGTTTTATTGAGAATCTTCAGCTTCTTGTTTTAAGTATAATAAGAAATCTGATATTCATAAGCAGTTCAACAGTGGATTGATTTGGGATAAGGGAGTTAGGAAAAGAGTGTGAACAATATGGAAAAATCTCTGGGGAATAAAATTGGAGTAATTAGGGATTTGATAATACATCAAAATGAAAAAAATATGCCACTTTTAATATGAAATAACAAGGGATTTGATGATATGTCCAAATGAAAAATTTTGGGCCACTTCATAGAAAACATTCAAGAACCAATAGGATATCACAAGAGTTATTTGGCCATTTCAGTAAAACAGTTCAAGATTACTCCATTAAGTTCAAGGGAGAGTTGGACAGAAACTTAAGAGTATTCAGAAAGCAGTGTTGCCATGTAGCCACATAAATAAAAAAGCAGTGTTGCAAAATTTTGGTAACAGGTCCAAGTTTGGATTCAAACACACAAATGCATGCGCACGCGTAGGCGCACATACAGAGAGAGGGAGATCCTTTCCCATTAACTGGTGAAGTGCATACCATGGCATTCAAGCTCAATGAAGCAATATTTTTGCAACATGATTACCAAAAGCATTCATATGATATATAGCACAAATATTTATTGATACTAGGATGATGGCATTTATTTGTTGGTATTTGAATTCAAGGACACCACTTTATAGGATACGTACCATAAAAGTTATTCTTTCCCAGATTGAGCACAGAGAGATCTTTGCTAAAGTTTCCCAAGCAGAGCAGAATGCCACCACTCAAGTGATTATTAGAAAAATTAATAAGTGAACTTTCCCAGCAAACCGATATCAATTTATTGTTTGAGATTTAAAAAGAAATATGGGGAAAGGTGAGTGTTTCATAAACAATTTTTGCTGCAAAGTGCAAATCAAAGCTTTTATAGTTAAAAAGTAAAAAGAAGTAGTAGTCTGTCGAAAAAGTAGTAGTGTGGAAAGATGTTTAAAGAAGTGCATGATATGGTAATGACAACAATCTGGTATCCATTGCTAAGATAAGCAGTGCAGCATCTTGTGCCCAAACAGTAGGTAAAGCTCTTTTGTTTTATGCCTGATTTCTTAGAAGGAGCTTCTCCATATCCTTAGTAGTTGTAATAGAGTTTTATTATGTCTATAGTCCATCATTTTTCAAGCAGTACCAAAGCACAAAATATAGGTCATAGAAGACTTAAAAACATAAAATGGTCATAGTGGCATTACTAGTCATGTAGAGCAACAAATTGGGAATAATGAAAACGTCGATGCAGAAAGTTTTAGCTTCTTAGACTTAAAAACAAAAGATGGTCAGAAACTTTTTTTCTTCCCATTTCATTACCAAGAAAGAAAATGGAAGGAAAAAAAAAGTATAGGAAACCTTGTACTAGTAAAATGTTTGAATCTCGAAACTGAAGTTTGGGCATATCAACATCTTCATGAGTACATTTTGGAAGCTTTAACAGGGAGATTGAAACCATTGAATGTGATTGGAGAAAAGCATATAATCAACTGTTCGAAAACAGTTGGTCAAAATGCAACTTAGTCCTAAAGGTATGTGAATGAATACATTCCAAATCAATGTGAGAGATGAATAGGTGTGGATATTAAAAACTATGTTGAAAACATGAGTAGGATGTCATAGAAAGGAACCCAAAAAGTTTTATCCAGGTCTTCCTGCTTTTTGATGCAATATGAAGACTCAGCTTTTTTATTTTCTTTTCTCATTTTCCATTGTGGAGAAGAAGAAGGGAAACAAAAGTCTGCTTTTCTACTATGCTTTCAGCTGCTAATTGTTTTAACGTCCCAAATTTTTCATCAAATGTACATTTATAATTGGGGAAGGAGTGAACTCCATGAAGGAAAAATAATGACTTGTGATAAATTAAGTCATCCCTATGGCTTAGGGCATGGGTTGGAGTTGCCCAAAGGAGAATAGAAGTACAGATGACAACACTTATACATTATCTGAATATTGTTGTTTGTTGCTTCTTTATACATCTATCCTGATTTTTGGACTGAATTGCATCTATGGAAAGATTCCAGGATGGAATTAACTTGATTTTTGGAATGCTATGATCTTAGGTTACATAATCAAGGAAATGAGAAACTTATCAGGAGCTTCTTGATCACAACTATGAGGTAGTACATAGAGGAATGAGTGGTCTTGAGTTTTTTTTATAAGGGGAGACTCAAAGGATTCTAGATTTATTTAAAGAAATGCTATTGAAGAACCAAGAATTTGAACTCGAATTCAAATCTGACTGCAATTATTTCCTTGTACCTGCGGTGATGGACATTGAGCCAGGTGAAATAAGGATTATGTAGAATTTCTGTTTGATTAATTCTTTTGCAGGGATTGGGATTTCACTTTGACACTAGTCTAATAACATCACTGTCTTAGACTCCCTGTAATATTTCTCTTTACTTGACAATAGATCAACATCATCTATTCTTACTCTAGCACTGCCAAATTTCTTGATGGTTGGAACAGAGTTTTAAGGGAAGGGTGTCTATAGTGGACCTAAGCTGACTCTATTTATAGGATAGCTTCCTTACCTCTTGACATGTTTCGTGTACTAATGTTTTACCTCTTGACATGTTTTGTGTACTCATGTTTTAACAATAGCACTCACATGATATGTAACTTGAAGACAAAACAATTTATAGCAGATGATTCAGATATAGTTGGTCATATCAATGAACATACTAGATCACAAAATCATGGTCTTTTCTGACATGTTTCCTTACCTCTTGACATGTTTTGTGTACTCATGTTTTAACAATAACACTAACATGATATGTAACTTGCAGACAAAACAATTTATAGCAGATGATTCAGATATAGTTGGTCATATCAATGAACATACTAGATCACAAAATCATGTTCTTTTCTATGAGTTTCTTTCAAATTCATACTTTTTTTTAATTTTGAAAGTTTGTTTTATTTTTGTGAATATGCAAAATGGAATTGTTGCATAGAATTCATTCGATGGGTTGTATAGCCCCAAGCCCACTGTTCCAACAACTTAAAAGACCCCTCAACATTATGGCTCAAAAACTTAAGCCCAAGTTGTTAGTAGTAAGACTTGTAGTGTTTTATATACCAATCATACTACTCCCACCCAATCGATGTGGGACAAGAGTGTCACATTCTCCCCCCTTAGGACCACACGTCCTCGTGGGGTGGATCTCGATCTCCCAGTTGCCCATTAAGCAAACACTCTAGAGGCCTCTACCCTCTGGGAACCGGCACTGTTGTTATTTGTAGTATTAAAACTTGTGGTGTCTTATATATCAATCATACTACTCCCACCCAACCGATGTGCAACGAGAATATCACATGGGTTCCTATACCATCTAGGTTTTTTCCTTTTTACATTATAAAAAATGTTCAATGCAAGAGTCAAGAATACCAATAACCTTTTCCCCCATTCAAGTACAACTGCACTAAGATACTAATAATAAAACCTTTAGAGCAACATCCAAACACATTAAATAAATTAAGACTCCAACTTAATACATAGTCACATGGAAGTTGCATTTTCAAAACATCCTTCCATTGCTTTAATGTTGCATTTTCTTCACTTGTACTCTCATTGTTTGAAACCAAGTCACCTGAAAACAACATATATGTGCTGAGGAAACTTTGCTAAGAAAGGGTGGAAAACATCAATTTATCTATCATTATTTCAAGTAAAATATAATAAGAAAAACTAATATAAACCAGTGCCATAGTTGTTATCATGGTGGGACTGTGAAGAAATCTAGATTTATTTTGTGAGATGATATCTAAAACTGCTAGAAAAATGGTGATGACATCAGCATTTAAGTTTGCTTGATCTTGTGATGTTTACATATACATATTCGACACAGAGGATGGTAGGAAATCATAGTGATTTCAGCATTCAATTTTCCTTGATCTTGTGATGCTTACATATACATACTAGACACACAGGATGGTAAGGCAATCTATGGGGAATGAATAAATGGCCAAAATAAGGTGGAGTTTTGAATAGCAATTGATAGTGGATTTAAAAATTGTATAATAGACATGCTATTTCTAGCAATGGAAGTCAATTTATTTGATTTTGCTAGAGTTATATTAGCATAGTATTCTAATAGAATATTTTAATTTCTTGAGTTAAATTTTTTTTTAAGTGATGCCTTGTGGAGTTAGTGAGAATGCAACAAACTTGCATTCACTTGGCTTGAAATTTCATTTACAGGGGGGCTATTTAATTGTGCATAACTTATTTCAATCCTTCCAATTATAAGTGAATAGTATAAATTATCTTATACCTGAGGATCATGTAAGAGTTTAGTGTGAATGGTCTAATAATATGAATCAAGTGGTTCCCTTTAAAAGCTGATTACTCTTATAACTCTTGACTTGTTTTGGAGAAAAGGAGAATTCAGTGGCCTGGTTTACTTCGTTTCCTGAACTATGTATTTTACAAGTGGATAGATTTTTTAGGCAAGCAATACTTTTGTGCATTGATAGCTTCTTCCATTTTATGGAAGATTTGGATGATTAACAGATTCACGTACGATGCTACAATATCAGAAGTGAATATGAGTTGTTTTCAATTTTTTGCAAGACATTCATTGGAAATTCTTGTTTCAGAACTTCACATTACTCAGCACACTTTCTCTACATAGTTGCATCAAGGCTTTCAAGTAAGCAATTACATATTGTAATAAGTTAATTTTGTTGTTTGAAGCAAATTTAGACTAGTCAATTTTAAAAATGACTAATTATATATATATATATATATATATATATATATCACAACAAATCATCCTATTGATTTTCTTAATTTTTTAAGCTATTTGATTGTGATTGAATTAGTCTGGGTCGATATGGAAATTGACGTTGGAACAAATGAGCATTACATGTATGTATACTGTCCAATAATACTAAAACTCTTTAAGAATTTAAAGATGAGATCATGTATAGTACCAAAATCAAGAAACAAATTATTCATCTACAAATATAAACCTAAAGAAGTTAAAAACACTTACCCAATAGTATGATTTGCATTGGCTAATTTCTTCTACCTCTGTGTCTGCTAGCATGCTTTTTCGACCTCCTCCCATTCTTGCGTTGTACATCTGCAATGATCTTTACAAGCCATCTAGGCTTTCCAGTTGATAACATAAGATATCCCACAGAAAATCCAAAAACCATTCCACATCCATACCCCATCAACGTGGCTTTCCAATCAAATTCACTTGGAGACTCAAAGTTATCTTCTTGTTGGATAATTATTGGTGGTGATGCCTCAGTGGAGTTGCATTTCTTTGACAATGGAAATCCACACAATCCAAAGTTGCCACCGTATGAATCATTTGAGAATGTGTTGAATTGGCTGCCGCGAGGTATGAGTCCAGTTAGCTGGTTCTGCGAAACATTGAATTTTGCGAGAGATGTTATACTTGTTAATTGTAGTGGAATCTCCCCAGTGAGCTTGTTTGAAGAGAGGTCTAACCATTCAAGCTTGCTCAAATTCCCCAGCGATGTTGGGATCTGACCGGAAAGGTTGTTATGAGATAAGTTGAGCCCTCGAATTGAATTTAGCTTTCCAATCAATGTTGGAATCTCTCCCTCAAATTTGTTTTCCGATAAATCAATGGTTGTGAATATGGTTAGGATTCGCTCCATTTCAATTATTACTCCCTTTATTGTTACCGTCATTGCATCTTGATAGTATCTCGCGTAATTCTTCGGCCCCATGTAATCCAATTGATAGTTTGCTTCATCAACATTCATCATGGATGTCATTCCTTTAAAATATTTTCTTGGCAAAGGACCAATGAAATTATTGCATGAGATATCGATGACTCGCAAGTTGGGAAAGGGAAATTTGGTCTTGGAAGCAGTTATGGGTCCATGGAATCCATTAGACCGTAAGATAAGAACATGTAACTTGGGAAGAGTTTCCAACCAGGGAGGGAATATACCAGTTATCTTGTTGTTTCCAAGATCAAGAACTTCTAGCTCTTTGCAATTGGCCAAAGATTTTGGTACTAGCCCTTCCAATCCATTGCTATTAAAGTTGATAGTTGTCAAGCTATTACCCCGTGCAAATGTATTAGGAATGGTCCCAGAAAAGTTGTTCTTCCGCAGATCAAGCACAAAAAGGTACTTGCTAAAGTTTCCCAAACATTGTGGAATTTCACCGGTTAAGCGGTTATTAGACAAAATGAGAAATCGAAGAGAACTTGCCCTGCAAACCGATGGTGGAACATCTTTACTCAACTTATTGTTTCCAAGATCTAGCACATACAACTCTTTGCAGTTGGCTAAGGATTTTGGTATTGCTCCTTCCAGTTCATTGCCATTCATGTTGATAGTACGCAAGTTATTCCCTCTTCTAAATGTATTGGGAATGGCACCAGAAAAGCTATTCTTGCTCAAGTCGAGCGAGCGTAGATTATTGCTAAAGTTTCCAAAACATTGTGGAATTGCACCGCTCAAGCTATTGTTAGAAAAATCGAGATATTGAAGGATACTTGCATTGCAAATTAATGGTGGGATACCTCCGGTCAATTTATTGTTTGAGATTGAAAATTGAATTGTAGTGGGTGGAGGAACCGGAAGATGTCCTTGAAGCATGTTGGAAGAGAGGTTAAGAAATTTTATATTCTTCATTGGAAGTTGCTCGATAGGGCCGCTCAAGCTATTTGATGAGAGATCGAGATGAGTTAGGTTTACAAATTGAAAGATTGAATTCGGAATCGTGCCGTGTAGCTTATTATTACTCAAATCAATATTCGCTAATGAATTGGACTGGAATTCTTTAATTTGTCCTGTGAATTTGTTATAACAGAGCACGAACTGCAGCAGTGATGGCAAAGTGAACACCCAAGATGGAATTGTACCATTGATCGAGCAATTACGTAACAAAAGATAAGCTAGATTTGGAAGCCCACTAACTTGTGAAGGAAGAGGACCTGCAATAGACCACTAAAGTTATTCCCACCAAGTGATAAATAAGCAAGATTTCTAAGGTTAGGGAAAACATCTAGAGTTGAACCTTCGAAGTTGTTATTGGAAAGGGACAAAATAGTGATCTTCTTAAGCTTTTCAAGCGATGCTGGAATAGATCCTGAGAATTTGCAATTGTCAACATACAATCTATTCAGGGACTTCAGATTGCCTATTGAATTAGGCAATTCTCCAGAAAAGCTCGTGCTTCCAAGATCCAAATATTCGAGGGGACTACTCGAGTTTAACTTTGGAAGATGACCTGTGAGATCATAATTATCGAGTAAAAGTAGCTCTTTTAGATTTGGCAAGTGGAATATATCATCGTGAAATTTTCCTTGCAATCCACAGTAAACAAGGTGTAGACTTGATAAAGAAGTCAAATTCAACATGGAACTGGGTATCACTGAAGATATCTTTACATAGTCAAGATGAAGCTCTCTTAATTTGGTTAGGTTTTGAACAAGCAATTGAAAACCGAATCTCAAATTATAATTCGAAGAGAGATCTAAGGAAGTCAATTTGGACAAGAAGGAGATTTTTGATGAGATTTTGCCAGAGAATCCGGAGGAAGAGAGGTGTCAAGCCAGTGAAGCGACTAAATGCAAATGAAATTGGAGAGTTATTGAAGAAGTTGAAAGCAAGATTGAGACTTTGGAGGTGAGGCAAGCTGAAGAGGCTACTGTTGGGATGAATGGTACCATAAAGCCAACTGCAGCTCAAGTCCAAGCCAATCACGTGACCCGACTCCTTATCGCACTCGACCCCATCCCATGAGCAGCAATTAGTAGTCTCGTTCCAAGACTCCATCTTTGGATAAGAAACAACGCCAAGATAGTCACAATCGGAGGAAAAACTTTTTTTATTGAAGGAAAAGGCATTCTTGAATTGGAGCAATGCAAAGCTCTGTTCTTGAGGACAGAGTTGTGCATGCAAAAGAGAAAGTTGGATAAAGAAGAGAATGAAAAAGAGGTTCAAGATTTGTCTGCGACCATGCCATATTAAGCAGCCCATCTTTTCTATCAAAATCGTAAGATGATAGACAATGTATAAACTGAAGCAAAGATGAATCTTTTATAGGCAAATGCTGCTTCAAACTAAACAACTGTTTATTGGTAGTCCTCCATGCAAAGTAAATGCAACTGCTTTGATGACCCACATAAAACTATTCTAGTCCATGCTTTGACGATTACTTTTTTAATCATTGAATGCATTTTCTTACAAAATCAAGTTTTCCTTGGTAATTGGGTGGTTTGGAATTGCTGAATCATCTCGCATTTCCCATCTTGTAATTAATTATAGGAGGACCTTAAGCAATTAGAAGATAAGTCATGCAAGACGTAGAAGACAAGTCATACAAAAAATTTGGCATTTTCCAGGTGGAATATCAACATGGAATATTGAGCATAAGCATAAATTTGGCAGGTGGAATATTCATAAAATTAGCTCTTTTAGATTTGGCAAGTGGAATAACATCTAGTTAGAATACAGTCTAGCCCAATATTCACTTATGCTCCATTTGGCTCACAAATTCAAGGAGTGGAAAGGAACATATAATGTAAAAGAAAACATTTTTTTTATTATTATTATTTGGTTACCATGAGAAATGAGAGGAAAATCAAAATAACATGTTATTCCACTTTTTTATTTTTTTTATTTTTTATAATTAAAGATTATTTTTGAAAAAAAAAGCTAATATTGAATTTTATTTAAGATGAAGAGAAAATATAAGTGAAATTACTTTTCCTTTCCTTTTCTTTTTCCTTTTACTTCACTAAATTTGTTAACCAAAGGGAGCCATAAAGAGGGAGCAATAAATGTGAGACAATAGGGTATAGAAATAAAAGACTCTATAGGACATGAGAAGGGAAATTACACAGAAGAATCAAAGAAGTTGCATTCACCAGTTCCTACTTTCCCATGCAATTTGATGACTGAGCAGCAATTTTTGATGGAAGAATCTTTAAATCACTTTTTGCTTGAAAATCTTATTTAATTGTTAATTTTCTAGAGTATAATTTATTGTTTAGGTGATGTCTAGTATTAGCACATCTTTGACACACTGAGGTGGTTAATTACTGCATATTATTATAGTTTATGATGGTTGTTTTATGGGTGACAAAATCTTGGAATTGATTTCTTTTCTCAATGGTTAGCATATAATTTACATCACCCCTAACTGCGGAAATTGATCCCAAAATGAAATTTATTGGATGATTTTCTCTTTTCAATGGATTTCATTCAAGCAGTTCATAATTCCAACAGTGAGGTGAGACTGCATAATTGGTTAGCAAATCTATTTGTCTTTATGTTTAAGAAGAAAATTTCTTGATATTTAGCTTTGGTACCATTCCTTATTAATCCAATGAAAGAGGCAGAAAGTGAGAGATGGTAATCAAGACAGAGTGTCATTATTTGTGTTGCAAACGCATGTAATGAGGATTCAAGACCCAAAATTACAAAAGAGGGTTCTCTCATAATTTTTAGGCCTTCAACTCCATTATAGGTACCATTGGCCTAATAAGTTATGCGACAAAATACTAAACTCTTACTTTTAATTTAGGATGCTTAGCCTTTTTATTTTTTATTTAAAAATATTAAAAATCATTGTTTAATTTAATGGTGATTCCATAGAATGAAAATGGCATGGAATAGAATAAGGATTATTCATTTAGGTCAAAGGAATGTTTGGAGTGATTTTTAATGGAATGCCCATTCCATGGAATAGGCATTTCCAATCATACCAAACAAGAATAATGAATGAAAAAATTAGAATAGACATTGAATGCATTTTCTTACAAAATCAAGTTTTCTTATTGGACTTTAAACCAAGCCATGACAGAGAAATTGATTGATTAACAGAATACAGTCCAAGCATCTACTTTGGCTTAATGATTGTTGTTTTCTTTGTTTGGAATATGCATTTCCAATCATACCAAATAAAAATAAGGAATGAAAAAAATTAAAATAGAAATTCTTGAAATGCCCATTCCAACGTGGCAAACATGATTGTAAATGTGTGTATGGGAGAGATAAATATTTACATCTCGGATAAGCCAACTTGCCTTATTAATTCTGCAATTGAAATTTTTTTTTGAGAAAAAAGAGAAAAGATTGTGAAGGTGCATAGCAATTTTCACATCTTTAATCTTACCCAGGCTTGGATTTTTCATCACAAGCTATCCATTGAGATTGATATTACAAATTTACACCACACCAAGAACACCCCCACCTCTCTGGGGTCCACTTAATTTAAAGTCTAGCCAAGCCCATGGATTTCTTAGTCAAGTTTGGCTGAACACTATTTTAAGTGAACTGTATGTGGCTGGAAGGAATTGATTTCATGGAATGCTATGACCTCAGTCTGCATAATCATGGAATGTGGATATCAGACAACACTTAATGTTTTCTTTTCTTTTCTTTTTTTCTGGTTAAAAGACTTTCATGGTGGGGACTGAAAAAGAATTAAAGATTTATTCAAGATGTGCTTTTGATTAACACTACATTGATAGACAGGTTTTCTTGATTTCGGTTTTCGAGGTTCCACTGATGAGGACTATTGATAGAGTATTACGTCTTAATAATAATAAGTTAATAACAACAACAACAACTACAACAAATAAATAAATAAAATTCTTTTTCCTCTTTTCCAACTGAGTTCTTCTTTGAATCAGTAATTGGATGGTTTGTTATCATTTTCCATCTCCTAATTATAAAAGGACCTAGATTGACCTGGAGACTAAAGACAAGGAAGATATGTCCAATAATTCACACAAAAAAGTCCCTCACAAAGACTTTGGAGTTGTCCCAAAGACAAACAGAAGAAAAGGTCATGCAAGACTAACAAACAAAAAAAGTTGGTTTTGATTCCCAACTACTTTGAAAAATCTAACATTGCTCACCTACTCCCAGCCACATGTTTGAAGTCAAGTCAGTCTTTTTCTAGAGCAAGGGAGAGTGACAGAGTAGGGTGCAACTTTTGATCACGTACAATCAATCAAGTGGTTATATAAAAAGAGTCATGTCACACTTTTTAAAAATTTATTCTAAAATTAATAGGATACTATGCAAATTTCTATCATCTCTCATTTTCCATATTTACATAATACAATTCTTATCTTGAAATTTATCCTCCAAGCAGTCCAAAAGCAATCAAAACAAGATTTTATACTTAAAATAGCCATTTTGCTGTTATTGCTGACTAGTCCAAAGTGTTAGGACCTGTTTATCATTAGATGCTTCAAGGAGGAATTGGCACCATGGACTGTGAATGGACAAAAATTATATAAATAAGAAGTTGTGATCAATGAGGCATTTTTTTTTGGTGGGATTGGATAATCACGTGATAATATACTTTTTTAATAACACTTTATCATAGGCATTAATAGACTTGTCCCACTCAAAAATCACCTAAGAGGATAGTTCAGTATAAAAGCAAATTGAGATAAGTATATTGGCAGCATAAATTACAAAATTTATCATAAATTTTTTTAGTCCTTATATGAATGAACTGTCTTTAATCAATTCGGATGGGCCCGAGCTTAGAAAGAAAGGTCATCGCTCGAAAAAAGTTGGTCAAAATTGTCAGCCATAAATGGAATCCCGGGATATCCACCCAACAAATAATGCGTGAGGATATTTTTTGACAATATTTTTTTTAATAATTGAATGTATTTGGTTAGAAATATTAGCTTATGATGAAGACAAGAAAGTCATGTCCCAAGTAATAGTGACAGCTTGCACAACGTCATTTTTACTTGGTGGAAACATTCTGCTTAATAAAGGTCTCTGGAAAGGACCTGTTGTCTTTAAATTCAAAGGACAAGCAGTCCCAAAGCGGTCAAAGGAGACTTAAAAAATCATAAAATGGTCATGTGGTTGTTATTGCTTGCTACTCCGTAGTCCATATTATTAGAGCTTGGTTGACACGTCAAGAAGGAATTGACCCCATTTAATGGAAAGGGAGGAAAGCTACATAATCTTTTTCAGATTATAGTTTAAAGGGAGGGAGTCTTTGTCCTTTTACTTTAAAGCAAGTCAAGGTCAAGCACTCCCTAATGAATGATTGATATAAGAAAAATGATCAATTTTTGAATATATGCTCTCTCAAAAAAAATTGTCGTTTAGATCATATTGTGATTAACTTAAAATAATGTGCTTCTTAGCAGGAATAAAATATAATATAATAATTATTATATTATGATCAGCTAAAATTTTTGCATAAATAATTTGTTAATTCAATGAAATCTTTAAAACTAGGCTGGTTCAAGATTAAATATAATTTAGCTATTGGACTCGAATGCTGTAATTATTTTGGAAGAGACTTGGTCAAAAAGCACCCATTTCTTTTTTAGCTAGTGGATTTATGAATGTATAATCTCCATTTGCTTTCTCATAATTAGTGGGGGACTAGTAGAATCATAACCCTAAATTTCAAGAAACAAAATTTCTTGGACAAACTTAATCTAAAAAGAATATTAATTCTTAATTTTTATATGTTTGGGAAAAAAAATTCTGACACTTAGACCTTTCTACAGGTCTTTCTATAAGAAACCAGACACACTGCCTTGATATTGAAGTACTGAAGACTGCAAAATTAATTGGTGGATTGTCTTGATTTTAGCATTCAAAGTTTGCTCGAACTCTTCATGCTTAGATATACACACTAGAGCTACAATATGGTATGGCAGGTGGTGGATGACGTAGAAGTGGGTGCCATTTTGGAATACAGATTGATTTCAAGTCAGCAAATGTACTTAGAGCTTTCATTATATAAGAAAAAAGTGTAGAATAAGTTTGGCTTAACACTATTTTAAGTGAACTGTATGTGGCTGGAAGGAATTGACTTCATGGAATGCTATGATCTCAGTCTGCATAATCATGGAATGTGGATATCAGACAATACTTAATGTTTTATTTTATATTCTTTTTTTCTGGTTAAAAGACTTTCATGGTAGGGACTGAAAAAGAATTAAAGATTTATTCAAGATGTGCTTTTGATTAACACTACATTGATGGACAGGTTTTCTTGATTTTGGTTTTCGAGGTTCCACTGATGAGGACTATTGATAGAGTATTACGTCTTAATAATAATTAGTTAATAACAACAACAACAAATAAATAAATAAAATTCTTTTTCCTCTTTTCCAACTGAGTTCTTCTTTGAATCAGTAATTGGATGGTTTGTTATCATTTTCCATCTCCTAATTATAAAAGGACCTAGATTGACCTGGGGACTAAAGACAAGGAAGATATGTCCAATAATTCACACAAAAAAGTCCCTCAAAGACTTTGGAGTTGTCCCAAAGACAAACAGAAGAAAAGGTCATGCAAGACTTACAAACAAAAAAAGTTGGTCTTGATTCCCAACTAAAACATATTTTTTTCAATATCAAACCCAAAGTTTCAGCATCATTTTTCATTTCGTGAGCTAAACGTGTTTGACACGTTGAGCAGGAATTGACATCATATAATTTAAATGGAGAAAAGCTAATATAATCAGCCTTTCATATCCATTTGGGGAAAATGTAGTTTAGTCTTTAAGGGATGTAAATATGGCAAACCTTAATAAGGCTGAGTCAAGGAAGCAATATACCAAGTGAGACAAACATATTTGTCAATATATGATAGTGAAATTGCCGTCCAACCCTAATAAGGCTGAGTCAAGGGTGCAATATAGCAAATGAGACACACATATATGTCAATATATGACAGTGAAATTCCCCTCCAACACTTAATAAAATTGAGGCAATTAGGCTGAAATAGAACAAGTGAGACACAAACTTTGAAGAATCTAACATTGCTCACCCACTCCCAGCCACATGTTTGAAGTCAAGTCAGTCTTTTTCTAGAGCAAGGGAGAGTGACAGAGTAGGGTGCAACTTTTGATCACGTACAATCAATCAAGTGGTTATATAAAAAGAGTAATGTTACACTTTTTAAAAATTTATTCTAAAATTAATAGGATACTATGCAAATTTCTATCATCTCTCATTTTCCATATTTACATAATACAATTCTTATCTTGAAATTTATCCTCCAAGCAGTTCAAAGGAATGTTTGGAATGATTTTTAATGGAATGCCCATTCCATGGAATAGGCATTTCCAATCATACCAAACAAGAATAAGGAATGAAAAAATTAGAATAGACATGGAATGCATTTTCTTACAAAATCTAGTTTTCTTATTGGACTTTAAACCAAGCCATGACAGAGAAATTGATTGATTAACAGAATACAGTCCAAGCATCTACTTTGGCTTAATGAGTGTTGTTTTCTTTGTATGGAATATGCATTTCCAATCATACCAAATAAAAATAAGAAATGAAAAAAATTAAAATAGAAATTCTTGAAATGCCCATTCCACCGTGGCAAACATGACTGTAAATGTGTGTATGGGAGAGATAAATATTTGCATCTCGGATAAGCCAAGTTGCCTTATTAATTCTGCAATTGAAATTTTTTTTTGAGAAAAAAGAGAAAAGATTGTGAAGGTGCATAGCAATTTTCACATCTTTAATCTTACCCAGGCTTGGATTTTTCATCACAAGCTATCCATTGAGATTGATATTACAAATTTACACCACACCAAGAACACCCCCACCTCTCTGGGGTCCACTTAATTTAAAGTCTAGCCAAGCCCATGGATTTCTTAGTCAAGTTTGGCTGAACACTATTTTAAGTGAACTGTATGTGGCTGGAAGGAATTGATTTCATGGAATGCTATGATCTCAGTCTGCATAATCATGGAATGTGGATATCAGACAATACTTACTGTTTTCTTTTCTTCTCTTTTTTTCTGGTTAAAAGACTTTCATGGTAAGGACTTAAAAAGAATTAAAGATTTATTCAAGATGTGCTTTTGATTAACACAACATTGATAGACAGGTTTTCTTGATTTCGGTTTTCGAGGTTCCACTGATGAGGACTATTGATAGAGTATTACGTCTTAATAATAATAAGTTAATAACAACAACAACAACAACAACAAATAAATAAATAAAATTCCTTTTCCTCTTTTCCAGCTGAGTTCTTCTTTGAATCAGTAATTGGATGGTTTGTTATCATTTTCCATCTCCTAATTATAAAAGGACCTAGATTGACCTGGGGACTAAAGACAAGGAAGATATGTCCAATAATTCACACAAAAAAATCCCTCACAAAGACTTTGGAGTTGTCCCAAAGACAAACAGAAGAAAAGGTCATGCAAGACTTACAAACAAAAAAAGTTGGTCTTGATTCCCAACTAAAACATATTTTTTTCAATATCAAACCTAAAGTTTCAGCATCATTTTTCATTTCGTGAGCTAAACGTGTTTGACACGTTGAGCAGGAATTGACATCATATGATTTAAATGGAGAAAAGCTAATATAATCAGCCTTTCATATCCATTTGGGGATGTAAATATGACAAACCTTAATAAGGCTGAGTCAAGGATGCAATAGACCAAGTGAGACAAACATATTTGTCAATATATGATAGTGAAATTGCCGTCCAACCCTAATAAGGCTGAGTCAAGGGTGCAACATAGCAAATGAGACACACATATATGTCAATATATGACAGTGAAATTCCCCTCCAACACTTAATAAAATTGAGGCAATTAGGATGAAATAGAACAAGTGAGACACAAACTTTGAAGAATCTAACATTGCTCACCCACTCGCAGCCACATGTTTGAAGTCAAGTCAGTCTTTTTCTAGAGCAAGGGAGAGTGACAGAGTAGGGTGCAACTTTTGATCACGTACAATCAATCAAGTGGTTATATAAAAAGAGTAATGTTACACTTTTTAAAAATTTATTCTAAAATTAATAGGATACTATGCAAATTTCTATCATCTCTCATTTTCCATATTTACATAATACAATTCTTATCCTGAAATTTATCCTCCAAGCAGTCCAAAAGCAATCAAAACAAGATTTTATACTTAAAATAGCCATTTTGCTGTTATTGCTGACTAGTCCAAAGTGTTAGGACCTGTTTATCATTAGATGCTTCAAGGAGGAATTAGCACCATGGACTGTGAATGGACAAAAATTGTATAATCTGCCTTTCAAGTTCCAATTTTAGGATAGTCTAAAAAAAATGAGTTAATTTGTAGAAGCGAACCCATGAAGTTACATCCATCACTTTCTGTTTTCCTTTGTGCTATAATTTCTGTGTTTTCTTGTTTCTTTTCTTATTTTCTTTTCTTTTTTTGGGTTAATTTTTCTTTGGTGGAAACAAAACATCAACTATATTTTCAACCTTTTCTTTTTTCCCCCTCAGTTAAAAAAACTATGCTTTCTACTGCATATGGTTCTTAATCCCAAAATTATACAATAATATTCAAGTTTTGAATTCAGGTAAATGCAAATTTCATGAGGGAAAAAATTATTTCTTATTAAGAATTCAGCTCAAAGTAGACAATGTTGTATAATCAGCACATTTGATGATTTTTTTATGCAGCTTATGATTCATTTCAAGAGGGAAGTAAACTAGAAAGGAAGAAAAAGAAAATTGAATTGTGAACCAAGCACTGCATGAACCAAGTTATGATATTTAAGAAATAAGAAAATTGAAATGTGAACCAAGTACTGCCGCCTACTAATACTTCCACCCTTGGCACTCTGTAAGTGTTCCCTTTAGTGGGTAATCTAGAACTGATTTGCACAGCAGAATTTATTGCTGGCCTGGAACAGAGATTTCGGGGTAGGGATTTTGCTGTATGGTTGCATTTATGATACTTAAGATATAAAAAGCATAAAATTCTGCAGAGTTGTTCTTTTTGCTTATCATATGAGAAAACGGAAGCTAAAATTTCACAAGTTGCACCATTATATATCGGGAATCATTTGTATCTGAAATTTAGTTGTGTTTTTTGAAGTGAGTTTGGACCAAGCCATGACTGAGAAATTTGATTATGGAATATGATCCAACCATCCAGTTTGTCTCAATAAATGTTGTTTTGTTTTTATGCAGAAAATGAGCTCTTGTTGGTTTGCATTGATTAGAAATTAAAGGGGGCGGAAGATTGAGATATAGAGATGTTAAAACTTGGTTGAGCTGTTTTTCTTATTTCCATGGATGTGTACAATTATTCAATGTGTTGTTTGGATAAGCCATCGAAGCAATCAAAGAACTCAAGCAATAACTTTTCCCTGAACATTCTGTTTATGATTTCAATATGATAAATATGGTCATGCATATTCAAAATGACTTAAAAAGATCTACAGCCACACAAGCTCTAAATGCAGAATGTCTCAGTTTGTTACTTTGATTATTGATTGGCAATGGCTCTCCACCAAAGGAAAGGAACCTTTAACTTGTAGAATTTTTCAATCCAAGACCTGGAGTTTGGGTGTGTAATGAATTTCAATGGGGAAGCCTGTTCTAAAAATAGCACACAGAGAAATTCCAGCTACTACTGTTTGAGTTAAATAATTTTACATGACTATGGTTCTAGAGAGAATCTTCGAGATTTGAAAATCATGGGTTTGACGAAGCTCAAGGAGATATACTGATCTTAATTAAGCTTCAAACAACACCTTCAAGTTATGGTCAGAAAAAGGTATTTAATGTCCAGTATAGGCCATTTTCATTTTCTTTCTCTCAAATCTACTTTATTTTTCATAGTACTAATCACAAATTTAACTTCTTGACTTGTCACACTTGTTCTACTTCACTGCATTCTTTTAAAGTAAGTCAAAAGGAAAAGAACATATGTTGATTGATTTGAGGAGGCATATTTAAAGAATGATACAGGTTGATCAATTGCCAGCAATATTTTCAGTATTTCATTTACAATCATGCTCTTTGCTCTATCCCTTGCGATGCAAAACTGTTTATAAGATCAGCATTTTCATTATCTACAATCAGGAAGTTGCGTCCTTAGAGCATCATGTGCAAGCATGCCTGGAGGCCCTGCACTAATTATTAGGACAAGTAGGTGTAGTAAATCTCTATATTTATCATTTTCATCAATAAGGCCTTTTTTCCTCTTCATTTTAGAAAGATTGCCAGCGCTTGGCTCCAGAGCATCTTAAAGAAGGTAAAAGATGAAATAGAAAGGAAAACTAAGAACTTTCTAAACACATTTAAATGAGTGATCAAACTCAACCTGCATTCATACTGCCAATAACTCAGGTTTTTAAAAAGATGAAGAAAAAAAAAAGTCTGCCCCCGCACGAAAAATACCAGGCCAATGATCTGTTTTGTTGCCATTGAAAGGTTAGAACAGAAAATAAACTAAATTTTGATTCTTGAAGCTTTTACTATAAGAAAAATATTCAGAATAATGATGGCAAAAAGCAGAATGGGAGTATTAATACCAACAGCGGTACATTATCCTGTTGTTTGAACTGAATTGTATCTATTACAAAGTGTGTAGAAGGAATTTGATTTAAAGGAATGCCATCACCACTGGCCACATCATCAAGGAACTGTGGAAGTTACAAAGGACCTTATGGATTACATGTATCAGAAAAAGTGGTCAGGACTGGACTCTATTGTTATGGTGGTGACTAACACAAAAGTTTCTTCAAATAAATGCTATAGAAGAAGATCTTGATCAGTAGGTGGATTTTCTTGATTTCAGCATTCAAGTTTCCTTTCCTCTTGTTACAGAATATACTAGAATATATGAGCTGTAGGATTATTCTAGAATATATGAACTGTATATGAGCTGTAGGATTATTCTAGAATATATGAGCTGTATATGAGCTGTAGGGTTATTCTAAAATATATGAGCTGTAGGGTTGACTATATAGGCCCAAATTTGTGTATAAATACTCTTGTATATTTTGAATGTAAAGATATAGAGAATTATTCTTCTCTCTTGGTTTTCATGGTATCAGAGCCTTTCTGAAAGAGTAGAATTTTTTTTCTCTTTCTTCTTCTTCTCTTTCTTTCCCACTGTTCTGCCCACAGTGAGTAGAGTTGGGAAATTCCTTGAGTCACCCTGTTCGAGTGACCCTTGCTTCTCACTGCCACTCAGGATCAGTCGCCCACCTGCCGATCGGCCTGTCCCTGAAGTCCGGTCACTGGAAACCCAGCGCGTGACCCTCACGCGCCACTAGAAGTTTCTGCCGTCGTCAGCTACTTCACGCGCCGGCGCGTGGAGGCGCGTGTGACTGCGCCTCGACCTCCGATCACTCTTCCTGGAGTCGTCTCTCTCTCTCCGGCACTTCTGTGCATCCAGTTGCTTTGCTGCTATTGGTTTGGATACTCTGTGTGTCCTTGTTGCTTCACGGTTCTGTGTGTCCTGTTGATTCACTGTTGGTGCTTCCCTGCTGCTTCACTCTTCGTTTGGACCCTCTGTGTGTCCTGTTGCTTCACTGTTGGTGCTTCCCTGCTACTGTTCTTGGTTCGTTGCTTGCTTCTTGGTGGTTTTGTTTCTATGGCTGACGAACAAAAGAATTTGGTCATGACTGATGTCATTCCCGTGATGTCCAAAATCACAGAACATAAATTAACTGGTCCAAATTATTTTGATTGGTGTAAGACAGTTAGGATTTATCTGCGGAGTATTTCTAAGGACACTCATCTTACCGAAGATCCTCCAACCGATAATACTCGCAAGGAATGGTTGAGAGATGATGCTCGCTTGTTCTTGCAAATCAGAAACTCTATTGACACTGAGGTTGTTTGCCTAATTAATCACTGTGAGTATGTTAAAGAATTGATGGAATATTTAGAATTTTTGTATTCTGGAAAGGGCAATCTTTCACGTATCTATGAGGTTTGTAAGGGCTTTTACCGGGCTGAACAACAAGATCACTCTCTTCAGGCCTATTTTATGAATTTCAAATGAACCTATGAAGAATTAAATGTCTTGTTACCTATCAGTACTGATGTCAAAGTCCAGCAAGCTCAACGGGAGCAAATGGCAGTAATGAGTTTCTTGGCTGGCCTTAATTCTCAGTTTGAGATTGCTAAATCTCAGATTCTCTCTAGTGCTGAGATTTCCTCTCTCCATGAGGTCTTTACTGGGGTACTTCGCACAGCTACTAGTACATCTGTTGCTCCCTCGGTTCATGCTTCTAGTGCTCTTGTCAGTCATCATGGTGGATTTGACACTAGATGGTCTTATCCTAAGAACCGAGGCGGCGGTACAGGTAGTCAGGATGCAGGGGGAGTTGTCTGTTATTATTGTCATGAGCCGGGCCATACCAAGCGCACGTGTAAGAAATTGCAAAATAAGTCTCAGAAGTCTCATTCAGCGCATGTTGCAGTTACTCCACCTCGCCCATCTGAGCCAACCATTACAGTCTCTGCAGATGCATTCGCTAAATTCACTCAGTATCAAGAAGCATTGCAGCATTCATCTCCACCTGTCACTGCCATTGCCGAGTTAGGTAAACCAAATACGTGTCTTCTTTCCTCTTCCTCACAATGGGTCATTGATTCTGGTGCTACAGATCATATGACAGGTAATTCTAGTCTTTTCTCCTCTTTTCAGTCCCACACATCTCCTTCTAATGTTACTTTAGTAGATGGTTCCACTTCTTCTGTGCTTGGGTCTGGTACTGTTAATCCAACTCCATTGATTTCAATGTCTTCTGTCTTGAGTTTACCACAATTTTCTTTTAATTTAATGTCTGTTAGTAAACTTACTCGTACCCTAAATTGTTGCATCTCATTTTTTCCTGATCATTGTCTCTTTCAGGATCTTATGACAAAGAAGATTATTGGTAAAGGATATGAATCCGGTGGTCTCTACCTTCTGGATACCTAGGTACCCAGGCCCATTGCATGTTCCAGTGTCGTAAATCCCTTTGAAGCGCATTGTCGGTTGGGACATCCTTCTTTGCCTCTGTTGAAGAAATTATGTCCTCAGTTTCATACTGTATCTTCCTTAGATTGTGAGTCATGTCAGTTTGCAAAACATCATCGTTTGCCGTCAGTCCCTCGAGTCAATAAAAGGGCTAGTTTTCCCTTTGAGTTAGTCCATTCAGATGTTTGGGGTCCGTGTCCTGTTGTGTCCACTACTGGATTTAGATATTTTGTTACTTTTGTTGATGATTTTTCTCGTGTTACTTGGCTTTATTTAATAAAAAATCGTTCTGAATTATTTTCCCACTTTAGTGCCTTTTGTGCTGAAATTAAAACACAGTTTAATGTTTCTGTGCATACATTACGGAGTGATAATGCCAAAGAATATTTTTTCGATCCCTTTCAGACCTATATGATTCAAAATGGCATTCTTCACCAATCCTCTTGTGTTGACACTCCATCTCAGAACGGTGTGGCCGAACGAAAAAATCAGCATCTTCTTGAGACAGCCAGGGCCCTCTTATTCCAAATGCATGTTCCTAAACATTTTTAGGCTGATGCAGTTTCCACAGCCTGTTTCTTGATTAATCGCATGCCTTCCTCTATTCTTCATGGTGAGATCCCTTACACTGTCCTTTTTCCTACTAAACCCTTGTTTCCTATTGCACCCCGGATATTTGGTAGTACTTGTTTCGCTCGTGATGTTCGTCCCCAGGTCACTAAATTAGATCTCAAGTCTCTAAAATGTGTTTTTCTGGGTTACTCTCGTCTACAAAAGGGGTATCGGTGCTACTGTCCTAGCCTTCACAAGTATCTTGTGTCCGCTGATGTTACCTTTCTCGAACATATTCCTTTTTTCCCTGCTGCTTCTACTCCTTCGAGTCAGGGGGAGGATGATGACCTGTTGGTTTATACTATCACCTCTCCGCCTCCCATTGTAGCCCCTTCCCCTGTTACCCCACCTTCCGCACCACCATCCCCACCACCACCTCTTCACTATGTCTATTCCCGACGACGAGACCCACCTGCTCCATGTCCCGCACCGGTTTCTTCTTCGCCATCGGATCCTGTGGCTGGTGATCTTGATCTTCCCATTGCCCTTCGCAAAGATATGCGTCAGTGCACTTATCCTATTTCATCGTTTATTTCTTATGCTCACTTGTTGTCTTCTTCGTGTTCTTTTGTTGCTTCCCTGGATTCTGTGTCTCTTCCCAAAACTGTCCATGATGCCTTGTCCCATCCTGGATGGCGTGATGCTATGATCGAAGAGATGAATGCTTTAGATGCTAATGATACTTGGAATTTAGTGCATTTACCTGCAGGAAAGAAAGCTATTGGCTGTAAATGGGTGTTTGCGGTCAAATTCAATTCCGATGGTTCCGTGGCTCGCCTTAAAGCCCGTCTTGTGGCTAAAGGCTATGCTCAGACTTATGGTGTGGATTATTCTGATACTTTCTCCCTTGTTGCTAAGTTGACCTCGGTTCGCTTACTTATTTCTCTGGCAGCTACTAATGATTGGCCTTTACATCAGTTAGATATCAAAAATGCTTTCTTACATGGTGATCTCCAGGAGGAAGTGTATATGGAGCAACCACCTGGATTTGTTGCTCAGGGGGAGTGTGGGCGAGTTTGTCGTCTTCGCAAGTCCTTATATGGTTTGAAACAGAGTCCCCGTGCTTGGTTTGGAAAATTTAGTCAGGCAGTGGAGAAGTTTGGAATGAATAAGAGTAAGTCTGACCACTCAGTTTTCTATAAGCATTCTACATCTGGCCTCATTCTTCTTGTTGTATATGTGGATGATATTGTCATTACTAGAAGTGATACTGTGAGAATTTCATCTTTGAAGTCCTTTCTTCATAGCCAGTTTCACACAAAAGATTTAGGGGTGTTGAAGTATTTCTTGGGAATTGAGGTGACGAGAAGCAAGAAAGGCATTGTTCTATCCCAGAGGAAATATGTGCTTGACCTGTTAACTGAAACTGGAAAGTTGGGGCTAAGCCATGCAGCGCTCCAATGCTTCCCAACCTACAACTCTCGAAAGATGGAGACTTATTTGAAGATCCGAAAAAATACAGGAGGCTGGTTGGAAAGTTGAACTATCTTACAGTGACACGTCCTGATATTGCATACTCTGTTAGTATTATCAGTCAATTCATGTCCTCCCCAACAGTTCACCATTGGGCAGCGTTAGAACAGATCTTGTGTTACTTAAAGGGAGCTCCTGGACGAGGGTTACTGTACAAGAATCATGGACATACTCACATCGAAGGTTTTTCAGATACAGATTGGGCAGGTTCCAAGATTGACCGCAGATCCACTACCGGATACTGTGTTTTTGTTGGAGGAAATTTGATTTCATGGAAGAGCAAGAAACAAAATGTTGTGTCCCGATCCAGTGCAAAATCAGAATATAGAGCTATGGCACAATCTGTATGTGAGATAATGTGGATATATCAACTCTTGATTGAGGTTGGTCTTAAAGCTTCAATACCAGCAAAATTGTGGTGTGATAACCAAGCGGCTCTCCATATTGCTTCCAATCCTGTGTTTCATGAACGGACTAAGCATATTGAGATTGACTGTCATTTTGTTCGTGAAAAGTTGCAGCAAAATTTGATCTCTACCGGATACGTGAAAACTGGAGAACAGTTAGGAGATATCTTCACAAAGGCTCTCAATGGGGCTCGAGTCGATTATATTTGCAACAAGCTGGGCCTAATTAATATCTATGCTCCAGCTTGAGGGGGAGTGTTACAGAATATACTAGAATATATGAGCTGTAGGATTATTCTAGAATATATGAGCTGTATATGAGCTGTAGGATTATTCTAGAATATATGAGCTGTATATGAGCTGTAGGGTTATTCTAAAATATATGAGCTGTAGGGTTGACTATATAGGCCCAAATTTGTGTATAAATACTCTTGTATATTTTGAATGTAAAGATATAGAGAATTATTCTTCTCTCTTGGTTTTCACCTCTTAATGTTGAACTATACATAACAGAGCCTCACAAGTTATGTTAGGATTAAATGAAGAAGCAATGGGAAAAATAGGGTGCAAATTTGGATACAATCAACAGCGGAAGGAATTATTTTGTAATCTTTAAAACCCAATCATGCCATCTTAGAAGTTATTGGTGCATATATTTTAGCGCGTGTGAGGATAACCTTAATGAACATACTAGATCATTAAAATAATGTTGTTTTTTTTAGTTTCTTTCAGATTCATAAAAACTCCAGATTTATGAATATGCAAAACCATATTATTGCAAAATCAACCATATAGAATTCATTCCCTGGTCCTATCTCATCACAAATGCAACAAGTCAACAATCACAATAACCGTATCCCTCATACAAGTATAATTGAACTAAGATCCTAAAAGTGAATTCTTTTAGTTACATTCAACACACCATATACCTTATGACTTCAACTTGATTTATTTCCTCACATGGAAGTTGTGTTTCCAAAACATCCTTCCATGGCTTTATTGTTGCATTTTATTTCCTCGTACTCTCACTATTCGAAACCCAGTCACCTGAAAAATTACATAGATATGTTGAATAATCTTTTCTCAGAAAGGGGGACAAATATCAATTATAATTTCAAAAATATAATAAGGAAAAGTACCTGCACTTCTGATATGACTTGTTAACCATAGATGCGGTATCAGAAGAAGTAACATTCTCTTCTAATTTGACTTGGTTCACCTCAGCTACATTCACAGGAGAAGACAATCAAGACACTTCATTAAAAATACGAGACTGAAATAAAATGGATATATTCCAAAACTCACCAGCAATCGTGTCTAAGACAAAACTAGTGCAAACTTGAAAAAGATCTTCATCTAGAGTCACTAAAAAGTCTATGGCATGACCACTCTCACAAGAGTCAGCCAGCTTAGATTATTCCTGTGACTGAACCTAAAAGGGAAAGCATTGGATGATAGAAAATTCTCAGAATACAGAGTTATATTTATAGAGTCATATCCAGTACCAAGTTATTGTTGGACAAGAAATAACATGGATCTGAAAATAGGAACCATGGGATTTGATACAATTTTCTAATGTTGTCACCATTTGAGTATTTTCTTGCTCAAACAACAGAATTCTATCTATGACAAGATGGTTGGAAGGAATTTTCTTTCGAAATACGATGATGTAAGGATACATAATTAAAGAAATGAGACAGTACTTACTGGATCGCGTGGTTTGTAGTTATTACCATGGAGGGGACATCAAGAACTCTAGATTTATTCAGTGAGATGATATTGACAACTACTAGATGAATAGGAAATCATCACAAGTTCATTATTCAAGTTTCCTTTATCTCTTGATGCTTATATATAAAAACAAGAGACACAGGATGGTATATCAAGCAGTGAATAAAGAAGAAATGGCCAGAACATGATAATTTTTTGGATAACAGTTGATTGTGGGTTTATAAATTGTATCATAGTGATGCTATTACCTGCAATGGAGGTTCATTAATTTGATTATTCTAGAGGTATATTAGAGTCATATTTCAATGGAAATTTTTATCTTAATTGCCTGAGCTCAAATTTTTATTTTATGTGATGTCTAGTGGAGTCAGTGAGGATACAACAAACATGAAACATCCATTCACTTGACTTTCAATTTCATTTAGAGGGGCTATCTTAAGTGTGCATAAATTATTTCACTCGTTCCAATTACAAAATGATCTGATAAATTGAACTCAAAGATTTAGACCCAACTCACCCTCATACCTAAACTGCTTGATATTAAGCCAGGTGATATGAGGATTATGTTTGAGTTCAGTGGGAATAGTATGAATGATGGATTATGGTCAACATTGAATCCATCTCTATTCTCTCTTCTCTAGAATTTGATCCCATGGTCCATATTCCAGAATCCTGTTGTATGGTTGAATCAACATTGAAATTTCAGTTTTAACATCAAAATGTCAGGAAAATAGTAATCAACGAGGGAATAAAAAGGGATTTGATAATAAATCCAAATGAAAATTTTAGGCCACCTAACAGAAAGCATTCAAGGCAAAAGTGATGAACCAATGGAATATACAATAGTTATTTGGTCATTTCAGTATAACAATTCAAGATTACTCTATAAAATTCAAGAGAGCTGGACAAAAATTTAGGCTATTCAAAAAGCAATGTTGCCAAAATTTGGTATACAGGTCAAAGTTTGGATTGAAACAGAAGCACGTGCACACACACAAAGTATGAATTCTATTAATGGATGAAGTGCATACGATAGTATTCAACCTCATAGAAGAAAATATTTTCCAACATGATTTACCAAAAACATTTATATGATATGTAGCCCAAGTATATATATCAACAAATCATCCTATTGCTTTTCTTAATTTTTTTAAGCTATTCGATTGTGATTGAATTAGTTTGGGTCAATATGGAAATTGACGTTGGAACAAATGAGCATTACATGTATGTATACTGTCAAATAATACTAAAACTCTTTAAGGATTTAAAGATGAGATCATATATAGTACCAAAATCAAGAAACAAATTATTCATCTAGAATTATAAACCTAAAGATGTTAAAAACACTTACCCAATAGTATGATTTGCATTGGCTAATTTCTTCTACCTTTGTGTCTGCCAGCATGCTTTTTTGACCTCCTCCCATTCTTGCGTTGTACATCTGCAATGATCTTTACAAGCCATCTAGGCTTTCCAGTTGATAACATAAGATATCCCACAGAAAATCCAAAAACCATTCCACATCCATACCCCATCAACGTGGCTTCCAATCAAATTCACTTGGAGACTCAGAGTTATCTTCTTGTTGGATAATTATTGGTGGCGATGCCTCAATGGAGTTGCATTTCTTTGACAATGGAAATCCACACAATCCAAAGTTGCCACCCTATGAATCATTTGAGAATGTGTTGAATTGGCTGCCGCTAGGTATGAGTCCAATTAGCTGGTTCTGCGAAACATTGAAGTTGGCGAGAGATGTTATACTTGTTAATTGTAGTGGAATCTCCCCAATGAGCTTGTTTGAAGAGAGGTCTAACCACTTAAGCTTGCTCAAATTCCCCAGTGATTTTGGGATCTGACCCGAAAGGTTGTTATGCGATAAGTTGAGCCCTCGAATTGAATTTAGCTTTCCAATCACTGTTGGAATCTCTCCTTCAAATTTGTTTTCCGATAAATCAATGGTTGTGAAGATGGTTAGGATTCTCTCCATTTCAATTATTACTCCCTTTATTGTTATCGTCATTGCATCTTGATAGTAACTGTCCCTTGACCTCGACCCCATATAATCCAATTGATAATTTTCTTCATCAACATTCATCATAGATATCATTCTTTTGAAATATTTTGTTGGCAGAGGACTAGTGAAATTATTGTATGAGATATCAATGACTCGCAAGTTGGGAAAGGGAAATTTGGTCTTGAAAGTCATCACGGGTCCATGGAATGCATTGGACCGTAAGATAAGAACATGCAACTTGGGAAGAGTTTCCAACCAGGGAGGGAATTTACCAGTTATCTTGTTGTTTCCAAGATCAAGAACTTCTAACTCTTTGCAATTGGCCAAAGATTTTGGTACTAGCCCTTCCAATCCATTGCCATTAAAGTTGATAGTTGTCAAGCTATTACCCCGTGCAAATGTATTAGGAATGGTCCCAGAAAAGTTGTTCTTCCGCAAATCAAGCACAGAGAGGTACTTGTTGAAGTTTCCCAAACATTGTGGAATTTCACCGGTTAAGCGGTTATTAGACAAAATGAGAATTTCAAGACAACTTGCCCTGCAAACCGATGGTGGAACATCTTTACTCAACTTATTATCTCCAAGATCTAGCATATACAACTCTTTGCAGTTGGCCAAAGATTTTGGTATTGCTCCTTCCAGTTCATTGCCATTCATGTTGATAGTTTGGAAGCTATTCCCTCTTCTAAAAGTATTGAGAATGGAACCAGAAAAGCTATTTTTGCTCAAGTCGAGATGAGTTAGGTTCATAAGTTGAAAGATTGAACTCGAAATCGTGTCGTGTAGCTTATTATTACTCAAATCAATAAGCAGTAATGAATTGGATTGGAATTCTTTAATATTGCCTTTGAATTTGTTATAACTGAGGTCTAACTGCAATAGTGATGGTAAAGTGAACACCCAAGATGGAATTGTACCATTGATTGAGCAATTTCTTAACCATAGATAAGCTAGATTTGGAAGCCCACTTACTTGTGAAGGAAGAGGACCTGCTACTTGAGTAGACGACACGTCTAAATAAACAAGTTGCATTAGGTTTGCAACTAATGGCAACAATGGATCATTGAAGTTATTCCCACCAAGTGATAAATAAGCAAGATTTCTAAGGTTAGGGAAAACATCTAGAGTTGAACCTTCAAAGTTGTAGTGATGTTCTTAAGCTTTCCAAGTGATGCTGGAATAGATCCTGAGAATTTGCAATCCTCAACAGACAATCTAATCAGCGATTTCAGATTGCCTATTGAATTAGGCAACACTCCAAAAAAGCTCGTGCTTTCCAGATACAAATATTTGAGGGGACTACTCGAGTTTAACTTTGGAAGATGACCTGTGAGATCATTATTAAAGAATAAAATTAGCTCTTTTAGATTAGGCAAGTGGAATATATCATCGTGAAATTTTCCTTGCAATCCACAGCAAGCAAGGTGTAAACTTGATAAAGAAGTCAAATTCAACATGGAACTAGGTATCACTGAAGATATGTTTACATAGTCAAGATGAAGCTCTCTTAATTTGGTTAGGTTTTGAACAAGCAATTGAAAACCGGGATTTTTTAATCTCAAATTATAATTCCAAGAGAGATCTAAGGAAGTCAATTTGGACAAGAAAGAGATTTTTGATGAGATTTTGCCAGAGAATCTGGAGTCAGAGAGGTTGAGATGTGTCAAGCCGGTGAAGCGACTAAATGCAGATGAAATTGGAGAGTAATTGAAGTCGTTGAAAGCAAGATTGAGACTTTGGAGGTGAGGTAAGCTGAAGAGGCCACTGTTGGGATGAATGGTTCCATAAAGCCAACTGCAGCTCAAGTCCAAGCCAATCACATGACCTGACTCCTTATTGCACTCGACCCCATCCCATGAGCAGCCAATTAGTAGTCTCGTCCCAAGACTCCATCTTTGGATAAGAAACGCCACCAAAATCACACAAGAAGGAAGAACTTTTATTGAAGGAAAAGACATTCTTGAATTGGAGCAATGCAAAGCTCTGTTCTTGAGGACAGAGTTGTGCATGCAAATGAGAAAGTTGGATAAAGAAGAGAATGAAAAAGAGGTTCAAGATTTGTCTGCGACCAAGCCATATTAAGCAGCCCATCTTTTCTATCAAAATCGTAAGATGATAGACTATGTATAAACTGAAGCAAATATGAATCTTTTATAAGCAAATGCTGCTTCAAACTAAACAACTGTTCATTGCTAGTCCTCCAAAAATACTTTGCACAAAGAATGTGTGCCAGACCATCTATATGACTGCCATAAACACAATAGCTATAATCTAGAAAGTCTGGTCCCGATCACTTGAGCGAGTACAATAGCATATGGACGTATGAGAGAGAGAGAGAGAGAGAGACATATATTGAACAAAGTATATTTCAAGATGGCATCTTTAACCCTTGACTACCACTGAGTGTGAGTAACCGTCTCAGATTTACGATAAACCTTAGTCCCTTAATTTGAGAATGGGAGGTTTGTTATCTTCAACAATCCATTGTTCCCACCTTAATTGTGCAAACAAGCATACTAGCGATGTAATAAAATGGGCATTCATGATAATAATTTTTGTATATTAATAAGACAAAAATAACATTAAAAAATTAATCATTAGAAATCACTTTTTTATCAAAAAAAAAAAAAAGGTATTCATGAGAAATCATTGATGCTAGAAAAGGAATTCCATTCAATTCACTACCATGAATTGGACGACCATATCAAAACAGGATCTATGATTTGGAACCATATTAAGTGATTTTTTCATAAATAGTTTAAATGAAGTACTGCGATGACAATTACTATAGAAACATTAAAAAAATTATTTGCAAATGATTTTCCAACAAAATACCATGGACACATAATAAATGAAATTGTGAAATCGTAGGTTTTAGATAGGCATCAATATTTCCTTGCCAAGAACCACTGATATCACCAAAAGGAACTTAATGATGAGTTGATATGAAATGGGATTGATTTTTTCTTTTTTTATTTCTTCCACAGCCCCCCTTTTTTTTTCTCTTTTCTTTCGTTTTTTTTTTTTTTGCCACTCTTTTTGAGGGGAGAAAGGGAAACCAGGCAAACTTAACTTCTATATTTCTAAGCATGATCCAGTTTATGCTGCATGGGCAAGGACAAGACAAAATATGAATGTGCCAACAAAGTAGATTATAATGGGCAGAGAGGTAAAAAAAAAAGAAAAGAAAGAAAGGCAAAAACCCAGCAAGTACAAGACAGTAAACAAAAAAGATGCATTTTTATCTTGCTTCTCCTCCTCCCCAATCAAAACTCCAATATATCTATCTTTTTCTGTTAGAAATTGATAGTTTTGTACAATCAATTAGTAAAGTTTTCTTTATAATAAGAAATGAAGTGGCATTGTGTGACAGTTATAGTGCTATGTGTCAACTCCAGGTTAATCACATGTTAAAATGTGCATCTAACATAATTTTATTTCAAAATGATGTGCCATCCAAGGCTTGTGGGAAATTTCTGTGGTTGATGTCACATCCAACATGGTGTTTAACACCAAATTGCATCATTTGCTGAAATGTCCATGCAGCATGTATTACAACTGACAAATAACTTGTAGTTCAAAGTCAAATTACAGAGGTATCTAAGAATGGGAAAGAAAGAGAGTAGAGTCTCATCTAGAAGGCCCACAATAAAAAAGAAGTGCCTCACTACAACTCAACAACTAAAAGGGGAGCAGGACCAAAGGTGCAACAGATAATCATCTCCGCTTCTTCAAAGCTAGGGAACTCCCAAAGAGAGAGAGAGAGAGAGACAGAGACAGAGAGTGTGTGTGTGTGTGTGTGAGCGCACACGTGCATGCATGCGTGCAGGATACAGACACTGATGCACATGAAGTAATTATGTTGGGACAACATAGCATGACTATATAATAGTTATTTATCAAGAAGTGTTGATATCATAAATGTATCGTGCATGCACAACAAAATGAGAAAAAAGAAATAGACATCTAGGTTTCTAATGGTACTCTAAATTCTTTTTATCAATATATAAATAACTATATACAATCATGTCAAGAATATTTCTTATTAAAATTTTATCTATTCTACCATGATTTCTTGAGCAGATAATGACTGTTTTTATGTCTTGCAGGCATTTATTATTACTTTATTACAAGAAGATGGAGCCCACACGATCTCAGTGTGAAACTGTGAAAGTAGCCAAGTTATCCACTCTACTGTTGTTAACAATAATATCCACGTCCATGTCCACAAACGTTAAGAGAAACATAAAGGTGAAATGAATATAACGTACCAAACTATAAAATAGCCAAAAGATGGAAAAGGACTGTTTGGCACTGCTTACCCAATTTGGAGGGAAAAGGCATAGAAAATACAGTAGCAACAACCTTAACAGCAGTAGAATAAGACAGCCATAGAATAACTTATCCAAGAGCATGAGCATTTTTAGAAGAAAGATATGTTATATAGGACTCCATGAACTCATTAAGTTTAATCGATCCATTGTCAAGAAATTGACAGAAAAGCAGAGTCCCTACCTCATCCGACCCCAAAGGAGGCTGGTGTGGTTTTCGCCATACTTGTGTTAATTTATCAACCTGCCAAAAGAAAAAACATCATTAAATTAAGATGCCACACAATGAATGAAGATTTTATACATCCATCAACATGGCGAAAAAATAGCACATGAACCTAGTTAATTCAAAAGGAAACATACACGATACACCAATCAAGTCTTCATGAGAGCATTTGGCTCATCAAATTCTAATGCTTGGCAAGCCTACAACCCCACTCTTCCTAGATCCTCCATTGTTATTGAAAAGTGATATATGAAGTACCAATGATAATACTTAACAGTATGCTACATTCTCATACTCTAGGTAACATTACCCAAAAAGATAACGCATTCAGGCCAATCATTTGCATGTGTAAATAATAAAGGTACCGTAGAGGGACCAAAATAAAATTATATTCACAAAAATCCCCGGCATATTTCTGAAGAAATACGAAAACAATTGCCATGAAGAAAAACTGGACATTCATTGTCCATTTTTAAAGTAAGGGGGGAAAACAGAAAGCTTAATAAAACCAAAGGTTCTTACTCGTACCTCCTTAAAATTGATTACCTCAAAAGTTCCCACATTGGTGGCAGCTTCTTCATCATGATTTAGTTTCGTACATGGGATTTGCTGTTTAACAAGGATAGAGGTCTGCATCAGACAGTCCCGCAATGGAAGTTCAGATTTTTCAAAATTAAAGAATGAAATTAGTGTGAGGGAAACCAAAGAGAATGAAGTTCTGCTCAGCCACACTTCCACTCGTAACTTAATGTTATTATCCACAAATTAGGTGGCAATAATTTGAAGCAATCAACCATTTCCTTGGAAGGATGACAAAAGTAGCCAAAAATGATCTAATTTCTCAGTTAGTGTCAGGGGAAATGAATTCAACTATTCATTTCCAGTGTCCAAAAAGCCTGCTAATAAAACGTATCTATAGTTTAAAATTACAGTGAAATCTCAGCCCAAAGAGTCAAAGACCAACTGCAGTATAACAGCTAGAGAAATCACCAACATAATATAATGGTTCAAACAGAATGAGGCCAATGACCAGCATATAAATTTCCCTTATTTGCCCCTTACTCAGAAGAAGAGTAATCATAATATACAATAGTCAACAATCATCTGCTGCTGGTAGATAATGCAACTGGATTGCATATAGTTATAGTTCACAAAAGAAAGAAAAAGAAGAAAAAATTTCATTATACATGTGTGGGCGTAACAGACCAGTAAATTTATAAATAATTTCTTCTTCTTGCCATTTGCATTACAACACATCTAAAAATTTGAAAAAAAGAGTATATCCAAGACTAGAAATTTCATTCGTGTTGAGAACTCAGTAGTGAATCTCAACAAAGTTCCCTGACATAAATATATTTACAAAACAGTAAGAAACAACAGATTACCTCCGGAGGATCCGAGGCGACAGGAATTTCATCTGGAACTTTCTGTTCATCATTGGATGCCATGTTTCGAGGGTAATCATGGGAAGACTGACTATGGTTTCTCCCCTGATTAGCACCAAATCCATCACCATGACTTTCACGAAAGAGCTGTGAGGTTGTTTCTCGTGCAGATTTGGTAACAAGAGAAAATTTCTCCAAAACTTGAATTGAAGGATCTCGAGAAGGATCATGAAACTTTTGCCTCTGCCTTCCATTTTGTTGAATATTACTGGGACAACCATCAAGGGTGCTCCCATCAGTCCTCTCTTGACTTCCATGTGAGGAGGAATCAGTAACCAAAACAGATGAAGATAGCCCATTTGCAAGAGAGACAGCCCTAGGCAGCTCCAAAGAAGACAAAGTTCTCTGTAGAAATCAATTTAAAAGATGAGGGGGATTAAGAACAGCAGTTATTCATCATAAAGTCAAGCAATAAACTAATGAACCTAGAACGTGGATCGTTACGGTACGAAAAACAGGAACAAAAACAAAAATGTAGATCGTTAGGTACGGGAAATGGGAACAAAAATAAAAACGTAGATCGTCACTTGTTATAGAACATGGTGCATTAGGGGTAGACTTCTTCGGATTGTTTTATTAGAATGAAATACGTTTATTTCGAACGTGATATGTTTTTTGATTGTATTTGTAATATATTCATATATATGTGTGTATATATATATATGTGTGTGTGTGTATATATATACATGGAAAAAATTTCAATGAATCCAAGCCATTATAAAATAAAAATTACAATTAGATATGTATGTATTTTTTTGTTTGTTGTATATTTTTTGAGCTTTTGATATTTTAGATTGGAACGCTAAATCTTACATTCCAAATCGCAAATGATCTACATTTTGGATCGTGCGATCCAATTCGCCAGGGGGGAAACGAATTGTGGTAACTATGAATGGAACCTTATTTTTGCCCTCTTCGTTTGTATGTGGGTCATGCCTCACTCAGTCAAAGGCCTCCTTTTTAGTTAGGAAGGGAATAGGGTTAGGAAGGCCTTAAGAAGGGTACGGCGTATGGCCTCGCTTTGACTTCAATGGTGTTTGTAGAGAGAGAGAACCATGAGGGTTTCCTATCCCCTAATAGATTTCAGGATAAATTTTTTCTGAGGGTGCTTCACTTTTGGATGAACAAAGCTTACCCTTTTTATGTACCTTCTTTTGTTGCTTTTAGGGGAATTGCAGTGGTAATTTTTTTTGTCAGGTCCCCTTTTGAATATATTGATTTCCCCTCACAAGTGTCTTACATATAATACACTTTAATTATAAAAAAAAAAAAAATCTATATATATGTGTACACAAAACCACAAAAAAAACAAAAAAATAACTTGGAAAAACTTAATACTACACCAAAACAAAAGAAGGGAGAGAATCTCTCCCCAGATTATTTTTTTTGGCAAGTAATATATGCAGGAAGGCCTTAAGAAGGGTATGGTGTATGCCCCCACTTTGACTCTTGTAGTGTTTGTGGAGGGAGAGAAACATGAGGGTTTTTGAGGGTAAAAACTATCCCCTAGTAGGTTTTAGGAAAAAAATTTCGAGGGTGCTTCACTTTTGGATGAACAAAGCTTAACCCTTGTATGTACTTTTTTTTGTTGATTTTGGGAGGAATTGTGGCTGTAATTTTTGTTGTCTAATTCCCTTTTGTATATATTGATTTTTTCCCATAGACGTTTTAATATAATACACAGTACTTATCCAAAAAAAAAAAAAATCTATATACACATGTACACAAAACCACAAAACCACAAAAGAAACTAAAAACTCCTTGGAAAAATCTACGACTACTCCAAAACAAAAGAACAGAGAGAATCTCTCCCCATAAACTTTTTTTTTTTGGTAAGTAACATATGCCCAAAATATGAAATCAGGATGAACATATATATGTCATCCATACCTTCACTACCAACCACCAAAACCCGCTATGCTACCTCTACTGACCCCCAAACTCAACACATTCTCTCCTATCCAAACTTCACTCACTCAGCACTTAGAGCTCCACTACTAAATGTCAATGCTTCACTAGCTACCCCTCCCCACTTCCAACAGAAGCCCCTCCAAAATGCACCCTACTGGATCTTCACAACCCACCTCCTCCCCTATCTCCGTCCCCAACTTCAAAAGAAAAGCATCCTTCTGTACTTTTCAAACTGAGCAAAGTCCCTATCCATCTCCACGTGACTCTATTCACTACCCATTTTTATTGCCATAAGTCCTCTATCACACCCACATATAATCCATCGATGAGAAAACCCCTATATTATACACTGTCACGGCTTTTGTGCCTTGAAAAAAATAATGTAATATTTCATTATATTCTAATAACTACTTGCACCATAGAATCTCTTCTCCAATATGGCCACTCAATTCATCAGACCTTGCCAAAGCTTCAAAATTAAAATGTTCATAACAGGATTCAATCTAGTCCAGATATCTAGCTCATTTTAAATTGCTGTTTCCCCATGTGTGCAATTAATTATGGGGTTTCAACGAGGTATAGAATTACAACATCAACTAATGGCATGCAAGGTTTCAAACTTCAACAAATTTTTACCCCTTCCCCACCCCTTGCAGCTATAGGGAAAAGAAAAGGAAATAAAAGCTTTGGAATTTAAGTAGAATAAAGGGAACAATGTTGCTTTATGATGGTTGGGAAAATGGAAATTATGCATTGCATGTGTACAGTAAAAAACAAATATGATGATGAAGTGTAACAGGATCCAGTTTCTAGTATGATTTGCTTTATGAAGCAACCACAAAAATTTAAGTTATAGGAAACCAAAAAAGTACTCAATATGAAGCGCACCTGCAGAGGATCTTGAAAATCATTAACAAGAAATACATTTGAAACTTCTGCTGACCTGGAGAATAATTATGTAATGAGAATTTAAAAATAATCTGATATGGTAAAATCGCCACAACCTAAAAATGGAAATGACAGTAAAAAAATTAACAATCTAAATTTTCCATGTTCCCGATGTTTATGATGTGACACTATTGAACGTATAAGAATAGGTAATAGACAACGACATCAATAATGGCAACTGTGTTTCCAAGATATGTACATGCAACTTAGGAAGATTATCCAACCATTGAAGGAATTTACCACTTATCTTGTTGTTTCCAAGATCTAGCACTTCAACCTCCTTACAATTGGCCAAAGATTTTGGTATTGGCCCTTCCAATCCATTGCCATTGAAGTTGATAGTTGTATTAGGAATGGTTCCAAAAAAGCTATTCTTCCGCAGATCAAGAATTAACGATCCCAAACATTGTGGAATAGTACCACTTAAGCTGTTATTAGACAATTTCAGAATTTTTTGAAGGAAACTTGCACTACAAACAGCTGATGGGATCTCTCCTGTGATTTTATTATTTGAGATCGAGAAGAAAAAAGAATAGGGTGGTGGAACTGAAAGTGTTCCTTGAAGGAAGTTGGAATGGAGGTCAAGATATCGCAAATTCTTCCACGAAAGTTGCTTTTCATGTTCATAGGCCCATTTCGGAATCTGTCCATGAATTCTATTGTTGGACAGGTCTAGCCATTCCAAATTGTCTTGCATTCTTAAGAAATCTGGGAATTCACACTTATATTGCAAGAGGACAATGACAATGTGGTAGACTTGGGCAAGGTAGAATTGACACCGGTGGTAGTGTTCAATGATAGACTGTTATGTGAAAGATCAAAATGCTTAAGATATTTTTGCTTTGAAACCTTGTCTAGTTTCACATTGCCAATAAATAAAGTAATTTGAGGAGAGATCGAGATCAAGATACGATAGGTTCACAAGTTGAAAGATTGAACTTGGAATCGTTCCGTGTAGCTCAGTATTTTCCAAACGAATATCCTCCAATGAATTGGACTGGAATTCTTTAATATGGCCTGTGAATTTGTTTTAACTGAGGTCTAACTGCAGCAGTGATGCCAAAGTGAACACCCAAGATGGAATTGTACCATAGATGGAGCAATTACTTAACCAAAGATAAGCTAGATTTGGAAGCCCACTTACTTGTGAAGGAAGAGGACCTGCTACTTGTGTAGATGACACGTCTAAGAAGTTTGAGATTCATCAAATGTTCAACATAAGACTGATTTAGGATGAGGGAGTTTGGAAAAAAGTGTGTACTCTATCGAAAAGCTGTGAAAAATCAGATTTGAAATAAGAAGGGATTCGATAATTTATCCGAATGAAAATTTTTGGCCATTTAATAGAAAGTTTTCATGATAAACCAATGGAATTTTACAAGAGTTATTTGATTTGTCCATTTCAGTAAAACAATCCAACTCCAAAAAAACTCAAGAGAGTTGGGAAATTTGATATGCAGAGTTTGGATTCAGACACACACACACAGAGATATTGAATCCCATTAATTGGTGAAGTCCATGCCATGGCATTCAAGATCAATGAAGCAATCCTTTTGCAACATAATTAACCAAAAGCATTCATATGATATGGAGCCCAATTATTTAATGATACAAGGATGTTGGCATTCACTGATTAAGTATTTGGATTTCGGACTTAGGAACAACACTTTATTACCAAGCAGGCAATGATGAAAACATCAATGCAGAAAGTTTAAGCTTCTTAGTGTTATTTTGGAAATCAATTGGCTGCATTACCAAGAAAGAAAATGAAAAAAAAGAAAAAAAGAGAGAAAATACAGAAAACCTTTAACTTGTAAAATGTATGAATCCCAAAACGGGAGTTTGGTTCTGTATATATTCATGAGTATATTTTTAAAGCATCACAGGGGATTAAAACCATTGAATGTTTGAATTCCCAAACTAGAGTTTGGGCATGCAAACAACTTCATGAATACATTTTTGAAGCATCAACAGTGGATTAAAACCATTGAATGTCAGTGTAGAAAAGCATTTAATCAAGCTTTCAAAGGCAGTTGGTTAGAATGCAACTTATCCGAAAGGAATGTGATTTCAATTACCAACCTTTCCAAATAAATGTGAGAGATGATTAGTTGGGGAAATTAAAAATTATGGGGAAAACATGAGTATGGATATAATAGAGAGAAACCCAACAAGTTGTATCCAGGTCTTCCTGCTCTCTAATGCAATATGATGAGTTAATGACTGAGCTTTTTTCTTTTCTTTGCTTTTTACATTTTCATCCATGACGAAGATTCAAGACCAAAATGTTACACCAACATCTGATTATGATTTCTTGAGTCATTAAAATACTAAATCATAGAGATTTCATTATAAGAAAAATATTCAGAACAAATATGCTCGAAGGCTAACAAATTTATTTGCAACGTTTTGGAATGCTATGATCTCAAGGAAATGTGAAATTTACTTAAAAAAACATCATGAGACAGTATATTCTCTTGAAGAATGCAAGATTAATAGGTGGATTGTCTTGATTTCAGCATTTCAAAGTTACCTTGATCTCTTCCTTGATCCATTGAAGTGCAATTTTGGAATATAGTTAGATTTCAAGTCAGCAAATGTATGTACTTCAAATTAAGTTATTATCAATAATAAGAGATTTTTCAAATTTTAATCATCTCCCATTTTTCATCTCAACATAATACAGCATGGATAAAGGATTAGGAAGTCAAGCAATAAGATATTTTGGAACAGATTTTTCAATGACTTGCGTTAATATTCCAATAGGAGATTTTGCAAATTCCCAGTATTACCTGATTAATGAAGGTCCCTCAGAAAATACTTGCTCTTGACCTGAAATTTTCAATGTGTTCTTACTTAGTACCACTGCTTGCTAGTCCAAATATTAGCACCCGTTTAGCATATCAAGAAGGAATTGACACCATAGAATGTGGATGGAGAAAGGTTATGATAATATGCCTTTCAAAATCCATCTAGTTTGAATACATTTTAACCCAATATTCACTTATGCCTCCTGCATCTGGCTCACAGATTTAGTGAGAGGAAAGGAAAGCAAAATGTAAAAGAAAACATATTTTTGAGGAAAAGTAAGATAACATGTCATTCCACCATCTTTTTTTCTTCTAATTTTTTATTATTTTTTGAAAAAAATTAATATTGAATTCTATTTAAGATGAAGATGAAAGATGAGGGAGATTACTTTTCCTTCCCTTTTTCCTTTCATTTCCTTTTTCCTTTTACTTCATTAAGTCTGTTAACCAAAGGAAGCCTTAATAAGGGAGCATTAAATATGAGATAACACGGTATAGAAATAAAAGACTGTAATATGATGAATGGCTTTTTCTTTTTTCCTACGTTGATTTTTCATGTTTGGAAAATGGTAACAAACACCCCCCCCCCCCCCCCCCCCACCCCCCACCCCCAACAAAAAAACAAAGATTCAATAAAAAATGCCATTTGGATATGTTTTCTACTACTTTTGGAACAGAGTATTGAGGCTAGGGGGTATGCTGTGGACCAAAGCTATGTTTGTTCGGATGCATTTATGATACCTAGATATACAAAGCATAAATTTGTGCATTGTTGTTGTTTGGCTTGCATGTAAAGAACTGCAAGGAGAATTTTAATATCATATACTGGATCATGTTTTCTATGTTTGTAAGGTTAGTTCTAATAGTTTCATTTTATATATTGGTAAGCATTTGTAACCCAAATTTAGTTTGCAGAGAAATTGATTGATTAATGGTAATGACTCAAGCATTCTTTCTGTCTTTTTTATTGTACTACCAAATATCTTAAGGTTATTGGTACTGAATTATTTGAGTCATTTTTTTAATAGAAAATCAAAATTTCAATGTTTGGTATTGGAATCTTTACATATTTTTTTTAAGGTGGAATTGACATCATTGAATGTAATTCAAAACCCACTTGGATGGAATGCAATTTAGTCCTCATATTCACTTAATGAGGGAGGCATTCAATGAGATATGACAAGGTATGGAAATAAAAGGTTATGTGGAAAGCTTGAGTACAGACATTTAGAAAAGAACCCAACAAGGGATGGTACCACAAAGCTATTCATTCCAACATCGAGCACAGAGAGACCTTTCCTCAAATGATTGCACCACTTAAATGATTATTAGACAAATAAATAAGTGTAAGAGAACTTGGCTATAAACCAATATCAATTTATTGTTTGATATTGAAAAAAATATGGAGAGGGCTTAACTTATAGGAAAAATTAGAGAAAGACTATCAACTGAAGCAAAGGTGAGTGTTTCATAAAAAAATTTTGCTGCAAAGTGCAGACCAAAGTTTTTATAGTCAAAAAGCAAAATAGTAATAGTTTGTCAAAAAAGTAGTAGTGTGGAATGAGGTTTAAAGAAGGGGCATGATAATCATAACTGCACTAAGATACTAATAATAAAATCTTTTGAGTAAAACCCAAACACATTAAATAAATTAAGACTCCAACTTGATACATACTCACATGGAAGTTGCATTTCCAAAACACCCTTCCATTGCTTTATTGTTGCATTTTCTTCACTTGTACTCTCACTGTTTGAAACCAAGTCACCTGAAAACAACATATATGTGCTGAGGAAACTTTACTAAGAAAGGGTGGAAAATATCAATTTATCTATCATTATTTCAAGTAAAATATAATAAGAAAAGGTAATTTGAACCAGTGCCATAGTTGTTATCATGGTGGGAATATGAAGAAATCTAGATTTATTTTGTGAGATGATATCTAAAACTGCTATGAAATCGTGATGATATCAGCATTTAAGTTTGCTTGATCTTGTGATATTTACATAAACGTATTCAAGACAGAGGATGGTAGGAAATCATCATGATTTCAGCATTCAAGTTTCCTTGATCTTGTGATGCTTACATATAGACAGAGGTGGCCACCCTGTTACACTACCTTCATATCCATTTCTATTGAATCAAAAATTAACAAAAAAATCAATCCACATGAGTAGTTTTCAATACATATATATATATATATATATAGAGAGAGAGAGAGAGAGAGAGGGTGGGACGGGGGAGGAGAGTACAAATAGCAAAAAAATCGACATCAAAACCCTAAAAAATCGAAATTAAACAACCTTATGTTTAATTCGGATAGCAACACGAAAACAAATGAATGATTATGAATTACATACCTTCTGAAGTTGCAGAAACTGAATATTCGAGGGTGAAAACAAATTCATATGCGATTCCTTCACCGCGTGTGTATATATGTATATATATATATATAGTCTATTCCCTAATCACTTTTCTCGTCCACGAACCGAAATGTAGAGAGAGAATCGGAGGAGCAGACACCGGACTTGGGCGCCCGTTCGACGACAGAGAGAAGACGTTCGGAAGGTGGGGCGACAGAAAATGGGAAGGGGTTATTATCCACTGCAGTTGAGACTACGAATAATTTGGTTTATTATTGAACACGTATGCAAACAAATGGTCGCATGTAAATTTTGGTTACTTTTAGGTTACGTGTTGGATGATGATAGGTTGGTTTATTGGAGTTCGATGTGTTAGAATGTAAGATAACCCTGCTATGATACTTGGGAATTTTTTACGACGCAAGTTGTTTAAAAATTTATTTATCTGACACAAATACTTTTTTACTTATTTTTCAGACACAGGTCTTTTTTAAGAGTGTATGATTCTCAAACACTTATGAAAAATTTTTGTTTTAAAAGTGTATAAGTTTTATACATCTTTAAAAAGCGTCTAAGATTTAATACATTTTTGAAAAGTAGACGTTTTTCAAAAACGTATAAAATTTATACGCTTTTCAAAGGGACCTCTGAGAGGACTCGGAAGATTGTGATCCTGCCTTTGCTACTGCTCCTACTGTTCGAGTCAAACAGTTAATCACAAAGAGAACTCCAAATGCTTCTACCACAACAATCGTCAGCGCGCCAAGAAGGAAGACAAGAAACAGTATCAACAGTATCATCATTTGCTCTTGATCAAATTCACATCAACACCACCACCACCACATGATGATGACGACAACGACGACAAAAAATGAACAATTGTGAATTCGGAAAGATTTGTTGTTTATTTTCTGTAAAGAAAATTATATTCTGCAATCAATCAAGTGAATAGTATGCAGAAAAGAATTGGGAACTCGGAGAATTGCACTTTCTTTCTACTTCCATTATTATGTGATTATTTTGCGTCGGTCAAGAAGAAGGAAACTTCGCCCGTTTCTCCGTACCGTACATCTAAATGCTCAAAAGACTTATACGCTTTAATGGGGAGGGTGAAACAGTGATCTAAAGAATTAGTGGAAGTGCAAGGAGAGACGGGGAGGTGAGAGAGGAGGTGAAGAGGAAGCAGGTGGCCATGAAAGAAAATATCATCTGCGGGAGATAAATCTATGGCGATTGAAGGAAAAGCCTTGGTTTTAACAGGAATTGTGGGAGTCTTTGAAAAACGTATAAGTCTTATACGCTTTTGAAAGGCGTCCAAGACTTAGATGTCTTTTAAAGGCGTATAAGACTTATATGATTTTAAAACAAAAAAATTTTCAAAAGCGTCTAAGAATCATACGTTTTTAAAAAGGATTTGGGTCCGAGAAATAAGTTAAAAAGTACTTGGATCGGATAAATAAATTTTTAAACAATTTAGGTTGGGTCAAAAATTCCTTAATCTAGCATTTGTGGAATTTTTACCTTTTTAAGATTATTTTAAAATTTTTTTATCAGAATAGAAGTGTTTTAAAGTTATTTACGAAGGTAGGATGAATTTAGAAAACATTTTTTTAAAAGACGTTTTGAGTGCATTATTTTTAACAAAAACAGCCTAATGTCGTCCTTGCCTTTCTAAAAGTAAAGATAAACTACCCACCTCTTCCACCCCTTCTCCGCTACCACGACACCAAATTCCCCTTCACTCCCACACTCCCACGGTGCCTCCACCACCTCTCTCTCCCTCTCCACCCTGCAAACCGGCAACACCACCACAGATGTCGCCTCCGCCGCCTCCGCCACCTCCCCCACCTTCATTCTCACAATTGGAACCCGAACCCCATCATCAATTTCCCCTCCTTTCCCCTTCCCATCACCATCCTTCCCTTCCAAATCCTCCAAAATCCTCTTTTTCGCCATATCCGACCCTGCCACTTCCAATGCCTGGTTCAATGCCGCGGTCCTTTGTTCAGATGGATTTGTTATGACCTGCCCTGCTTAAGCCTGATACTCTCATCAAAGATGGATATTGTTATCTATTTGGCCGTTTTCCGGAGTCAAGCTCTTTAAAATTCATACTTGCTCTTAATATTTATATCCAAATATGGTTGGTTGGTAGGTTGCGTTGGGAGATTAAGCATCAAAATTCCATGGAAAAAGCTTGGCTGGGACCCCATCATAATTCTTTTAGAGGATGTATTTATCTGTGCCTGCCAGCGGGATGACCAAGAGGTAAAGTTTTCTCTTATTTGTGAGAAAACATCATATATTTTCTTTAATAAGCTTTCTCTTTTCAAATTTCTGTTGTGATTTATGGGCTTATGAAATTTATACATGAGATCATGAAAAGATATAGAGTAACTGATACTCTCATAAATTAATGCAGTTATTGGTATTACGTGGGTGGCAGGATGGTGTAGGAATAAAAAATCTCTTTATTTCATCGTTGATTTTAAACTCTTATAAATTTGTTTCTCTATCTAAATGCTCCTAAAAGCATGTATGGGTAAAATGTGCATAAATATTGACTCTTCTTCATCCCTGTAATCCAAACATAAGCTATTGAACTATAGTGCTATACTAATACAAGCCCAGATTTTCACTAGGACCACGTTATCAACATAACACCGTTATGCTTTTGCCATCAAAACAGGCATCGAGATATGGTACAAGACTCAGTTTTTAAACATTCAATTACTTGACCAAAGCCTACAATAAAACCATCAATAGGTATATTAGGTTTTCTAGTGCTGTCGTCCAACCTCCAAACCAGTGTACAAATGGCATGCAGAACGTAAGCAGTGAAGAGGTTTGTTTCCATTTTCACTCCTTATTGGATTTATTATTTCATTGCTTCTCTAAATTTGTGATTATGCTTTTGGTGCACAGTTTCCTCTGCTCTCAAAGTGTTTGCGCCTTTAGAGGCTTTGCTCTGAATGTCCGAATCTCACAACACCAAAATAGTCCTCCCTGATTTCCCTGGTGGGGTTGAGGCATTTGAATTATGTGCAAAGTTTTGCTATGGTATCACAATCACTCTCTGTGCCTTCAACATTGTATTGGCTCAATGTGCTGCTGAATACCTCCAGATGACAACAAATGTTCAGAAGGGGAACCTAATATACAGATTGAAGTGTTCTTCAATTCTTGCATACTCATGGGATAGCCAGAGATGTGAATTTGCCTTAGTCAAAGTTTATTGCACTAGCTGAGGCTGTACCAGATTTTGGGAGGCTTGATCATGATGATTTATACAGAGCAAGCAATTGACATATACCTCAAGGTAATTATGATCCTTTTCCTGATCTTCTTATGAGTTTTTTCATGTTATTGTTGTTTTTTTCAAATAACACCCTTTGTTCACAAATCACCATAATTCACAGTAGAACTGAAAACCAAAAAAAACTACAAGGGTCCCAGGAGATATTGAATGTTTTGCTACCATACAATTGTAACTTAATAAAAAAATTGTCCTTTCTGATGAAGATATTGAATGATTCTGTATGAAGGTTCACACAGGTCACAGAAGACGTGGAGGAGAATCTGTATAATTGGTGAGCGGAATAGGGCTGCAACAGAGGCACTTCAAAGAGCAATTGACGAGGGCCACAATAAGATTGCTATACTGAATGGGGGGGCACATGCCAGACTTGGGGAGTTGATCTCATCCCTACACGGGTGCAGTGGATACCAGCTTGGTCCATAAGGAATCAAAATCTGAATAGCAGTTCCCTTCCATTTCTAAAGACAATGGTTGAAATCTCGAGTTGGCCATTGAACAGATACCAGACTCTGGCATTGTTTATTTTTTCCTCGGTTCTTGCACTGGATCTTTTGTTTTGGGAGCTCTTTTTCAATACTACAGTGAACTGGCTCTCCAATGTCGCTTTGTTGAAAATGACTGTGTATCCCTCAGCTGATGCCGGGTCATTGACATCCCATTGAACCTTTTCCACAAGCACTTGGAAGTATAACCCTCGAAGAAAAAGGGGGGAAAAAGATACTTAGGGGATATCATTGAACCTTTTCCACAAAAAACAAAAACGTATTCAGCTTAAGCAAACAAACTTCATCATAACACCTAATTACTATATCGAACTCAACAACCTGTATGATTGATTCAATGAAGGTAACTAACTTTACACACACACACAGAGTAAGTGAATGAGTGAGTGCATGTTAAAATTGTCTTACGAATTACATCTGAACTCAATCGGATGCTAAAATTGTTAGTGATTATTTGCTAAACTTGCAACATTTATTAAAGTTCCACCATGTGTGCCTCAGCTTTTATGCTAAGACTTAAACTAATATAAGAATTCATACAATGGAATGTTTGCATAAAGTAAAATGGAATACTTAAAAAACAAAGCCACCATAACCTGTAGCTCAGTCAGCATCCCGTTGTTGTCTTAAATGACTTCAAGCTGAGGTAAAAAAAAATGGTTCATTCATGTTTCAAAGTTCTAGATTTCTTATTTGGAACAGAAAAATAAAATGTTAAAGGAGAGAGAGTGAGAGGGGGGGGGGGGAGGACAAGGAGGAGAGGAAAGAAACAAATTCACGTTTGTGTAAATGTAAAAGAGAATAAGATGATTAACTTGGTCAATTGTTTTAATTGAGTAAATCAGTTGATCATGAAAGGATGATAATGCTTAGACAACAGACGCACTAGTTGGACATTAAGCAGTAGTAATATATGTTGAAGCAACGAAGCTTACCAAGTGGAATAATGGGAGAGTCAGGGGGAGTGTAAGCAACGCTTTCCTTCCATACACATCTGACAGATTCCCAATTAGCGGCATCATCACCACCGTTCCTAATCCTATTATCTGCATCACATTACTCTTTCTTATATCACCAATTATTAATTATAACTAAGTAGATCAAACCCCCCCCCCCCCCCTTCAACCTCTCTCTGTCTCTATATACCACACACTGACACACATAGCGTAACACACATGTAAGTAAAGAAATGTTCACCCTTCAAATAACAAAACATTATTCTAAATTAGTTTCACCATTCGTAAATACATTATTTCATGTTAAATTACTGATTTTCTACTACTAAAAGCACTGTTTTATCAGTTGTTTACTCCCTTTTTTATCATTATGTAAGACAATAAGTGGTAGTAACATTGGAAAAGGTATCACTTAGCAAATTTTATGATAAAATCTGCTTAGGTCTATAAGGATACAACAATCAAAGAAAACATTTTTTTAACCAAGAATAGAAGTGCCAAAATTTTGCACTTTACGATAGACAGTAAACATTGATGCATACAAATTTCAACTAAAACAGAGTCATGTTCAAAGGTTCATCCTTCAGAAAATAAACATGACGCGTTTAAAGAGAGAAAATGAGAAGGAGAAAATATCAGGAAAAATCTGCCAGCATGGGTACAATATATCCCCCAGTCGTATTGACCCGAAAAGAGGTGAAACAAATCATTGAACTGCTAAATAATAATAATAACAAATCATTGCAATTAAAAAAAGAAGACAGAAAGTTTTGCCCAAATCGCACTTGAAAAACACTAAGCCTCTGGCCCATGAACTCGGCAACAACAACAAGAAGAACCAAAAAGATCAGACAAGTGAATATATATATCTGTTTGTAATATATATATATATATATATATATGGACTACCAATACAATCATTTGTATACTATATAAAATACGAACAAAAATCAGAAATCGTAAATATGGAACAAAAGAGAGCAACAACACATAGAAAGCCCGAAGCCAATTGGTCGAATCTAATGATCTTAAAACCAAAATATGAACAACCAAATAAAAGAAAACGATATATATACACACATACACACATATATATATATATATCAACCAATCCAAATATAGGTGTTTCTTAGGGGGGAGAGTTTGATTTCATACCGCCATGACTTCGCAGCGAGAAAAAATGATCCTTCAGAAACTGAAATCGCCTCTTCTGCTTCCTTCCCCAATTTTTGATGGATTCCTCCGAACACTAAACGAGAGAGAGAGAGAGAGAGAGAGAGAGAGAGAGAGATGGGTACAGCTGGCTAAGAAGAGTGGACCATCGGGACAGTAGACCATGTGAAAAAAATTGATTGAAAACGTCTTCTGAATAGGCGCTTTCTTTTGAAAGCAACTTTCAAAAAATATTTTTAAAAATGTCTTTTAAAAAGGTATTTTTAAAAGTATTTTTTTTTTAAAAGACATTTTTAAAAACTATCCTATTACAATAAATAAATTTCAAACCATCTTAATTTAGAAAATAATTTTTTTTTTACCTTACTTAAAGATTTAATGAAGTCACTGTTGCACGTGATTGTCAGACGTTGAATTAGTCGAAAATAATTGGACAGTAGCGCAAAAGGACTATTTGGCCCTGAAATGAGTTTAATTTTCTGTAGAGAACAAGTCACCCGGATAAGTTGGTCCGTCCAAATGGTGACAGCTATAATATAAGATAATTAACTAACTAATAAAATTAAGAAATGAAAAGTTATGTCATAAATTTTGCACATGATTAGGTCATTAATATATATATTTTTTAATTTAAAGAGGATATTTAATTGTTTTTATACAAGTGAGGTGAGTGGAAAATCCTAATATTATATATCTACAACAACTCGGATTAAAATAATGTATAAAATAATAAATATTTTTATTTTTAAAAGACCAATTTATTTTTAAAAATATTTAATTTTTAAATGATGCAAAAATAATATTCTATAATTTCTATTTACATTAATAGAGTTTATGAACTAAACTAATGAACTTGTTTGACAACAAAATTTCTCTTTTAGAAATAGATTTCTTCTTATGTGAGTAGAAAACAGTATTTAGCCATCTTGATTTCTAGCCTCAATAAATAAATATATATATATATATATTATTTATTTATTTATTAAAAATTTATCCCTACTCTTCCAAATGATACTTTGACTCTCTTTTTATGAGATAATGAATTTGAGTGTAAATAATCAAAATAGATTGTTTGAGAGCGATAATAACACTACTCTTTATTTATATATCATTAATACTATTTATTTATAAATTTTTTAAGATAAATTATACTTATCGCTCACGTTTATAATAATTATACTGATCTCTCATATTTTAATTGACAATATACATACACATTTTTTCAGTCATTTTTTTTAAAAAAAATGACAAAACTATTCCTTGCATGTTTTTTTTTTCCTTCAATTTTTAAAATTTTGACCAATTTTTTCATTTTTCAAAGAAATATTGATAAAAATCTTAAATTTATTTTTAAATAAAAAAATATTTAGAAAAAATTGGTTAAAATTTAAAATAAATAAATAAAAATGATAGTTTTGTTATTTTGAAGAAAAAAATTAATTGAAGAAGGTATTTGTATATTGTGAGATAAAGTAAGAGAGATTGTTGTAATTCTAAAAACTAATCAGTGTAATTTACCCAATTTTTTGTCAAGAGATATTTACTAAATGACATGACACTGTAAAATTAAATATATATGTTTTTTCACAATGTGATATATACACTTTAATACCACATTGTCATATAATTTGGACTACTTTTGAGTTTTTTATTTTATTTTTAAGGTGGACGATATTGCTTTATATATTTTTTAATACAAGTGATGGGAAGAAAAATTCTAACATTTAATTAGACAAAGTATAAAATAAAAATGAATCTTAATTTCTATATCGAATAAGCCAACTTGCCACAAACCTATATAATATTTTCAAGCCTATCATAAAATGGTAGTAAATTTGCATCCCGGGTGATTCTCCTATTAAAACAAGTTGAACAACTTTACAAATCACTTAACAAAATTATACATTGATAAAAGTAAATTAAAAATACTTATTTTTAGTTTAGTTAAATTTGTAAATTTGTTTGTAATTGTATTAGAAATTTGAAATTGAATATCATTTTATAGATATTAAGGGAGATAGCCCAAAATTTAAAAATATACAATTGTATATATAATTTACACATTATATAATACAATAGAATCTTCTTGTTTGCATAAGAGAACTTTATTTATTTTAATTTCCAAAGGAATTTATTCATTCCTGAGTTAAAAGAAATTAATTTATTGTAAACATAAGTTGTGTTTGGATGGAGACGGTGGAATTGTCTGTTTGGCCATTTTCATATTTTAAATGAGTTTTTAAGATAAGTAAGTGTTTATTTAAATTTCTTGAAATGTTTGTTTGAACATTTTCAAGACCAAAACGAACGTTTTAGAAAAATACTAGTAAATAACTTTTTTCAAAACGTCTGTTTCTATCGCCCATTCAAACAAGCACATAGATAAATGAGACAATATCTAGTGTAAGAATTGATAATTTTCAACCTTTAATAATTTTATATAAAATTTTGCTTCTATCAATATGATCATTACTGGATTATACACTTTTATTTATCATGAATTTCAAATATTAACTAAATAAAAAAAATATCTAACCCATTAATTCATAATTTTATTATTACTATTATACTAAAAATACACTATTTAAAGCAATATATTAATGAGATATCTCTAGAATTCTAATCATATTCATTTAATATAATGAATGGATTGGATTTTAAAAGATAAATCCCACAAAAATTTTATTGACAAGTGTAAATTTATTTATTTCTCTTCCTACATATATAATATTTATTGTATATATGGATACTGCAATATAAGGTGAAACATGCATTTGTTTATATAATCAACTCTCCAATATTAATCAATAATATTGGGAGACTTAGAATTTATTAACTAACTGAATTATTAATTATTATGATCTTAAATGATTTTTACTAATAAAAAATTCTCATTAATTTAAGTTATAAGAAAATTCTTTACCGCCCTTTTATTACTAAAAATTATTATATAACATTTTTAAATTTTGCTGTGTATTTTTTATTCTAAGAATAATTAATACTCTAAAAGAGTTTTTTTTTTTAAATTTATTACTTGTTAAGTAAAATAATATTAATTAGCAATCATAGAACTAAAATGATGTTCTAAAAAATATTAATTATTAAGTAATCAATTGTATTTGAACCCAAGGTGGCATACAATGTTTTTACCTTTATTCAAGCTTCAGGTAAAAAAGACATGCAAATTAAAGGGGATTTATAGATTAATTAACTATGATCCATTCATTAATTTAACTATAACATTGGCATCAAGATGATGAAAACTAAATGAAGATCTAACGGTTCAGATTGTTGGTTTAACCAAAATAAAATCAAAAATAAAACAGTATTATTGTAAACATCTTGTGTTGAAATTCAGTTATAAGCTAAGATCTAAGACTCCTTGACTAACATTATAAGGTTGATGTTATATCAAAGTGATCAAACAAATAAAAATAAATAAAACGTATAGAAAAGACACAAAATTTACGTAATTTGGTAAAATGCCTACGTCCACGAACAACGATGATCAATCCACTATGTATAAAAGAGATTACAAGAATAAAAAAACTCACAAAACTCGAAACTCATTTTTTCCAATGACAAATGTTTTCTCTTCTGTCAAAACTCTAAAAACTAATACCCTTATATAAATAAATTACAACATAAGAGACAAAAAAGATCCAAAACAACCACCTAACAGTTGAGTCACGAGATTTTAATTTTTTATTTTTAATAAAATCAAACTCAAATTAATTACGTGAAAAATATGTATTTGTATTATTTGAATAGAATCTTGATCATTTGAATCACTAGTTTTTAGTGACTTTAGACCGTGATGTCTCTTTTATTTTTGTTTTTTTTGTAGCTCATAAGTAAGCTAATATTTGTCATGATTTTATAAAAAAACTGAACCGACTAATTATCTATCTAAATTCAACTCTATTTCTTCCTTTGACATGAAAATTTATTTTAAAAATCTAACACATCATTGTTGTTGTACTTTTGCTTTTGCCTTTGGGTTTGCTTGGATTAAAATTATTTTTTTATATTAATTATATTTTTTAAAATATATTTTTCAACGTCAAGTTTGATCTGTTTTTTTTAAAACTCACCACAATAACAACTTTATACTAACTCATTAAAAAAACAGAAAAACACGCCCTTAATTTTTGAAGCCCTTAGAATTCCCGATTCAACAGTGTTGGTTCCATTTAGTAAGGTAATAGAGGGCAAGATTTCCAAGTGTCCGTATCATTGCTACACTTTTGCCGACCCAATTGTCCGTGTGTTCCCATTGCTCATCCTTTTCTTTAACCGACATCGCGCCTTCTTTAAATTCATTACTTCCCTCTTTTTATGAGGATTTCCCTCCATTTCCCCCCCAAATCTGGCTGGGGTCCAATTGATTTCTTTAGCCAGATTGTGTACTCAATAGTCAAACCCAATGAGCCAGGTGGGTCCAACCCACTTCAAGAATCAAGCCATTGTATTCCAAATCCGGGACATTGTCTTGTGCTGGACTGTGTGTTTCATAACACTTCGCTTCCTAATTTGGTTTCCCTCTTGTGATCCATTCACAGTGATGATCAGAAGATTTTATGCAAAGATTATATGTCAAGAAGAGCTCTGAATTGCACGCATTGAATTATAATTTTATTATTAATATATGGTCATAAACACAGACACCATTAACAAGAACAATTTTATGTATTTAATTAATCAAAATTGCTCCTTCTGTCATTTTTTAGAAAGAGAAATAGAGGTTACTTTTATTTAAAATGATTAATTTGTGTTAAAGTATCATCTTTGTATCGTGTCAACACATATAAATTTATATATATGTATTACTTTGAACATGACATGATTAGTTAGTCCTGTCAAACTTTTCAATTCGAATACGACCTATTTATAAAATAATCGAAGAATTATTTTATTGTTTTATAAGTGAAGAAAAGATTTTGAGTTTGATAGACTTATAATGTGGGATAAAATAAAGTTAATACTTCTTTTAAAAGTGAAAATATTTTTTAAACTTTGATAAACTTTCAATGTAAAACATATTATTTTGACTCATAATTTATTTATTTTTATTAAACGTGTTAAGTCGTATTAAATGGGTAGACATAACTAAAATTCAAACACGACCTGTTTATTAATTGTGTTAAACGTGTTGACCTGTATATAACACAAACTCATTTATGCTGAACCCAAATCGGTAACTCTGTGTTGTATCAAAAATTAACACATCTACCTATATTGTGCAAAAAACAAGAGGATGCTTATGTTTTGTCATAAAGTTTCGAATTTTGCCCATTCAACTGTCCGTATATTTCAAGAGCTATTGTCGCGTATTGATTGAAATATGAAGATGGTTTAACACGTTCGATTATTCGTGCTTTTCAGAAGCTTTTGTCACTTGTTTGCGTGAAATGCACAAACAATTGAACTGATAAAGATTAAAATTTCGTGGCTTGCCAAACAAGATGGTGGGAAGTTTCAAACTTAATCCATTTAGTTATTCGTGTATTTTACGATGCGATTATTGTTTATTTGTGTGAAATGTGAGAATGGCTTCACCCATTCAATTGTCTATATATTTCACAAACTAAAGTCACATGGTTGCTTAAAATATATGAACGGTTAGATGGACAAGATTCAAGATTTCTCTAATTTCCAAAACATCACTCAACAAATTAAACAAATTAAACAAATATGGTTCTCCTGTCTTACCCTAGGAAGGACAATAAAAATAAAAACATATGTTCCCAATGTGTTTTTGCTTTTTTTTATGTTCCCTGCTTCAATAATTATGTAATGACTGAATGACCCAAAACATACAAAACAAAACATTACAATACACTAAAAAATACAAAACGAACTTCACAGCATTGCATCCCCCTGACCACACACACACACACACACACACACACATATATATATATGTGCCATGTCCAGAAGCTGTTTGAGGGGGATTGGGCAAGGGTGGAATCAGAATTTTTTTTGGAGAAAGCTTAAAAAGTTTAGTGAAAAAATTATGGAGTGAAAAATAAGAGAGAAGGATTTTTTAAAATTTAATGGGAAATTTTTGGAACGGGCCAAAATTTTGGGATGGGTTAATTTGAAATCTTCAAAAAAAATTACATGTACGAATTTTTTTTCTTCTAGAATTTGAAGTGGGTTATAGTCCGGGATAGTCTACCTATACATCTGTCCTTGATTGGAGGGAAAAATTATGTGAATTTCACGTGATTCCAGCAAGACCACGAACCCCTTAGGACTGCGAACCTGCTCAAGTTTCATAAGAGGCCACCCATGTTCGAACAAGCAATTCATTGTCGATGCGTTTAGTCCCCATCCTACCCATGTGGGTCGAACGCAACGCGATCGATCTCTCGGTAATCAAAACGAGATTATAGGAGGACCACCTGGGCATTAATTTGAACTTGTTTGTGTCTTGGTATGTTTGGGATGGTCTTTGGACCACATTGTCTTTGAGGTTGATCTCAAGACAATTCTACACCACCCACATTGTACAAGATTAAGTGGCTGGCTGTTGTTTTGAAGTGATTTTCATTGAGTCAAAAATGGTAGGTATTAGGCTCTCTAGTCAATACTGTCATTGTGTTAAAGAGGTCACCCAATTTGGGGTCCCCATTAACTCCAACTAGGGAAAATATGTAAATTAATGAGTATTTGTACATATTGTGGAACACCCATTAATTTTAAAGGTATTGATTTTCTATACTCGAACTCATAAGAGGTAGGATGTTTTAACAATCAAATGATATAACAATTAGAAATAAAATAATTGTGCTAAATAAAAACTCAATTACTAAGCAATTCAATCGAGGGAGAAACTGTCTGGAGGCTAGCACAAGATTTTTTTTGATATATATGAACGTAACTCACCCAAAGTTTTGATCCAACTTATTTCTAACCCAACCCAACCCAACCCAACCCAACCCAACCATCATCAATAATCCATTATTTCCTAAAGCCTTGAATAAAAATTGTAAAACTTAATTCATCACAAATTTTGGCCGAACCCTATTTCTAACTAAACCTAACTCAATATTAACCATAGTTCCTTATTTTCTATTACCATTTATTTCATAGGTTTTGATATTTTCTTGTTTACATTTTCTCCTTTAACCTTTGTTTGATTACTAAGAAAATTTAAGAATAAGGAAAGGAAATAGAAACTTGTTATTTTTTTCCTTAAAATTCTTTTTCTATCATCTTTCTCTTTGAGAAAAAAAAAAGTTACAAGTAAAATTTCTTCAATTTGAGAAAAAAAAAATAGATATAAAAATTTTTCGATTTGAAAAAAAAAATTTCCCTAAAATTCTTTCCCCCCCAAAAAATAAATCCAGCCTCCCTAAATTTTTTTCCCTAGTTCCACCCTTGAATTCAATAGTTAAAATATCCTATGCCATATGAGTTCAAACTTAAAGTAACATTACCGTTAATTTTAAAATTAAGTATATTCCATGATGTTGCCATTTTTAGTAGTCTGCTTTTGTTTTTACATTTTTAAAAAAGGGAGCAAAAAATCCACATTATTTCTTATGTATCTTTTGTTTTTTTTGAAAGCTTTTACAAATTTTGGCTAAAATTTGAAAACAAAAAATGTTATTTTCAAATTTTTTAAAAACGAAAATGAGCTATGGTGCCACGCCTATAGTTTTAGTGAGGTTGGAATATTGACTCCCATTAGTTAAAAAATCTTCAAGATAATATTTTCATTTAAAAAAAAAATGTTATTGCACCAAATGTGCTTTCTGTTTTGTTTATAAAAAAGAAAATAAAAATTAGTTTTTTTTTTCTGAAAATAAACAAAAAAGTTATCATACACCACCTAAATTGTCAATGTCCTGTGATGTTTGATTTGCATGAGAAACATGTTAGGAAAGAGTATGGGTTCAAGATAGAATCATATTATAAATATGTAATATAAGCACTAAATAAATATCAATTTAAAGGTCTCATTCTTGTGATTGAAAACATGATCTATTTACATACCTATTCATTTTTATTGTTTTTTTTTTGGTATTAAGTGGTGAGAAATTTTCCTTTTTTTTGGGTCATTTTCATTTTCTAGTAAATTCAAAATTTTGAAAACATAAAAAATACTATTAGTTATTTCTTAAAATGGTTGTGTTTTTAATTTTTTTTTCCATTTTTAAAAAATCTTTCCAAATGTGTTTTCTGTTAGTATTTTTTTGTTTTTTTGTTCTTTCTATTTTCGAGAACAAAAAACAACTTTTTGAAAACGTATCGATCGAAACCGGCGTTTGTGTTGTCTGTGTTGTGACCTAATGGGGAATTTCTATGGGTCGATAGTTGGGTATCATTTTTTTCAATCTAAAGATGGGATAATCGTTTCCCTATCATTAAATCGTCTAAACGGATAAAAACAGAAATAGAACCTAAATCTATAATATGACAAGTTAAAGACTTGACCAATTAAGCTAATCGACTTCTTTTGATCACATCCTTTTTTAATAGAAAGAGTGACTCCACAACCATAAGAAGGGTTAAACCTTCTCTAAGCTAGAAAATTAGAGATACATAATTGTTGTTGGGCTTAGCCTTTGGTAATTTTTTGGTGCATTGCCAATAAAATAAAATATGGTTCCTGAAATTACTTATTGCTCATGAATAGTGAAATTATTTTGAATTTTTGATATGTTTCTACCAGTCAAGTTTTGGTTGGACCAGTCTAGTTAATTGTGGTTCAGCCTGATTCACTAATTATTGGGCAGGGAGGCTTTTAAATGCTTAGTTCTGGCACTTTTGAGGCTCTGATCCTAATCCAAATCCAGCCCAATCAATTTATGGCTGTTTATATTAGAAGCCCAAACAAGATGTTGTTTAATGTATGCTCTTTGTTAATCATGACTCTTTGAAATGGGCCAGATATGGGTGAAGTTAGGCCCAACTTGTCCAATTTGGGCCATCATGGGATCAATCCCTTGATGAAATTTGGGATTCCTCTCAAGTGTAGACAATCAACTCATCATACACATAGGGTGGAATTAAGTTGTTGGAGGTAAGGTTGGTTAGAGATTTGGAATACAAATAGTTCTACAAGGGGAATTAGGTTACTCAAGTTTCGGTTAATTAGAGATTCATTTGAGACTGGTTTGTGAGATAAACGAATCAAACTTGATCATATATCGAAACTTATTACTCGCCCAAACTTGATTAAATAAACTAATAAACAATTTTGGATTATGAATTAGCTTAATCAAGTTATGGTTGATTAGAGATTCATTTGAGACTGACTTGTAAGATAAACAAATCAAACTTGATCATGTAGCGAAACTTATTATTCACCTAAACTTGACTCAATAAACTAATAAACAATTTAACATCTAGCTAGTTGAGCTTAGCTTGCAATCGGTTCGATCCAAGACTTGGTTGTGAGATAAATGAAGTAACTTTGATCTGTTAGTTTTCTGAGTCGAGGTTGAGCAACCCACTGTTCGGCTTGCTTACAGCCCCACAAAGAAGCATGTAATTTTGTAGTCTTAAGAAAACACAAATTGCAAAAGATCAATTACACAATCCCAAATTTATATGATTTGTCAAATCTCATGTTTTTCATTTTTGCTCTAGAAAGAACAGTTTTATTGAGAATCTTCAGCTTCTTGTTTTAAGTATAATAAGAAATTTGATATTCATTAACAGTTCAACAGTGGATTGATTTGGGATAAGGGAGTTAGGAAAAGAGTGTGAACAATATGGAAAAATCTCTGGGGAATAAAATTGGAGTAATTAGGGATTTGATAATACATCAAAATGAAAAAAAATATGCCACTTTTAATATGAAATAACAAGGGATTTGATGATATGTCCAAATGAAAAATTTTGGGCCACTTCATAGAAAACATTCAAGAACCAATAGGATATCACAAGAGTTATTTGGCCATTTCAGTAAAACAGTTCAAGATTACTCTATTAAGTTCAAGGGAGAGTTGGACAGAAACTTAAGAGTATTCAGAAAGCAGTGTTGCCATGTAGCCACATAAATAAAAAATCAGTGTTGCAAAATTTTGGAAACAGGTCCAAGTTTGGATTCAAACACACAAATGCATGCGCACGCGTACGCGCACATACAGAGAGAGGGAGATCCTTTCCTATTAACTGGTGAAGTGCATACCATGGCATTCAAGCTCAATGAAGCAATATTTTTGCAACATGATTACCAAAAGCATTCATATGATATATAGCACAAATATTTATTGATACTAGGATGATGGCATTTATTTGTTGGTATTTGAATTCAAGGACAGCACTTTATAGGATATGTACCATAAAAGTCATTCTTTCCCAGATTGAGCACAGAGAGATCTTTGCTAAAGTTTCCCAAGCAGAGCAGAATGCCACCACTCAAGTGATTATTAGAAAAATTAATAAGTGAACTTTCCCAGCAAACCGATATCAATTTATTGTTTGAGATTTAAAAAGAAATATGGGGAAAGGTGAGTGTTTCATAAACAATTTTTGCTGCAAAGTGCAGATCAAAGCTTTTATAGTTAAAAAGTAAAAAGTAGTAGTAGTCTGTCGAAAAAGTAGTAGTGTGGAAAGATGTTTCAAGAAGTGCATGATATGGTAATGACAACAATCTGGTATCCATTGCTAAGATAAGCAGTGCAGCTTCTTGTGCCCAAACAGTAGGTAAAGCTCTTTTGTTTTATGCCTGATTTCTTAGAAGGAGCTTCTCCATATCCTTAGTAGTTGTAATAGAGTTTTATTATGTCTATAGTCCATCATTTTTCAAGCAGTACCAAAGCACAAAATATAGGTCATAGAAGACTTAAAAACATAAAATGGTCATAGTGGCATTACTAGTCATGTAGAGCAACAAATTGGGAATAATGAAAACGTCAATGCAGAAAGTTTTAGCTTCTTAGACTTAAAAACAAAAGATGGTCAGAAACTTTTTTTCTTCCCATTTCATTACCAAGAAAGAAAATGGAAGGAAAAAAAAAAGTATAGGAAACCTTGTACTAGTAAAATGTTTGAATCTCGAAACTGAAGTTTGGGCATATCAACATCTTCAGGAGTACATTTTGGAAGCTTTAACAGGGAGATTGAAACCATTGAATGTGATTGGAGAAAAGCATATAATCAACTGTTCGGAAACAGTTGGTCAAAATGCAACTTAGTCCTAAAGGTATGTGAAAGAATACATTCCAAATCAATGTGAGGGATGACTAGGTGTGGATATTAAAAACTATGTTAAAAACATGAGTAGGATGTCATAGAAAGGAACCCAACAAGTTTTATCCAGGTCTTCCTGCTTTTGGATGCAATATGAAGACTCAGCTTTTTTATTTTCTTTTCTCATTTTCCATTGTGGAGAAGAAGAAGGGAAACAAAAGTCTGCTTTTCTACTACGCTTTCAGCTGCTAATTGTTTTAATGTCCCAAATTTTTCACCAAATGTACATTTATAATTGGGGAAGGAGTGAACTCCATGAAGGAAAAATAATGACTTGTGATAAATTAAGTCATCCCTATGGCTTAGGGCATGGGTTGGAGTTGCCCAAAGGAGAATAGAAGTACTGATGACAACACTTATACATTATCTGAATATTGTTGTTTGTTGCTTCTTTATACATCTATCCTGATTTTTGGACTGAATTGCATCTATGGAAAGATTCCAGGATGGAATTAACTTGATTTTTGGAATGCTATGATCTTAGGTTACATAATCAAGGAAATGAGAAACTTATCAGGAGCTTCTTGATCACAACTATGAGGTAGTACATAGAGGAATGAGTGGTCTTGAGGTTTTTTTATAAGGGGAGACTCAAAGGATTCTAGATTTGTTTAAAGAAATGCTATTGAAGAACCAAGAATTTGAACTCGAATTCAAATCTGACTGCAATTATTTCCTTGTACCTGCGGTGATGGACATTGAGCCAGGTGAAATTAGGATTATGTAGAATTTCTGTTTGATTAATTCTTTTACAGGGATTGGGATTTCACTGTGACACTAGTCTAATAACATCACTGTCTTAGACTCCCTGTAATATTTCTCTTTACTTGACAATAGATCAACATCATCTATTCTTACTCTAGCACTGCCAAATTTCTTTATGGTTGGAACAGAGTTTTAAGGGAAGGGTGTCTATAGTGGACCCAAGCCTGACTCTTATAGGATAGCTTCCTTACCTCTTGACATGTTTCGTGTACTAATGTTTTACCTCTTGACATGTTTTGTGTACTCATGTTTCAACAATAGCACTCACATGATATGTAACTTGAAGACAAAACAATTTATAGCAGATGATTCAGATATAGTTGGTCATATCAATGAACATACTAGATCACAAAATCATGTTCTTTTCTGACATGTTTCCTTACCTCTTGAGATGTTTTGTGTACTCATGTTTTAACAATAACACTAACATGATATGTAACTTGCAGACAAAACAATTTATAGCAGATGATTCAGATATAGTTGGTCATATCAATGAACATACTAGATCACAAAATCATGTTCTTTTCTATGAGTTTCTTTCAAATTCATACTTTTTTTAATTTTGAAAGTTTGTTTTATTTTTGTGAATATGCAAAATGGAATTGTTGCATAGAATTCATTCGATGGGTTGTATAGCCCCAAGCTCACTGTTCCAACAACTTAAAAGAGCCCTCAACATTATGGCTCAAAAACTTAAGCCCAAGTTGTTAGTAGTAAGACTTGTGGTGTTTTATATACCAATCATACTACTCCCACCCAATTGATGTGGGACAAGAGTGTAACATTCTCCCCCCTTAGGACCACACATCCTCGTGGGGTGGATCTCGATCTCCCAGTTACCCATTAAGCAAACACTCTAGAGGCCTCTACCCTTTGGTAACCGGCACTGTTGTTATTTGTTAGTAGTAAAACTTGTGGTGTCTTATATATCAATCATACTACTCCCACCCAACCGATGTGCAACGAGAGTATCACATGGGTTCCTATACCATCTAGGTTTTTTCCTTTTTACATTATAAAAAATGTTCAATGCAAGAGTCAAGAATACCAATAACTTTTTCCCCCATTCAAGTACAACTGCACTAAGATACTAATAATAAAACCTTTAGAGTAACATCCAAACACATTAAATAAATTAAGACTCCAACTTAATACATAGTCACATGGAAGTTGCATTTTCAAAACATCCTTCCATTGCTTTATTGTTGCATTTTCTTCACTTGTACTCTCATTGTTTGAAAGCAAGTCACTTGAAAACAACATATATGTGCTGAGGAAACTTTGCTAAGAAAGGGTGGAAAACATCAATTTATCTATCATTATTTCAAGGAAAATATAATAAGAAAAACTAATATAAACCAGTGCCATAGTTGTTATCATGGTGGGACTGTGAAGAAATCTAGATTTATTTTGTGAGATGATATCTAAAACTGCTAGAAAAATGGTGATGACATCAGCATTTAAGTTTGCTTGATCTTGTGATGTTTACATATACAAATTCGACACAGAGGATGGTAGGAAATCATAGTGATTTCAGCATTCAATTTTCCTTGATCTTGTGATGCTTACATATACATACTAGACACACAGGATGGTAAGGCAAACTATGGGGAATGAATAAATGGCCAAAATAAGGTGGAATTTTGAATAGCAATTGATAGTGGATTTAAAAATTGTATAATAGACATGCTATTTCTAGCAATGGAAATCAATTTATTTGATTTTGCTAGAGGTATATTAGCATAGTATTCTAATAGAATATTTTAATTTCTTGAGTTAAAATTTTTTTTAAGTGATGCCTTGTGGAGTTAGTGAGAATGCAACAAACTTACATTCACTTGGCTTGAAATTTCATTTACAGGGGGGCTATTTAAGTGTGCATAACTTATTTCAATCCTTCCAATTATAAGTGAATAGTATAAATTATCTTATACCTGAGGATCATGTAAGAGTTTAGTGCAAATGGTCTAATAATATGAATCAAGTGGTTCCCTTTAAAAGCTGATTACTCTTATAACTCTTGACTTGTTTTGGAGAAAAGGAGAATTCAGTGGCCTGGTTTACTTCGTTTCCTGAACTATGTATTTTACAAGTGGATAGATTTTTTAGGCAAGCAATACTTTTGTGCATTGATAGCTTCTTCCATTTTATGGAAGATTTGGATGATTAACAGATTCACGTACAATGCTACAATATCAGAAGTGAATATGAATTGTTTTCAATTTTTTGCAAGACATTCATTGGAAATTCTTGTTTCAGTACTTCACATTACTCAGCACACTTTCTCTACATAGTTGCATCAAGGCTTGCAAGTAAGCAATTACATATCGTTATAAGTTAATTTTGTTGTTTGAAGCAAATTTAGACTAGTCAATTTTACAAATGACTAATTATATATATATCACAACAAATCATCCTATTGATTTTCTTAATTTTTTAAGCTATTTGATTGTGATTGAATTAGTCTGGGTCGATATGGAAATTGACGTTGGAACAAATGAGCATTACATGTATGTATACTGTCCAATAATACTAAAACTCTTTAAGAATTTAAATATGAGATCATGTATAGTACCAAAATCAAGAAACAGATTATTCATCTAGAAATATAAACCTAAAGAAGTTAAAAACACTTACCCAATAGTATGATTTGCATTGGCTAATTTCTTCTACCTCTGTGTCTGCTAGCATGCTTTTTCGACCTCCTCCCATTCTTGCGTTGTACATCTGCAATGATCTTTACAAGCCATCTAGGCTTTCCAGTTGATAACATTAGATATCCCACAAAAAATCCAAAAACCATTCCACATCCATACCCCATCAACATGGCTTTCCAATGAAATTCACTTGGAGACTCAAAGTTATCTTCTTGTTGGATAATTATTGGTGGTGATGCCTCAGTGGAGTTGCATTTCTTTGACAATGGAAATCCACACAATCCAAAGTTGCCACCATATGAATCATTTGAGAATGTGTTGAATTGGCTGCCGCGAGGTATGAGTCCAGTTAGCTGGTTCTGCGAAACATTGAATTTTGCGAGAGATGTTATACTTGTTAATTGTAGTGGAATCTCCCCAGTGAGCTTGTTTGAAGAGAGGTCTAACCATTCAAGCTTGCTCAAATTCCCCAGCGATTTTGGGATCTGACCGGAAAGGTTGTTATGAGATAAGTTGAACCCTCGAATTGAATTTAGCTTTCCAATCAATGTTGGAATCTTTCCTTCAAATTTGTTTTCTGATAAATCAATGGATGTGAAGATGGTTAGGATTCTCTCCATTTCAATTATTACTCCCTTTATTGTTACTGTCATTACATCGTGATAGTATCCCATGCCATTCTTTGTCCCCATGTAATCCAATTGATAGTGTGCTTCATCAATATTCATCATAGATGTCATTCCTTTAAAATATTTTGTTGGCAAAGGACCAATGAAATTATTGCATGAGATATCGATGACTCGCAAGTTGGGAAAGGGAAATTTGGTCTTGGAAGCAATTATGGGTCCATGAAATCCATTGGACCGTAAGATAAGAACATGTAACTTGGGAAGAGTTTCCAACCAGGGAGGGAATTTACCAGTTATCTTGTTGTTTCCAAGATCAAGAACTTCTAGCTCTTTGCAGTTGGCCAAAGATTTTGGTACTAGCCCTTCCAATCCATTGCCATTAAAGTTGATAGTTGTCAAGCTATTACCCCGTGCAAATGTATTAGGAATGGTCCCAGAAAGGCTGTTTTTCCGCAGATCAAGCACAGAGAGGTACTTGCTGAAGTTTCCCAAACATTGTGGAATTTCACCGGTTAAGCGGTTATTAGACAAAATGAGAATTTGAAGAAAACTTGCCCTGCAAACCGATGGGGGAACATCTTTACTCAACTTATTGTTTCCAAGATCTAGCATATACAACTCTTTGCAGTTGGCCAAAGATTTGGGTATTGGTCCTTCCAGTTCATTGCCATTCATGTTGATAGTACCCAAGCTATTCCCTCTTCTAAATGTATTGGGAATGGAACCAGAAAAGCTATTTTTGCTCAAGTCGAGAAGATATAGATCCTTGCTAAAGTTGCTCAGTGGAACCGAAAGACGTCCTTGAAACATGTTGGATGAAAGGTTAAGATATTGTATATTCTTCATTGGAAGTTGCTCAATAGTGCCGCTCAAGCTATTTGATGAGAGATCGAGATACGTTAGGTTCACAAATTGAAAGATTGAACTCGGAATCGTGCCGTGTAGCTTATTATTACTCAAACGAATCATCTCTAATGAATTGGACTGGAATTCGTTAATATGGCCCTTGAATTTGTTATAACTGAGGTCTAAAGACACCAGTGATGGCATAGAGAACACCCAAGATGGAATTGTACCATTGATCGAGCAATTACTTAAGAAAAGATAAGCTAGATTTGGAAGCCCACTTACTTGTGAAGGAAGAGGACCTGCTACTTGAGTAGACGACACGCTTAAGAGAACAAGTTGCGTTAGGTTTGCAAGTAATAGCAACAATGGATCACTGAAGTTATTCCCACCAAGTGATAAATAAGCAAGATTTCTAAGGTTAGGGAAAACATCTAGAGTTGAACCTTCAAAGTTGTTATTGGAAAGGGATAAACTAGTGAGGTTCTTAAGCTTTTCAAGCGATGCTGGAATAGATCCTGAGAATTTGCAATTGTAAACATACAATCTATTCAAGGACTTCAGATTGCCTATTGAATTAGGCAATTCTCCAGAAAAGCTCGTGCTTCCAAGACTCAAATATTCGAGGGGACTACTCGAATTTAACTTTGGAAGATGACCTGTGAGATTAGAATTGCCAGCTAACCGTAGCTCCTTTAGATTTGGCAGGTGGAATATATCATCATGAAATTTTCCTTGCAATCCACAATGAGCAAGGTGTAGACTTGATAAAGAAGTCAAATTCAACATGGAACTGGGTATCACTGAAGATATGTTTACATTGTCAAGATGAAGCTCTCTTAATTTGGTTAGGTTTTGAACAAGCAATTGAAAACCGGGATTTTTTAATCTCAAATTATAATTCCAAGAGAGATCTAAGGAAGTCAATTTGGATAACAAGGAGATTTTTGATGAGATTTTGCCAGAGAGTCCGGAGTCAGAGAGGTTGAGATGTGTCAAGCCGGTGAAGCGACTAAACGCAGATGAGATTGGAAAGTAATTGAAGAAGTTGAAAGCAAGATTGAGACTTTGGAGGTGAGGTAAGCTGAAGAGGCTACTGTTGGGATGAATGGTACCATAAAGCCAACTGCAGCTCAAGTCCAAGCCAATCACGTGACCCGACTCCTTATCGCACTCGACCCCATCCCATGAGCAGCAATTAGTAGTCTCGTCCCAAGACTCCATCTTTGGATAAGAAGAATCACAACCGTAGGAAAAACCTTCTTCGAAGGAAAAGACATTCTTGAATTGGAGCAATGCAAATCTCTGTTCTTGAGGACAAAGTTGTGCATGCAAATGAGAAAGTTGGATAAAGAAGAGAATGAAAAATAGGTTTAAGATTTGTCTGCGACCAAGCCATATTAGGCAGCCCATCTTTTCTATCAAAATCGTAAGATGATAGACTATGTATAAACTGAAGCAAATGTGAATCTTTTATAAGCAAATGCTGCTTCAAACTAAACAACTGTTGATTGCTAGTCCTCCATGCAAAGTAAATGCAACTGCTTTGATGACCCACATAAAACTATTCTAGTCCATGCTTTGACTATTACTTTTTTAATCATTGAATGCATTTTCTTACAAAATCAAGTTTTCCTTGGTAATTGGGTGGTTTGGAATTGTTGAATCATCTTGCATTTTCCATCTTGTAATTAATTATAGGAGGACCTTTAGCAATTAGAAGATAAGTCATGCAAGACGTAGAAGACAAGTCATACAATATGATGACTAACTTCATTTCTTTCTTCCATTGATTTTTCATGTGGAAAATGATAACTGCAATTCTGATATGCTTTCTACCACTTTTGGAACAGAGTATTGAGGCTAGCTAACTATTTTTGGACGTATTTATAATACATGAATATAAGAAGCATAAATTTAGCTATTGGAATCAAATGTTTGGTATCCATGTGGGATTCACAAAGCTCTCAAATTAGAACAACCATTACTCATACCAAAGTTTTTTTTTTCTTATATAGGGAATGACAGAGGCCATGAAGAACTGCATTTAGAATTTCCCTACACTAGTGTATTGCATGCATGTTTTAATAATAAATATCAGAAGATTTTGGTTAGTTAATTACAGACTATACTAAGAGTAGGGGAAATATGTCAATATGTCATGCTTTTTAGGATTGAATGATAGAACAGTTGACTCAACTAATCAGATTATTTTTATTGGCTTAGACCCAATTGAAAAAGGCCAGTTTTTGCCTTGGAGAACAACAAAGATTGGGAGTAAAATAAATAAAAGAAGCCTTGATATCTTAGACCTTGATTGTCTTGATTTCAGCATTCAAAGTTTGCTTGAGCTCTTCATGCTTAGATATACACACTAGAGCTACAATATGGTATGGCAGGTGCTGGATGAGATTGAAATGGCTGAACTGGATGCAATTTTGGAATACAGTTAGATTTCAGTCAACAAATGTATGTTATTCAAATTAGGTTATTCCCAATAATAAGAGAGTTTGCAAATTTTAATAATCTCTCATTTTTCATCTGACCATAGTACAGTATGGACCAAGCTGAATAGAGGATGTACGATAAGGAAACCTGATTAATGAAGGTCCTTCTGAAAAGGCTTGGTCCTCTCCTAAAATTTCCATCAGTCAAGCAATCAAAAAACGTGTTCTTACTTTGTACAACTGCTTGCTAGTCCAAAAATGTACACCCGTTTAACACGTCAAGAAGGTGGACTTCAACAAGTTGAGAGTGAAGCATATTTATTACTCTACTCCTTAAAACAGAGTGGTAATATTTGTCCTTCTATGTTATTAATCTTCTACCCTTTTTAAAAAAACTTGATAGACAGTTATTTTCCACCATGTAAATAATTCATTACAGATTTGAAAGTTGAAACTAATCCCAGTTTATTCAACATTCAAGTTTAATTTGACGATAATTTTTTGAATAATTGAATGTATTTGGTCAGAAATATTAGCTATTGATGAATGCAAGAAAGTTATGTCCCATGTAATAATGACAGCTCGCACAAAGTCATGTTTACTTGGTAAAAATGTTCTGCTTAATGAAGGTGCCTGAAAAGGATTTGTTGTCTATAAATTCAAAGGACAAGCAGTCCCAAAGCAATCAAAAGAGACTTAAAAAAGCATAAAATGGTCATGTGGTTGTTATTGCTTGCTACTACATAGTCCATATTATCAGAACTTGGTTGACACGTCAAGAAGGAATTGACCCAATTGAATGGAAAGGAAGGAAAGCTACATAATCTGCTTTTCAGATTATAGTTTAGCCCAAAATTCACTTAACGAGGGATCCATTGAATGTGAGATGACAGCATGTGGAAATAAAAGATTCTTGTGGAAATTATAGTGAAGTTGCATCTATCACTTTCTACTTTATAGTGCTTATATATTTTTTTTCTTTTTTGTTTTTATTTTTATTTTTTCGGATCATAAAAAATTCTGAGAAATTCATGACAACTACCCAACAAATAATGCGTGAGGACATCCTAAAACCGAAGTATTTGTCCTTCTACTCTAAAGCAAGTCATCCAGTGAAAGAGGCAGAAAGTGAGAGCTGGGGATGTGTAGGGATATCCTACAAAGGGAGTCTGTCCTTTTACTTTAAAGCAAGTCAAGGTCAAGCACTCCCTAATGAATGATTGATATAGAAAAATGATCAATTTTTGAACCTATGCTCTCCCAAAAAAAAAATGTCGTTTAGATCATATAGTGATTAACTTAAAATAATGTGATTCTTAGCAGGAATATAATATAATATAATAATTATTATATTATGATCAACAAAAATTTTTGCATAAATAATTTGTTAATTCAATGCAATCTTTAACACTAGGCTGGTTTAAGATTAAATATAATTTAGCCATTGGAATCAAATGTTTGGTATTCATGTGGGATTCACAAAGCTCTCAAATCAGAACAGCCATTACTCGTACCAAAGTTTTTTTTTTCTTGTATAGGGAATGACAGAGGCCGTGAAGAATTGCATTTAGAATTTCCCTACACTAGTGTATTGCATGCATGTTTTAATAATAAATATCAGAAGATTTTGGTTGGTTAATTACAGACTATACTAAGAGCAGGGGAAATATGTCAATATGTCATGCTTTTTAGGATTGAATGATAGAACAGTTGACTCAACTAAATTATTTTTAGTTGCTTAGACCCAATTGAAAAAGGCCTTGGAGAACAACAAAGATTGGGAGTAAAATAATTCTAACACTTAGACCTTTCTATAAGAAACCTGACACACTACCTTGATATTGAAGTAAATTCAGTGCTGCTCCATAAAACAGTGGTAAAATTTGTCCATATTATTAATCTTCTACCCATTTCAGCGAACTTGAGTCACTTCTTGGACCATGAAAATAATGAAGGTCCTGTCACAATTCCAAAGTATTAGCACCCATTTAACGCGTCAAAGGAGGAATTGGCACGAAAGAATGTGAAATGGAGAAAGGTTGTGATATGCCTCTAAGAATCCATCAAGTTAGAATACAGTCTAACCCAATATTCACTTATGCTCCATTTGGCTCACAAATTCAGGGAGTGGAAAGGAAAATATAATGTAAAAGAAAACATTTTTTTTATTATTATTATTTGGTTTCCATGAGAAATGAGAGGAAAATCAAAACATGTGGAAAAGTAAGATAACATGTCATTCCACTTTTTTTGTTTTTTTATAATTAAAGATTATTTTTGAAAAAAAAAATTTAATATTGAATTTTATTTAAGATGAAGAGAAAATATAAGTGAAATTACTTTTCCTTTCCTTTTCTTTTTCCTTTTACTTCACTAAATTTGTTAACCAAAGGGAGCCTTAATGAGGAAGCAATAAATGTGAGACAATAGGGTGTAGAAATAAAAGACTCTATAGGACATGAGAAGGGACATTACACAGAAGAATAAAAAAAGTTGCATTCACCAGTTCCTACTTTCCCATGCAATTTGATGACTGACTTCTATTTTTTCCCTACATTGATTTTTCATGTAGGGAAAATGGTATTATGAATCAAGCATCCTGTTTGTCTTTTTGAGTGCACTGCCATTGGTAGTGAAATATTTGCATCAATATTTGATGGAAAATCATAATTCAAAGTTGATACTGGAATCTTTAAATCACTTTTTGATTGAAAATCTTATTTAATTGTTAATTTTCTACAGTATAATTTATTGTTTTAGGTGATGTCTAGTGGAGTTAGCACAGATGCAAAATAAATAAAAAAATTGACTAGCCCGGCTAGCATTTCACTTGCGTGAGGATTTTATAAGTGTGTGATTGCTTCAGTCTTGCAATCACAAAATTCTTGATATTATAAGTTTGCACATTGCACTTTGTAGTACAGTTGGAAGAGAGTACTGAGATTTGAATGATTATATGCTTACATTGATGATACTGAGGTATAAGAAGCATAAATATGTTATTCTACAGAGTTGTTGATTTTAGGCTGCCTTATCGGAAACTGCCATTACAATTTTAGTGATCATAAATTGGAATATGATCTTCATGCTTTTAACTTTAGTTTCATTTAATTTTTTAAAAGCCCCTATTGTCAATAGTTGCATCATCATATAGGGGTAAGCATTTGTATCCCATTTTTTGTTTTTGGATGTATGGTTAGAGTATCCATGATAGAGAATTTGACTGTAGAGGTGGACTTCAAAACGCTGAGTAAAGCTCATTAGGTGATGCTCCATAGAACAAAGTGCTAATATTTGTCCCTCTATGTTATTAATCTTCTACCCTTTTTTAAACTTAATAGGCAGCCGTCTAAATGGACTTGAGTCACCATGTAAACAATTCATTACAGATTTGAAAGTTCAAACTAATGCTAATTTTTACACACCTTCCCTTATATCCCCTGCCTTTTGCAATTGACTATATGGATATTATAGTGAATGCAGCCTTCTCAGTGATTCGACAGGTTTGGTCTTGTTGGTTATCTGCCATTTTCCACCTTTTGAATAAACAAGGGGTGAGCAAGCTGGACCAGAGGACAGACAGCGAAGGCCTGTCCCAAGATATATACAACTTGCACAAATGGTCTTGGATATTGAATGCTTTTTAGAATAATAAGGTGTTTTGAGATATTATAGTGAATGCAGCCTTTTCAGTGATTCGACAGGTTTGGCCTCGTTGGTTATCTGTCATTTTCCACCTTTTGAATAAACAGGGGGTGAGCAAGCTGGACCGGAGGGCAGAAAGCGAAGACTTGTCCAAAGATATATACAACTTGCACAAATGGTCTGGGATATTGAATGCTTCTTAGAGTAATGAGGTGTTTTGAAAGGACTTTGTTCTTATCTTATAAATTGTAGGCCAAGCAATCCCAGATCAATCAAAAGATAGGTCACACAGAGACTTAAATCACAAAAAAATGGTTATGTTGGGGTTACCGCTGACTAGTCTGAAGTATTAGCACGTCTTTGACACGCTAAGGTGGAATTGACATCATTTAATGTAAATGGAGAAAATCTATATGATCAGATTTTCAAAATACATTTGGATGGAATGCAATTTTTCCTCAAATTCACTTAATTTATTGATAACCACACAATTGCAATATTTAGGACATGACATATCTGTTTGTCATCTTTCCCCAAACTTCTGCAGGCTATTCAAGAAAGTGCCCCCCAAGTGAACCACAATAGTAGATCGATGCAATACAAGGGATGTGCTATTTTGACCTCAATTCTAGTTCCCTACAGTTCTAGGCATTGCAAATGAATGGGAGTTGGACTGTAAAAAGCTAAGAGTGAAGCACATCTAGTGCTGCACCATTAGACACAGTACTAATATTTGTCCCTCCCTCCATGTTGTTAATCTTCAACCCTCTTCTATACTTTCTATACGAGCAACCATATCAAGTGGATTTGAGTCACTTCTTGAACTCTATATAAATATTTCACTATAAAGAAACTAAACCAAATCCATAAAACTATCAGCTTTTCATTTTCTCACAACTTAACCAAAGTGTCATTATAAGGAGTTGATAGTGATCGAGGCATATTAGCCAACTCATTTTTCTTTCCATATTCATAAGAGAGAAGACTAACTGAAGCAAATGTGAATGTTCTAATAGGCAAAAATTGAAAAAAAAAAAATAGTTTTAATCTGTCCAAAAAAGAGCTTGTGTCTTTTTTTTTGCAGATGGAATCTGGAACAAGGTTCCTATGAGGCAGGGCTTGCTTTTGTTGAGTGAATATTGATGGCAGCAATCTGGTATCTATCTTGTTATGACTAGCAGGGCAGCCCCTCGGGCCCAAAGAATATCAATTTTTTATCATCTTCCATTTGTCATCTTGAGAAAATTCAGCATGGACCAGAGTAGATGGATATATGACAAGGAAGTGCTGTCCCACTTCTTGGAACTGTCCTGCTCAATGAATGACCCTCAAAAATAAAATAAAAAATTTGGTCTTATCTTGAAATTTCATTGGTCAAGCAGCCCCAAAATAATAATAAAAAAAGCGTTCTTATTTGGTGCCACTGCTTATTAGTCCAATGCATTAGCACCCCTTTGTCACGTCGAGGAACTGACACCACAGAATGTCAATGGAGAAAGGTTATATAATATGTCTTTCGGAAGCCACCTGGTTAGAAACTTTGAATATAATTTAGCTCAATATTCACTTAGGCTCCATTTGACTCACAAATTCACTGAGGGGAAAAGAAAAGATTACTTTTATTTGCTTACACCCAATTGAAAGAGGCCAGTTTTTGCCTTGGAGAACAACAAAGATTGGGAGTAAAATAATTCTAACACTCAGACCTTTCTATAGGTTTTTCTGTAAGAAACCAGACACAATGCCTTGATATTGAAGTACTGAAGACTGCAAAATTAATTGGTGGATTGTCTCATTCAAAGTTTGCTTGAACTCTTCATGCTTAGATATACACACTAGAGCTACAATATGGTATGGCAGGTGCTGGATGAGATTGAAGTGGCAGAACTGGATGTAATTTTGGAATACAGTTAAATTTCATGTCAGCAAATGTAAGTTATTCCTAAGAATAAGAGAGTTTACAAATTTTAATAATCTCCCATTTTTCATCTCACCAAAGTATAGCATGGACCAAGCTGAATAGAGGATATTTACTTGACCTCTTTTTTTTTTTTTTAATATATATATTCACACGAACTCTTTTAAATTTTAATATTTTCAATTTAACCTTCTGACTAAAATTTCTGGATCTGCCACTCTCAGTGGAGAACTTTGGAATTGACATAAAATAAGGGAAATGTTTTGTATACCGGTTTAGTTTATTGAATGGTGTATCAATGATAATTTTGTAATTAATGAATGTGTTTAATCTTTTTATTTAAACTTTAACGAAAAAATTATGATGAATGATGTTATCCGGTAAACCAATTTGGTATATTTAACATTACTTGTAAAAGAAAAAAAAAACAAATAAGACTAATAAATACAATATGATAAAATAAAAATAAGTTATTTACCTAAAATTTATTTTTAAATAAAAAAAGTTAAAATAAATTGGTCAAAATTAAAAAAATACAAAAAAAATAAATAAATAAAAAGAACAATTTTATCATTTTGAATAAAGAAAAATTGATTGAAAAAAAAATCTGTATATTTTTAAGTAAAATAAAAAATATCAATATAATTTTATAAACTAAAGACGTCATTGTAATTTAATAAAAGAAAAAAAAAAGAGAAAAAAAGAAGAGAAAGGAAAAAGGCAAAAGAAGTAGAAAGATCATAAAATAGTGCAAATTTTGTTATTAGTCTTTATGATCAAATGACTTTTGAGGGATTTATAATCTCCAGCAGCCAAACAAGACTTTATCCATTAAATCATCTGGGCAAGTTCACGTGAGTGGCTCTGCGTGTGTCACAGCAAGCGACATGGAAAACTGAAATAAAAGGTCAAATGTTTGTCGTTTGGTGGAATGATAAAAGCACGCATCACCCAACCCAGCACCGACCAAGTCTGAGAGGTCTTCATAACAGAAGAAACAGCAAGTCATTGTTGGCTTGTAAAGCACTCTCATCCATTTCAGCCTACCCCACCCACAGAAGAAAAGTCACGTTTGGCTGTAAGCACTCCAAAATCAAGCTTGAAGCCCTGAACAACCAATTCCCTCTTACCAAAAATTCTCTCACCAAAATATATATATATATATATATATATATATATATCAAGCTTGAACTGGACTTTGTCTCGGATTGTTGCCGAACAAAAAGAAAAAAATGAGAGAGAGATATTAAGATAAAAGAAATGTGGATGATCCTTGTATTTTCATTTCATGCGACACAAACATATGCAAAGCAATATTTTAAATTATTTAATTAATGTAACATCAATGTTATATTAAAAATTAAATAATTATAAAAAAATTTAATAAGTTGCTTTCGTGATGGGAGCAAACATGGGACTTTAAAAAAAAAGAAATATAATAACTTAATATTAATTAATAATATTTTTAATAAAAAGCTAAAATTATTGATATAAAGTAGTTTATAAACTATATAAAAAATCTAACTAAGGAAAGAGACTTTTAAAAACTTTAAAATATACAAAAATAAATATCTAATAAATGATAGTCTTGTTGATGTGATCGAATTAAAATTAGAATAAGGGTAAAGTGTGAAAATTTGGAAAAAAATGATTTAAAGGAATATAATTGAATTTTTTTTAAATGTATAAAGAAAATTATAATTAAAAAATAAGAAGTGTTAAGTATAGTTGGAGTGATCGAATTACCGCAATCTCATTGATGTATAGTGTTCACGCACTTAACACGCGTAACTCATGCACTACTAATATTGCATGGTCCACAGGTGTCCTTAGCATTTCTTAAAAAGAAATGTTATAATTAATTAGTCTTAAGTTCTTGAAAAAATTACTATATTCTTATAAGATTCATGTGTATTTTTAATTCGAGTAGAAACGGGAAGTTGTTCCTATTTTAAATTCAAATCTATTTTGATGACATAGCATTTTATAATTTTTTTTGTAAAAAACAATAATACCCAATTTAAGATTAAAAATCCCAAAATCAAAAACACCCTCACACGACTCTCTCATATACGGCAAACCAGAGCAACCGCTTCAACGAGAGACTGAAACTCAAAGATAGCTTTGGAATTTACACGTCGCTTTGATCAGTGGCTGGAAATGCAGAAGATGTCACCTCCCAAGATAGAAACAAAGAGTTACGATTTCTGGAATTTGGTTTCAGTGGAGATCGAGATCGACACGATGACAAAGATTTTGAGATCGTGTATTGTTTAAGATACAGTTTAAATGATAGAGCCTAAGATTATTCATACTAACGTCTTATACATTCTTTATACTTACTTGTTTTCACACTAATCTCTCTCTCTCTCTCTATAAATCCAGTAGCTTTGCAATTTGTAAAAAACCAATTTCTTTTGCAATAATGGATTCCGAAACAATAGTTATTAGGGCTGCTGTATCTCTGATTCTCTATATATAAATCCAATAGCTTTGAAATTTGTAAAAATCTAATTCCTTTTGCAATGGATTCCAAAACAGTAGCTATAAGAATGGTTGTTGATTGCGCTAGTGATTTTTAATTTGTGAGTGGATGACCAAAATGATGAGGTAGCGAGATATAGTGAGATTCTTAATTGGATTTTTATAAACAGACCAAAATGATGAGCAAGTTCCATAAGGTTTACATACGATAAATTTTATACTTTTAGAATAATATAAAATTTTATACTTAATTGTGCTATTTATTTTTTATTTTTTTTTACAAAATCCTAGAGTGTTGAAAGTCAGTTTTAAAAATTCAATAAAAATAAATACAATAGAGAATTTTTTTAATTTGTATGAAACTGTAAAATTTACATGTTTTTGCACGTTTTTGCTGAGACAAAGTCTTTCACCAAAAAATTATAAATTTTACACTTTTGCTTGGACAAAATTTTATAGTTTTGGATTGAGTTTATTTTCTTTCAAAATTTGATATTCAATATGAATCTTGTTTGATAAATCTCGATTTTTAGAATTTAAATATATAAATTTTATTTTAAATAGATTTATATATTATGAATTTAAATTTTATAAAATTTTGAATATTATTGCGATACAAATTTGATATTCACAACACTAAACTACCTAACAAGATACAAATTAGCAATACCTACTTGACAATTTAACTTTTTTACTTAGAATCCTGAAAGGTAAAATAGTCCAAAAAAATTTCTCTCAAATTATGTGTGTGTACTGTAACAAAGATAGTCTTTCTTTTTAGTACTATGATTCGCTGCGTGTACAAGGATGGAGTGTAGTGTCCAAACTACTCATATTAAATGAGACTTAAATACGTTATTATTTTCAAGTAAGCTCTAATCCGGTTTTGATCCGTCCAAACCATGGCATAGTGCTCTGTTCTGAATAAAATTAGGCTCAATTCAAATCAAAATCAATCCAGACATAACTCCGACTCATGATGATTGGCAACTCGGCCGATCTGATTGAGTCTGACCACATTAGACCAAATCAATTTAATTCAAACATCCCAAAGCAGAAAGAAACCATAATCACAAGATATTATGGGATATTATCTCAGGAATATAATATAATATAATAATTATTATATTATGATCAGCTAAAATCTTTGCACAAATAATTTGTTAATTCAATGCAATCTTTAAAACTAGGCTGGTTCAAGATTAAATATAATTTAGCTATTGGAATCAAATGCTATAATTATCTTGGAAGAGACTTGGTCAAAAGGCACCCATTTCTTTTTTAGCTATTGGATTTATGAATGTGTATTCTCCATTTGCTTTCTCATAAGTAGTGGGGGACTAGTAGAATCATAACCCTAAAATTTTGATAAAAAAGCTTGACAAATATACAGCGAAAAAAAATTTAGTGCAATCGTTATACCGTGTGACGGTTGTTCAGATCTGTGTAAATGTTTGGTATCCATGTGGGATTCACAAAGCTCTCAAATCAGAATAGCCATTACTCGTACCAAAGTTTTTTTTTTCCTTTTCTTGTATAGGGACTGATAGAGGCCATGAATCCTCTAAAATTTTGAAAGGATATGATATGATATATATTTGTGTGTGTATTTTTGTGTGAGAGAGATGAGAATTGACAAGAAAATTATATATATATTGTTTTTTCATTAGCCCACTTTCACTTTTATATATATATATATTTATTTATTTATTTTGTGTTACATACCTTAAAATTACACAGGAGGAAGTTAGATACATGATAAAATTAAATATATCATTACTAGCAAATTTATTTTTCAGTTAAAAATTTTAGAAAATGACAAATGTGCTTTATATAAATAAGAAGTTGTGATCAATGAGGCATTTTTTTTGGTGGGATTGGATAATCACGTGATAATATACTCTTTTAATAACACTTTATCATGCGTATTATGGTTCATTTGAAAAAAAAAGTCATAATATACATAACATTGTTAAAAAAATAAATAACCACTTTTAATAGACTTGTCCCACTCAAAAATTGCCTAAGAGGATAGCTCAGTATAAAAGCATTGAGAAAAGTTATCTTGGCAGCATAAATTACAAAATTTATCATAAATTTTTTTAGTCCTTGTATGAATGAATTGTCTTTATTCAATTCGGATGGGCCCGGGCTTTCATAGAAAGAAAGGTCATCTTCTTTAATCAATTCGGATGGGCCCAAGCTTCGAAAGAAAGGATATCGCTCGAAAAAAGGTGGTCAAAATTGTCAGCCAGAAACGAAATTTTGGGATATCCACCCAACAAATAATGCGTGAGGATATTTTTTGACGATTTTTTTTGAATAATTGAATGTATTTGGTCAGAAATATTAGCTACAGATGAATGCAAAAAAGTCATGTCCCATATAATAGTGACAGCTCACACAAAGTCATGTTTACTTGGTGAAAACGTTCTGTTTAATGAAGGTTCCTAGAAAGGACTTGTTGTCTTTAAATTCAAAGGACAAGCAGTCCCAAAGCAATCAAAAGAGACTTAAAAAGCATCAAAATGGTCATGTGGTTGTTATTGCTTGCTACTCCATAGTCCATATTATTAGAACGTGGTTGACACGTCAAGAAGGAATTGACCCCATTGAATGGAAAGAGAGGAAAGCTACATAATCTGCTTTTTGGATTATAGTTTAGCCCAAAATTTACTTAATGAAGGAGCCATTGAATGTGAGATGAGAGAATGTGGAAATAAAAGATTCTCGTGGAAATTATAGTGAAGTTGCATCCATCACTTTCTACTTTATGTTGCTTTTATATTTTTTTTCTTTTTTGTTTTTATTTTTAATTTTTTGGATCATAAAAAATTTTAATAAATTCATAACAACCACCCAACAAATAATGCGTGAAGACATCCTAAAACCAAAGTATTTGTCCTTCTACTCTAAAGCAAGTCATCCAGTGAAATAAGCAGAAAGTGAGAGCTGGTGGTGTGTAGCGATATCCTACAAAGGGAGTCTGTCTTTTTACTTTAAAGCAAGTCAAGGTCAAGCACTCCCTAATGAATGATTGATATAGAAAAAAATGATCAATTTTTGAACATATGCTCTCCCAAAAAAAAAAAATATGTCGTTTAGATCATATAGTGATTAACTTAAAATAATGTGCTTCTTAGTAGGAATATAATATAATATAATAATTATTATATTATGATCAGCTAATATTTTTGCATAAATAATTTATTAATTCAATGCAATCTTTAAAACTAGGATGGTTCAAGATTAAATATAATTTAGCTATTGGAATCAAATGTTGTAATTATTTTGGAAGAGACTTGGTCAAAAGGCACCCATTTCATTTTTAGCTATTGGATTTATGAATGTGTATTCTCCATTTGCTTTCTCATAATTAGTGGGGGACTAGTAGAATCATAACCCTAAAATTTCGAGAAAAAAAAAGTATGGCAAATATACAGAGAAAAAAAGTTTAGTGCAATCGTTGTACTGTGTGACGGCTGTTTAGATTTGTGTAAATGTTTGGTATCCATGTGGGATTCACAAAACTCTCAACTCAAAACAGCCATTACTTGTACCAAAGCAAGTTGCAACATCTATCACTTTCTAGTTTCTATTGCAATATGGTGACCAATTTTTTCTTTATTTTTGACAAGTTTTCATCTAGGGGAAATGAAACCATGAAGTTTTATCTAAGTTTTCTTTTCCTTGAAACAAAAAAAGAAGAAAAAAACTGTTGTTTGACTATGTTTTCCATAACTTATAATTTTAAATCCCAAAATTTAATTCAACAGTTGAATTAGGGTAGATGCAAATTTCATCCCCCAGGGGGGGGGGGGGGGGGGAGTGTTTGGCACTTCTTATTAAAAAAATTGATCCCAAAATGAAATTTATTGGATGATTTCCTCTTTTCAATGGATTTCATTCATGCAGCTCATAATTCCAACAGTGAGGTGAGACTGCATAATTGGTTAGCAATTCTATTTGTTTTTATGTTAAGAAGAAAATTTCTTGATATTTAGCTCTAGTAAACAAGAAAAGCAGATAGAGCAACCATTTCCTTATTAATCCAATGAAAGAGGCAGAAAGTGAGAGATGGTAATCAAGACAGAATGTCATTATTTGTGTTGCAAAAGCATGTAACGAGAATTCAAGACCCAAAATTACAAAAGAGGGTTCTCTCATAATTTTTAGACCTTCAACTCCATTATAGGTACCATTGGCCTAATAACTTATGTGACAAAATACTAAACTCTTACTTTTAATGTAGAATGCTTAGCATTTTTTATTTTTTATTTAACAATATTAAAAATCATTGTTTAATTTAATGGTGATTCCATGGAATGAAAATGGCATGGAATAGAATAAGGATTACTCATTTAGGCCAAAGGAATGTTTGGAATGATTTTTAATGGAATGCTTATTCCATGGAATAGGCATTTCTAATCATACCAAACAAGAATTTTCACATCTTTAATCTTACCTAGGCTTGGATTTTTCATCACAAGCAATCCATTGAGATTGATTTACAAATTTACACCACAACAAGAACACCCCCACCTCTCTGGGGTCCACTTAATTTAAAGTCTAGCCAAGCCCATGGACTTCTTAGTCATGTTGTAGGACTCATAGTGAAACCCAATAAGCCAGATGGGTCCAAGCCATTGAAAAAAATCTTATTATACACTTTAAGTTTTTGTTCCAATTTTTTTTTATATTTCAACTGATATGAAAATGCATAATGTGTAATATTATCAAATTATGAGACTAATTTAGGTTAATGATGTAATTAGATTCAAAATTTGTGACAAAAATTTTGAAATATCAAGCATTATTTTTAATGAACTCTTATTAGAATTCTCTTTTGTGCACATGATTAGTATTTATTTGCAAGGAATGCTAGAATAATTTATCATTCCAACTTGGTACATGTATTGAACTTTGTATTTGATAACACTTACTTTCCAATTTCACATATTCTCGTGCTCTATTCTCACTAATCTCTCAATTGCAAAACGTCGCAAATTGTTGTTGATGAGACTAGCTAGTCCCCATCCTGCCCATGTGGATCAAGCCCAATGTGTTTGACCTCTCGATAATTAAAATTCAATTAGAGGACCATGTAGCCCATTAATTTGAATTGAACTTGTTTTTGCCTCGGCGTGTTTGGGATGGTCTTTAGACCACATTATGGAAGATTGAGTGGCTGGCTCTTGTGTTCAAGTAATTTTCAATGAGTCTAAAATGGTAAGTATGAGGCTTTCTAATCAATACAGTCATTAGATTGAAGAGGTCCTCAATTCGGGTTGGTTAGAGATTGGTGAAACAAATAGTGGTGTAAAACGAATTTATTTACTTGAGCTCAAGTTGATTAAAATTACTTTGAGATAAACAAACTAAGCTTCATTAAATTTTGAAACTTTTTACTTTGTTGAGTTTGGCCTAATCTCAACTTAATAAGAAAATAAGTCATTTAGGATTATATAAGCTCAGCTTATAGTCTGTTTGGTTTGAGACCTAGTTGATGTTGACTTGAGAGATGAGGTAAATTTGATTATATTTGTTAATTTTTCGAGTGAAGTTTGACCAACCCATTGCTCTGCTCGTTAATTATCCTATAAAACCAGCATGTAATTTTATAGTCTCAAGAAAATATAAATTCCACAAGATCAGTAAAAAGAGTGATTGAGATTTTCTCTAAAATAAGAATAAAAAATCAGAATACGGTTTGTATCTAGTAATTCTTGTGATTTCAAGTGGCTAAGATCAAGTGGTATCAGACTAGGTAGCATCAAACTTGCAACATGAGCTACATGAACAAGCTTGCCTCTTCAAGAGAATATTCGTGGCAGCAATCTTGTTCGCAAACAGTGGCGAAAGCTCTTTCATTTTGCCTGGAATTGGTGACAGGCCAGCACATCCCTAAAGCTCAATGCTTGATTTCTTCTTTAAGGAGCTCCTCTCCATCCTTAGTAGTTGTTTCCAAGAATCTAAAATTACCAGAAACCAACTGGTTAGCTGGTTTAGATTTTGTAGTCTTAAGCTCTCTGTAAATGTTCCCTTTACTTTATGATAGATCAACATTATCTGTTCTTTCATAATACTCTAGAATTGATTTGCACAGCAGAACTTCTTGTTGGCCGGGAACAGAGATTTCAGGGTAGGGAGTATGTTGTAGACCAAAAGCTGGCTCTGTTTAAAGGAGACCTAGGATGATTTTATGGATGCATTTATCATACTTAAGATATAAGAAGCATAAAATTCTGCAGAGTTGTTCTGTTTGGCTTCCAAATCAGAAAACTGAAGTTGAAATTTCACAAGTTGCACCATTATATATTGGATAGCATTTGTATCTGAAATTTAGTTGTGTCTTTTGAAGTGAGTTTAAACCAAGCCATGCCTGATAAATTGATTATGGAATATGATCCGAGCACCCATTGTGTCTGAATGAATGCTGTATTGTTTTCATGCATAAAATGAACTCTAATTGATTCCTTTAATTAGAAATTGAAGGGGGTGAAAGATTGAGATACAAAGATGTTAAAACTTGGTTGAGCTGTTTTCTTATTTCCATGGCTTACTCAACTCAACTCATCTCAACAACTCAACAAAGTCTTATCCCAATTATTTGGGGTCGGCTAATTTCCATGGCTTACTGTGTGCAGTTATTCAATGTGTTTCTTGGATTTGCCATCGAAGCAATAACTTTTTCCTGAAAAACTTTTGTTTGCAATTTCAATATGACAACTATGGTTATGCAAACTCTAAATGACCATAAAAAGATCTACAGTCATGCATAAAAGCATGTAATCAACCTTTCAAAAAAAACAAACAGTTGATTAGAATGCAATTTAGTCTTTAGGGATGTGAACCAACCATTCCAAACCCACATAGTGAGGGAGGCATAATGGGAGACATGACAAGGTGTGGACATACAACCAACCATTTCGCAAACTGAGTTTTCCATTCAATAGAACTGCACAATCTGGAGGCATGTTCTAAAAATGGCCAGTTTTCCATTCAACAAAACTGCACAATCTGGAGGCATGTTCTAAAAATGGCCTAAATAGAAATGCAATTATCTCTTTGCCAGTCTTTCCATGTTGAAATTTCAACTAGTGCTGTTTGAGTGAAGCTTCAAGCTTTCAAAATCATAGCTTTGATGAAGCTCAAGGAGATCTACTGAGATCTAAATTATGCTTCAAACAGCATCTTTGAGTTATGGTTAGAAACATTTGTACCTAGTATTTGATCTCTAGCACCTACCAAAAAGAAGTATTTAATCTCCGGCATAGGCCATTTTCATTTTCTTTCTCACATCTGCTTTATTTTTCATGTTCCTAATCACATATTTAACTTCTTGAGTTGTCACACTTGGTTCTACTTCACTGAATTCTTTTAAAGGAGAACTTCCTCAGGCTTGTATGAAAAGGAAAGGAACACTGTTCATTGGTTTGACAAGGATATTTTTATAACTTTCCTCCTAGCATAGTTAAAGAATGATGCAGGTCGATTACAATCATGCTCTTTGCTCTATACGCTAGCGGTGCAAAATTGTTTATAAGATCAGCACTTTACAACTTAAAGCATCACCTAAAAGCATGCCTGGAAGCCCTGCACTAATTACTAGGACAAGTAGGTGTAGTATATCTCTATTTTTATCATTTTCATCAATAAGGCCTTTTTTCCTCTTCATTTTAGAAAGATTGCCAGCTCTTGGCTGCAGAGTATATTAAAGAAGGTAAAAGATGAAATAGAAAGGAATACTAAGAACTTTCTAAACACATTTAAATGAGTGATCAAACTCAACCTGCATTCAATACTGCCAATAACTCAGGTTGTTAAAAAGATGAAGAAAAAAAAAGTCTGCCCCGGCACGAAAAATACCAGGCCAATGATCTGTTTTGTTGCCTTTGAAATGTTAGAACAGAAAATAAACTAAATTTTGAATCTTGAAGCTTTTACTATAAGAAAAATATTCCGAATAATGATGGCAAAAAGCAGAATGGGAGTATTAATACCAACAGCGGTACATTGTCCTGTTGTTTGAACTGAATTGTATCTATTACAAAGTGTGTAGAAGGAATTTGATTTAAAGGAATGCCATCACCACTGGCAACATAATCAGGGAACTGTGGAAGTTACAAAGGACCTTATGGATTACATGTATCAGAAAAAGTGGTCAGGACTGGACTTTATTGTCATGGTGGTGACTAACACAAAATTTTCTTCAAATATATGCTATAGAAGAAGATCTTGATCAGTAGGTGGATTTTCTTGATTTTAGCATTCAAGTTTCCTTTCTGCTTAATGTTGAACTATACATAACAGAGCCTCAGAAGTTATGTTAGGAGTAAATGAAGAAGAAATGGGCAAAATAGGGTGCAAATTTGGATACAATCAAGAGCGGAAGGAATCATTTTGTAATCTTTAAAACCCAATCATGCCATCTTAGAAGTTATTGGTGCATATATTTTAGCGTGTGTGAGGATAACCTTAATGAACATACTGGATCATTAAAATAATGTTGTTTTTTTTTTAGTTTCTTTCAGATTCGTAAAAACTCCAGATTTATGAATATGCAAAACGATATTATTGCAAATCAACCATATAGAATTCATTACCTGGTCTTATCTAATCACAAATGCAACAGGTCAGCGATCACAATATACCTTATACCTTATGACTAAGATCCTAAAAATGAATTCTTCTAGTTACATTCAACACACCATATACCTTATGACTTCAACTTGATTTATTTCCTCACATGGAAGTTGTGTTTACAAAACATCCTTCCATGGCTTTATTGTTGCATTTTATTTCCTCGTACTCTCACTATTCGAAACCCAGTCACCTGAAAAATTACATATATATGTTGAATAATCTTTTCTCAGAAAGGGGGACAAATATCAATTTATCAATTTTAATTTCAAAAATATAATGAGGAAAAGTACCTGCACTTCGGATATGACTTGTTAACCATAGCTGCGGTATAAGAAGAAGTAACATTCTCTTCTAATTTGACTTGGTTCACCTCAGCTACATTCACGGGAGAAGACAATCAAGAACCTTCATTAAAAATATGAGCCTGAAATAAAATGGTTATATTCCAAAACTCACCGGCAATCGTGTCTAAGACAAAACTAGTGCAAACTTGAAAAAGATCTTCATCTAGAGTCACTAAAAAGTCTATGGCGTGACCACTCTCACAAGAGTCAGCCAGCTTAGACTCTTCCTGTGACTAAACCTAAAAGGGAAAGCATTGGATGCTAGAAAATTCTCAGAATACAGAGATATATTTATAGAGTCGTATCCAGTACCAAGTTATTGTTGGACAAGAAATAACATGGATCTGAAATAGGAATCCATGGGATTTGATACAATTTTCTAATATTGTCACCATTTGAGTATTTTCTTGCTCAAATAACAGAATTCAGTGAAATCATCACAAGTTCATTATTCAAGTTTCCTTTATCTCTTGATGCTTATATATAAAATCAAGAGACACAGGATGGTATATCAAGCAGTGAATAAAGAAGAAATGGCCAGAACATGATAATTTTTTGGATAACAGTTGTTGTGGGTTTATAAATTGTATCATAGTGATGCTATTACCTGCAATGGAGGTATATTAGAGTCATATTTCAATAGAAATTTTTATCTTTTTTGCCTGAGCTCAAATTTTTATTTTATGTGATCTCTAGTGGAGTCGGTGAGGATACAACAAACATGAAACATCCATTCACTTGACTTTCAATTTCATTTAGAGGGGCTATCTTAAGTGTGCATAAATTATTTCAGTTGTTCCAATTACGAAATGATCTGATAAATTGAACTCAAAGATTTAGACCCAACTCACCCTCATACCTAAACTGCTTGATATTAAGCCAGGTGATATGAGGATTATGTTTGAGTTTAGTGGGAATAATATGAATGATGGATTATGGTCAACATTGAATCTCCATCTCTCTTCTCTAGAATTTGATCCCATGGTCCATATTCCAGAATCCTGTTGTATGGTTGAATCAACATTGAAATTTCAGTTTTAACATCAAAATGTCAGGAAAATAGTAATCAACTTGGGAATAAAAAGGGATTTGATAATAAATCCAAATGAAAATTTTGGGCCACCTGACAGAAAGCATTCGAGGCAAAAGTGATGAACCAATGGAATATACAATAGTTATTTGGTCATTTCAGTATAACAATTCAAGGTTACTCTATAAAATTCAAGAAAGATGGACAAAAATTTAGGCTATTCAAAAAGCACTGTTGCCAAAATTTGGTATACAGGTCAAAGTTTGGATTAAAACAGAGGCGCGTGCACACACACAAAGTTGATAGTTGTATTAGGAATGGTTCCAAAAAAGCTATTCTTCCACAGATCGAGAACTAACAACCCTTCGCTAAAGTTTCCCAAACATTGTGGAATAGTACCGCTTAAGCTGTTATTAGATAAATTCAGAATTTTTTGAAGGAAACTTGCACTACAAACAGCTGATGGGATCTCTCCTGTGATTTTATTATTTGAGATTGAGAAGTGGAACTGGAAGTGTTCCTTGAAGGAAGTTGGAATGGAGGTCAAGATATCGCAAATTCTTCCACGAAAGTTGCTTTTCATGGTCATAGGCCCATTTCGGAATCTGTCCATGAATTCTATTGTTGGACAGGTCTAGCCATTCCAAATTGTCTTGCATTCTTAAGAAATCTGGGAATTGACACTTATATTACAAGAGGACAATGACAATGTAGTAGACTTGGGCAAGGTAGAGTTGACACCGGTGGTAGTGTTCAATGATAGACTGTTATGTGAAAGATCAAAATGCTTGAGATATTTTTGCTCTGAAACCTTGTCTAGTTTCACATTGCCAATAAATAAAGTAATTTGAGGAGAGATCGAGATCGAGATCGAGATCGAGATCGAGATCGAGATACGATAGGTTCACAAGTTGAACGATTGAACTTGGAATCGTTCCGTGTAGCTCAGTATTTTCCAAACGAATATCCTCCAATGAATTGGACTGGAATTCTTTAATATGGCCTGTGAATTTGTTATAACTGAGGTCTAACTGCAGCAGTGATGACAAAGTGAACACCCAAGATGGAATTGTACCATTTATGGAGCAATTCCTTAACCAAAGATAAGCTAGATTTGGAAGCCCACTTACTTGCGAAGGAAGAGGACCTGCTACTTGTGTAGATGACACGTCTAAGAAGTTTGAGATTCATCAAATGTTCAACATAAGACTGATTTACGATGAGGGAGTTTGGAAAACAGTGTGTACTCTATCGATAAGCTGTGAAAAATCAGATTTTAAATAAGAAGGGATTTGGTAATTTATCCAAATGATAAACCAATGGAATTTTACAAGAGTTATTTGATTTGTCCATTTCAGTAAAACAATTCAACTCCAAAAAAACTCAAGAGAGTTGGGAAATTTGGTATGCAGAATTTGGATTCAAACACATACAGAGATATTGAATCCCATTAATTGGTGAAGGGCATACCATGGCATTCAAGATCAATGAAGCAATCCTTTTGCAACATAGTTAACCAAAAGCATTCATATGATATGGAGCCCAATTATTTAATGATACGGGGATGATGGCATTCACTGATTATGTATTTGGATTTGGACTCAGGAACAACACTATATAGTATATGAGCTAGATGTATTAGGGATAGTACCACGAAGCTATTATTTCCAAGATTGAGCACAGAGAGACCTTTGCAAAAGTTTTGCAAACAGAGCAGAATTGCACCACTCAAATGATTATTAGACAAATCAATAAGTATAAGAGAACTTGCCTATAACCCGATATCAATTTACTGTTTGAGATTGAAAACAAATATGGAGAGGACTTAACTTACAGGAAAAATTAGAGAAAGACTATCAACTGAAGCAAAGTTGAGTGTTGAATGAGGTTTAAAGAAGGGAATGATGAAAACATTGATGCAGAAAGTTTAAAGCTTCTCAGTGTTATTTGGGAAATCAATTGGCATTTCATTCCCAAGAAAGAAAATGGAAAAAAAAAAAGAAGAGAAAATACAGAAAACCTTTAATTTGTAAAATGTATGAATCCCAAAACTGGAGTTTGGTTCTGTACATATTCATGAGTACATTTTTAAAGCATCACGGGGGATTAAAACCATTGAATGTTTGAATTCCCAAACTGGAGTTTGGGCATGCAAACAACTTCATGAATACATTTGTGAAGCATCAACAGTGGATTAAAACCATTGAATGTGAGTGTAGAAAAGCATTTAATCAACCTTTCAAAAGCAGTTGGTTAGAATGCAACTTATCCGAAAGGAATGTGATTTCAATTACCAACCTTTCCAAATCAATGTGAGAGATGATTAGTTGGGGAAATTAAAAATTATGGGGAAAACATGAGTATGGATATAATAGAGAGAAACCCAACAAGTTGTATCCAGGTCTTCCTGCTCTCTAATGCAATATGATGAGTTGATGACTGAGCTTTTTTCTTTTCTTTGCTTTTTACATTTTCATCCGTGACGAAGAAAAAAAAACTCTGCTTTCTATTATGCTTCTGCTAGTAATTGTTTTTATCCATAAAATATACATTTAGAATTGGGGAAGGAGTGAACTCCGTGTAGCAAAAATAATACTTTTGAAAGCAAGATGAGTTCAGGGAAAATTGGACTCAGTAATTGTCTAGCAATCTGGAAGCATGCACTCAGTAATTTGATTCTTAGTTGGGTAATGTGAAAATTTTGGGTATTGTGAAAATATGGGGTTTGGGGTGGTTCAAAACTTCCATAAACCAGGCAACCATAATGAGTTGTAACCTGTGATAGAATTAGCTTTATCCCTCATTCCTTGTAACCTCTATGAGAGCATACCTGGAGGCTTTGGACAAGTTTTAGGATAGGTAGGTAGGTGTAGGAAATGAGAAACTTATCAGGAGGTTCATGATCACAACTATGAGGTAGTACTTAGTGGAATGAGTGGTCTTGAGGCCCTTTTATTTTTTATTTTTAAAGGGGAGACAAAAAGGATTCCAGACTCGTTTAAAGAAATTACTATTGAAGAACCATGAATTTGAACTCAAATTCAAATCTGTTTGAAATTTTTTCCTTGTACCTGTAGTGATGGATATTGAGCCAGGAGAAATTAGGATTGTGTTGAGTTTCAGTTTGGTTAATTCTTTTTCAGGAATTTGGATTGTCTAATACCATCGTTGTCTTAGGTGGCCTGTAATATTTCTCTTTTCTTGACAATAGATCAACATCATCTATTCTTTCATAATAATCTAGCGCTGCCAAATTTCTTGATGGCTGGAGCAGAGTTTCGAGGGAGGGTGTCTACAGTGGGCCAAAACCTGACTCTATTTATAGGATAGCTTGGATGATTATATGGATGCATAAATTTTTTCTTATTCTCTCCTTTTTTTTCCTTCCATGTGTGAGACTACAACTGAATTTCAACAATCATATATTTGATTCTGTTCTTCTGTCTCTAATATCAGTTTCAATAGTTGACTTAGTTTCAACAATTGCATCATTATATACAGGTAAACATTTGTACACCAAAATTAGACGTCTGCTTTCTTACTGGAGTTTCAACATGGCAGAGAAATTGATTGATTGATGGAAGACAGTCCAAGCATATTCACTTTGGCTCAATGAGTGTTGTTTTCTTTTTATTCATAAAATGAGTTCTAATTGGTTTCAAGACGCTTAGTGATCTAAGATTAGTATAAGATCAATATTTGACTCACATTATCTTTCCACTAGGACAGTATACCTTAAAGCAAGGATCAAAATTTCGTTTCTTTTCCATCGAAACGGCCGAAACGTTTCCGTTTCTCAGGGAACCGAAACGAAACACTAGTAGAATATCAAAATTCACATGTTTCCATAGAAACAAAATTGTTTCCGTGGAAACATACCGAAACTAATGGAAACATACCGAATCAGAGGAAACATTTCTTTTGTATCAACAATAATTCTAGAAGTTAGTAAAAAATAATATCTATTTATTTTTTGAGGATTAAGACTCAAAATTATAAGAAGATATTTCTATTATTTTCCTTAAAATAATAGAAAAGTAGTAGGAGAAATAAAGTGTAGAGAAACAATTATTTTAATACTAAGTTATTAATTATAATAGGTTTAAATCGCTATTTGTTTTACTTTTTTTTTTATATATAATTTGTATCAAATTATCTAATTCGTGGATATTACATAGTTTATCTATTATGTCATTTATCATGAATTAGTGTCATTTATCATGAATATGATGTATATGCTTTAAACATGCACAAATATTCAATAAATAGGCTTATTTGTATAAATAAATAAATTTTAAGTTATGTTTCCACATGTTTCCAATTTTTTCTCCGTTTCCATTATGTTTCCGAAACATTTCCGAAACGTTTCCGCTTTCGGACAGACCGAAACTATACATCGAAACGATATTTTGATCCTTGCCTTAAAGGATGTAGACACTTGAGAATGGTAACTCAAAATAACCAATATCTTCTAAATATTAGTTTTGTCATATTACAAAGGTAAAAATTAGAGGAAGCATGAACTCAAAATGTACTAATATCTTAGTTGCCCCAATCAAGTCATTAAATTTATTGCAGATGAAATTGGAGAGTTATTGAAGAAGTTGAAAGCAAGATTGAGCTTTTGGAGGTGAGGTAAGCTGAAGACGGCTATTGTTGGGATGAATAGTACCATAAAGCCAACTGTAGCTCAAGTCCAAGCCAATCACGTGATCCGACTCCTTATCACACTCGACCCCATCCCATGAGCAGCAATTAGTAGTCTCGTCACAAGACTCCATCTTTGGATAAGAAACAATGCCACAATAATCACAATTGGAGGAAAAACTTTTATTGAAGGGAAATACATTCTTGAATTGGAGCAATGCAAAGCTCTGTTCTTGAGGACAGAGTTGTGCATGCAAATGAGAAAGTTGGATAATGAAGAGAATGAAAAATAGGTACAAGATTTGTATGCAACCAAACCATATTAAGAAGCCCATCTTTTCTATCAAAATCGTAAGATGATAGACTATGTATAAACTGAAGCAAAGATGATTCTTTTATAGGCAAATGCTGCTTCAAACTAAACAACTGTTCATCGGTAGTCCTCCATGCAAAGTAAATGAAATTGCTTTGATTACAAGAATAATGTTGAATTTAAAAACATAAAATTGATCAAGAGTCAAGACCAAAAAGTCACACTAACATCTGATTATGATTTCTTTTGAGTCATTAAAATATTGAATCATAGAGATTTCATTATAAGAAAAATATTCAGAATAAATATGCTCGAAGGCTAACAAATTTATTTGCAACATTTTGGAATGCTATGATCTCAAGGAAATGTGAAATTTACTTCAAAAAACATCATGAGACAGTATATTCTCTTGAAGAATGCGAGATTAATAGGTGGATTGTCTTCATTTCAGCATTTCAAAGTTTCCTTGATCTCTTCCTTGATCCATTGAAGTGCAATTTTGGAATATAGTTAGATTTGAAGTCAGCAAATGTATTTGCTTCAAATAAAGTTATTATCAATAATAAGAGATTTTGCAAATTTTAATCATCTCCCATTTTTCATCTCAACATAATACAGCATGGAAAAAGGATTAGGAAGTCAAGCAATAAGAGATTTTGGAATAGATTTTGCAATGACTTGCGTTAATATTCCAATAAGAGATTTTGCAAATTCCCGGTATTACCTGATTAATGAAGGTCCCTAGGAAAATACTTGCTCTTGACCTGAAATTTTCAACGTGTTATTACTTAGTACCACTGCTTGCTAGTCCAAATATTAGCACCCATTTAGCACGTCAAGAAGGAATTGACACCATATAATGTGGATGGAGAAAGGTTATGATAATATGCCTTTCAAAATCCATCTAGTTTGAATACATTTTAACCCAATATTCACTTATGCTCCTCCATCTGGCTCACAGATTTAGTGAGAGGAGAGGAAAACAAAATGTAAAAGAAACATCTTTTTTCTTATTTGGTGACCGTGAAAAATGGGAAGGAAAAGCAAAATATGAGGAAAAGTAAGATAACATGTCATTCCACCATTTTTTTTTCTTCTAATTTTTTATTATTTTCTTAAAAAAATTAATATTGAATTCTATTTAAGATGAAGATGGAAGATGAGGGAGATTACTTTTCCTTCCCTTTTTCCTTTTTCCTTTTACTTCACTAAGTCTGTTAACCAAAGGAAGCCTTAATGAGGGAGCATTAAATATGAGATAACATGCTATAGAACTAAAAGACTGTAATATGTTGTTTGGCTTCCATGTAAAGAACTGCAAGGAGAATTTTAATATCATATACTGGATCATGTTTTCTATGTTTGTAAGGTTAGTTCTAATAGTTTCATTATTATCTAGTGGTAAGCATTTGTAACCCAAAGTTAGTTTGCAGAGAAATTGATTGATTAATGGAATATGACTCGAGCATTCTTTTTGTCTTTTTTATTGTACTACCAAATATCTTAAGGTTATTGGTACTGAATTATTTGCGTCATTTTTTTTTATGGAAAATCAATATTTTTTTTAAGGTGGAATTGACATCATTGAATGTAATTCAAAATCCACTTGGATGGAATGCAATTTAGTCCTCATATTCACTTAATGAGAGAGGCATTCAATGAGATATGACAAGGTATGGAAATAAAAGGTTATGTGGAAAGCTTGAGTACAGACATTTAGAAAAGAACCCAACAAGAGATTTCCTAATTACCCATGAAATATGATACCTAAACCTTTTTTTTTTCACCTTCCTGCGTGGCAAATGAAAAATGGGCAACTTTCTATCTACATACATATACATATATATATATATATATATATAAACCTGTTATTGTACTTTGCTTCTGGCCGCTTATGGTTTTAACTCCAAATTTTCCATAGAGTTAACAATTGAAATCAGGGTAGATGCGAATTCCATGAGGGAAAACATGTATTCCTATACTTTTATTCAGCTCAAAATTGAAAATTTTGGCTTATCTAGTCATTCAATATCTTTAGGACATGAGATATTTTCCTGTAAAGATTGCTTGGCCAAATTCATTCTATGATCGCCCTAAATCTTCAATTTATTTTATTTTAATTTGGATGGCCAGGACTAATAAATTTAAAGAGAAACCTGAATTAAGTCCTCAAAAGTATCATACTACTCAGCCAGAAAAGGAAGTTCGAATGTTTTCTTATTTCATGGAACACCAAAAGGGAAAAACTGAACATCTCACCTACAGCAGCCAATTTCTTTTGATTGAATTTCACATCCAAAGTGTATCAACTCAAAAAATTAAATAAATAATTAGAAGTGGATAACAGTATTGAACTGACAGATGTGTACTTCACAAAACAATCAAAACACAGTATGACATCAAACTAAAAGCAGATAACTTCCCAAATTTGCTGATAAAGGATATCAGAAGTGAAATGTTACTATTTGTGTTCTTCATCCTGTATTTATATTCTTCTAACAATTAATTCCACATTGTTCAGCATATTAACCAGCTCATCTTTCTTTCCATAATCACAAGAGAGAAGACTAATTGAAGGAAGGTGAATGTTTCATAGACAGTTGTGCCCAAACAGTAGCTAATGCTCTTTTGTTTTGCCTGCAACTGGCAGCAGGCCAGCACAACCCCGAAACTCAATGCTTGATTTCTACTCCTTTGTAGTTCTTATAGGGTTCCTTTCAATTATAAAATTAGCAGAAACCAACCGCCATAAGCCTATAAGGTCTATAAAAGATTTGCACAGCCAAATATCTTGATGGCTTGGAACAGGGATTTGAGGGTAGTGAGTCTGGTGTGATCCAAAAGCTGACTCCATTTAAAGGAGAGCTAGGATGATTGTCTGGATGCATTTATGATATTTAAGATATTAGAAGCATAAAATTTTCCACAGTTTTTCTTTTTTGGCTTTCATATAAGAAACTGCAATTGAAATTTCAATAATCATATATTTGATTCTGTTCGCATGTTTTCATGTTAGTTTCCAGTTCATTAGTTTGAACAATTGCATTATTGAATACTAGTAAGTATTTGTATACCAGAGTGAGTTGTTTGTGTTTTGATGTGAGTTATAGACCAAATGATGGCAGTGTAGTTGGTGATTAATGGAATAAGATCAAGCATCCAGTTTACCTTAATGAATGATATTTTTTTTATGCCAAAAATGAGTGAGTTCTAATTGGTTTGCACTGATTAGTGAATTCGCTATGAAGAAATCAAAAAACTCAAGCAACAACATAGCCCTGAGAATTCTGTTTCCCATTTCAATATGATAACTATGACATAAGTAGAAGCTGTAGAACCATGGCAGCACAACTTTAAATGCAGAGTCTTAGGTCTTGTTTGGACGAGCAGTGGAAAAGTCTCCCCGAGCAGCTTAGCTAAAACACTCACTCTGAGCTTACAGTCTTGAAAAGTACTGTTTATAAACTAAACTAAACACCCAATTTATCAAAAAGCCTGTTTTGAACTTGAAGACAAGTCATGCAAGACCTAGAAACAGTAAATTGATCAAGACAAAAACTTTCCCATGCAATTTGGTGACTGATCTTTTCTTTTCTTCTTTCTTTGATTTATTTTTCATGTGGAAAATGATAGAATTGGGTGCAATTTTGGAATACAGTTAGATTTCAAGTTACCAAATATATGTGCTCCAAATTAAGTTATTATTAATAATAAGAGAGTTTTTTAAATTTTAATCATGGACCAAGCTGACTGTAGAATATATGACAACCGAGTCATGTCCCAATTCCTTGAATTACCTGATTAATGAAGGCCCCTCGAAAAAGACTTGTCCTGAAATATCATCAGTCAAGCAGCCCCAAAGCAATCGAAAAAACGTGTTCTTGGTTAGTACTACTGCTTACAAGTCCAAAGTATTAGCACCCATTTAACGCATCAAGGAGGAATTGGCACCAAAGAATGTGAAATGGGGAAAGGTTGTGATATGCCTCTAAGAATCCATAATGGTCCCACGGATTATATTATGACCTTCATAAGTGATTAATTAGTGGGAACAGGGGGTTGGGATTAATAGTCCCTTCACTAATAGTGGAGGTGGACCCAATCCACCCTTATCCGTAGGTGGCAAACAAACAGAGATGGTAGACTTCAAAAAGATGAGAGAAGCAAATTCAGTGTTGCTCCATAAAACAGAGTGGTAAAATTTTTCCATCTATGTTATTAATCTTCTTCCCTTTTTTGAAATTGGTAGACAACCATCTAGGTAGACTTGGGTCACTTCTTGGACTATCTAAATAATTCATTACAGATTTCCCCTTTATATCCCCTGCATATGCATTCTGTAATCTCTCCTTTTCATGTCAACCAAGACTAAAAGTTTAGAGCTTTCATTATGTAAGAAAAATATGTGAAATAAGGGTGGTTGGATTCAAATTACCAAAGCAGTACGGAAGTATTATACCGATGCTTATCCAAACACTATTTTAAGTGAACTGTATGTGGCTAAAAGGAATTGCTTTCATGGAATTCTATGATCATTGGCTGCAAAATCATGGAAATGTGGACATGAGACATTACTTGCTTCAGTTTTGAAATAATAAAATTTCCTAGGTATTTTGAACTCGATGATTTTTTACTATATAAAATAATAAGTTACTTGAGTTCAGCTTGCAGTTAGTTCAATTTGAGACACAGGTGAGATTGACTCAAGAGATAAGTGATTGAGAATTTGCGCTAATCCACGGTCCACCCAAGGGGGTCTTTCTTAATTGCCTAACACATTGCATCCTTGATCCTTTCATGATATTACAATTGGCTTCAATTTTATCTATGCATTTGCATAATAAAAAAAAGTGAGACAACTTCTAATAAATTTTAGGGTCATATAATCAATCAAAATACAAGTGTTTATGTTCTTCAAAAATGAAAGTTGGGTTAGTTGTTCCAAAAACCATGATGGGTATGTTGGTTGGTCAAAAATAGTTGTTTGTTTGAATCTAACATTGAAATTCGGGAGTTTCAACATTAAAATGTCAAGTTGGGAATAGTAACCAAATTTGTATATCTTGGAACCTAAAATTACACAATCCCAAATTTATGTGGATTGCCAAATTTCAGTTTTTCTATTTGCTCTAGAATGAACAGTCTTATTGAAAATTTTCATCTTCTTGTTTTAAGTTTGGTAAGAAGTTTGAGATTCATTAAATTTTCAACATAAGACTGATTTAGGATGAGGGAGTTTTGAAAACAGAGCGTACTCTATGGAAAAAGCTGTGAAAAAATCAGATTTGAAATTAAAAGGGATTTGATAACTTATCCAAATGAAAATTTTTGGCCATTTAATAGAAAGCTTTCATTATAAACCAATGGAATTTTACAAGATTTATTTGATTTGGCCATTTCAGTAAAAACAATTCAACTCCAAAAAAGATCAAGAGAGTTGGGAAATTTGGTATGCAGAGTTTGGATTCAAACACACACACACACACACACACACAGATTGAATCCCGTTAATTGGTGAAGTGCATACCATGAAATTCAAGCTCCATGAAGCAATCTTTTGCAACATAATTAAGCAAAAGCATTCATATGATGGTCTTCACTGATTAAGTATTTGGATTTTGAACTCAGGAATGCCACTTTATATTACATGAACTAGATGTATTAGGGATGGTACCACAAAGCTATTCATTCCAAGACTATCAACTGAAGCGAAGGTGAGTGTTTCATAAAAAAATTTTGCTGCAAAGTGCAGACCAAAGTTTTTATAGTCAAAAAGTAAAATAGTAATAGTTTGTCAAAAAAGTAGCGGTGTGGAATGAGGTTAAAAGAAGGTCATGATAAGCCTTGCTTTTGTAATCATAACTGCACTAAGATACTAATAATAAAACCTTTTGAGTAACATCCAAACAAATTAAATAAATTTAAACTCCAACTTGATACATACTCAAATGGAAGTTGCTTTCCATAACATCCTTCCAATGCTTTATTGTTGCATTTTCTTCACTTGTACTCTCACTGTTTGAAACCAAGTCACCTGAAAACAACCTATATGTGCTGAGGAAATTTTACTAAGAAAGGGTGGAAAATATCAATTTATCTATCATTATTTCAAGTAAAATATAATAGGAAAAGGTAATTTGAACCAGTGCCATAGTTGTTATCATGGTGGGACTGTGAAGAAATCTAGATTTATTTTGTGAGATGATATCTAAAACTGCTAGGAAATCGTGATGATATCAGCATTTAAGTTTGCTTGATCTTGTGATATTTACATAAACATATTCAAGACAGAGGATGGTACAAAATCATCATGATTTCAGCAGTCAAGTTTCCTTGATCTTGTGATGCTTACATATACATACTAGACACACAGGATGGTAGGGACAAACTATGGGGAATGAAGAAATGGCCAAAATAAGGTGGAATTTTGGATAGCAATTGATAGTGGATTTATAAATTGTACAATAGACATGCTATTACTAGCAATGGAAGTCAATTTATTTGATTTTGCTAGAGGTATATTAGCATAGTATTCTAATAGAATATTTTAATTTCTTGAGTTTAATTTTTTTTTTAAGTGATGCCTTGTGGAGTTAGTGAGAATGCAACAAACTTACATTCACTTGGCTTGAAATTTCATTTACAGGGGCTATTTAATGTGAATGAATTATTTCAGTCCTTCCGATTATAAGTGAATAGTATAAATTATCTTATACCTGAAGTTCTAGATATTAAGCTAGGTGATATGAGGATCCTGCAAGAGTTTAGTGTGAATGGTCTAATAATATGAATCAAGTGGTTCCCTTTAAAAGTTGATTACTCCTATAACTCTTGAATTGTTTTGGAGAAAAGGAGTACTCAGTGGCCTAGTTTACTTCATTTCCTGAACAATGTATTTTACAAGTGGACAGGGTTTTGAAAGCAACACTTTTGTGCATTGATAGCTTTTTCTATTTTATGGAAGATTTGGATGATTAACAGATTCACGAATGATAATGAAATATTGTTCCATGACTAGATGTGCTTTTTCTGATGTATTAAGAGAAGCAACCAAGACAATTTCATTGTTTACAATCTTTTGCTAGACATTCATTAAAGATTCTTGTTTAAAAAATTCACTTTACTCAGCACACTTTCTCTACATAGTTGCATCAAGGCTTGCAAGTAAGCAATTACTTATTGTAATAAGTTAATTTTGTTGTTTGAAGTGAATTTAGACTAGTCAATTGCAAAAATATGACTAATTATATATATATATATATATATATGTATCAACAAATCATCCTATTGATTTTCTTAATTTTTTTAAGCTATTCGATTGTGATTGAATTAGCTTGGGTCGATATGGAAATTGACGTTGGAACAAATGAGCATTACGTGTATGTATATTGTCAAATAATACTAAAACTCTTTAAGGATTTAAACATGAGATCATATATAGTGACAAAATCAAGAAAAAAATTATTTATCTGGAAATATAAACCTAAAGATGTTAGAAAACACTTACCCAATAGTATGATTTGCATTGGCTAATTTCTTCTACCTCTTTGTCTGCAAGCATGCTTTTTCGACCTCCTTGCATTCTTGCGTTGTACATCTTCAATGATCTTTACAAGCCATCTAGGCTTTCCAGTTGATAACATAAGATATCCCACAGAAAATCCAAAAACCATTCCACATCCATACCCCATCAACGTGGCTTTCCAATCAAATTCACTTGGAGACTCAGAGTTATCTTCTTGTTGGATAATTATTGGTGGTGATGCCTCAGTGGAGTTGCATTTCTTTGACAATGGCAATCCACACAATCCAAAGTTGCCACCATATGAATCATTTGAGAATGTGTTGAATTGGCTGCCGCGAGGTATGAGTCCAGTTAGCTGGTTCTGCGAAACATTGAACATTGCGAGAGATGTTATACTTGTTAATTGTAGTGGAATCTCCCCAGTGAGCTTGTTTGAAGAGAGGTCTAACCACTCAAGCTTGCTCAAATTCCCCAGTGATTTTGGGATCTGACCGGAAAGGTTGTTATGAGATAAGTTGAGCCCTCGAATTGAATTTAGCTTTCCAATCACTGTTGGAATCTCTCCTTCAAATTTGTTTTCCGATAAATCAATGGTTGTGAAGATGGTTAGGATTCTCTCCATTTCAATTATTACTCCCTTTATTGTTACCGTCATTGCATCTTGATAGTAACTATTCCTTGACCTCGACCCCATATAATCCAATTGATAGTTTGCTTCATCAACATTCATCATGGATGTCATTCCTTTAAAATATTTTGCTGGCAGAGGACCGGTGAAATTATTGTTTGAGATATCGATGACTCGCAAGTTGGGAAAGGGAAATTTGGTCTTGGAAGCAGTTATGGGTCCATGAAATCCATTGGACCGTAAGATAAGAACATGTAACTTGGGAAGAGTTTCCAACCAGGGAGGGAATTTACCAGTTATCTTGTTGTTTCCAAGATCAAGAACTTCTAGCTCTTTGCAATTGGCCAAAGATTTTGGTACTAGCCCTTCCAATCCATTGCCATTAAAGTTGATAGTTGTCAAGCTATTACCCCGTGCAAATGTATTAGGAATGGTCCCAGAAAAGTTGTTCTTCCGCAGATCAAGCACAGAGAGGTACTTGCTGAAGTTTCCCAAACATTGTGGAATTTCACCGGTAAAGCGGTTATTAGACAAAATGAGAAATTGAAGAGAACTTGCCCTGCAAACCGATGGTGGAACATCTTTACTCAACTTATTGCTTCCAAGATCTAGCATATACAACTCTTTGCAGTTGGCCAAAGATTTGGGTATTGGTCCTTCCAGTTCATTGCCATTCATGTTGATAGTCTGCAAGCTATTCCCTCTTCTAAATGTATTGGGAATGGTACCAGAAAATCTATTCTTACTCAAGTCGAGCGAGCGTAGATTATTGCTGAAGTTTCCAAAACATTGTGGAATTGCACCACTCAAGCTATTATTAGAAAAATCAAGATATTGAAGGATACTTGCATTGCAAATTAATGGTGGGATATCTCCAGTCAATTTATTGTTTGAGATTGAAAATTGAATTGTAGTGGGTGGTGGAACCGGAAGATGTCCTTGAAACATGTTGGATGAAAGGTCAAGATATTGTATATTCTTCATTGGAAGTTGCTCGATAGTGCCGCTCAAGCTATTTGATGAGAGATAGAGATGAGTTAGGTTCACAAGTTGAAAGATTGAACTCGGAATTGTGCCGTGTAGCTTATTCTTACTCAAATCAATTTCCTGTAATGAATTGGACTGGAATTCGTTAATATGGCCTGTGAATTTGTTATAACTGAGGTCTAACTGTAATAGTGATGGCAAAGTGAACACCCAAGATGGAATTGTACCATTGATCGAGCAATTACGTAACAAAAGATAAGCTAGATTTGGAAGCCCACTTACTTGTGAAGGAAGAGGACTTGCTACTTGAGTAAACGACAAGTCTAAGAAAACAAGTTGCGTTAGGTTTGCAACTAGTGGCAACAATGGATCACTGAAGTTATTCCCACCAAGTGATAAATAAGTCAGATTTCTAAGGTTAGGGAAAACATCTAGAGTTGAACCTTCGAAGTTGTTATAGGAAAGGTACAAAAGAGTGATGTTCTTAAGCTTTCCGAGCGATGCTGGAATAGATCCTGAGAATTTGCAATTCATAATAGAAAATCTAATGAGGGACTTCAGATTGCCTATTGAATTAGGCAATTCTCCAGAGAAGCTCGTGCTTCCAAGATCCAAATATTTGAGGAGACTACTTGAGTTGAACTTTGGAAGATGACCTGTGAGATCACTGTTTTCCTCTAAAATTAGCTCCTTTAGATTTGGCAAGTGGAATATATCATCGTGAAATTTTCCTTGCAATCCACACTGAACAAGGTGTAGACTTGATAAAGAAGTCAAATTCAACATGGAACTGGGTATCACTGAAGATATGTTTACATTGTCAAGATGAAGCTCTCTTAATTTGGTTAGGTTTTGTACAAGCAATTGAAAATCGGGATTTTTTAATCTCAAATTATTAAAATTCCAAGAGAGATCTAAGGAAGTCAATTTGGACAAGAAAGAGATTTTTGATGAGATTTTGCCAGAGAATCCGGAGTCAGAGAGGTTGAGATGTGTCAAGCCGGTGAAGCGACTAAATGCAGATGAAATTGGAGAGTAATTGAAGAAGTTGAAAGCAAGATTGAGACTTTGGAGGTGAGGTAAGCTAAAGAGGCTACTGTTGGGATGAATGGTACCATAAAGCCAACTGCAGCTCAAGTCCAAGCCAATCACGTGACCCGACTCCTTATCGCACTCGACCCCATCCCATGAGCAGCAATTAGTAGTCTCGTCCCAAGACTCCATCTTTGGATAAGAAACAACACCACTATAATGACAATCAGAGGAAAAACTTTTATTAAAGGAAAAGACATTCTTGAATTGGAGCAATGCAAAGCTCTGTTCTTGAGGACAGAGTTGTGCATGCAAATGAGAAAGTTGGATAAAGAAGAGAATGAAAAAGAGGTTCAAGATTTTTCTGCGACCAAGCCATATTAAGCAGCCCATCTTTTCTATCAAAATCGTAAGATGATAGACTATGTATAAACTGAAGCAAATATGAATCTTTTATAGGCAAATGCTACTTCAAACTAAACAACTGTTCATTGCTAGTCCTCCATGCAAAGTAAATGCAACTGCTTTGATGACCCACATAAAACTATTCTAGTCCATGCTTTGACGATTACTTTTTTAATCATTGAATGCATTTTCTTACAAAATCAAGTTTTCCTTGGTAATTGGGTGGTTTGGAATTGTTGAATCATCTCGCATTTTCCATCTTGTAATTAATTATAGGAGGACCTTAAGCAATTAGAAGATAAGTCATGCAAGACGTAGAAGACAAGTCATACAAAAAATTTGGCATTTTCCAGGTGGAATATCAACATGGAATATTGAGCATAAGCATAAATTTGGCAGGTGGAATATTCATAAAATTAGCTCTTTTAGATTTGGCAGGTGGAATAACATCTAGTTAGAATACAGTCTAGCCCAATATTCACTTATGCTCCATTTGGCTCACAAATTCAGGGAGTGGAAAGGAAAATATAATGTAGAAGAAAACATTTTTTTATTATTATTATTTGGTTACCATGAGAAATGAGACGAAAATCAAAATATGTGGAAAAGTAAGATAACATGTCATTCCATTTTTTTTTTTTTTTATAATTAAAGATTATTTTTGAAAAAAAAAGTTTAATATTGATGATTGACTTCACTTCTTTCTTCCATTGATTTTTCATGTGGAAAATGATAACTGCAATTCTGATATGCTTTCTACCACTTTTGGAACAGAGTATTGAGGCTAGCTAACTGTTTTTGGTCGCATTTATGATACTTAGATATAGGAAGCATAAATTTGTGCAAAGTTGTGAAGAACTGCATTTAGAATTTCCCTACACTAGTGTATTGCATGCATGTTTTACTAATAAATATCAGAAGATTTTGGTTGGTTAATTATAGACTATACTAAGAGCAGGGGAAATATGTCAATATGTCATGCTTTTTAGGATTGAATGATCGAACAGTTGACTCAACTAATCAGATTATTTTTATTTGCTTAGACCCAATTGAAAAAGGCCAGTTTTTGCCTTGGAGAACAACAAAGATTGGGAGTAAAATAAATAAAAGAAGCCTTACTAATTAAGTTTTAATGGAATTACTTAGAAACAAAATTTGTTGGATAAATTTAATTTAAAAAGAATATTAATTCATAATTTTTATATGTTTCGGAAAAAAAATTCTGACACTTAGACCTTTCTACAAGTCTTTCTATAAGAAACCAGACACACTGCCTTGATATTGAAGTACTGAAGACTGCAAAATTAATTGGTGGATAGTCTTGATTTTAGCATTCAAAGTTTGCTTGAACTCTTCATGCTTAGGTATACACACTAGAGCTACAATATGGTATGGCAGGTGATGGATGAGATTGAAGTGGCAGAACTGGATGCAATTTTGGAATACAGTTAGATTTCAAGTCGGCAAATGTATGTTATTGAAATTCAGTTATTCCCAATAATAAGAGTTTGTAAATTTTAATAATCTCCCATTTTTCTTCTCACCATAGTATAGCATGGAACAAGCCGGATAGACGATATATTATAAGGAAACCTGATTAATGAAGGTCCCTCGGAAAGGACTTGCTCCTCTTCTGAAATTTCCATCAGCCAAGCAATCAAAAAACGTGTTCTTACTTTGTACCACTGCTTGCTAGTCCAAAAATTTACTTCTAACACTATGGATTAAGTAAAAAATATATATATTTTTAGTTTAAATTAACATGAAATAATTTAAAGATTCAATTTGATAAGCAATTTCGTATATATAAGTGACATCACAGATTGTTAATTTAATATTCACAGTACCACCCTTTAAAATATATCTATATAAATATATAAAAACAAAAAAGAACCATATCTTTTTAGTGTGTTGTTTTTTTTTTTAAGAAGAAAATTGTTTATAAACTATCAACTAATTGTTTTTTCAATAGCCCACTTTCACTTATATATATATATATATATATATTTGTGTTACATACCTTAAAATTTGACAGGAGGAAGTTAGATACATGATAAAATTAAATATATCATTACTAGCAATTTTATTTTTCAATTAAAAATTTTAGAAAATGACAAATGTGCTTTATATAAATAAGAAATTGTGAGCAATGAGGCATTTTTTTTGGTGGGATTAGATAATCACGTAATAATATATTCTTTTAATAACACTTTATCATGCGCATTATGGTTCATTTGAAAAAAATATAAGTCATAATATACATAACATTGTTAAAAAAATAAATAACCACTTTTAATAGACTTGTCTCACTCAAAAATCGCCTAAGAGGATAGGTCAGTATAAAAGCAAATTGAGATAAGTATCTTGGCAGCATCAATTACAAAATTTATCATAATTATTTTTAGTCCTTATATGAATGAACTGTCTTTAATCAATTCGGATGGGCCCAGCTTTCATTGAAAGAAAGGTCATCCTCTTTAATCAATTCGGATGAGCCCAAGCTTAGAAAGAAAGGTCATCACTTGAAAAAAGGTGGTCAAAATTGTCAGCTAGAAATTGGAATCCTGGGATATCCACCTAATAAATAATGCGTGAGGATATTTTTTGACAATATCTTTTTGAATAATTGAATGTATTTGGTCAAAAATATTAGGTATTGATGAAATCAAGAAAGTCATGTCTTATTATAATAGTGACAGCTGGCACAGTCATGTTTACTTGGTGGAAATGTTATGCTTAATGAATGAAGGTTCCTGGAGAGGACTTGCTGTCTATAAATTCAAAACACAAGCTGTCCCAAAGCAATCAAAAGAGACTTAAAAAAGCATAAATTGGTCATGTGGTTGTTATTTGCTTGCTACCCCATAGTCTATATTATTAAAACTTGGTTGACACGTCAAGAAGGAATTGACTCCATTGAATAATGGAAAGGGAGGAAAGCTACATAATCTACTTTTCAGATTATAGTTTAGCCCAAAATTCACTTAATGAGGGAGCCATTGAATGTGAGATGACAGCATGTGCAAATAAAAGATTCTCATAGAAATTATAGTGAAGTTGCATCTATCACTTTCTACTTTATGTTGCTTATATATATTTTTCTTTTTTGTTTTTATTTTCAATTTTTCTGATCATAAAAAATTTTGATAAATTCATGACAATCACCCACCAAATAATGCGTGAGGACATCCTAAAGCCAAAGTATTTGTACTTCTACTCTAAAGCAAGTCATCCAGTGAAAGAGGCAGAAAGTGAGAGCTGGTGATGTGTAGGGATATCCTACAAAGGGAGTCTTCGTCTTTTTACTTTAAAGCAAGTCAAGGTCAAGCACTCCCTAATGAATGATTGATATAGGGAATATGATCAATTTTTGAAGATAAGCTCTCCCAAAAAAAAATGTCGTTTAGATCATATAGTGATTAACTTAAAATAATGTGCTTTGGATATAATATACTATAATAATTATTATATTATGATCAGCTAAAATTTTTGCATAAATAATTTGTTAATTCAATGCAATCTTTAAAACTAGGTTGGTTCAAGATTAAATATAATTTAGCTATTGGAATCAAATGCTGTAATTATTTTGGAAGAGACTTGGTCAAAAGGCACCCATTTCTCTTTTAGCTATTGGATTTACGAATGTATATTCTCCATTTGCTCTCTCATAATTAGTGGGGGACTAGTAGAATCATAACCCTAAAATTTCGAGAAACAAAAGCATGACAAATATACAGAGAAAAAAGGTTTAGTGCAATCGTTGTACCGTGTGACGGTTGTTTAGATTTGTGTAAATGTTTGGTATCCATGTGGGATACCCAAAGCTCTCAAATCAGAACAGCCATTAATAGTCCAAAAATTTACACCCATTTAATACGTCAAGAAGAAATTGACACCATAGAATTTGGATGGAGAAAGGTTATGATAATATGCCTTTCAAAATCCATCTACTTTGAATACATTTTAGCCCAATCCTCCATTTGGCTCAGCGATTCAGTGAGGGGAAAGGAAAGCAAAATGTAAAAGAAAACATCTTTTTTCTTATTTGGTTACCATGAAAAATGGGAAGGTGGACTTCAACCAGGTGAGAGTGAAGCATATTTAGTACTCTGCTCCATAAAACAGAGTGGTAATATTTGTCCCTCTATGTTATTAATCTTCTACCCTTTTTTTCAAAAACTTGATATACAGTTATTTTCTACCATGTAAATAATTCATTACAGATTTGAAAGTTGAAACTAATCCCAGTTTATTCAGCATTCAAGTTTAATTTGACGATATTTTTTTGAATAATGGAATGTATTTGGTCAGAAATATTAGCTATTGATGAATGCAAGAAAGTCACATCCCATGTCATAGTGACAGCTCGCACAAAAGTCATGTTTACTTGGTGGAAACATTCTGCTTAATGAAGGTCCCTGGAAAGGACTTGTTGTTTTTAAATTCAAAGGACTGAGACTTAAAAAAGCATTAAACGGTCATGTGGTTGTTATTGCTTGCTATTCCATAGTCCATATTATTAAAACTTGGTCGACATGTCAAGAAGGAATTGACTCCATTGAATAATGGAAAGGGAGGAAAGCTACATAATCTGTGTTTCAGATTATAGTTTAAAGGGAGTCTTTGTCTTTTTACTTTAAAGCAAGTCAAGGTCAAGCACTCCCTATTGAATGATTGATATAGAAAAAATGATCAATTTTTGAACAAATGCTCTCCCAAAAAAAAAAAACAAATGTCGTTTAGATCAGATAGTGATTAACTTAAAATAATGTGCTTCTTAGCAGGAATATAATATAATATAATAATTATTATATTATGATAATTTGTTAATTCAATACAATCTTTAAAACTAGGCTGGTTCAAGATTAAATATAGTTTAGCTATTGGAATCAAATGCTGTAATTATTTTGGAAGAGACTTGGTCAAAAGGCACCCATTTCTTTTTTAGCTAGTGGATTTATGAATTTATATTCTCCATTTGCTTTCTCATAATTAGTGGGGGACTAGTAGAATCATACCCTAAGATTTCGAGAAAAAAAAAAAGCATGGCACATATACAGAGAAAAAAAGTTTAGTGCGATCGTTGTACCGTGTGACGGCTGTTTAGATCTATGTAAATCTTTGGTATCCATGTGGGATTCACAAAGCTCTCAAATCAGAACAGCCATTAGATCTGTGTATAGGGACTGACAGAGGCCATGAATCCTCTAAAATTTTGAAAGCATATGATATGATATGATATAATGATAATAAATTCAATTTATGTCATATAATGATTATGTGACAACATACTAAATTTTTATTTAGAAATCATTATGTCATATAATGATAATATATTCAATTTAATAAACATAAAAATATAAATTTGAGCAATGGACAGATCTGACTTTTATCTATTCATTCAGCAATTGAAATTGTGCTTTTTAGAGAAAGAGAAAAGATTGGGAAGGTGCATGCATAGAAATTTTCAACTCACTTCAAGTCATTGAAAAAATTAATAAAATTGTACACTTAAGTTTTTGTTCCAAATTTTAATTTCAAGTTATATGAAAATGCATAATTTGTAATACTATAAAATTATGTGACTGATTTAGGTTTATAAGGCAATTAAATTCAAAATTTGAAATATATGACATTATTCTTAAAAACGGTCATGAAAATTCTCATTTTCACACATGATTAGTATTCATTGGCATAGAATGGTAGTGTTCAAGATGAATGAATAATTTCTCAGTCCAACTTGGTACATATATTGAACTGTGTTTGATCACATTTACTTTCCAATTTTGCTTCCTCTCGTGCTCCATTCTTGCTATTCTCTGAATTGCAAGACAGGACAATTCGTTGTTGATGAGATTAATGGTGGTTATATGTCCCATATAATAGTGACGACTTTCACAAAGTCATGGTTACTTTGTGGAAATTTTATGCTTAATGAATGTCCCTCGAAATTCACTTAATGAGGTAGCCATTGAATGTGGGATGACAATGTGTAGAAATAAATGATTCTGGTGGAAATTATAGAAAGGACCATAGCAAGTTGCAATATCTATCACTTTCTAGTTTCTATTGCAATATGGTGACCAGGTTTTTCTTTATTTTTTATAAGTTTTCATCTAGGGGAAATGAAAACATGAAGTTTTATCTAAGTTTTATTTTCCTTGAAAAAAGAAGAAGAAGAAAACCGTTGTTCGACTATGTTTTCCATAATTTATAATTTTAAATCCCAAAATTTAATTCAATAGTTGAATTGGGGTAGATGCAAATTTCATCCCAGGGGGGTTGGCACTTCTTATTAAAAAAATTGATCCCAAAATGAAATTCATTGGATGATTTTCTCTTTTCAATGGATTTCATTCATGCAGTTCCTAATTCCAACAGTGAGGTGAGACTGCATAATTGGTTAGCAATTCTATTTGTCTTTATGTTAAGAAGAAAATTTCTGGATATTTAGCTCTAGTAAACAAGAAAAGCAGATAGAGCAACCATGTCCTTATTAATCCAATAAAAGAGGCAGAAAGTGAGAGATGGTAATCAAGACAAAGTGACATTATTTGTGTTGCAAAAGCATGTAATGAGGATTCAAGACCCAAAATTAATGGAATGCCCATTCCATGGAATGTTTGGTGTAAAGAGGATTACTCATTTAGGCCAAAGGAATGTTTGGAATGATTTTTAATGGAATGTCCATTCCATGGAATAGGTATTTCCAATCATACCAAACAAAAATAAGGAATGAAAAAATTAGAATAGGCGTTGAATGCATTTTCTTACAAAATCAAGTTTTCTTATTGGACTTTAGACCAAGCCATGACAGAGAAATTGATTGATTAATGGAATACAGTCCAAGCATCCACTTTGGCTTAATGAGTGTTGTTTTATTTGTATGGAATAGGCATTTCTAATCATACCAAACAAAAATAAAGAATGAAAAAATTAGAATAGAAATTCCTGAAATGCCCATTCCACCGTCGCAAATATGACTGTAAATGTATGTATGGGAGAGAAAAATCTTTGCATCTCGCATAAGCCAACTTGCCTTATTAATTATGCCATTGAAATTTGCCTTTTAGAAAAAAGAGAAAAGATTGTGAAGGTGCATAGCAATTTTCACATCTTTTATCTTACCAAGGCTTGGATTTTTCATCACAAGCTATCCATTGAGATTGATATTACAAATTTACACCACACCAAGAACACCCCCACCTCTCTGGGGTCCACTTAATTTAAAGTCTAGCCAAGCCCATGGATTTCTTAGTCATGTTGTAGAGTCATAGTGAAACCCAATGAGCCAGGTGGGTAATATTATCAAATTATGTGACTAATTTAGGTTAATGATGTAATTAGATTCAAAATTTGTGACAAAAATTTTGAAATATCTAGCATTATTTTTAATGAACTCTTAATAGAATTCTCTTTTGTGCACATGATTAGTATTTATTTGCACCGAATGCTAGAATAATTTATCATTCCAACTTGGTACATGTGTTGAACTATGTATTTGGTAACACTTACTTTCCAATTTTGCATACTCTTGTGCTCTATTCTCACTAATCTCTCAATCGCAAAACACCGCAAATTGTTGTTGATGAGACTAGCTAGTCCCCATCCTACCCATGTGGATCAAGCCCAATGTATTTGAACTTTTGATAATTAAAATTCAATTAGAGGACCGTGTAGCCCATTAATTTGAATTGAACTTGTTTGTGCCTCGGCGTGTTTGGGATGGTCTTTAGACCACATTACGTAAGATTGAGTGGCTGGCTCTCGTGTTCAAGTAATTTTCAATGAGTCTAAAATGGTAAGTAAGAGGCTTTCTAGTCAATACAGTCACTGGATTGAAGAGGTCCTCAATTCGGGTTGGTTAGAGATTGGTGAGTGAAACAAATAGTGGGGTAAAACGAATTTATTTACTTGAGCTCAAGTTGATTAAAATTAGTTTGAGATAAACAAACTAAGCTTCGTTAAATTTTGAAACTTTTTACTTTGTTGAGTTTGGCCTAATCTCAGCTTAATTAAGAAAATAAGTCATTTAGGATTATATAAGCTCAGCTTATAGTCGATTTGGTTTGAGACTTAGTTGAAATTCTAAGATTCACAAATCAATTCAAGGTAGGGATCTGTTGAAGAAGATGATGGTTGGATTGTCTCTGTAGTTCATGATGAAGAGACTAATGTATCTCAAGTAAGTGTACTGCCCCAAAATCCTTTATTTTTTGCCCTTTTCAAATCTGTTCTTTAATGTGGAAATGAATTATTTCATGATGTGAATGAAATCCACTTTTATTTTACTAGCTTTTCTAAATTCAGTAGCGATTTTAGAATCAGTAATGCAAAGCATATATAATCATTGGCCCCAATCCTATTAGATGTGAAGACTGCTTGCTTGCCTGATGAGTAGTAATTACCTGGTTTGCCCTGACTTTCCATTTACATGTGAAACAAATGAAGTCGCTGAAGTGTAGCAACAACTGCATAATTGGTGCCCCAATCTTGTTCACAAACAGTAACAAAAGCTCTTTCATTTTGCCTGGAATTGGTGACAGGCCAGCACATCCCTAAAGCTCAATGCTTGATTTCTTCTTTAAGGAGCTCCTCTCCATCCTTAGTAGTTGTTTCCAAGAATCTAAAATTACCAGAAACCAACTGGTTAACTGGTTTAGATTTTGTAGTCTTAAGCTCTCTGTAAATGTTCCCTTTACTTTATGATAGATCAACATCATCTATTCTTTCATAATACTCTAGAATTGATTTGCACAGCAGAACTTGTTGGCCGGGAACAGAGATTGAAGGGTAGGGAGTATTTTGTAGACCAAAAGCTGGCTCTGTTTAAAGGATAGCTAGGATGATTTTATGGATGTATTTATCATACTTAAGATATAAGAAGCATAAAATTCTGCAGAGTTGTTCTTTTTGGCTTCCATATGAGAAAAATGAAGCTGAAATTTCACAAGTTGCACCATTATATATTGGATAGCATTTGTATCTGAAATTTAGTTGTGTCTTTTGAAGTGAGTTTAGACCAAGCCATGCCTGATAAATTGATTATGGAATATGATCCGAGCACCCATGGTGTCTGAATGAATGCTGTATTGTTTTCATGCATAAAATGAACTCTAATTGATTCCTTTGATTAGAAATTGAAGGGGGTGAAAGATTGAAAACTTGATTGAGCTGTTTTCTTATTTCCATGGCTTACTCAACTCAACAACTCAACAAAGCCTTATCCCAATTATTTGGGGTCGGCTAATTTCCATGGCTTACTGTGTGCAGTTATTCAATGTGTTTCTTGGATTTGCCATCGAAGCAATAACTTTTTCCTGAAAAAATTTTGTTTGCAATTTCAATATGATAGCTATGGTTATGCAAACTCTAAATGACCATAAAAAGATCTACGGTCATGCATAAAAGCATGTAATCAACCTTTCAAAAAAAAAAAAAAACAGTTGATTAGAATGCAATTTAGTCCTTAGGGATGTGAACCAACCATTCCAATCCCACCTAGTGAGGGAGGCATAATGGGAGACATGACAACGTGTGGACATACAACCAACCATTTCGCAAACTGAGTTTTCCATTCAATAAAACTGCACAATCTGGAGGCATGTTCTAAAAATGGCCTAAATAGAAATGCAATGATCTCTTTGCCAGTCTTTCCATGTTGAAATTTCAGCTAGTGCTGTTTGAGTGAAGCTCAAGGAGATCTAAATTATGCTTCAAACAGCATCTTTGAGTTATGGTCAGAAACATTTGTACCTAGCATTTGATCTCTAGCACCTACCCAAAAGAAGTATTTAATCTCCAGCATAGGCCATTTTCATTTTCTTTCTCACATCTGCTTAATTTTTCATATTCCTAATCACAAATTTAACTTCTTGAGTTGTCACACTTGGTTCTACTTCCCTGAATTCTTTTAAAGAAGAACTTCCTCAGGCTTGTATGAAAAGGAAGAGAACACAGTTCATTGGTTTGACAAGGATATTTTTATAACTTTCCACCTAGCATAGTTAAAGAATGATGCCGGTTGATTACAATCCTGCTCTTTGCTCTATAAGCTAGCAGTGCAAAATTCTTTATAAGATCAGCACTTTACAACTTAAAGCATCACCTGCAAGCATGCCTGGAATCCCTGTACTAATTATTAGGACAAGTAGGTGTAGTAAATCTCTATTTTTATCATTTTCATCAATAAGGCCTTTTTTCCTCTTCATTTTAGAAAGATTGCCAGCTCTTGGCTACAGAGCATCTTAAAGAAGGTAAAAGATGAAATAGAAATGAAAACTAAGAACTTTCTAAACACATTTAAATAAGTGATCAAACTCAACCTGCATTCATACTGCCAATAACTCAGGTTGTTAAAAAGATGAAGAAAAAAAAAGTCTGCCCCCGCACAAAAAATACCAGGCCAATGATCTGTTCTGTTGCCTTTGAAAGTTTAGAACAGAAAATAACTAAATTTTGAATCTTGAAGCTTTTACTATAAGAAAAATATTCAGAATAATGATGGCAAAACGCAGAATGGGAGTATTAATACCAACAGCGGTACATTATCCTGTTGTTTGAACTGAATTGTATCTATTACAAAGTGTGTAGAAGGAATTTGATTTAAAGGAATGCCATCACCACTGGCAACATAATCAAGGAACTGTGGAAGTTACGAATAAAAGCTGAAAGAGCAATTCTGTAGACTGAGATTTAGTGATAAGAAGGGAGAGATATACAGGAATGAAAACTTGGGAATTCAATCTTATTCAAAATGTAAAAGGTTGCATACAATATAAAGACTGAAAAATTAACAAAATAACCGAGAATCATGCCATGAGGCACTACTAGATATAACAAAATAACCAAATCCTATAAACTAGGAACAGAAACTTGACTGATTAAACAGATAATATGTGGACAGTAGAGTGAGTTGCTGATCCTGATGCACATAACCAACACTCCTCCTTGCATTAGGAGCTGCAAACTCCAAGTCTCTGCCTAAGAAGCTCAAATTTGTTTGCTGGTAACGGCTTTGTGAAAATGTCTGCAAGCTGCTCATCTGAACTGCAATAAACCAAACTCACATCCCTTTCTTTCTGCACTTCTCTTAAAAAGAATAGCTTAATCTTAAAATGTTTAGTTTTTCCATGAAAAACTGGATTATGAGATATTGCAATTGCAGCCTGATTGTCCACAAATACCTCTGTATCATTCAATTGCTTCATATGTAAATCACATAACAGCTTCCTCAGCCACAATGCTTGATTTACTGCTGCTGTAGCAACAGCAAATTCAGCTTCTGTCAGAAAATCCCATTAACTTGAAGTTTTGACACTTTTTGAATTTTACACCAAAGTTAACAGTCCCTTTGATGTATCTAATGACCCTTTTTTCTGCTTTAAGATGCATTTCACTAGCACAATGCATAAATCGAGAGAGAATGCTTACAGCAAAGAGAATATCTGGCCTGGTTGCAGTAAGATACATTCAACATCCAACCATGCTTCTAAAATAGCCTTCATCGATTTTGTCAGTGCCATCATGCTTACACAAACTTTCCTTCTGACTCATTGGTGTAGTCATTGCTTTGCATTCCCCCATGCAGAATTTTTTAAGTATCTCCCTAGCATACTTTCTCTGACAAATGAAAACTTCCCCTTCATCTTGTTTGATCTCCATGCCAAGGAAATATGTCATTAAACCAAGATCTGTCATGTCAAAAACCAGCATCATCTCTTGCTTGAATTCATCAACAGTCTTGGCATTGTTACCTGTTACCAATAAATCATCCACATACAATGACACAATAAGGAAGTCATTCTCTTTTTTCTTAACATAGAGAGTAACTTCTGATAGACTTCTTGTAAAACCCAAGCTCACTAGGTGTTCATCTATCCTACTATACCAGGCTCTAGGCGCTTGTTTTAAGCCATAGAGAGCCTTTTTTAGTAGGTAAACTTTGTCTTCATGGAATTCTTCAATGAATCCTTCTGGTTGCTCAACAAAGATCTCCTCCTGCAGTAGACCATTTAAGAAGGCAGATTTTACATCTAATTTGAACACTTTCCAATCATTTTGGGCTGCCACATTTAGTACCAGTCGAATGGTGTCCAATCTAGCAACTGGAGCAAACGTATCTGAGTAATCAATTCCAAAAACTTGAGCATACCCCTTGACAACAAGCCTTGCTTTGTGTTTATTGATGGAACCATCAGCATTGAGCTTGGTTCTAAACACCCATTTTACTCCAATAATTTTTCTATCCTTTGGTCTGTCAACTAGCTCCCAAGTCTTGTGCTTTTTGATCATTGACAACTCCTCCTCCATTGCCTTCTTCCATTTCTGATCTTTAATGGCTTCTTCATAACTTGCAGGTTCACAAATAGCCACATTGCATCTTTGATAGATGTCATGGAGTGGTCTTGTGCCACAGATTGGTAGATCTTCTTCCAATTCTTCTTGCAGCTGTTCAGGAGCGTGATCATCTGCTGTTTGGAAAGGAGAACTTGATTTTTGCTTGATTGTGGATGTCTCTTGTATCTGGTCCCAGTTCCACTTCTCATCCTCATTGAAGGACACATCTCTACTGATAATTAACTTTCCTGTTTGAGGTTGATACGCCTTGTAGGCTTTAGAAGAAGCACTGTAACCCACAAAGATGCCTGGTTCTGATCTTTTGTCAAGTTTATCACGCTTGACCTGTGGAACATGAGAAAAACAAGCACAACCAAACACTCTAAGGAAATTGAGTGAAGGTTTATAGCCATACCATGCCTCAAATGGAGTTTTATCTTTCAATGCCTTGGTAGGCAATCTATTCTGCAAGAAAACTGCAGTACTTGCCGCCTCAGCCCAAAATTTCTTTGGCAACTCTTTGTCATGAAGCATGCATCTGGTCATCTCCATTATGTATCTATTTCTCCTTTCACTCACTCCATTTTGTTGCGGACTATATGGAGCAGTGAGCTGATGTTCAATGCCTACTTCCTCACAAAACGAATTAAATTCTTCTGAGGTGTATTCCTTTCCATTATCTGATCTTAGAATTTGAATTCTGCAGCCACTTTGGTTTTCCACCATTTTCTTGAACTTCCAAAATACACCAGCCACTTCTGATTTGAATTTTAAGAAAAAACTCCAGCAAAATCTTGTAAAATCATCTATGAAAGTAATGTAATACCTGCTTCCAGCTAATGAAGGAGTTCTTTGAGGACCGGATATGTCTGTGTATTAGCTGCAACTTTTGAGTGACTCTCCAGGTTGATTTTGGAAATGGTTTTCTGTTTTTCTTACCATATTGACAAGCATTACAGTTTGGTAAGTGATCTCCAAAGGCTGGTAACCCAGCTGTGAGCTCCTTTCTTTTCAAGAGCTGCATGCTTTGCAAGTGGCAATGGCCAAGTCTCTTGTGCCATATCTCAGTGTTGCTGGTTTCGGTGGGAAATGCAGCAAGTTCTTCTTTGATGGGATCAAAAGAAAAACTTTTGCCCTTCATTCTCACTCTGAGAATTTCCTGACCAGTGACATAAAAAATATAAGAGAAGCTGTCTTCAAAAATCACTTTAAAACCTTTTCTAATCAATCGACCTACACTCAAACAAGTTTTGGTCAATTTCTGGTACATAGAGAACATCAGAGATTTTCTTTGGGCCTGCACTGCTGGATATGGTGATTGCCCCTTTCCCTTTGACAGAGATATAATCACCATTACCAATTCTTACTTTAGTAATGTCAGTTGGCCTCAAATCTCTGAAGAGTTCCTTGTCATTGGTCATGTGGTTGGTGCAGTTGCTGTCAATTAGCCAACTCTCAGTCGAACTACTGCTTGCAAAGCAAGATGCCACAAACAGCTGATCTTCATCCTCTTGGTCTGCTACTTGGGCATCAACTTCCTGCTGCTGCGCCTTTTCTTTGCAAATTACTGCTTCATGTCCAAGTTGGTTGCACTTGGAACACTTAGCATCAGGTCTTCTCCAACATCTAAATGGAGGATGACCCTTCTTTCCACAGTGCTGGCAAGGTGGATAGGATTTCTTCTGATTCCCATTCTTTCCTTTTGCTGTACTTGCTCCACTTTCTTCAAAATCCTTCTTTTTCTTCTTTTTGTTTTTGGCCACGTTCTGATGCTTGGCTGCCAACGCTCCCTCGATTGTTTTATCCTCCCTCATCAGTCTTCTTTGCTCTTGTTCTTGCAATGCATTAAGCAATTCTGCTAAGGAAATTTTTGACAAATCCTTGGTATTCTCCAAGGTTGTGATGGTAGCTTCATATCTTTCCGGTACTGTAACAAGAATTTTTTCTACAATTCTTGAATCAGTAAACTCAGATCCAAGAAGCCTCACCTTGTTTGCAATGCTAAGAAGCCTGTCTGAGTAGTCTTTAATCGTCTCGGAGTCCTTCATTCTTTGAAGTTCAAATTCCCTGATCAAGTTCAGGACTTGCATCCCTTTGATTCTTTCATCTCCTGCATATTCTTCCTTGAGATAGTCCCAAATGTCCTTAGCAGATTTGAGAGACATAATTCTGGTAAAAATTGTTGGTGAGACTGCTGCAAACAGACATGCCTTCGCCTTTGATTTTCTTGTTCTTTTTTCCTTTTGTGTCTTAATCTGAGCCACAGAAGGATTTGCCGGGAGAGGCTGAACTTCATAGTCTTCTTCAACTGCCTCCCACAGATCCAATGTGTCCAGGTAAGTCTCCATACGAACTGCCCACATTTGATAGTTGTCTCCATCAAAAACTGGTGGAGCCACTATGAAAAATTGGATTCACCTTCCATTGGAACACTCGTGCTCTCACAGATCCCTCAAGAATAAAGCTCTGATACCAATTGTTAGTTTAAAAGCTGAAAGAGCAATTCTGTAGACTGAGATTTACTGATAAGAAGGGAGAGATATACAGGAGTGAAAACTTGGGAATTCAATCTTATTCAAAAAGTAAAAGGTTGCATACAATATAAAGACTGAAAAATTAACAAAATAACCGAGAATCATGCCATGAGGCACTACTAGATATAACAAAATAACCAAATCCTATAAACTAGGAACAGAAACTTGACTGATTAAACAGATAATACGCGGACAGTAGAGTGAGTTGCTGCTCCTGATGCACATAACCAACATGGATTACATGTATCAGAAAAAGTGGTCAGGACCGGACTTTATTGTCATGGTGGTGACTAACACAAAATTATCTTCAAATATATGCTATAGAAGAAGATCTTGATCAGTAGGTGGATTTCTTGATTTTAGCATTCAAGTTTCCTTTCCTCTTAATGTTGAACTGTACATAACAGAGCCTCACAAGTTATGTTAGGAGTAAATGAAGAAGAAATGGGCAAAATAGGGTGCAAATTTGGAAACAATCAACAGCGGAAGGAATTATTTTGTAATCTTTAAAACCCAATCATGCCATCTTAGAAGTTATTGGTGCATATATTTTAGCGTGTGTGAGGATAACCTTAATGAACATACTGGATCATTAAAATAATGTAGTTTTTTTTAGTTTCTTTCAGATTCATAAAAACTCCAGATTTGTGAATATGCAAAACAATATTATTGCAAATCAACCATATAGAATTCATTCCCTGGTCCTATCTCATCACAAATGCAACAAGTCAACAATCACAATAACCCTATCCCTCGTACAAGTATAATTGAACTAAGATCCTAAAAATGAATTCTTTTAGTTACATTCAACACACCACATACCTTCTGACTTCAACTTGATTTATTTCCTCACATGGAAGTTGTGTTTCCAAAACATCCTTCCATGGCTTTATTGTTGCATTTTATTTCCTTGTACTCTCACTATTCGAAACCCAGTCACCTGAAAAATTACATATATATGTTGAATAATCTTTTCTCAGAAAGGGGGACAAATATCAATTATAATTTCAAAAATATAATAAGGAAAAGTACCTGCACTTGTGATATGACTTGTTAACCATAGATGCGGTATAAGAAGAAGTAACATTCTCTTCTAATCTGACTTGGTTCACCTCAGCTACATTCACAGGAGAAGACAAACAAGAAACTTCATTAAAAATATGAGACTGAAATAAAATGGATATATTCCAAAACTCACCAGCAATCGTGTCTAAGACAAAACTAGTGCAAACTTGAAAAAGATCTTCATCTAGAGTCACTAAAAAGTCTATGGTGTGACCACTCTCACAAGAGTCAGCCAGCCTAGACTCTTCCTGTGACTGAACCTAAAAGGGAAAGCATTGGATGCTAGAAAATTCTCAGAATACAGAGATATATTTATAGAGTTGTATCCAGTACCAAGTTATTGTTGGACAAGAAATAACATGGATCTGAAAACAGGAATCCATGGGATTTGATACAATTTTCTAATGTTGTCACCATTTGAGTATTTTCTTGCCCAAATAACAGAATTCTATCTATGACAAGATGGTTGGAAGGAATTTTCTTTTGAAATATGATGATGTAAGGATACATAATTAAAGAAATGAGACAGTACTTACTGGATCGCGTGGTTTGTAGTTATTACCATGGAGGGGACATCAAGAACTCTAGATTTATTCAGTGAGATGATATTGACAACTACTATATGAATAGGAAATCATCACAAGTTCATTATTCAAGTTTCCTTTATCTCTTGATGCTTATATATAAAAACAAGAGACACAGGATGGTATATCAAACAGTGAATAAAGAAGAAATGGCCAGAACATGATAATTTTTTGGATGACAGTTGATTGTGGGTTTATAAATTTTATCATAGTGATGCTATTACCTGCAATGGAGGTTCATTTATTTGATTATTCTAGAGGTATATTAGAGTCATATTTCAATAGAAATTTTTATCTTAATTGCCCAAGCTCAAATTTTTATTTTATGTGATGTCTAGTGGAGTCAGTGAGGATCCAACAAACATGAAACATCCATTCACTTGACTTTCAATTTCATTTAGAGGGGCTATCTTAAGTGTGCATAAATTATTTCAGTTGTTCCAATTACGAAATGATCTGATAAATTGAACTCAAAGATTTAGACACAACTCACCCTCATACCTAAACTGCTTGATATTAAGCCAGGTGATATGAGGATTATGTTTGAGTTTAGTGGGAATAGTATGAATGATGGATTATGGTCAACATTGAATCTCCATCTCTCTTCTCTAGAAGTTGATCCCATGGTCCATATTCCAGAATCCTGTTGTATGGTTGAATCAACATTGAAATTTCAGTTTTAACATCAAAATGTCAGGAAAATAGTAATCAACTTGGGAATAAAAAGGGATTTGATAATAAATCCAAATGAAAATTTTGGGCCACTTGACAGACAGCATTCAGGGCAAAAGTGATGAACCAATGGAATATACAATAGTTATTTGGTCATTTCAGTATAACAATTCAAGATTACTCTATAAAATTCAAGAGAGCTGGACAAAAATTTAGGCTATTCAAAAAGCATTGTTGCCAAAATTTGGTATACAGGTCAAAGTTTGGATTAAAACAGAGGCACGTGCACACACACGAAGTATGAATTCTATTGATTGATGAGGTGCATACGATAGTATTCAACCTCAGAGAAAAAATGTTTTCCAACATGATTTACCAAAAACATTTATATAATATGTAGCCCAATTATTTTACTGTGCCATTTACTGGTGAAGTATTTGGAGTCAAGAAAATAAATTGATAGGATAGGCTTTCCAATTCACAACATAACATATCCCATAGAAAGTCCAAAAACCATTCCACATCCATACCCCAACAACAAGGCTTTCCAATTAAATTCACTTGGAGGCTCTGAGTTATCTTCTTGTTGGATTATCATCGGCGGCGGTGCCTCGCAGGAGTTGCATTTCTTTGACAATGGCAATCCCACAATCCCAAGTTTCCACTATATGAATCATTTGAGAATGTGTTGAATTGGTTGCCCTGAGGTATGAGTCCAGTTAGCAGGTTCTGGGAAACGTTGAAGACTGCAAGAGAAGTCATACTTGTTAACTGTTGAGGAATCTCTCCAACGAGCTTGTTCGAAGAGAGGTCTAAGGATTCAAGCTTCGTCAAGTTCCCGAGTGATATTAGGATCTGACCTGAAAGGTTGTTATGAGATGAGTTGACCCCTCGAATTGAATTTAGCTTCCCAATGAACTTTGGAATCTGATGGTTAGGATTTTCTCCATTTCAGTTATTAATCCTTTTATTGTTACCATCATTGTATCTTGATAATAAGCGTAACCCATCATCAATTCAATGTAATGCAATCGATATTTTGCTTCCGAGATCTAGCACTTATCTTGTTGTTTCCAAGATCTGACCTGAAAGGTTCACAAGTTGAAAGATTATTGAACTTGGAATCGTTCCGTGTAGCTCATTATTTTCCAAACGAATATCCTCCAGTGAATTGGACTGGAATTCTTTAATATGGCCTGTGAATTTGTAATAACTGAGGTCTAACTGCAAAAGTGATGGCAAAGTGAACACCCAAGATGGAATTGTACCATTGATGGAGCAATTAACCAAAGATTAGCTAGATTTGGAAGCCCACTTACTTGCGAAAGAAGAGGACCTGCTACTTGTGTAGATGATACGTCTAAGAAGTTTGAGATTCATCAAATGTTCAACATAAGACTGATTTAGGATGAGGGAGTTTGGAAAACAGTGTGTACGCTATCGAAAAGCTGTGAAAAATCAGATTTGAAATAAGAAGGGATTTGATAATTTATCCAAATGAAAATTTTTGGCCATTTAATAGAAAGCTTTCATGATAAACCAATGGAATTTTACAAGAGTTATTTGATTTGTCCATTTCAGTAAAACAATTCAACTCCAAAAAAACTCAAGAGTTGGGAAATTTGGTACGCAGCGTTTGGATTCAAACACACATACACAGATGTTGAATCCCATTAATTGGTGAAGTGCATACCATGGCATTCAAGATCAATGAAGCAATCCTTTTGCAACATATAAATTGTTAAACTACCAACTCATCTAAAAGCTTAAGTGGTGACTGTGAGATATGAACTCAGGACCTTTTGTCTGCTCTGATACTATGTTAAACCACCAACTCATATAAAAACTTAAGCTGTTAGAGAGAGTGTAACTTTATTATTATATTTTCTAACATAATTAACTAAAAGCATTCATATGATATGGAGCCCAATTATTTAATACGAAGCTATTCTTTCCAAGATTGAGCACAGAGAGACCTTTGCTAAAGTTTTGCAAACACAGCAGAATTGAACCACTCAAATGATTATTAGACAAATCAATAAGTATAAGAGAACTTGCCTATAAACCGATATCAATTTACCGTTTGAGATTTGAAACAAATATGGAGAGGGCTTAACATATAGGAAAAATTAGAGAAAGACTATCAACTGAAGCAAAGGTAAGTGTTGAATGAGGTTTAAAGAAGGGAATGATGAAAACATCGATGCAGAAAGTTTAAGTTTCTTAGTGTTATTTTGGAAATCAATTGACATTTCATTACCAAGAAAGAAAATGGAAAAAAAAAAGAGAAAATACAGAAAACCTTTTAACTTGTAAAATGTATGAATCCCAAAACTGGAGTTTGGTTCTGTGCATATTCATGAGTACATTTTTAAAGCATCAAGGGGGATTAAAACCATTGAATGTTTGAATTCCCAAACTGGAGTTTGGGCATGCAAACAACTTCATGAATACATTTTTGAAGCATCAACAGTGGATTAAAACCATTGAATGTGATTGTAGAAAAGCATTTAATCAAGCTTTCAAAAGCAGTTGGCTAGAATGCAACTTATCCGAAAGGAATGTGATTTCGAATACCAACCTTTCCCAATCAATGTGAGAGATGATTAGTTGGGGAAATTAAAAATTATGGGGAAAACATGGGTATGGATATAATAGAGAGAAACCCAACAAGTTGTATCTAGGTCTTCCTACTCTCTAATGTAATATGATGAGTTGATGACTGAGCTTTTTTCTTTTCTTTGCTTTTTACATTTTCATCCGTGACGAAGAAAAAAAAAAACTCTGCTTTCTACCATGCTTCTGCTAGTAATTGTTTTTATCCATAAAATATACATTTAGAATTGGGGAAGGAGTGAACTCTGTGTAGCAAAAATAATACTTTTGAAAGCAAGATGAGTTCAGGGAAAATTGGACTCAGCAATTGTCTAGTAATCCGGAAGCATGCACTCAGTAATTTGATTCATAGTTTGGTAATTTGAAAATTTTGGGTATTGTGAAAAAATGTTGTTTGGGGTGGATCAAAACGTCCATAAACCAGGCAACCATAATGAGTTGTAACTTGTGATAGAATTAGCTTTATCCCCCATTCCTTGTAACCTCTATGAGAGCATACCTGGAGGCTTTGGACAAGTTTTAGGATAGGTTGGTAGGTGTAGGAAATGAGAAACTTATTAGGAGGTTCATGATCACAACTATGTGGTAGTACTTAGTGGAATGAGTGGTCTTGAGGCCCTTTTATTTTTTATTTTTAAAGGGGAGGCTAAAAGGATTCCAGACTTGTTTAAAGAAATTGCTATTGAAGAACCATGAATTTGAACTCAAATTCAAATCTGTTTGAAATTTTTTCCTTGTACCTGTAGTGATGGATATTGAGCCAGGAGAAATTAGGATTATGTGAGTTTCAGTTTGGTTAATTCTTTTGCAGGAATTTGGATTTTCTAATACCATCGTTGTCTTAGGCGGCCTGTAATATATCTTTTTTCTTGACAATAGATCAACATCATCTATTCTTTCATAATACTCTAGCACTGCCAAATTTCTTGATGGCAGGAGCAGAGTTTTGAGGGAGGGTGTCTACAGCGGACCAAAACCTGACTCTATTCATAGGATAGCTTGGATGATTATATGGATGCAAAATTTTTTTCTTATTCCCACCTTTTTTTTCCTTCCATGTGAGAGACTACAACTGAATTTCAACAATCATATATTTGATTCTGTTCTTCTGTCTCTAATGTCAGTTTCAGCAGTTGACGTAGTTTCAACAATTGCATCATTATATACAGGTAAACATTTGTATACCAAAATTAAATGTCTGTTTTCTTATTGGAGTTTCAACATGGCAGAGACATTGATTGATTGATGGAAGACAGCCCAAGCATATTCACTTTGGCTTAATGAGTGTTGTTTTCTTTTTATGCATAAAATGAGCTCTAATTGGTTTCAAGACGCTTAGTGATCTAAGATTAGTATAAAATCAATATTTTACTCAACATTATCTTTCCATTAGGACAGTACGCCTTAAAGGATGTAGACACTTGAGAATGGTAACTCAAAAAAATCAATATCTTCGAAATCTTAATTTTGTTGTATTACTAAGGTAAAAATTGGAGGAAGCATGAACTCAAAATGTGGAATTGACTTGTTCTTGTTCTTGTCTTACAAATTAGTGGCCAAGAAATCCCAGATCAATCAATAGGCTATGTGGAATTGACATCATTGAATGTAATGGAGAAAAGCTTTTCAAAATCCCCTTGGAATGCAGTTTAGGCATCAGATTCAATTAATGAGGGAAGCAAAATAAAAGGTCATGTGGAAATTAAGAATACAGACATTCAAACTCTATGATTAAAAAATAATATGTGCAGTGCAGACAAGAAGGAAAAAAAATCTCAAGAAGAGTTTTTGCAATTGTAGTGTCTAATTAAACTACTTCTATGATTTTTTTTTTTATTTTTGTCTCCATCTGTGATGTAAATATCTGTATATTCTTTATGTGGGGTGAATATTTGGATGCGTAACAAATAATTATACGTCTGCTGCAATCTTAAGTAGCTCTGGGTCTTCCAGACATTGCAAGAAAGACGGAGACATTGGAGGAAAGAAAGAGAGAGAATGGAGAGAAAGCTTCTTGAGGCAGCAGTTGAAGGGAGTGTAAGTTCCTTGGTGGCATTGCTTCAAGAGGATCCACTGATTCTTGATAGAGTTATTGTAAATTGTTTCAATGAGACACCTCTGCTTTTAGCTGCAATGCTTGGACACAGATATTTTGTGAATGAGGTATTATGTAGAAAGCCTGAACTTGCTCGAGAGGTAAACTCACGACGATCGTCACCTCTTCACCTGGCTTCTGCAAAAGGGTACGTAGAAATAGTACAAGCTTTGTTATCTGTGAATTCTGAGATGTGCTTGGCTCGTGACCGAGATGGTAGAAACCCTCTCCATCTTGCAGCCATAAAAGGCCACTTTGGGTAGTGATGAGTTTGTGAATTCTAAGGATGATGATGGAAACACTATCTTGCATCTAGCAGTGGCTGATAAACAAATTCAGGTATGGAAATAATTTAGAAAATATAATTAAAAAATCAAAGTCAAGATTAGATTTCCTCAATTAGCTCATATATAATTAGACTTTTGGAGGCTCCAACTAAAGGTTTCAAAGGCAATAATTTGTATTACAGTTTGGATATGGTAAAGAATTTGAATCAATTGCAATCAAACCAACGAATGGATTTACAGCAGCTGACGTTTTAGCACAAAGTCGAAGAGATGTGAAAGATAAAAACATCACAGAGTCCCTTAAACGCGCAGGAGCTTCGGGAGCAGAGGCTAATCGTTCGTCAGTAAGTGAATTTGAGACAAAAATGAATACAAGCTTGAGTTGGGAAACAGATTATAGAATTTCATCAACACATCCACTGGAGAAAGTCTGGGAGAAGTACTTAAGAAGCAAGATAATTGGCTGGAAAAGACGTGGAACACGCTAATGGTGGTGGCATCCCTAATCGCTACTATGGCTTTTCAAGTGGTTGTGAACCCTCCTAGTGGTGTTTGGCAAGATGACTCCCAAGCCCAAGGTGTATCAAACTCACACTGAGTAGGGTATTCCGTATTGGCATCTAATGATCCAAAGTGATATAACCTTTTCCTAATTTGCAACACAATTGGCTTTGTTGCATCTCTGAGCATTATTTTATTGCTCATAAGTGGTAGAATTGGGTTCAATTTTGGAATACAGTTAGATTTCAAGTCACCAAATGTATGTGCTCCAAATTAAGTTATTATCAACAATAAGAGAGATTTTAAAATTTTAATCATGGACCAAGCTGACTATAGAATATATGACAACCAAAGTCCTGTCCCAATTCCTGGAATTACCTGATTAATGAAGGTCCCTCGAAAAAGACTTGTCATGAAATTTCATCAGTCAAGCAGCCCCAAAGCAATCAAAAAAACGTGTTCTTGGTTACTACTACTACTTACTAGTCCAAAGTATTAGCACTCGTTTAACGCATCAAGGAGGAATTGGCACCAAAGAATGTGAAATGGAGAAAGGTTGTTATATGCCTCTAAGAATCCATAATGGTCCCATGGATTATATTATGACCTTCATAAGTGATTAATTGGTGGGAACTGGGGGTTGGGATTAATAGTCCCTTCACTAATAGTGGAGGTGGACCCAATCCACCCTTATCCATAGGTGGCAAACAAACAGAGATGGTAGACTTCAAAAAACTCTGAGAGGCAAATTTAGTGTTGCTTCATAAAACAGAGTGGTAAAATTTGTCCGTCTCTGTTATTAATCTTCTTCGGTTTTTTGAAATTGATAGACAACCATCTACGTAGACTTGGGTCACTTCTTGGACTATCTAAATAATTCATTATAGATTTCTCCTTTATATCCCCTGCATGTGCATTCTGTAATCTCTCCTTTTCATGTCAACCAAGACTAAAAGTTTAGAGCTTTCATTATCTTAGAAAAGTATGTAAAATAAGGGTGGTTGGATTCAAATTACCAAAGCAGTGCGGAAGCATTATACCGATGCTTATCGGAACACTATTTTAAATGAACTGTATGTGGCTAAAAGGAATTGCTTTCATGGAATTCTATGATCTAAGGTTGCAAAATCATGGAAATGTGGACATGAGACATTACTTGCTTCAATTTTGAAATAATAAAATTTCCTCGGTATTTTGAACTCGATGATTTTGGACTATATAAAATATTAAGTTACTTGAGTTCAGCTTGCAGTTAGTTCGATTTGAGACACAGGTGAGATTGACTCAAGAGATAAATGATTGAGAATTTGCGCTAATCCACGGTCCACCCGAAGGGGTCTTTCTTAATTGCCTAACACATTGCATCCTTGATCCTTTCATGATATTACAATTGGCTTCAATTTTATCTATGCATTTGCATAATAAAAAAAAGTGAGACAACTTCTAATAAATTTCAGGGTCATACAATCAATCAAAATACAAGTGTTTATGTTCTTCAAAAATGAAAGTTGGGTATGTTGGTTGGTCAAAAATAGTTGTTTGTTTGAATCTAACATTGAAATTTGGGAGTTTCAACATTAAAATGTCAAGTTGGGAATAGTAACCAAATTTGTACATATTGGAACCTAAAATTACACAATCCCAAATTTATGTGGATTGCCAAATTTCAGTTTTTTCTATTTGCTCTAGAATGAACAGTCTTGTTGAAAAATTTCATCTTCTTGTTTTAAGTATGGTAAGAAATTTGAGATTCATTAAATGTTCAACATAAGACTGATTGAGGATGAGGGAGTTTTGAAAACAGATAAGTATGGTAAGAAGTTTAAGATTCATTAAATGTTCAACATAAGACTCATTTAGGATGAGGGAGTTTTGAAAACAGAGCGTACTCTATGGAAAAAGCTGTGTAAAATCAGATTTGAAATTAAAAGGGATTTGATAACTTTATCGGTTTGGTTTGAGACTTAGTTGATGTTGTCTTGAGAGATGAGGTAAATTTGATTTCAAGTGGCTAAGATCAAGTGGTATCAGACTAGGTAGCATCAAACTTGCAATATGAGCTACATGAACAAGCTTGCCTCTTTCAAGAGAATATTCGTGGCAGCAATCTTGTTCACAAACAGTAGCGAAAGCTCTTTCATTTTGCCTGGAACTGGTGACAGGCCAGCACATCCCTAAAGCTCAATGCTTGATTTCTTCTTTAAGGAGCTCCTCTCTATCCTTAGTAGTTGTTTCCAAGAATCAAAAATTACCAGAAACCAAATGGTTAGCTGGTTTAGATTTTGTAGTCTTAAGCTCTCTGTAAATGTTCCCTTTACTTTATGATAGATCAACATCATCTTCTCTTTCATAGTACTCTAAAATTGATTTGCACAGCAGAACTTCTTGTTGGCCTGGAACAGAGATTTCAGGGTAGGGAGTATGTTGTAGACCAAAAGCTGGCTCTGTTTAAAGGAGAGCTAGGATTATTTTATGGATGCATTTATCATACTTTAAGATATAAGAAGCATAAAATTCTGCAGAGTTGTTCTTTTTGGCTTCCATATGAGAAAACTGCAGCTGAAATTTCACAAGCTGCACCATTATATATTGGATAGCATTTGTATCTGAAATTTAGTTGTCTTTTGAAGTGAGTTTAGACCAAGCCATGCCTGATAAATTGATCATGGAATATGATCCAAGCACCCATTGTGTCTGAATGAATGCTGTATTGTTCTCATGCATAAAATGAACTCTAATTGATTCCTTTGATTAGAAATTGAAGGGGGTGAAAGATTGAGATATAAAGATGTTAAAACTTGGTTGAGCTGTTTTCTTATTTCCATGGCTTACTCAACTCAACAACTCAACAAAGCCTTATCCCAATTATTTGGGGTCGGCTAATTTCCATGGCTTACTGTGTGCAATTATTCAATGTGTTTCTTGGATTTGCCATCGAAGCAATAACTTTTTCCTGAAAAAATTTTGTTCGCAATTTCAATATGATAACTATGGTTATGCAAACTCTAAATGACCATAAAAAGATCTATGGTCATGCATAAAAGCATGTAATCAACCTTTCAAAAAAAAAAAAAACCAGTTGATTAGAATGCAATTTAGTCTTTAGGGATGTGAACCAACCATTCCAATCCCACATGGTGAGGGAGGCATAATGGGAGACATGACAAGGTGCGGACATACAACCAACCATTTCGCAAACTGAGTTTTCCATTCAATAAAACTGCACAATCTGGAGGCATGTTCTAAAAATGGCCTAAATAGAAATGCAATGATCTCTTTGCCGGTCTTTCCATGTTGAAATTTCAGCTAGTGCTGTTTGAGTGAAGCTTCAAGCTTTCAAAATCATAGCTTTGATGAAGCTAAAGGAGATCAGCTGAGATCTAAATTATGCTTCAAACAGCATCTTTGAGTTATGGTCAGAAACATTTGTACCTAGTATTTGATCTCTAGCACCTACCCAAAAGAAGTATTTAATCTCCACCATAGGCCATTTTCATTTTCTTTCTCACATCTGCTTTATTTTTCATGTTCCTAATCACAAATTTAACTTCTTGAGTTGTCACTCTCGGTTCTACTGCACTGAATTCTTTTAAAGAAGAACTTCCTCAGGCTTGAATGAAAAGGAAGAGAACACAGTTCATTGGTTTGACAAGGATATTTTTATAACTTTCCTCCTAGCATAGTTAAACAATGATGCAGTTTGATTACAATCATGCTCTTTGCTCTATATGCTAGCGGTGCAAAATTGTTTATAAGATCAGCACTTTACAACTTAAAGCATCACCTGCAAGCATTACTGGAAGCCCTGCACTAATTACTAGGACAAGTAGGTGTAGTATATCTCTATTTTTATCATTTTCATCAATAAGGCCTTTTTTCCTCTTCATTTTAGAAAGATTGCCGGCTCTTGGCTATAGAGCATCTTAAAGAAGGTTAAAGATGAAATAGAAAGGAAAACCAGGAACTTTCTAAACACATTTAAATGAGTGATCAAACTCAACCTGCATTCATACTGCCAATAACTCAGGTTGTTAAAAAGATGAAGTAGAAAAAATAGTCTGCCCCCGCACGAAAAATACCAGGCCAATGATCTGTTTTGTTGCCTTTGAAAGGTTAGAACAGAAAATAAACTAAATTTTGAATCTTGAAACTTTACTATAAGAAAAATATTCAGAATAATGATGGCAAAAAGCAGAATGGGAGTATTAATACCAACAGCGGTACATTATCCTGTTGTTTGAACTGAATTGTATCTATTACAAAGTGTGTAGAAGGAATTTGATTTAAAGGAATGCCATCACCACTGGCTACATAATCAAGGAACTGCGGAAGTTACAAAGGACCTTATGGATTACATGTATCAGAAAAAGTGGTCAGGACCGGACTTTATTGTCATAGTGGTGACTAACACAAAATTTTCTTCAAATATATGCTATAGAAGAAGATCTTGATCAGTAGGTGGATTTTCTTGATTTCAGCATTCAAGTTTCCTTTCCTCTTAATGTTGAACTATACATAACAGAGCCTCACAAGTTATGTTAGGAGTAAATGAAGAAGAAATGGGCAAAATAGGGTGAAAATTTGGATACAATCAACAGCGGAAGGAATTATTTTGTAATCTTTAAAACCCAATCATGCCATCTTAGAAGTTATTGGTGCATATATTTTAGCGTGTGTGAGGATAACTTTAATGAACATACTGGATCATTAAAATAATGTTGTTTTTTTTAGTTTCTTTCAGATTCGTAAAAACCACCCAATTTATGAATATGCAAAACTATATTATTGCAAATCAACCATATAGAATTCATTCCCTGGTCCTATCTCATCACAAATGCAAAAATTCAACAATCACAATAACCCTATCCCTCATACAAGTATAATTGAACTAAGATCCTAAAAATGAATTCTTTTAGTTACATTCAACACACCATATACCTTATGACTCCAACTTGATTTATTTCCTCACATGGAAGTTGTGTTTCTAAAACATCCTTCCATGGCTTTATTGTTGCAATTTATGTCCTCATACTCTCACTATTCGAAACCCAGTCACCTGAAAAATTACATATATATGTTGAATAATCTTTTCTCAGAAAGGGGGACAAATATCAATTTATCAATTATAATTTCAAAAATATAATAAGGAAAAGTACATGCACTTGTGATGTGACTTGTTAACCAAAGATGCAGTATAAGAAGAAGTAACATTCTCTTCTAATTTGACTTGGTTCACCTCAGCTACATTCACCGGAGAAGACAATCAAGAAACTTCAATAAAAATATGAGACTGAAATAAAATGGATATATTCCAAAACTCGCCAGCAATCGTGTCTAAGAAAAAACTAGTGCAAACTTGTTAAAGATCTTCATCTAGAGTCACTAAAAAGTCTATGGCGTGACCACTCTCACAAGAGTCAGCCAGCTTAGACTCTTCCTGTGACTGAACCTAAAAGGGAAAGCATTGGATGCTAGAAAATTCTCAGAATACAGAGATATATTTATAGTCTTATGCAGTACCAAGTTATTGTTGGACAAGAAAGAACATGGATCTGAAAATAGGAATCCATGGGATTTGATACAATTTTCTAATGTTGTCACCATTTGAGTATTTTCTTGCTCAAACAACAGAATTCTATCTATGACAAGATGGTTGGAAGGAATTTTCTTTCGAAATACAATGATGTAAGGATACATAATTAAAGAAATGAGAGAGTACTTACTGGATCGCGTGGTTTGTAGTTATTACCATGGAAGGGACATCAAGAACTCTAGATTTATTCAGTGGGATGATATTGACAATTACTATATGAATAGGAAATCATCACAAGTTCATTATTCAAGTTTCCTTTATCTCTTGATGCTTATATATAAAAACAAGAGACACAGGATGGTATATCAAGCAGTGAATAAAGAAGAAATGGCCAAAACATGATAATTTTTTGGATAACAGTTGATTGTGGGTTTATAAATTGTATCATAGTGATGCTATTACCTGCAATGGAGGTTAATTTATTTGATTATTCTAGAGGTATATTAGAGTCATATTCCAATAGAAATTTTTATCTTAATTGCCCGAGCTCAAATTTTTATTTTATGTGATGTCTAGTGGAGTCAGTGAGGATACAACAAACATGAAACATCCATTCACTTGACTTTCAATTTCATTTAGAGGGGCTCTCTTAAGTGTGCATAAATTATTTTAGTTGTTCCAATTACAAAATGATCTGCTAAATTGAACTCAAAGATTTAGATCCAACTCACCCTCATACCTAAACTGCTTGATATTAAGCCAGGTGATATGAGGATTATGTTTGAGTTTAGTGGGAATAGTATGAATGATGGATTATGGTCAACATTGAATCCATCTCTCTTCTCTAGAATTTGATCCCATGGTCTATATTCCAGAATCCTGCTGTCTGGTTGAATCAACATTGAAATTTCAGTTTTAACATCAAAATGTCAAAAAAATAGTAATCAACTTGGGAATAAAAAGGGATTTGATAATAAATCCAAATGAAAATTTTGGGTCACTTGACAGAAAGCATTCAAGGCAAAAGTGACGAACCAATGGAATATACAATACTTATTTGGTCATTTCAGTATAACAATTCAAGATTACTCTATAAAATTCGAGAGAGCTGGACAAAAATTTAGACTATTCAAAAAGCTGTGTTGCCAAAATTTGGTAAACAGGTCAAAGTTTGGATTAAAACAGAGGCGCGTGCACACACACAAAGTATGAATTCTATTAATGGATGAAGTGCATACGATAGTATTCAAACTCATAAAAGAAAATATTTTCCAACATGATTTACCAAAAACATTTATATGATATGTAGCCCAATTATTTTATTCTGCCATTTACTGGTGAAGTATTTGGAGTCAAGAACAGAAATTGATAGTATATGAGCTAGATGTATATGGTCATTTTGGTGCACAAACTAGATAATCAATTTTGTTCATATGCATATAATACAATTCATAAAAATTTTCAAATATAATAAAGTTTTTTTAAATTATGTTATTGCAAATATGAAAAATTGGATTTATTTAAATGAACCCAACAGAATTAATTCCCTATTAACCACCGAGGTTCGACTTTTTGCATTGAATCTGAGAGATTAAAATGGTCTGCTAATCCAAAAGGACTTGGCCAACTTAATCCATAGATCATCAAAGCAGATAGGAAATGAAGGAAGCTATTGCTATTAATTATTGAGTGAGATTCCATCAAAAAATAAAATAAAAAATTATTTATGCCAATCCTTTACAAAATGGTATTATCAACCACTAAGACATATAATAACCACCTTGTCCCACATTTTCAATGTTGTATATTACCCATGCTAGTATTACATGAATGAGTTACTTTTCACACCAGCATAGATGAACACAGTCAAAACTTTAAAGACAAGACAAAATAATAGTATCGAAATCAACAAATCATTCATCTAGAATTGTAAAGTAAAAGATGTTAGGAACACTTAACCCAAGATGGAATTGTACCATTGATGGAGAAATTACTTAACCAAAGATAAGCTAGATTTGGAAGCCCACTTACTTGCGAAGGAAGAGGACCTGCTACTTGTGTAGATGACACGTCTAAGAAGTTTGAGATTCATCAAATGTTCAAGATAAGACTGATTTAGGATGAGGGAGTTTGGAAAACAGTGTGTACTCTATCGAAAAGCTGTGAAAATTCAGATTTGAAATAAGAAGGGATTTGATAATTTATCCAAATGAAAAATTTTGGCCCTTTAATAGAAAGCTTTCATGATAAACCAATGGAATTTTACAAGAGTTATTTGATTTGTCCATTTCAGTAAAACAATTCAACTCCAAAAAAACTCAAGAGAGTTGGGAAATTTGGTGTGCAGAGTTTGGATTCAAACACACACAGAGAGATATTGAATCCCATTAATTGGTGAAGTGCATACCATGGCATTCAAGATCAATGAAGCAATCCTTTTGCAACATACCATGGCATTCAAGCTTTCATGATAGACCAATGGAACAACACTTTATAGTATATGAGCTAGATGTATTAGGGATAGTACCACGAAGCTATTCTTTCCAAGATTGAGCACAGAGAGACCTTTGCTAAAGTTTTGCAAACGGAGCAGAATTGCACTACTCAAATGATTATTAGACAAATCAATAAGTATAATAGAACTTGCCTATAAACCGATATCAATTTATTGTTTGAGATTGAAAACAAATATGGAGAGGGCTCAACTTATAGGAAAAATTAGAGAAAGACTATCAACTGAAGCAAAGGTGAGTGTTTCATAGAAGAAATTTGCTGCAAAGTGCAGACCAAAGTTTTTATAGTCAAAAAGTAAAATAGTAATAGTTTGTCAAAAAAGTAGTAGTGTGGAATGAGGTTTAAAGAAGGGCATGATAAGCCTTGCTTTTGTAATCATAACTGCACTAAGATACTAAAAATAAAACCTTTTGAGTAACATCCAAACACATTAAATAAAGTAAGACTCCAACTTGACACATACTCACATGGAAGTTGCATTTCTAAAACATCCTTCCATTGCTTTATTGTTGCATTTTCTTCACTTGTACTCTCACTGTTTGAAATCAAGTCACCTGAAAACAACATATATGTGCTGAGGAAACTTTACTAAGAAAGGGTGGAAATATCAATTTATCTATCATTATTTCAAGTAAAATATAATAAGAAAAGGTAATTTGAACCAGTGCCATAGTTGTTATCATGGTGGGACTGTGAAGAAATCTAGATTTATTTTGTGAGATGATATCTAAAACTGCTAGGAAATTGTGATGATATCAGCATTTAAGTTTGCTTAATCTTGTGATATTAACATAAACATATTCGAGATAGAGGATGGTAGGAATTCATCATGATTTTAGCATTCAAGTTTCCCTGATCTTGTGATGCTTACATATACATACTAGACATACAGGATGGTAGGGCAAACTATGGGGAACAAAGAAATGGCCAAAATAAGGTGGAGTATTGGATAGCAATTGATAGTGGATTTATAAATTGTATAATAGACATGCTATTACTAGCAATGGAAGTCAATTTATTTGATTTTGCTAGAGGTATATTAGCATGGTATTCTAATAGAATATTTTAATTTCCTGAGTTTAATTTTTTTTTAAAGTGATGCCTTGTGGAGTTAGTGAGGATGCAACGAAACTTACATCCACTTCGCTTGAAATTTCATTTACAAGGGCTATTTAAGTGTGCATTAATTATTTCAGTCCTTCCAATTATAAGTGAATAGTATAAATTATCTTGCACCTGAAGTTCTGGGTATTAAGTTAGGTGATATGAAGATCATGTAAGAGTTTAGTGTGAATGGTCTAATAATATGAATCAAGTGGTTCCCTTTAAAAGCTGATTGCTCAAAACTCTTGTACTTGTTTTGGAGAAAAGGAGTACTCAGTGGCCTGGTTTACTTTGTTTCCTGAACTATGTATTTTACAAGTGGATAGATTTTTTAGGCAAGCAATACTTTTGTGCATTTATAGCTTTTCCATTTTATGGAAGATTTGGATGATTAACAGATTCACGTACGATGCTACAATATTAGAAGTGAATATGAATTGTTTTTAATTTTTTGCTAGACATTCATTGGAAATTCTTGTGTAAGAACTTCACTTACTTAGCACACTTTCTCTACATAGTTGCATCAAGGCTTGCAATTAAGCAATTACATATTGTAATAAGTTAATTTTGTTGTTTGAAGTGAATTTAGACTAGTGAGTTGTAAAAATATGACTAATTATACATATATATATATATCAACAAATCATCCTATTGATTTTCTTAACTTTTTTAAGCTATTCGATTGTGATTGAATTAGTTTGGGTCGATATGGAAATTGACGTTGAAACAAATGGGCATTACGTGTATGTATACTGTCAAATAATACTAAAACTCTTTAAGGATTTAAAGATGAGATCATATATAGTACCAAAACCAAGAAACAAATTATTCATCTAGAAATATAAACCTAAAGATGTTAAAAACACTTACCCAATAGTATGATTTGCATTGGCTAATTTCTTCTACCTCTTTGTCTGCAAGCATGCTTTTTCGACCTCCTCCCATTCTTGTGTTGTACATCTTCAATGATCTTTACAAGCCATCTAGGCTTACCAGTTGATAACATAAGATATCCCATAGAAAATCCAAAAACCATTCCACATCCATACCCCATCAACGTGGCTTTCCCATCAAATTCACTCGGAGACTCGGAGTTATCATCTTGTTGGATAATCATTGGTGGCGATGCTTCAGTGGAGTTGCATTTCTTTGACAATGGCAATCCACACAATCCAAAGTTGCCACCATATGAATCATTTCGAGAATGTGTCAAATTGTCTGCCTCGAGGTATGAGTCCAGTTAGCTGGTTCTCTGAAACATTGAACATTGAGAGAGATGTTATACTTGTTAATTGTAGTGGAATCTCCCCAGTGAGCTTGTTTGAAGAGAGGTCTAACCACTCAAGCTTGCTCAAATTCCTCAGTGATTTTGGGATCTGACCAGAAAGGTTGTTATGAGATAAGTTGAGCCCTTGAATTGAATTTAGCTTTCCAATCACTGTTGGAATCTCTCCTTCAAATTTGTTTTCCGATAAATCAATGGTTGTGAAGATGGTTAGGATTCTCTCCATTTCAATTATTATTCCCTTTATTGTTACCGTTATTGCATCTTGATAGTATCCCGTGCCATTCCTTGGCCCCAGTGTAACCCAATTGATAGTTTGCTTCATCGAATATTCATCATTGATGTCATTCCTTTAAAATATTTTGTTGGTAAAGGACCAATGAAATTATTGTATGAGATATTGATGACTCGCAAGTTGGGGAAGGGAAATTTGGCCTTGGAAGTCGTCACAGGTCCATGGAATCCATTGGACCGTAAGATAAGAACATGTAACTTGGAGAGTTTCCAACCAAGGAGGGAATTTACCAGTTATCTTGTTGTTTCCAAGATCAAGAACTTCTAGCTCTTTGCAATTGGCCAAAGATTTTGGTACTAGCCCTTCCAATCCATTGCCATTGAAGTTGATAGTTGTCAAGCTATTACCCCGTGCAAATGTATTAGGAATGGTCCCAGAAAAGTTGTTCTTCCGCAGATCAAGCACAGAGAGGTACTTGCTGAAGTTTCCCAAACATTGTGGAATTTCACCGGTTAAGCGGTTATTAGACAAAATGAGAAATTTAAGAGAACTTACCCTGCAAACCGATGGTGGAACATCTTTACTCAACTTATTGTTTCCAAGATCTAGCATATACAACTCTTTGCAATTGGCCAAAGATTTGGGTATTGCTCCTTCCAGTTCATTGCCATTCATGTTGATAGTTTGGAAGCTATTCCCTCTTCTCAATGTATTGGGAATGGTACCAGAAAAGCTATTCTTGCTCAAGTCGAGCCAGAATAGATTTTTGCTAAAGTTTCCAAAACATTGTGGAATTGCACCACTCAAGCTATTTTTAGAAAAATCAAGATATTGAAGGATACTTGCATTGCAAATTAATGGTGGGATATCTCCGGTCAATTTATTGTTTGAGATTGAAAAGTGAATTGTAGTGGGTGGAGGAATCGGAAGATGTCCTTGAAGCATGTTGGAAGAGAGGATAAGAAATTGTATATTCTTCATTGGAAGTTGCTCGATAGTGCCGCTCAAGCTATTTGATGAGAGATCGAGGTGAGTTAGGTTAACAAATTGAAAGATTGAATTCGGAATCGTGCCGTGTAGCTTATTATTACTCAAATCAATATTCACTAATGAATTGGACTGGAATTCGTTAATATGGCCTGTGAATTTGTTATAACTGAGGTCTAAAGACACCAGTGATGGCAAAGTGAACACCCAAGATGGAATTGTACCATTGATCAAGCAATTTGTTAACCAAAGAATAGCTAAATTTGGAAGCCCACTTACTTGTGAAGGAAGAGGACTTGCTACTTGAGTAGACAACACGTATAAGAAAACAAGTTGTGTTAGGTTTGCAACTAATGGAAACAATGGATCACTGAAGTTATTCCCACCAAGTGATAATTCAGCAAGATTTCTAAGGTTAGAGAAAACACCTAGAGTTGAACCTTCGAAGTTGTTATTGGAAAGGTCTAACCTAGTGAGGTTCTTAAGCTTTTCAAGCGATGCTGGAATAGATCCTGAGAATTTGCAATCGTTAACATACAATATATTCAGGGACTTCAGATTGCCTATTGAATTAGGCAATTCTCTAGAAAAGCTCGTGCTTCCAAGATCTAAATATTTGAGGGGACTACTCGAGTTTAACTTTGGAAGATGACCTGTGAGATCATTATTGCCGAATAAAATTAGCACCTTTAGATTTGGCAGATGGAATATATCATCGTGAAATTTTCCTTGCAATCCACAGTCAACAAGGTGTAAACTTGATAAAGTAGTCAAATTCAACATGGAACCGGGTATCATTAAAGATATGTTTACATAATCAAGATGAAGCTCTCTTAATTTCGTTAGGTTTTTAACAAGCAATTGAAAATCGAGATTTTTTAATCTTTAAATATTATAATTCCAAGAGAGATCTAAGGAAGTCAATTTGGACAAGAAGGAGATTTTTGATGAGATTTTGCCAGAGAATCTAGAGGAAGAAAGGTTGAGATGTGTCAAGCCAGTGAAGCGACTGAATGCAGATGAGATTGGAGAGTAATTGAAGTCGTTGAAAGCAAGATTGAGACTTTGGAGGTGAGGTAAGCTGAAGAGGCTACTATTGGGATGAATGGTACCATAAAGCCAACTATAGCTCAAGTCCAAGCCAATCACGCGACCCGACTCCTTATCGCACTCAACCCCATCCCATAAGCAGCAATTAGTAGTCTCGTCCCAAGACTCCATCTTTGGATAAGAAACAACGCCACTATAATCACAATCGGAGGAAAAACTTTTATTGAAGGAAAAGACATTCTTGAATTGGAGCAATGCAACGCTCTGTTCTTGAGGACAGAGTTGTGCATGCAAATGAGAAAGTTGGATAAAGAAGAGAATGAAAAAGAGGTTCAAGATTTGTCTGCGGCCAAGCCATATTAAGCAGCCCATCTTTTCTATCAAAATCATAAGATGATAGACTATGTATAAACTGAAGCAAATATGAATCTTTTATAAGCAAATGCTGCTTCAAACTAAACAACTGTTCATTGCTAGTCCTCCATGCAAAGTAAATGCAACTGCTTTGATGACCCACATAAAACTATTCTAGTCCATGCTTTGACGATTACTTTTTTAATCATTGAATGCATTTTCTTACAAAATCAAGTTTTCCTTGGTAATTGGGTGGTTTGGAATTGTTGAATCATCTTGCATTTTCCATCTTGTAATTAATTATAGGAGGACCTTAAGCAATTAGAAGATAAGTCATGCAAGACCTAGAAGACAAGTCATACAAAAAAACTTACCCATGCAATATGATGACTGACTTCACTTCTTTCTTCCATTGATTTTTCATGTGGAAAATGATAACTGCAATTCTGATATGCTTTCTACCACTTTTGGAACAGAGTATTGAGGCTAGCTAACTATTTTTGGACGTATTTATAATACTTAGATATAAGAAGCATAAATTTAGCTATTGGAATCAAATGTTTGGTATCCATGTGGGATTCACAAAGCTCTCAAATTAGAACAACCATTACTCTTACCAAAGTTTTTTTTTTCTTGTATAGGGAATGACAGAGGCCATGAAGAACTGCATTTAGAATTTCCCTACACTAGTGTATTGCATGCATGTTTCAATAACAAATATCAGAAGATTTTGGTTGGTTAATTACAGACTATACTAAGAGCAGGGGAAATATGTCAATATGTCATGCTTTTTAGGATTGAATGATAGAACAGTTGACTCAACTAATCAGATTATTTTTATTTGCTTAGACCCAATTGAAAAAGGCCAGTTTTTGCCTTGGAGAACAACAAAGATTGGGAGTAAAATAAATAAAAGAAGCCTTGATATCTTAGACCTTGATTGTCTTGATTTCAGCATTCAACGTTTGCTTGAACTCTTCATGCTTAGATATACACACTAGAGCTACAATATGGTATGGCAGGTGCTGGATGAGATTGAAGTGGCTGAACTGGATGCAATTTTGGAATACAGTTAGATTTCAGTCAGCAAATGTATGTTATTCAAATTAAGTTATTCCCAATAATAAGAGAGTTAGCAAATTTTAATAATCTCCCATTTTTCATCTCACAATAGTACAGCATGGACCAAGCTGAATAGAGGATATATGATAAGGAAACCTGATTAATGAAGGTCCTTCGGAAAAGGCTTGCTCCTCTCCTGAAATTTCCATCAGTCAAGCAATCAAAAAACGTGTTCTTACTTTGTACAACTGCTTGCTAGTCCAAAAATGTACACCCGTTTAGCACGTCAAGAAGGTGGACTTCAACAAGCTGAGAGTGAAGCATATTTAGTACTCTGCTCCATAAAACAGAGTGGTAATATTTGTCCCTCTATGTTATTAATCTTCTACCCTTTTTTGAAAAAACTTGATAGACAGTTATTTTCCACCATGTAAATAATTCATTACAGATTTGAAAGTTGAAACTAATCCCAGTTTATTCAGCATTCAAGTTTAATTTGACGATATTTTTTTGAATAATTGAATGTATTTGGTCAGAAATATTAGCTATTGATGAATGCAAGAAAGTCATGTCCCATGTAATAATGACAGCTCGCACAAAGTCATGTTTACTTGGTGGAAACATTCTGCCTAATGAAGGTCCCTGAAAAGGACTTGTTGTCTATAAATTCAAAGGACAAGTAGTCCCAAAGCAATCAAAAGAGACTTAAAAAAGCATAAAATGGTCATGTGGTTGTTATTGCTTGCTACTCCATAGTCCATATTATCAGAACTTGGTTGACACGTCAAGAAGGAATTGACCCAATTGAATGGAAAGGGAGGAAAGCTACATAATCTGCTTTTCAGAGTATAGTTGAGCCCAAAATTCACTTAACGAGGGATCCATTAAATGTGAGATGACAGCATGTGGAAATAAAAGATTCTTGTGGAAATTATAGTGAAGTTGCATCTATCACTTTCTACTTTATAGTGCTTATATATTTTTTTCTTTTTTGTTTTTATTTTTAATTTTTTGGATCATAAAAAATTCTGATAAATTCATGACAACTACCCAACAAATAATGTGTGAGGACATCCTAAAACCAAAGTATTTGTCCTTCTAGTCTAAAGCAAGTCATCCAGTGAAAGAGGCAGAAAGTGAGAGCTGGTGATGCCTAGGGATATCCTACAAAGGGAGTCTGTCTTTTTACTTTAAAGCAAGTCAAGGTCAAGCACTCCCTAATGAATGATTGATATAGGAAAAATGATCAATTTTTGAACATATAGTGATTAACTTAAAATAATGTGCTTCTTAGCAGGAACAAAATGATAACTGAAATTCTGATATGCTTTCTACCACTTTTGGAACAGAGTATTGAGGCTAGCTAACTATTTTTGGACGCATTTATAATACTTAGATATAAGAAGCATAAATTTGTGCAAAGTTGTGAACAACTGCATTTAGAATTTCCCTACACTAGTGTATTGCATGCATGTTTTAATAATAAATATCAGAAGATTTTGGTTGGTTAATTGCAGACTATACTAAGAGCAGGGGAAATATGTCAATATGTCATGCTTTTTAGGATTGAATGATAGAACAGTTGACTCAACTAATCAGATTATTTTTATTTGCTTAGACCCAATTGAAAAAGGCCAGTTTTTGCCTTGGAGAACAACAAAGATTGGGAGTAAAATAATTCTAGCACTTAGACCTTTCTACAGGCCTTTCTATAAGAAACCTGACACACTAGCTTGATATTGAAGTAAATTCAGTGCTGCTCCATAAAACAGTGGTAAATTTGTCCATATTATTAGTCTTCTACTCATTTCAGCGAACTTGAGTCACTTCTTGGACCATGAAAATAATGAAGGTCCTGTCACAATTCCAAAGTATTAGCACCCATTTAACGCGTCAAAGGAGGAATTGGCACCAAAGAATGTGAAATGGAGAAAGGTTGTGATATGCCTCTAGGAATCCATCTAGTTAGAATATAGTCTAGCCCAATATTCTCTTATGCTCCATTTGGTTCACAAATTCAGGGAGTGGAAAGGAAAATATAATGTAAAAGAAAACTTTTATTTTTATTTTTATTATTTGGTTACCATTAAAATCAAAATATGTGGAAAAGATAACATGTCATTCCACTTTTTTTATTTTTATTTTTTATAATAAAAAATTATTTTTGAAAAAAAAATTTAATATTGAATTTTATTCAAGATGAAGAGAAAATATAAGTGAAATTACTTTTCCTTTCCTTTTATTTTTCCTTTTACTTCACTAAATTTGTTAACCAAAGGGAGCCTTAATGAGGGAGCAATAAATCTGAGGCAACAGGGTGTAGAAATAAAAGACTATAGGATATGAGAAGGGACATTACACAGAAGAATCAAAGAAGTTGCATTCACCAGTTCCTACTTTCCCATGCAATTTGATGACTGACTTTTATTTTTTTCCTACATTGATTTTTCATGTAGGGAAAATGGTATTATGAATCAAGCATTCTGTTTGTCTTTTTGAGTGCACTGCCATTGGTACTGAAATACTTGAATCTTTAAATCACTTTTTGATTGAAAATCTTATTTAATTGTTAATTTTCTAGAGTATAATTTCTTGTTTTAGGTGATGTCTAGTGGAGTCATCCTAGATGCAAAATAAATAAATAAATTCACTAGCCCAGCTAGCATTTTCACTTGCGTGAAGGTGTGCTAGTGCTTCAGTCTTGCAATCACAAAATTCTTGATATTATAAGTTTGCACATTGCACTTTGTAGTACGGTTGGAAGAGAGTACTGAGATTTGAAAGATTATATGCTTACATTGATGATACTGAGGTATAAGAAGCATAAATATGTTATTCTGCAGAGTTGTTGATTTTAGGCTGCCTTATCGGAAACTGCCGTTACAATTTCGGTGATCATAAATTGGAATATGATCTTCATGCTTTTAACTTAAGTTTCATTTAATTTTTTAAAAGCCCCTATTGTCAACAGTTGCATCATCATATAGGGGTAAGCATTTGTAGCCCATTTTTGTTCTTGGATGTATGGTTAGAGTATCCATGATATAGAATTTGACTGTAGAGGTGGACTTCAAAAGGCTGAGTAAAGCTTATTAGGTGATGCTCCATAGAACAAAGTGCTAATATTTTGTCCCTCTAAGTTATTAATCTTCTACCCTTTTTTAAACTTAATAGGCAGCCATCTAAATGGACTTGAGTCACTTATTGTACCATGTAAACAATTCATTACAGATTTGAAAGTTCAAACTAATGCCAATTTTTACACACCTTCCCTTATATCCCCTGCCTTTTGCAATTGACTATATGGATATTATAGTGAATGCAGCCTTCTCAGTGATTCGACAGGTTTGGCCTTGTTGGTTATCTGCCATTTTCCACCTTTTGAATAAACAGGGGGTGAGCAAGCTGGACCAGAGGACAGACAGCGAAAACCTGTCCCAAGATAAATACAACTTGCAAAAATGGTCCTGGATATTGAATGCTTCTTAGAATAATGAATGTGTTTTGAAAGGACTATGTGTTCTTATCTTATAAATTGTTGGCCAAGCAATCCCAGATCAATCAAAAGATAGGTCACACAAAGACTTAAAACACAAAAAAAATGGGTATGTTGGGGTTACTGTTGACTAGTCTGGAGTATTAGCACGTCTTTGACACGCTAAGGTGGAATTGACATCATTGAATGTAAATGGAGAAAAGCTATATGATCAGATTTTCAAAATACATTTGGACGGAATGCAATTTATTCCTCAAATTCACTTAATGAACTGATAACCACACAATCACAATTAGTACCAAATCAACCTGCTTACCACCACTTGCATTTTCATGCCACAATTCTGTGTGTTAAGAGTCATTGTGAGGAAAGGATGTAGTATAACAATATTTAGGACATGACACATTTGTTTGTCATCTTTCCCCAAACTTCTGCAGGCTATTCAAGAAAGTGCCCCCCAAGTGAACCACAATAGTAGATCTATGCAATACAAGGGATGTGCTAGTTTGACCACAATTATAGTTCCCTACAGTTCCAGTCATTGCAAATGAATGGGAGTTGGACTGTAAAAAGCTAAGAGTGAAGCACATCTAGTGCTGCACCATTAGACACAGTACTAATATTTGTCCCTCCCTCCATGTTGTTAATCTTCAACCCTCTTCTATACTTTCTATACAAGCAACCATATCAAGTGGATTTGAATCACTTCTTGAACTCTATATAAATATTTCACTGCAAAGAAATTAGACCCAATCCATAAAACCATCAGCTTTCATTTTTTCACAACTTAACCAAAGTGATTATAAGGAGTTGATAGTGATCAAGGCATATTAGCCAACTCATTTTTCTTTCCATATTCATAAGAGAGAAGACTAACTGAAGCAAATGTGAATGTTAGGCATAAATTGAACAAAAAAAAAGTTTTAATCTGTCCAAAAAAGAGCTTGTGTTTTTTTTCGCGGATGGAATCTGGAACAAGGTTCCTATGAGGCAGGGCTTGCTTTTGTTGAGTGAATACTGATGGCAGCAATCTGGTATGTATCTCGTTAAGATTAGCAGTGCAGCCCCTCGGGCCCAAACAATATCAATTTTTTATCATCTTCCATTTTTCATCTTGAGAAAATTCAGCATGGACCAAGCTGAGTAGATGGATATATGACAAGGAAGTGCTGTCCCACTTCTTGGAACTGTCCTGCTCAATGAATGGCCCTCAAAAAAAAAAATTGCTCTTATCTTGAAATTTCATTGGTCAAGCAGCCCCAAAACAATTAAAAAAACGCGTTCTTATTTGGTGCCACTGCTTATTAGTCCAATGCATTAGCACCCTTTTGTCACGTCGACGAACTGACACCAGAAAGGTTATATAATATGTCTTTCGGAAGCCGCCTGGTTAGAAACTTGGAATATAATTTAGCCCAATATTCACTTAGGCTCCATTTGACTCACAAATTCACTGAGGGGAAAGAAAAATAGTGTAAAAGAAAACATTTTTTCTTGTTTGGTTACCACGAAAAAAGTAAGATAAAATGTCATTCAACTTTCTTTCTTTCCTTTTTCCCCTATTTTTTTCATTATGTTTTACAGAAAATTCATTTTTGAATTTTATTTCAGATGAAGAAGAAAAATGAGGCAAATTACATTTCCTTCCCTTCAACCTTTCATTTTCTTTTCTCCTTTTCCTTTACTAAATCTTTTAACCAAATGGAGCCTTGAAAAGGAAGCATTAAATGTGAGATAAATGGGTCTGGGAGTAAAAGATGGTAAATGACAAGAAAAGGGACATCATAAAGAAGAATCTAAGAAGTTTCATTTATCACTGTATAATTTTCCATGCAATATGATGACTGACTTTTCTTCTTTCTTCCGTTGATTTTCTTGTGTGGAAAATGGTAACATGAATTAAGGCTAGGGGGTATGCTGTGGACCAAATCTAACTTTGTGTGAATGCATTTATGAATTATGATACTTAGATATACAAAGAATAAATTTGTGCATTGTTGTTGTTTGGCTTCCATGTAAAGAACTGCAATGAGAGTTTCAATAATCATTTACTTGATCATGTTCTTTATGTTTATAAGGTTATTTCTAGTGGTTACATTATTACATATTGGTATCCAAATTTAGTTGGCAATGAAATTGATTGATTAATGGAGTATGAATCAATCATTCTGTTTATCTTTTTTGAATATGCTGTTCATGCTTTCAAGTTTAGTTTCAAAAGTTCAATTTTTCAAAGCCCCTATTCATTACAGAATTGAATGTTGAAACTAATCCCAATCTATACACACCTTCCCCTTATATCCCCTGCATTTTGTTATTGCCTATATGAATATTACAGGGATGCAACTCCTCTCAGTCATAGGACAGGTTTGGACTTGTTGATTATATGCCATCTTCCACCTTGTGAACAAACAGTGTGGGACCAAGCTGGACCGGAGGACTTGCACAAACGGTCTTGGATATAGAATGATTCCTAGAATAATGATGGTACCTCGAAAGGACTTCTTCCTATTATTATCTTGCAAATTATAGGCCAAGCAATCCCAGATCAATCAAAAGATAGGTCATGCAAAGACTTAAACACAAAAAATGGTCATGTTGGTGTTGCTGCTGAAAAGTCTGACGTATTAGCACATCTTTGACACCCTAAGGTGGAATTGACATCATTGAATAGAAATGGAGAAAAGCTATATGATCAGATTTTTCAAAATCCATTTGGATGGAATGCAGTTTAGTCCTCAAATTCACTTAATGAACTAATAACCATGCAATCACAATTAGTACCAATTTAACCTACCTATCACCAGTTGCATTTTCACTCCCACAATTCTGTGTTAAAGAGTCATTGTGAGGAAAGGATGAAGTATAACAATATTTAGGACATGGCATATTAGTTTGTCATCTCTTTTCTATCATTCCCATCAATAAGATATTTTTTTTTCCTTTAAGATTGCTTGGCCAAATTCAATCTGCATTCATACTTCCAATATTTTAGTTTTTAAAAATAAAAATAAAAATATGTAGGATTAGAGTTTGATTGAAGACTCATTGTTTTAAGTGAATCTGTATCTATACCAATGTGTCTGGAAGGAACCTAATTTTGTGGAATGCGAAAAGATATGTTACTGAACAACATTACATTGATAGGCAGATTGTCTTGATTCAGCATTCAAGCTTCTTTGATCTATTGGTGCTTAGAGAGAGATACATGCTAGAGCCAGAATGTGGTATGCAGGTTTAGATAACACTTGATGGTGGGTATATAAGCTTTTAATAAATATGCATATTCTTTTATCTGCAGTGCTAGTATAATAGTTCAATGTTGTTACAGATACCTTTGCTTCAGTTTCTGATAATTGCGTTACAAATTTCATTAGCAAGGGACTGTTACAAGTGTGCAATTTGCTTCAATTTTCTGATAAAAAATTGTTCACTGAGGTATGAGAATTGAGGATAATGTGGATGTGTTTATGATACTGAGTTATGAGAAGCAAAACTTTATTACTCCACAGAACCTATTATTATTATTATTATTATCATTAATTTTTTTTAATGATTCTAAGGTCAGTTTCTTTAGTTGCATCATAATATTAATACAGGTAACCATTTGGATCCAAGAAATTGTTGTCTGATTTTCTATGTGAATTTGGACTAAGCGACGGCAGATATATTGATTGATTATTGGAATCCTGTTTGTCTTCATGAATTTTTCTTCTAATACACAAAATGCGCTTCAATTGGTGTGCAGTGATATGGAATTTGGATGGAAAGATTGAGATCTAGAGAAGTTAAATCCTAGTAGAGTTGTTTTGTTGTTAACTTGTTACCATGAAACCTGCAGGTTATATCTTGTACTTTTCTCTGTAGATGACATCTTATTCTAAGACATGAGAGAGAAAGGAGAAAAAGTTACAAGCCATTTCAAGATGATAACTATGATCCCAATAGTATATCTATGCAATTGCACAAATTAGAAAGAGCAGAAATATAAGTATATCTATGCATTTGACTCAATTGTAAATGCATGGAAACCTTATATGCAATGAGTGAAGTGTTGGGCGGTTGTAGTGAATTTACCCAGATTCTTGAGGCCCGTTTTGTCTCTTATTATTATATTGTAACCTGTTTATATAAGGGTATTATCTTTTAGGATCTTGACTTATAAGAAGATAGTCGCCGTTAGGATAAAAAGAGAGTTTCAGATTTTGAAAGTATTTTCTCTTGTAATCTCTTTGATATACAATGAATTAATCATCGCTGTCCGTGGGCATAGATATTTTGCCAAATCACGTAAATCTTGTATTTTTTCTATACATTTTGTTTATTTTACTTAGTTTGAGATTAATTTATTATTTGTTTGATCACTTCCGCACAACATGAAACACATCTAGTGCTGCTCCATTAGACACACTGCTAATATTTGTCCCTCCATGTTATCAACCGTATCAGTAGACTTGAGTCACTTCTTGAACTCTATGTAATTATTTCACTACAGAGAAACTAAACCCAATCCATATAAACCATCCCCATATGTCCCTTGTATTTTCTAATTTCCTATATTTATACACACACACACACATACCACCATGTATGAGAGTGAGAGAGAGAGAGAGAAGAGAGAGAGCACTCTTCTTACTTCTAGGTGGTGAAAAAGGCACCAAAAGACAGGCACTTGCATGAACAAAGGGGTTTTGATGGTGGCAATGATTGAAGGGTATAGCTTTCACTTTGCAGAAGGTTAGATTCATGTGGTTTGTCAGCAAAAATTGGTATATCATTGGGGAAATAATGGAAAAAGTGAAGAGGAATCAAATTGCAATCTAAAGAAGCCAAACATGCCAGCTTAAAAGTGAAAAGTTTTATACTTTGTAACGAGTGTTTGGGTGTGGGAAATTGGCAATATATGTAATGTCACATCTTTGCCATGTGAAGGAAGAGCTAAAGCTTCACCACACAATCCATTCATTTGTCAAAGTAAAAGCAGTTCAATCAACTAAAAAAATTAAAGAAACCCCAATTTTTTTTTATTACAAACGGTAAATTATACAAACCTTACCTGAGATTTCTTATAATTATACTAATCTCTTTTATTTTATCTGACAAACTACAAATACTTCTCCTCCAGTCAATTTTTTTTTTCAAAATGATGAAAACTGCCCCTTTTATATTATTATTTTGAAACTGTTTTTCAGTTTTTTCTTTCATTTTCAAATAAATATTAATTAAGACCTTAAATTTATTTTTATATAAAATAAAAATAAGTTATTTACCTTAATTTTTTTTTCTGTAAAATAAAAAAACTTTAAAAAGTTAGAAAAAAATTTGTCAAAATTGAAAGAAAAAAAGTGCAAAAAATGCAATAAAAAAATGAAAGGGTAGTTTTTTCATTTTGAAAAAAATGACTGGAGGGAATTATTTATAGTTTATCAGTAAAAATAAAGGACGTCAGTATGATTTTCAGAAACTTTTTTCTAATCTCTTTTTTGTCTGCTTATCAAATTAATGGAGAAGATTACAAAGAAAGATTTGTTGCAGCTTTGGGTCACTGTAAAAGAAACCCCACCAAGGAATCAATCCCCAAAGTATGAATTGTAGTCCTCAAAAGCTTGTCATTTTCTCACAATTTAACTAAAGTGCTATGCTTGCTTGCACAGGGGCAGAGGAAGGACATCGGATGTTGGAGAACTTTACATGGTGATAATGACTGAAAAAGCAGGACACAAAGGGGTTGCAATACCAAAAGGCAATAACAATACTGCCAATTGTTATATGGACCAAATTGATTCCAAGATTCAAATGGCTTTCAATTAACATAAAGTGTTTGATACATAAGGTAACTCTGTCATTTTATAATAATGAAAAGTTTCATCACCTTTTTTTTTTATCAAAATATTAATATGAACGTGTGACAGTGATGTTATGAATGTGATCAATACGTCAAAAACTATAGGTTTGATGAAGTACATTAAATCAAAGCTATACAAAACCATTATAGGATTGTAACACATTTATAGCACGTCACCTATTTATTTTATATTTCTTATTTTTTACCGTGTTGGCATCAAATTTTTGATATTTTGTTTTTTATTGAGATTGTTATGAACGCGGAAATATGTATTTTTAATTATGAGTACATAATTGGCTTATTGAAGAATTTAGACAATGATGAAATTGATTGTTTATAAGAAATGTTGAATCATTTGAAAAGAAAGAGTGTTCAAATAAAAATGATCTAACAGAAGGTACTATTTACACTTTCTAAATTGTTAAAAGGGTTTCACATTTATAAAAAAAAATTATTAAATTACCCTTATACACTTATGATCTCATTTGTAATTAAACACAATTTTGTAATTTTATTTTTCTCAAATATTTTTTTTTAAAAAAGCGATGATGTATTATAATTCATATATTTTGAAAGTGTCGATTATAGTTAGTTAAGATTCTTGAAGAACATTTTGTATGTATACACACACGTGTATGTATATCAATATATAAATTATTATACATGTATATATTCCATGTACCCTTAGAACACCCTCCAAACATTGCATAGTTTTGTTTTATAGGGTTGGGACGAGAATGCCAAATTGTCGACAGGGATAGTTCATATATATATATAGTGAGAGAGAGAGAGTTGCAGTACGTGGCCCACCAATTATGCCATCTTGACTCTTGACTCTTGACTACTACTTACAAAGGGATAAAAGCAAGCCATCTAATTGTTTGTCTTCTGATTTGTTGGGGGGGGCTCATCAAACTTGCTTTGCAAATACTTTGTTCATTTTTTATTTTATTTTATATTAATATTTTAAAAAAACCTAAAATTCAAATTCTCGGACAAGTTAGTCTAACCGCGATAAAAAGATTTATTCCATATTTTATTTTCACATTTTATATTTTTGTTTTTTCATTTTAGAATTCAAATTCACATATAAATAAGCCTAATAGAGATAAAAAAATATATATATATTTCATGTTTCTTTTTTCTTATTTTTTCATTTTATATTTATATTTTTTTAATTTTAGAATTCAAATTCACAGACAAGTTAACCTAATCAAGTAGAAAAAATCATATTTTCTGTACACACGATTCTGATTCGAGTCGCTATATATACGTATAGTATTAAGGTTTTTTTCATTCCACGTCGCTTGTATAAAAAAAATTAAAAAAACTCAAATCTACAGTCCCTCTATAATGATCATGACATAATATCAGCCAAGAGAAGAGAATTAATTATATGATAAGATTTTTTTGTGATTATGTAAGGAGAAATTCTCTAATGAGCTCGTTATATCATGTCATTGTGTCATGATATTTTATAAGTTCTTAAAAATCTCATGAATTATAAAAGTAATTTCTTCACATGTTTAAAAAATTTATAAAATTCATGAGATACCATCACACTGTGAGAAATGACGATTTCATTGAATAATTATTTGGCCTAACTAAGACGAACATTCCTTTCTTCATCTACAGCACATGGAAGGAGATGCTGGCAATGGAACACTGTGAGCCACCGGAGCTAGCTACTACCTCAATATTTAGATCAGTGCGGTGATGAACTCGCCGTCCATCGATCGGAGGCGCTACTGCCTTCGTCAGCGCTTATCAATTCATGCAGACATGCAGAAGGATGGAGGCTAGGGACCATGGTACGAAGCAACAGGACTAGACATTCATGCATGAAGAAAGGGACCACCTAATGAGTGATGAGTATTTCATCAAAAAGTGATGAATTTAGGATACTAATTAGTACATGTCTCTCTTCCAATCCTCACATGTGCACAACATTCTCATCTTTCTATAGGTAACTATATATATATATATATATATATATATATATATATATGATACTGCACTTTTTCGTCCTGGCATATGGTAGGCTCTCTAGCACAATATTGTCTGTTTTGAGCTGCCTGTAGGTCTTATGGCCCGCACGGCTTTGTTCTTTCAGGGAGGAAAATGCTTTGTATTAAGAAAAGAGCAGCCTGGGGCTTATAAGCGACGCCAGTGCCGGACTCCAAACCGATGTAGGACTCAAAGTGGCATAACAGCTACTCCCCCAGTCGGAACTGGTGGAGCACAGGAACGAGGCACGTGGCCCAAGCGTTCTCACAGACGGCGCCAAACTGATGCTGCATTTTTTCGTCCTAGCACATAAGCTTTTCCTCCCTAAAAGAACAAAACCGTGCGGGCCATAAGACCTACGGGCAACCCAAAGCGGACAATATTGTGTTAGGGAGCATACCATGGGCCAGGACGAAAAAGTGCAGCATCAATATATATATATATATATATATATAGAATATTTTTAGTGGGGTCATTCAATAATACAAACCGCCTTCAAATTTTGATGGCTTTTATATTTTTAGTGAGGTCATTTAGAAAAAGTGATGACTTTGGTGAGAGATGGGCACATTACATTGAAAAATGACAATAATTTCTCACTCTGCCCAGTAAAATCCAAACTCTCCATCGCCACTAAAAGAAACAAATCGACCCAACCCTCATATTTATATTAAATAATAGGGACATTATGTGTGTGTGTGTGTTCTATATATACACACATGTATATATAAATGGAGTTTTGAGAGTGGAATTAGAGGACAGAGTTGCAATCAAGAGGTAAAATCATGCAGAGCTAAAGAGAAACAATGTAGGGCCCTGACCTCAAATCTTTCAGTGTCATTCACGATGGTGCAGTATGCATGCACGAGTGCATCCAACTTTGCTCCTTTATAAAGACATCCACATTGCTTCCCTAGCTAATATATAATTCACTTGAATTATCTGCTGAGAGAGAGAGAGAGGGAGGGAGGGAGAGAGAGTAATGGAGAAGAAAGAGTTGAAGCCAAGGCTACTTAGGAAAGGTTTATGGAAACCAGAAGAGGACTTGATTCTGAAAAAATATGTAGAGACTCATGGAGAAGGTAACTGGGCAACCGTTTCCCAAAAATCAGGTAATTAAAGCTCTATCCATATAGAAATATGCCAAACATAACAATTTTTTTAACCTCATTTTCTCATTCCTAAATATACAAAATGGTTGGATTCACTATAATAACTGTATAGGTATCCCATTATATATCTTGTATAGAAAAATAAAATGAGAAAATCCGTTATATTTAACTTTGTTCATATATATATATATATATATATAATATGTAATTGTATAGCTAGCTTACATGACAATCTCTTATGGTTCATTTGGATGGAAAAGTTTGGAGAGAAAAGAAAAGGACTGAGATGGATTGATAAACAAATATCTTGTTGGATATTTAAGTAAAAGAGAAAAAAAAATATTTAGAGAGATTTAGCGAAAAATGAATTTTTTTTAATAATTTTTTTAAAATATCAAATATACTCTTAATTGTTTGTGTTAAAAATTAGATTTTTTTTATAATAAAATAAATTTAATTATCAAACAAAAAACAGTTATTTTCTTCTTATTTCTCTCTTAAATATTTAAACAAGTTGAAAGTCAACACTTTCTTTTCTTTTCTACTATTCTCTCTTTCATTTGAAGTTATCATTTTTTCTCGTTTCTCTCCAAAACTTCCAAACAAACTATAATTCTAATAGTAAAAGAATCGCTCATGTGCCACTGGAAAAAAATGGTAAAGAAAAAGTAACTTGAACTTTAATTACTCATTCTAAATTTATTTGTGTGTGTGATAGGTTTGATGAGGGGTGGTAAGAGCTGCAGGCTGAGATGGAAGAATTACCTAAGACCCAACATCAAACGCGGCAGGATGTCAGATGAAGAAAAGGATCTCATCATCAGATTGCACAAGCTTCTTGGCAACCGGTGAGTAGTTCCCTAACTATGTTTGGATTGAATGATTTGGAAAGAAAGGAAAATATGAAAGGGAGGAAATATTACATTCTGTCTAATTGTTTAGGAATAGGGACGGGGAGTATGGGAAGTTCTAGAGAGAGTGTTGGTGGAAGCTGAAAAAAACTCTGTTCAGTCTCAGCGTTAGGATCAGAGAAGAAAGTATTCTTAAATAGAATTGAATCATCACGTGATAATATATATTTTTAATAGTAATCTATAAAAAGACGGGCCATAACACATCTGACCTTACTTCATTAATAGAACACACAACTATAGTAATAAATCAGTCTTATTTAAGATTTTTTTTTCTAGAAAAATTATGAATATATACGTTTAAACTTTTACTGATACTCTAATTTTTAATATTTTTATATAGTGTAGTCTGATTAATTAACATTTTGTACGAAGTTTAGGCTTTTAGTGAAACTTTTTTATTTTTTTTATTATGTTTATTTTTTATTGTTTAAAATAGAGACATTTAAAAATATATTGGTAAGACGAGATTGGAGCAAGGCGAGACTATAAGCAAAGTCAAGCAAAATGTATCTCTAAACGAGACAAAATGAGAATGAGAAAGGTTTTATAAAGAAGCCGAGGATGGGGTACTGGTCTCCAACTCAAATCTGTCCCATTATCACTTTAGTGACCATGAAAAGGGGGAGTAAGAAAAAAGGGGCCTAACTTTGTTTTGCTCTCAAAATGAATAGAGAAAAGGACGAGAGTTGGTGATTACCTATTATGTCATCTAATTTATCTTTCATCCATTTTTTTAATGTAATTATTGGCCTCTCACATCAAATGAAAACGACGTTCATAATAGATTTATAAAAACGATGCAAAACACTTTTAATAAAGAGATGTCTTTAAAGATTATGACCCAAAAAAGTAAACCCATAAAGTCTCGCCATTAGATTGAAAGTTTAGGCACACCAATGTGCGACTCAGTCAGGCATTTAACATAGTAACATAGTAAGGATTGTGATTGTGCGGCGATTCTGATGTCTCACATCAGATGCAAAGGATGTCTATATTTAACTTATAAAAACAGCACAAGTTGCTTCTAATAGAGAGGTGTCTTGCGTACTTAAGGTCTAAAAAGACAAACCTGTGATGTCTTGAAAGCGGACAATACTTCAGCGGTGGATAGCATAACCAAAAGAAAGGGTTAGCATTAACCTTCTCTCTTTCTACTCCTGTCACTCTCTTTCTATGGTATATAATTTTTCATTCAAAATCATGTTTGAAGTAATTCAGTGGAACCAAACCCCCCCTCCCCCCCCTCCTCTTTTTTTTTTTAGCTTATGCACTCTAATCACTCATGTTGAATCTTGTGGAGAGTTCAGTATTAGGAAATTCATTTTTTTAACAGAAAAAAAGAAAAGATATTCTCTCTCTGTGTTAAAGTTTGATCGGTCATTTCATGTAGCTGGTCGTTGATTGCTGGTCGGCTCCCTGGTCGAACTGACAATGAAGTGAAGAACTTCTGGAATACCCATTTGAACAAGAAAGGCTCTCGCGCCAAACCAACAAACATCAATCGCAATAACAAGAATAAACTCCATCAATTGCCTCCCTCTCATCCTATTGATGGCGAGAGTCTGGCAAATACCTCTGGAGGACCGGAGGTGGATGGGAGAGAAGAGGATATTACCTTCACCAGTCCTCGCGTAGAAGCAGCAAAGAGCTTCAACTATGGTCCAAAATCTCCACTGTTGCCTACCAATGATGCATCATTCTTCTACGATGATGAGACTTTCATTCCAATCTTGGATTCCTTTGTCTTGTTTGGAACATATGGAAGCAATGGAGAAGGGCCCTAATCACCAGAAGTCATGCAGCCAGTCTTGCAGTAATGTGATACATTAGTACTAGTCTGTTGATTTGATTCTTTGCACCCTTGGGGATTGCATTAGCTATCAAAAAAAAATGTGCGTGTGTAGATATGCATGTGATTGGCAACCACAAGTTCCTACAGCAGGTGTTGGAAGTAGTGTGTATGTGTGTGTGTGTGTGGCAACCACAAGTTATTTCAGCAGTTGTTGGGAGTAGTGTGTGTATGTCTGTTCGTGTGTGTCTGCATGTGATTGGCAACCACAACGAATTTCAGCAGGTGTTGGGAGGACCGTGTATATATATAAGTTATTTCAGCAGGTGTTGGGAGTACTGTGTGTATACATATATATATACACACACACAGAGCATTGTATAAATAACCAATCATCTTTCACCCATTATATTGAAGTAGAATTCAGAGGTGGCAACCACAAGTTATTTCAGCAGACCCGCTATATTGAAATAGAATTCAGAGGTGGCAACCACAAGTTATTTCAGCAGGTGTTGGGAGTACTGTGTGTACACATATATACGCGCGCACACACAACATTGGATAAAAAATAATCATCTTTCACCCACAATATAGAAATAGAATTCAGAGGCATTTGATAGCAAGAAATTTCAATAGGAAAAAAAAATGTAAACCCATTTAAAAATGTCTTGAGAAATCATCAATTACAAAAGAGCTTAAATGTAAAACTAATAAATCATCCCAAAACAGAGACCATGTTTATAGTACCTCATCATCTTGTTGAGGGTAAAAAGAACCATCATCAATAGGCAATGAAGGCGGAGTTCCAGGAGGGATGCAAGCTGCACCGTTCTCACCTGCACATATACAAAGAGCCTCTGCATCCCTGAGCGTGGCATCAAGGTCAATCTGACCGCTCAGCTCGTTAATAAATTTCAACAGTGTGTCGAAATCCATATGCTCCCCCATTATTTTGTTGCGGTATCTCTTCAGGATTGCAACGCATACGTACAGGTGGAGGTGCTCAGACAAATGATGCGTCCACAGTACCTCCCACAAACGCATCATTCTCTCGTATTCAAATTCCCTGAGAAACATCACAGAAATATCAGCACAGGTATCAATTGAAGCGTGCATAAGACAAGTGATTTTTCAGTTTTCAAGTGTTTACAATCATGATATGCCAATTAATGCGGTTATGTTTCATATTATCTATGTATGACAGAGTCTAAGAAAGGTTAGATGTACGCAACCTTACGCTAGCAAGCAAAGAGGCTATCTACATATATTACAATACAAAAAATTTATTACCAAAGCTGAATTGGCAGGAATTCCTTCAGTGCAACAGACCAAAACTGACAAGGTGAAAATTATTATGGGAATGGAAGAATCACAAACTGGGAGAAAATATATTAATTTTAAACTACCTAAAAAAACACTCCAATGCTACGCTCTTATGATATTCTCGTGTCTGTGATGCTCCACCTGGTTATAAATTATAATTTATTTCCTCCTAACATATTATTCAAATTGCAACCGTGTGCAAACTCAAACTAGAGGGAGTTATTCCATCAAAAACATATTTAACATCAGAACAGCTTAAATTACACTAATTCAATGTAAGAAGCAAGTAGGCAAATACCCTCTTCGGGTTTCAACATTTTAAAATTACAAAGGCATGCAATAACTACTTCAAACTTACAGGCAATCCAGTTGGAACTAACAGGGTGCATGAAACACTGAGTTCTGTCCAGAATCGTAATTTATGTAGCATATTCTTCTTCTTCCTGAGGTTGTAAGTGTTCTTTTGTGCTGGCAGTTTTTTTTTTCTAAGGCTCTATCCAGAATCATAATTTATGTACCATATTATTCTTCTTCTTTGGGGTGGATGGATGTTTTGTGGTGGTGGCTTTTCTCTCTTCCTTTTTTTCCTTTTCTTTTGGAGAGGGGGAGATGGGACTAAAAAAAGACATTTAATTTGTAAAAGGTAAGTTGTTGTTTTCCATCAGACTATCCCAAGATTTCCAACATAAAAATCGACATGATTTTTTATATGATATGGAGAAATGCCAATCCCAAATGAATGGAAAAACATAAAGTAACACAAAATAACCAACTAATAAATCCAGGATGAGAGTAACTTGCCTTTTAAATTGTATAAGAACCCAACGGAAACAGAAGAAATAATTCAAGCAGTCATTCTGCGTAAAATAATTGTGTAGCGGGATGTCTAACAACTCCACCAGCTGCCACGACAACAGTAAGCATACATTAGAAAAATGAACAAAGGAAAACATATCTTAACCACCTAGGCAAACAAGTTAGTGAAGGCACTGCTGAGACACCCAACTTCCATTAATACATTAAAAAAAAGAACATAAATAATAATGGACAACCAGGAAGGAAACAAGGTTTTAAATAACTATAGTGGCCATCGTAATGGTAATGGTCACGGTAACGTGGATGTGGGAATGTAACGGGGTAATGTAACTGACGCGGCTACTAGGAGTGTAAATTATTTTTTTCATTTCACAACTCTCTAAAATTATACCGATATGCATGTTTTAATTACAGAATTCTATATATTTGGATTGTTAATGATTTCTTAAGAATTTTATATTAAGTTTTAAGTAGCTGACAACAAGAAAAGTACCATAATTGTTATATTTTTTAACTTTTATTAAATTTTTTATCATGCAAATATTATAAATTAAGTGATCCTAAGTAGCAAATTTAAAGGATTTAAAAAAAAAAACAATAAGCATTAATAGAATGAAAAAAAGTGAGAAAAAGTAAAAGACCAGTCTCATGGAAGTCTGGTGATTGTCCACCCCCACCTGTTTGTAGGCCAAGTGGCCAAGATTAGTAATTAAAAAGAACAAAAGAGGAGGGACGTCAAATGAGGACTCTATTTTTCTTTCTAGAACCGAACAAAAGATGAGAGGGAGAACCAGGGGCAGCCACTGCAGTGCTCGAGAAGAAGAAGAAGAAAAGAAGAAGAAAAAGGAAAAAGAAGAGTATACCTGGGTTCCATGATCTGTTATACATCATGGGTCTTTGTTGATTTGATTGGCTGTTGCAATCTCACATAAATGGTACCGTCACAGGTTCATAGCAGTAAGGACAGTATTTTTCGTTTTCCTCAAATTTTTGGTTTAAAATTATGCATGATTTGATCCCCTCTTCTCCTCTTTCATTTTTCTTTAATTCTGAAAAAATGGCAATTTTCATTGTAGAGCCAAACAAGCGGTAATGGCTGTTACACCCCTGTAATAGCCCTTTATGATCCATACGGCTCAGTAACGCCCGTTACGAATGTTAAATTCAGGCTCAGATATCAATATCGCGGGGTGTAACGGGTTCGGGACTTGGCGAGACCATTACGGCCGTTAAGTAACGTAATGACCGCTATTTGAAACCATGGAAGGAAGTATTGAAGTTCTGATACCATATAAATGCACATCTACCATTCAAAGTTTGTCCTTCATTGTGGTCCTTGGTGTTTACCAAGAATAGAAAGAATGATCATTTTATAAGAGCATGGTCGATTTGGATATCCCTCCCTTTCCCTGGAAGCTAATTTGGCATTCAAAAGTTCCCCCTAAAGCTTCTTTCTTTACTTGGGAAGCTACTGGGAAGGCTATTTTAACGGCAGAAAACTTGAAGAAAAGAGGCTTTCTTTTGGCTAGTAGATGCTACCTTTGTAAGAATGTTGAGTGGGTGGATCATTTGCTTATCCACTGTCATGTCTCGTGGAACTGTTGGAATATTATTTTTGCACTGTTTGGCTTCTCATGGGTTATGTCAGGCTCTATTAAAGACCTTCTGTTGGCTTAGGAAGATTGCAATCTCCCAGTTGAGATTAAGAGAGTTTGGAGAATGGCCCCTATTTGCCTCTTGTGGTGTATTTGGATCGAAAGGAATAACCGTGTCTTTGAAGATCGGGAGCTCTCTATACCTTTCTTCAAAGATGCTTTTTTGCGCCTGTTATTTTTTTGGGCCCAAGAGGCTTTTCCTGTAAATGTTTCTTCTTTTGTAGACTTTTTGGGTTCTCTAAATCAGTTGTAATCCTTTGGGGTTTTTGCCCTTGTTGCCCTTCTTGGGCACCATGATATATACATTTCTTACTTATCAAAAAAAAAAAAAAATTACATGGTGGCACATTATATTATTTTTTCATGGGGCTGTTTCGAAGTCTCATTTTTTAGAGTGCTCCAGGAGAAGGAGTTAGCTTCAATGGATACCTTCTTGGAAGTGTTGTACAGTTCCCCAATAGCAAATAATAGGTCTGATACAGTGAAGTAGATTCCAAGTCCTAATGGGTGATTCACAATGTGTTGCTTTTATCACACATTATGTGGTGGAGGAACTGGGAAAGGTATTTGGAAAGTTCCTTCCAAAATATCTTCTTTTTTCCCCTTTTTTGTGTGTATTTGTGTGCGCATGAATAGTGGCTTTGGAGGCTTTCCTTATTTTGGATAACTTGAGGAAGCAAGGGAAATTCACCCCCAATTGGTGTTATATGTGCGAAGGGGCAAAAAAGTGTACTAATCATCCTTCAATAGAACTTTGTTGATTTTTTGAGATTTATTAAGCATAGCCTAAGGGTTTTTGAGGGTTCTTCTTTGATTACACTCTTGTATAATTTGTAAACTCCTTTATATTTAAAAATTTAGCTACTCATCAAAAATATTTTTACGTTTATGATCTAAAATTGAGAACAAAATTTGTCCCCCCTACACTAAATTCCTGGTTCCATCCCTGCTAGAATAGGTTTTTTGTGCACATCGCATTACAAGGGTTGCACCCCTCTAGCATGTCTTTTTTTTTCTTGACAAGTGGCCCTCGGGGTGGAAGTTGAACCTAGAACCTTGAGGCTATTACCCAAGCCTCTTCCCAACTCATCCAACCCCGAAGGTTCTTTATTTCCAGTTATCTTTCGATGTTTTGGATGGACAAGATATCTTTTTTCTCAGTATCTGTGATTAATTTGATGCTTACTCTTATAAACCAATGAAATACCTATGGTTTGATACATAATAAATCGTCCATCATTTTTTACAGATAGACTTACAAGTTCAATAATCGATATCCCTCTTTTCATTAATTCTGTAAGAGTTAAATTCTTTTGAATTAGCATTATATCCAAACTCATTTCTCTCCTTTGAATAGAGGATATAGAGATTTCCCTTGGATTTATTAGTCTAAGCAACAAACAATATACCTTGATACACTATTAGTGGATAAAAACATTTCTTTCACTTTTGAATCCCAAACAATTCGATTAGGGTCATACACAAAGATTTAAGGTCATTTCTTCAAATTCCTTTCCATTTCTAAGTTTATAGCCTTTGCAATAGCTTTGTCGTTAGGCGGAAGTGGCAAATCGCTTGCCTTTGTTTTTTTTTCCCCCTAAAAGTAAGATGTATATATATTCAAAAGCACCCGCAGGGGTGGGGGGGAATCCATATTTACAAAAGGAAGCCTCTACAAAATAGGTCTCAAAGACCCCAAAAAATCCACTAAAGAGCCTACATACAAAGGGTGGGCTCTTTTAGCAACCCCCCCCCACCAAAAAAAAAAGTCTTTAAAAACAAAAGAGGAGAGTTCCTCATGTGCACCAAATCAAACACAAAGGAGCCATCCTCCAAACCTTCCTAACCTCCCATTTCACCCTTCAGCAAAGAAGCCAACATTACCCAAACACAACCATAGATGGTAAGCAAAAAACACCAAGATTCTTATCCCATGAGCAATGAACTAAAAATGATCAACACTTTCTTCCTCCCCTTGCACATGCAACACCTATTCGCCATTTGAAAACCCCTTTGCTGTAAGTTGTTCATGGTCAAGATAGCTCCCCAAGTCACTTCCCAAACAAAGAAAGCAACCTTTGAAAGAACTCGCAAATGCCAAATCAATTTCCAAGGGAAGTGCCTCTCTTCCCTCCTCACCAACTCATAGTAGAAAGAATGCATAGTAAAGTGACAGGCTTTCCAAATCAATTTGTCTTCTCTCCCGATGACCACCTTGCATCTTCCCAAAACTCCCAACAACCTAACCCCCTCTTCCATTTCCCAATCCAAAAATGTCTTCCTAAATCTTGGAGACCACACCTCCTCCCCACACATCCTAGAATAGCAATCCACCACCCCACACTCCTTGTCAATAACAATGTTGAATAAATTAGGGAAAATAACTTTCAAGGTCCCTTCCCCAGACCACTCATCCTCCCAAAATCTCGCTCTTCTACCAACCCCCACTTCAAACCAAATTTGTTGTTTAAAATCTTCCAACCCCTTTCGGAGAATCTGCCACAAACCACAACCCAATCTTCTTTGAAACCTCTCAATAATCGGGTCGCAAATCCTACAAGACTTAAAAGAAACCCCCAAAGGTATACCCAAGCATAGTTGTTAACATCTTACGATACGTTTCGATGTGGACATAAAACGATACATATCTTATAGCTGTATCTTTTTGCACTGTATCTTATGATATGTTTCGATAAGCACAATACACGAGATATGAGAAATCAGGTTAAACGACATCAATTTAACCTCTTTTTTATTGTTTTCGTTATATACATAGGAAGTATTTTTTGTTTGTTTGGTTTTATATTGACCCTTTGTAACGCCTAGGGATGTCTCCTCAAACAAGAAAGAAGGAAAATAAGTATTTTGAGAAGACGTGGATGATGAATGAGCACATACAAGAAGTTAAAGAAAAAAAAGAACGTGAAAAATTGTTAGTATATGATGATGGTAACAATGATATTGATGCCATTAAAATTGGATATTAAAATGAAAATGAGATGAATTATAAAAATGAATAATTTTAAATTTTGTCTTGATGAACTACATATTGGATGGATTATTTAATTTTAGTTTGAAATTCGTAGTATTTATAAATCTTGATTCTTATATTCCATGAAATTTAAGTTATTTTTTTACAAGTGAGTTCAAATATAATTTTTATTATTTTAATCACATTTTATACATTGTATTTATATAACATTATATATAACATGATACAATATATTTGAAAAATGAGACAACTATGCTTGGTACAACTTGATTTTTAATAATTAGATAAATAATAATAATAATTTATATATCTAATTTGTATGACAAGCAAATTGAGATGTTATTTTCATATCATTTTAAACATTATATATATTCATGTATATTATATATATATATATTGATTTATTTAATTATATTTTTAAAAAAGTACACGTATCTACGATACACGATACGATACGCATTCTGATACACGTTTTGATAACTATGTACCCGAGTAAGTAGATGGGAGGGGACCCCACCCTATATCCCAAAATGGCAGCCAATTTGTCCATCTCTACGATTTCCCCCACCAAAATGACTATCACCTTACTTACATTCACCTTCAACCCAAACACCAACTCAAAGCATTATAGGATACATTGAAGAAATTTAAATTTCCTTTCCTTAGAATCACAAAAATCGATTGTATCATCCACAAATAACAAGTTGGAGACCTCCACCCTTCCCCCTCTCTCAACTTTTACTTTGAACCCTTGATTAAACCCCATTCACTGACCCTATCTAAGAAGAACGGATATAGACACAAGACACGAGACACAGATACGACACAACAGGGACATGCCGACAAAGAATTTTTCAAAAAACTAGGATACACTGGAAACACGCTAAATAATATATATGAATATATAATTTAATTCTAACATTATTTCAATTAATTTTAAGATTACCAATTAAAAATTATTATTAAAAATAAAGACCTATTTTATGACATGTTTCATTAAGTTGATTTACCAAAAATTAAAATAATTTTTTAAACTAATTTAGTGATAAAAAATAAGTATATTAATAAAGTAAATAAATTTAAAAATTAAAAATATAAATTATTATTTGATCCAACAAATAATAAAGGTTGTGGTACCAAGCAAGAAAAGTATTTTTAAACTTTTTTTAATAATAAAAGTTAAAATAAGAGTTAATACAAATCAAATAAATTTAAAGAATTTAATAAATATTATAAAATAGGATTTAATAAATAAAACTAAAGGGGGTTTAAACTAAATTAAAGATTCTAAGATATGTTATAAGAAAAGAAAAGAAAAGAAATTACTAAATAAAACTAAAGGGGAACACGTAGACAGTAAAACAAAAAAAAGGGAGGGGAGGGGGGGTGGGTGCTGTCAATCATTCGACTAAAAGCCTCCATACCCCATTGGAGATCCATTCACCAACACCGATTAAGACATGGTAGAGATACATCTCCATATCCATTCCCTCCACCTCAGCCCAAAGCCCATTCTCATCACATACATCAAATGACGCAATCATAAGCCTTTTCATGTTGTGAAAGAGTTGAACAATGAAAATAGATGGTGAATGCTTGATCGAATTGATCACGTCCTCTATTTAGGAACAATACCAACCTACTCCTTACCACTCTAGGGGAATTTTAGTCATAGGTTCTACAGGAGCTAGACGATCTTATTTGCTCAAATACCTAGCAAAAAACTCCTATGTTCCTTTCATTATGGTATTTCTAAATAAGTTCATGGATAACAAGCCTAGGATTGGTGTATTCTTTTATATCCTATACTTTTCACAGATAGAGCCAAGTATTACAACTCTTTTTACCCATCCTATATACTGTCCTTTTCATTCCATGTTGGAATAGAAACTTTAACTTATTAGATTATTACATGATTAGAGCACCTTGTTTACATGTGCTCCAATGTTTTTCAGGGGAGTCCATCATGCAATTAAAAGACAATTAAGAAATTGATTTTTGACTCGATAACTTTGAGAGAACAATAGCCCGACAAATAGCACCTTTCGGTACGACTACCTTGTTACGACTTCACTCCAGTCACTAGCCCTACCTTTGGTATCCCCCTCCTTGCAGTGAAGAGGTTTTTCAAACCAAAAAAGGTCTTTTTCTCTATCTCCATTTTCAAGTATTTTGATCTTCGAATTTTCAAAATTCCCATCCAGATAAGAAGTTTAATAAATTGGGCTATTTTTATAAGGCATATTGAGTATTGCTTCTTTGATCACAACAACAATAACAGCAGCAATATGAGCATATCACGATTGCTAGCTCCTATGACTCAAATACACATTAATTCTCAAGCCCCGCAATTATTTGCTACGAAATCTCCATGAATAGAAACAAAACCTTATTCCATGAGGTTCCTCTTTTTTATTCTTAAGAAAGTTCCTAAAATTCAAGGAATTCTTTGATAGTTAGAATAGATTCGTAGACCAGGTCGATTGATCCGTTTCAAATTTAAAAGATTTCTATAGGACCTTCATATATTCTTTCTATGTCGCGGACTTGAAAGCCCCTACTTGGAGAGGCCTCATTCTATTTAGCCCTTATTTTCATATTTTTCATTTCTTACCTTAATTTTAAAGCTAATTGTTGGAAGAAAATAAGTTTCTTAAAATTTTGAATCTTGCATCTTTTTTTATTGAAAAAAATGAACAACCTAAGAGGCGGTCTATAAATTTTGATACATATGTTAATGTTAAAGTTAAAGCCATCCACATAAAAGGCCGTATCCCATTTAACTTTGGATTCTAGAGTTAATTCATGTGTCTTTCTTACTCTGGAGGGAGGAAGAAAATGGAATAGCATCAATCATTGATAAACTTACGAATAGAATTTTAAGTTCCTCTCATCCATCACCCAATGGTCTCCAACCGTCAAGTCAAAAATGATATTCATTAAACTCACTCTTCCTCCAAGGTTAGCAATTTTATGGAAGAACATACTATTCTTGTAGCCTTGTCTAAACAAAGTGGTCGTGTTTTTTTCGATACAAAGGGATTTCCTCTATAATTTCAAGGTTTTGACCTCCTTTTATAGTGATCCTATATGGCCTTTTGACTACTAGTATATTGTTTCTGCTCTTCATGCCAGCAGCGTACCTTTTAGTTGCAATGACTTGCACAGAGCCAAAATATAAGATACACATCACTAACAAAAAAGCACAAGGGATTTATTCAACAAAATTAGCCCACAAAGTTTTGAACAAATATCAACTTATCATGGGTGTATGTTTACACCACAGAGAGAGAGAGAGAGAGAGAGAGATACCTTTGATAATGCGAAAAGTTGAGTGTGCATGCCATTTTGGTCTCGGTTAAAATTTGGTCCAAGCCGTTCCATCAGTGCTACAAAGCACCAAAAAGATTCTGATTCATCCTTCATTACGAATAATATCGGGGACAGAAGATCACTCATACCCTACACGATAGAATAAAGGTTTTTCAAGAGCAAAATACACAGTAAAGCATCCACAACTGTGTATATGTACAGATAAAGAAACCTTTGCAATATGACTGATATAAACAAGCAATATAAGAACAATAATTACATTTCGCAGTGCAGGAACCCAATAATATGGGTTCAACACTAGAATAGCCAACCATCGCTTATCATGACAACTATCACTTCTGCTGCTATTACTACCTTTTTTATCAGAAACATCATATATTATTAGTGAGGGATAAATAAAATGACAGACAAGACATCCAGTCCTGTCAAACAAGGAGCAAAAGATTTTTTTTTGTGTACTATATTAGCACAATGTTTTTTAGTTGTCTGCAACATCAGTAACAAGAGAATAGATTTCTGGAAAAAGATTCATGAAATTGAAAAGGCTCACATGACATTACTTAAATGCAACTGTTAAGTTGATTTGTGATGGCACTATTTTTATATAGGTAGTGGAATTGTGATACTTCTTGTTGAGTATACAATGTTTTGAATTCAACATGGATGGCTTCAAATTTGAACCATTTTTGTCACTCCCAACTAGAGAACTGAAATTTAAGTAAAGGTGTAATCAAAATTTCCCATTTCCAAAGCTTTGATTCATGACTATGAGCGTCAATCAAAGACAAAAATCTTGTGACAATTACCTACTGTGCCAATCTAATCGCACAAGATTTAAGTTTTAAGTCTTGAACCTTTCGACAAAATTTTTTAAGGAATACACCTTCATCATTATATACAAACTAATGCAGCAGCTGGGATAGCCAGGAAAATTTATGGAGCATCCAAAACACTTCAAAAATGCCTCATAATGAGTAAGAGGATCTAAGGATCAGATGATATCCCCTGCTGCAGACTTAGAAGAGGCTGTTTTAGGGCAACCTTTTGTATTTCTTGTCTGCTGAAATAGAAGCTATATTTACAGCCCCTTTATCTGTCATTTTCTCATTATTTTCCTTCTTGTTTTCTCTACTATCTACTTATTCTAATCGAAGGTTAGCTGGTTAACTGTCCTCCTTGTTCAATTGTTGAACTAAGGAAGCGAGGCATAGCTTCAACTTGCATTAAAAAGTTGCATCAGGTTGGTTTCAAAGCCTCACAAGTCTTGCTGCCATCTATTCGAAATAATGCCTCCAGGAAAAAGACCACATCGGGCTACTACAGCATCCCAACTGAAGCTAGGTATAAGATTGAACAACTAAGGAGACAAGTTGAGATATTGACCCATTGCCTCGACAACTTGAGCCCACAACTCAAGAGGACGATGCCTTTGAATCATGATTTTTCCAAAAGCCCCTTGTTTGTACCCTAATCATGCTCAGACGCTGATTGAGCGCCACGAGTAATGGGTCGCGTGCATGGAAGACCATCAGGCCTCAAACCAAATTATGAGCTAAGTATCAATGTTATCTCTTTGAAATTGATGGCAGATGTACTTGAGTGATACAAGGATCAACTATAGATTCCTAGGCCATTTGGGAAAAGGTGCAATGAAAGACCAAGAAGACCAAAGAAAGAGTTTGATCAAGTTCAGAATCTTGGAGTTATTATGATTAGTGACTTTGATCACTATTCTTAGTGTATTCCTAATTTTTGATATAAAGGTTTCAAACTTGTTTGTACTGTCAACATTATCTTATAAATTTGCAAATTTTGTTCCCTTTGTCATAAATAATTTATTATATACTATTTAGGATTATTTTCATATCATATATTACTAATATGAATAATAAATATATATATATATATGACGTCACGGTTCGATTCCAGTTGACTTGACAGTTGAACTTGTGACCCGGTCTTTTTTCCAGGTTTGCCAAATGGTTTGGGTTTTAAAACATTGCTTCCTAATGACTCTCTTGGAGGTTTATGGTGTAGCTATGTTGCATGATATTTTAGTGATACAATATATCCGTTAGATTTCATATTTTGTGTTAGTGCATATATAATTCTAAGCGTACTTTGAACACTGCCACGTGTATAATGAATAATGGTATCAGTTTTTGCTTACAACTTTTTTTGTAGTATTAAAATCTTTAATCATTGTGTAGACAAGTTCTGTCTCACTGGAATTTTTTCTTTGCGATCCTAGATCATGTGGGTAAATTTATTTAAGTGCATGGGACTCCAACACAGTCAAACCACTCATTAACCTTGTACTAGCATGTTTATGTAAATATGTTTTGCTTTATGTTTACGAAATTACATTAATCCCCAGATTTTACTTCAGTTTCGTTAATATGTATTATTTCCAAGCATTTTCAAGTTTGGGCCAAACAAAATGACCAGCTGAAAGAAATTCAATACATTGCAGATGTCGAAAAGTAACTTCTATACAGTCATCTACAAACCCATGAAGTCCTCACATGCTGAAGCGTGAAGCCCCAAGATTTTACTTCAGTTCCATTTTATTTTGTATTAATTCCAAGCATTTTCAAGTTCAGGCCAAACAAGATGACCAGAAGAAAGGAACTTGATACATTGCAGACATGGAGAAGTAATTTAACTTCTATAAAGTAATCTACAAACCCATGAAGTCCCAACATGCTCCGACAATAATTAAAGTGTGGAGTAATTACCTGACAGTAACCAAGATCAAAGTTATAGAATGAGTATGTCAGCAATATATCACGTAAAAGATCCACATTTGGATTGTCATCGCCATCATAGAATGAAAGTGATCTATCAGTCCTTACCTTGAAAAGAGATGGTAAATACAATTAACAGTTTTGAATGTAAAACTGGTTTCTTCAATTTATCTGACAAAATTAATTTCAGGTTGAGAATGAGTGTGCTAATTTCAAGCATACCACATCTTTGTCAATAAGGCCTTTCCTCTCCCTGAATTTCGTAAATCTTCTTGCTTGTTCTGGGGATATACTCTGAAGAAAAAAAATATGAACACATACATCAGCCATCAGGCCTTGTAGAAAAGCTTGCTGGAGGGAGGGGGAAATACACAAACACACAAAAAAGAAAAAGAAAAAAAGAATGACATCACACCAGTTTGTCAAGAGATAAGAGAAATTATGTTACAAGTTGCCAATAAACCAAAAGGTATATGGGTATCCAAAAACAACAGGTACATACTTCCTTTTAAGAGATGAAATGAGAAAATATACATACTACAGTGATGCCAGACAATGCCCAGGTACAATTTCAGAAAAAGGGCCATTAGCTGGCACAGTAATAAAACAGGGGGAAAATAAATCCTTACAATAAAGAATATTCAAATTAGTTACCATGCAAAGGAGAACGTACTCCATGCAAACGCGCACACACCCATATCAAGCAGTAAAACATGGGAATACAAAGTAAGGTATGAATAATTGCAAACCTGCCATTGGTGTTTTATTGTCTCATACTCTGACTTTTTAATTGACAAGTGATATTCCCTCTCTGCATATGTTGAATCATATGCATGGTATCCCAACAGGAATGGCCAGACCTGTATTCATATTATGAGTTCTGATGATATAGCTGCAAAGTCAACCAGAGAGAGAGAGAGAGAGAAATAAGCTCACAACTTATTCTATATTATAGTGTACAAACCTCTTTCCGTAGTCGGTGCTCAACTCCTCCATAAAATATTCTCCTTCTAAGAGCTTCTGAATCCATGACTCGACCCTCAGAATCAAAGAAAGCGGCCCACTGAAAAACCCAAAAAATAAGAGGGAGACATTCTAACATCAGAATGCATGAAGACACCAGTTCTTGCGAATGAAGGGAGAGAGAGGGAGAGAAAAAGAAAGAGACTGTAGCAAACATAAAATTTCCTTTTTGACGGGAAGGCTCAACATAAACAAATGCATGCATGATGCATCTGAACCTGCAATGAAGTGGGCTCCTCAAAAGGGCCCAAATCTATCAAGGCTTGTCTTGGAAAACAAGTGCATAGCAGTTACTGCATCACTAAGTATAAGGGTATTTCAGTAATTTTCTGATTTGATAGATAGTCATATTTCAGTAAGTTTTACATATGAGGTCAACGTTTTCTCTGGGGATTGTTATTTCTTATTGTTGGTTGGAATTAATTTAGTCATTCAATAAATTAATTTGGTATTTCTTCTAAAGTTTTTTTTTTTTATATACAAGTAAAAGTTGGGTAAAGAACGCCCAAGGGAAGATAACTCAAACAAAATTAGAGCCTTGTGCGTCTCAAAAACTCTGCAAAAGCATCAACAGAGGGTGCATTTGACCCAACTATCCATATATATAAGACTCAAAAAAATAACTTTTAACTCTACAACGGGACATTCCTTCCCCTTCAAAAACTATAATATTTCTTTCTCCCCGTACACCCTATAAAAGATACAGCAGAGCCACATCCCAAGATATTCAACTACTTGAGCACTCCTCCTGCAACCCCCTCTCCAAATCCTAAAAAGATCCAACACCAAACGATGCATAACCCAAGTACAACCCTTCTAAAGTTCTTGTTTTGGTCAAATTTTTCTATATTCTAAAGCCCTAATTTGAATTGGCCTGAGGAATCGTTTCTTGCAATCCAGCCCATTAGTGCTAAGGAACTTTTTATTTTGCAGGAGCTCAAGGTTTTTTTCTTTTCAGTGAAGAAAAACTCCCAAATGTAGGGTGTTCAGGCCTGGCTAAACCTCGGATTTGAGCAACCACCCCCAAGCCAACGCATCATGCAGGAGCCCAAGTTTGGGTTGAAAGTTGCAACTGTATTGAGTAGGTCAATTTTTAGAAGATTTTGTGTAACATTTATGGCTGCTTGACTAAGAAGCACGGACACTCTAGTTTAGCTCACGTGTCCATGTCGAATACATGTCGGACACCGACACCCTCGGACACTTCTCAGACACGTGTCCAGACACTTGAATCATAGATGTTGATAATTAAATGAGGAAGTTTTTTAATTTTTATTTAATGGCTTTGTTATTTTAATATCTTAATAATATTTTTTAAATTTGTGTATTTTTATGTCAAGTTTAATTGAAATAATATTAGGTTTTTATTATATGGTCATATAAATATATATATATATATATTCAACATGTCCCTAACGTGTCCGTGTCCTAACTTTTTTAAGAAATAACGTGTCTGTGTGTCCGTATCATGTCGTATCCGTATCCGTGCTTCTTAGCCGCTTGACATAAGATGAGGATAAAGTTAATGGTTTGCTAGGTTAGAACGAGTATGGAGAGTTTATATAGCAAGTATCTATCCAAAACAAAATATTAAATAGCAATATATGCCCACTCAAAACAATTTTCATTTATTATTTGTTCATCAAAAACTAATCATTTTCATGCATAATGTTTTGAAGATTGCAGTTGAGAAATAATGGTCCTCAATTAACTTTATCAAATAACTGGAAGATAGTTTCACAGCCTAACACAATAGAATTGTCAAAGGATTATCATTTTGACAATCTGTTGATACACAGACCGAAAATACTTCGCACAAAGAATGTGTGCCAGACTCATATATATGACTGCCACAAACACAATAGCTATAATCTAGAAAGTCTGGTCCTGATCACTTGAGCGAGCACAATAGCATAGTGGACGTATGAGAGAGATAGAGACATATATCGAACAAAGTATATTTCAAGATGGCATCTTTAACCCTTGACTACCACTGAGTGTGAGTAACCATCTCAGATTTACTATAAACCTTAGTCCCTTAATTTTAGAATGGGAGGTTTATTATCTCCAACAATCCATTGTTCCCACCTTAATTGTGAAAACAAGCATTACTAGCGATGTAATAAGATGAGCGTTCATGGTAAAAAAAAATTATATTAATAAGACAAAAATACCATTAAAAAATTAATCATTAGAAATCACTTTTTTATCAAAAAATAAAAGGTATTCATGAGAAATCATTGATGCTAGAAAAGGAATTCCATTCAATTCACTACCATGAATTGCACAACCATATCAAGACAGGATCTATGATTTGGAACCATATTAAGTGATTTTTTCATAAATAGTTTAAATGAAGTACTGTGATGACAATTACTACATAAACATTATAAAAATTATTTGCAAACGATGTTCCAACAAAATACCATGGACACATAATAAATGAAATTGTGAAATCGTAGGTTTTAGATAGTTATCAATATTTCCTTGCCAAGAACCACTGATATCACCAAAAGGAACTTAATGATGAGTTGATATGAAATGGGATCGATTTTTTCTTTTTTTATTTCTTCCACAGCCCCCTTTTTTTTCTCTTTTCTTTCCTTTTTTTTTTTGCCACTCTTTTTGAGAGGAGAAAGGGAAACCAAGCAAACTTAACTTCTATATTTCTAAGCATGATCCAGTTTATGCTGCATGGGCATGGACAAGATAAAATATGAATGTGCCAACAAAGTAGATTATAATGGGCAGAGAGGTAAAAAAAGAAAAGAAAGAAAGGCAAAAACCCAGCAAGTACAAGACAGTAAATAAAAAAGATGCATTTTTATCTTGCTTCTCCTCCTCCCAGATCAAAACTCCAATATATCTATCCTTTTCTGTTAGAAATTGATAGTTTTGTACAATCAATTAGTAAAGTTTTCTTTATAATAAGAAATGAAGTGGCATTGTGTGACAGTTATAGTGCTATGTGTCAACTCCAGGTTAATCACATGTTAAAATGTGCGTCTAACATAATTTTGTTTCAAAATGATGTGCCCATCCAAGGCTTGTGGGAAATTTCTGTAGTTGATGTCACATCCAACATGGTGTTTAACACCGAATTACATCATTTGCTGAAATGTCCATGCAGCATGTATTACAACTGACAAAAAAACTTGTAGTTCAAAGTCAAATTAGAGAGGCATCTAAGAATGGGAAAGAAAGAGAGTTGGGTCTCATCTAAAAGGCCCACAATAAAAAAGAAGTGCCTCACTACAACTCAACAACTAAATGGGGAGCAGGACCAAAGGTGCAACAGATAATCATCTCCGCTTCTTCAAAGCTAGGGAACTCCCAAAGAGAGAGAGAGAGAGAGAGAGAGAGTGTGTGTGTGTGTGTGTGTGAGAGCGCGCATGTGCATGCATGCGTGCAGGATACAGACACTGATGCACATGAAGTAATTATGTCAGGACAACATAGCATGACTATATAATAGTTATTTATCAAAAAGTGTTGATATCATAAATGTATCGTGCATGCACAACAAAGTGAGAAAAAAGAAATAGACATCTAGGTTTCTAATGGTACTCTAAATTCTTTTTATCAAGATATAAATAACTATATACAATCATGTCAAGAATATTTCTTATTAAAATTTTATCTATTCTACCATGATTTCTTGAGCAGATAATGACCGTTTTTATGGCTTGCAGGCATTTATTATTACTTTATTACAAGAAGATGGAGCCCACACAATCTTAGTGTGAAATTGTGAAAGTAGCCAAGTTATCCAATCTACTGTTGTTGACAATAATATCCACGTCCATGTCCACAAACGTTAAGAGAAACATAAAGGTGAAATGAATATAACGTAACAAACTATAAAATAGCCAAAAGATGGAAAAGGACTGTTTGGCACTGCTTACCCAATTTGGAGGGAAAAGGCATAGAAAAGACACTAGCAACAACCTTAACAGCAGTAGAATAAGACAGCCATAGAATAACTTATCCAAGAGCATGATCATTTTTAGAAGAAAGATATGTTATATAGGACTCCATGAACTCATTAAGTTTAATTGATCCATTGTCAAGAAATTGACAGAAAAGCAAAGTCCTTACCTCATCCGACCCCAAAGGAGGCTGGCGTGGTTTTCCCCATACTAGTGTTAATTTATCAACCTGCCAAAAGAAAAAACATCATTAAATTAAGATGCCACACAATGAATGAAGATTTTATACATCCATCAACATGGCGAAAAAATAGCACATGAACCTAGTTAATAAAATAGCACATGAACCTAGTTAATTCAAAAGGAAACATACACCAATCAAATCTTCATGAGAGCATTTGGCTCATCAAATTCTAATGCTTGGCAAGCCTACAACCCCACTCTTCCTAGATCCTTCATTGTTATTGAAAAGTGATATATGAAGTACCAATGATAATACTTAACAGTATGCTACATTCTCATATATCATACATCACTCTAGGTAATATTACCCAAAAAGATAACGCATTCAGGCCAATCATTTGCATGTGTAAATAATAAAGGTACCGTAGAGGGACCAAAATAAAATTTTATTCACAAAAATCCCCCGCATATTTCTGAAGAAATACGAAAACAATTGCCATGAGGAAAAACTGGACATTCATTGTTCATTTTTAAAGTAAGGGGGGAAAACAGAAAGCTTAATAAAACCAAAGGTTCCTACTGGTACCTCCTTAAAATTGATTAGCTCAAAAGTTCCCACATTGGTGGCAGCTTCTTCATCATGATTTAGTTTCGTACATGGGATTTTCTGTTTAACAAGGATAGAGGTCTGCATCAGACAGTCCCACAATGGAAGTTCAGATTTTTCAAAATTAAAGAATGAAATTAGTGTGAGGGAAACCAGAGAGAATGTAGTTCTGCTCAGCCACACTTCCACTCGTAACTTAATTTTATTATCCACACATCAGGTGGCAATAATTTGAAGCAATCAAGCCATTTCCTTGGAAGGATGACAAAAGTAGCCAAAAATGATCTAATTTCTCAGTTAGTGTCAGGGGAAATGAATTCAACTATTCATTTCCAGTGTCCAAAAAGCCTGCTAATAAAACGTATCTATATTTTAAAATTACAGTGAAATCTCAACCCAAAGAGTCAAAGACCAACTGCAGTATAACAGCTAGAGAAATCACCAACATAATATAATGGTTCAAACAGAATGAGGCCAATGACCAGCATAAAAATTTCCCTTATTTGCCCCTTACACAGAAGAAGAGTAATCATAATATACAATAGTCAACAATCATCTGCTGCTGGTAGATAATGCAACTGGATTACATATAGTTATAGTTCACAAAAGAAAGAAAAAGAAGAAAAAATTTCATTATACATGTGTGGGCGTAACAGACCAGTAAATTCATAAATAATTTCTTCTTCTTGCCATTTGCATTACAACACATCTAAAAAATTGAAAAAAAAGAGTATATCCAAGACTAGAAATTTCATTCGTGTTGAGAACTCAGTAGTGAATCGCAACAAAGTTCCCTGACATAAATATATTTACAAAACAGTAAGAAACAACAGATTACCTCCGGAGGATCCGAGGCTACAGGAATTTCATCTGGAACTTTCTGTTCATCATTGGATGCCTTGTTTCGAGGGTGATCATGGGAAGACTGACTATGGTTTCTCCTCTGATTAGCACCAAATCCATCACCATGAGTTTCACGAAAGAGCTGTGAGGTTGTTTCTCGTGCAAATTTGGTAACAAGAGAAAATTTCTCCAAAACTTGAATTGAAAGATCTCGAGAAGGATCATGAAACTTTTGCCTCTGCCTTCCATTTTGTTGAATATTACTGGGACAACCATCAAGGGTGCTCCCATCAGTCCTCTCTTGACTTCCATGTGAGGAGGAATCACTAACCGAAACAGATGAAGACGGCCCATTTGCAACAGGGACAGCCCTAGGCAGCTCCAAAGAAGACAAAGTTCTCTGTAGAAATCAATTTAAAAGATGAGGGGGATTAAGAACAGCAGTTATTCATCAAAAGGTCAAGCAATAAAAACTAATGTAACCTAGAACGTGAATCGTTACGGTACGTGGGACGGGAACAAAAACGCAGATCGTTACTTGTTATAGAACATGGTGCATTAGGAGTAGGCTTCTTCGGATCACTTTATTGGAACGAAATACGTTTATTTAGAACGTGATATACTTTTTTATTGTATTTGTAATATATTCATATATATGTGTGTGTGTGTGTGTGTGTCTATATATATATACATATATATACACGGGAAAAATTTCAATGAATCCAAGCTATTATAAAATAAAAATTACAATGATATATGAATGTATTTTTTTGTTTGTTGTATTCTTTTTGGACTTTTGATATTTTAGATTGGAACGCTAAATCTTGCATTCCAAATCACAAATGATCAACATTTTGGATCGTGCAATTCAATTCGCTAGGTGGGGAACGAATTGTGGTAACTATGAGTGGAACCTTATTTTTGCCCTCTTCCTTTGTATGTGGGTCATGCCTCGCTCAGTCAAAGGCCTCCTTTTTAGTTGGGAAGGGAATAGGGTTAGGAAGGCCTTAAGAAAGGTACGGCGTATGGCCCCGCTTTGACTCCAATGGTGTTTGAAGAGGGAGAGAAACATTAGGGTTTTTTCGGGGAAAGAACTATCCCCTAATAGATTTAAGGATAATTTTTTTTTTAGGGTGCTTCACTTTTGGATGAACAAAGCTTACCCTTTTTATGTACTTTGTTTTGTTGCTTTTGGGGGAATTGCAACTGTAATTTTTTTTGTCAGGTTCCCTTTTGAATATATTGATTTCCCCCCCACAGGTGCCTTACATATAATACACTTTAGAGAATATCTCCCCAGATTATTTTTTTTAGCAAGTAATATATGCAGGAAGGCCTTAAGAAGGGTATGGTGTATGCCCCCGCTTTGACTCCTATGGTTTTTGTAGAGGGAGAGAAACATGAGGGTTTTTGAGGGTAAAAATTATCCCCTAGTAGATTTGAGGAAAAAACTTTCGAGGGTGCTTCACTTTTGGATGAACAAAGCTTAATCCGTATATATACTTTTTTTTGTTGATTTTGGGGGAATTGTAGCTATAATTTTTGTTGTCTGGTTCCCTTTTGTATATATTGATTTTCCCCTTACAGGCGTCTTTAATATAATACACTGTACTTATCCAAAAAAAAATCTATATACACATGTACACAAAACCACAAAAGAAACTAAAAATTCCTTGGAAAAACTTACGACTACTCCAAAACAAAAGAACGGAGAGAATCTCTCCCCATAAACCTTTTTTTTTTTTGGTAAGTAATATATGCCCAAAATATGAAATCAGGATGAACATATATGTGTCATCCATACCTTCACTACCAACCACCAAAACCCGCTATGCTACCTCTACTGACCCTCAAACTCAACACATTCTCTCCTATCCAAACTTCACTCACTCAGCACTTATAGCTCCACTACTAAATGTCAATGCTTCACTAGCTACCCTTCCCCACTTCCAACAAAAGCTCCTCCAAAATGCACCCTATTGGATCTTCACAACCCACCTCCTCCCCTATCTCTGTCCCCAACTTCAAAAGAAAAGCATCCTTCTGTCCTTTTCAAACTAAGCAAAATCCCTATCCATCTCCACGTGACTCTATTCACTACCCATTTTTATTGCCATAAGTCCTCTATCACACCCACATATAATCCATCTGTGAGAAAACTCCTATATTATACACTATCATGTCTTTTGTGCCTTGAAAAAAATAATGTAATATTTCATTATATTCTAATAACTACTTGCAGCATAGAATCTCTTCTCCAATATGGCCACTTTCTTTGGCTAGCAGATGCTATTTTTGTAAGAACAAGGAGGAAAGGGTGGATCACTTGCTTATTCACTATCATGCCTCCTGGAGCTGTTGGAACATTATTTTTGCTTTGTTTGGCTTCTCATGGGTGATGTCTGGCACAGTTAAAGATCTTCTGTTGACTTGGGAAGGTTGCAAGCTCCCAAAGGAGATAAGGAGAGTTTGGAGAATTGCTCCTATTTGCCTCATGTGGAGCATTTGGACTGAAAGGAACAACAGAGTTTTTGAAGACTTGGAGCTCGCTACTCCTCTCTTAAAAGACTCATTTTTGCGTTTATTATTTTTTTGGGCCAAAGAGGCTTTTCCTGTAAATGTCTCTTCTTTTGTAGATTTTTTGGTTTCCCTAAAGCAATTGTAATCTTTTGGGGTTTTGCCCTTGATGCCCTTCTTGGGCACCTTTATATATACAAATTTTACTTATCAAAAAAAAAAAAAAAGCTTCAAAATTACAATGTTCGTAACAGGATTCAATCTAGTCCAGATATCCAGTTCATTTGAAATTGCCGTTTCCCCATGTGTGCAATTAATTATGGGGTTTCAACGAGGTATAGAATTACAACATCAACAAATGGCATGCAAGGTTTCAAACTTCAACAAATTTCTACCTCTTCCCCACCCCCTGCAGCTATAGGGAAAAGAACAGGAAATAAAAGCTTTGGAATTTAAGTAGAATAAAGGGAACAATGTTGCTTTAGGATGGTTGGGAAAATGGAAATTATGAATTGCATGTGTACAGTAAAAAACAAATATGATGATGAAGCATAACAGGATCCAATTTCTAGTATGATTTACTTTATGAAGCAACCACAAAAATTTAAGTTATAGGAAACCAAACAAGTACTCAATATGAAGCGCACCTGCAGGGGATCTTGAAAATCATTAACAAGAAATACATTTGCATCTTCTGCTGACCTGGAGAATAATTATGTAATGAGAATTTAAAAATAATCTGATCTGGTGAAATCGCCACAACCTAAAAATGGAAATGACAGTAAACAAATTAACAACCTAAATTTCCCATCTTCCCCATGTTTATGATGTGACACTATTAAACGTATAAGAATAGGTAATAGACAATGACATCAGTAATGGCAACTCTGTTTTTTATGATATACACACTAACATCAAATATGATATCATACTCATGTAAAAATCGAGTGCATTAGACAATAACCAAATTATCATGAACTACATGTGAAAAACCTATAAACAAGGATCAACATTTCATTTCAAAGTATCAATTTCATTCACCTAGGAAATGGAACTTTTCGGAAACATTTTGGAAACACGATGGAATCGATGAAAAAAAATAGTAACACTTGGAAACATAAAGTAAAATAAATGAATGTGTGAAGATGAGCATTATTAACTAACTGAAAATGATTTAGCCTTTAGGCTTACACATCCATTTACACAAAAGGATGTTGGGTAGAATTGGGAAGTAAATATAAATATAAATTAGTCATTAATACCAAATAATTATTTACTAGTAAAAAACAAGTATAAAGGATTTTAGAGCTATTTTTCCTGTAGTATTAAATTATTATAATTTTCTACAAGAATTTGGGATTATTACAAGTAATTACAACACTATAACATAATAGGTATGTAATGTGTTAATATACATGAAGTGGATAATTTGACACAAGTTAAGCTATTATGATTAGTACAATTTTAGTACAACAAATAACAAGTTAAGCTATTATGATTAGTAACTAAATATTATAATAAATTGTTCATCTAATAAAGAGTACACTAGCCAACCTTCCAACATATTATATGTCACTTTTCCCTTTGCCGGCCATGATTGCTAAGAGGTTAGAGAAGATTCAAAGGGACTTTTTGTGGGATGAAAAGAAAAAGGTTAGGAAAATTCATTTGATCAAGTGGGAGGTGGTTAAAATCCCTATTTCCAGAGGGGGTTTGGGAATCAGGAGCTTGAGTACGTTCAATAAAGCTTTGCTTGGTAAATGGTTGTGGCATTTTAGGAATGAAGATCAAGCTTTATGGAGAGTTCTGGTGGCCTCACAATTTCGGACTACAGAAGGGGGGTGGCTAATTAGGAATGATTCAGTGGATCCAGAGGGGTGAAGAGGATTTCAAGAAATTGGTTTGTTTTGAAGTAAGGGGAGGGTGCTAGAGTCAAATTCTGGGCTAATGTGTGGTGTGGAAATACCTCCCTAAAGGAAAGTTTTCCGTTATTGTACAATATAGCATAGGATAAATTGACTTGGGTGGCTGACTACCGTAGGGGGGATGCAGGCTCCCTTGTGTGGGAACCAAAATTTCAAAGGAATTTTTTTGATTGGGAACTGGGGGAGGTCACACGGCTGATGGAGGTTTTGTATATGTGGCAGGGAACTAGTAACAGTGGGGATAACATGGTTTGGAATGACACACCAAATAAGATCTTTACAATGCGATCGTTCTATAGGAGTTATTGGTCGACATGAAAGTCCAGTTTCCTTAGGAGTTTGATTTGGTTCTCTTGTGTCCCTACCAAGGCATCTTTCTTTGCCTGAGAAGCCACATGGGAGAGCATACTGACGATCGATAATCTGCAAAGGAGGGTGTTCCACCAAGTTGGAAGGTGTGTCATGTGCAAGAATGCGGAAGAGACGATAAACCACCTTCTCATTCACTGTCCAATCCCGAGGGACTGCTGGAATATGATTTTTGTTGTTTTTGGCTACAGTTGGGTCATGCCTGCAACTCAAAAGGGCCTTCTTCCCAGTTGGTCGGGTTTTAGAATTCCCAAGGATATCCGAAAGGTTTGGAAGATGGCTCCTATTTGTTTGGTGTGGTTAATTTGGAAGGAAATGAATCATAGGATCTTTGAAGGGGTAGGAAAAAATCATCCCACCCTCAAAAACGAGTTTTTGTGTTTACTTCATTTTTGGGCTAAAGAAGCCTTCCCATTGTATTTAGGCAACCTTGTGAATTTTTTGGGGAGCTTAAGGCTGTAAATTCTAGACTCTCCCTTGTTTATGGGTTCGCCCCTCTCGAGCGCTCTTTTTATATAATTACAGTTACTTATCAAAAAAAAAAAAATGTTCACTTGCATAGGCTACAATACTATAATAACCTGTTCACCTATATCCACATTTACATTACTTCTTATCTACCATTTGTGGACACTAAACTTATCAAAAAATTGGAGATTTTTTTTATCTCTTCTTGTACTTTTAGGTTTTAATTCTTAAATCTCCTCCTTTCGTTTGAGAAAAAATGGATATTATCTTTTTATCAATTTCTTAAATTACTGCCGAGGCAAAGATATTTTGTTTTTACCATTTCAGTATATTTCAACCACTTTTGCATGTTTAAATGGAAAAGCATCAGGAGAACTTGAGGGCTGGGGTTTGTCAAAAAGCACTGGAAGAGGATTGATGGAGATTGCTTGCTTTTTTTGTTACGAGGTCGAAGACGGCTCGAGTGTCAAGTTTTGGAAGGATGCTTGGTGCGAGGATCATATTCTAAAAGATCTCTATCCTTAGTGTTTCGGTTGTTTCTAATAGAGAAGCTTAGGTGGCCGAGTACTTCTCTTGGGATGGAAACGCTTTAGCATAGGCTCCTTGCTATAGAAGAAATTTTCAAGATTGGCAAATGGAGAAGGTTGAGAGCTTGATGGAGACTTTACATCACATTAAACTAGTAAAGGGCAGGGAGGATAAGATCAGATGAACCTTGAATAGCTCAAGGATATTCTCAAAAAGTGCTACATGTGCCAAGTTGAAAAGGAAACCGTTACGCATCTTTTTCTTTATTGTGCGGTAAATTATATATATAAAGACACACACATATATAGTAGTTAACAAATTTGTTTTGTAACTTGAATTTTGAAATTTGATGATTAAATGAAGAAATTCTTAAATTTTTATTTAATAACTTTATTATTTTGATATATTAAGAATATTGACGTGATTTGTGTATTTTTTTTTATACCAGTTTGATTGAAATAATATTAAGTTTTTATTCATATGTCCTATATAAAAAATATAAAAATATATATTCAACGTGTTCCCAACATATCTGTGTCCTATTTTTTTGAAAAATGTCGTGTCCATGTCATGTCGTATCCGTATCCGTATCCGTGCTTCTTAGTGAGGGAAGATGGAGGATGAATTCAAGTATCACTTAATGGACTAAAAGTTGAGGGATGAATAAGTTTAAGTGTGTTTATTGTTTAATCACCCCTTCGCTTTCATGAGGCTTCAGTTGTTTTTAACAAGATCTTGAATCCTTAATAATACTTCTCTTCCAACATTCTTTACTTGGAATAGGATCCATATATGGCACTGGAAAAACACATTATCAAGAATTACAATATAGAGAAAAAAAAATGAAAAATTTCTGCACAAAAAAAACAAACCTCACGAGAAAAACATGTTGCTTGATTGTAGCAAGGAACTCTCTGACTCCTCCATTATAGAAGTAAAGGGGAGGAAAAGCTAGTCCTGCACAAAAAAAAAAAATGAAATGAAATCCCAGACATATAATTTTGTAAAAAATCTTTGAAACCCAAACAAAAAAAAAAAAGTCATCTCATGATTCATGAACTAAAAAATGATCAGTATGAATATCAGCAAAGATATATCAGCTGAATACTGGCAGTAGTAAGCATAGGGCATCAGTACATGCTGAACTATCTCATAACTGTGCATATATATATATATATATATATATACACACACACACACACGTGTGTGTGTGCGCTTGATCAGTTCACATATACATTTCTGCTGATTCAAATGACATGAAAATAAGGATCACAAATCTACAAAAAGGCACCAAAAGAAAAGAAACAAAAATTCAGTTGACAAGATTATCAAATAACACGGATGGGGTCAGCAAATTCAATTCCTCCAATGCTCTTCAAAAAAAAATTATATATAGATGCATTCCAAAAATACAGATGCAGTGTTACCTGATGACAACACGACAATTATGTACTGCCAACCAAGTGTTGGAGTGTGCCGACGAATTGATCGGACCTCCGTAAATGGCACCGCTTTTATTGTATAGAGATTTCTATCTACATGACACAGCAGTCAAAAGTAAATAGAGCAATAATACACGTACAGTCAACTCTCTAATAATTAATCATTTTGGCGGATCCAAAAATTGTTAATTACTAGAATCATTATTTTATTTTTTGATCAGTAATTTCTAGAATCATTATGTTTCTTTATAGTTTTTATTAATAAAATTTTTTTATCACAAGTATACGATTTTAAATATAAAAAAAGAACACGCATACATGTTCCAAGGTTAATAATTTCTTTCATGGAAAATATGTATTATGTTTTATATATTTATTTAATTTACAAGAAAGCTCTTAATCTCCTTTTCGGTTACTAAAAATTAATGTTAGCCATAATTTATATAGATATATATATATATATAAACACTATACATGTGTATTTTCCCATCCTAATAATTAATACTATAAAGATATTTATTTCAAAAATTATTACTAAGTAGTAGAATTATTAATTAGTTACCACTGATTGAAAATGGTTCCACAAGAAAATCACTAATTATTATGTATTATTAAGTTATTGAATATTAGATATTATACTCTTGCACATACATAAATATGTGCATATTATTAGCCACAAAATAAGAAGTTGATGCTGACCTATTTCCGATTAGCCATGCATTCGAACTTTTCCCTTTATATGGAATCCATGTCTGACACGAAAAAAAAAAAAAAAAACAAAATACGACACAAAAAGAAGAAGAAGAAAGAAATCAGTCCGGCAATAATACATATACAAACACGATATTAAAATATACAGAAACAACATTTTCAATGAGCAACAATAATGTTTACCATAAACAGGGAAGACCCTTGCTTAATTAGTTTCAACCGTCCACTAATCCTTTCAGACGCATACTGGGTTGGATGAATTGTCACATTATCTTTCGAATAAACAATCTCAGCGCCATCCGGCTCACTGGATGAGCTCCGTTGACCAGCTATCACTTCGAATCATGCTCACTGAACCCTAAAACACATTGCACATACAAACCTATATTGAATTCTTGAATTTGAGATCAATGTCCATCAATTAACCCAGTTCTGAATCGGTTACGAATTTGAATTCAAATCAATTGCCAAGAAAATTGTAATTACAATATTCGTGATTGAACAAGCACGCAAATAAGCAATATATATATATATATATATATATATATAAAATGGAGCGATTGAGATCAAAGATAATTGGTAATGGTAATTACTTACTTGTTGTTGAGACGCTGCGTAATCTGCGTCGTCTGATAAATCGTGCAAATCTGTTTCTTGCATCGGTGGTGTTCTGCGATGATGTAGAAAGAGAAAGTACGAATATAGAGCTTTGAAGGAGAAGGGGGAAGCCGGTTTCCTTCGCGACGAAGGGAAAGGAAGAGATGGAGAGAGATGAGAGGACGTAGTGGGGTCGTGTAATCCAGCTGGGCGATTATTGACGGTTTCGTAATCAGTCAGCTTACGTGTAAGAAAAAATGGGTGACTAAGCAATTTTTGTGTGCGCCAGTAAGAAATTATAGTAAAAATTCTTTAATAGTTTTGGGACGGTGCGGTGAGCTGAGGTAATACTGTGTAATTTTAATAATATTTTATTATATATAATATAATTTATATTTTTAATAAAATATAATATTTGTGACAAAATATTATTGAAATGGTTCATTGACATATGATATACTTAGATCTAATTAAGAATACCTCACTCATTTTCAAGGAAATATGGATGAATCTGTTAATTTTTTTATTTTTTAATGGACAATGCTTGGCTATGTGTTAGTTTGGATAAGTTAAGAAAAAATAAGTTGTGATTTAAATAAGTGGTTGCGAAAAAAAATTATTTTAGTTAAGTTATTTAATGTTTAGATAAATATATTTGATAAATAATTAAATAATATTATAATGTTTTAATCAACTATTAATAAGTGTCACTAAATTAGTTTTTGAAAAAATTCTACCAAGATTGTATTTTTAAAAAGTCTAGTTTGAATTAAGTGTGGATCTTTGAAATGTGATTAACAAGCCGAATCAAATAGTTAACAAATTATAAAAATCTATTTTGAACTTGAAAAAGTCATTAAGTGTGGTTTATAAGTTGAATAAAGCATAGCTTCCATAATGTGTAAGAGAAACCTCCTCTAACTGGCTTATGTGTCATTAGCACAATCAACAACATATGTATTTGTTATAAATTATAATAATGAAGTTACACCCTCTCTACTAGCTTAAACTTTTAGATGAGTTGGTAACTTCACATGGTATCAGAGCAGGCAAAAGATCCTGAGTTCAAACCTCACCGTAACCCTGAAAATTTGAATTGACACGTGTAGGCTTAAATTGGTCACACGTGAGGGCGCATGTTAAAAATTATAATAATAAAGTTACATCCTCTCTACCAACTTAAGCTTTTAGATGAGTTGATAACTTCATAGTATTACACATGTTTTTTTTAATTTTATTTTTTAGTTAAAATTAAATAGTTACATGACATACATATGATTACATATGTAACACAAAAAAAAATTATGACACGTATGTGAATAAGGGGAGGTTCCTCGTATCCGATGTAAAGCTAAACACTGTCATTTTTTAATTGTAGTATTGTCATTCATAAAATCATATAAGGTAAATTGAATTGGCCTTCCCGAGCCTTTTAACAATTTAAAAAACTTTTGACATTACAAAGATTTTTCTTCAATTTTTTAAAGTTGCACTGTCTACCTTTATTTTTATTGACAAATTGCATATATCTCTCATCTAGTCTATTTTTTTCAAAATAGACAAAAGTGACTCTTTTATTTTATTTTATTGTATTTTTTTTTCAATTTAGATCATTTTTTTTAACTTTTTTTTTTCAAATAAATATTGATTAAAATATTCTTAATCAAAAATAGAAATATAAGTTATTTTAAATTTTCTTATATAAAATGAAAAAATTATTTAATAAAAAGGTTAGAAAAATTTAGTTAGAATTGAAAATGTTAAAAAAAATGTGAAATGAGTATTTTTGTTATTTTGAAAAAAAATATATATATATATATATATATAATTTGTCAAAAAAAAAAATACAGTATAATTTTAAAATAGAATAACATGTCTAATTTACCCTAATTTTCATGCTCATGGCATTCACAGCTCATCCCAACGTGTTGTGACTGATAATGTCATTACAGGATCTGTTTACACTTGGACTTGGCTGCCTACTTTTTGGTGGGCTTCCTTTAAATTTGGTGAGAATGAAGTTTTTTTCATTGTGATACCTCTATGTGGGCTGTCCTAATTTTCTCATGTAAACGGCTGTGATATCCCGATCCTTGTTGAATGTTATGGGCCAATGTATTGGTTTCCTTGGGCCCGCCTCCACACCTACTGTAAACTCAAAAGGGAAGTAAGCATTGGAATAGTGTGCATGATTAGGGATGGCAATGAGGTGAAACCTATTTCTCAATTCTGTCTCACTGAAAAAATATTTTTTTCGAACCTGTTTAAATTCCATAACAAGCAGGGGGTGAATTCTCATTTATTTTTAAATTTGTATTTATTTACTTATTTTATTAAATTAATTATAATTAATATAATTTAAACAAAATGTTACATGTGTTAAAATAAGAAATATGAATATTTGCAGAGAATTAGAATGAAATTATTTATTTTTTCAAACGTATACTTCTATCAAGTTTGTATAAAGTTTTGATGAACAACTAAAAAATAGCATTACAAAGATTAATTATATAGTATAAAACTCTTTTATTATTTCATTTTAAGAATTTTTGATGTTATATTTTCAAGATATCGTAGATACATGACACATCATCTTTTGTTTAATTATTTTTTAACAAATTCATAATGTGGCATGCATCAAAGCTCACATCAAAGAAAATTAGGAAAAAAAAAAAACGTAATGGAGATGGTCCTATGCTTCGATTATAATAAACTCAAATCCATCCTGCCTTGTTTTGATTACGTTAAAATTTATTATTTTTATTTAAAATTTAATAAAAAATAAAAAAAATTTAATTTTTACTATTATTTTTTCACAATTATATTTAAATTTATGGGTAGGTTAGGTATTTCAAAACGCACAAGAGATATTCATACAATAATCGGGCAGAGCAGGTTAAACTCTCCTATACAAAAAATATCACAAATCTGATCGCGTTTCAACATTTTTCTTTTTCAAATATATTTCTAATATATTTTTCAAACCGGTTGTATTAGGGACAGAAAGTGCAATTTACCTAGAAAAATCGCCCCACTGACGTCCCTAAATGCCGGGGTAGTCAGAGTTTAATTTCTTTGAGCTAATTCTGAATTGTTTTGTGCCAATGAATTAAGACATATCATTGTTCGCCTAAGGTGGGGGGTTGGCCAGTGACTTCAAACGGCCCAAGTGAGTTTATGTCCCCCTGACTCAAATACAAATAGTGAGTCTATGTCCCATTTGTGGTGCAGTCTTTTTAGCAAGTAAAAGTGGTTGCTTCATCCACTTAAGTGTTGATCAAAACAACTTTTTTGGGTCCTTCTAGGTGCTATGCCTGCCTCCATGTATCGACAGAAAAGTCACATAGTAATGTGATATATATATATATATATATAGAGAGAGAGAGAGAGAGAGAGAGAGAGAGAGAGAGAGAGAGAGAGAGAGAGAGAGAGAGAGAGAGAGAGAGAGAGGTGTCTTTGCTGTCTCCACAAGATGACAAGTGACTTGGGCCTAATTGTCATGCAAGACTGAAACACACCCATCACCCAAATTACAAAAACTTCAAGCTTACTTCAATTCCATTGCATATTTTTTTTAATCATAATTTTATGCCAAGATATGTGTGTGTGTGCGCGCGCGTGAGAGAGAGAGAGAGAGGGAGTTCCCACCTTGCTACCAACCCAATATTCCACTTAATATGAAAAGAAAAAAAAAATCATTCTCATTTAATGTCTAATATGATATTTCTTAAAAAATGACTTTTTTTTATGTCAAAAAATGAAAAAGAGCTTTTTAAGAGGTGATTTGGCCAAGCGCTTTAAATGCAAAACAGCGACCGGTAATCACTAGTTTGAGGAACATTCCTCAAACCTCCGACCTTCGTTAGCTAGAATTGCACTTCCTTGCCGCCAAACCCCTAGCCAAAACTAGCTCTAATGGTCAAAGAAACTTAGTACAAATGGCTTTTGTATGTAAATGCTCTGAAAACAAATTTGAGACCAATTAATTTCGATGAGTAGCTATCACATTGTAAAATTTTTCGAGATCTATCTTTTCAAGTCTCAGACACGAAATGTGAGTATCACGTCTTATCAACACAAATTTGAAAAAAAAATTAGTTGCAAGACAAATGTGCGAGTGAGACCATTTTATACCCAAAAGATATAAAAGTTGAGACCAACTATTTCATGTAAAAGGTTAGCTAGGTTCAAGGGCGGAGGAAGGGAGTGGCTAGGGTGGGCTGTAACGCCCCAAAATGTGAAAAAAAAAAATTACATGTAAAATTTTAACATTTTGTAAATTAGTTTATCATAACATTTTAGCCCAGCCTAATCTATACCCTTCATTTCTCATTTTTTACTCTAAAATCTCAGTCAAACCCAAAATTTTTATCTAAATTTTCTCATTTTTCTCCTAAATTTTGGCCCAATCTAAAATTTTTTTAGACCCTCAATTTTTTTTTCCTAATTGCCACTCTTGGTTAGGTTTAAATTCAGTCGGTCTCTTTTAATGCCTCACATGGAGATCTAGGATTAATAAAAATGAATAATAATTTTTTACTATACTTTTTTACCAAAATTCATTAATTAATTGGAATAAGAACACTAACTAGTATAGAAGACACCAAAACATGAAAGAGAAAGAAGCATAAAAAGTACTTCAAAATATTCCTTTGGTGTTAAGGGAGATGCAAGTTTAAGAAAGTATGTTTGCTTTTCCATATGAAAAGGCAAACATGCCAAACCAAAAAATTAAAATATAAAAATATAAAAATCAAAGGCCCAACATGGCCCACTAGTGTTAAAAGGAATTCTCTAATGTTGAGAAAAACATGGGTGTCCCTTTGTCCACCCTCTTTAATCAAGAGTCTCAACAGTAGCATAATAAATGGTCAACTGGCCATCTTGCAAATCTATACTTCCACTATTCAACTTTGTTACTTCCACTACATGAAACTGAATAAAATTGAAATTGTAAATTATCCTTATTCTCCACATATTCAAAATATTTATTTATTTTTATTAATTTGTTGATGTTTTAAGGGTATTTTTCAAATTACAATTTGAATGGGGTTACATTTTTAAATTTCTATTCAAAATGATGTGATAGTAACATGTCAATTTCACTGTGGTACATTAATTATATGATTTAATGTATTGATAATATTATTGTGTCATATCATTTGAGATTTAAAATAAATATTTGGAAAGCATAATATTTTTTAAAATAACTTTATATCAAATTTTTCATATCAAATGATGTGTCCAAGAGATTATTGATACGGTATTAAACACTCTATTTAATAATCTACTAATAATTTATTGTCAGCGTAATTTGAGATATAAAATTTGATACAAAAATGTAAAATACCTAACATCAGAATATAAAGAAAAGTTACGATGACTCACGTGGTCGATAAATCTAGTAAATTCTTTTTTTTATATATATAGGTTAGTAGTCATTTTGCTAATGTTAGTATTTCAAATTTTAAATGACAATTTTATCCTCATAATAATTAGAAGCAAAAATATCAACTTTTGATTGCAATAACTATTATAATAAGTTGATAATTCTACACCTTCCGTTGATGGTTTTAAGCTGCACAACTTTTGATTACAAAGAATTGTTATTTATAGATAAGGATAAATTAGTAATTTCACACGTTGAATTAACAAAGAAAAGATAGAGTAACAAAACTTTAGAAATAAAAAATTATTTATAATTAGAAAATGTTATGTAGAGCCAATTTTTTCAATGGATAAATTAGTAATTATACACATTGAATTAACAAAGAAAAGGGTAATAAAATTTCTGAAATAAAAAAGTTATTTATAATTAGAATATGCTTTGTAGGGAGAGTTTTTTTCACAGAATCTTCTCCCTGCTAAATACAATTTCTGCAAAGTCATTGCAACTTAGCCAACTGCAAATAAAAAATAAAAAAAATTTGTGGAAGCAACTGGTAACACTGAAGCTAGCAGAGCTAACTTTTGACCCTCTCCCTTTTAACTTTAAGAGAGAGAACAAGATATATATGTATATTTATATATATCAAAAGAGAGAGTCCTAGGATCTGGTGACTGGTGAGGAAAGAAGAAGAGTAAGTGAAGTGACATTGTTAAGGCGTGGGGAATCTGTTTGGGAAGTGGCACGCGAACTTATCGCCCCAAATCATGAGGGAGAGCGCTTTAGAGAGATGAAGAAATATATATATATATATATGTAGAGAGAGAGAGAGAGAGAATTTTAATAAAAGGGGCTTTTGGGGTTTCCAAAACCTTCAAAGAAAAGGGCAGGATGGCCCTTAAAAAAGAAGAGGAGAGGGTGAAGAAAAAGGGCAGCAACCCAAGATGAGTGTCTCCTAGTGAAGGCCCAAGGCAGGGCTCCTTTAGCGCCGGTGTCCCCGCTTTGGGTTAGCTCATTTGCAAAAAGTGTGTAACTATGCGACTGTGTGTGTGCGTGTGCGTGTGCGTGTGCGTGTGCGTGTGCGTGTGTGTGTGGTAGATATATATATATATATATAGAGAGAGAGAGAGAGAGAGAGAGAGGGATGACAACTTTTGTACGTACGCCTTCCGAAACTTCTTTCTAGACAATCCTTCGCTGACATTCTGCACTCCTGTTTCCAAGATTCTCTCTCCACATGTTTCTCTCTCTTCTTCATTTGACTACTATCTTTTGTTTCCTTGTACGTATAATTTCTTAATGGCTATTGATATACTGATTTGGACAGTGCTAAGAGCCTAAGATATTTCCATAACTGCAATCTGAGACTAAGAGAGTACTGGTAAGACTGTAAAAGAGACTAAGAGAGTACATTTTGTTGATGATGATCTAAAAATTGTGGGTTGTTAAATCAATGATCATTTCTCTCTCCATTGCATGTAGAAAATTCTTGATTTGGTGGCTGCATAGCAAAAATGGGATGAATATGATCATTTGAGATGTTTAAAAGAAAAATCAATTCCATTTTAGTCATTAAAAGTTGTGCTTATGTGCATGCCAGCATGTTTACTACATTTGTGACGCAAATAAAATTCTTTTGATAAGTAAATCTATACAGTCTAGGCATACAAAGTAATATTTAGAACAATATATATATATATGTATATGTATATATATAATCAATAAAAATAGAAGTGGAAGCAAAAGTAGAAAAAAAAGAAGAAGACAAAGAGTTTATTTATTATATATTTTTTTGGGTAACAACCATGAGTAAATGCTAGTGCGACTTAGGTGCCCAATAAAAATGCTAGCCTGTCTACAAATATATATATATATATATATATATATGTATAATGTATGTATCCTTTTTTTTTTTTTGGGTTAAAAGGGAAAAGAAAAAGGAAGCTTGGTATTAGATAAGCAGTGATCGTCTGAGAAGTTAAAAATAGAGCTCGTCAAAAGTCGTGTTGCAGGCATGTGCATGCTAATATATTTTGTGATGCAAATAAAATTCTTTTGATTAATCATAAGTAAATCCATAGAGTATAGGCATACAAAGTAATATTTAGATCAATATATATATATATATACACACACACACACACACATGTATACATTTATCTAAGTATGTATATGTATCCATGTCTGCATAGATATATGACGCCTAATTTTTTTCCCCTCTTGGTAGGCAAGCTACTTAGGAACATGATTCAAATTATAGTTCATGCACGTATATATCTGTATATCATGTAAATTAAGTTGTTAAGGGTAAAAAGCTTTTGGATTCATTAACCATGTTCAAATTAGAATCAAACTTTTCATAAGAAGGATTTGTTTAAACTGGGCATGCAAATCAGTTATAATTTACTTGTACGGTGTTACATATAAGCCAATATAACTATCTCAATCTCTGAGTAAAACTTTAATTTATCAAATGTTAGCATGATAAAGAAGAGAAGGTTTAAAATAATGATGGATGGAAAGCAAGGTACAATCAAAAGGGGTTGTTTGGGTTTTTTGGTGGAGAATATTTCAGGTGCATGCGCAAGAAGAGTGAGTGTTTGATTTTATTTGAGTACAAACTAAGCATGACAAACCCTAAAGTAAGCTGCTCCCCTTGACATCATTCCACTCACCTTCTTCACCTTCCCATCCCGAGGCAAACCCTACCATTATACATTCTCTTCCTCTCCACCCCCTTTGCTCCTCACTTCACCCATCTCCTCTCTCTCTCTCTCTCTTTGATCTCTGTGTGTGTGTGTGTGTGCATCCCTTTGTTACATTTCCTTATCACCATGATCACTCTTAGTCTTATGTTGTATAAATCAACACATATATATGGTTTTTCAGGTTAAACACATGCGATTATAACAGTTCAATGATCGTGTATCATACATGTAATCTGTGTTCATGTTCTTCATCGTCTTCATTTGAACCCTAATTGAGTTCATTAATAGAAACAATCACTATATAGTGCAACTACTAATATTACTTTCAAGTTTCAACTTCTACTTTGCTTAGTTTTGTAACATCGATCTTCTTATGCATCTAATAGATGAATACAATGTATCACACATATAATCGGTATTCATGTTCTTCATCAATTATATATCTTTCATTTGAGTTTTTCATTTTTTTAATTTTTATTTTTTTCCCCAATATATAAAGGTTAATTGCACAAAAAGCATTGATATTTTGCTTGATTCATGGAATATATATCATTATTTGGAGATCCCACCTCAACATTACCACCCCTAACCACCAACAAGATCTTCCCCTCCACCTCTTACTCCACCAAGCTAGTCTTTGTCCCCACCTACATACCTTAAATGATCATGTATTATTGTCCTTTTGGTGCAACATGTGACCATGTTTTCATGTTCTCTTTTTCATTTTCCCCTCTTTTTAATTGGCTGGTAAGTGGTACCAAGCCTATTGAGTTGATAGCTAAAACACCTACAGACTCTTTTAGTGCATGCATTTGGTTTGAATGTCTCAATGTTTTCCAGTTTGCATTCATATATGGTGAAAAACTTTCCTTTCAAGAGAATTTGGTGGATGTTTGGGGAAGCAAAAAAAGCGATGTTGGTGAGGTTCAATCCGAAGACAGATTTACAAATGGAGTTGTAAAAGATGATCTCAGATTGAGCCGCGCCAATATCACTTCTTGTAATGGATTTCACACGCTCCCCCTACCGTGCATCTTTAGTTTCTCTCTTGAGAATATTAATCCTTTTCCTTTTATGCTGTCCCTTTTTGCATGGGATTTGCATAAGCTTATCCATGTCTTCTGACAAAAGAGTACTATTCTGTTGTCTGTTAGCCCATTCTACATGCTGTATATATAATAAGTAGCATAGGTACATATACAAATATGCGTGCGTGTATATATAGGTATAAGAGTATATTTTACATATGTTGCCCTTAAGTAATATCTGCCTTCTGTGGTGACTTCTTCTCTCTTCCCTTATTTTTATGAATCTAATTAAATTACTGCTGTTATTGTATAGGTTTGGATCTTGCATTCTTCAAATACATGGCTTGTACTTAAACTGAATCTTGTGTAAGTCTGTTTTCTATCTCTCAATCTCTATATGAACTTTGGTGTAGAAGTAGTTTTTCTTATACATTTTTGTTATTAGAAGATTTAAGATCAGAAAGATGAAGTAAACGCAATGAAAACTGAGAAAAAGATGGATTAATTTCTATGACAGTTTGACTTAATTGTCATTTATTTTCTATATGCTACATCCGGTATTAGAATCATTCAATAGAATGATCCAATAATTCACAGAAAATATATGAGCATCCCATGGAAATATTGTTCCACTAATGTTTTGTGCAACAGATATTGAAGCTACAAATTCAGCATATAGAATAAAGCCATTTCAGAAAATAGAGGGGCCATCTCAATTGTAGGCTAGGGTATACCCATGTTTTGATGCTTTTACTATTGTAGTGGTAGTGGGTCCATATTTTTTGTGATAGACTTCATCTTTGCATATCCATTTGTACCTCAAAGTGCTACAGAAAACTAAGACATCCACTAGAAAAAAGAACATTTTATATATATATATATATATATATATATACACACACACACATATATATGTGTGTGTATGTATATGTATTTCTTACAGGCCTAGATGGCTCCTTACCCCTACAAGCATGGTGTTTGGATTGGATAGGGTTGCGAAAACAGCCTCTATATGTGTAGTCATTTGTACAGCTTCCAACATGTTCTTATATATTATCTCCAACGTGCCCCATTGATTCAAAACAAGCTCTTGAGATTGTAGTAAATGCATTATTACCCTACAAATATAGAGGCTATATATTTTTGCAACTCGAATCCACTGTCAAAACATGCTCTTGGGTTTGTGTGTGTTGCTCTATTCCTTGGGGTCTTCACTTTCCTTGGGGCTTTCTTTTCTTCTCTTTGCTTTGCTTTCTTGATGTTTTAATTTTGTACTCCTTGTGCTCTTATTAATCAATGAATTTTCTTTCTTTTTCGATAAAAAAAAAATCCAAATAATAATAATAAAACAATCTTACTATTGCTCAAAAACCCACCATCAAAGGACTAAATAAAAATGCATATGAAAAACCTAATGAGACATAGTCAAAACTTGTTCGAGAGTACTTGCAGCTCATAGGCATGATTATTGCAATTTGGTTAATCTATTTCCTAAACTAAGATCATGGCCAAAAACCATGAGCACATTTTGTAAAATGTATGGCAAAATGTGGGTAGTGAGATAAGAAGAAAGCTTCATTTCAGCAAAAATATACAGGGATACAAATTAAGTTAGCATGAGAACAAACATTACGGAAACAAACCATCCTCAAAGCACTCAAGGCCCAGGACACAAGTGACTTGGCTAGAGTCTATGTATGGTCTATATAACTATATTATCATTCAACAACTCAGGAGATTTCCGGGCTTGTCTAGCATGCATGTGGGCTGGCAAAACTGTACTGCTATCAATTGCTTGATGTTGGAGTTGTTCCTTTAGCTTTGCTTTTGTGTTCTCTGTTCCTGCTGGTGTAGTTTTTAATTCTCTTTGTAGCTTGCTGTTTTTTTTTTGTTCTTTTTGTTGATTCTTTTGGGCTCTGTCCCCTTTCCAATAAAATTCTCAATTACTCAAAAAAAAAAAAAAACTTCTGTTCGTAGCAACACATCAAGTGAGAGTTCATAACAGTACAATCCTCAAGGATCAGTCGGATCACTGTGATGCTATACATAACCGAATTTTTTAATTAATTGGTTTTTTTCACTCCTGACACAAGATAATGAATGCCTATGGGATCACTTGTTTGTGTTTGGCAATGAGTGAAAAAATTCATTAAAAAATCCGTTCTAAATAACATTTTCTTATTAAAATGAGTTAGAAAATGCCGATTGAATGCAATGCAGTAAATTCATAGGCCGAGCTAGCCTCTGGCCAGGGGGTCAGTCAACCGCCCCCTTAATTTTTTTTATTTGATTTTTTTTAAATACTTTCATATATACGGTATACCCCTTTCATTTATGTTTCAAAGATTTTTTTATTTGAGTTAAAAATTTCTTGTTTTGCCTTTTCAGTAGAACAATATGGCAACAAACTATGTTTTGCTCAAAGCCATTCTTACAGAAATTTGCTATTGCATCTCTATGGCCTGTCAATGATAACCAGTATTATTCCCAATAGTTCTATGGACTGCTAGAGCAGAAATTTTGGGGTGCAGTATAAGTATGTTGGCCTAAGTTTGTATATAAGACTTTGAACAATTTGAGGAAAAGTGCAGTGTGAAGAGAGTGGTGGAGGCGGCAAGTTAAGCAGCTGGAAGAACTAGCCTTGGCCCTTGGGTAATGCTGAAGGGAAAGCAAGAGGAGATTTTTGCCAGAACTGAACTTAGAAGAAGGGAAGATGATAATTTGTAGTTACAGAATATGTGTGTGTTTGGTGTGTCTCTTATTTCATAATTTCTATTTCCTGTCCATTGCAATCACACACTTGTAACTGAAAGTGGGATCCCACTGCTCAATGTGTGGGAGCTATTCAAGTTAATGGAAGATAATTAAAATGGATAAATTTAAAATGCCCATGTTGAGTGTGACTTGTATTCTGCTTCTACTCATAGTCCAGAGTTCATGCATGGACAAGTCTCTTCTAGTTGGGAGGATTTTTTTTTTTTGAGTAACTAGTTTTGGTATTTTAGGTTATTTTGCAAGTGGTTTTCTTGTATTGGATCCTATATAAATAAGGAATTTTAGGGTTTTGGAGAGAGATATTCATACTCCGGTGGATTCTTTTTCCCCAATTTACTCGTGAACGTAGACCAAAGACCGAACCACGTTTGTGTGTGTGATTACTTTGCAAGTGTTTGCTTATTACGCATCTATTATTTTACTGTTCATCACAACAACAGTCAGACACTCTAATTTTAAAAGTTGCTAATTAAAGGACATAAAAGTCTAGCTAGTTGAGATGCCAACCAAGAATATAGTTTTATGATGTTGCACAAAGTATGATTTGAAGTAATTTGCTACAGAGGTTGTAATTTTGTTTAGGGATTAAGGGCTATTGCTTGGTGCAATAGTAAAAGTTTGGGCTGTCATGTGTGTAAAAAAGCATATTCGAGTATGAGAATTCTACGTAAGCGGGATCAATGCTGAATAATGGCTAATTGTAACAGCTCAATTTGTCCTAGTTTTCTTTAGGACGGGATATACAAATATTTGGAATTGAAAGATGCTGTGGTACTAACAAATATGAAAAAATGCTGGCAAAATAGGTTTATCCTGTAGCCAACAACTTTAATTAAAGGTAAACTCAGTACCCTCTGGAGGTCCCATTTGAAGTTAAAAGAACTGTCCTTTGATGCTTATCCAGCTTGGCTACAAATTAACAACAGCATGTAGGTCTATAGTTAGTTTGAGGGACATAAAACTAGACTTTTCTTTAGAAAGGTGAAGAGATGCTGCCAGAGAGTTCTATAAAGTTGCCAAGTCATGAAGTTTTGCCCTGGACCCGATTCGTGGATCAGGTCAATGACATTATGTCATTTGGACAAGATGTTTGGATTTTAAAAGATATAAAAGTAACATCATGCCTATATGGCAAGATATCATTAGGTGGTTGAACCAGGTGGGAAAATTTCTACACAGTACTAGGATTAAGGTGCCAGAGTGCCATACAGGTGACTGCCAAACCATAGATTGTCATGTTGATGGCAACATAATGATTCATTCATCCATGGCAAATATACAAGTTGGCAATCAAACTTTATTAAAAAAAAAAGGAGAGACTAGTTAACTTCACTGTAACTTTTCTGAACTGATTCAGAGAACAAGTTAAAGCTACTTCAGATTCTAGCCTGAATTTGACACAGATTGAATCACCAACAAAATGAATATTTGATAGATATATGAAGTATGTGCTCTTCATAAAGATGGTGAGTTGTCCACAATTATCATAACGAGTATATGTTTGCTTTACATCTTGATAAAAAGTATATATGCCAATTTTGGGAAACCTGGAATAAGAATTCTACTCTGGTAAAGGGGAATAGCTTATTTTTTTACCCAGGCCAAGCCCTGCCGGTACAACTGACTGCAAGTAGTAGAATGATGTTTTCCCACTTAGAGAAATTTTCCCTTTGTAGTTTAAACATCTACATATCAGTACAGAACTAGCTTAAGATAGAAGGATCAAAATGGCTTTGTCAAAGCTCATGACAATAGGCAAGGTCATTTCTCAGGAGTGGAAAAAAAATCGAAAAGAAGCAAAATTCAATGCCCAAAACTCAAAGAAGTTGACATTCAGGAAGCTGCAAATAACAATCTTGGAAATGCAAGGTTTATCTAATTACAATGATATATATCAATTACAGGACAGGCAATCGCAAGGAACAATAACAGACGGTTAGATCTCAAATCTACTGTAAGGTTTCGAAAAGGAAAATGAGGCCTCTCATTTTACATTGTCCTTGTGGCTCCATCAAATTTCACACCCCCAAAAAATTATACCAGACTTGAACTTCTCGCAACCCATTTCTATGGAAATGGCATCCCAATATTTGGTTTCAGTAGAAAGTTGAGCCAATCAGGGGAGAGGAAGTGACTAGCCTTTATTTACAATGCTGCTTACCAGTGTTCAATGGAGAGTCTCTAATGCTCTTAGATTGGTTGTAGGTGAGTTGGTGAGTGCCATCTGGTTTCTTCTTGCGCCTTCCTTGTTGAGATAGACGAGAGTGATAAGATAATATGGCTAGGTCATTGAGATCTTGTAATGGAGTGAGAACCTTGACAACTTCATCCATTGAAGGGCGAGATTTTGGATCCCTACTGAGGCAGCTGTAAGCTAGCTGAGAGACTTTCTGCACCCCTTTAAGCGAGTAATTCAGTTCCAAGCGAGGATCCACTAGTTGGTAAACCTTTCGCTTGTCAGCTAAATAAGGCCGAGCCCATGCAACAAGATTCTGTTCCCCACTCGGGCGTTTCTTGTCCATTGATCGCCTGCCTGTTAAAATCTCAAGCAGCACAACGCCAAAGCTAAAAACATCACTCTTGGAAGTCAAGTGTCCTGTTGGAAAAGAAGGCAAAAGTTATACTAGTTGTTAGATCCCAAACTTAGATGATAAATGAAACACGAGGGATCAACTTGACATTTAAGCACATGATCTGAGGAAAAGGTTCTCGAGCTTTCTAACTGGAAAGTCATGAACTTTTTTGTGGTACTTGACTCACCAAAAGATGTTTCTCAGATTGCAACTTGTGTTTCAAAAGAAGCCAGGCTAGACAGTTTTTCATTGTTTAAGCTTGAATCCAAAATGCCTACTCCAACAAATGGTTAACCTGTTGCTTTGTTGTATGTGTTTATAATCCCGTTTCAACTAGGCTAAGTTCACGAGTTGGAGATAAGCAGACTCGAACCGCTGACATCCACGGCAGGGTAAAGCGCCGGCTCTCATGTCCCTGATTGTTTCTACCATAGAGGCCAACATTTCTTTTCACAACTATTCACTTGTAGCATACCATAGCTCAGTGGATTGATGTAATTTTTCTACCGCGTGTACATTCCCATAATGATGGTGTTTTTCCAAAATCAAACTTTGTTGTTCAGCATCTTGAACTAGCCATCCCTTAGAAGGTATTGTTAAAAGATCATCAATTCCTAATGAAATGGATGTAGCAGTGGCTTGCTGAAAACCCAGAGTCTTTACTTGATCCAGGATGTGTGATGTATATGCCATTCCGAAGTGATCGATTAATCTACTAATAAGCTGTTTAATTGTAGTTCTGTCTATCTCTTTAATGTGATAGCCAGATTGGCCCCGTTCTGCCATGAGTACCTTAAAGTCCAATTTGGAAGTATCTGAAAGAAAAAAAATTGTAATATGAGCATGGCTAAATACCTGTCATTACATATTCTGGAGCAGCATAACCGTAAGTTCCAACAACTCTGGTAGAAACATGTGTTTTGTTCCCCCGAGGCCCCGCCTTTGCAAGACCAAAATCTGAAAGCTTTGCATTATATTCCTGTGGAAGGAAACTCCTTATTAGTACTTATGAGTAAAGAAGAAATCCTTATTAATAGTGTGCTGTGAATTAAGCAAAAGATTTGACATAAATACTCACGTACCGAATCAAGTAAAATGTTTGATGTCTTGAAATCTCTATAAATGACTGGTTCAGGGCCTCCATGGAGAAAAGCTAGCCCTTTAGCAGCACCAAGTGCAATTTTAATCCTGTTGGACCACGGTAGAGGTATGGTCCCTTTAAGAATTTCAGTGACATCAGTACTTTCTTAATAAAATAAAGTAAAAGCAATAAATAAACTGGTTAGAAAAGCAAGTTGGTGGTTTTTGCTTTTTCTTTTAGAAAAAGAAAATAAACCAACATTAAAAGAGACAATACACTAACTGAATTAGTAATAAAACTTATTATTTAGAGAGACTATAATGCAGCACTGTATTTCAACTAGTTATTATAATGGCAATGGCTACCAGTCCACAACAGCCACTAAACAAGGAATCTGATAATGTGACAGTCTTCATGGTCCACAGATTGTATTAACTTTTTCTTAAAAAGGATTAAGAAAAACATGTTATCTAATCAGCCTTCAGGGAATAATAAATTAGTTTGTTTAGGCATTTGATGACCACAGTTTTGACATAAATTACAACATTATTTTGTTATATCAAATTTATCATTGACTAAATAAAGGTCCTCTCCATTTTTGGTGCATTTGTCATTCTGTTTAGGTAACATTGAAACACTGGATCCAAAAATCAGTGAAATCAGGCAAATTGGTATTTGACTCACCAAATGCAGGTACATTAACCATGGTGCATCTGTGTGCAATAAAAGAGGTGTCCAAGACAATCCCATTATATGTTTTCAAGAAACTGGTAATATCAAATAGACAATGCTAATGGTCGGTGAACAAAAGTTCCTGATCACCAATTTGTTAGATGTATTCAACATTGACAGGATAGACAAGAATTCAAGCAAGATGACGGGGGAGAAATATAGCAAAGAGAATGTCTAAACTCACTTCTGAAAAGATGGTTTTCAAGACTTCCACGGGTCATGAATTCATAAACAAGCAGTCGTTGATCATCCTCGATGCAGTATCCTATAAGTTTAACAAGATTAGGATGGTGAAGCTGTCCGAGGAAGTCAACCTCAGCCTGCATTAAGTATCATTTGTTACATCCACCATTTTTTTGGTATCTCAATGAAAATTTCTTTTTAACATCAATCTACCTAATCCAAAGCAGATAATCTACTAACCTCCCATTCTCTATGGCCCTGAAGACCATCTGGCTTCAAGCTCTTGACAGCTACTGTAATCCCTGTCCCAGGTTTTGCTGGTGCTGTCCCATTTTCCTCTATCCATCCTTTGAAGACATACCCAAATCCACCCTCCCCAAGAATACTATCAGGGTCTGAAGTTTCCAGTCGCCGATTTCAGCTCCTGAAAAGAGAACTGGAGCAGCTGGCATGGAGCTTTGTTTTCTAATGGCAGTGGTTCCAGATTATCAGATGAGTTTTGAGCTTCATTTGGAGCACACATCTCCCGGTTACTCGCATTTAGGTATCGCGTCTCAGTAGCTGTATTACAGAAATTGGGTGTTATATGTCCTCCCTTTGATCACAACTTCGTCATACACAATAAATGTTAAATTGCTTAATTTGGAAGCTGATGAAGAACATCTAAAACAATTTTAGTTGAAATGTAGAATTTAATGAAGATGTCAAGTGCATGAAATCCCATTTGCCAAAAGTAGGAAAAGGAAAAGGAAAAACCAAAACCCATTTCTTATGAGAAGTCAATGAAGTGACATAAACCGCCATATGCAGATTGGGTAAAGTTAAGAAAAGCATGAGACCTTTAAATAAATTCTCTATCTTTTTTCATAGAAATAGACCATGCCTTGGTAACCAAAATTGCTGATAATCTGAAGAACATGATTTATGAATCTATTTGAAACAACCCTGTTTAGACATTACTTATAACAATTTTTGGAACAGATTGAGGAAGAGAATTGTAGTTCTTGATGCCCAGAACTCAAGTGACTAATCTCGTTGAAAGAATTAACAGAAACACAGTAAGAGATCTCTTACTATCTTTTATTATTTTAAAAAGAAAAAATGAAAATCTTAGTTAGATGGTTTTGAGCTACCCAATTTGCAAATTCTTTATGGTTCTGAACAATTCAATTTACAAATCCCAAGCAAAAAGGAATACTCAGTATTGAACCACTCTCAAATTGAAGTTACAAGGGCTTATTAGATTGTTTGGGGGGAGAGAGAGTGCAAAATACTCAAAAATTCTCATAGACAATACAGAGAGAGGTGAAAAAGCAAATAAAACAAATGAAACAATAAAAGACAGAGGTTGGCATATCTAAGTATGGGGCATTGGGGATGGGGGAACCTAAAATAAAACCAAATTCTTTACAGAAAATGGAAACAAACTTGACCCATTTCTAGATACACAAGGAGCATTGACCAGAAGACTCAGATCAATGATTGGTGCACAAAATTAGCAGAGACCCAATACCTACAATCTCAAAATAACAACAAACCTCTGAACACTGAGGGCTATATATATCTATATATGTATGTATGTATATATTATACCTGCATCATAAACGAGACTGGTTCTGGGGATAGTATTAGCAGAGTCTTTAGAAGGAGAGGGCTTGCAGGAACTTGAAACACTGCGTCTGAGAGCCGCCCAACACCCACACTTCTTCTCCATGAAACTCTCACTGGCTTAACCTTTCATTGGCTGTTAGTATAATTGCTTGGGGATGAGTAAGAGAGATGAGAATAAGAAGAGATTCACCATGCTTATGAGGAAACAGAGAAAGGAAAGAGCAAAAAGCTTGCAGAGGAGAGAGAAAGAGAGAGCAGTGTGAGGAGGAGAGAGAGAGAGAGAGAGAAAGAGAGAGAGGAATTTTTGTGAGAGATTGTAGGCATCATCACCACCATCATCGCAGTGTGTACAAAAAGAACTTTTTTCCCACCACCTTTTCTGTGGGGAATGCCAAGAGGTCACTCTCTCTCAGACAGTTCAGTGACAAGAAAATTACCAAAAGGGGCAGCCATGGGAAAATTTTGGTAGAAATCCTTGAAGGCAAAGTTCATTTATTCTTTAATTATTGTATTTTAGAATATGTTATTTTCATAAATAAATCTTGATAGTAAATACATGTATTAAAATTTTGTAAAAAGAAATGAATGGATTTTTAAAATTGGTAATTCTTAATTTTCAAAAATAACAAAATTTTAAATATTAAAAAAAACTATATCTGGCATTAAATACAATAATGTTGGTGATTATAATTAATAATTTGCATGAAAAATTTGTGGGTAAAATTAATATTTTTGAAATATAGTTTTTTTTTCAACATATTTAAGAAAATGTTATATCATCATAATTACATCATCTAAGAGATAAAAGTGCAACAAGCCAATTCCATTTACATCTTGATGGGGGGGAGGTTGGCCCAAAAAACAACTGGGATATTTACTTTAAGGGTTCATTTACTTGTAATGTCCAAAATTTTGCTTTTATCCCATCATACATTAATAATTCACATCTTTTAAATTTGTATTTTAATTTTTTTTTTCAAATAACGAGGTATGAATATAAAATTATGTTAACTTTTTTGTCAAAATAAAATGATATCCTAGTTTTACTATACTAATCTCCTCAACAGTTCATGAACTAATTTGAAAATCTTAAGAGTCATAAGCGTCGATAGATTGAATATTAAATTTTTTTTTCGTCAAAGAAAGTTATACTCCGGCTTTACTTTACTGGATTAATTCACTCAATATTCATAAGATAGTTCAAAAATCTCATGAATCGTAAGCGTGGTGAATTAAACTTAGAATCACCAAATTTAAGCATGTTTTCTATTATAATTTTTACAAATACAAACGTAACATAGGCCATGAATATAATGTTTAAAAACAATTTTTTTATTTTCCAGATAAACTTATTGCAATTTTTTTTTTACATATAAACATAGTGTCATGTACATATAATTTATAGGTAATTAACTGCAAGAAGTTCAAAGTTGTTAAATAAAACTCTTTTCAGTGTTTAACCATCTGATTCATTAGTGCATGTCCCTTCATCAAATTCCCTCGAACTTTTTTAGATCTTTATTTTAATGGATTTCACTTTTTCAAGATTGGTTCTTCCCAATAGAATAGAAGGAAAACTTCATTTTTCAAAATATAGCCATGAAACCAATATATATATATATATATATATATATATATATATATATAGTTGGAATTGTTATTCTTACAGTTAATTTTTTTTTTTTTGCAGGATATGTGCCTTCTCAACTCTTGTTGAATTTGAACTTGTATTATACTAAATAAAACTAAGGGAAAAATACTAAAAATTAGTTTCCAAAAATAAAGTTTTTAATTTAAAAAATTTATTATAATTTTTTTGTATCAAAAAAATCTAAAAAAATTATAAAATTTTATAACAAAAAAATCCAACTATAAACTTACATCTTAATACTGTTACAAAATATTAACGAGTAAACTAAAATAACTTTCAATATATATTTTAAAAAATACTAAATAATTGATAAAATAAATTATTTAATCCAAAAAAATAAATATAACATTTTTTATTTATCTAAAAGGGTTAAAAAAGAAACTTTTACTTTCATAAAATGTTAAGATCTTTTTAGATTGAAGAAGTTATTTTTATATAATTTTTTAGTATTTTGTTTTTAAATGTATCTTGAAAGTTATTTTAGTCTCATCAGTAATATTTTTTAACGGTATTAAGATGAAAGTTAACAATTAAATTTTTTTGAATCTTTTAGATAGAAAAAAAATGTATTATAAAATTTTTGAATTGAAATTTTTTTTTAGGTACTCTTTAATATTTTTCCCTAAAACTAATAATATTAATAGATAGAAGACAAATATTATATATTGGGATTTGAAAATGAAAAAGGCAGGATTCCATGCAGTAAGTTCAACAATATGGATTAATTTTACCCAAAAATAAAAATTAAAAAATTATAGCTCTACTTTTGAAGCTTCTACAAGGTTTTTCTAATAGTTTTGCAGCCGCAATGTTTGTCCAAGGGAAACCATAGCCAAAAAAAGCACTTTGATTTCCAAAGAAAAGCATGGCAAGCATATTGTTTGAAAAATTATCATGAAATCAAGATAGCTACATACTCTTAATTTGGTTGGTCAAATAGCATCTATTGGACTCTCAACTTAAATATTAGGACCACTAAGTCCCTTATTGGCTATGGGAATAAAAGAAAAGATATGATGACACAAAATTTAGACATATGGTCAAGTATAGGAATAACAATATAATTTGATTTGTTGAAAATTCGTTATATTTAGTTTTTATTGTAATAAATTTGGCGAAAATTCTCTAAACTCTAATAAAATTTGGGGCAGAGTCGAAGTTATCTATTCCAACTTTATATTAAAAAAAAAAAAAGAATTAGCTCAGTATACGAGACTCCTGTCACTATAAAATTTTGGAAGAATTGATCAGTTTTTGTAATAAATTTTTTTAGTTATATTAGAAATTTTGACAAACTAATAGTAATTTTTAAAAAAAATTATTAACTTATATGTTTCTTATTTTAAAACGTATAATCTAAATAAAGATAAATAAAAATTTAGTAATTAAGTGATACCCCATAGAAATCCATCCCACCTATCCTTACTCTTGCACAAATAGTGCATGTATGTGATCTCTGAGGTGTGAGATGATGTGGTTATTGCCAATCAAGTGATGAGTTTAGCACCTTGATTCCATAAAAAAGGTTATGTGATTTTTGAATTTTAAATCTCGAATATTTTTTTTACTAATGACGTAATACGAAACGTGATAAGATGAATACGAATAAAATCAATATATACAACAAAAGGTTCAGAATTGTAAACTAAAGAATCTTATTATAACCCTAAAATAAATATTTATATTTTTAACAAATACAATATCTGTTCTACATCAATTAAGATCCAAGTAACTTCTATGAAATAAACTAACATTTTGTTAGTATTATTATATATGTGGTCAAAGTTAATAGAAAATGGTCAAGGGCATATTTGAGTGCAATCCCATCAATCTTTATCTATCTCTAAATAGGCAATGACGGTGTATATATTCCTATATGAATGAGAAATGGGAAATTTTAATGTATGGAGGTTTCTCTCGAAGAGTATTTTTTTTTCCGAAGGGGAGAAAGAATGAGAGAGAGTGGGTGTGAAAGGCTAGGGGAGGGACTTGGTGAGAGGTCATTTCATCAACAACCATAAACAAAATGTATTCTATGATGCTTTGTGTGAAGAAAAGCAATGTTAGATCCGATTCTTTTTTTTCCTCACTGTGGCTTGCAACTTGACAAAGGCTTTGTTGGAAAGGAGTGATACCCATTGCCCCCACTCAGTGGATGGGTCCAACTAAGTCCCACCACACAAACACACACATATATATACACACACACACACATATATATATATATATATAGTAGAGAGAGAGAGAGAGAGAGATGAAACACTTATTAGTGTAGCCCACTCAAGGTCATAATGTGGGCAAACAATATATCCTATTTTGGAGGTATAAAGTTACCAATCCATATAATTGGTGTAGGAGAAAGCTTCCAGATGAGTAGTGAGAGAAAATGAAGTGTATAAATAATGTATCATTCTTATATATATTTGACCATATGGACCAATTGCAAGATGAACTTTTATTGGGTATCAAACTATAGAAATGATGATGATCATATGAATCTATGGATCATAGAGAAGCAATACTATATATAGCTAGTGATGGGGGATGCATGGAAGACTTTCCCTTTTTGATAAACATCACACAGTTGTGTAACATGGTTCCATGTTAGATATCATCATCTTGCCTCTAGAACTATTTATCTCAACGTTAGATCCCATTGGTGGATAGATATACCCTAAGAATATTTTTGATTGATGCAGAGATGCTCCTTGACTAGGTCCACCAAAGTTTGAAAGTTCAAATTAGGCTCAACTTGAGGAAATTAAATACTGAGTTAACTCAAATACCTAATTCTACGAGTCGACTCGATTCAATCGACTCGACTCGACAATATCATTTAACTATTTCATACTCTACTTATTTTAATAGACTTATTTAGTTAAAATATTAAGTAAAAGTAATTAACAGTGATATAGTAAATTTTATGAACTTGACTTTTAGGTACGTTTGGATAAAATTTATTTAAAATACTTTTAATAAATAAAAGAATAACTTTTCAAAATTTTGTTTTTTATGATTCAAAATAGAAAGTAAAAAATAAAAGTGTATTTGATAATAATCTCTTAAAAATGATTTTAATCTTTTTTTATTATACTTATTAAAATAGTTCTTTAAAGACCAAACAAATATTAATTGAATAAATACATGAATAAAAGTACGTGTGTGCGCGCACAAAAATATTATACACATATATAAACATATAAAAGTATATCTTTGTGTGTAAGGAGAGAGAAAGAGATTTGCATGTATATAAAGAAGGGTCAAACTTTAGAGGATAACTCTCTCTTAGGCTTGACCATCAAGGGAGATATCTTTTTACAGGTCTTGCATGTATGCACCGATTTTTTAACATGTGCAAAGTTAAGTCACAGACTAATGCAAGAACGTGAAATTAAACTCACGCTAAGTTCTGTGTATGATTCATCTAATCACTTAAGCATCATCTTATCAACTAACTCTACTAAAGCTCGAAAGACAGATTTCAAGACTCGAACCAAAAACTTTGAGATCAATACATAATATCATTTTCATTTGAGATAACCCTTGGAGTTGCATATAAAAAAAAATTATAAGTACATGGAAGTATACTTTTTTTGCCATAAATTAAAAATTATTATTATTATTTTTATTTTGTTTAAAAAAAACTTTAAAAAGGATCGTAAAAAAATTTGAAATTTATTTTTTTAAAAAAAATTATTAAAAAAATTGTATAGAATATGTAAAAGTGTGAGAAGTTTTGAACTAAGTGGAAGTAAAGATATAAAATAAAGAAATAGATTTAAAATCTTTAAAAAAAATATACGTAAAATATTAAATAAAAATTATTGGGGCTGTTGATCCGTGGGCCTTAATTGAACTGTCCATGATACAATGTATAGGCCTGTTAACAATTTTTTTTGGTAGCAATGAGTTAGGTTGGCTGACCCATTACAATTGGGCATGTTATGACCTAGCAATTAACCCAACCCAAATGCAGACCTAACTGACAATTTGGGCCACTAAATGCACAGCCAATGATTGACTAGATTTTGTATTCCATAAAGAACACAAACTTCACTGGGTTGCAACACCCATCGATGCATTGTAATTATGATTAATGTAATAAATTCTTATTTGGGCTGAATTGTGCTTTGGGTTCTACTCTTGAGGCCCAACAGGCTCCACTAGGAAACTTATACCTTTAGAAAATCATGGTCCATGGACCCTTATGAAGCCCGACCCATGTTTTTCTTTGATTTTCTTTTTAATGTTTGTGTTAGTAATTTAATTAAAATCTAATTATACCATTGTCACTAACGTCTAGAATAGGCAACATGATAAGTGGTAAAAAAAAATATTGTTTGAATTAAGTAGTTAAGTGTTTGGATAAGTTGTTAAAAATTGCTTAGTAAATATTAAATAAGGTATTTATAATGTACTTCACTAACTTAATGAAAAAAATTAGACTTATCAGCTTAACTCAAATTACAGCTTAATGAAAAAATAATTGGCTAATAGATTGCAGTTTGAGTTCTATCAAACAACTTCAAAATCAATTAAATTACGATTGAACTGCTCATCCAAACATAACCTAAGACCAAATTCTTCAAGATGATTAAGAGTAGAGCTACTTTCTCAATGTATGAGTCTTTTGTTGGCCAAGAAGTCTGCACAATGATTGCTTTCATAGAGGGTATGGCTGAATTCAAGTGCACAAAGTTCTCAAGAGACTTGCAATACTCATTGATAGCCCCATACATGTCTTGAAGGGGAATGATCACTAGAGTTTGAAGAGCATATTTGAATCCATTTGTGAAAGTGAAAATCTTACTGCAATTTATTTGAAGAGTTTGTCATTACGTGCACTGTTTATAGTTATTAGAATGACAGTAAGATTTGGAACTCGATGCCTTTACTTGCTCGATTCAAGTTAATACCTAGCTGCTCTAAAAACTTAAATTATTTATGGAAAAGGTTATTAATGATTTAAGGATAAAGTATACCGACTTCTTTTAAAGTTTCTGATAATTATATTGACCCCTCTTGATGTTTTTAAAATTATATTGACCTTCTTTACTTTATCTAACAAAGTATAAATACCTACTTTTCAGTTAATTTTATTATTCAAAATTACAAAATTGCTCATTTTTATATACACTTTTTTCAATTTTGATCAATTTTTTTTTTCATTTTTAAATAAGTATTGATTAAAACCTTAAATTGATTTTTATATAAAAAGATAGAAAAAATGATCAAAATTAAAGAAATGTAAAAAAACTAAAGAAGAAGAGGAAGAATTGGATGGTTTTGATATTTTGAAAAAAAATTGATAGTAAAAATAAGATATGTTAGTATAATTATTAAAAACCTCAAGTTAGTGTAATTTACTCGTGACTTTACTCTTTTAACACTCTTGGGTGGGTATCAAGCTAGGGCAATCATAATCCTTTTTAAATTACCTGATATGCCTTGTGTAATTGGGAGGAAGATAATTAAGCAAAGCAAGCCAGAGGAATATTTTTAACTTGTTTGAACACCATCTTCCATAACTATTCCCAACTTACATCTCTAGTTCTACAGCAAGCTTCTTTCTGACTTTTTCACAAGCATATTGTAGGCCTTCTGGAGAAATCATTGAGGCTAGCACTCTAAGTTAAACTTTTGACCTATATCCAAGCATTTTATTTTGTTATTTTCGTAACTTATCCAAGCATAGTTTTTAAAGGTGTCTTTCAAAGCGACGTCTCTAAAAAATCTTTTGAAAAAACTCTTTTGGCTTAAAATTTGAAACCTTAATTAGTAACGAATTTTTCATCACTTAAAATATTTAACAGAAAGACATTTTTTTGAAGAGATGATTATAAAAGTGTTTTTTTAAAAATGATTCTGTTGAAAAGATTGGTTTAAAAGTGTCTTTTAAGGGATGCTTGATATTCCTATTTTATGGAATGAACATTTAATTAAAAACTATTCCAAGCATTCCGATGACCCAATTGAGTAATCCTGTGTTCTATTCTATTCCATACTTTCATTCATGGGATGACCATTCCATTGATGTTTACCAAACATGGCCTTAATGGCTATTCTTCTACAAGAATGGTGCATATACTGACAATAATCAACATTTAGCATTGGAGTATGTAAAAGGATGCTTCAAATTTTGATTTTATCAAATCTCCTTTCAAATATATTCAGACTTTTATTAAGTTGTTATTCAAATGAATAATAACTTGGATCACTTCAATCAATTGGCTAAAACATTTCCAAGGCATTGCCAAAAATAATTGGCAATGGTATTTGAAAGAAGAACGATTGTTCTAATAAAAAATAGCATTTCAGCGTAAGCAGAAATATCAAAATATAATATTTTGGTATTATGACATTACTAAAATTTAGTTTTAACACAACTCAAATAATTTAGTACTGAAGATGCTCTAATAAGATAATAAAAACTGCAAAAATAGTATAAATTGGAGCACAGTGGTCCAGTAAAATTATCTACCACCAGCTCTAATAATTACGTTAACATTTCTTGAGAATTTTTTACAATTACACTGACATCTCTCGGAGTTTTTGAAATTATACTGACCTCTCCTAATACTCTCATCCAGTTAATTTTTCTTTTTTTCTAAAATAACAAAACTATTAATTTTATATTTTTTTATGTGTTAATTGGTCTTAAGTCCTTTCAAAAGATGTCTAATTATTGTAGAGTTTAGGTATTTTTCATTTATGAGATCAAAGACAATTTGTTTGTGTTTTTTAAATTGAGATCCATTTTTGATGTGGTGTCACTAAATAATTATTATATATGACAATAATACCCTTAATATAATTTAACTCTACTTACACATTCTTCTTCCCTGTGTTTTTTCCCAACTCTCTTTTTTGATCTTTCTCTTCTCCTTTTTCACCGTCGATCACGACGACACTCCATCTTATCCTATCGTCTCTGCAATTCATCTCTAACCACTACCACCGTAGGTGTTTCAATCTTGAAGTCTATCTTCTTTAATGGATAAGATTCAAAGGGCTGGACTGCACCTTGCTTCTAGGCTTATGAAAAAAGGCGAATCAAAGAGCTTTTTAGTAATATAATATTATAGGGGACACTTCTTTGTAAAAAGCCGTACTTCCATCAACTTTCAAGTAGATAAAGAAGTTCAGGCTAGTGACATTAGTTATCGACTATTGGCCTTTGTGAAAGCTTCTCTTCAATATGTTTGATCCATTTCCAAGCCTTCCTCTTCGTCAATGATTATGGAGTCGTTCTTGTCTATGGATAAAATGGTCATTTTTTTTTTAATCTTAATTATTACACAGTATTTTTCCTGCTTACCTTTTGGGGGTGGAGAGTTGGTAAAAACAGTCAATATATTTGACTTACTCCTAGATTATCACATTTTTTAGAAGTGTAAAATTTTACACTTGTTTTTCTTTTCTTTTTCTTTTTCAGGTATGTATAAAATGATCTTAAGTGCTCTCTTTTTCTCAATTCTAATTATTCCACACATAGTGCTTTTGTTTGGAACAAAGTTGATATCTGTGAATAACAGTCAAAATATTTGACTCTGCTTCCAATTATCACACTTTTGGGATAGTGTGAAATTTCACACTTTCTCAAATAGTGAGCTTTTAATTCTCCATGTCTTAAATGCTGATTTTTTTTTTTTTTTTTACCATTCAACATATGGCCCGAAAGCTCAATTAAATTGATAACAATCTATAGTTTTCTCAATTTTTATGAAAGTGTAAAATTTTACACTTTGTAGAGACAAAATTTATAGTTTCTAATCATTTTTTTGTTGTTAAAAATTTTATATTAAATATGGATCTTATTTGATAGATTTCGACTTTTAGATTTCAAATATATAAATTTTATTTAAAATAGATTTATATATTGTGAGTTTTTAAATTTTGAAGTTATGAAATTCTTTCTTGGTTGTTGAGCATTAAATTGAATTGGAAAAAAAAAATGCTCAAAGGGTAATCTAGTCATGAAATAATTAAAGGATTTATGGGATTAATATGTTTGAGTGTGGATCTTATGATAATTTTTATACTTTTTATGGACTTGTGTCTAAATGATCCCTATTTTTATTTGCATTTTTCTTAATTTTGACTATTTTTAAAAAATATTTTTTTAATTTTATATGAAAATAAATTTAAAGTTTAATTAATTTTTATTTGAAAATAAAAAAAATTGAAAAATTTGTCAAAATTAAAAAAATATAAAATAATTTTTTTTATAAAAAATAACTAAATAGATGTATTTATAATTTTTCAAGTAATTTAAAAATTTTAAAAAGTTAATATAATTATCACAAAATTTAAAAAAGATTAATATAATTTATCAAAAAAATAAAATAAAATAAAAAAACTCAAAATATTATTTAATATCTAATCCCATCACTGCCCAAAAAAAAAAAAAAAATCTAATCCTGATGGTTATGATAAAAACCACACGGTGAGAACACCATCCTGAGGCCTTACGTTTTCCGACACAAACAAGCCACCATTTTTGTTTGTTCAACGACAATAAAAGCGAACGCGATAAGAAAAACGATCATTCAATAACAGTTACATAAATCTCCATCAACACCCAATCAAATCACACCACGTCGCACCAAACAAGAACAAAAATTTCATCAATTTTAGTTTTGTTTACATGGTCTTTTTTAACTGGTCCTTCCAGATCTCTACCTCACTGCCTGTTTATTTATCACTGGCACTTCGCAGATGGCTTCACGGACATAAATTACAGGCAACGAAACAACTTTATTACAGAGGGAGTCCATTGAATTGCTACAATCTCTCTCCATCCTGAAACCAATCCCCAATCTCTAGAGCGAGAAAGTGTAGAGAGAGAAAAACCCTAGCTTTCCATCTCTTTGCAACTGTTCATAAGCAGGGAGAGGATAGAGAGAAGTCTCATTCTTTGTCTCTGTGCGATTTCAGCATTGGTTTTCGAGAACCGATCGAGTTGAGGACAATCGGTGATTGAATTTTGCTCGATCGCTGCATGAACAATACAGGGGGAAAGGAAGCGGATTGATCGCTCAGATATTAGGAAGAAAACTGAGCACATCATGTCTGCTATAGTGTGCGGCAAGAGATCATCTTTCTTCGAAGACCTGCCATCCTCGCCGCCCGTTTCCAAGAGAATTCGCTGTTCTTCTTCATCACCTGTTCGATTCTCTCCTCCGAGGCCTACCACAGGATCGCCGTCTTCTTATCAATCTCCTTTTAATTTATCATCGCGCTCGTCGCTGCTTGATCATCTCACAGCTCACTTTCCTGACATGGACAAACAGGTTTGTTATTTATTTATTCAATTTTGATTTCTAGGGTTTTTACTTGTACATTTCGTATTTTTCATGATTTAGGGAAGTTTGGATTGGAAAAATTGTTGATTGTTGCGATTGTTTTGTGCAATTTCATTATAGTGTATGATTACTTGGATTGGAAAAACTTTATTGGACACTGTTTAGATTTTTTAGGTTTGGTTGTGACGTCAAAGGGATCCTTTTGCATTGCAGAACGCTCTGACATCCCTTGAATTGCTATACATGTAAATTCATTCCATCTATAGAGTTTAGTAAAACAATATAACATTGTCGTAAAGGTATTTTCAGTGAGACGAAAACTTGATGATACGAATTTCTTTTGATGAATGTTTTGCAAAACCTGAAATAATGATCAGAGAGTCATGATTTACATACTGCCTTATGGTTACCAGGAAAACCATAATTTGTTCACTTTCTGGTATCTGAATAATTTATATGTTAGTTTTTGCTCCTCTAGAAATAATGGCAAAAACCTCAAGTTGGAACCGATTTTTGACTGAACCTGATTGTGCCAACACAACTCACTAGAATTATAATTACATAAGGATCATGTTACTGACTGCATCCAACCCATCCAGTCTGCTCTTAGGCTGAGAGTATCTAGCTGAGGCTAGGCTACATTAAGAATCACATATGTGCATGATATATGGGCACATGTCATGTGATATTATGTTCTGTAATTCTTGCAGTTCTCGTTCCTCCTTTCAGACTTAGCAGTATCCCTGGCCTAGAGCATTAAAGTCTGTTCTAATGTATCAGTGGAGGTTCATACTGAAAATATTTTTGACATTGGGAATCAGAAATGTACTAATGCTCTTGAGATACACTTGGTTAGGTCCTAGTGTTTTTTAGCAGGGTTCAGGTTTGAGAAATTGAAAGTCCTTTGTTGGTTTGGGGTCGGAATAATGTTACTTGGAACATGAAATCGTTATGATATGTGGACAGGAACGGGAACATAAATCGTCACTTATTATAGAATTCGATTTGTTAGAGGTAGACTCATTCGGATTAGTCTTTTTAGAACAAAATATGTTTATTTGGAACGTGATATTCTTTTTTATTGTATTTGTAATTATATTCATATATATATAAATACACACACGGCGCACACAAAGGAAAAATCCCAATGAATCCAAGTCATTATATAATAAAAATTTCAATGATGCATATATGTATTTGCTTGTTATAATGATTTTTTGAGGCTTTTGTTATTTTAGATTGGAATGCCAAATCTTACATTCCAAATCATGAATTTCGTGATTTGGATCTTTTGATCTAATTCGCAATTCTCTGGGATGGGAGCGATGGTAACTATGGGTTAGAGAGACCTTGTAATCCTTCCTATAAGTGCCGAGTTATTTATTCAATCATTTAAGTGATAAAAAATGATTAAAGAATATTTAATCAAATGATTCATACTTATAAGATGATTAAAAGTTACAAATCCATTCATAAATTAGTGCCCCTTTGATTGTACAAATTGTTAACAAAGCCAAGCTACGATGAATTTGACTATTCAAAACTTTTATAGAATAAATCCATGTTGCTTCAATACAAATGGAAGTTCTCAGGATTATTAAGTCACAGAATAGCTGATTCCTTCTAAGAACGTCAATGTCGTTTTCTAATAGCACAATTTTTTATGAATTTTTTTGACTTGTATATGCTCATGCCAAGGGGATAAACTTGAATGGATTTTTGTGGACAACAGTGTAAGGATATATATAAAGCAGAGAATTGAATGGACAGTTTAAAAGTGTGCAGCATCTAGTGAAACAGTCACAAACACATGAGGAGATGCATGTGACATTTGTGTAATGTAGGGTTTTAAAAGTCTTTGAATAAATCTGCTTACTGATAGAATTGTAGTGGGTGAAGGTTAAGAAAAGGTTCTAGGTTCAAGGTTTTAAAAGGTAGCAGAGGTGGTAAAGGGTTTGTGGTTGAAAAGGGGGCAAAATTAGTGGGAGTTTTAAGGTTGCAGATTGCAGGATTTTTGGACCACTGGGTGTTAAGAGTTACTGGACAACAACTAATTTTGGTATTTGGTTAAATTGAAGGCCATAGGGTAGAGGAATAGGTTAGGGTTGATTAGGGCTTCATATGGTAGGGTTCTAGGACTAGTTTAATAAAAGAAGAAGAAGTTTCAAGAATTAGAGATACTGTTTGGTATTGAAGACTATGTTGACTAAGGGAGTTATTCTGTGAGAATATATCTGAAACATATCTTTAGAAAGAAGAAAATACAGCCCCCCATTCTGAGCTTTTGTTTCCCGTGAGTCTTCACACAGTAGTTGTAGCTGTCTTGCCAAAGACCTCTTGATCTTGATCAGACGCAAGCAGCAGACGATCAATAAACACCCCACTGCTTGATTTTGTTCTTCTGAACCAAATTTATTTTCTGAATTTTTCTTTCTTTCTCTCTTCTTTACCACCTAGGGTGCCTAAATCACTCACGCGACATCCAACTCTCACTCTCTGCAAATCTCTCTCTCACTCTCTCCAAATCTCTGTTGATCTGGCTTCTCTAGATCTCACTTTCTCTCTCAGAAAATCTCTCTCTCACTATCTCCAATTTAAATTTGGATATTCTTATATCCAAACGCATTTTCACAGTTTTTAACTCAAAAACTGAATTCTGATTAGCATAACCAAACGCATTTTCGCAGTTTTTAAAAAATCAATTACAAAATTCTGAAACACATTTTAGAAATGTTTTTCAGAAAATCATATCTGAATCACAATCCAAACGCAGCCTTAATTTTGCTGTTGGATTTTGTTAACTCCAAAAATCAGGTTCTTCCATATCAAAGAGAGAACAAAAAAGATGACTGAGCAAAACATTTCTTCAATTTTCATATTGGTGAAATTGTAGCAAAATGTTCAACTATAATTTCACAAATATGGAAAGTGAAGATAAATCATCATCTTCATTAGTTTCATCTCATTTCTCCTGCATTACAAGTGTTTGTTGAAATTTGCCTGTATTCGTATTTTTATTTTAAATGTAGATTCGGATCTTAATTCATTACTTTTATGTTATGCTTGAATGCGGGTTTTATGAAAGGATTTGGGGTTTAAAAGAGAAGTGAGAATTCTCTGTTTTAAGATCCTTTGTTTGGATAAAAGATTTTTGTATAAGCATTTGGAAATAGGAATTAACATTTTAGTGTAAGTAATGCCAAAATCATGTGCAAAGGTTTTTCTTTTTTCAATAGTTAATAATAGAAAATGTATGAAAAATGCATAAGGAGGACGAATTCATGTACAACATGTATGATGGTTGCAAATTTACACATTTTGCGAATGCTATAATTGAACTTTTTAATTTGTTTTTGTCATTTTTAATTATTGAGGACTATGAAGCACAAAGACTCTATTTTGGATCACGTGTTAGTGTTGAACATGTGTAGGATATGTTCCGGACACATGTCGGACACGTCTTGCACACGCAAAAAAAGATTTTCTAATTTATTTTTATTTTTCTGAATTTAGTACACGTCTCAGATCCTTTTGGCACTTTTTTTTCTGATTTTTTTCCCTTGGATTTTCCCACTTTTTTCTCATCTTCTTCTCTATTTTTCTTTTTTGTGTTTTAAACATATACTTAGATATTTTATGTAGTGGTTAGCAATGTTGATTCGGAACTTGGATCATGGATATTGATGATTAAATGAAATTCTTGAATTGTTATATAATGGCTTTTGTTATTTTGACATCTTAATAATAGTGTTTTGATTTGTGTGTTATTATGCTAATTTTTATTAAATAATGTTCGATTTTTATTAAATGGTCATATAAAACAATTAAAAATTATATTTATCGTGTTCCTGACGTATCTATGTCTTAATTTTTTAGAAATGTTGTGTCCATGTCGTTTCATGTAGTATCTGTGTCCCATGTCTAGGTTCATGCTTCTTAGATTGAGGATATATGTAACAGTAATTAATTTTTATAGATTTATGAAATTAAAATTGATGTTATTTGTTTTTCAATAATTGAATATCCATGTTACTTTTTTTTTTCCTTGAAAGATATTTACATTCTTTATTTTTTGGGGGTATCTACAAGATGTGCTTTAGGTAGTACAAAAGTTACTAATTTTTGGAGAATATTGTCATTTAGCTACTTGAAAGAGCTCTTGAAGAATGCGGCAATGATTTGGATTCAGCTATCAGAAGTCTGCATGAGCTACGTTTGGGATCTGCTGAGAACTTGGGCTCTGCCGCTGGCAAACCTGGTGCGGCAGTGGGAGCAAATATTCAGTTTCAAACTCAAGGTATGCATTGAAATTTCTTTAATTTTGAATTGAACAGGAAGCTTATTATTCCTCGGTTTTTCTTTCCTTTTTTTTAATTTAAAAATCTGGGATTTGCGTGTTTCTGTTTTTGGGAGTTCACGTTAAATTATTTGCATGTGAAAATTATTTCCCTGTATTTTTGCTCTTTAACGATATAATCTTTGTTGTGTATTTATGAACCTTGGTGAAACAAATTCATAGATAATAAAGAAAAATTTAAGAAAGCTTTTAATGATCCCAAAAAAAAAAATAAAAAAATCCAAGAAAGCTTTATAAATAAATGACTTATTGCGTTGTTTAATGTAATCTGGATTTTATTAAGCATCTATTCAGGTGAATTGGTTCATTTACTAATTTTTTTATGTGCCGGACATTTCTATTGTGATTAGTCATTAAATGAATTTGCATTTGTAAGTTTGTTGACTTATTGGATTTTTACTTGATCCTGAACATAGTATGACGTTTAGCTGGGTATGCCAAGTAATCTTATGATCCAGTATGTGTTACTGATTTGAGTTCATATGAGCTGATAGTGACTGATCTGTGAAGAATTTAATACATGTATATTACATATAATATTACAGGATTCGTGTAGTCAATCCCAAATAGTTGGGATAAGACTTTGTGGAGTTGAGTTGAGTGTGAATGTGGTAGTATTTTTTTTTTGGTATTATAGTATTCCAAAATTTTGTCAGGTAAGTAATTGGATTGGATACCTAAAACTTATATTTCCAAATTCGGACGTCAAGTTGTATAATCCATCAGGTTTCGTGGTCAAATTGGACTCACATAATTTTCAAGTTATGTAGTTGAATTGGATTCGCATAATTTCTCTTGAATTGGATCAGACCCACCCCGATCTTATCTGAATCTATAATTACCAGTACAGATAAGTCACTATTTAAAACTATGCCACACTTTAAAAGGACAATTTCGACATTGCTGCCATTTTTTCAATATGGATAGCATTAGGACACTTTTTGGGTGTTGTAGGTGAACCATGTGAAGTAATCTATTGCATGGTCTCTCCCTATCAATTTTGATCAGTTTAATATTCTTGTTTGAATCTGGTGCTTGCTTAACCTTACTGGTAATAGGAAAACTACCAGCTCCATATTTACCTGATTTGCTGATTTTTATTGGCAGAAGAACATTATGGGTTGCAGTTAATGATACTTTGTTATTTTCAATTTTTGCGAACTTCCTTTCTCAGGCTTTTTTATGGATGAATCTCTAATCAAACCCTTCAGAGGGTCTTGAATCTGCCATCTTATTTTTCCATGGAGATGCCTTCTCTTGCTAAATTTTTTTCCCTACATTTAACTATTTTATACTTGGATAGACCACTTTATAGACAGGCTACCTCATTTTCCCTTTGCCATTTCAAGAATGGAGTTTGTCTGCCATGCAGACTATGCTCGTTGGTCATAAACCAAAATTAAAGAGAACACCAAGGAATCCACAGAGTTCCACTTTTACCAGAAAGTTTGATGATTTGCTACGTCTTGTTCTCCCCAACCTTCTCCTGATCTTTTAGCTTTCTCTTTAATTCCCTTCACGCTTGAGGATACTGATTTTAGTCTGGCTCACTTAATTCCTTGCCTTCGCTGGCAATTCATCATGTTGTGAAGCTTTTTCTAAATGGATCCATGGGTCTCTCCATAGATCAGCGTATCAGCACTCCTTTTTGGATCGGTAGTATTCTTCTCCATTGAACTTTTGTTGAGCAGATAATTTCTTGAAAATTAGTACTTCATAGGTCAGGAATGATTCCGATCCCCCCAACACCTCCTCCCAGAAAATAATAATAATAAATAAAAGAGGAGAAATGGAACTCGTGGGCTTCACTACCACTTGCTTTGATGGAATTGTGTATAGAAACTAATGCAATAATCCATGTTTCCTTAGTGACTATCCTGAAGTTCATTCTTCTGTGCTTTCATCATCCCCAAAGTCTTTTGTGATTCCTTTGAATCTTGAATTTACCTGTTAAACTTGACCTTAGAGAACACATAATAACAAGAAGAATTATTATTGAATTTGATTTTGTATCAGATTGTTAATTTCTAAATTTTAGGCCATTTTGGACACGAGTCCTACTTGCAGTCTCTTAACAGAAGGGCAATGCTCTAATGTACTTGTTGCAGGTATGGCGACAACTAATGGTGAGTGTGTGTCTAATGAGGATCCATCAGCTCCACAAAACCTGCCTGTGGATGGTGCAGAATGGGTGGAGCTCTTTGTTAGAGAAATGACGAGTGCCTCCAATATGGATGATGCTAGAGCCCGTGCTTCTAGAGCACTTGAGGTCTTGGAGAAGTCCATTTGCGCACGTGCAACAGCAGAGGCAGGCCAGAGCTTCCAGCAGGTGGCTATATGTATTAATTTTTTTTTTTTGATAAGTAAAATTATATTGACAAAACTATCGCTGGAAGGGGGGGGGGGGGGCTGATCTGTATACAAAGGACTACACAAAAATTAGTCTCAATCTTCCCATAAATATCGTAAGGTGAACTTTTTTTAATGTAGATTGTATTGTTATTATTGCTTCAAAGGTTATTTATTTATGGGATGGTGCTTTGTTGTTATTTTTCCTAAAACAAATTTCTTTTGCTAATTTCCCCTTTTTTGTTTGTCTTGAGGGTCAATATAGAATGTAATGGATGGTGAATTTTTGGTTCCCATTTTGTAGGAGAACATTATGCTAAAGGAACAACTAGAAGCATTGATTCATGAAAACACAATTCTTAAGCGAGCAGTTTCTATCCAACATGAGCGCCAGAAGGAGTTCGAGGATAGGAGCCAGGAGCTACATCATCTGAAACAGCTGGTATCTCAATACCAGGAGCAGCTGAGAACTCTTGAGGTAACTATGCCAAACCCAAAGCTTTTGAACTATATATATGATTTAATGTTTGGATAGCATGTTGGTGAGGAAACAAAAATAGAAAAAAGAAGCCCAAAAAAAAAGGCAAGAGGAAAGAGAAAACTCACACAAATCTTTCTGTTACAGAAAAGGTTTGACAAATAATCTGTTCTTCCCCATTAACATCATGGGTAATTTATCTCAACTCAACGAAGTATTTGAGTCGGTTACATAAATCTTGTCATACTGCTATACTCTATTTAAAACCATCCCATCAGTGAGATCACATATTATCATATCTTATTTTTACTATCTCTACCAAAGTTAATTTTGGTTGCTTTTGCCCCTAACTTGACCCTCGATACATGTAATGGACAACTAATAATTGCTCCTATTTTCTAAGTTCAAACAACACACAAATGGAACATTTATTCTTATTAACGTTGTTGGCAGTACCACATTTATATATTATCACACTTGTAGACTTCTGTTTATGTAGACTATGACCTGGGGGCCATGTTTATTGAATCTTTAAACCTTATCATGATATGAATTGGATTCCTGCCTAATCCCTTTCAATTTTCCTTGGTCTTATGATTTTTGTTTGACATTATGATGAACCAGGTCGATAACTACGCTCTGACAATACACCTCAAGCAGGCTCAACAAAGCAATTCCATTCCAGGGCGATTCCATCCTGATGTCTTCTAATAAGCCCATAGACTATCTATTTGGCAGCGTGTGGGTCACATGGCAGTCAGTGCATATCCTAAGAATTACCGAAATGTTCGTACTAATGCTATCTTTAAGACGCTTTTAGTTTGATTCTGCTGCATCATTTGGGAAGTGGCCATGCAGTCGCTACCTCTCTCATACCCAAAGCATAACCTCTGATTAAGTACTTTAGAATTTGTATTTCTCTGCTATTCTGTCATTTGATTTGACTACTCACAAAATGTTGCAAGGATTACAGATAATACCATTGTTATGTTTTTTATATTCTTGTTCTCCTACTTGTCTGCATCCGTGTACCGCTGCTCATGTTTGTTTTCCGGGGGAATGGCATGCCATTTATGCTTTAACTTCTTGCTAGACCTTGGGTTCTATGGAGTCGACATTGGATATTGAAATCAGAATCACCATACTGGATTTCACACCTACAACCCTGTCATTGGCACGGAGTCCACTTTTCTTTTTTCCAAAATTAGGAAACAAGATCGTGGAGTCCACGGTAGATTGCACTTTGACCCACGGAGGCTCTCTCATTTACCACTTCTTCTTTTTCTTTTTCTCACCACACTTTCTTCTTATAAAGAGGGAAATAAGAGGAAAAATTCTTCCATCTTTGAGGAAGGTTTCCAAATTGTCCTATGATTCTATGGTTGCTGGCATCTCTTCAGTTATGGTTGATAGATAACTGTGGCATGCCAGTATGCCCACTTTGTTGGATGGTCCTGGGGATGTATATTATCGTACTGTTCAATCCTTCTCTTCTCGCGTTATCATACAGATATATATATATATATATATATATATATATTATGTATGTATGTTTTCATCTCTTCTCGTGGAACAAGTGGGTGCAGTACAACAGAGAGTTGTGCGCTGTATTTGGAAGGATAAAATTGAAATGCTTCTGCAAATTCAGTGAAGCAACAATTGGTAGAATAGAGAAGCGGCCATGAACTAGTGTTTTGATCAATCTGAAATATCAGTTGATTGAGTTGAAATTTTGAAATAGCTAAAGCAGCAAAAATGGAGATTCGCTGAAATTGAAGGGTCCCTCCAAATCGGATTTAGACAAATGGAAGAAAAATATATACGCGGAGTCGACTTAGACTTTTTGCCTTTGTTTCCTCCTTTTTGAAATGCTAAGTCAGGTTAGGCGTCATGACAATAATATTAGGTGATCATTGGCCCTATGACCGTACCATTTTGTGTTTTTCTGTTGTTCTATCACACGTTAACTCATTTAAAACCACACACATGCACATCTATATCTATAGACTACATATATATATATATATATAGAGAGAGAGAGAGAGAGAGAGAGAGAGAGTTTAAAGCTCGTACTACCAACTGTACATTCTTTTCCAGTCTACAGAGTACACAAACACGTTACTAGGAAATACAAGACACTAAAAAGTCAATATCTAGCATTTACAATGAAAAAAAAAAAAAAAAAACCAACAAACTTGAGTTGGTCAAAGTTCTCCGTCTGCTTGTAAATTCACAAATATCAGATGCCACCTAAACAATGACTTTCTTTGCATTGCCTGGTTTGAGTTCAACCGCCATTTCATAAGCATTTCATGCCTAGCTCAGAGCCCCTTTCTTGAATCAATAAATCACCAAATTGGGTTGATGGCTGATGGGAAGAACTACAAATGTTCCTTTTGTTATCTGTCTGTACAAATCTAGACAGAGAGAGTTGATAACGCAGATTATAGTTTGGGAAGAGCACATATATATATAGAGAGTGAGACACTTAAGAAACAGGAACAAGCCTTCCACCAGCTTTAAGCATCCTCTTAAACTCATCAAAATTAACCATACCATCTCCATCCATATCAACCTTCTCAATCATCTCCCTGCAACTCTCCAACTTTGTCCCTTCTTTCAAACCTAAAGAAGACAACACCAATCTCAACTCCTCCACTGTTATCAACCCATCTCTATCCCCATCAAAAACATCAAAAGCCTCCTTCAAATCACCCTCTCCCTCTTCCCCCTCCTCCTTCCCACCCTCTTCTCCTTCTTCCCCCCTCACTCCCTCTCGATTCATGGTCAACTCAAACAACTCACAGAACTCATCCATATCAATCAATCCATCCCCATTAGCATCCACCTTCTCCACCATATCCTCAACTTCTCTCTCCGTCATCATGATTCCGATGTTCTGGAGCGATTCTCTCATCTCTTTCTTCGTTATATACCCATCGTTGTTCTTGTCGAACGTGGCGAAAACACTTCTCAGCTCAGCCTTGTTTTGACTATAATAACTACTCTTCATCACCTTCTTTTGAGCTGCTTCTTGTTTGGTGGGAGCTTTTGAAGGAGTGCTGATAAAGAAAGATTGAAACCATGGCATGAAATTCTTGGTGGGAAACTTGGAAAGAGTGTAAAAGAGGCTAACAATGAAGAGAAGTGATAGAAATAATACAGTTAAAATGGTCATCATCACCATCTTTGTTCTTGTAGTTCAATGTAACAGAGAAAGCAAAGGAGGGACAAGAAGAAGATTACAAAACAAAACAGGAAAGAACATAGAAAACATGAGGGTTTTGAATTGAGACTGTAAAGAAATGGTTTTGGGTTGGGGAAAATTGGAAAAGTGTTGGAGCATTGAAGAAGTTAACGCGTTGTTTGGTGCATACTTTAAGATCCAAGAAAACGCGTAGAACTGTAATAACTGTAAAGTTCTTTTTTCTTCACGCGTTCAGACACCAATAATTTGTGGTTTCGAGTTAGATAGGGACCTTTTCCAATCACATTGGGGAGTCTTGAAATTACTTTCTTTCCATATTTCTTTTGAATAAGATTATAAAACAAATGAATTAGTTACAAGTTCAAGATTAGTTTTAAAAGATTTATTAATTTATTGAGTTGTCTCAAACTCGACTTAATAAACTAATAAGTGGTTTGATACTATATAAAAAATATCAAATTATTCGAGCTCAATTGACGATTAACTCAATTAGAGACTTGTTTGAAATTGGTTCAAAAAGTTAAAAATCATAACTTAAACACAATTTAAAACTCATTTATTTTACTGAGTCAAGTTTGAACAACTAACTGATTTACTCGATTTGACTCATTTATAATCTTACTTTTGAATAAATAGAAGAAAAAAAAAGTGAAACATTTTGGAGTACAAATTTTTATTTTTTTTGGGTATTATTTTCACTTTTTTTAGTAAGAAGTTATTCATTGCCCTTGAATGTATTAGGCCTGTAATGATAGAATTTTGTATGCGTAAAAAATGCTCAGACATATACACGTGACATGTTCCGATAATGTACCTGAAGTGATGAATAATTTTAATTTTTTTCCTTCATGCTTTTAAGTATTATGCACCATCTCTTGTGTCTGAAAAATTCGTGAAGTCATGGGTGACGCTAAGTTTTGAGACTAACATTACATTACACACTAATTAATTGTCCTCATCAAGTAAAATGTGTTATGTTGCACCACCAACCACAATTTGGTACACACGAATACCCACTTTAACAACCCTCACCACAAGCTCTAATCACGGTTGCCTTACATTTTCAACTAAGAGTAAGAGAGGAGAGAGAGAGAGAGAGAGAGAGAGAGAGAGAGAGAGAGAGAGAGAGAGAGAGAGAGAGGACTTTGTTTGGACTCCTATGGGAGGAGATGGGGTTGCAAAGGCTTGCAAACTATAACCACTGAAAATAGATTATGTGTGTGTGTATATATATATATATACACACACACTCCAACTTGAAAGAATAGTTTAGTAGAGGAACGAGTCATGATAAATGTCATATTAAAATAGGTCAAAAAAAAAAATTCGAATACGCGTTTTCTCTTAGAGGAAAATTCCCAACACTGTCAAGAATTGGAAGCTCAGCTTGAGTTGGAATCGGCCTCAAGTCATCTTCAAGAATCTCTAGTTTTCTATTTGTTTTTCTTTTGTTGTTTCCTCTTTTGGTTGCCTTTAGCTTGCTGCTTTTTTAGTTGCCTTGCTTCTTTTAATAAATTTTTAATTACCTTAAAAAAAACACAGGTCAATGGTTTTATTTTTACGAAATAAAAAACTTCTTAGTAATCAGTTATATATATATATATATATATATATATATATATATGTAAATAGATAGATAAAGAGATATATAGATAGAGACTTTATGTGGACTTCAATGGGATGGAGGTAGGGATTGTAAAGGCCTTGGAAACCATATCCATGGAAAGTAGATTTGAGTGGATTATAGAATTATTCAAATATTTGTATTTGGAAAGAAATGAAACTGCTTGCGTCAGAGGGAGGAAAGAATCTTTATATAGAATCTAAGTATCAACTCAATGGAACTATTCAATTACTCAAAAACTTTGAATTGACCAAAAAGAAGGAGTCTCCTTAGCATATATATATATATATATATATTTGTGGTATCATAGTAGTTGAGTTTTATTGAAGTTTGGGGTCAGAAGATTAATAATTAATTTACCACATTTAACGTTAAAAATAATATAATTATTAAATTAAGGTATTTATCAAAGTTGACTTTAACATCTTCATGATGTAGTAAAGCTGATCATGATGTGCTAATGAACCGTATACATTACGTACACCAAGCATCGGATACTTTGCTTTTGTTCCATGTATAGGTTTTTGTCTTAAGCTCTCTCTGTCTCTCTCTCTCTCTCTCTCTCACACACACACACACACACAAAAGAGGACAAGAAGGCATATGGTTCCAAGTAATTAATGGAGATTACTTTAGAATAGATGCATTTCTTCTTTTTTGCTACTTTATGACTTCTAAAAGAGAGAAAAATAACAAATGATGGTCATACAATAATTTTAGTTTTAGTTTTACTTTGAGATTAAACTCAACTCACCAAAATTTTATTATAATTATTTAAAATTAATTACATAAATTCTATTTTATTATTTTAAATTATTTAAAACTATTTCTGCAAATAGACTTCGGAGACTCTTCAAATATGAGAAAAAAAAATTATGCATATAAAAGTTTGACAATTTTAAAATTTTAATCCTAATACAATCTTTACCCATTATTTCTATTATTTGTCATTCCAAAATTTTCATCGTAATTTTATCCATTTCTTTCTTTTTTCATCCCAAAATTTTAACTCAGCTCGTTAACTATGTTACGTCTTAAAGTTTTACCTTTGAATTTGACAAGTTAGCTTTGTTTGGTTGTCAAGATAATCTCTATTGTCATTTATTTGATAGGTTTGGATATTTTCTTGCTAAATTTTTACATATAAGCTTTGTTTAGTAGCTAAGACAATTTAAGAATAAGAAAATGGTATACAGACTTGTTATTTCTACTCCTAAAATATTTTTCCTATAATCTTCTCTTTGATAAAAATTTTACCTCATCATCTCTCTTTGAAATTCTTTTTCACATGTAATTTTTTTTTAATTTGAGAAAAAAACTTTTTATATGTAAATTTTTTCCAATCTAAAAAACAAAAATCCCACTAAAATCTCTCCCAAAAATATTCTCACCTCCTATTTTTTTTCCTGGCTCAGGCCTTGATTTAATCATACATCAATTAACTACTTTTTCTAAAGTTAATTTTTACTACTGCCTTCTTTGAGCATGACCTTTCAGTATAAATCATGTCACTCTTATTTAATGGTGTATTTACTGATTTTCGTTATACATAACTAATAATTTGACATCTAAATAACATTATTAAAATGCTTTTGATAGTACGATATTTGGTGCTTGAAATTAATATCGAAGAAAATTTAAAAATAATAATAATGTGAATTCTACTATGTTTTCGTCTCGTCTTTCAAATGTTAGCTTTTTGAGAAGTTTTTACGTGGAATCAGGGTCCATTGACCAAGCATGGACCCGGTCAATGTATATATTAGTCTAATTTTTAGGAGACAAAAAATAATTACTTTTACTTGCATAATTTAAAATAATTAGCCAGTCCAAGCCATTGACCAAGTCAATATACCCGGTTCAGAATTCCTTCAGCATTTGGGCCCAATGCACAATTATGCAATGGAAGAAATTTTTCCAAACATAAACATAAGAAAAAGGAAAAGGAAAAGAAAATTCCAAACAGAAACATAGGAGAATTAATGGGCCTCAATATTTGGTTTGGATTCATTCATCAATTTTGATTGGGCCAAGGTTTGGACAATGCTGTCATTTATGGATCAAAGTGGTGTATATGGGCTACGAGTGGGCTTGGATGGAGATATGTTATGAACCCTCCAAGCCCAACAAATTGAGTAGGGAGCCTCATGGGATGATCAAGTTACATTCCCACCTCAAGCTTGGTTGAAATTGGACTCTCCACAAAAAGATCTTTGCATTTTTCATGCTTTCAAGTAAATTTACTGCTGCCTCAAGAGGACTATCAAGCACTCCAACTTTATGTTTCTTTCTTTTCTAAGTTTTTGCAAATCCAAGATTCATATTTTGATAAGATTTTCCTTCAATATCAAGCACTCCAAGATTCATGCTGACTTTCCAATTAAGGTGACTGTGTGCTCTTTCAATAATATCGTGTTATATATGTTATGACTCATATTTTTTAATGGGTCATTGCATACATAGTAGAAGTGTTACTGAAAAAAATATATTGTCGTGTGATAGTCTTAATGTGACTGATTCATAGTCAGTATTATTTAAAGTTTATGCAAGATTGAGTTCCTAAGCCCTTAAATTTAAGTCAAGTCCCATAGTTACCAACTGAGATTTATTGAAAATCAATTAAATCTAAGGCCTTAAACCAAAGAGTTGGGAAGAAGTTGCCATATTTATGGTTGTCATCTCATGAAAAGGAATATGAAATTGATAAATTGTAAACAAATCCAAATTTTGATATTATTTTTGTATAAAGTAAACATATTTTCACGCGAGACAATCCGAACATAGTATAATGTTTAATTTTATAAACAATAATAGGACATCTAGAATATCACTACCCTTCTCGCTCACCCACTCATGCTACCCTTTTAAATATATATACACACACTCAACCCTACACCTTATAAACTTACACACGCGCGTGATGTTGATTTGAGAATTACACTGGTCAATTAAATCGCGAGTTTTGGATCTCTGCAACTGAACTAGCACTGCTCGTCTTATAAAAGTCACCCCTAAGGCATTGCTTTCATGCATACTCATCAAACACATAGAGGGGACCAATTTGAGATTGGGACCAATTTGTTTGTTGAAAGTCACTTGTGAGAAAACAATAAGGTACTTAAGCTAAGAGTAGGTGGACTTAGCTTATTCAAGTACCAATAATTTAACACAACAACCCTATACCGTTACAAATTGCCTGCCACCAACGCAACTTGAGAGGACAATACATGCTCTTACATTTTTCACTTTTATTGACAAGTAAAATGACTATTTTTTATTTATCTATTTTGATTTTAACATCGTCTTGTAAAATTTATTGTTTTTATAGAATATTTATTAGTGAGAGATGGTTGAATGGACGAAGTTTCAACCGTCACGATGTTATGTAACATAACTTAATTTCTCAATATTTGTCAATAAATCTCTCTCATTTTACAGTACAATGAAATTGATCTAAGTGATGTTATATATAATTAATTTTTTAATATTCACTGTAATAAATATATGTGAGACTACATGTAAAAATTTATTTGAAAAATTCGTTATACATAATAATTTTTTTGGATAATGTTACTGTAAACTCGAGTTCACATGAGACATAGTAATTTTATCATTATATGACCTCGGAATTAAGATTATAAATGAGTCAAGCTGATTCGAGCAATGAGTTGTTCAAGTTTAACTCGTCAAAATAAATGAGTTTTAAATTGTGTTCAAACTCAGCTTGTTAATTTTTCGAGTTGATTTCGAATAAGCCTCTAATCAAGACGATTGTAAGCTGAGTTCGAATAATTTAATTTTTTATATATAAAATTTATTACTTTTATCTTAACGAGTTGAAATTTGAATTGAACCCAATATATAAACAAATCTCAAAATATATTCAAACTTTATTTTTTTATTTTGTGAGTCAATTTTAAACAAATTTTAATTGAATTGAATTGGGTTCGAATAACTCAACTCTTCTAACAGTGACACTAAAAACTAGTGATACATCTTCAAAATAAATGAAAATATGTCTTGATTTTACAATAGCATTGTTGATATTTTTTTAATTGATTTTTTATTTCTTATAAATTCAGCATTTATGAGAAAGTAGCATGACATCAAGTAGTTACGTGTATCGGTGTATGTATATGTATTTCTGAAAATTCCTATAAATCAAGGGGAGTAGATATAAAGAGGGAGCATGTGATGATCATTATTGATGTTTTGGGCCCACATTAAGACTGTTGCGGGGTGGGACCATCTCTGCTGTTCACTTTTGCACACAAAGATCCAACGGTTATCACTGCCCCCACTCTCCCAACCCAACCCCAGCTATTTTATATGTATTATTAAAAGAGAGTGGGTTTTGCTGACGCGAACAGGCTGTGAGTTGGGCCCATGACAGTGACCCTAAACGGAAACAGACAAGTTCCCCTCTCTTCATCACCTGCTCACCTCCGTCCCGTTGCTTCGTACCATTTGATTCCCTCCTAAAGACGGCAGCAGCTCGTGAGAAGCTTTTCATTGTCCCGCGACCCATGTAAAAGGAATAATTTTAAAGAAAAAGATTGATTGGACGTTGTATTTGTATAATATAAAATAAAAGTAGAAATGTTAATATAATTTTAAAAATTTCATGTCAATATAATTATAAAAATTTTCAAGAAATGTAAGTATTATTTATTTAAAAAATAATAATTCTATTTAAATTTGACTCGTCATCAATTTTCGATTAAATGTTAAGATCGATTTATAGAATTAACAAAACAAATTTTGATGTAGAATAAATGACATTTGATTCCATGAATCAATGAGAGCATTCTAAAACTCGTTTAAAGCAAAATCGTGCGTGAGTTTGAAGGCGACTCGGTATAACTCGAAAATTTTTGACCTGTTTTCTTGCATTTTTTTTTTTGTTTTCTAATTGTATTCGAATTGCTTATTTGGCAAGTACAAAGAATTGATAGTTTTCTAATTATATTAGTAGAATGAGTAGTTTTAACACTATAAATATGATGTATTGATTCCCTTATTATTCATTTTGTCAATAATATTTTAATTTTAAAATTAAAAAATATTATCTTTTTGGGTGAAGAGTTTCATTTGTTCTTAATTTTTATCTTTCACGTTTCTGTGCTACATTAAACTTGAATATATTTTGAGGCGCGTAAATTTTTTAAACTTAACTTGAACTCGACTCGTTAAATAAAAAATAGTCTAATATTATATATAAAACCAAGATACTCAAGCTCGTCTCACAACTAACTCGAAAAATTATAAAACTGAATTTGAATATAATTTGAAACTAGTTTATTTTAAAATGTAAGATCCACGTATGTTAGGTCTATCTGTGACGAGTCAAACATTATGAAACAAACATACCTCTTCATTTAAATTGTTTACATGCTTCACAATTTCATATTTATTTATTTGTAAGATTTCTATTGACACTCCTCAAAAGAACTTTTAATTATATATGTTTTAAGAAGGATTGTTAGCTTGTAATAGTTGCAATTGTAATTTTTTGTGTAGTTTACGTGTGATAAAGTGATAATAAGATAGTATCAACTTTATTTGCAGAAAATAGAAACTGTTTCTGAAAACAATCAAAAACAGTATAGAAAACAGAAATTGTTTTTGAGACAAAACTAAGTATAAATTTGGCAAAACAGAAATTGGAAAAACAGAAATTGTAGAACAAAATCTGTTAGGGAAAAAAATAGAAACCATTTTTTTTTTTCAGAACAAAATACAGATAGAAAATTAAAAACTATAAATTCCGACAAATATAAAAACATTTCCTGAGATTTCTGAAATGACACTAACTTTTCTTATTTTTACTGACAAATTACAAATACTTCCCTTCCAACTAGTGTAATTTTTTTTAAAATGATAAAAGTGTCCCTTTTATTTTGTAATTTTTTTTTTCAATTTTGACCATTTTCTAACTTTTTAAAAAAGAACTTCTTCATTTTATATAAAAATAAATTTAAGATAAATAACTTATATTTTTTAGCCAAAGAAGGTTTTAATTTATTTAAAAATGAAAAAAAAAGTTACAAAAAATTGGTCAAAATTTTAAAAATGAAAACATAAAAACTTAAAAGGGGCACCTTTGTTATTTTAAAAAACAATTAGGCTAAATGAGAGGTATTTGTAATTTGATAATAAAAATATGAGAGTTCAATGTCAATATCACAAAATTTCAAGAAACATCTTTGTAATTGTTAGAAATTTCAAGAGAGATTAATATAATTTATCGTAATATTTTTATTTTAAATTTCAATATATAGTCTTCAAATTAACCATTTTGATAGAATGAAAAGCGAAAAGTGATAAATGGTTCAAAAATACTCTGAAAATGAAAAAGAAGAAGTAATTAATGTTATAAAATTAAGTGATAATTTTTTTTAAAAAAAACTTTAATAAAACCAATATAAAACAAGAAAAAATTAAAAAAGATATATATATTATGATATTAATGTAAAGAAATAGTTATGAAATTTGTAAGAAGATTAATTATTATATCATTCTTGAAAAACAAAGCATTAAAAGTAAAGAAATTATGAAAAGTGCATTTTTGATAAGATTTTAACTTCTTTTTAAAAAAAAAAAATGAAAAAAAATTCTTGGGAGTTTTCTTATTTTGGTTGTACTCAGTTTTTTTGTTTTTTCAAATTTCTCACGAGTTTCTTCGTGATTTTGAAATAATTTTTTAAAAAGAAAAAATAATTTATGCTTTTGAAACAAATTCCCTAATACAACAAACAAATGTCCTAATAGTGGAACCTGCATGTACTACTACAACTAACTCTCTCTCTCTCTCTCTCTCTCTCTCTCTCTCTCTCTCTCTATATATATATATATATGTATATATGTATGTATGTATAGTATCCATCAAAGAGGTTCGAACGACAGCAACCCATCAGATAAAAACTTTATGAATGTTGTCGCCTGCAATTGCTCCGACGCAAATGGAACACTCTGCCATGTCACTGTTATGTAAGTCTCTCCCCCCCTCTCTCTCTCTCTCTCTCATCTTGATTTACAGTACCAGATATATCAAGAATTAGGCTCCTTCAATAATTACAGAGGTTTGAAGCTGAAAGCAAAGGAAAAAAAATGGCAAAGGCCATGATCAAAGTTGAAATGCATGTTAATTATAAAATGGCATTGCTCTTATAAAATTATATATGTTGCTCATGTTCAATTCCAAAAGGAGTAGCTGACTTTCTCAATATAATGTAAAAGGTTACATTAACTCCAATTTACCACTCCATGCACCTCCACATATTTTTATATATATATATGCTTATACGATATTTAGATCTACAAATGATTGTATAGTTGACTGTTTTATAATTATTATTAATAATTTTTAAGAAATTAACTTAATTCTATAATAATTAATTAATAGTTATTTTAAATTTTTTATAATATTAATTATTAAGGAGATATATGTACTTATATATATATATATATATCTCATTTATAACATTTCTCGATAATTATCTTTATTAATTCAATATAATTAAAATCAAAAGTGTTATAAGTAAGAAAAAAATATTACATTAGAAAACACTACTTGATTACTTGAAAATGACATTTTGAGGTTTCTTTTCTTCCATAAGTTGAATATTTTTTAATTAAAAATCAAAATATTGTTTAAAAAATTGTATATAAAATCTTATTTTTGTACTGAAAATTATTTAAATATAAAAAATACTTATTAGTTAATAAAAATATAAAATACTTAATAATTAATAAATTATCAATCTCTCATGTCTATATTAATTATAGGCGGATTGACTGTATATATACTTATGTACATTTATCATACTTAGACCGATCTATTTAAGGTTTATTTTATATTTTAAAAATAATTTTTATAATTTACCCAAAAATCAAATTTTTAAATATAATTATCAAATACATAATTATTTTTACTTTTATTTTAAGTAAAAATTGCAAAAAAATATTATTTTTTCTCATTAAAAACTATAAAAACAAGTCTTTAATTTTTAAAAATTTATATGTTCTCTTTTTTTTTTTTTTCCATAACTCAAAACAAAATTAGATTAAATTTTGTCCAATTTAAATTTTCAGTCCCACGTGTTATTTAATAAGCCCATGAGCATGAAATTTGTAAGTGGCCGGCTGTCGAATCATATTTTCCTAAGAGATAACGAGAGACAGACAAAGAGGTGGGCCGTTGGTACGGTCAGACAAAGGCTAAAAGCGCGCCGACGAAGCTACTGTTCAGCAGCACGTGATATCATACGACGCCGTGGCCCGTGACAGAGTGAGTCAGAGACAGAGCGAACGAGCGAGTGAGAGTTTGGTTCGGCCAACAGCGATTGGTCGAACCGTGACGTCACATCCTAACGTTGTTTTGCGGTAATGTCGCGCGCAAATGAGCGCACGATGTAACTAACTACCTACCTCGCGTTGTATCTTGTAAAAGCCTCGCCTTTAGTTGATTTGACACGCATCCGGTTGGTTTTTTTTCATATTTTCTTTTCATTTAAATAATAAAATGAAATTTTTAAAGAATAATTAGAAGTGAATAAAAAAGAGAAAAGTAAAACAAAAATGTTAAAAAAAATTTATATTATTTTTAAATTAATATTTTTTATAAAAAAAAAATGTTAAATGTTAAACTTATAACCATTTTACTCTATTGAACACTTTATATTAATAGAATTAATATTGAATAATAATCTTTATATCACTTTTTTTTAATTAAATTTACTAACAAGTTTTTAATTGAAAAACTAGGTAAAACTAAAATTGTCCATATCAAAATTAGGTTTGTCATTGGTATACCCCTTTTAGAACCTATTGTAGGCAAGGCTAATAAAAAAGTAAGACTAAAGAAAAATGTATGAGAAAATTGATTGTATCAATCAAATGTTGTATTGACTTTTTTTTAATAAGCGTAGAAACTCGATGCGTGACTTGCACGTCAAAACCTAACAATCCCAATTAGTTGGTGTGCGTTTTGATGGTTTACATATGAAGTGACTTCGAAATAATCACCAAGAATCGATTTATGGACCTGAAGTCCTCCTCAGACTTAGGTCTCACCATTTCTTCATCTCGACTTTTCTTTTGAAATTAGCATTAATGTTACTTGTTCAAGTAGAAATGGTCCATACTACTTTTGGTTCATAATAGTTTGTGTATTGATAAAACGGGGAGACTTAAGTCTTGAGGAGGACTTCAGTTTTCCTGGGTCGATTCTAGGTGAATATTTCGGGACTATCTTATATGCAAACTATTAGAACACATACCGGCTTAATAGGAGATTATTAGATTTACCTGTTTGAAGCACAAACTATCGCGGAGTTCCCACTACAACAATCTCCTTGACATCTCATATATATTCCCATTGCAAAATTTTTAATACAAAATAACATATACATATTAGTCTTTAATGAATGATTCAGAAAAGTTAATATTATTAAAAATACAAAAATTAACCTCTCCTAGAATTACCTCAACTAGTAATTATAATTTTGGAGCTATTTTTTTCTCATTCACATTTACTCTTTTTAATTTCAATTAAAAAAGTAAGGAAAGATAAATCTTAATTTTGAACACAATTTATTTTGAATACATATAGCAAAAAAAATATTTACAAAATATATATTACACTTTATGTAAATAAAAAAATATTTCATGCTAATTAAAATTTATATATGAAGCTCTTTTTCTAAACTTCTTCAATTCATAAAGTAATGAGAGTTCTTAAAAGAGATGTATCACTTCAAATTTAATTATTAAGAATAACATAACCCAAAAAAGGTTAAAGAGAAGACAAACATAAACATAGTGGGTGCAAATTTTAAAAAAAGTAAAAATATTAACTTAACCATAATTTAAAAAAAAAAAAATCAATGGGAGAAGGTTCCCTTACCCCATGTCAAATTCGACCCTAAAATACAACACACATGACATTATATCGGTGATCCTTCTAAACCAGAGACGGTCTTAGGAATAGTCTTGGGGAGGGGGTGTTGCATTGGGCCCTCCAAATGTTGAAAATTAGTTTTTTATCCCTAATTTTATAGATATTTTAAAAAATTAAGTTTTTTCCCGTCAAATTTTTTTATATTTTTATAAGAAACTTCCTTAAATTTTAGTTTTTATATTTTTGTCCTCTTATCTTCCTAGTCTAGGTCTGCCACTGTTTGAGACAATAATTCAAGATTGGGATGATGTAGGTGTCACACAACAGCAAACACAAGAGGAAGCTAGGGGTGGCCTCGTCCCCCTCCCCTCCCCTCCCCTCCCCTCAAAATTTTCTGACATCCGATATTTTACCCTTATGTCTATAGAAATTTGTTTGAAAATAAAGAATTAACCCCGTTAAAAATTTATATTTGTTTTTATTAAAAGATCCCTAGAAAATTTTATTTTTATTTTTTAACCTCCTTTTGTTAATGGTTTAAATGCACGACTGATACTAGTAATACTTCATACAAATATTTTTTTTTATATATGTAATGTTTCATGTCTTACTACTATTATTCTGTTTCTCTTACACAAAATGTGACATACAGGTGAATCCCACCCTTTATAAAAGATAAGAAATAAATATAGTGGGACATGAAATATTATTATTATTATTATTATTATTTTCTTTTGTAAAAAGCCAGTTTCCAATAATAGAAGCCCATCTCAAGCCCCAACTTGCGCTGAACGCCAACAAGTAACAAACTGAAAATTAAACAGAACAATGCACAGTTGAACCTGACAATAGCAGCTCTTTGTGATTTTTTTTTTTCTTTTCTTTTTCTTAAATATCAAGCCAATTGGGCTAAAGTAGAGCCCACCACCTCCACTGGGCCCACTCATCAACATCAACGAATAAGGGCACTCTGTCAAATGATATGATCATCATATCTTATGTGATCCTATTCTAATACTATTTTTTTTTTTTTATTATTTAGTCCATACAATTTATTTGTTTTAATATTTTAATAAATTATACTGATATCTCGTAAAATTTCTGACAAATATAAAAATTTCTTCTTAATATATGATAAATATTTTTTTTCATTTTTTTACATGGGAAAAGCATACCTTAGAAGATCAAGTTTTGGAAAACTATTCTTTGAAAATTAATAGCTTTTTGAAAAGAGATTTAAGTAATAAGATCTTTTGAGAAAATAATTATCTTCTAATTTCTCCCTTTTTTCATCACCGTTGATAGAAATAGGTGAATAAAGAGAATTTTATAAGACTACGGAGAAAATCTTCGGGCTTGAATCCAAAACCCCTTCTTCACCATCTCATTTACCTTTTTATTTTCATTTGCATTGTTATCTAGCTTTATATTTTGCCTGCTTTTCAGTCCATTTCTTTTTCTATATCTTTTATGAAATGCCCTTACATTTGGACATTGACACTAATTCATTGCAATTAGGTGAAACGAGTGTCTAACACTTTCTCGATCCATACCTTATTCCCCGAACATGAGATTTTTATAGTTGCAATCAAAAGATTAGTTTCCTTGTAATTTTCTTTAATAACCCAATTTTATGACTTAGATTTTTTTTTAGGACCAGGTTCTATTAATTTGTAATTTTTTTTTTGGGTCTCTAGTCAACTTTTTACTTCAGCTAGTTAAGTCGAAACAAAAATAATTATATATATATATATAGTCGTAAGAAAAATAAAAAAAAAAATATGGGGTTTACAATGAAGATATAATATAGGGGACTTCAGCCAACAATCTTAAAACAAGATGAAAATAAAGATGGAGCCTAATGTCATTCCATTTAACCCCCAAAGTCCCTCAATTTTTTGTGACAAAATTACCCTTCCATGCATGTTCTGTAATTCTCTCCCCAGTTGTCTAGCATGTGAGAAATGCATTATTTCAAGAAGTTTTTTCAACTTTCAAAATTCAATATCTCATACTATATAAATTCGTTTTCAATAAAATTTATATATTTAGCCTTTAGAAATGGAGATATATTGAACAAGATTCATATAAGATATAGAATTCTACCAAAAAATCAGCCTCAAATATTGAAATTTCATTATATAGAAAAATCTCATTGTTTTTTTGGGTAAAAGTTGGCAAAAAGTCTTAAAATAATATTTTTTTTGGTAAAACTAGCTTCGCAAATTGCCTACATAAAAGGCACATATAACTCGTAAAAAACAGACAACTGAGTGCAAAGTTATGACAATTGAAATTTTTATACATCAAATGTGTTTTTTCTCCCAACTTCAGTACAACTGCTTACTCAATTTTCTATTTCAACATATGGATGTGAAAGAAACACCTGAAAATGATTTTTAATGGTTAAACTTTAGTTTTCTTATATGAAATAAAGACAATATTAAATAAATAGAAATATTTGTACAAAAAAAATAAAATTTTCATTATTCAAATCATTTTAAAATCAGGTTCTTTATAAAAGATATAAAATTTCACTATTTTAAACAAACTACTTTCAATTTAGTTTCAATTTAAAAAATAGTGAAATTTAACTATTTTAGGCAAGCTAGTTTTAATTCAGTTTTAGTTTAAGAGAAATGATGAAATTTCACTCTTAGAATCAAACTAGTTTCAATTCAATTTCACTTTGAAAGAAATAGTAAAATTTCATTGTTGGAATCAAACCAGTTTCACTTAAAAAAATAGTGAAACTTAATTGTTGTAGTTAAACCAAATTGAGTTTAGTTCCAAATTTAAGAAAATAGTTTGGTTTATTTTTTAAAGAGACAATGAAATTTCACTATTAGAATCGATATAAATAAAAGCTTAACTTTAGACAGTGAAATTTCTTTGCTTTTAATCAAAGTTTCAATTTAGTCCACTTTACACTATTTTAAAAAACTAGATTTAGTTCGATTTATTTTTTTAAAAGAAGTAGTGAAAGTTTCACAATTTTAATATATATAAATAAAAACTCAATTTTACACAGTGAAATTTATCTACTTTTAAGCAAATAAGTTTCAATTTAGTTTATTTTTATAGAAATAATGAAATTTCATTTTGTTAATAGAACTAGTTTTAGTTCAGTTCATTTTTTTTTTAAAGAAATAGTCAAATTTCTCTGCCTTAATAAATATAAATAAAAACTCAACTTTAGACAATTAAATATCATAGCTTTTAATCAAACCAATTTTAATTTAGTCAGTTGTCATAGAAATAATGAAATTTCATTGTTTTAATCAATCTAAAAAAAACTTAACTTTAGTTAGTGAAATTTCACTGCTTTAAAATAAACCAATTTCAATTTAATTCATTTTCACAGATATAGTGAAACTTTATTATTTTAATGAAGCTAGTTTCAATTTAGTTCATTTTTTAAAGAACCCAGTGAAATTTCACTAATACTCAACTTTGGATAGCGAGATTTCATCATTTTTGTCAAAGCAGTTACTATTCAATTTCACTTCCACAAAAATAGTGAAATTTCACTATTTTAATGAAACTAGGTTTTAGTTTAGTTCTAATTTGAAAAGACAATGAAGTTTACTATTTTAAGCAATATAGTTTTTAGTTCAGTTCCAATTTTGAACTAATAGTTAAATTTTATTATTTGAATCAAGTCATTTGTTGATTAATAATTTGGTTTTAAGAATACAAAAATTAGTGAAATCTCACGCTTTTGATAAAAACCATTTTCAATACAATTTCATGTTTAAAAACAAGTTAAATTTCCGTTGTTGATCAATAATTTTTCTATGTGCACGGACCTAAAATTATCAATTATTTGGTTTTGATTTACTTAATAACTCCTTAAGATTACAAAAATTATCTGAAATTCACTTACATATTATTTTGTTCCAATCAGAGTACATCATGGTCCAAAATTGCTATTTTTTTTTGTACAAAATTTTATATGTAATATGGATATTGTTTTATATATAGATCTCAAATTTTATAATCCAAAAATATCAATTTTAGAAAAAATAAATTTATATTATATAATTTTTTAAGTTTTAAAATTTAATTTATTTTAAAAATACATGTTAACAAACTTAATACTTCTGCATTCTCTCACTGACTAATACAATAAAAGGTACCATTAAACTTATTATAGGAGAAAGATGAATCGTCTCCTTACACTCTAATTAAGTCTATGAATAGATTTAGAACTAATTATAGCTATAAAATATTTATAACTCATCTCCTATTTATTGTCATGAGTTGGAGGAAAAGTGGCATTCATGCAAAGTTGCAAAGTAAAGTCTCCGTATCACAAGATGTTTTGGGTTGGAACTAAAACCATAACACCGTACACGTTCATAAAGTCGATGTGCAATCTCTCTTATTACACTATGGTACGTTCAAGAATGGTCACAACTCGAAAAAGCTCTCTCTCTCTCTCTCTATATATATATATATATACATACATACATATATACACATACATATTGGAACGTTATTATATGTGATGATAACATATATTAATATGGGTTAGATGCAGGAAAAAACACAGGGATTGGGGGACCATAAACACTCCATACCTTTAATTTCCAATTTAAATATAGAGAGATCATGTTCACATGGTGGCATGTGATGGGAATGGGATGGTTTTTTATTTTATTTTATTTTATTTTTCTTTTTGGTATTTTGAGTTTTTCTTTTTCGTTTTTGTTTTTTTCCCTATTTTATTTTCTTCAGCCAATCTGACGTAGGTGTAGCTACCCCACTGCGCACTCACAGCTAAAGCAGCCATTATGTGGGTAAAATGCGCATGTGTGAGTGATGTGAACCCTACTTACCCCCCTCTCCCTCTCTATAAAGCTGTTAACACAGATTATGTATGCTGGTGTGTGGTCCATGAAGAATTTGTATGGGCATGCTTTCATCTCACCTCTTCTTTTACCCCCCCCCCCCCACTCTCTCTCTCTCTCTCTATATATATATATATATCATATTATAGCAACCTTTCATCTTCCTACTGCAAGATAAGAAAGAGAGAAGGAGAAGGAGAAGAAGAAGAAGAGGAGCAAGATCAGAGGCAAAAGAATTTTGCAAGTCCTGTCATGCTTTTCCACAGCTTTCTTGAACTTCATCTACTGTTTTGTCTCTCAAGATCAACCGCAGAAGTTCAAGAAAGCTGTGGGAAAACATGGCGATTCAGGATTTTGAAGCTGTTCCTCCCATTTTCTCCATGCAGTGCGGTGAATTGATGCAGCCCTACCCATGCAGCCATGGTAATTCTCACTATTTATAGAGATATAATTCAAACCCATCTTGTCAAATTCTTTTGAAAAGATTTAGAGCCTATAATTTCAGATAATTCAGTTGATTTCTTGCAGTTTCCTATAATTTGAGACAATTCACCTGAATTCTTGCAGTTTCTTTTAGGGAATTAGGTTTGATGTTTGTATAACAATTTCAGTCTCATTATTTATGAATTATTTTGTCAAATTCTTTAAGATTTGGCAGCAGGAATGCTTGAAATATATCAACAAAAGAACACAGATTTGAAGAAAAAAAATTTCAAGAAATTCTTTTTTGATTTTTTTTTTCATTTATAAATTTACTGCACAAGTTTGAAGCAGGGGATGGTTAATTAATTAGTATATAGATGACTAACTTTCTGTCAAAAATTTAAAGATGCAGTAGAATATTTAATTATACATCATCTTGATTTTCTGCATTCTGAGCATTCAATCAGTGTGGTGAAAACTGAGTCAAGTTTCAGGGAAGATTCCCTAGCTTTCCTCTTTATCATCAATAATTGACAGTTCATTTTGTTTGCCTTTTCTTTTTGCTGCTATGTGATCTCCTACATTTCTGTGATAAAGGTAAAACTTTGTCACTATGTGAAAATCATCCTTTTTTTACCCTCTCCCACGCCCTCCAAAAAAATTAAAAATTTTCACAAACAGACAAAACCATATGATCAGTAGTAATTAAATTCATGTGAAGATTTATAGCTAAGTTGTTACTGTATTTTCCAATCTTTCTAGCTGATGATCTCTTACTGTCCAACTCCATTACACCTTCAGTATAGTTTATGGATTGCGTTTTTATTTATCCCAACTAATTTATCTCGAATAAGCTTCGAATTTACCTGTAAGATTACCCTTTTTCCAGAAAGGGGAAACAAGTCATTAGGTCTTCTGCATTAGATGTTCTCAACTCAATCAGAATCTTGGAAATACTTCATAAGTCATAAATTAACCTTTACCCCTTTTCATAAATGCACTGTTGGTCCCAGATTTTTCAGTTATTTTAGGTAGAGTGGTGGTTGATGATTATAAACCCTATAATTTATGTCTGAATTGTTGCAATTTCCAAATAATTGTAAATATGAATTGTTGTAATTTCCAAATAATTTTGCTATGAAGTATTGTAATTTCCAAGTAATTTTTACAAGTTATGGGATAATAATGGTGAGCTATGTCCCCTACGTAAAATTACTTTACAGTTTCCTACGATAGCATGCTTTTTTGGTATTTACACAGTCATTGGCGAGTCTTTTTTAAAAAAATAAAAAAGAAATTTTCATGAAATAAAAGAATTTAAAACAACTGTAGGTGATATGGTCCCATACATAATAATTATGTATGCTTTGTTTTTTGACTTTTTCTAAGATGGTTGCTTTTCTGTTAAGTAAAATTTGCTTTGTCTTCTTGTGTTTTATTTTCTAAATAATTTTATAAAAAAAATCAGTTGATGACAAGAAATGGTCAGTTTGGCTTAATTACTTCTTCTTCTTCTTCTTCCCAATTAAGTTGTAGTTCAAACTTCTATGAAAATTACTCATTGGATCAATCAGCATCTGATCACTCTTTGACACCCCATAGTTAATTTTAACCATTCTTCCTCCTCCTCCTCTTCTTCTTCTTCCCGATATCGTGTAAATGTGAGTCGCTAAATGTGTGTAAAATGGCACCGTTTTTTTAACCATGTTATTTGCGACGCCCATTTGAGCGTCGCCAATACCTTTACCAATTAGCAACGCCCATGTGCGTTGCAAATGGTTACGTGTGCGTCGCTAATAAATTCGTGCTTAATTTTTTGTGCCAGAATCACATTTTTTTATTACTTTTTTCCTACTATTCGCAACACACTACTGAGCGTTGCGAAAAATGACTTTTAGCGACGATTTTCGTGCGTCGCTAATAATGCGCATCGCAAAAACTATGTTTTTTTGTAGTGGATCGAGTTGTAATTCAAACTTCTATGGAGATTACTCATTGTGTGATTTAGCATCTGATCACTCTTTGCACACCTCATTGTTAATTTTAACCATTCTTCTTCTTCTTCTTCCCGATCGAGTTGTACTTCAAACTTCTGTGGAATTACTGATTGGCTGAATTAGCATCTCATCACTCTTTGACACCCCATAGTTAATTTTAGCCATTCTTTTCTTCTTCTTCTTCCTTCTTCCCAATTTAGTTGTACTTCAAACTTCTATGGAAATTAGTCATTGGGTGAATTAGCATCTGATCACTCTTTGAAACCCATAGTTAATTTTAACTATTCTTCTTCTTCTTCTTTCTTTCTTACCTATCCAGTTGTACTTCAAACTTCTATGGAAACTTCTTCTTTCTTACAGATGGATTTGTACTTCAAACTTCAATGGAAATTAATCCTTGGGTGAATTGGCATCTGATCACTCTTTGACACCCCTTAATTTTAACCATTCTTCTTCTTCTTCTTCCAGATCGAGTTGTACTTAAAACTTCTATGGAAACTACTCATTGGGTGAATTAGCATCTGATCACTCATTGACACCCCATATAATTAATTTTAACCATCCTATTAAACAGCTAGCAACTTTAACAACTCCAGAAATTAAAGTGAAAAAAAAAGATTGTTTCAGAATGGAGTGATGTTGTCAAGAGAATCTATGCCAGATGCATGGGGAAAAAGTTTGAACCACACATCTCTTTGATATATTTTGCCAAACCAATTAGCTAGGTCCACCAAAATGTGTTAAAATAAACCAGACAATGGAGCATGGCTGTTCTGTGCACCATTAAAAGAAATGCTGTCATTGCACTGAATAGAAATGCTTAAATTAAACCCTAATATTTCTTTATTCCCTATGATCAGGGATATGGCTTCTCTGAATTTGTACTAATGCTGCCTCTATGTGTTTATATTAAACACAGATTGTGACACAACATGATGAAGCACTGTAGCTGTCACCAAAAGAGAAGCAGCATTTTAATAATGTAGGTGCTAATTGGTAGGCATTTTGGAAGTACAGCTACCACATTTAAGCTTAAAGTCTAGAGATTGGAAATTTACACACACACACACACGTGTGTGTGTGTGTGTGTGTATATTCAAAACAAAAATGTATTTCCAAAAGGTCAACCCAGGGCTGTCAAACTTGTTTTGCTAAGATGGCATGCATGATTTTTTGTGCTTCTGCAATGAGTTGCAAAGTAGTTGGTAATTGGTAGGATAGTTAATAATAGAGGGTTGCTACATAGGAGCCGAACACTTGAGCCATGGCCTTGTCGATTGGGATCGATCATTTGGTTATGACTAATCATAATCTGTTATGTGTACAAATTTTAGTTTTGAGGAAACAAAATAATTTTTATATACATGACAGCTGAAGACTGGATCAGTAGTTCTGAACCATACAATCATTTTTGAAAACCCAGATTAGTCAGTAGTCCAGGACCAAAAAGCTTTTCTCGAAAGCCACCATTCTGTAATGCTAGTAAGGTGATTGCTCAGGGTATGTCAGGTACATCTGTATATGAGGGTAAAGATCTACACTATTCTCTGAATTTCATGGGTACTGATCTTGGTGATCAACATCGGTACTGGGCTTGTGGCTTTGGCAGTTCCCTCCAAAAAAACAAGCAAAGAAAAACGAAATTGATTCAAATTATTTGCATTTGAAGTCAGATCAGTATATGAATTGGCCGTACGGATTGTGATTAATAAAAGTATAGAAAATATTTTGGTAGCTGAAACTTAAAGGGGTGTTTGGCGGAACCAAGGAGGGGTATTTTGGCAGTAACGGCCTACAATTTTAGGACAAAAGTATTTGTAGTGAGGGCCATTTTGGAGGGTGAAGTTCACGATTTTCATCTTCACACGTCAAGCTAAACGGACTCTAAATCTTTGTTGGAACAACAAGGCGTTTGCATATATCTTTTTGATTCACAAAGTCTTATCTCAACATAACCTAATTTCTCAAATTTGTAACCTAAGCTTGTAATCATATTGTTCCTTAAATTTGATTTGTTTACTAAACAGCTCAATTTGTCCCCCTATTCATGATTTATGAAGTGCTAATAATCAACTAATACGGTCTTGAAGATAAAAAATTGTGTCCCTAAATGTCTCCATTTTTAGTCATTGAAAAGCGTACCTCATCTTATCCGATGTAAGATTTTTGGTGTGATATTGAATATTTTGAGTTTTCTTTGACAACCAACAATCCAAGGACCTGGAATTTTATTTTTTATTTTTTATATTGGTTATATGTAATTTATATACTACAAAAAGGAAGTAAACCAAATGCAGTAAGGGAATTCCCCAGAGCCAGAACAACAAGAGCCAAAGGCCACCACTACAAGTAGGGAAAAAAAATACATAACAAAACAAAATAGACGTGTGATTGAGGAGAAATTTTTAAGTGAACTGGGTTCATTCATCAAACTCTATCAATCATTTTATATCATGTAAAGGAAACATATTTTTGTCTCCTAAAAAATAAATAATATTTACAGATGTCATAATTTAATTGGTCAGATTCATGTTTGGTTAACGAATCTGATTCACCTAAAAACTTTTGCGTGACTAACTGGTCTTTGTGAAAAAATAAATAAATAAAGAAGAGCCAAGAAAGAACATACTACAGTAGAAATAATTCCTTAATTAAAGAAGGAAATGACTCAGAATTCAAATGAATTTATGGCACATTTTGAGTTATGTTCCAAACATGACGCACTCACTTTGTATGGGCTTTGGAAGACAGATGAAAACAAGCAGCTAGCCATTGGTAAAAGTAATTCCTCCTTGAAGTTGCTTTCAGACACTTTAAAAACAATCAGCGCAACCTCAGCAATCCACTTTTCTAAGTTAAAACGTTTCCCATTGTTTCAATCTGTTAGCATTTGGGAATTACTTTCTTGCTTTGAAAAGCATATATTGCCATAATCTTTGCTTTCTAAAGGAAGAGAGTACTGTACCCAGAATGTAACCTCTCTCTCTCTCTCTCTCTCTCTTATATATATATATATATATATATATTGCAGTCCTTTTGTTGGGTAGGAAAAACTTTTGTTGCATGGTTGCACCTTCATTGCCGAGGGTGTGAAAAATAATCATGCTTCTCCAACCTCCTGTCACTATGCCCCATCAGCAATGAACATTTTGTGCGTGCATTAGATTTTTATAAAGAACATTGGCTCATAGTCACACTTTAAAGAATCAAGAAAGAGAAAAGGCATGGGAAGAGACAAGAGGAATAGAACGGTACATCTCACTATTGGCATCTAACCATAACACTATTTGAATGTGACATCATATGAAACTGCAAAACCATGACCTTTTATGATGTTAATGTAATGTGCCCCAACTAACGACGATGAATCGGAACTTTGTCCACCAATGAAATGAACTTGCAGATGGAAGTAATTAACAACAATTAATCAATATATATGAGAAATTATTTCATTAGGCCATCACATCTATGTGATTTCAAGATTACATTTTGTGGGATTCACATGGGATCTACTGAATTGCTAAAATTTGGCTGAGCTCATGGATTAACTCCATATATAGACATCACACTGTCCATGGTGCTGTGAGCAAATATTGCAGAACTTATGGCGCACATAATTTGCAATAGTGAGATCATTAGAAAATTTGTCCCATGGATTTTGCTTTTGACAAACTAAGAAGGCAATATATAGGAATTCCAAGTAAATTTTGTAGATTTGATTTGGTCATCTGAATGAAGTAATTGATTCCAGAAATTCATATACTATATAACATGCATCTATATATGGTTTTACTTGTCCTGTCATTTGGATAAGATGTGCAATATCATACTTACATTACATGACAAGATGTTATTAGTGCAATTCACAAACCAAATCAATGGACATGATTCATGAAAAATCTAGTGATGCTTATCATATCCTAAGAAACTCCAATTGCAAAAAATATATACCTTTCCTACATACAAACAGCAACTCAGGCATATATGCTTGTGTTTGCGTCATGCATTCAGGCATGTACTGTGTTTTCCATGGACCACTGCGTGTAGAGAGAGAGAGAGAGGGGGGGGGGGGGGACACACACATTATAGAGAGAGAGAGAGAGAGAGAGAGAGAGAGAGAGAGAGAGAGAGTTACAAGTGCATATGAATTTTCTGGATCAACAGAAATCCTCAGTTCAAAGACATTAACAGTACTAAGCCAACCAAATCAGGAAGAAGATTGTGTTTGATCCATTAAGCCTTCTTTATTTCCTCTCTTGAATTTTCATTTTTGCCCCTCTTTTCTCTTACTCATTCTAGATACCTACAAAGCATATAGATGTCCAATCCTTGCCTTTTTTTTTTTCAACCCCATCTTTTGATCCAACAGAAAACAACAAAAGGCAAAAAGACAAACAAATCCCAACTTTTGACTTGGATGAGTGGTAGGTATAATTTACAAGAAAGATTAGTTTAATCAAATGCTGATCCCATATGTTTAACTTTAAACCTACATTATTAATTAGAGAGAAGACTTTGACACTCTAAAATAAAGCAGATAAATGAAATCATTCCAGGGTATACAAAAAAATAAAAAAAAAATCAAAAAGAAACTGAGAACCACCGGTTGGTGCTTCCTCCATTATCATATATACAAGATCATAAACTATAATTAAAGAATCTTACAGCGAAGAGATCAAGATCAGTGTACAGAATTTATGATATACTAATGGGTTTTGAAAGATGATTGAAACACAAAACAGTGCTGTATCTCCATGAAAACAAAAGAAGTGGCCCATTGATTGGACGGGTTCAGATTGCTCTGGGAGCACTGTAAATCCAGCTAAGTTTATACATAAAATCGACGTGATAGCTCTGTAAATCCAGCTAATTAGTTTATATATATACAAGCACTTGAGAGCCTTCTTGCTAAGGCGTAAAAATGAACTCTTTTGCCTGATCTGACGAATGATTGTAATCAGAAAGAAAACTGTATATGTAAAACAGTTTTTTTTTTGCCACGGTATTAACTCAATTCTTAGATAAATAGGTCATTGGTCTGGTTCTTAATTTGGGCTATTCAGTATATACATACATCCATAAATATGTACATATATGTGTTTATACACACAATAGATCAGACATAAATGAGAAAATTAACTGAATATGTAAAACAGTTTTTTTTGGCACAGTATTAACTCAATTCTCAAACAAATAGGTTCTTCGTCTGGTTCTTAATTTGGGCTATTCAATCTAAATAACATACGTACACACACATAATCAGACAGAAAACTGTATATTTACAAAACAGTACTTTTGGCACAATATTAACTGATCACTTCTTAGACAAATAGGTTCTTGGTCTGGTTCTTAGTTTGGCCTATTCATTCTATGCATACAGGTATATATTTGATATAACCATACATATATATATATATATATAGACACACACGTACACATACATAATAAAAGCATTGTTGCTTAATACCATCCACCCAAGGAGGAGGGAACACTGGGACTGATCTTAATGCAATGCAGCCATAAGAGACAAAACAACATGTTTCTAGTTGTTCATCTAAAAGACCTTTTTCTTACCCCATAGTTGTCTTTACCTTAGTGGTGGAAAACCCTAATTTTCATGTACCACAAGCTTTTTTCTGCAATAATTTTAATTGGTTTTTCTTTTCCAAGGTGAAAAGAACAATGGCACAACTTGGTTAAATTGACCTCATATTTATGTTAAGTTCTGGTTTTGTAAAAACCTTTACCTAACCTCTTATTTTTCATATGAATGGCTTTAAAACTTGTATAGCATAAGTTGGTGAGGAGTACCATAAGGCAATGCCAACCTTTGTGGTCCTTCTAACATTCAATAAATTCATAATATTCATAACATAATCATAGAATTTAACAGCTTTAGTTTAATTATTAAGCATGCATGTTCATGATTCAGAGAATTCTTTTCCCTGATCAATATAGAGAGTTATATATAAGTTCAGCTAATGGAATCTAAAGGTTGAAATCTATAACTAAGAAAGAAAAAGGACAAAGATAACTGTCAGCATTATAATCCATTAATGCAGATGGGAGTGGTCAGTATGACTGTATCTCAATATTTAGTGGTGAATTAATCTCCATAAGCTAGTTTATCTTTGGCCTGCAAAGGAGCCTACACATGGGTGTATTGGATCATCCAATTAAAAAAGTATTATAACCAAAAGATTTGCGTATGTGGGTGTGTATGTGAAAATATATATATATATATATATATATATATAAAAAAACCAAAAAACCCATAAAAACCTTAAATCAAAATACTCGAAAGAAAGAAACACAAGGGAGATTTGTGTGTATGTGGGTGTGTATATATGTGTGTGTATATATCTAAGTGTGTGTGTACACACACACATATAAATTTATGTCTGTATTTGAGGGGGGAGCAACTAAATTGCCTGATAGATGGCTTCTCCTGCACATGATCATGGTAAAAATCAACACTAAGAATTCTGTTGACTTTCATTAGATGATGAGATCAATTCCAAAGATGGGTGGGGGAAAAGAAAGGACAAAATATTACTTAAAATCCAAACATTAATATGTATATTATATGAAAGTAAAGACATTACAAATCCATAAACTTTCACATTAAAAACTCAAATTATGTTTGGCAAACCACATTAAACACCATATATATATATATATATATATATATATCTAGCAATTGTGCAGCAAGAATCTTCTATTTGTCAGTAAAATTCTACAGTAAATTAATCACAATCTATGATTTGCCAGTAAAATCCTACTCAGGTTAACAGTAAATAATTAATGCACTGAGAGAACAGTGAAAAAAATACTAGTGAGCTAGCTAGAAAGGACAGATCAAGAGATGTATACCATGCAAATAATACCAAATCTGATATATCTTGAATTTTCTTGACCTCTCTCTGTATCTTCCCACAGATCAAGAGATATATACCATGCAAATAATACCAAATCTGATATATCTTGAATTTTCTTGACCTCTCTCTGTATCTTCCCACAGCTTTATTGAACCGCAACCAGTGTGAATCGCCTTCTACAAGATGATGATGATGATCTGACAGATGCAGTTCAAGAAAGCTGTGGAAGAATACAAAGAGGACCATTTGTAGACAGCCCAAAAGAATTGGACGGATGGCTTTCCATGATACACCAATCAAAACCCTAATAGGGTTTCTAGAGAGATAAAGAGATAGATATAGAGAGAGAGAGAGAGGTGTGTAGGTTTAGGGGAGGGAGATGGGTAGTATTTATAGAAGAATTGAGGTCTTTTACCACCAATCCCAAGAAGAATATTGGGCCTAAGAACACAGAACCCCCTCTTTTCTTTTCCACCTATTAATTTAAAAGGCTGACTACGTTTGATCCCATTAACCTGCAAATATATATATATAAAATACTGACATATGCATAAAGTCATGAATATACGTGCGGCTGGGATGCAGCCAGCCGGATCGAACGATGACGGTTACCCTAGTGGGGGCACACAGTAGGGTCCTACCTTAGATCTGTCCATAAACAGAGGTGTAATTCCATTACCACGCGCTTCAGCCTTGCGTACATTCAGTTTCGGTTCCCTTCATTTTCATTTTTGCTGCCGGGTAACGTTAATTCAACACAAAGATGTTTTAATTATTAAATAATTTATAAATTAAAAATAAAATAATTAAAATAAATAAATATTTAATTTTAAAATCATTCAAAAAGTTAAAGTACTATATTTTATATATATTCGAATTATTTTTTTTTACTTAATAAAAAATGTGAAACTAACTCGTGATGTTCTTTTGAAAAAAGTTATAAATTTTTAATCAAGTTAATCCCAATTAACCATCGTATCATTAGTTTATATAATTATAAAATGAAACTCTTTTCGTAAAACTTATTTTAATACAAGCTTAAGAATAAACAAGTTCGCTTCAATTCTACAATTAAAAAAAATAAATTAATCTCGCACCCTTTTAAAAGTAGTAAAAATTAAATACATAACCAGTTTTTTGAGAGAGTTTTGTGTGGCCAATTAAAGTGGTTGCAATTGATTGCAAAGAAAATTATATTTTGATCTTTAAAATATTTGAAAAACTATCAATAAAGGAGAATGCATTTAGCATTCAAGGGACTTAATTTTAAAAGTGAAATTACTCAATTACTTTTTATATAAAAAACCGTTGTATTTTTTTTTTTCAATTAAAGGTATTTTTATAATTTCAATTTAAAGAAAAAAAATGAAACGAAATCCTTTAACAAAATAGAAAGTGTAACTAGGGGCTCTGGTCCTGTCATAAAATATATTCCTTCTGTCCTAAATTAAGGGACTCTTTTTGAAATTTTAACTTTTTAAGAGAGATTAATTTTATTATTTAGAAATTATTTAAATTTTCAATAATACCCTCATCTAACTTCCAATATGTTATTTTATATATTATAATAAATGGTAGCTTTGAAAATTTTCAAGTTAAAGTACATTGATTTTTTAAATGAGACTCTTAATTTAGGACATTTCAAAATGGAATAAAGGACTCTTAAAATGGGACATAGTGAGTATAATAATTTTGTGTTTTGAATTATACATTTCAAATAATGTGTCATTAAATTATTAATTAATAAATATTATAAACATTATTTCATGATCTATAAATAATATATATGGTGTTTATTGCATAATTTATAATATAAAATTTGATACAAAAATTTGTCATGCATTAGCATTACATAAAAATATATATTAAATCGAAAATTGAAAGAAATCATGATTAAAATAGTAAATTTATTCTTAATAATTACTTCCCACAACTCGATCCTCTTTTCCCTCCATACTCCCATTTCTTTCTCCAACCAAATTCTCATATAAATCTCAAAATATGTGAGTCCTATGCACAAACATACATTTTGTGTGCTCTACTTCTAATAAGTAAAAGTATAAGAAGAGTATTGTTATACAAATTATAATGTTTACAAACAATAATATGGCAATCAATGGTTTGATTTTTAGTCTGTTGATTATAATTAGTTACGAATTAATGTGCTTGTTACATCTCAATTAGTAAAAGATGTTTGTACAAAATTTTCAAATTAGAATCCATAGCTGATAGCTAGTTTGATCCAAATAGTTTTGGTGTATTGGAATATCAAGTAAATTTATTTGATTATTTGATAAACTAGTAATATAAACTATTTGTGATTGAGGTAGGTGTTTTAAGATATGTTCCTAGGATAATCTGCCCCAACCCAAAAATCACCCTAACCCTAATCCGAATGAAGGGTATATTACCTTCAAACTCTTAAAGGGTAGCTCGGTTGAAACGTTAAAAATAAATAAATATTTAAAGAGTGTGAGTTCGACCCTTCTCCTAACCGTTATATATATATATATATATATATATATTTATATATTAAAAAAAGTGTTAGTAGTATTAAAGAAATGATAAAGATAACATATCTATAGGTACCCAGATGAGTGGGTGCGAGCTAGTCTGGAATGCATCCTGCTTGTTTATGAATCCTAAATTAAAATTAAAGTGAAATTAGACCTAAATGAAAGTAAATTTGTTATTGGTTTCACATGGAAGCATGTGAGGGTGACCCACTGTGGGAACGTGTGTAAAAATGACAGGCACCCCGTTTTTCCCGGACAGGGGTCGCATTGTCGGTTCTGGTTATTGCCAACACTCCTATCTATCTGTACCCAAATACTGCCTCCTATGTTCACTCCAAAATATATATACATATAATATATACACACACACATACAACCACAGCAGACACACGTATATATAAACACAACCCACCCACATTTGTGTAATTGTATTATAGAAGTGTATATATATATATGTGTGTGTGTGTGTGTGTGTGTGTGTAGATTTGTATGTGAAAGAGGAGAGAAGTGAGGGCGTTAAAGCCCATGGAAGTTAGTGGGTTTCCCGTTTAAGGTAGCTGGCAATCACTAATTTAGGCCATCTTTTCCATTAACCTTAACATCATTTGATTTGAAAACACTAAACAACTCTAGTCCCCGTTCCTGTCAATATCAGGTTATGGGCGCATGGGAGTTTGGTGAGACTAGAGTTGGATATGCCATAAAGTAGTCTAAGAGAGAAAATGATTGTAGATTTTCATATATATTTGTTTAGCATGGCTTTAAGCAAAAATTTGGGCAAGGATTATAAAAAGTCCGTTCTAGGTAAATGAAAATGAGATTGGATTTTAAGGAAAATAATCTCTTTTTAAGAAGTAAAAGATTCTAGTATGTATGTATGTATGTATATATATATACCGCAAAACAACTTATCGGGCCATCTAGGATTGTTAGAAACAAATCAATCAAATAGTTGATATATTTCTCATTATTCTAGTTTATCCATAAATTCACAAAAAAAAATGTTTTAAAAATGAAATTCAAATGCCACAATAATTTTTTTTGATTAACTAAAAGAGAGAAATAAACCACATGCTAATAGAGGGAAGTGGGAGTAGAAACTATGATTATATTCATGACTTATCAATCAGATTAACCCAAGTTGTCAAATACTAGAACAAATTGCCAAGTAAATTTCATATGTTTTCCCCTTTTTTATGCTATGTATTCCACTTAGATCCTCTAGGTCATTAAGATCATGAGCTACAATTTTCAAGTTCTCATTGACCTTAGTTTTTTTTCCCTTGGGGACTATAGTAATCTTAGTTGAATATTAGTAAGTTGTAGATATCTCATCTTGTGACTCTTGATTGTATAGATGTAGAATATTAGTAAGTTGTAGATATATCATCTTGTGACTCTTGATTGTATAGATGTAATTTCGTAATTTCTAATGTCATATCCATAAAATTTTGATGTTATAAAAGCATTTCAATCATTATGACAACATATTTTTAGAAGATTTTCAATTAAGAGTAATTTTGTTGTATTTAGGAAGTTACTACAATATTTTATTTCTTATGAGTATTTTAGTTATTTTGCAGTGTAGCCTTAGGCCTAAGTGTATTTTGATAATTTTTGCACATTTTTTTATCCCAATAGCATTTTGATAATTTTTCACATTTTAATGGACATTTTGATAATTTCTAGTGTTTTCTACCCTTCCGATGTATTGTAAAAAATTCTAGAGGTTTTTCACTCCTTAGGAATATTTCGGTACGTAATTTTGGTACCATTTTGGCCTTTGAGATTCTTTCAATAATTTTGGCACTTTTGTTTTTATCCTTAAGAGGTTATTTTAATCATTCAAGAGATTTTTTCATAATTTTTATGTCATTTTACCCTACCAGGGATATTTTAATATTTTTGGCCCTCGAGGGTAATTTGGTATTTTCCATGCAATGAGAGCAATTTGATAATTTTTCATCTATTTGGAGGGCATTAATTTACTACCATATGAGAACCGATGTATAAAAAATTAAATGCATGCTCATCTTAATGACGTATGTACCTAATTATATATGTATATTTTGCGTGTGTATTTATATCTTTCTCAATGGAGTAAATCTAAAGTCTTAAAGTTATGGTTGAAATTCTTATCTTCAAAAAATATGAAGTTTTACATAGTTTAATCTTGACTTATTCAAGTCTGATTCAACTTAAACTAATTATTACAAACTTAATACTTAAATTTTTGAAATAAATTGTCAACACATAACTTATAGAGAAATTTTATAATAAATCGAATACTAGTTTTTCTCACACTAGCTTTTGGTTTGATTGAAGGAAAGGAAGAATTTCCTTTATATATATATATATATATATATATATTCATAATTTATTGTTTTAAGAGCATATATATATAATGTCATTTGGGGACTAAAGATGGGAGGAGAGGTTAAAATGGGGCAAAAGTTATGTATGCTAATCTTTTTCATGCCTCTCATATATTTATAATGCATAAAAGATAATTATAGGTGCTAAGGTAAATAGTCATTCAGTGACATTATTTACTCATTAATTCACAGAGAAAAGAATAGAACTCAAGCCCCTAACAAGTAGGGCTAAGCTTTAAAAAAAAAAAAAAAACTATAGATAGAATCATAACATTTTCACTTTACATGTGACTACATAAAGAATTAGTGTCATTTTTTTTTTTACCTTCAAGAGGTATTCATTCATTTAATCCAAAAATATAAAAATGATATGAGAAAATTGTGATTATTCAATTAACAGTCAACTAAGAAAAGAAAATTTAAATCTATTATGCACAGTCAAACCATAAAGAAGGTAGATATAATTTTGTCACACTTGTGCAGTAATTAGGTCAAACCACATGAAAGTTTGGTTTAATTTACTCAATATTAAATTATTTGGTCAAAGGGTGATTTTTATTGTAGAGAAGCTTCTTAAGTTAAAATATAAATACATGAGGTGAGGTGTATGCCAAGTGGGGTTTGAGATTTAATGTCACTTGGAATAGTATTTTTGTTTAAATTAAATAGGGTAGGTAGCTAGCTCCAAAAAAGGTTTATTGAGTTTAATGCATTATCTTATTATCTGGTGACCAAACTACAAAAGGCATTCATAAATGTTACCTTTTTTTTTCAATTTGATGTCATTTTCTAGGTGACAAATTTTTATTTTTTAACATTCTCCAATTAATTAAGGAATGTATCTTAAGTCTGAATGGCTCTATTTACAAATTAATTACATAAAATTTTGGTATTTAAATCCATTTTGAGTGAAGCCCTTAAAAAAACTTTTAAAAAAAAATCTCACAATATCTTTTTTCTCATATGATCATTGTTAAAATTTTCTCATACAGACCATTAGGTGATCTTGGTTCTTATTTCTTATTTTCTTTTCTTTGAAAATTTATTTATATTGCAGAAATTATACAGATTTTTTGGTTGCTTCTTTTTTTAGAATAAATTAAAGAGAAAATTTTAAAATGCTATGGTTATTTGTGGGCTCAAAACCAAATAAGGTTTTTTGTTTTGCTTTTTTGGGTGGTGGGGGGTGTTTGGGAGGGGAGCAATGGCTCTCTCTTAATTGAGGTGTTTTCTTGAAAAATCTTGTTAATTATTGGGATTGATGGTATTAATATTCTTCTCAACTTTTCTTTCACTTCTCTTATTAGTGAAATTTAACTTCTACTCATTTATCTTTAAATAAGCGTCAAAATTTTTAGTAGTCAATTAACATTTCGTGTCTTTCTTTTTTTTTTATAAGAAATGTCACGATTTTGAACCTATTCAAAATGATAATGTCTGAGGTATTATGTAGATTTTTGAACTATCGATCGGGTTTGCTAGTGGTATGGTTAATTTTTTAGCAATTAATTAAAGTTATTTGTAAGTTATATTTATAAATAAATACTTTTTTCGTTTATAGAAAAAAAAATTATGAATGAACAGATAATATTATTAAACTACTATTCAAATCAGAGTTAAGATATGTATATATCTAAGTATGAAAAATTCTTGAATTCTTGCACATCACTGTAACAATGTGTCCTCTCATTATTGTTATGTCATGCACATTATCACGTATTATTTTTTTATGCATGATAGTACATATGAGACTCGTTTGAATAAATAATAAAAAAAATACGATTTAAAAATATTTTTTCTAATGACTTGATTAAAATGCCCATTTTAAGTTTGTTACAGTCTTAAAAATTATGATTTATAAGTTAAATCAAATACTTAATTTATCTAAAAATTTTAATTTAAACTTAAAATTGCTTTTTTTTTTTTTAAATTTATCAAGCTGAAGCAAATACACACAAGCGCTAGTTTGGGGATGGTGAATGGGCAGCAGGCTTGTACGTGTCCAAGTCGGGAGACAATTGCATGGAAATTCATGTACTCTTTGTCAGTATATCACTGAAAGTATCCACACACAAACACACATGCCCGACACGATTGAAAGCCGCTTTTGTGGATTTGATTTAACCCATAATTTTGTCTTCTCCTTTCCCAATTAGTCGTCTCAATCCATGCTTTTTCAACTTTTATTTATTTATTATGTACTTTCCTTCTCGGTTTTCTTCTTTTTACTTTTATATATTATAAATTATAGTAATTTTTTTAAAATTTTTAATAATTACATTTATTATTATGAAATTTTTAAAATTACATTAATATTCTTTATTTTTAATTATCAATATACAAATATCATCTCTAATTAAAATTTTTAATCAAAATGACAAATATGTCTTTTTTATTTTTTATTTTTTTTTACATTTTTTTTAAATTTTTATGAATTTCTTTTAACTTTTTTTTAAAAATTGTATTTTATATAAAAATAAATTTAAAGTAAAATAATTTATTTTTATTTTATATAACATAGATTTAAGGTTTTAATCAATTTTTATTTGGGAAATGAAAAAGAAATTAAAAAAAGGTCAAAACTTAAAAATTGAAAAAAAAAAAAACATAAAATGAGTAATTTTGTTATTTTGAGGAAAAAATTAACTGAAGGGAGGTAATTTAACAAGTGTGTATATGTTTTCCAAAATTAACAAGTGTGTATAAATTAAAATTGGGATAATTTCACTTGCCTTTCTCAAGTTATTTCACAATTATAGAAAGTTTGTTTTTGTATTTTTTGAAATTATATTAACCTCCATTTTACTATACTGATTCCTCTTTCAATACAAAATTCATTATTTACGATATTATGGTTTCAACTAAAAAATTTATATGACTAAAATAACACTGACCTCTCTTATATAACTTTTCAAAGATCGCAAGAAAAATGTTTATAATTATCAGATATTATAGAAGAGATCAGTATAATTATTCAGGGTAAAATAATAAATTCATATTTTTTGTTAATGTCTGTTTTCTGATAAAAAAAAAAAGTTAATATAATATTAAAACTCATAAAAAAAAATTCCTGTAATTGTTAAATATCATATGCGAAGTTAGTATTATAATCCCACATGTTGATATTTTTAGTGACTGATATCATGCAAAGTTTGAAGAAGACTTCAACTAGTTTCGGAGAATTTTGTATTTTTTTTTTAGAGTGTGTTTGGATGTCCCTTTAATTTGAATTGTTCTAGTTGTAATTTACATAATATTCTCAAGGATGAATTACACTATTTTTTTTTTTGAGATTTCTAAAATGATACTATCCTTTCATAATTTTAACCAAAAAATTACAAATACCTTCCTTCCAATCTAATTTATCAAAATGACAAAAGTGTCTATTTTATTTTTTTTTTTTTTGCATTTTTTACATTTTTGACAAATTTTTTTTTAAACTTTTGTTTAAAAAGAATTTCAAATAACTATTAATTAAAAACTTCTAGATCAAAAACAAAAAAAAAAAAAATTATTTATCTTAAATTTATTTTTATATAAAATGAAAAAATTCTTTAAAAAAAGTTTAAAAAAAAGGTCAAAATTGGAAGAAAAAACATAAAAAGAACAATTTTATCATTTTAGAAAAATTTATATTAGAGAGATATTTGTAATTTGTGAGTAAAAATATGAGAAGACATTTTCATTTTAAAAACTTTAGAGAAATTCTTTGTAATTATTAAAAATTTTATGAGAAAATCGGTATAATTGACCTATGTTCAATATAAAAGTTTGAGGGTTGACCTTGATCCTGTAGATAGATAGATTGTGTAGACAATGAATGAGCTTCTTCTCATTTAGGATATTCAAGCAAGCCCTTAATTGAGATGTTGGAGTTTTTACTCAAATCATAAAATTGAACTACCTCATCCACTTTAATTATAATGGTTGCAAGTTGTGGGAAGTCAACGAAATTATGTATAATTATGAGTGGACAATATTTGACTCCAATTTATGTAAATAAGTTTTTGTTTATAACTTGTCACATATATAAACCACATGGCTAGCATGTGATTCTTGATTTTTCACTAAAAATTTAAAAATAAATAAATATAAAATGTGTGTGCACTGTATAAAGTAGTAAGTTGTGACAAATATTTTGCAAGATAGAAGAATGTTTTTTTTTTACTTGATTTAATGCTTTTTTTGTGAGAGTTTATGGTTTCATATGATTAATTATAAAGAATAGATTACTGGAAAAATAGATTCTGGAAAAATAGATATAGTCCAAGGACTTTGCTATTTGAATATTTCGTAACAACTGTATAAAAGAAATTTTGCACTATAAATTTTCTTTTTTACTCAATGGGGCAAGTGGTGGGTTCGAATGTAAATCTTGTAAAAAGTCCAAGTTATTTGGATAAATTAATTTCTTTTATATCTTTAAAAATCCAATTTTACAAACAGGATTTAATGTACTCTATGTGCAAAAGGTGATTTTGAAAATGTCAAATACCCATATTTTGATGAGTTTGGGGAGAGAAAATCACGTTTTAGGGACTAAATAACCACGTAGAAGGCAAGCATTATCCTTATTATACAGTAAAACCAATGTAATTTTGACAGCATTGGGAAAGAGATGATTTCATAAAATTTGGGCATGAAAAGCAGTTGTGTATGTGCATGCATCCATAGATAAAAACTCTTTCAACTGAAGCTTGCCTTTTTCGTACAATCAGTCCCGGTCCCTTCCTTGAACTGATCATTTGATGATATATATGTGTGTGTGTGTGTGTGTACACACACACATACACATTTTATACCAAGATGACTCAAAGATGACAATTGACAAGATTCAGTGCACACGGGAGGCAACCCGGCCCCTTACTTGAACTGATCATTTGATGATATATATATATATATATGTGTGTGTGTGTGTGTGTGTGTGTACACACACACATACACATTTTATACCGAGATGACTCAAAGATGACAAGATTCAGTGCACACGGGAGGCAAGAAACCAGATGAAGGAGAGGGTACCCTAATCTCTTGTCAGAGATTGTCCCCGTCGTCGTTATTGTTCTTGTTGTTGTAATTCAGGCAGCCCAGAACATAATTTTGTGGCCTACCAAGCTCTAAAGGGGTCACTAAGCTTGGATTCTTCTTATAAGCAAGAGACAGGTTGATCATGTTGGTCAGGCCAATAGGACAATATTGTTTGATAGTATGTCATCTTGAATTATAATTATTGTAAATGGTGTTTTGCAGATGATTTAGTTTGCAAATCATGGTATCGTACCATGGCCTTTGGAGCCCAAATGGGTTCTAGCCCTTCTCAAGTAAGGTAGGTTATAATTGTCAAGCTAACTACCACTTTAGAATGTGAGAAGGTGAGCGAATCATGAGTGATGCGATGTAAATTTTGCACCCAATAAATGACGAAAGAGACTTAAAGTAGAGACTTAAAGGCTTATCGTAATAAAAGTTGTAATTTCAAGTTAGATAATTCAACCTTTAATTATGATAGGTTTTAAATTTTGGGCTTTATTTATTTATTTTCGTTCTTGTGATACTTTCATTTTTGCACTTTATTATATTAGTGTACAAATTTTTTTTTTATATATTATTTATTTTTCATGTGTAAGAACGGGTTATATGTTAAAGAAATGTAATAATTTAATATATATTGTTGGTTTTTATGAAATATGGACATTTTATTTTATCTCATATATTTATATTGAATACGTATTGAATATCGATATTTTCATACACTTTTCAAACACGTGTCTAATTTTTTACTTTTTTAAATTTCAGACACGTTCCAAATACGTTTTCCTTTTTTTCTATTTCCCCTTAATTTTTCTTTTATCCTTGGTTCTTTTTCTGGTTGTACGCGCGCGCACACACACACACATACATACATACATATATATATATATTCTATGCAATAGTTAGTCTTGCATCATAGATATTGAAAATTAAATGAAGAAGTTTTTAAATTTTTATTTAATGACTTTGTATTTTTTATAATATTTTTATAATTTGTGTATTTTTATACTAATTTTAGTTAAAATAACGTTAAATTTTTATTATACGATCATATAAAAAAATTTATATATATTCATTATGCCCTTAACATATCCGTATCTTATTTTTTTAAGAAATAATGCATATGTATGTCCTTATCGTATCGTATTGATATCCCGTATTTATATACATGCATCTTAAATACTCATTCTCTAATAATTAAAAATTTGACGCAATTGGTAATATAATACATACACGCACACATGTATACACACATACAAATAAAATCGCGGAGGCACGAAAATTTCAAGCAATATATGGTTAGGAATTTAGGAAACAGTTGGTCCATTGTGTTTATATGCTGTGTAAAACATGTCAGAAGACAGTAATACAATTTAATGATCTGCATTCTTAGGTATAGGTTGGTCAGCAACAGTGGATTATTTGATTTTTGGAAAACTGAATGAGTTAAAAAATCATAACTAAATTGCAAGTTGCTTCTGAAAGGATATATTAAATTCAGTCAAAGTATCAAGATATATAAATTATGTACACAAAGTTAGCCCTAAAACCAACCTGTCACTTTAATGAAATTAAATGATTTATTTAAGAAAAATAATAATATACACAAATATATGTAGAATTTTTTATTCTTTTAGAATTTTTTATCTTTTTTTATCATAATAGAGTTGTTCTCATCTTAGTTATCAAAGAGTAGGATCGTTTTTTAAAACGTCTTTCTATGAGATGATTTCATTTTGTTTTTTTAGTTATATAAAGCGCAAATGCTGTAACTTTTTTTTTTTGAATTTTTTATATACAGAAAATATATCATGCACTTTTTGGTTTGAAGTTTTTATTTTAGGAGATTTTTTGTATTTTTCCCTAATTTGTTTTTACATTTTTTCAATTTTAACCATTTTTTATTTCTTTTTTCATTTTTAAATAAATATTAATTAAATCCTTAAATTTATTTTTATATAAAATCTAAATAAGTTATTTACCTTGAATTAATTTTTTTAAAAAAAAAGTTAGAAAAATTAGTTAAAATTGAAAAAATGTAAAAAAAAAATATGAAATAGATAATTTTGTCATTTTGAAGAAAAAAATTGACAAAAGAGAAATATTAATAATTTCTCAAATAAATTAATAAAAATTTTATAATTTTAAAAATCTTATAAAAAAAATCATTATAATTGACCAAAAGATCATAACAACTCACTATAATTTACTCATATTTATTAGATTTTTGAATATACACATACATTTTGCACTCTATTCATACGGACACTCTAAAGACACTTTAGAGTACATGATTTTTTCAAAAATCATGGCTCTAGCACTGTCACTCTAGCCATGATTAATTTGATGTTGATTCTTTAATTTTTATCTGTTGGCAAGGATAATGTCAAAGTATTTAATTGATTGCTTGTCCTTTACTACTTTCTCTTGAAAACCCTATCCAATAATTAGGTCAGTGTTTGCAAAAATTCAATAATTTAGAATTTTTCTTTTTATCACTTGACCAATTTCAAGCTTTAGATTCTTAATTGCATGATGTACCTGCCATTTTCACATGAAGCAAATGAAGATCTCTTAAAATTAATGGGTAATAACACTCACTTATATATATATATATATATATATATATAAAAATTATATGTTATAAAAAAAAAACCCTAAAACTATATGCCTTTTTTTTTTTTTACAAATTTTCCTTGACTTTTATTTTTGTACCATTTTTTATATTTTTTATTTAGAATTCTAACACATATAATTAGGTTTAATCTATCTAAATCAACCTAATTAAAATTACAATAAAACAACAATTGCACCCAAAAAAAAAAATTATCCACCTCATGGTAGCCCCTAGTCTAATATGCACAAAGTTTTATGTATATTATTAATTAATTTCTTTGTAAGATTATTATATGATATAATTGTAAAATGTTAAAATGGTCGAGTGTGAATTCAAATTTAATAACAGTCTTATTGGTTAAAATAAAATGAAAGACAATTAATAACAAAACTTTTAGTGAGGATTCAAGTAAAAACTCAATTAATTACTAAATTTAAAATTTATTTTTTTACTTATTTTAATTTTGATTAGATAATAATATATATGATTTGTTCAAATCAGTTTCAATTTAAGTAGAGAAATTTTTGGACAGAATTAGTGCAGGAAATTGGTTCATAATAATTAATTTTGTAATTTTATAAATATAAATTACATGTAACTTCTATGCAAAATTTATTTTTTTGGAGATTTCTTAATAATTTTTCATCCACAATAAAATGGATATAAAAAATATTTTCTTTTTCCTTTCCTTTCTTTACTTTCTAACACTTTTACTTTCTAACATATTTTTCTATCTAACCAAACAGAGTCTATGTATGCTTGGAAAATTAAGAAGCTATCCTTGAGAGCATTTTCAAGCAACACAATTTTTGCTCCTTAAATATTTTTTAGGAATTGTTAGTCACATTCTTATTTGTTCACTTGTACTCCAATTATTATTTTGTAAACGATGGAAATTATATATTTTGGAGTTCAAATGAACAATTAAGAAGTGGGAATAAAACTACTATTTTTTTCACAAATACAATCACAAGAATTGTCTACAAAATTCACGTGGTTTGAGTTTGATTTAATCTGACCTACGCAGGTTCTCTCTTATTTATCAAATTCACGTAGTTTTTGAAATGACATATTGAAGATATGATTTCAAAGTCAATTTTTTAACGAAATTATATCTTGAAGATGCGAGTTTGAAATCGCATCTTCAATATGTAATTTTAAATCAACAAGAATTTGATAGTCATCTCAAATTCTTGTTCGTTTGCGCAAATCATCTCAAATCGTTATTGGTTTAAAATCTCATCTTCAATTTCAAAATTGTATCTTGAAGATGTGATTTCGTTAAAAAACTAACATTGAAATCGAATCTTAAATATGCGATTTCAAAAAATATATGAATTTAATAAATAAATTAAAAATCATGTGTGTCGAACTAATTAGAGTTTAATTAGTATAAAATTCAAATCTCTCCAAAATAATTATACCTCTCGCAGTATTTTTTTGCGAATATGTAAAAAAATATCCTCAAAACTCTTCCAAACAAGCCTTTACCCTCCTATACTCCAACTTACATGAGAGGATAAAAAGGGGAACCCACATAATCATACCCTTAAAACCTCATTAAAGAAAAATCACTTACACAAATGCATCCTTGAAGTTGGACCATAAATTTGATCCCAAGATTGAAATTATACATAAAAGATTGGGCTAATATCTATTAATTGTATTTTCAAAAGAAATATCCATGTAGGCCCCCCACTATAAATAGTCCAACTTCATTGGGTGGGCTACACGTACCCCCCCCTCTCTTAGCAAACCCTAAAACGCTAAAGGTGGGCTGTGGTCCGTCCATCCATCCAACTATCTCTCTCACACAAGTAAATTGGACCTCAAAGTCCAATCCAATTCGCTTTATTTTTATTTTTTATCTTCCCAACCTTATCTCTCTTCCAGAGTCCCATCAACCAAACCCCAAAAACAAAAGTCCAATTACGCTTCTCGGGTTCAAGCCCAATCCTCTCTCTCTCTCTCTCTCTCTCTCTCTCTCCCCGCCCCCCCCTCCGGCCTCCCCTCCCTCTCTCTCTCCTCCGCGAAACCCTAGATCTCTCGCGTAGTTGCAGAAGGCTGAGGATCGTCGTTTACACCGCGGATCGCGTTCGCTTCTGGGTTTCTCTCAGAATCACCGGTGGTGCACGTAAGAACACTTAACCCTAGTTCCCCCCCCCCCTTTTTTGGATTAAATTTCGAGTCTGTCTTTGTTATTTTTTTTGTTGTGATTTGGTATTTGTTTTGGTTTTCATCTTTGAATTGACGGTTTGTGTACGAGTCTTTGCAGGTTTGTCTTTGATTTTTTGTATTCGGAAGGGGTTGATTCATCTGGGCTGGTCTGTAGATTTCAGATGAAGCCCACATGATCGATCGAACCCTAGATCTGATTTTTGTTGTCTGCAAAAGTGCAAATGTTGTTAGCCCAATGAATGGTAAAATACCCATTTTAACCCTAACCTGTGTTTTTGCTGAGATGGGCTTTGTGAGTGGGCCGGTCGAAGCCACTCCCAATTGAGGGTAACCTAAGAAAGTCAGTAATACTGTCTGTATCCAAGACGACCCTCATAAAATGGAATCCATCGGATCTAGCCCCTCTAGGTTGGTCAAAGGTTTTATGTGTTTATTATTATCATTATTATTTTTTTTATTTTTATTTTTTTTTGAATCAGCCCTTTTCGGGATGATGCACATGGGCCCAGCCCAGTCATTGGCTGAAGTGGGCCTCCTAGTCCTATTGTTTTAGAACTTGAGGGGAGTTTTATCTACTCAAAGTTTGTAGCTGGTGAGTGGTGAGTCTGGTGACCTTGGTGCCTGGGCTTGCTGAACTGTATATGTATCTGTGACACTAGTATGCGATAATGAGTCCCAAGCTCTACTCACCACAGGTATAATTAGGTATTTTTACGTAGTGTATATATATATATATATATATACACATATATATAAAAGAGACACGTGTGTGTACTATAAAACTGTGGTTATATGCTTTAAAGAATTACGTATAGGGAGGGATGCATGTTACAATCAGTACTCTAGTTTAAGACAGACCTGTGATGCAGAGGAAGGGCCATGGGTAGGAAGTTCTGAGTTGTGATGAACGTCTTTATATTTGTGTTTTCCCTTTTTAATGCTAGTTTACTGAGTTGTGTGTTTTGCAGTTGATAGCTTACTAGTTTCTTAACTTGTATTTGCTACCACGTTCACCTTATGTGCTTGTTGACAGTGGATCATCATGTCCTTTTTCTTATTTATCATCCATTTCTCTTGTGAAGAATCAATATTGTCTCTGCATTTGTTAAATTGCTGAAGTTTGATCTTCTGTGATGAAATTTGGAAAGGGAAGTAAGATGAAATGACACCTTTAATTTCATTGGAGTTGTAGATGATTAGAATGGGCATGCTCAAATCAAATTCTTTATTTTGTGAAAGATCATAAGTTGATTGTTTTATGTGTTTTTCAGCCTAATCAATGATCTATTCATAATGGTTAAAACTGAAGACACTTCAAGTTGTTCTGTCTTGAAATTTTATTCACCAAACAACCATCCACGATAACTATGTTCTGCATCTTTGGGATGAGTTGTATGTGTTCTTTTTTTTCATTTATTTTATCATTATTCGATCGAGATGCCACTTGTGAAACTAGTAAGATGTTTTAATATTGGATGGGTGCATGGAAATAGGCATTTATGGTTGATCCAATTATATGCACAATTCTGGGAACACATTATTTTCTCCATCTTATTACATGCATAGCATACCAGTATTTACCATGTAAATGATATACCCCACATCCAACAGATTTGTTTAAACATTTCGTGATTATTTCTTGTTAAAACAAGCAAAGCAATAATTCATTTTCAGTCTCTGGGATATCTTTGTATGCTATGTGCATTGCAGCTTATTCCTTTGAAGGCAACCCTTCTTATCCACTATAAGCTAGATGGTTTTGTGTGACCCTTGTGGTTTTGAAGTCTATTCTTTCTTCTCTGCATTGTTCTATTGGGTTAACTGTGAATGACTGTAGCAGTTATATTCTTTTATGTTAGTACTAGTGCTTTTAGTGATTATGACAGAAGGTTTATCTTCTTATTTGTTTTAGTTCTGCGCCCTTAGTTCCTTGTGGATCTACTACTAATTTTTTTTTCTTGTATCACATTGAATATGTGCTTTTCAAGTTTAACAAGTCATCTTGAATATTTTCATTGCCCTTTTCCTTTATTATTAAAGTCGAATCTTGTTCTTTGTGGTGGGGATTAATCAACTTTCTTAATTCCGTTTCAAAATTGGCTTTGGTGTTTAAAGCAGGATCTCACTTCTCGATACTAGATGTCAATCCCTACTGAGAACAATGAGCTGGTTGTTGCTGAAACACAGCCTCCAGAAACACAGCCCAATAAACGTAGGAAAAAGAAGTCAATAGTCTGGGAACACTTCACTATCGAAACTGTGGGTGCTGGATGTAGAAGGGCATGCTGCAAGCTATGCAAGCAATCATTTGCTTACAGTACGGGTTCAAAAGTAGCTGGTACCAGTCACCTCAAACGCCATATTGCCAAGGGGACCTGCCTGCTCCTACGTAACCAGGAGAAGAATCAATTAACCCCTTTCAGTGCACCTTCAAAAATGGGGGTAACTGGGGGTGCTGCTGATACGCCAAAACGAAGTTATAGAATGTCTGGTGCAACTTATTTTTCATTTGATGCAGATCGTTGTCGGCATGAGATTGCTAGGATGATCATCATGCATGACTACCCCCTTCACATGGTTGAACACCCTGGCTTCGTTGCTTTTGTCCAGAATCTTCAGCCCCGGTTTGATATGGTTAGCTTCAACACTGTCCAAGGTGATTGTGTGGCAACGTACCTCAGGGAAAAGCAAAGCCTTCAAAGAGTGATTGAGGGGATGCCTGGGCGGATCTGCCTTACACTGGACTTGTGGACTTCAAGTCAAGCTCTTGGCTACATGTTTATAAGTGGACAGTTCGTTGATAGTGATTGGAAGCTGCATAGGAAAATTCTCAACGTCGTGATGGAACCATATCCTGATTCAGATGCTGCTTTCAGCCATGCTGTTGCTGCTTGCCTTTCTGATTGGAGCATGGAGGGAAGGTTATTTTCTCTTACTATAAATCAACCATTGAGTGAAGCTGGGATTGATAATCTTAGAGCTCTGCTCTCCCTCAAGAACCCACTTATGCTCAATGGACAATTGTTGGTTGGGAGTTGCCTTGTTCGTACTTTAAGCAGCATTGCCCATGATGCATTAAGTGTCGGGCATGAAACTGTCAAAAAAATCAGGGATAGTGTCAAGTATGTGAAAACTTCTGAATCCCATGAGGAAAAATTTCTTGAGCTCAAGCAACAACTTCAAGTGCCTAGCGCAAAAAGTTTGGCTCTCGATGACCATACTAAATGGAACACAACATATGAAATGTTGCTGGCTGCTTCTGAGCTAAAAGAAGTCTTTTCCTGCTTGGATACTTATGATCCTGATTATAAACTAGCCCCGTCCATGGAAGACTGGAAGCAGGTTGAGACTCTCTGCATATACTTGAAACTCCTGTTTGACACTGCTAACATGCTAAACACTACAACTGTCCTGACCACTAACACATTCTTCCACGAAGCCTGGAAGATTCAGTTGGAACTGGCCCGAGCAGCCACTAGTGAGGATACCTTCATCAGCAACCTTATTAAACCAATGCAAGAAAAATTTGATAAATATTGGAAGGACTGTTGCCTTGTTTTAGCAATTGCAGTAGTTGTGGATCCCAGGTTCAAGATGAAGCTTGTTGAATTTAGTTTCACAAAAATCTATGGTGATGATGCTGCCACGTACATCAAGATCGTTGACGAGGGAATCCATGAGCTCTTTCATGAATATATAGCACTGCCTCTGCCTCTAACCCCAACTTTTATGGAAGAAGCAAATGGTGGAACTGTGAAGCCAGAGGATCAGGGAGGAGTCTCAAGTAATGGACTTGGACTTACAGATTTTGATGTCTACATCATGGAGAGCTGCAAGCCAGCAGTCGAGGTCAGAGTTGGATCAGTATTTGGAGGAGTCTTTATTGCCTCGGGTCCATGAGTTTGATGTATTAAGCTGGTGGAAACTAAACAAGCTCAAGTACCCAACACTCTCGAAGATGGCTCGTGATATCCTATCAATCCCAGTGTCTACTGTTGGTCCTGACTCACTTTTTGATACTGTGAGCAAAGAGATGGACCACTACCGTTGTTCTTTGCGACCAGAGACGGTGGAGGCTCTCATATGTGCTAAGGATTGGCTTCAGACTGAACCGGTAGATACTTCAAATGCACTTGTGAAAATCGAATTTCCCATTTAGTTGCAGTGTGTCATTACGTTGTGTCATTGTTTATCACCATAGGTGTCTGTAGACTGTAACTCAGTTTCACTCTCTTCATTCTGCTATTAGATATTCTGTATTAGGTATTGTACCATTCTATGGGATTATTTCGAAGCATGAACATAAAAGAGTTGTCCCTCTACGTGTTAAAATTATCCAGAAAATATGTGTTTTTAGAGGTTGCAACCAAAAGAGATCACTTTCTATTTGATCATAGTTTTAATGATGTCTCCTTGAGTTTGAGCTTGAAAGCACCATCAGTGATAAATGAGTGAGAACATTGCTCTGTTCCCACTCTCTGGCAACTGGCAAAGGAAAGAACAAGTGAATCTATAATGATCCGCAGCCCAGTGTAAACGAATTCTTGTGGTCATTTGCTAAGAAACACCTGATAAGAAGGATTGTTCAATTTCACCAAAAAAGAAATGGAAGTAGTAGATGGATTTTTCAGTACCATTTTGATACCTTTTACAGAAAACATTTGCTGGGGATGGTATTGTGATGAGCATTTATAGATTTGAGTTCAGTGCACAAATTGTATCATTGAATTGAATAGTCAATAATTTCAGGGATTATTAATTATATATGTGCATTTGTAGATTATTAATTTCAGTCTCAATTAAAATTGGGTCAAAAAAAATTAAGATTTTTTGAAACGGGAAATGGTTGATATATTTGTCAGATTGCACCAAGGATAAAATACCAAGGGTGAGGGAGGGAATTATGGAAACTCTCATGAAAAGAGGGGAAAAAAATAGAAGTCCATTAGCAAAGACAAAAATAAATAATAAAAAAATTAATCAACTAAGATTAGTCTAATTACGGCTCATGATTTCTCTCGAGCCCAAGTCATAAGTCGAAGTCTCACTCCCTTCAACAAAATATGAAATTAATTTGTTTATCCTAGTTATGATATAAGATTGAATTTGTTTATTAGATGACTCATATTAAAATTTTAGAATGATCCTTCGAATTAAGAAAAATTAGAGGTACTTGATATACATATGTATAGGCTAAAAACTTGTAATATATGTGTAATAGCATGTTGTAATAAAAAAATATTTTAAATTATCAAGAGGTTAATTTTTTTGATGGATCCATGAATCAATCTAATTAAATTATAATATGAGTATATATTATCTATTTTTTAAGTAGATAAAAAAAAATTACCTCTGCGAAATGATTAACAATTTACGCGTTGTTAGGTCTTTTTTATGTGCACGTAACAGTTGTTCAGTAGCGAGAAGGGTCCCCGCGCAATGAATAACTGCTCAACCGCTCAAGCAGGAAGGGCTAAAGACGTAACGAACCGGAACCCTATTCGAAAGAAAACTGGTTAGAAATTAGAAGTAACTCGCGTCATACTCATTCATAGGGCTTGTGTTACTGCGGAACGATTTGCCTATAGAAAGGTTTGATTATGTGACTCCTTGAGTTTCTGTAATCCTCTGATTTTTCTTGAACCTCAGACTTTGTTGTACGTGGTTGTCTTATTTGCAGTATCTCCATTGATTGATATATATTCTCTCTATATGTGTGAGTGTGTGTGTGTGTGTGTGTGTATTTTCTATCCCATTTGTCAAGTAGAAACTCCAAACAAGTTCTTTAATGAACTGCCAAACTCCTGTGTAATTCATTGCAAGAAGGATTAATTACTAATTGTTCGATCCATTGCCAAAGTAAACTACACTATCTGTCAGTGGTTCTGAAATTTCAATTCTAATGGTGGCTGAAGTTTTTTTTCCTCCCATTATTGCGATTGTAATACAAATGATGGTGATTGATGTAAAAATAATGTTTTTTTTGAAAAAAGAGTAATTGTATAAACCAGGAAAAATGCAAAGGAGAACAACTTACAAGACAACACAAGACTAGGAAAGAACTGAATCAGGAATTCCCAAATTCAAACAGATTTCCCAGTTCAGTTGATTCCTATCAAAAACCTTCCAAGTAGTAACTTTATCCCCAATCACCTTGACTAACTCTGTGCAAATTTGGTCTGGGGCTCTAGATCTATCTTTCATGGCTCTTTGATTTCTTTCAGCTGATATTCCGTAGACAGCAGTAGAGAAGCAGAGTCTAAGAATAGAGGACTCGAAAGAATTACCCTTCATCTCTGTGATGTAGTTGAGTAGACAGCAGCAGAGAAGCACAAGTTTCTTATTGGTAGGCAGATTAATATTTTCATGGCACTAATCAAGAAAATTTCTTCTTGTATGTCACTGAGTAGAAGAATCTCTAATGCAATGGATCTTAAAACCATTCAAGCTGGACATTTATGATCTTATAAATGAGTTTGTAGAGGTATCACTTAAATAGTTGTCTTCACTTTCTTTTTTCTTTTCTTTTTTTGGTTACTTGTATTTTTTGAATGGAGATGGTTCTATTATCACTTCTCTGCATAGTTAAATAGCTATGGCTTTTTGTTAACTCACAGGCTCAATCAACAACTTTAGCTGATATGAAGAGAGTATGGCTTTCTAGAAAGTTTTCCTTCATTTTTGAGGCTAGTCCTTCTACAAACTTGGATTTCTGCATACAATCATTATACGCCCAATCAATTGGTATGTTCTTACATCAGTTTGTTGGTTGTTAAATATAAGTATCAATTTTTTTCCTGGAATGCAGAGTTTCCACATGGAAACTTTATAATTGTCTGATAATTTGAATCATGTTTAAATCACTATACAACTAAAAAGCTTCAATCTATCAAGCATGGACACTCTATTTTGGCTCACTTGTCCGTGTCGGACACCGACACTCTTGGACACGTGTCAAACACTTGAATCATGGATGTTAATGATTAAATGAAGAAGTTCTTTAATTTTTATTTAATGACTTTGTTATTTTAATATATTAATAATACTTTTGTGATTTGTGTATATTTATACTAATTTTAATTGCAATAACATTATGTTTTTATTTTATAGTCATATAAAATATATATATATATATATATATTCAACGTGTCCCTTACGTGTCCGTGTCCTACCTTTTTTAGAAATAACGTGTTTGCATGTCCGTGTCGTGTCGTATCCTTGTCTATATATGTGCTTCTTAGGCTTCAATTCACTAAAATATACTATTTATTGATACTTGCCAAAAATTAGTGATGATTTATATTCTAATGCAACTTTCTTAAACTCTCTCTTCTCAGTAAAGTCAGATGATGAAGTTATAACAAATTAATTTCCTTTTGATAAGATTCCTTCTGACAAGAGGAACCCAGAAAATCTTCTGATCATTTATGCCAATGTTATTTCTTGTTTTCTTTCTTCATCCCTTTGTTTCTTTTTTTCTTTCTTTACCCTTTGTTGGCAGAATTTTCATGTGACTTTTTTGGCAGAATTCATCATCTACCAACTGAAGCTTATTATTCAAGATGAAATACAATCCGTTCAATTTTCTTTGGTTATAAAAAGCATCTGATTGGGATGATTTTTTTCGTTGATTGATGATCATAGAATAGGCATCATGATGCACACAGTTTATCTGCAAATTAATGCATAGTCTGTAAGAGTCTTAAAACTACCAATTTGGGATTCTGCATATGTAACGCAGACACATCTGCGAAGAAGCTACTGCCATGTTTGGCATGCCTGTGAGGCATGCAATGACATGTAGCAAACATGGCACAAGCATGTAGGGCATAGAAAGGACACTATTCCAAACTCTTGAATTTGAAGGAAGGGCCACAATTATGCCTAAAGGGAACATTACTAGAATCTTAAATGTGCCTTCAAAATACATTAAATGCTCATCATCTCTGGATGTGAGTTGTCTGTGAACTTACCTTTCAGCAATCATAAAATTTTGTGAATTTTTTTTTCTGATAGGTGACAAATATCTGTTCCAGGAACAAAAATACCATATCCTGTTGTGACAATCAAGAAGTGCCTGTATGATAAAAATCATGTTATCCAGTCATAATCTCATATAGAGACAAAACCATATAATATATATATATATAGAGAGAGAGAGAGAGAGAGAACAACCTTAAGCATACACTGTAGGTACATGTCAGCCATATTCTCACTCTCTTCCTTCTGTAGTTCCAAGCAATTAGCGAACGAGACTCTTGCCAATTTGGCATTCGTTGCTAGATCTGTGAGGCCTTTTAATGAATGGCACTCATCTGCATACAATTGACTTATATTTTATGGAAGCTTTGGCAATGCTTCAAGATATCTGCAGCCCTGCAACTTGAGGATTTTCAGCCGAGAAAGTTGATTGATGCTTTCTGGTAGATTGACAAAATTGTTTCCCCCTATATTTAATTTTTCCAACGAGGATATGCTGCCAAGTTCACTAGGGAGCGCCAACATATTACTATCACTAAGATCTAGCTCTGTTAAAAAGCTCATACCCTGTAGAGAAGCCAAAATCAATCCCATAGAATTCTGGCGTTTTATCGGTAATTTGCAAAACGGATATGTTAATCTCATACATCTGCCGAAGGATAAGAATTTGTGAGTCTTCAAATGTCCAATAGAAGTTGATGGTTTGATAATTGCAGTCCCATCAACATGAAGCCCCTCTTGACATTTCAGGTATGGCAGGTTCTCTCGTAAGTTAAGTTTTGAGCAGCCAGAGAGAATGAGACACTCTAGCGATGGCAACTTAATGGTTTTTGGAAGACACTTAAGACTCTTGCAGTATCTTAAATTTAAGATCTTACGATTTTTAAGAACTCCCACGGATGGGTGAACCTCCACCAAACTTGTACAGAATTCAAGAATCAGTTCCTCAAGGTTTGGGACCCCTGTGAGGTCCAGGATCCTTGTTAGCTTATCGGAGCAACTAAGTTTGATAGTTTTCAATTTGTCCAGTTGCTATTGTAAACATCAAATTAAATAAATGTTAGAATACATTAGCTTCCCTGAATATGATAGTATGTTTACCCATATCTCAAATCGAATCATGCATCATAAGACGGCCATACGAATCAATTATGAGGCACTTTTCAATAAGAACACTTAATTCCAATTTCTGCGTGCAAATCTAAACTGTTAAGAGTATTCTAATTACAGAATCCTTATTCTCCCCATTAAAGCAACATGCAATGTCTAGGAATATTTCCTTTTCTACATCCCTCAATCCATCATAACTTATTCTTAGTTTTTTCTAGAATTTCTGCATCTAGAATTTCTTTAAGTCTATCCACTGCACTTCTCCATTCATGTCTGGCTTCTACCAAATAAAAAACAACCTAAAACTTTAAGAGCTAAAGGAATGCCGCCAGCATAGCACACTACATCATATGAAAGCTCCTCATACTCTTTAGTAGGAGGCATGCATACTAAAGAATTGTTTAGCTTCACCTTTATTTATTTCATCCACATGTAACAAATGTTTATCTCTTGTTGTTATGATAATTCTTCTCCCCAAGCCAAACCAATCATGCTTTCTAGCTAAGCTATTTATTTGTTCTACATGATCCACATCATCAAGAATGATACATTTTGATTAAGCAAATAATACAATAAGATAATCTTGAAGCTCTTGTCTAAACCTGCGGTTGAGTTTCCAAGTAGCGCATTATTTTTCTACTAGGGTTCCTATATATGAAAATTGATTATAATTCATTCCATTTTGATTCTTGATTCATAATAGAGCTGCCCACATTTAGTACATAATAATGGGTTCCAAAATCGAATGGTCAATCCAAGATCCATTCCATTAGATTATAACAAATGCCCCCTTGAATCCTCATATAACTCATTCTTATTAAAAAAAAGTTGATCACATGTAAGCAATTTGAGTTCTCATGTTGCAATTATTAATGCATCATGCCCCTATTCCAATACTTATGGAACCTAAGTGTTAATACATGTGTAATTAAAAAAAAAAATTGTTTGATCAAACTGAGGAGAAGAAAATTGAATCTCACAATTTGAGTTTGCTTAGTTATGATAATCAAATGATGATGATAGGACAACGAGATATGTTGTAAAAATGAAATGGATTCAAAAACTGCAAATGCTATTTCAAATCTTATTAATATCATAATCAAGAATGGATGATGATGTATCATGGGGAAAAAAAAAATCTGTCTAGACCTATACTTCAACTAAAGACACGAGGGAATCCCAGGTTCAAGAACACAGAACAAAAGAAATGTACATGGGTCTCGTTGAAGAACGAAGTCTTAGGTAAAGAAAGAAAGGTGTGTGTGTGTGTGTGTGTGTGTGTGTGTGTGTATATGTCTTCATTTTTTTAATTAATGTGTCATGTGATAGAATCAAAAGGAATTGAGATGAATTTGTACTCAATTCTTAAAGCTAGTTAAGTCTCCACAAACACTTCAAGGGAAAACTCTATTGCTAGATTCAACTACTCCCAAACTAATTCCACTACTGGATAACCCACTTCATCTCTAAATTGAAGTGTCATTTTTTATGTAAAATGGATATGGTACCCTAAAAACATGAATTTCTGTAGGATTTTAGTTTTACAAATTTGATTCTATCTCAAATTTATTATTTTAGATAAGATTCTTATTTTATTTGTTTATTGTTATCTAGTTAAAATAAAAGTCTTTATTCTATTAGCATTATAAAAAGAGGAGTTATGATTTTCTAGTCAAAATAATACTCCCCCCATTCCATATTGAGAGTCCTTTATTTTATTTTGGAGTGTCCTAATTTAAGAATCCCATTTGAAAAGTATTATCTAGTTAAAATAAAAGTCTTTATTCTATTAGGATTATAAAAGGAGGAGTTATGATTTTCTAGTCAAAATAATACTCCTTCCATCCCATATTGAGAGTCCTTTATTTTATTTTGGAGTGTCCTAATTTAAAAGTCCCATTTGAAAAATCATTGCACTTTAACTTGTGAAAAATTAAACAATTTTAAAATAGCCTATTGAAAGTTAAATGAGGGTAGTATTGAAAATTTAAACAATTTTAAAATAATAAAGTAATCTCTCTTAAATGGTTAGAACTCCAAAAATGATCCCTTAATTTGGGACAGAAGGAGTAGTATTCTAATTTTATAAATATGATGTAATAAGTGTTGATGATAAAGTTTTTATCAATAATATTTTGAATTTTGAATTTTAGAGAATTTATTCTCTTACTTTGAGTGAGTGATCCTTGAACTTGATTTACTTTAAAGAATTCGACGTATTCAATTCCTTTCACGTTTTTGTATTGCATTAGCTAGTATTAGAACGAGAATTTTCCTAGCTCAGCGGCAAACGACAAAATTGAGAAAACAAATTCCATTAACATTGGTCGTGAGATCAAGATTACATTGGGTACAATTAAAGAACATAGCCAACAATTCAAAGATTTGTTTGTTGAGATCCGTGAGATGTTGGAATTTGGTGTCAAAGCCAACAAAGACTCTACAATCAGCAAGAATCGTGTCGAATGATTTGTCTGAGGTCAACTTGTTGATAAACCCGTGTTACAAAGGCAGAGTGACTCATTAGAAAAATGTGAAATCTATAATAAAATTCCACCGCCAGTCCTGTTGCATAGAATGATTAGTAGAGACTTTGCTGCACAAATGGCTAGTAAACATCAACTATCATATTTCAATGAATTTCATGTCAATAAAAATACTAAAGATCTTCAATGTGTGACAATAACTCTTATAGTGGAGAAAGTTGAAGAAGAAAAAGAAAGTTCAAAATTAAATGATTAAAGTGTGCATCGAGTGGTACCAATAGATTCCACAATCTATTTTGAGGAAGAAGAATACAATAATAATTTAATTATTATTGTAGATAAGTAAGAAATTTTCATGGGTACAATCAACGCTACAGATTAGTAGATTGAAATTATAGTGAATAAAAAAAGGATTTTTTTTGTTTCATTACGAAATCATTATTGACTCCAAAACAAGAACCTAAAATTATAGATTTCATAGAAGATGCAAAAGGAGAAATTTTTGAATCTTCAATTGTTCTTGAAAAGATTTAACCATTAATACCGGGTTATGGAGGAGTTCGGCGTCACATACATCTAGTAAACTTGATGATGAATTCTTTTAAAGTGAGGCAGTCTAATGTAGGATAAATATGATACCCTAAAAACATAAATTCATATTTTTTTAGAATACTGTATCTATCCTGCATTAATTTTGTATGAATATGCTTATGTAAGAGGGAAATTCTTATAGTGGGATGGTTTGGAGAGAAAAAAAAGATGGGTTGGGAATGGAGATGTTCCAGCCTTTCTTAAAAATGGGATTTCTCCATTTCCACCTTCATGACTATTATAGAAAACACAACTTTAAGATACAGTCTTAAAGAAATTTCTATTGAAAATATGCTATTCTAAATATGAGTAGCATTAATATAAATTATAAGCTAAGATTCTCCCTCTATTAATGTCCAATACTTCTAAAATGCCTCAAGCTAGCTAACACAAAATTCTCATCATTATTCCTAGCTACCAGCCCTATTCCTACACACCTAGTTTTATTATTGATCCATGAGGCGTTGAATTAATTTTGATCAGTGCACTTGTTGAGACAGTCCATCCACATACTCTTCACTATCTTCAGCTTGAACAAATTCAAGCATCATTACTTGGGAGTCAGTATGACTGAACGATAAAGACGTTGACGATAAAATTCAAGTGTCTCGAGTTTGAGTTTCCTCTGTGTCAATCATTGACAGTTAGAACTTAAAGGATGTGTGTAACTATCATAGAGAGGGAGACTTAATTTGATACACGTAAACTAGCTCAAAATATCCTCTAACCAATTATTAAAATAAAAAAAACCTAGCTTTCTTTTCATCTTCCTATAATTTTAGCCCTCCCTTTAATTATAAATGTGGATTCCCGAAATATAAATAAATTAGATGAACAAAATCCAAGCATAATAAATTAAGCCAATTCATAGTATAGTAGAATGGATGAAGCCCCTCCAAGATAAAGATGATACTTTTTCTCTAATGACAGTCTAAGTCTAACCTCATCCTAACTAGGAATTGTTATTCGCACTCCTTAAATTGTTAAAAGGTTTCACATTTGTGAGAAGAGATTAACTTTTTATTGTGAAAGCTTATCTAATTTCTAGTGTCGATGGTTTTAAATTTCTATTAAACCCCTCTTCTCTTGCACACGTGAGAACTTGAATCATATTCTTTTATCTGAAAATAAGCATATAATGTCATTGAATCATTAAACGCTTCGACAAAAATAAATTAGCATACGAGTGTTACATATATATATATGTGTGTGTGTGTGTGTGTGTGTGTATAAAGTAATAGTCAGCACCCTCTGGTGGCAAGGATGGACCCAAGGGTAGAGCTAGGGAAAACATTTGGGAAGCACTAAAAAAAGTTAGTGGAATTTTTTTTTTTTGATTCAAATTACTTTTATTTAATTAAATCAGTATATGATTAGCACAATCATACAATTAAAGAATAGTTATAAAATACTTATTTGCAACTTCTCTTTCTTAAATAATTTTCTTTCTAGCAATGCATTTGTTACTGCTGTTGGAATTAAGCAGTATTATCATATCTTGGGATTAATCAAATACTCGCACATGTTCTCTTACTTTATGATTCTATGATGATTCTATCAAAGCTCATGTAATGCATTATAGATAACATAAAATAAAATAAAAATGCATCTGAAATACTGTTACCCTTTTGAAAATTCTCATCTATAGTCAAGCTCTTATGAACAAAATGGTATGTATATATATGTATGTGTATATATATATATATATATATATATGGTTCTCATAAAATAAAATAAATCTTACACGCACAAGTACAACACACCTGCTTCAAAACTAGTTTAAAAAAATTTGATAATTTGTTGAGGGCATATTTAATCCTATATTTTGGACTCGAAATTTATATATATAAACAGTTTTGGTTCAAGTCATTGCATACACACAAAGAAATGCATTTTTTATATCGAAGGGAAAGAAAAGCAAAACCTAATAATTATGGTGACTTCATATTAAAGTAGAATAGATTGAAATAAAAATTGTACTTTTTTAACTTAAAAATGCTTAAACAGACATTTTAAAAATATCGAAACAAACATTCAAATATTAGAAAAACCTAATTTATACTCCAAAACGTCCGTTTCAAAAACGTAACTGTCCATTTTGAAAATTTTGTATTTATATTTAGTCATATAATATATGTTTGAAAACATTTTCATTTCTAACATTACTTGGGTGAAATAACAAATTTCCAGCACATTCACAATATCTGATCAGAACTATTAGACCTTAAAACAAACCAGTCTTTTTCTATGACTTGTATATGATAAATGTGCATACAAAATTATTGCTAATGATGGGTGTCATGTGTATGCAATCCACACCACTGTCATTCACTGTCACTACCAAGGGACCAATAAATGAAAAAAAAAAGTCAAAAAGTTTCACCGGATGATACCATAAATACTCAAATTTAAAGTCTCGTGTGATCTTTTCACTGAACCTTGTTTGCTGGTACAATCATTATTGTGATGTGAACGTCATTTCTCACAGGATTTGCAATGGGTGAGCCAATGTCGAAACTTTGTGCCAGGAACCAAAATTCTACGTTCCATATGACGATAAAGAAGTGCCTGTACAATAAAAATCATGTTGTCCAGTTATAATCTCATACAGACACACACAAAACCATTTATATAATATATATATATATAGGGAGAGAATAACCTTAAGCATACACTGTAGGAACATGTCAGCCATATTCTCACTCTGTTCCTTCTGTAATTCCAAGCAATTAGCAAACGAGACTGTCACCAATTCGTTCTTTGTTGATAGATCTGTGAGGCTTTTTAATGAAGGGCACTCATCTGCGTACACTTGACTTATGTTTGATGGAAGCTCTGGCAGTGCTTCAAGATATTTGCAACCCTCCAAAATGAGGGCTTTCAGCCGAGAAAGATGATTGATGCTTTCCGGTAGATTGACAAAACTGTTCCCCCCCCCCAAGATTTAACTCTTCTAAAGAGGGTAAGCTGCCAAGTTCACTGGGGAGTGCCAACATATTGTAATCACCGAGATCTAGCTTTGTTAACAAGCTTAAACCTGGTAGAGAAGGCAACATCAATCCCACAGAATTCTGGCGTTTTATCGTTAATATGCAAAACGGATATGTAATTCCCTTAGATCCGCGGAAGGACAAGATTTTGAGGCTCTTCGAATGTCCAATAGAGGATGGTGGTTCTGTAATTGCAGTTCCATCTACATGAAGCTCCTCCAAACATTCCAGATATCCCACATCCTCTGGCAAGTTGTCAAGTTTTGAGCAGCCAGAGAGTATGAGATTCTTTAGACATTTCAAATGATAAATGGATTCTGGAAGACTTGTCAAACTTTTACAGTTCCTCAGACGTATCAAAACGAGGTTGGTGAGATGTTCAATTGACGATGGTAGATCTTTTATTCTAACTCCAAACAAATGAAGCTCGGATAACTTTTCTATATTCCCATGAATTTCTGGAAACTTTTCAAGTTTTGAACAACCAAAGAGAATGAGACACTCTAGAGATGGCAACTGAAAGGTTCTTGGGAAACTCTTAAGACTCTTGCAATATCCTAAATTCAAGATCTTAAGCTTTTTAAGAACTCCAACGGATGGGTGAACCACCACCAAACTTCTACAGCATTGAAGAGTCAGTTCCTTAAGGTTTGGGACCCCTGTGAGGTCCGGGATCCTTGTTAGGTTATGGGACCAACTAAGTTTGATGGTTTTCAATTTGTCCAGTTGCTATTGTAAACAACAAATTAAATCAATGTTAGCATACATTAGCTATTTTGAATATGATAGTATGTTCAACAAAAGGAAAGCTCCTCTGTGCACAGTAAGCTACTCTGCAAAGAGGCCGAAAAGCAGAAGGAAAATATATCACATGACTAAAATCAGAGAGATCTATTTCCCGCTTTACTTTCCACACGAAGTTTCAGGGCAATTATATGGTAAAGTGAAAACGACGAATGAATGTCTCTCTCCCAAAACATATTCATTCTTTCAAATGGGTTCACTTCATACTCTTTACCACCATTTCAAATGATTTCTCCAATTTCTTGAATTGACACCATTCTTCCTCACAAGGTTCAATAAATGCTAAAGATGTAATAATAATACATTGATTGATTCCTAGGCATAAGCTAACAATACACAGGTACAGGGTTCATTAAAAAAAAAAGATGAAAATTAATTATTTGAATTTCTTAGTTCTAACATAGACCTACTAAAGTCAAGAACCCAAAAGCAAGAGAAAGCCTGAAGAGAAAATATTACAAGCTTTCGTATTAATCCCAACTCTTCAACATTTCCTCCTCAAGCTCTTCAGTGTCACCTAATTACAATCAGTTATAGCTCAATCTTGACAGAGTGAGCTTTCTGATCCTCCTCAGGCATGTGATCCAAGTTCAATGTAACCAACCCAGAATTTGAATCGTATCCAAATTCCACCACAGTTGAGCCCAGTGTGCACTTTCTTGGCTTAGCCGACGAGTAAGCGCCAAACCGGCCACACCCCTTAACCTCCATTGAAACTTCTGCTACAATTTCTGTGCTCAAGTTCTCAACTCTCTCCCCAGCTACACCATTTCCTTCCCCTTTATATCCATTTTCTAGTTCCACAAGCTTGGCACCACTTTTAACTTCGTATCTAAGCACCTCAATAGCTCCACCGGCATTGAACATGTCAATGAGCCCCAATGGTGCAAAGCTGAATCCAGGGGCCAACACTTTGATGGGTGTCACAGTGTATATGCTGTGCTCAAGGACCTTGAGGGATACCGGCATTGCAGCATTGTAAGGTAGCGTGACAAGCTCGCCATTCCGGTGACAGTAGACAGCGCAGTCACCAGTCCAGTCAGGGTCCATGGCAACATCGGCAATGAGATGGACATCGCGGCCTCTGATGTAGCCTGTTAAGGCCTCGGATACCGTCTGGTGGAATGTGTTCTTTCTCTCAATGCTGTTCCAGGCTGCACCTTGGCAGTTGTAGACACCAAGCACTCCAGTATACTTGTTCATGTTCCATATCTTCAACAAGCTGAAAATTAACAAAATTTGGTAAGGAAAATGCTTGTTCTACAACATTACATCATAGTATAAAGAGTTGAAATGCTAAAATGTTAATCCTGATCACATTTTAGGATTACATTTTTTTTGGGTTGGGGGTGAAGGGGCAATATATTTTAAAATTGTGATCATGAATTGGATGTGGGACCCATAAAAATCAATGGTGGGTGATGGAATAGGTGGAAATGGACAATTTTGGAAATGGGAACACACTTAATTGCTTTTTCAGTTAATATTATACAAAAGAAAAGTGATCTAATAGTGGTACCAAATGCTCACCTAACACCATCACGGGCCGGGTCAGAGAACAGACAATCCTTGGTGGGCCGACCAGGCAAGAGGGGTCGGAGTATCGATCCATCTGGTAAAACAAGCTTCTTAAGGAGATCAAAGTTGTGCTTCCCTGGAGCATCACTGTTTAAAAGGACCCAACATTAGCAATTGCAATCATCCATTTACGACAACTAATGATCATAAGAATTCTTGTGATGTCATCAAAATGATGGATGGCCAGGATTTCTTACCTCACATAAACAGGCCCACCACTGATGGCCCTGGCTGATGCATGGTACTCCGCCGCTGGATGGAGGGAGTGGAACATGTCCCAATCAGGCTGCATGAATTCGCCAAGGAAAACACTATTATATGCAACGGCAGCAATGTGGATGGTGTGTGATACGGGATCACGCGGGAAGAAATCATCCGATGCTCTCACCACAGCCGTTTGTTTGGAGCTGTTGGCATTCAGTAGGACACAGCACATCAGAATAGATCCAGAGATTGGGATGTACACATTCATTATACAAATTCAGCATATCAATTCATCAAATATTGACAAACATTAAATCAATACAAACATATAAAAGAGTTTAAACAGTAATTTTTTTTTTAACTGACAGGAAAAAATACCCTAATTCAAACTCACCCTATTACCATCCTTAGCACACACCACACCACCCAAAATATGATTATATAAATAAGATTATGTCTCTCCATTGTACGAGAAATGAAAATTATTCATTTATGAAAAAAGAAAAAACAATTTTAAATTAAATTTTGACTTCAAAACTGTCCAATATATATATATATATATATATAAAATATTTATTTTATAATAAAATGAAGATACGACCAAACCCATATAAACAATAAAAACAGCAATCCATATAAACAACATTTAAAAATTTGAAAACAAGCACAAAACTACATAAGTATTATGAGAATAAGTGCAGAAATAGAGGAATGAAAATGGAAGTGCAGATTGTAACCCAAAAACAAAACAAAAAAACAAATGGAGAATGGAAGTGCAGAAGTGTACCGGTAAAGCGCATCAGTATTGTGGCTCATGCAAGCAATGCATCCATTATCAGGAAAATTCCTAGCAACTGATGCATCAAGTGCCTGATGATACTGCCTGGTCAACTCAACCCTCCCACCTAAACCTGCCCCAAGCGTTTCCAATATACACTGCACGTCCACCTTAACACCATCTATACCCGCAGACGCCAAATATCCATGCAAGTCATTGTAAAACTTGTACACATTTTTGGGGTTCACCAAGCCCAAACCCTGGACCGCCAGTACATCAGTCTTCCATCCTGGCTCATTCTCCGCCACCCCCTTCGACACCATCGGATACTTCATCAACGACCCATATTGCTCCATCCCCTCCACCCCCGGCCGGACCCCACCCCAATACCCAGTAATCGCGTGCCACACGTACACGTACTTCAATCCGTGTTTTTGTTTTGCAATGTTTACGATGTTCTTTATCCCCACCGTTGGATCGTCCTTCTTTCGAAACTTTTCATTTTCTTTTATCCCGGTCAACCTAAGCAACGGCTGTTGTTTTTCGTGATCATCATTTTGTGAGTCACCGCCGACTGATTGCCAACCGTCGTCGATGATGACGAACTTTGGTGGGGTCCCACCGGTGGCGAGACTTTCGAGGCCGGCTACAACACCCTCTTGGGTTACATCTTGGTAAAACGCGTCCCACGTGCACCACCCGAAATAGTCAACGATTCCGGGCAATTTCTTCTCGTGGCGTTGACGGAATGTCTTGAGATGTAATTTAACGGCTCTGATTGCATCCGTGATGGTCCCAAAGGGGTCCGTCCCAGAACTGATGAACACTGAATGAGTGAAGGCGGACGACGTCGTACCAGCATCACCACTCTCCAAACAAAGCTCGAGCCCGTCTCGATTGTTACCTTGAAGACAAGCACGAAATGGTCCTTCAATCAGAGGGAGGAAAACGGTGTACACAAGCTGATTCTCTTCGTTTCCACCGTCTGATTCAAGGTGGGACCCATCTTTGGACTCCACCAACAAAAACTGGGTCTCTAATGGTATTTCACGGCCTTGGTCGCCCATTTTCTGAGCCATCCACCATAACTTGAACCTAAAGGAGGCCATGAATCGGACGTCACGTAAAGTCCCGAGCGAGACCACGTGCCTGCTATTCTCTTCATTGAACACCGCACCGATAAACACTCCCTCCACCGGACCGGACGTCTGACCGGACGTAGCTATCACATTATCCGGTACATTTGTTAAAATTGTCCGATCCTTCACGAGCAATTTCCGGTCAGCAATCCGAACTGCCGGCGTGATAGTCATCTCTTTCTCCTCCTCCTTTTCTCTCTCTAGCTCTCTTTCTGTCCCGATATAAAGCGACTTAAATTCACTTCTCTGCAACAAACAACAATAATTTCAAATTAATTTCAAACTGTTCAATATTATGACTGTACGACTACATAACTAATTTGAACAATGCAAACAATTTACCTTAGAAGCGAAACTGTGATGGATCGAAGATGATGAAATTCCAAAAGCAAATGATTTCTTGATACGCTTTGATACACGAAGATTGTATGCGAATGACGAGGCGAATGCTAATGAGCTGATGCGAGGGAACAAATTTATAGGGGTGATTGGATAACAGTGTGTTGAAAGAGCCACCATTGTTACTAATGGTGACTCCCTTGGTTTCTTCTATCCTAGGGCCGGTTGCCTTGCCCAGAGAGAGAGAGAGAGGGATTTTACGATTATCTGACGGCCCAAAGAGTCAGCCTTGGTTTGGTCGTTACGTTTAACGGCGGATAAGACTGCCACGTTGGATCCACGTTTTACCAATTCAGAAATTCGTCTTTGAATAGAACCCTATACTTGACTGACCCTCGATTTCACGTTATAAACGGATCATGCTCCATGTTCTTATAATATACATATTTAAAAATATATATCAATTTTAATTCAAGTCAATTAATTAATTATTTTAAAATTTAAAATTTAAAAATGATTTATTTATTAAATAATTTACACATATTAACATAATCAACCTATTTAACTAAATTTTTATTTTAAAAAAAAAGTATTTTTATTTTTATAATAATAAATTTTCAAATTTTATAAACTTAAATATAAAAAAAAATTAGAAATCTTTTAATATGTAACGAGTTACTTTAACTTGTATTTTTTATATTTAAATATATTAAATAAAATAATCAGAACAGGATCCTAATTTTGACTTTGATTCATTTATTAATTATGTGTTAACCTGTTTTACGGCACAAATTCTGGTATGGTCAATCTAAATACGTTAATTCAATGTTGTTTTCATGTTGTGTTCTCAAACCTTGCCAAATCAAAGACGGCCTATGATAAGTGCGACACGTATTAAGGAGGTTGAATTGATGGATAGTGCGTTGAACTGTTCGTGTTTTAGTCATTGTCTCCTATCCAATAATTAAAAGTGCTTATCTGTTTCCACGTCATCCGCACCTACTTGTCCCTCGCGTGCACAGCAAGAACAGTGTTCACGTGCTTGGAAGACGACGTGTCTCTAGCGTATGATCGTGACACGTGGAGCCAGCTGAGTCAGTGATCATGACACGGTTTTGTAATTTCTTAATCTATAATTAATGGGGTACGTCTAATTTCTTAATCTATAATTAATGGGGTAAGTCAATCATGGGATGCTCAATGATTGATTATATTATATTATTTTTTGGTGACAGCTCAGCATTGTAATTTTATACTCTTTTTTATCCAAAATCATAATTTTTTGAATATTCTAATTTTTTTAAAAGTATTATTTTATTATTTTAAAATTATTTAAATTTTTTATATTATTCTCATTTAATTGTAAATCATGTTTACATTAGATATAATAAAAAATAATTTTAAAAATTTATAACTTAAATATACGTTAATTTTTTAAATTAAATAGTAATAAAAAACACTTAAAATGAGGCGAAAGAAATATTCTTCACCAAAGAAAAATCAGTGCCGTTGATTACTGACATTAGTGATAAATATATATATATATATATATATATATATATATGTGTGTTACGTTTGAGGTACGAAAATGGACCCACCTAGCACAATGATTGTTATCCACGTGGAGCTTTAGGTGGGTCCCATTTTGTGAATAATTTCCTAAATTAAGGGAATTTGGCTGAGCTGGACCAAACTTAAAAGTAGTACCATTTATGAAGAAGTGATTTAGTGGTACACCAAACCATCATATTGGTAGGACCTGAATATTTGTATTTATTAAATCATATAAGCTATAATTTTGATTAAAATATTTATTTGAAATATAAGAATTTTGTAGAATAAAATTGGAGATATTAAAAAATGCTCAATATAAACAAGAAATTCAAATTTCAAGGAGTTTAAATAATTTGTAAATTTATAATTTCATGGACTGTACCATATTAAAATTAAAAATTAAAAATTAAAAAACATATTTATAGTTTTACATGTGATACATAGAGTCAATCATCTAATAATTAATAATTTTAAAAAATTATTAGTTTTAAGAAAATAGTAATAATTATGTTTTAATATTATAATGAAAAAAATATTGCAATTATATAATTTTTAGTACTAAAATATGACATACATATATATATGAAATCGTGAATAATTATTTGTGAAAAGTATATTATACTAATTTAATTGTAAAAAAAACTCCTCATATTTTTTATTACAAAAAACTTATTGTTATTAATAGTTTTTATATAATATATATACATAAGTATGTGTATTTTTATTGTAATAATAAATATTATAAAGATATTTTTACATATTTATTAATTGTTAAGTAATACTATTATTAATTATTTTTCATAGAACCATATATAAATATAAATATATATACATATTTAAAATTATAAATTAATAGAAATTATTAATCCCTTGAATATTAAGTATTAAAGATTAATTATTCATGTGTGTAAATATGTGTGTGTGTGTGAATTTATCAAATGTTAGGTTTTTGTGACTGATAGCTCATGCATGATGTACATCAGCTAAAAATTAATTCAGGGGGGTATTAATCAACATGTGACATTGCTTGAACTAATTATCCAAAAAAGTTTAAAAAAATTACCAAAAATAAAAGACATTGCTTAAACTAATACGGATCTCTTTACCCGTGTTTTTGGAAATTTGCATGAAAACAAAAACCCAATCTTGGTTTTGCCTCTTAATTGCAGAAGTTTCACGCTTCCTTAATTTGGCTTATCTACACCTTCCCCCTAATTGCCCTGCCAAATAGATGATACTACCAAATTGCCACTATCACATCAATTTACATGAGAAACTTAATAACTCAATAATTCAATAATTCTGTTCAGCTCAAGGTTGAAAAAAATAAATAAAATACACATATTTTTTTAGTACTTAATAACTCAATAATTCCGTTCAGTTCAAAGTTAAAAAAAATAAAAAAAAATATACCTATTTTTTTAATGAAAGGAATGAGAGTAGAACTCAGGAGAGAAGTCTTGAGTTACCAACCGATTTAATCTTAGTTGGCTACAAGTAAATTCTTAAATAGTAAATTACACTGATTTTTTCTGAAATTTATAACAATTATACTAATCTCTCTTAAGATTTTTGAAATTACACTAATCTTTTCTAGTTTAATTTTTTTTTAAATGACAATATTACCCTTTTATGTTTTTTTTGTAATTTTTTGTAATTAATTTTTTTAATTTCAAATAAATATTAGTTAAAATCTTTTTTAATTGAAAATATAATATATTTATTTAAAACTTTTTTATATATAAAATGAAAAAAAATTGTTAGAAAAAATGTTCAAAATTTAATTTTAAAAAAAATATGAAAAAATAATTTTATTATTTAAAAAAAAGTTAAATTAAAAGAGAGGTCAATATAATTTTTTTTTATAAAAAATAAGAATAATTAATATAATTTTAAAAAAATTATTATAATTATAAAAAAATTTAAAGTGAGCACTGTAATTTACACATTCTTGAATGAATTGTGTTCTAAATTGTACGGTGCATTGGAGAATGATGCAGTGAGACACATGTGTTGCCGTCAAAAATATATTTTGACACAAATCTCGATGATGTAATGTGTCTAGAACATTTGTCTCATATATCAGAGGTCCTATCCAATCACGATACTCATTTTCACAAGTCCGTGTTTTGCAGCCGTACGATACGCACCTTGTCATCTTTTATGATAGATCGGTGAAGTACTGGATAAAAGATGGAAACTCGCTTTTGATCGTTGCACGTTTCGAGATTTCCAGTTGTCAGTCAATGAAAGCGAGTAGATGTAGCGTGTACGCGGAGGAGTGGGGGTGAGACTGAGTTTTGGGCATATCGTTAATAAGATTGCTTGTCGAGAAAAGAAAGCGCGTGGCGGAGTGACGTAGTGCGAAAATGGAGGACTCGGTGCTTCGCGAAGTTTGACAAACGATGGTTGTCTGGAAAATACGAGAAATGTGATGAAGGGTCGAGAAACGATCACCCGATTCTATAGGTATACATGATTCAATATTTATATATTAATATCGGGAAAATTCTAATGTAAAAGGGTTAGGGCATGAAATTATCTTTTGCCCACTAGCTGTTGGACAGCTAGAAAGCTAAGATATTATTTGACAGCTTTATGGATATATAACTTGAGATTTAATGTAATAAAGTGATAATTTTAAATAAAATAATGATATATATTTTAAATTTTGTTACCAGAATTTATATTCAAATAATGTGGTAATAAATTATTGATAAAATATTTATAATATATCTAAACCATGACTAATAAAATAATGACATATTATTTAAAATACAAAACTTTGATATAAAAAATAATATAAATTTAAAAAGTGTAATTATAATAAGACATAAATTCATGCTTATACGAGTATATTTTTTTAATTATTAAACGGTTCATGAAATAGAAAAAAATTAGTTTTTTCTTAATACAATAAATGTTGGGTTGGATAAATCTTAAATACGATGTGTGTGCAACATATGTGTGTAACGATTCGAATTAAAATTGTCTGTATAAGAGAAATGAATATTTTCATTATCGAATAAACCAACTTGCTTAAAGAAAAACTAATTAAGATGAATAAAAATTCAATTTTTATCATTTATTGTCTCCTATAAGTTCTAAAGAATAAGTGATGGTAAATTATTCTAAAGAATAAAATAAGGCCAAACTTAAAAAGACGTATAGAATTGTGCTTAATGACAACTTGAGAATTAACTAAAGCAAATCCTCAAAATTGTACTAATCTATAAAGGAATAATATTGTATTTTTGATTCCATTTGCTTGAAGCCCTGTCATTTTCAAAATGTCCTCAAAAACGGAATATTTTAATAAAGTTTTATTTATATTTTATATTTAAGGGTTAAATAAAATTTTAAAAAAATTACAAATTGAAAAGGTCATACTTCACATAAATTTTAAAGAAGAGAGAGAGAATATGTTATATATAAATAAAAGATGAATGTCAGTGTCAGTCGGGAATGATCGTTCCTATCAATTTGATTGGTGAGTGTATTACATGCACACGCAGTAATATTGACGCATCGCGAGTTTCTACATTCACGATTAATACTAAGCATTTCTCATAGATAAAATCATAAAAACAGTTACTCTTTCTCCCATGTTTTTCTTCTCATATTTCTCTCTTCCTTGCTTGCATTTAATTGTGCTTAATAACATTTTGAGAATTGAAGCATGAAATATTTAGGGAGGAATAATTTTAATATAAACTCGAGTTATATGAGACAGTGTCTTATGATTTATAAATTAAAGATAAAGTAAGTTATGATAAATAAAAATTAAAATTTTAAATCATTCAATAATTAAAATATTATGTCTTATACAAACTTAAATTTATATCAACATTACTCTTCAACGAGTTAAAAATCCCTTAAGATTGTGCTTAATGATTCTTTTGTTATCATTGAGCAAATGATGAAGACACGTGAAAGAAATAAAATATGGATATGATTGGGAAAGTACACTGAGAGCCATGAACAATGAGAGTTACCAAAAGAATAAAATGAAAAGGAACTTGATTCTAATTCTCATATTTATCTATAACATAATTTGGGAACTCTCGGATCCTTTCAGTCCGAGTTTGGGTTGAGTCCGTTATGAGATAGGTATCAGCAGATTTGGGTCTAAACCCGTTTAACTTAATGTGTATGAGTCAGGTTAGAATTTTTGCAGGTCTGCTCAGACCCAATTCGATGACAAACATATCTAAGAGTTCCAATCATATTCTTTTAAGGATAATTTATAATTTTATTTATTAAAATGTGCAAATAAGCTACTCTTTGGTGAAGAGTTGTTAATTCAATAAATATAACAAGTCTAAAACTACTTTTTGCATAGTAGACTGATGTTTATTCCATCCCTTCCATTATGTTATAACAGTTTTGGTAAATTATAAATAAACAAAATAAAAATGAAAATTTTGTATAATACTGTAAAATAATCAAGTTATTCAAACTCGACTCATAAGATAAATAACTTAAGTTTGAACATATTTTAAAACTCGTTAATTTATTAAGTTTTATTTGAACTTTGCTTGTTAAAACAAAAATAATTTAGTTCTATATAAAAAACTAAACTATTCGAACTCGACTCGTTTAGAAATTCGTTTAAGATTAGCTCAAAAAATTAATAAATTGAATTTAACTATAATTTAAAACTCGTTTCACAATTCAATTATCCACTCATTTACCTCCTAATTTGAAAAGTTATTAATGTTGTGCATTTTGCTACATGCTTTTCTTGGTTCAAAAGTTCATTGATTTAATTACACAAAATGCAACACACACACACACACACACATATATATATATATATAGAGAGAGAGAGAGAGAGAGAGATCTTTTACTGGTGTGGTATATGATAATATTAATTCTTAGTTCATGGCCACGATTCCCAACAACATAAATTAAGAACAAAAAACAGGGTCATTGACTCATTAAGTATCTTCTATGGAGTATTTTAAATGAAATATATGAATTTAGTTGCAAGCTCGGCGAACCATAATTACTAAACTTAGGCCCAGATTAAAAAATAATTAGGCCTTAAATAATATGCCAAGCCCGGCCCTACAAATCTCCTGCTAAAGCCCAGTGATTGGCAGGCTAGGCCTTTTGGGCCAAGAGGGTAACTAGGCCGATTGGCCACCCTTTCTTAACATGTTACTAGGACCTAGGTTCTAGTTAACGTTAAATATTTGTTGGGCTCACAAATAACCTCATTATAGTTTTTCATTTTTTCCCCTTCATTGGGTTTTTTTTTTATTTTTTTATGAATTAGTTAGGATATTATGGGTCAATTTACGTATACTAAATTAAGTTTCTATTTTTGTAATAATCAGGTTCATATTTTAATCTCTAATTGACAAAAAAAAAACTTTTTATGAATTAATTAGGATGTTATGGATCAATTTATACGCACCAAACTAAACTTTTATTTCCGTTATAGTTAGATTCATCATTTAATCTCTAGTTGTCAATAATTAAAGAAAAAAAAACTCAAATTCAAAATGCTTAAATTTTATTCTCAATATATTTACATGTTTTTCTTGTCTTTGTCCCTAATATGTTGGTTTCTAAGTTAAAGGTCTAGCTCCAATCTTTTTAATCTCACAAGTTTCTTAATATTTTTTGTGACAATTGTAAATAAAGTTAGTTACATGAGCCCAAATCTAATCCCCTATATATATATATTGATATGAAAGAAAAAAGAAACATGAATTCAATCAGAAGAATACTACAATCAGTTAGTATATGTATCCGTGTAATGCACGTGTCAATTAAATTACGAGTGACGATTACTTACGACTAATTTTAACATTTCTCGACCAACAAAAAAACACACAACAACCGAAACATTATAAGACAAACTTCAAATATAAATCATCACTTATAAACCATGTATATTGATTAAACCTAAATATTTTAATATATGTAAAAGATAAATGTTAGCGTCAATCAGGAGTAATCATTATTTACGATTTAATTATTATGTGCATTATGTATACATATATAATCATGTATGATATTAACATATGCATATATCAATCCAATCACAAAATTATATATCCGTAACAACTAACATTTATCACATGTCAAAATTAAAAATAACATGTGCCACTTTACAACTAGTCCCACATCAACTCCATGGCACTAGGGCACTAGTCCTAATAAAGACGAAGTTATAGACCAACGTAATTTAGGGTGGAGTTCAAAGTATTCTACCCTATTTCGCTTTCACTTTTTTTTGAAAGTCAAAAAGCGTTGGCGTTGACTTCAATAAAATATTTACACTTGTCACGCAATTAAGATAAAGTTACTACTTTTTGTTTTTGTCGATATAGATATATAAATTTTATTTTTTAGCAGCCCGCTGATATTTTATTATTGTGTATATTTTTTTTTATAAAAATGTTATGTTTTTTTATATTTTATAAAAATTTTATATTTTAAATAACGTGATCATGTAATATTAATAATATATCAAATAATATAATTAATGTGATAAAATAATAGTGTGACATATCATTATCATATCATTGAAATTGTCAGCAAAATATTTGTTGATGCACAAAATTAAATTAATAGCTTGTTAGTTCAAATTTGGGATCATGGTCTCATTTAAAATGCTAAAGTCTTATATTTTTAAAGGCATGACCTAACTTTGAGACTTTACATATAAGTATGCACATTTAGAAATCGTTTGTGTATGTTTTTAAAAATAGATTTTTTATTTTAAAACGCGAGATACGTATTTAACAAGTTATTTATTTTATTTTATTTTTTAAAATTTAAATTATCATATTTAAATACATTTTTATAATTTTTAAAAAATTAATTATAAAATTTTTAAAAATATTTTTTAAAAAAATTATATTTGAATCATTATAAAAGTGTAACCTTATAGTTCAAATTTCAAATTTGTAGAGATTGGAAATAGAACTGTAAACGGATCGGATTCGGACCGAATTAGAGGTGATCCTAATCCGATCCGTTTAATATAAAATTCAATCTGATCAGATCCATTTATCTGACGGATCATTCGAATGTTGATTCGTATCCGAATACGTTAATAACGAATTTTCGATCCGATTAAAATTATAATACTTTATATGGCTATAAATTTGTATTAAACTAAAATCTGCTATTTAAATAATTATTAAAAATAAAAATTGTACTAACCAACCATAATTAAATAATAAATCAATCATAAAATTATAATAAATAATTATTTAAAAATTAAAATATAATAAAAAACTACCATGCCCATAATATTAAAATATAACAAATCCATATAAAACTGAAACCAAGAAGTCTATAATATTCGAATTATTACATAATTAAATATATAGATTACAAACTTATTATTCAAATTATTATATAAACAAAGTTCACAATAACATTTTCTTATTACAAATTTTCATCACTTTAGCTTTATCCATCCAATAAGGGCTGATCTTTTATATAAAGCTTTTATAACCATTGGATAAACCTAAATCAATGGTCCTTATTAATTAATTATATATATATATATATAAACAGATAAGATCCAATTATAAACGGATCAGATCAGTCTATATCATATCTGATTCATCTATATTTGGGATAATTAGATTCGGATCAGATTGGGTCACGAATCATTATTTTTAAAACTATATCCGAACTTAGCAGATCGAATCTCAGATTGAATCGAGTCGCGATCTGCTCCATTGACAACTCTAATTGGAGACAACGAAACCTATCAAGTGAAAACAGGCCCAAGACCCGAGTCCAACCCGAGGCCAAATTATCCGTGCCTATAGTACTCCTTGTCAAGTGTCAATCATCGGTTGGGTCCGAACCGAACTAGCGAAACACGAAGAGTGAAATCCTTGCGTAGTCTTAATGCATACCACTTCTTTTATACCTCAACTGTTCGATCCTTTTTCTGATCAAAATTGAACAAAATTTTAGTATATTTCAACGGTCAATTTTCTAAGGGCACATCGACTGCGGTTGTACAATAGTGTCGCTGACACCAGAATTGCTCGTCTCAGACTCAGACTGCCCCCAGCAAGGCGAGAAAGTCCTAAAGAGGCTCTCTCTCTAGTTTCTCTTTCTAGACTCTCTCTCTCTCTCTCTCCCTCTCCGTATTTTTCAAATTTCTCTCTCTAAATCGACGCATAACAATCGACGCATAAACAAGTGCTCGTCTCTCGCGAGTAGCGGCTACAATCTATTGGATTTTTTTTACGTGATGAGAGATACAATTTGCAGTTTATTTGTATCGAAGTGAAGTTAGGGTTTTTCGGTTTAGATAACACATTTTTGTTTGATTCTCTCTACTGATTGGTCGATCTGTGAATGGATTCGCGAGATTTGTCTTCTTCGTCTTTAATGGCAGCGAACAGAGACGCGTCGTCGGTGGACGATGACGGCGTTTTGTCTGTGAACGCGGGGCTCGCGAAGGAGGCCGGTTTGTTGTTTCAGTCAGGGAAGTTTGTTGAATGTATCGATGAGTTGAATCAGCTATTGCAAAAGAAAGAGGGCGATCCAAAGGTGATTCTTTCGGAGTTCTTTTTAATTTTTGAGTCTCTGAAGTTGTTTCTTTTTAATTAAGTAGCAATATTAGTTGAATAGGATATAATCGTCTTGTTGTTTGGCGGCAAAATGAGAGTTTTAAATTATAGTTGAAGTAAATATAGTCAATGAAATGAAGAGATGAATATGATTCTGCACGGTTGATTAATGAAAGTTTGAGTTTTGATAATCTTTGGTCACCAGAATAACATATCAGTGACACCGTTGCATTGCCATTTTCCATTGGACTTCTAGACTGGTAGTGCTGCATGAAAGCATTTTAATTAACCATTTACGTCGCTTATTTACGTGGAAAATCTAAAGCTCGATACCTCTGTGTAAAAAGGGTTAGAGGTTGGTGTGCTCGAGGGTTTAGGTATTGATAGTGGTTGTGGCTGCTGTGATGCAATGTTGAGATACTATATGAAATTCATGCTCAGTGGAAATCCAGGAAAAGCTTTCACTGATGCTGAGATTAGGAAAACCAATTGAGATGGTTTAAATTTGTAGAGTAGAGGGCATGTCATGGCATTTGTGATGGATTGGGTAGTTTGAGTTGGTGGCTTTTAATGGGGAGCATGGCTGCTGGATTTAGTTAGCTAGCAGATATCTGTGATGTTGTAGAGATATTGATCCAAAATTCTGTTTGTATGCTTCTAGTCCATTCATCTGGAGCACATTTTAAACGATTACAGAATTAAAAGTTACGTAATATTAGTATTTGATGGCTAATAGCATTTGTTTATATATATATATATATATATATATATTCTCTTTGGTCTTGTATCTCATTTGAAGTTTTGAACCTTATGGATTTATTTTCAGATTCTTCACAATATTGCTATTACGGAGTACTTTCGGGATGGTTGTTCAGATCCTAAGAAGTTTCTTGAAGTACTTAATAATGTCAAGGTATGCATCAGTACAATTACTAATGCTTTGTAGTGGTGGAACATGATAAATAAAACTCTTCTTCTTCTTTAATCTCCACTTTGTTTTATGTTATGTGTGTGTGTTGTGAAATCTTTCCATCAATATCCTTCAAGGAGAATCAATATGACTTGTTTATGAGAAATTGAGTGGTCAGGGAAAATATTTTGAAAATTGAGAAAACATGATACGATCTCTGTTTTATAGGAAGTAGACAGTTGGAGAAAAGGTGTAGGGATATTATAGATAAAAATTTAGAGGAGGGAGTTGTGGAAGTTAAAAGAGAGGGAGATAGAACAATTTCAATAAAATTAGTGACAAGCAGTGACAATTAATACTTCTTGTTTGATGGGTAAAATATGAATGTATCTTAATCAAAAGCACCAAAGGAGATGCATACATTGTACACACAAACCACACCATATCCCACAAAAGCTAGGCTCCCAAAAATTTCAAATCTCCTACAAAATCTAGATCCTCATAAGAACTTGTCAAGGTAGGAAACTTCATGAAGCCAAAAGTGAAGAGTGCTCAACTGAATGTGCATAAGCTTGGGAATTGCTAGCTGCTCTTCCTTAGAGGTGTGCTTATTTCTCTTCTACCAAAGAATTTGCATTAGATGCATTGCCAAAGCTACCTGAGTATGCCTTACTCTCCTAGATACGCAATCCCGTGCCACTAAACACCTAAGCAATTGTTCTTAATTGGAGAAAAGTGTACTCCAAAGTCCTCTTGCCTTTGAAGAAAACAATGCAAGATGATTAGAAGTTTCTGTGCACTTTTGCACATGCAATATTAGTTAAGGGAGCACTTTTCTCTATAGATCAATGCTATTGATGGTCAAAATTGCTCCAAATTTCTTCGGCGAAAATAAACCTTGGACAATGCTTCACTTGCCAAATACCTCTCCACGAGAAGCTTGAGATATTCTCCCCACAAAATGACTTATGGTTTGATTTTAATCCAAGTAGGAGCTCCTATGATTCTTCCATCTCATAACATCCTCCCCTTTGCCCCTAACAAACTTCTAACTAGGGTAAGTCTACCATGTTTGAACAAATATTGCATGCAAACCTGCTCTTAGACCTGTCAACGTTGGATCTTGCACCACTTTAGCCTTGAATGGACCTAAATAGGACTTAAATATGATACGATATGGATATGCCAATGCGACAAGTTCTAACAAGTGAGGATGTAAACATGACAAGGAAACAACAATATACAAATACGCATTTTTATGTATATAATGTTGAAGTTAAAACTCAAAAAGAAGTCATAAAGATTATTGTGTTGTATATACTACCATTGTCTCTCGTATTACAATTTTCTTTGTAATATATTCTCAAGTCTATTGCATTATTTTCTTGTGGTTGTCATCAATATAATGTTAAATCTTCTTAAAAAAGATAAAAAGAGAAAGGCTGGACATTACAGAAAGTGTTTTGGACCTTATGGAAAGTGTGAATCTTGTTTGTAAGAGTGTCAGACATAGTTCCTATTAGGATGTGTGTTGGGAAGTATCTGAAATGTGTTAGCCTTGTATTCTTAACCCAAAAAAGAGAAAAAGCAGGCGTTCATTTATTTTTAGATTATTAACACATTTATAGAGTGTACGACACATTTCTAGAAGTGTTTGTGAATTGTTTCGTAAAAGCTTCCATGCTTCTTAGTGAAGAACCCAAGGGAAAAGATGTTAGGACTGATCCCACTCTACTTCCCAAAGACTAACCTAAATTGTGGGGCACATTCCGTCTTTCTTCTTCTCCAAAGATCCCTCTTAGCCATTTCATCCACCAGGCCATGCGCCTCAAAAAATAAAAAAACTCATTGAAAACCATTTTTTACATTGGAGAATGAGCAAGACATAATGTGCCCCACTATCTCCCTAACCTTGTTTATGACTGTCTTATCCCACACGGCTGAGCCTTCTTGAAATGTCCTTGTAGTGTAAAGAGTTAGGTGATGGAATTTAAAGAGGGAAACACTGATAAAAAAGAAAAAAGATAAGAAATAAAAAGGGAAATATAATTTTTACCTTGAATGAATGTAAATGCTCTAACAAGGAAGAGCGATCATATCGAGAGTTGTGATGGCAACTAAAATTAACTTTGGTAGAGATTGTAAAAATGACAATAATGTGTGGTTTAATTGAGAAAGTGATCTTAATTAGTGTAGAATGTTGAGATAGGATTGATAGTTTGGATAAGGCTTTGTTGAGTTAAGTTGAGTTGTACCTTGAATGAAATATCAAAGAAATAAAGTGTAACTTAAATGAATAAACCAACACGATGTGGTCTTAAATGGTTGATTGTATTGAAAGTGTGGTGAAGAGACCTTGATGAATCCAAAGGAAGTGGGCTTTTGTTGAATGGAACCTTGGTGTTGGTGTGAGGTGGTATAAACAAAATTAGAACAAAAAGAGTTTGGCCTAAAGCTTTACATACATGTAGGAATGGCGGGAGTGTTTTTTTTTTTTTTTCAAAGACGTCAAAGAGAGCGGGCATGCTTGTGTACACACACGGAGTTCATGGCTTACATCATTTGCATTTTGCTTATGAAGTTTGCAAAAGAATCTATAGATATATATAGTAATTCTGTACGATCCAAAAGTATAAAGTATGTATTAGTATCCCTGTCAACTTGTTCATTGGTCTCTCTAGCCCTTCAAAAGTTATTATATTTCGTGGCATGCGCACACCACATGAGACATGGAGTTGTGTCCCACACCTGTCTGCTTCTCTTACTTATCCAACTGCCCCCCCCCCCCAACACCTTAGCAAATTGATGACAGTCCTTGACATCATCTAAAGAATCCCAAAAAGCAAAAACATCAAAGATCCCACATCAAAGAACAATGCAAAAACAAGTGGTTTGCTGACTCCTCTTCGCCACAACACATGTAACAATGATTTTCTAGTTGAAACCCTCTTTTCTTTCAATTATTTATTGTTAGAATCACGACTAATGCTGCCGACCATAAAAAAACGTCACTTTTTTTGTTGTTGTTGTAGGAGTCTTCGATTTCCAGATGCTTTTTGAAGGAAACAAATTCTCCCTTCCTTTTGCAAGAGTTTCATAAAAGAGTTGAATAGAAAACATCCCCCCTTTATCCACTATCCACTTCATGATGTCCTTTTCTGCTATCCTTGGTTTGTACCCGTCCAAAAGCTGAAGAATGACGAAACTGACTTGAGCTCCTAATGTTGAAGTTTTCTTTGAAAGCAAAGGCCCCGCATTATTCCATTATTTGCAACAATAATAATATTTGCCCCCCCGAAGCATCCTTGTTATCTGAAATTCTGAATAGTCAGGGAACCTTTCCTTTATGATGGTTCCATCACATTACCTATCATGTCAAAATTTTACATTATCCCCTGTTCTTAATACATTCTACATTCTAACATAAATTCATCCCAATCCTTCCTATTTCCCTTCCACACTCCCCACTCATAGGAAACCCTTATCTTTCAACATTCATCCTCTCCCAAGACGGTTGAAATTCCTCTCAACCACCCTCCTCCACAATGACTCCCTCTCTCGAGAAAATTTTAACAACCATTTTCCCAGTGATACTTGGTTAAACACCTTCATGCTTTTTATCCCTAGCCCTCCCATCCTATGGGTAACACACTCATTCCCACCTGACTAGATGGATTTTCTTCTCATCCCCTACACCCCCACCAAAAAAAAAAAAAAAAATTCCTTTAGAGTTTATCTAACTTCCTTTCTACTAAAGTTGGAATGGAAAAAATGGATATGAAATCAGTGTAGTTTAAGGCGAAAGCCTCTTTTAAGGCTCTAAGGTCTCACATTGCCCGAAAAACGAGGTGACAAAAAAACGTTAACTTAAGCGAAGTAAGGTGTTAACTAATAAAAATAATAAAAAAAAAATATTACACATTAAAAGTTAATTCATTCCAAGTTAAATAATATCTTATCATCATAGTAACACTAAAAAGTTTAGTCTAAAAGTTACATATGACTTATATAAGTGATATAGCAATTTTAAGCTTTAGTGCTTTTTTTTCTAAATTAATATTCAAAGTTTTGTTATCTATGTAAATCTTATTTGCTAGTCCTAATAATATGGAAGACATTAAAGGTCCAATCTCATAGACATTTAAACTAATTCTAAAAAAATCAGGCCTATGTTGGGAAGACTTCCCATATAGGTGATCAATTTGGTTGATGAAGGGAAGATGTTTTATAGTGGATAGGCTCAAATTTTGTGAACAATGATGATAGTTGGCTGATTATAGAAGATGAAATGTCAATCCTTAAAATTTTTATATGTTGAAAATGTTACTTTTCCCCAAACTTTGAATTTTGGACAACATTTCAAATATGTAACTGTTTATTAGACTAGTTTTATGTTTGATAATAATACCTTTTAATTACTATAATAGATCGGACCATACTACTTCTAAATTATAACTATGTTCTTTTATATTGACACATCTCTTACAAAATTGTTAAATAAGTGTATAAAACACTATGAACATTAGGGACATACAAATAAAATATGTTACAATTAAAAAGCCATCGTCTGGTCACTTCTGGCAACTGCCTCTTTGAAGACGCCTGGTCTACAACATGTTAAAGCGATATCGCTGAAAATTGCCTCGCTTGATCGTCTAGGGAATGAGGCGATCGTCTTTAACAAGATTGCATGAAATAAGTCAGTAAGCTCATAAGCAAGATAATGTCATGTCCAACCTGCTCTGAAATCTCTCCACAACGGTAAACCAAACCACGTTGGATTTATAAGGAGCCTCAAGGGGAAGACGCTGGCATGATGTTGGGAAAGAGCCCACCAAACAACAATTTTGATCGCCAGAGACTCCAAAGCCCCTACATCTCCTACTGGATCAATTCACTCTTTTCTTAAATTAATCCGTAATTCTGAAATTGCCACAAAACAAAGGACACAACTCAAAAACCTTAGTTGCTCCTCATCTGCTTCATTGAGGATGACAGTGTCATACAAGCAACTAAAAGATGTGAGATATTCAACCGCATCCCATTCTTTTGACCAATGGCAGACCCAACTATCATGCCTTCTGCCACAGTCCAATCTGTAAGATGCTTCCATCACTACTATGAATCGGAGATTTGTGTGTGTGTGTGTGTGTGTGTGTGTGTATTTGGGATGATGAGGAACCCCCTTCGTAGAGTGTATTGGCTAGGGTAAATTTTGGATGTATGCAACCACGCCCAGCCACACACATCTGGTAATTTGAGGGACTTGAACCCAACATCTCGAGCTATCACACCACTAAGGCTTCCCATCCAAGCTAGACCCTTGAGAGGGCTATTCTAAACAAACCAGATTAAGAAAATAGGTACATATGTTGGCGAGAAAGACTTATCCTAAAAAAAGGGCTGGTGAGAAAGGTATGTATAAACTTGCTAAGATAACCAAAAAAGAAATGTAGAACATTAATTTTGTTAAGCATATTATAGAGGAGGAGAAGATTGTTAATAAAAAGGATGATATTAATGAAAGGGAGAATAGTTTATTTCATCAATTATTGAATGAAATTCATGTAGGGAGCTTAAGTGTAGTAGAACCTAGTAACTTTAGTTATTATATATTGCAATTCTTTATTTTTATTTGTATTTTTTCCAATTTGGGTAGTTAGGTAAAGGAAGCTATGAAAAATGGGAAAATAAGGAAGCTGTACGACATGATAAAATTTCTATTGAGGCTTGGAAGTGTTTGCGTGATGTGGTAGCAGTTTGGTTGATTAATTTATTTAACAAATTTCAAAGACTAATAAGATGCTCAATGAATGGGAGGAAACCTTTTAGGACCTATATATAGGAAAAATGTGATATTCAAAGTCGAACCAGGTATTATGGTATTAAACTTACGAATGATATAGTGGAAGTTCGGGAAAGAGTGTTAACAGAAGACAATGGTATTGGAAAATCAATTTGGTTTATTGCTAGGCCATGGAAGCTGGGAGGCGATTGATGGAAAAGTCAAGAGAAAAGAAGAATATCCTTCATATGGTACTTATTGACTTCTAAAAATACATATGAAGTAACCAAGAGAGAGAGTGTAAATGAGGTACCATTTAGATATGTTGTTGAGATTAAGGTGGTGTGAGAATGAGCAATAATTAGTTTGAGAACAATGGAAGTGGAGACAAGTGAACTCTCGAAAACAATATACTTGCATCAAGATATATTATGAGTCCATGTTTTCTAGTTTTGGTTTATGGATGAACTTTGTAGGCATTCTCAAGAAATGTATCACGGTTTGTGATTTTTACTGATGACATAGTTTTAGTTGATGAAACTAGAGTAAGGGTTAATTCTTAACTAGAGTTGGGTTAATTCGAAGTTAGAATTAAAGAGAACTATTCTAGAATTTAAAGTTTGTAAGGTTAGGTTTGAGCTTAGGTATATTAGATGAACTCTCGTGTTTAAATTGGCTCACTCAGATGGTTTAATAAATGTCTTTCCATATAGGTACTTGCACAAGAAAGTTTCGCCAAGTACAAATGGTTTCGACTTAAGTGTTGGAGTTGCATTGGTTGCCACATTTTAATAGCCTATGCATTTAAGAAAAAAATAACCACTTTGCTGACTACATAAATAAACAAGAGAGGCTGAAAGTCAACAACCGGATAACTATACCATGTTTTCTCTTTTGTTTCTGCTAGGAATAACATTGTAGCTTATTTTACATTTTAAAAATTTTAGCAATGGACAAATAGTACTGCTAGGGTTAAATTTATAACTTAACTCTTCCAGTTGTCCTAGGAATTGCTAGAATTAGTTAATGATGCAAGCTCATGAACCTTACAAGTCAAACATGCCTTTGATTGGGCTTGGTTTAAGAGTTGAGACTGATTTTTCTACTCAAGCCCAACTTGGCTAAGTTAATAAAGCAGCTCAAACAATATTTTTACGAGCCAAAGTGGACAAAGGTCAAGTAGGTTGGCTCGTTTTATGCTCTAAAAATGAATTTCCCTGAAGTGAAGATATTGAGATGGATGAGTGTGACTATACAACAAGGGAACTCCTCAAATTGAAAGTAGTGCAAGCCACGACAAAAAAGAATCCTTTATAGAACACATAGGAACCCTGAAATCTCCTTCAGACTTCAAGAATATTGGCAACAATTTATCTTTTTAGTTTCTCTTATGTATTCCTATTTATTTTTTCTATCTAAAATTTTTTTAAACAAAATTTTTACTTTGTTATATTTTTTGTTTAACTAGATTGTTCTTTCTTTTTTGGACAAATGCATCATCATGGGACAGGCCATTAGGTAATGCCTGACACCTCGAATATTTTTGTGGAAAAAATGGGCTTTGTGGAGTTTCGGGCTTCACGTGAGAGTGTGACAAGGAAAGTGATGCTCTCTGCGGTCCAACGGGCTATTTGGAAAGATAGAAATAGAAGGATCTCGGAGCGTAAGTAGATGACTGAAAAGGCACTACATAGGAAACTTTATTCTTTTCTAAGTTTTATGCTATTCTATTTCATTAAATCTTAAGAAATTAGTAGTTGTACTTTTTAAAGATGAAGGCGTAACTGTGGTAATGCATAAAATATGGCGGTGAGGAAAGGAGCAGAAAGCAAAATGCTCGAGCCACTAAGGCAATAGGGGTTGGGAATTCAGATATGATGTTTACTATCTTAAATATTTTGTGGGCTAGCACAACCACCAATCTCAGACTATTATTTTGCACATTATGGGCCACTCCCATGGGCATATGTGTGACATGTTACATTATTTCGAGCATTTAGAGTGTAGTTTCCATCACAGCAAGACTCCTCTATAGCAGTTTATGTTCTACATAGTTTTGTTTGAGTATATTTTTCTCTAATTACCTGGTTCCTTCTATCAAAAACGTTGTTAACAGCTCCTTCTGCAATTATGTAAATCTTTTCACTTAACAAGCAAAGTAGAATTTTGATATGGCTGCAATATTTCATATTCATTTGCTGCAGTAGTGCATGTCATGTACATTTTTTGGCTCGTTTTATGACGCGGTTAATTTATCAGGGATGTAGTATGATGTTTTCATCTTGGTTTCATTTGTTCTCACAGCTTGGTTTTCCATTGTTTGTTTTCGTTTAGAAAAGAAGTGAGGAGCTTGCTCATGCATCTGGAGAACATGTAGAGGCAATCAGCAATGCTGGAAACAAAGCTATATTAGGATCTAAAGGAACTAATAGTATGGCAAATCAATTCTCTGTGGCAAATAGTTCCCCTATTGTTTACATTGACGAATTTGACACTTCTGTGACCCTGTTAAACATAGTATGTTTACTTGATGCTGGCTTAGTTAATAATTTATTATTGAATTTAAGCATCTAGATAGCTTGTTCCTAGGCTTTTAATTTTTTTTTTTTCGTGGTTTAATTTGTATTGATATTTCTGGTTCAAATTGGTCTTACACAGGCAATTATATGGTTCCATCTTCATGAATATTCAAAGGCGTTGTCAATTTTGGAACCATTATATCAGAAAATTGAACCAATAGATGAGGTATCGTAGATATTAGTTTGAATTATTCATATTATGGCTTTTAAATTCCTCTTCTGATTGTTTCTCTCATCGTTGATATGCAGGCAACAGCTCTTCATATTTGCCTTCTGTTTCTCGATGTTGCATTAGCTTCCCGCAATCCATGGAAATTTGCAGTGAGTTTAACTTAAAGAAGCTTGACTATTTGTCTTTTAAAATTTTGCATGGTATGAGCAAATTTTTTTTATCAATGTTGTGTTAGGGATTGGAATTTATTGTTCTAACTTCTAACTTGTAGGCTAAATTTAGTTTCTCATTTTCTGACATAAAAAAACTAATGTTAAAATTAGTTATCCAATTTTTAGGGGATTTTTCCTCCTCCTTTATGGTTGACCATGTAACGTAGTGCATTGAAAGGAAGCGGTGGTTTAGATATTACCTTCATTAGGGTGCTGCATGAGTGGGAGATGGAGACTGTTTTTATGTTCTATGCTCTTTTGTATTCCCAACATGTTGTTGATGGTGGGGAAGAAGACATTTTGAGTGAGGTGGGAGCTTTTGTGGGCCTGTTGATTCAAGGTCCCAATCCTATTACAGGATTTTAGTTGTGCGTTGGGGGGAGTCAAGCTTGGTTTCCTTGGAAAGCGGTGTGCCATACCGAACGTTACAAATTGTTGGTTTAAAGTTTTGGCCATTACTTTCTGATGTTAAAAGTCTTCAGAATCTGCTTTCAAGAAGAGTTATCCTTGTGTTGAAGTGTTTTGATCATTCCTATCTCTATCTGACATGAGATGGGTCTTTACTTGATAGTAGGTGTGTTTTTTTGCAGGATGGTCAAAAATAGATTTGGTTGTTGGTGAGAAGTCAATGATTATTCTTTATATTTTTTTAATTACAAATCAATTTTTCTTTTTTATTAATGAAATGAATAGGAGAACAAGGAAGAACAATAGGAGGAAAAGATGAGAAATCCTTCACTTTACAGTTTACAATAAAAAACAGTTCTAAGTTAAAATACAAAATCTCATAGTAAACAACTCCACCAAATTCGTCTCAAAATTAATAAAAGTGTCCTCTAAAGGGCACTATAGTAGCAGCTCCATGTTTTACCAATAAATTAGCTCCTTCAGTAGTCATTCTAGGAACTCATTTGATCTTTGCGTTGAAAGAGGTCACTAAATCTATAACCTGACTCATAAGGTTGGCACAATGCCAAGATCTAAAAATGTTGGCTTTCACCCTTCCAACTATAACTTTGGAATTACCTTCAATCATCAAGTTGTGAATACCGTTGGAAGGCTTTGCCAAGGTGCTCAGGAGCTTAGGATTTATGCTTCAATGGCAAATTCAACTGCTCATGGATTTTGTAAAGAGAGAGGATAGTATTGCCATAATGATCTCTAAACTTGCCTCCTATTCCAAGTTGGTCTGCCCTACCCAAAGCAGACCCATCAAAATTAAATTTGATTTTTCCCACCATAGGGCCCTTAAGCTTCCATACAGGTCTTCCTTTTCCCATTAGGGTAGGAAATTGAATCCATTCCTTCTAAATCAAACTTAAGGCACCTCCTTTAAAATCCTCAGTAATTGAAGCCTAAAGATGCACCGGATTATTATTTTTTTAATATGGGAATTGAAAATAGTGGCTGTAACAAACATCTTGAAGTCCAAAGTTACATATATAATTTTGTGTGGACATTGATGGTTTGGTTTTGTCCCAGTTATTTTTTTTGAAATAAGATTATCTTGCCTTATGGAAGGTAATCTTTTGAAAGCCACTCCTTGCGGTTGGGGTCAGATATTTTTTGTTTTTTTGGAGAAAAGGTTGTTGGTTGGGGTCAGATATTAAAGGGCTTAAGCTGAACTTTTATTGTAGTGCAATTTTTTCGCCAAGTTCAGTTTGAATATGTCTCTCTACTTAGTGGTGTTTTTCTTTTTTGGGATGAATTTTCTCATAGGTTTTGATGTTTGCACTATTGTTGTTATTCAGAAACATCGAGGTGTATGTAGGATCATAAGTACATGGGTTTTTAATGGAATTGAAGGTAATTCTGGAGTTTCTTTAGGGAAGATACCGTTTAGAGGAAGCATCACTATTAGTGAAGGGGAAAGGGGAAAGGGGAAAGCTAATCCACCCTTATTCAATCCATGAAACAAACATGGCCTGATTTTGTTGAATTTGCATGATATTGAGCATAGTTGTTAAAACATGTATCGGATGGCGTATCGATTTCGTAAAAATATGTATTGTATCGCGTATCGTAGATACCCATAATTTTTTAAAAATATATTTATATTTATATACATATAAATATATGTACACATGGTTAAAAATGATTGAAATGGAATTTCAATTCACTTATTATAACAAAAATTCATATTAAATTCTACAATCTGTAGTCCATACAATACAAAAAATAATATCTTCTAAATATTCTTTAGTTGTATTGTACACTATGTATAGTCCATACCATACTAGAAATAATATCCCAAGCATAGTTGTCTCGTTTTTTAAATATATTGTATCGTGTTATAAATATATAAATATATATATATATATATACAGTGTAATGTATAAAATGTGTATAAAATGATAAAAATAACACTTTAACTCGCTTATAAAAAAAATCAACTTAAATTCCATACAATACAAGAATCAAGATTTATAAATATTACAAAGTTCAAATTAAAATTTAATAATCCAAGTTTTCAACATAGTTCATCAATATCAAAATTTAAAGACAAAGTCCAAATTTATTCATTTTTATAATCCATCAATTTTTCATCTTAATATTCAATTTCAATGGTATCGATATTATTATTTTCATCATCATTAGAAAATGCCAACAATTTTTTTACTTCTTTTTTCTTCTTCAACATCTTGTATGTGCTCATTACTCATCATCATTTTCTCAAAATATTTACTTTCCTTCTTGTTTGAGAAAAGATTTATAAGCGTTACAAAAAGGCAATATAAAGGCAAACAAAACAAAAAACTTTTTCATATATATAACAAAACAACAAAAAAGAGGTCAAAACAATGTTGTTCAGCTTGATAACCCGTATCGCATGTATCGTGTGTATCGAGATGTATCATAAGATACATATTGCGTGTCGTAAGATACGGTGCAAAAAGATACAACTGTAAGATACATATCGTTTTATATCCATATCGAAACGTATTGTAAGATACTAATAACTATACTATTGAGTCTATAGAGAGTAAACGTTTATTATGTAAAATTATCATTATAAATTTGGAACTACTTTTTTGTCTTCTTAATAGCATGTGAATATGTGATACATGTTTGGTTTTGTATCCGTTTGTTTTTGCCCCCTTGTATTGCTATATTATTGGCTGTAATCGTAACAAGGGCTGATATGGATTTATAATCCGTTACTCGAATTTAGTAATAAAAAAACAACTTGGAGAAGTTATGGGTTTTTTTTTTTTGGTTGGGGTGATCAGTGAAGTTTTTGGCTTTTATTTGGTGTTCTGTCTTAAAGCAAATGTGGTTTGCAACTGCGCCACTAAAGAAAATTAGTACTGTCCTTGGAAGCTTGTTATGCCATGCTTGATCACATTTATGCATGGTGGTGGAACTGATGAGTCTACTTTTATGGGATGATCCTTGTAAGCATTGCCACATAGTTTCTTTTCTCCCAGCTTGGTGCATGGTCCTTGAGTGTGCAATTTTTTTTCCATTCCTGGCTTGCCTTGGAATTTTGATTTTGGACTTCTAGTCCCTTCTTAATCTTGCAGATGTCTGCTTGTTTCCTAACTTCATTATGACTAGATGGTGGATTGTTGAACCTACTGGTGAATTAATTTCCTTTCGTCTATTATCTTCAGGTCTAGTGTTCCTCTCTCTCTCTCTCTCGCGCAACCATTTACGGCCTTAAAAAAAACGCTAATGCCACCCTATATAATTTGTCTCCAAAAAAATCAATAAATGACAACAAAGAAATTGGACATTTCCCTGCTACTGGTGTAGTTAAAAGCAAAAAGCAACTTTAAGGTGATATGGTCCTAAATTGCTTGAAAAGCGAGGCGATATAAAAGCGCTAGCCTAAATGAAACAAAGCGCTAACTTATAAAAATAATTAAAAAGTATATTATATATTATATATTAAAGGCTCATTTATTTTAAGTTAAATAATATTTAATGTAATATTTAAAAATATAATCTAAAAGATGACATATGATATAATTAAATTTTAAGTAATAAGATCATTTAAGTAAAATAATTTTTCGTAGAGCTCCGTTCATTTGCCGATCATCATGATGAGCTTCCCGACCATCTAAAGAATGTTCACTCAAATCGGGGACAAATCCTTTGACATAGTTTATGAAGTGGAGTCGTCGGGCGAGCTCTTCCAAATCGTTGAAAAGGGCCGAGGCGTGGTTAGAAGAATATGGGTATTAAGGTGGGAACTGGAATGGATCTGCAACACCTTGAAGACTCTTTCGACAGGAAAACATAGAGTGGTGTTTCCACTTGGAGTGCACGGGAGAAACAGAAGTCTCTTCCTGTGGAAAGGATCAAATCGAAGGGGGAGCTATATGCGGCTAGAAGGTCGATCTTAGAGGCGGATTCGACTCTTATTTTTGCCGGAAGACAATGTGAAAGGGGGATGGTCAATCTATACTCAAGCCTTCAGATCGTTAGGTTTATCTAAACCAAGAACTGCCATGATTCTTAAGGAGTCATACTTGGATGCATGCAGAATCAACGAATGGCCTTTGGAACCTGTGTTGGTGGAGTCGTAGCCAGCAAATGTCCGTGAAGACACAGAGGTCCACATGGGATCTTGCAAGAGTCGTTTAAAACATCTTCACCAATGCTTAATTGGCAGATTCGGCGACATGAACATCCCAGTCCCAGACAAGTTGAAGATACAAAAATGGGCCCTCAAAAACTGGGGGATTCAAGCTGGGCTGAAGGTTTTTGACTTGAATGGTGCCTGGTTTCTCTTTGAACTACCGTCGGTAGAGGAGGCTACTAGGATTCTTAAACGCAGGAACTGGTCCTTCGAGGGGTTACCAGTGACTCTGCAACCTCGGTCCCCGTTGGGTTGCTGTTCGGGGTTGAAAGAAGATGGCTTAATCTGGATAAGGCTTATGGGCTTACCAGCCTTTCTGTGGAGTACGAAAGTCTTCCTGTGCTATGGGGGATCGCTGCGGCCACTTCGTGATACCGGATGAGGACATAGCCGAGCATCGTCACCTGAGATGGGCAAGAATTCTAGTAAGAGGTCGACCGGAGAATATCCTTGCCTCCCTTAGCATCAAATGTGGAAACTGGTCCTTCTCTATCCTGGTTTGGTCGGAAGCTGGCCCGACGTGCTTTGAGGTTGATCCAAGTCAGCTGGAAGTTGCAGCGACTATCAGAGGAGTTGGAAAGGCAGTGTCGGGTGCTCACGCGCCAGGGGCGCGTCCGATCTCTAGAACCCACCCTGACAGGGGAGGGCTACGTGGCGTTCACCGGCGGGTTCTCTCCTCTCCTCGCACAGGAGATTTAAATTTCAAACCTTACAAGATTGTGAGAGGGACACGTACTAGTTCATGGAAGGATCTAGAAAGCTAGCGCAAATGGGGTTATGTGGGCTTCGGCCATTCACCTACTAAAAGAATTGGGCTGACTGGGCTGGGTCATCACCAAAAGAAAAGAAACATTGGAAGAGGCTCGAGCCAACCTTTCATGCCTGGGGCCTTATCTAATGGGCTTTATAAGAGGCGCATATTTTTGGCCCATGCTGATGCGGCTAAGCCCGGCTCGGGGCGCACCGCTATGAAAGATGGTTCCTTCAAAGAGAGATTCGTTTTTGGAAATGCAACAACGATTGTTGCTGCAGCCACCGAAGAGGGCTCCAAGGGTACTGCACCAGGGGGGAAAAGAAAAAGGAAAGGAAAGAAAAGAGAAGCAGGCAACGGCAGCGGAAGCGGACGCCATCTCAGAGTGGCACGATTCAGACCATAGTAGCATGCTGGATGAGCGGGAGTTCCTCCTAATACTTGGAAAGCAGTTACTGTAAAGATGTCATTCAAAACAACTAGCTAGCAGAATGCTCCTTTGCTGCAGAGGTGGAGTCAATCACAGCGTAGGACTTGCAGACTGTGCTTGTCGATCAGAGGGGCGAAGCGGTGTTGCGAAGCCAGGAAAACGCTGAGCATTTGGAGGACTACAATCCATTAGCAGTGGTCTTGCCGGAAGGGTGTCCGAACGGTTCCCCTCAGATACAAGGGGCGTACTCAGCGGAGCTTCTATGTCATCAACAGAAGATAACAGAAGGGTGGGTGCTCCAAAAATTGGGGAAGGTGAGCAAACTGCTAGGTGTCCCTTACGCGGGCTTTGAGGACCGTCTGATGGATCTCTTCAGAGAAATAATGATGTGCAATTCTTTATCAAGACCCTGTCCTAGTAATGTTGCTGAGAAAGATAGGGAGGATAAATCAGTGAAAAGAATGAAAAGAGAAATGAAAGAGCTGTCCTGCTCGGTTAACTATGGCGGCAGCAAATTGGTGGAGGCCTTTGTGGAAGGCAGCGAGAGGTTCTAACCGTTCTTTGTCTTATGAATTTAAAAATTGTCCTGGAATGTGAGGGGGTTAAACGATCCAGACAAGTGTACAGTCGTCAAAGAATTACTGCATGAATGGAGGCTAACAGTCATTTGTCTCCAGGAAACTAAAATGGAAAGTATTTCGAGGAGTTTTGTTCGCTCTGTTTGGGGATCTAGATGGGTCAAGTGGGCTGCTTTGAATGCCCAGGGCACTGCAGGAGGGATTCTCATGGCATGGGACTCCTGTTTGGTCAAGTGTATAGAGCACAGAGTGGGTGAGTTCTCTATCTCATGCAAGTTCAATATGGTTTCCAATTCTTTGATGTGGGGATTTTGTGGGGTTTACGGACTAGTTGTTGATGGGGCTAGGAGTATGTTCTAGGATGAGTTACCGTCGTCGCTTTCCTCTTGGCAAGTCCCTCGGTGTCTCGGGGGGGGATTTCAATGTTATGCGAAACCCGGATGAGAGACTGGGGAGTGGAAGGCTGACCTCGGCTATAAGGAACTTCAATGAGTTCATAAATTCTCAAAGCCTGGTGGATTTACATTTGGAGGGAGGGAGATTCACTTGGTCCTGAGGAGGTCATCAACCTGCTATGTCTCGTTTGGATAGATTTCTGGTGGCGAACAATTAGGAGGAGGATTTTTCAGGTATCTCCCAAGAGTGTCTGTCACGGCCTTGTTCAGACTATCATCCTATTATGCTGTACTGTGGGGGTTTTAGTGCAGGAAAAAACTCCTTTAGATTTGAAAACATGTGGCTAGATCATGAAGGCTTTGTGGATTTGGTGAGAAATTGGTGGGACTCTTATGTTGTAGCTGGGTCTCCAAGCTTTTGCATTGCCAGAAGCTGAAACTCCTCAAAGAAGACTTTAGAAAGTGGAATTGTGAAGTCTTTGGCTCACTTCAGGATAAGAAGCAATCCTTACTGAATATCCTGATGGAATTGGACAAGGAAGATCAGCGGGGCTCTCTTTCTGCTGAAAAAAGGATTGAGAGAGATGGCCTAAAGGGCCAAATTGGTCAGGTTCTTAAGATGGAGGAAATCTATTAGAGACAGAAATCTCGTGCCGTTTGGCTTAAAGAAGGTGACCTGCAACACAAAATTCTTTCACAGAATGACTTCTTCTCATTACAGGAAGAACAAAATCTCATCTATTGTTATTAATTATCAAGTTCTCACCGAAGAGGAGCCCATCAGAAGGGGAATTGTTGACTTCTATTCTAGCCTTTACACAGAGCCGTACAGCTGGAGACCCGGGGTGGATGATATTCTATTGAAAAGACTGAACGAAGAGGAAGCCTCTAATCTGGAGATCCCTTTCTCGGAAGCTGAAGCGGTGAGAGCTTTAGAGGTGTGCAATGGGGATAAAGCTCCAGGTCCAGATGGGTTCACTATGGCCTTCTTTAAAAAATGTTGAGATGTGTTGAAATCGGATGTGATGGCGGTTTTTGGGACTTTTCACAGGGAGGGGGGGCTTTGAGCGAAGCCTCAATGCTTCTTTCATTGCCATCATTCCTAAAAAGGAGGGAGCTAATAGCATCAAGGACTTCCGCCCGATAAGTCTAGTGAGCAGTGTTTACAAATTGATCACAAAGGTTCTTTCCTTAAGGATGACAAAGATTATGGGTAGTATTATCTCTCTCAGGCAAAATGCTTTTGTGGAGGGCCGACAAATCTTGGACGCGGCCCTCATTGCTAATGAATGCATTGATTCTAGGATTAAACAGAAAAGGAAGGGGCTTGTGTGCAAGCTAGATATTGAAAAGGCCTTTGACCTATGTCAATTGGAGTTTCTTGTTGGGTATGTTGGCTAAGATGGGTTTTGGGGGCAAGTGGAGGAAGTGGATTCAGGCGTGCATCATATCCACAGTCTCCTTTTCGGTCTTCGTCAATGGCTCCCCTGCAGGTTTCTTCCGTTCTTTTAGAGGTTTGAGACAAGGGGATCCCCTTTTCTCTTCGTGATTGCTATGAAGGCCTTGAGTCACTTTATGTTTCGTGCTGAGGAAGTTGGCCTCATCAAAGGCTTCCATGTGGGGGACAAAGGGGGTGGTGGTGCTGCCATTTCCCACTGTTGTTTGTTGACGACACGATCATTTTTTGTGATCCTTCAGTGCGTCAGCTTCGCTTTGTCTGATGTATTTTAGTGTGTTTTGAAGTTGTGTCAGGTTTGCGGATCAATCTTGCAAAAAGTAGCATTACCCCAGTAGGGCTGATCCAAGAGGTGGACATTTTAGCCAGTACTTTGGGCTGTAGAGTAGGCTGTTTCCGACTGGTTTACTTGGGTCTTCCGTTGGGCGCTCCCTCGAGATCAATTGGGGTTTGGGATCCTGTGGTTGAAAGGTTTCTTAGCAAGCTGTCAGGTTGGAAAGGCCAACTCCTTTCTAAGGGAGACAGGCTCACCCTTCTTAAAAGTACCTTGGCAAACCTCCCTACCTATTTCATGTCTCTCTTCCCTATGCCAAAGACAGTTAGCAGAAGATTGGAGAAGATTCAAAGGAATTTCTTATGGGGCCACGACAGTGATTGTAGAAAGATTCATCTAGTTACTTGAGATAAAATCAAGAAGCCATTGTCTCTTGGGAGTTTATGGGTGAAGGATTTGAGACTCTTTAATACAGCCCTTCTAGGGAAATGGTTATGGAAATTTGGCGAAAGTGATAGGGAGCTTTGGAGGGAGATCATTGTTTCCAAGTATGGGTGTAATAATGGGGGTTGGTGCTCGGGCAATGCGGAGGGCTCGAGGGGATGTGGTCTTTAGGGCTTCATTAGAAGTGACTGGAGGATTTTCAAAGAAAGATGTAGTTTTGTTATCGGGTATGGTGATGGGGTGAAATTCTGGGATGATGTCTGGGCTGGGGTCGAGTCGTTGAGGGCGAAATTCCCTATGTTATATAGTCTGGCTAGCAATAAGGCAGCTTGGGCTAGCGACCGTATGGAGAGAGTTGGGAATGAGTTTATATGGACCCCTCGCTTTTGGAGAGACTTCTTTGATTGGGAGCTTGAAGAGGTGGGCTCTTTTCTTCGTCACATCAACAATTTCCGGGTTATGGATGATAGGGAGGATAGGAGAATTTGGATGCTGGATAAGAAATCTTTTACTGTTAGCTCCTTCTACAAGAGCATGTTCGATTCTGATAACTCTCTCTTCCCTTGGAAGCTCATTTGGCATTCAAAAGCTCCCCTTAAAGCTTTCTTCTTTGCTTGTGAAACATCTTGGAAGGTCATCTTAACTGCGGAAAACTTGAAGAAAAAGGGCTTTCTTTTGGCTAGCAGATGCTATTTTTGTAAGAATGATGAGGAAAGGGTGGATCACGTCCTCATCCACTGTTATGTTTTTTGGAGTTGTTGGAATCTTATTCTTGCCCTGTTTGGCTTTTCTTGGGTTATGTTAGGCTCCGTCAAAGACCTTTTATTGGCTTGGGAAGGGTGCAATCTTCCAAAAGAGATTAAGAAGATTTGGAGACCGGCCCCTATTTGCCTCTTGTGGTGTATTTGGATTGAAAAGAACAATCGTGTCTTCGAAAATTTAGAGCTCTCTACTCCTTACTTTAAAGATGCCTTTTTGCGCTTATTATTTTTTTGGGCTAAAGAGGCTTCTCCTGTGAATGTATTTTCTTTTTTGTAGATTTTTTGGGTTCTCTAAAATAGATGTAATTTTTTGAGATTTTTGCTCTTGATGCCCTACTTGGGCGCCTTTATATATACAATTCTTACTTATTAAAAAAAAAAAAAAATTTTTAGTTAGTGAGGTTCTTGCATTTTGCTTTAGTCAAGGTGATCGCCTGGGCAATGATTTATTGCATTTTGCTTTAGTCAAGGTGATCGCCTGGGCAACGATTTATTAAAATTGCCTTGCCTGGAATGTGTTGAGGTGTTACACCTTATTGCTTAGGCGAGTGTCCGACCTCCTTTGACAACATTGCCTACCACCCCAAAATAGAAAGTTTATAACAATTTTTTTTTTTCAACTTATAAATAGGGATCTCTACATCATCAAAGATACAATGATTCCGCTCACATCAAAGACACCACATCAGGCAAAGAGGGGCTGACCTCGATGCTGATCGAATCCTTTTAGAAGGACAAGCAATCTCACACGTTTTTGAGTACCAAAGATTCAACTCATAAGAAATCATTAAAAAATTTTAAAATTATTTATAATTGAAAAAGTTTCTGCAGATCCTACTTTGGAAACGGAGATACCCACATTAATAGACAAACTGCAAAAACCACAAAACGCATAGACCACAATCACCACACATCCTAAATTTGCTTCCCCTTTATAGGTTTAGTCAGCTGTGTGATTAAGGACAAAAGGTGCCCTTAGGCGCTATGATCCTAAATTTGCTCGAGGTGCTAGCTTGAGTGAAGTAAGGTGCTAACTTATAAAAGTAATCAAATATATTAGAATTAAAAGTTTATTTAGTCTAAGTTAAATAATATCTTTGTAATCATAATTATTTTATTACTTCTCATGTCACACTTAAAAGTTTGATCAAAGGGATGATGTGTCCAGGCAATGGGACATTTTAAGCTTTATTGCCCTTTTCAAATGGATATTCTAAACCCTATTCTCTACCCCAGTCTCTTATGGAGAGGATTTTTATCAACTTGCGGGTTCTAATTGAATGTGGAGGGCCTTTTGCACAAAATGCCTTTACTGTTGAATTGGCAAGACCACTTGGAGCCATTTAAGTAAAACTATTTTTATTTAAAGAGGTGTAAGGCCTCATTGCCCGTCTCCTTGGCTCAATGAACTTGCCTTGCCTGGGGTGATGCATGGCCTTATGCCCAATCCTTGCCTCGCCTTACTTTATCACCTAGGGAGGCGCCTGAACAGTTTTAACTACACAAATCTAGTGCTTCCAGTGGATGTTGCATGTGGAGAAGAGAAATTGAGTGAATCACCTTTAAATTTTTAGGTAGTAAACTATGAAGTATCATATTTTTGCTCATCAAATGTCTTTGGTCATGCCCCCTTTCTGTGGTCATCCTTTAGTTAATTTTGTGGGCTTTGCTGCTGTGCACTACTAGACATATTCAGGACTGACAGGAGGATTGTTGAAAACTTTGTACTGTGGTGCCAAAGAGTCGAATACTTGTTGAAGAATTATTTCTTGGACTTCTTGGATGGTTTTTTTTATTTTTTATTTTTTGTAAGCTTTGAGCAAATTTGCTCTGTTGCACAGTTCTGGAAACCTTGTATCTGCATAGGAGTTTTTTGTTCTTGTTTTCTGAATGTATTTCTTTTCATTTTTATATATATTTGAAATAAGTTTGAAAATCCAATGTAATGCTATACCTTATAATTTCTATGCACTTTTTTAATCGTCTAGATGAGATCAAGTATTAAGTTCTATGCACTTTTTTAATCATGTAGATGTGTCATGATTATGGTTTACTATTATTATTATAATTTTTAATTTTGGTGGTAAATTATTTGGCTTGGCAATGATGAAGTATTGGTTAACACATTGACAACATTGGTTAAGATATTGTGTTCTTTTTCAGTTTCTATGTTTCAGTAATTCCATCACTTTTTACCAAAATGGTTCTTTTGTGATTCCTTGTTTTCAGGATGTAATTAACTATGTGGAGAAAGCTTATTGTGTTGGTAACTTGATTAGTCAAGGTGACAATGGAAGCTCTGCACAGCAACAATCTTCCAACCTAGTGGCTAAATCTTCTTCACTTCCAAGCAATTCAAGTGCTGCAGATGCTTTTAATTTGGATTCGGCTGCCAGTGAAAATTCCTCTGAAAATCCTTTATCTAGAGCATTATCAGAGGATACATTGGAATATGAAACTTTTATATCAACACTGGACAATAGTGGACACAGCCTAGCAAGACTATCTGGCCTACAATCTTCAAATGACTTTTCAAGGATCCCGGCTGATCAATCCATTTCAACAAACGATCTGAGGCTCAAGTTGCATCTTTACAAGGTTCGGCTTCTGCTCCTCACTAGGAACGTCAAGGCAGCTAAGCGTGAAGTTAAGATGGCTATGAACATAGCACGTGGAAAAGATTCTTCCATGGCTCTCCTCTTGAAGTCCCAGCTTGAATATGCTCGTGGGAACTACCGTAAAGCCATCAAGCTCTTGATGGCATCAAGTAATCGGACAGACATGGGTATTTCAAGCATATACAACAACAATCTTGGGTGTATCTATTTTCAACTTGGGAAATATCACACATCAACCTGTGTTCTTTTCCAAGGCACTGAGTAATAGTTCGTCTCTAAGGAAAGAAAAGCCTTTGAAGCTCTCAACCTTCTCACAAGATAAATCCCTCCACATAATATACAACTGTGGCATACAGTACTTGGCTTGTGGGAAACCAGTACTTGCTGCTCGTTGTTTCCACAAGGCTAGTTTAATTTTCTATGACCGGCCTCTCTTATGGCTCCGAATTGCTGAATGCTGTCTATTGGCACGAGAAAAAGGACTTCTAAAATCTAGTGTGGCCCCATCCAATGGATCAGAAGTTAAAGTTCATGTTATTGGAAAAGGAAAATGGAGGCAACTTGTACTGGAGGATGGGATTTCTAGAAATGGGCAGGTGGATTTGGTTGGAAGGGATGATTGGTTTTTGGGTGATGATGGACAGCCAAGTCTGTCAATGTCCCTTGCTCGGCAGTGTCTTTTCAATGCCTTACACTTGTTGAACTGTTCCGAGTTAAAGCATACAAAGTCAGGTTTGCCTTGTAGTTCCACCCTGGAAGAAAATGAATCAAGAGAAGCAGAATCATCTAAGAATGAAAACTACAAGAGTGTATCAAGTGGTGAGTCCAAGGCCTCTACTCTAACAGCGGGCTCGGGTCAGATTAATGCAAATGGGGATGTGAAAGAACAGAAGGCCGGAAATAGTCAGAATGCCATCTTACAGAGCTCCATCTTGGATTATGAAGATATTTGTAGAAGAGAGAACCAGATGATCGAGCAAGCTCTTCTTGCTGACTTGGCATATGTGGAGTTGGAATTGGAAAATCCTCTGAATGCCCTGTCAACTGCAAGATCTCTCTTGAAACTTCGTGAGTGTTCCAGAATTTACATTTTTCTTGGCAATGTGTATGCAGCCGAGTCTCTTTGTCTGCTAGACCAGCCAAAGGAAGCTGCTGAGCATTTGTATACTTATTTGTCTGGTGGAAACAATGTTAAAATACCTTACAGCAAAGAAGACTGTGAACAATGGCGAGTGGAGAATCCCGTGGATAGTGAAGAGTCGAATGGTGGGTCAGCGACGGCCAAGAGCTCGTCACTCGATGAGTCACAAGGTGTTGTGTTCCTCCAGCCTGAAGAGGCACGGGGAACGCTTTATGCAAACCTAGCAGTCATGTCTGCATTGCAGGGAGATCTCGAGCAGGCTCAACAGTTTGTGATGCATGCGTTATCCACAATACCCGACAGTCCAGAAGCCATTGTCACTGCAATTTATGTGGATCTAATGCTCGGAAAGACACAAGCAGCTCTTGCCAAGTTGAAAGAGTGTAGTCACATTAGGTTCCTCCCTGGCAGTTTGAAATTGAATAGCCCTTGTTGATGGTTGTATTGATGGCTTTTAATTGGTTGTGTCTAGCAGGTAGATCAACAATCCTTTTGATGAGGATCTGTAACATATATAGTTCAATCCAGGGAATAATTTTTGCTTTTTTTTTTTTTTTTTCTTTCAAAATTTTCATTTGTAGCGGTCGGTGATTGGTGGTGTGGCTGAGAGTATTTTGGTTGTAGCAGATGCCCACCTATAAGATTTGAGTTGTAGCTCTGATTCAGAATATTGTGTTGTAGTTGCTAATCCAATTGGTATTCAAGCATAGAGATGTGCTTTTTTTTCCCAGAAAATGAATGTTAAGAAATCATATTCATTCTATATGTCTGCCTTTTCCTTTTACAGTTTATTATTTGTTTCCAAGCCATTTTTTTTTTAAATATCTACTCCTCACTTGGCTTGACTTTGCATATACTCTCTAGGCTTTAGACTTTGTGTGAGCTTATATGTTTTGTTTGGTTTGGTTGGTTTTGATTTCAATTGGTTTTTGGATTTATTGAGGAATATAGTAATTTTCCTCATATTTGCTTTCCATTTTTAATAAAAAAAATCATGTAAAAAAATTGAAATGTAAGCTTTTAGGTTTTTCCTTCTTTTTTTCATTTTCTCTTATCCATTTTTCATGAAAGCAAACAAGTGAAATTGTTTTTTATTTTTGCATCGATTTTTATTTTCCATATTAAATTTGGCAAACTAAAAAAAATAAGAATCTCATAACCCGGCAAATTTGGGTACCCAACCTCATAACCCTGACCCTGTATTTGGGATTGATTATATGAATTTTATCATGCTATTATGCTCGATTTAAGGTTATTTTAATAAGTTAAATCACACATTATCATATCTTTTTTACTATTTATGTCATAGATGAAAATAAACATTACTCGACTATTTACATTATATATATAATTAAAAATTACTATATTATAACTTGAAAGTTATTTGATTCGAGTCGCGAAACTCTCTTCCCATTTGTGACATAAAGTCGCGGACATTTAATTTTTTCTTAGATCTTACAGCAATGAAACTAAAAGTCTAAGTGTATTATGCTAATCCTTTATTATGGATATTTTTACTAAGTAATATTTTATGGTACAAAGGATTTACTCATATAAGTTCATTCATCAAATGTGCCAGTGACTTAATTAGTTATAAAAATAAAATAAAATTTAAAAAATAAAATATTCACAATCAGTTAAATCACGCACATCAGATTGGTGGACTTACAGGAGTGAACTAACATTACTCATTTTTAATTAACCGGTTCTAATCCCAACCCTTGTTTGTCAGTCACTCTAAGAACAAAACAATGAAAAGGATGTGGTTTTCACCTTTATCATCTTTGCCACAACTCTTCAAGTGATTGGCTCCAATTTCTGGGATATATGACTTTATTCTAGAGCTAGCTAGATTAATACAATGATTCCCACTGGTGATCACTAAACACCCATGTGCCTTTGAGTGAGTTGAGCCAATCTCTGCTAATAGATACTTACTTTTAACCAATTTTCTGTGGGCATCTTTTCTCTCAATAGGCTCAGAAAATGATATATATCATTTTCTCTGATAATATATCTCAATAGGAACAAAGGAATCTCAAGAATTCAAACAACAATACTTCCATCATCATACACCACATATTTTCGAGGGTGTAAAGGACAAAAAAGGTTCATGTGCCCCTAAGATGTGGTCCCTATATTATTTTAACACTTGCCATTGTCCTATATATATATATATATATATATCTGTTTCCTTTCATTTTCTCTCTCTTATCTTTAGGTGAGAGAAAGTAGGGTATAGAGATAAGGGTATGATTAATTCTTATGGTCCAACTTTTTTAACCATCAGAACTTCTAGTAGATGAAAATCTTGGAAGGTAAATAGGTTTTTATGCCAACCGGAACTAATTTGATTATTTGCGACTTTTCTTAAAAAAAGGTCATGAATTTTATTTTTACTTTCTACATTAAGAAGAGATGTATAATTTATTTAATTTCTTTCGTCTAAATTTGAATTAGATTTTATTTTTATACTTGGTTGTAGTCTTCTATTAGAAATTTTTTAATTTTTTCCATTATTTAGAAAAATGAAAAATGTATGGTGCTACATTAGGAAAGCATGTGAACATTTGAGCTCTAGCTGGGACCCATATGAATCCTTGATATAAGGACCTTACCACATGCATATGCATGCCCCATCACTTCAACCATTGGATGGTCATGTCATGTCTTCAAACGAACTACCATATGGGGTAGGAATTATTGACCCTTTAAAAAATGATGATTATGATTATATGTATATGTTATTGTAATTTGCAACTTATGATAGTCTGTTATTGTGATAATGTTCAATCAGAAAAATAGAGGAGAAACCAAAAAGAAAATAAGGTGATACTCTGTAATATTCCTCCCGAATGGGAGAATTGTTTCATGTAACTGAGGGTCACTATAATCTCATCCATTATATATATACTTATATAGTGTGAGCCTCACATAAGAGAGCAAATATTTAGTAGTTATTTGGTACCAATTTATCAAAATTTAGCTTTGATAGCTTTTCTAACTTTATTATTGAAATTGTTCTTGATGAATAGTCACATCAGTAAATTCTCACTATATAGTACACGTAACTTGTCATTCAACCGTTCAAAAACGGGACTATCTAATATTTTTCTGACATATGGGTATGCATGTACATATATAATTAATAGATATTTTAACTTATTAGTTGTCCTTTGTTTCACTTTAGTATTCTCTCTCTCTCTCTCTCTCTCTCTGGTCATTACAGAACTAAAATAGATTGGTTTTCAGATAAGACTGTAGTATTAATATAAACAAAATTACAAACAGAAAGGGAAGAGCTTCTACATATTACAAGCAAACATTAGCACAAACTACTGTTCCCTCAAGAATTAGTAGAGGGAGCATCTTCCAAAAAAGGAAATAAATATCTTATTTAAATGTTTTAGTAAGAAAAAAAAGAAAAGATTTGGAGAGAAAGTAGACTTTTTTAAAGTTTTTTTTTAAATATATCAAATATGCCCTTAAATATGTGTTAAAAGTTGGCGTTTTTATAACAAAATAGATTTAATTGTCAATAATTTATACATTTTCTTTTTTGCTCTCTCTTACAAAATAGTTATTTTCTTATCATTTCTACCCTAAATATTTAAACAAGTTGAAGACTAGCACTTTCTTTTTTTTTTCTTCTCTTTTCTTTCCATTTTGAGTCATCTTTTTTTTCTTCTTTTTTCTCCAAAACTTCCAAACAAAGGATAAGTGTGAGGCCAAAGTTCATCAAAATTTCCCAATTTACCTGTGTGTTTCTTACGCCTCTCCGCATAAAACAGAGAGGGATATTGCCTCTTTGATACCTTCAATGAGTTGAGATTGCAATTTCTTGGTTCCTTTGAATATTCTCTAGTTCAATTCCTTTCTTTCCATAGATGATAGGTGACAGCAGTTAGAAAAAGAGATTTTGATCATCATTGATTGGAAAGAAGAGTTGTTCAAGTTCCTCACTAACCAATCAGTCTCATAGACTGAAAAATGTCATTAATTTGTTTTTTTAAAGTCTAACTAATTGTTAGGGTAGATAGTATCAAATCCCTACTAATACCCCTATTTCTTCAAGAATTTGAATCCTATAGGGTATTTTTTTCCCCCTGCTATTGTCCATTTTTTGAGAAGTTATTTCATAAATTTGTCACATATGTGTTACGATTTCTATGATTTTAGCAGTATAATAGACCTCACAAAATACTGAAATCATATAAGCTATCACACCATGTGACAAGATCATAAAATATTAATTAAGAAGACTCAAACCACAAATCTCACACTGCTCAAACCGAAAAATAATCCAGCAATAAGATAGTGCAGAGTTTTTTTTATGATCATTCAAATCAGCTTAATTTAGACATGTGTCATAAATAATGTTACGATAATACTCTAATTTAAAATATGTCACATGTCTAAATCTTATTTATATGATCATAAAAAAAACTCCATACTATCTTATGACTCGACTTTTTTATGCTCAAACCGGGATAAAGCTGCTACAATTATTGGTTTCAAAATAACTAAGTTGAAAGCCTGCTGTGGGAATGAAAAAAAAAAACAGTTGGGGGTGAAGATGAACATCTTTCTTTACATGATTGAGGGTTCTCGATATTCTAAGGTTGGGTTAATTGAAAGCTCTGAAAACTTACCAACCCATGAAGGTCAACTAGTTCACTCCAAACAAACTAGAAAAAAGACACCCTTTTACTAGGAATATTGCCTCACTTTTCTCTTTTAAGAGCCTGATTTCTGAATTATTATCATATGGCAGAAATATAGAAATTGACCAAATCATCATTCATTTTAAGGAATTCCCTTGTTTTTTTCCCAATAAAATTAGCATTCTCAAAAGTTTTTATAAAAAAAAAATGGTTTTTTAATGCATGACACAATTGCATCATGTGGACATTATTTCATGATGTGATGTATGGGCGTCAATTTATGTTAAAATATTTTATTCCCGTTGTCTCAAGACATGTATATTAAAAATTATGTGTCAATTTTAATTTGACATAATTAATTAATTAATTGTGTCAAATTTTAAGACCTAAACACACTTTATTTATTAAATAAATTAAAAATGTCCATACGATTAATCAATTTATTTTAATTCTTAATCTTTTAGATGAAAATTTTACTTTCCACTTTATAAGTTTAGAATAATCTTAAAGTTTTATAAACTTGGGGAAACCTCTTTTATAAGTGATATATTTTTTTGATAGGCTTTAATGTGAGACTAATTACTTTGATCCATGATATTTTTTATAATTAAATGTGTTATGTCGTGTTAAACAGGTTGACACAACTAAAACTCATACTTGTTAACCTGTTTACGAAATAACTCATTTATGCTTAATTCAATCTCGTTAATTCTATGTCGTGTCAAATATTGACACTCCTAGTGTGATGTGTATTCAATACAATACTATGATATCATTTAAAAAGTTACGTCTACAATAAAAAAATAATAATTTAGTGCACAAAACTCTCGTCATAACAAAATTTGAAAAGGTTGATTAAATATACGTAATCTTATCTCTACAATAATTTCTTTTTTTTTTTCTTCTTTTTTTTATTTAAATTTTTGGATGAATAACATTATTCTTGTAGGATGACATTATCTTTAATTTTTAGATCGATTAAATATATGCAATCTTACACCCTTCTCTCTCTCTCTCTCTCAAGTTATATTTTCTTGAGTTGTGAATTCGCAGTGTTTCAGGAAAGGATGGATCAAACATACCAAATTAAGCCTTGTCTTGACTTTTTGGGATAAAATATATTTTCTTCCCTAAGGCTTTCAATACATATACATACATAATATATACATGCATATGTTTATGTTATGAATGCATGTGCATGCGTTTATGTATCGACGTACGACACCAAACACAGAGCTCTGTACCAAAGATAATCTAAGAATATTGAAATGAGAGAAAGAAAAGCATCCTTGATTGTTTCGTTGCCTACAGAAAAACACACATGAAATAATGTCATAGAAACAATTGGTGTACAATAAAGACAAACATTCAGAAGTTGCAATCAAGAGGAGGAGAGAAAAGGTGGGGAAGGGAGGGGAAAAGACACAGATAGAAAATAGAGATTCGACATCCTGTCATGTCGATTTCGTCCGTGAATCCATCAATCTGGCAACCTGCAGCCCAAACATCATGATTCAATGAGCCAAGACTTCCCATCATCAATAATTCAAATTTCAAGTAATATTCAAATAAAGAATCTGTTCAAGAACGGAAAAATGTTAGGTCTAGTTAAGAGAGAGAGATCGGATTATACCATGCAAATTAGGAGTGTCAATTTATATTATCGTATTATGTTTGAGTTGTGTTAAAATATATATATTCAAAAATATGTGTTAATCATAACCCGATACTATTAACTAATCATTTCAAGTTTCAAAACTCAAATTCAATCCATTTATTAAATAGGTTATACGTGTCGACACACTTAACTTATTTATTTTTATTTTTTATTTTTTAAATAAAAAATTTACCTATCTTTCAATATATATAAATAATTTTCATGTTTAGTAAACTTTGAACATATACTAAATCAAAGTAGAAACATATTTTATAAATAAAAAATCTCAAAACCTTGAAAAACTTTCAATATGAGACAAATTAACTTAACTCATGATATTTTTTTATAATTAAACGTGTTAAATTGTGTTAAACAGTTTAACATTAATTACTAAAACCCAAACCGATATGTTTTTTAATCGTGTTATACGTGTTAATCCCTTTATGACCTAAACCTATTTATGCTAAACCTAAATTCGTTAATTTCGTGTCGTGTTCGAGTCTTGTTATCGTGTCGTATCAAAAATTGACACTTCTAATATAAATATAATAAGAAAAATACTGCTTTCTCATAGTGGTAATGGAAATATGAATACATGTGCCAATGTCCAAATATTACTATAAAAAAGAAAAAGAACTAAAAGAAGCGAGAGAAAAAAATCCCAATTTTGTTTTTCACATTTAAGATTTCCATGTTGAAAATAGTTGGGTTATGCAACTATTGAGAAAGTCCAGTGATATAGTATTATGAAACTTTTTATTTTGTTTATACATATCAAATTTTGACATATAATATATATTTTATATTAGAATATATCATAATTTATATCACACATCAAATTTTATACGAATAAGAATAAAATTCTTATATACTTTTTTATCACTCAACTTTTTTTATTTTCATGCAATTACGTTGTTAGAAGAGTACGTATTAACACATTTACATTGGAGAAAGCTAAAATTAGGGTTAGGGTTTTGAGTTGAAGTGCAATACTTAACTTAAATCTAGAGAGAGCAAGTGTAACCAGGAGGGGGTGTCTTTCCACAGGTGACAAGTAGCTGAAGAGCAAGTGGGACATAGATGTTAAGGTTGAGAAGCTTGAGCTTGAGAGTAGTGCACAAGCAGACTGCAGCTTCAAGCTCAACAAGTCCTTGTAGAACTGGGCAGCATTCATTAACCACTGGGTCACCAAGACCAATGTGCACCAACCCACCAAGAAGATCCACACAAGCTCCAAGTTTGAGAGTGTCAATTGGGCATGTGGCCGGAGCTCCTGGTGGCAGCGGGCAACCCTTTCCTTTTGGGGGGTTAAGGATGGGAGGAACTGTCACTGGAGGGATGGGCACTGGTGGTTTAATTGGAGGAAGTACCACTGGAGGGAGGGTAATGGGTGGCTTCACGATAGGTGGTAGGACAACCGGCGGTAGGACTACGGGTGGCTTCACTATCGGAGGTAGGGTAATGGGTGGTTTCACGACAGGAGGAATCACCGGTGGCAGGGTAATGGGTGGTTTCACGATAGGAGGAATCACCGGTGGCAGGGTAATGGGTGGTTTCACGATAGGAGGAATCACCGGCGGCAGGGTTATGGGCGGTTTCACGATAGGAGGAATCACTGGGGGAAGGTTAATTGGAGGCTTAACAATGGGAGGAAGAGTAATTGGTCCCTTGGGAGGCACCTTTGGCTTGTGCTTGGGAGGGGGTTTGGAGCAGGAGCCACAGTCAAGAATGGGGTTGGCTGAGGAGATCACTAGCATGGAAATGAGGAGGAGAGCACTGAGCTTAGAAGACTCCATTTTTGGTTTTTCTCTGCTTTGTGTTGAAACAAAGAGAGAGAAATGAAATGATAAAAGTTTTTGTAGATGAATGAGATTTTATATAGAATGAGATAGTGCAAAACAACAAAACCCTAGAAGCAGATCACGTGAACAAGTGCTAGGCTCAAAGGGTTCCTGCCAAAGTTTGCTAGTTGGCAACTACTTGCAAATGCATGAATCCATATCTAATATTTACACTATTTTTGTTTTCTCACTGTAATTAACATTATTTTGTCTGCTATATATATGATAATCCGGAACAAGGATATAATTTACCATGTCGGGTTTACGAGAAACCTTAAGGCAAGAAAAGTTTTTGGGTAAATTAAGTGCATAAATCAAACTATGTTATGTGTACAGATTGTTTAAAATGATTGGCCGAGGTTTGTTAACAAAGTCAATAGAGTTAATTCACTTAAAAATTTTCTCTTAAATTAGAAGGGTAATTCTAGATTTTCTCATGTTGGTGATAGGGAAAATGGGGTTTGGGACCATTCCCAATTAAACCATCCACCCAATCCTTTCCAAATAAGTAGTAAGGTCACATTTGATTTAACAGTGCCCTAATTCTGATGTACTTAGCAATATATATATATATATATATATATATATATATATAGATATAGATAGATAGCTAAGAACAAATTCACATGCTGAAATTACCATCGTTGTATTTTTACATATATAACAGCGACACGAGCTTCTACAATAGCAAAACATTATTGAATAATTTTCGGAAATCAATGTACCCAAGTATACAAAAGTTATTTATGCCAAAATAAATATAAGATCAACGTTGCTAACATTCTTCCATGTTTTTTCTTTTATGAATCGGAACTGAGTTTATCAATTGTAACTTTTAGTCGCGTAATTAGAACGAAAAATGAAGTTTTCTCTCACAATTATGTCATATAAATTTTTGCTTGCAGAAAGGGTACTCCAAATATAGCCCAGGGTCAGAAAACTCACACTCTTTGAACATTTGTCCCTTTCTGACACTTCAGCCATGCTTTCTTGGAGGTAACATTCCTTCATGATACTTTCTCAATTATGATATACAGTAATGTAAAGTTAGGAAGTGGGCAATGATAGAGACAAATAGAATACCACAGTAGACTGAGTTAGGGATATGTTTACAATATTTTTTGTGAATTAATTAACAACTTCTCACTATATATTTACAAAATTATAACTTATACAGGAGCCGATGATTTCCATACTTCTCACAAATTGACACAAATATCCCATGTTAACAACACGATTTGAATAATTTCCCGCAATATTTTCCCGCAATATTTTCAAATGAGATACTCAGTGGAAAGACAATCAAAACTCTTCTCAGAACTGGGAATTGTGTAAGAGTTTAGGATCCAGTGCTTCATTCTTGTTCATCACAATTAATTTTGTTGGTGTTTTGAGTTGCTAACAAGGTTTGTTCTTGTTGGTTTTGTTCTCGGGGTATGCCCCTTCTAGGCTGTCTTTTTCTCTTTGCTAATATAATCTCATTTACTAAAAAAAACATATATATATATATATATATTATATAACAGATTTTTAAGGCTGAATAATTTTATGGTGCTTGAGCCTCTTTTATTGAGTTTCATTCATTGGCCAAATCAGATCGAATGTCTAATAGTTAACAAATTTAAATTTGAATTAATAAAAGAGTAATCTGTCTAATCAGACAATTAATTTATTAGTAGATAAGATTCGAATTAGCCCTAATCTAATTCGTTTTCAAATTTAATTACAGGAATTTAAGATTAACCTAATCATACAAAAGTACGATTGAGTTATTCGACACAAAAAAGAATCTTTATAACTTTTTGTTTTTTCAATGAGCTAAAGATGTAAGTCATGGCCATGCCAAAACTAACACCATACGATTAAATGAGGTACGACATGACAAGAAATGGCAAAAAAATGAGCTGAGCTAGGCACAACACGATCTAGTGGGCCGTGTCAGGTCTGGCCTTCTAGGCTCATGGCCGAGGCACGAAACAACACGCCTAAGAGCACAATACGACACAGGCCTAGGTATAACCATAATACAACATGGCTCCGACACAACTAATTAACTAAATATAACATTTCACATTTTGAATAAAAAAATACAAAAGTTAAATAACAATTCGTTATCTTCTAACTAATTAACTATTAACTAACGGTTTGAAAAAAATACAAAAGTTAAACAAAATATTATAATAATAAAAAATAACGATACTATATAATTAGACCAACAAAAAAATATAACATTTAATAATTTTCAAAATATGTAAATAAGTTAAAAAAATATCACGGTCTGTATTAGTCATTAAAAAAAATAAAATAGGAGTAAAAAAAACACTAACGGGCCCATGGGCTAGCATAAGCACAACACAACACGGAATGGGCCGTGCTTTAATCAGCACGAAAACGTGAAGGAGAATAATAAACGTTGAATTTCTTAGAAATCATGCAACTTTGGGACTCCTCATCCAACAGGAGAAAACTCTCCAATTTTAAAATTAAAATATTATTTATAAACTGAATAATAAGAATTGAATATCAAATCAAAAAGTTACTCTAAATAGTAAAAAAAGTCTAATTATATCAAATTGAAAACATAAACGAAAGAATTTTGACATAAAAATTGAAGAGTTTGGACAAGTCTTGTTTGTTTGGCCGTTTCGGATCAGAATATAAAGTGATTTCGGGTATGAGTGGCTATTTTCACTTAGAAATTGACTTTAATTTAGATTGATTGCGTTTTTACTGCTTTAAAAAGTCTTTAGCCATTTGTTCTACACCAGATTTTTTTAATTGACACAGCACGATATGGTACAAGTATGACCTGAATTATAGTAAGATGTGACATGATAACACGAATAAATCAACCTAAATCGTGCGGGCTGTGCCAGCCCATTGAATACCTCTCCAGTGAGCTTTATGGTAGTACACTAGATTTAACTATGATTAAATGGAATTTGATCTTGGATCTTTCTCAATACTTTAACAGGAAATGAGGTGCTTTAATTAATGGAGGGAGCTATTCTCACTCTCCCATGTTATACTTACACTCAATGTGCTGGCTTGACTCAAAGAAGGTGGATCCCAGAAAAACAAGCTAATACCATATCTCTATTCTCTTTTGCTCATAAAAAAATGTTATATTTAAACTTTTTTTTATCAATAAAATAAATTTTTTAGAGATAAATTACACTGACATCTTTTGAGATTTATGACAATTATACTGACCTTCCCTGATATTTTTAAAATTACATTAACCTCTCATACTTTACAAAATAATATACATATACCTCTCTCTTATCAATTTTTTTTCAAAATGAAGAAACTGTCCATTTTATTTATTAATTTTTATATTTTTTTAATTTTGATCAATTTATTCTAATTTTTTTTTAAAAAGAGTTTTATTTAAAAACAAATTTAAGGTAAATAATTTATTTTTATTTTAAATAAAAAGAAATTTAAGGTTTTTATCAATATTAATTTGAAAAATAAAAAAAAAATTAGTTAAGATTTAAAAAGTTGAAAAAAAATATATGAAAGAAATAATTTTATCATTTAAAAAAAAAATATCTATATATTATTTTATAAAATATAAAAAATTAATATAATTATCATAAATGTAAAAAAAAATCACTGAATTTACATTTTTTTTATTAATGTAAAAGAGTGTACATCAAGTGAAAGAATAATCTTACCTTTAATTAATACATGTACTATTTGAAAATGAGTTTTCACCAGTTTCACCGAGGTACTTCGTTCTTTTCTTTCATGTACGTCAGTGGATTTTTTTTGGAAAACCGGCCAAAATAGACAAATCAATGGGCCATTTTTGAAAAACAGCTTAAAATGCATTAGTATTAATGATACTTAACAAAATATGATTTCAAACAATAAATAGAAGCAAATATATATATATATATATATATATATATATATATTGATTGAGATGACCACCGAGGATTTCTGCCCTTCTACCTTTACAGACTTTGAACTCACTTGAAAAATGGCCGATCAATGGAAATGGGTTGCCGTTGTTTACTGATTTTGAGTGCAGTGTACTTTTGAATTAATAAATATATGAGATGTTAATATGTGATTTATATATTTTATTGATACGATAGATGCTCCTTTGTTTAAATGCACTACATTGAAAATAATTAAAAAAAATTTTGAAAAAAAAAATTAAAAGAATTTTTTTTAATATTCTAAAAATATGTACTTTTATGAGTTGCATGTGTAACATACACATATGACACATCAATATCATTTTTAAAAGTATATACTCTCAAAGTACAAAATATTTGCTCTTATGATCATGTGTTGATTGGATGGGTTCATATATATATATATATATACACATTATATATACCGTACATTATACTTTCTTTGTGTAAATTAAAGGAGAATGCTGGTGTGAAAAAGACATAAGGTAGGAGTACCACTAAGCCTTCCTGTGAGTGCATGCAAATCCATGCAATCTGCATTAAAACAAAAGCAAATAATTTAAAAAAAAAAAAAAAGAAAGGTAATTATTGTGTTTAATTGGAATCTATAAACTAAAGTTCATCCACATCTTGAAAGCAGTCAAGCCCTAATTAGCCCTATATATGGTTATTGGGAAGCAATTTGGGCAGTGTCACTCTCATATTATTTTTTTCTTTATCCTTTTCAAGATTGTGCAATTGCAAAATAGCTCAAACATAAACCCTTGTTTAAATTTGTTCAATATACCTTTGCTTTAATTCAAGTAAAATATAAAATAAATAAGGTATATTGAATAGTGTAGGCTCCAGCACTTGATAGAATCTCAAAGATGAGTGATATACAACCTCACCAGGACTTTGCAAAGTTGATTTTCAGGTCACTTCAAGCAATTCTACTTTATTTATGGCTAATGCATGGCAAATATAACTTGTTCTTTTTCAACACATATTTTTTAAATCACATTGTATTAAAAGAGTTATCACAGTTCACGAGCTTTTCGGTGCTATAAATTTGGAGAGATTAAATATACACTTAAGTTATTTTTTGTGACTCGAATTCGTAATTTTCAAATCACAATAAACAACTTTATTGTTGTGCCAAGTATTGATAAATTTCTCCCCAAAAAAATTTAAAAATTATACTTTTAACCCTTCCTTTATATATATATATATATATATATATATATAAAAAATTAAAAGTTGTCCCCAATTTTTTTTCCCATACATTTATAAAAAAAACCTTTGAAATTTTAACTTCTAGATTTTTACCCCCTAACTCGATGTTCTTGGTCTGTCACTGGTGCTAAGACTAATCATTTCTCAAATCACATCACATTAGCTTTAATTAAATAATCTTGCTAGAAGTACAAATCAATTATACTAAAATAACAAAATGTGCAAGTTGTTTCCAAAAAATGATTCCATAATGTAGAAACAAGTGCAAGTTGCTCAAGTTGTCCCATTTTATGAGCCTGAAATCTCTATCAACACCAAAAATCATGGTGAAGTAGGAATCACTTTTTTTTTTTTAATGATAGTAACTATTTTTTAGCATTTGAATGGTACGAAGCTACACTCTTTCTTTCTTTTTTTTTTTTAAAGTGAAAGGTGTCATATCCTCTATATTAGATTTTTTATATTTGGCTTTAAATTATATTAACTTATGAAGAATTAAAATAAAATGACTCAATTACCAAAAAAGGAGAGACTAAAATGACTCCCAAATTCTCATAAACAATACCTTTTGAGTATGCTATTATAAAAGGTATAGATAACACTATTGTAGATGATTTTGGTGAATTGTAAGAATTTTTTCGGTGAATTGTGTAAGTCTTTTTCCCTTCTGTGTGTAGGGATTCTAAGTTTCTCTGCATTGATTGGGTTGGTTTCTTGCCAACCTTGAGTCTTGTTTTGGATGCTGTGCTGCAGATGATATTGCTGACTGTAATGTGCCAATCTAAATGAAATCTTGTTTGTTTGCTTTGATACTTATAGCATTAATTTCTTCTTTTATTAATGTATATCTATGTATTTCTTGTGTTCTTTATTTATCAATAAATAAATTCTTTTTTGCTGATAAAAAATACACTATTGTAGAAATATATTCCCTTTTGTGACAACTTGAGGTCATTTTTTGTACTACTTTTTATTTTTTCTTCAAAATTTAAGAGAAAAATCAACTTTTCTTGACACAATGCACAAAATTAGAAGGAAGAAAATTTAGGGTTTTTTTTTTTTTTTTTTTTGGGGGGGGGGAGGGGGAGTAAGGTGTATTATAAGAACTACAATGAGAAATGTAATTTGCCATGAACTATAGGCTCAATTACGCCAATAACATCTTGTCATATAGGCAGAATGTTTTTTGACTCTTAAAAATCAAACATTTTGTCTAAAAATAGTGTTAGGATATAATGACTTCGAAAATTTATCCCGTAGAATCTAAAGTTATCATTTCGTAACAAATCACATTGAGAATATAATTAAGAATATAAATTAAAAAAACATAACATTTTTTTTATTCAAATAATAAAAAAATTATTGAATTGGTCAATAAATTCGATTCGTGATAAAACTTTAAAAAATACTTAAAAAAGGGGTCGTCTCAAACATCCCCAACATGGTGGAACCAATCAACCAAGATATTATAAACCTCACCACCCGTAGAGAGGTGTGCCTAGGCAGACAATAAAGCAACAGTACAGCAAGGCTAGCATGTGAATGGTGGTTAGACGAAGATGTAGCTCCAAGAAAGGAAAGGGGTGGGGGCAAGGGGAATGGTCACACAAAGGTATGTCTATTTTATGTCCGTGAGTGGGTGCATGTTATCATTAGGCTGGATAGTTTTGTAAGGTTGTGAATCCTTGGTTGTTCTTTCTTCACTCTGATGTGATTGGTCGGGTGCCTGCCCTTTTCTCTCTCTGTCTCTCTCCAATTTCTCATCCTCATGACTTACTATTGTTCTCTCATACTGTCATACACACATGCTCATATAGTATATTCTGTACATATACAAATATTTATATATATATATATATAGAGAGAGAGAGAGAGAGAGAGAGAGAGAGAGAGAGAGAGAGAGAGGGGATAAACTAGTTTCATTTAGAAGCAAATCTTATTCTATCTGAAAATAAGGACTTGTAAAAAACTTCGAAGGGAATCAAGTACTGGTTTAAAAATGACATTTCTTTTTGTGGGTTGGGGGGTTTAAAGTGACATTAATACCTTGGGATTGTGATTGAAATGGAATATTACATAATTAGCAAAAGAAATAAATGTAAAATACATAAAATATTATCTTTTTTATTCTAAGATAAAATCAAATTCAAGAAGAAAAAAATTTAAACTGTACCTTCTATTTAGCAATTTCCATTTATTTAAATGAAAAATCTAACAATGTTATCCTAATCACAATCACAAAAAATAATAATATTTCAAGATTTTGATTTTAATAGAAGTTGTCCCAAATTAAATGACACTAGAAGAGAACGCCGATATATAGACACCGGATAAGACTCTTTTCTTTTTTTTTTTTACAATTTTTTTCAAGATATTTTAAATGCATGACATATCATTTGTTATTTAATTATTTAATAACAAATACATAGTATATTTTTTTCTTAATCCTAATCCTATATATATATATATATATATATATATGTTTGCATGTGTCTAAAATTTTAAACCATAAAATGTTAAAAAACAAGTGAGCCTAGGGATAGGGACAGGGACAGGATAGATTTGGGACAGGAGACCCATCACCAACCTCGCTCAAGTTATTTTCCAAATCTATTTAACTCTCATGATGAGCCGTTGGATCTCATCTAGGTACTCATTTATTTTTAAGTTTTTATTTATTTATTTATTTTATTAAATTAATTATAATTAATACATTTCAACAAAATTAATGTTACATAATATGCATGTTAATAAATAATTAAAATGATATTATTATTTTTTTTAATGTACAATTCAATCAAGTTTGTCTCAATTTTTTTATAAAATTAAATTAAATTATTATAAATATTAATTATACAATATAAAATTATTTTATAATTTTATTTTATATAATTAAAATAGAACGGAATACGATGCGTTCACCTTAAATCCGGTTCAAACCTTAACAAGTTTGACATATCTTTTCTTAAATACATCCCCTTAAGGATAGAATGTTATAAAATTTTAATTATTTGAATTAAATTATCATTCTTAATTAAGTCACAAATCAGGGGCATAAATGTATTTTTCACAATTTATGTAAACTCGGAGCATTTACACCATAGAATCATGCACACGTTAAGACTTGAACGGTTCAACGCCCTACATTTTGAAAGCGTGAAGGACAGGAGTCCTACTTAATGGTTTTTGTCGTGTGTGATGGCTCCATACAGTAACAGTTTGTGGAGACTTCTTCTGCCTGTAAAATCTTATGGCCCAGATTTACTCTCGAAAATGAATGGCTCTAAATGTTTCTCTCCTGATAGGAGATCTCATTGGATTGCAACATGGTGGTTCAGCTTCGTTCAAGATTACGTGGCCAACTCAAGTACAACCACAGGGTGCTGACAAATCTCAATTACTGTATTTTAACCACAAAGAATCTGCAGTTCAGGCAATCAATCAAGTCACGTGTTCTACACGTGGGGACGAACAGTGAGATGGCATCATGGACGGGGAATTTTGATAGATTCGATTGAATATACATACATACATATATATATATATATATTTCAACCATGTTTCAGAATTCAATTTTTATATCTATTATGATGGTATTTTTTAAAAAAATTATAGAACATCTTCGTATAATTATTAGATATAATAATAAAAGTTAGTATTGATTATTCATAACTGTAAAACAGTAAATATATATTTTTTATTCATGTTCGTATCCTTGTAATTCTTCTAAAGTAGTTCTGATAATTGTCAAATATTATATTTATTTTTATTTTCCAAGAGTAAGAAATACCACTAAACTAATAACTAATATTAATTAAATATGATCATATAATAAATAAGAATTATATCTATAGAAGTATAATACAACAAATATATTGAATCTATTCACATGTTGAATCTATTCACATGGATAATGAGTTATTTGAACTCATCTCTCTCTCTCTCTCTGAAAAATTTACAAGGCTACTTAAAAAATTTCTCTCATTTGAATAAGTTTTTATTTTCATTATTTTTATGTTTTTGAGAATAAAATAATCAAAATTTAGAAAATATATATGTTTTTGGATCGTTTTCATTTTCTAATAAAATCAAATTCTTTAAAACATCCAAGTTGATTTGATGATAACAGACAATTATTCTAGACGAGGAGTGCTACTGCCAGTCGCAAAAATCACGTTGTGATAATTCGATTTTTGCGACTGACCAATGATGTGCTCTATCCTTGACAAACTAAAGAATTGTCTACTTATCACTAAAAGAAATTTCTTACAATGAAAAATAGGTGATATCACATGACATGGATGAATAGAGATAAATCTAATGCATTGTGCTGGTGAAAGGGCTTGGTTCAGAAGGCTTAGTCTCAGTCTCAGAGATATGGATGTTAAATGGTTCAGTCTGGACACTGGCCCAATAGCAAGTCCTGGGGATAGGATATTTTTCTGGGCTTTTTGTGAGCTATGGTAGGCATAGCTTCATTATCTAATCCTATTCTATTGGGCGACTTATCAGCTATTGGGTTTGACCTTGTCCAATTCCACGTATTCCCATCAATTCTCAACCTCATTTCAAAAGGAATGGAGCAAACGCAGATTGCTGAGTCAAGAAGGTATGTTTGGATGGAGGGTGACATTTTTAAAATAGACATTTTGAAGTTTAAAGCATGTTTTTTTTAATACATATTTGAATATTTGTTTCGATATTTTTAAAATGTCCGTTTGAACGTTTTTAATTTCAAACACTCGTTTCGAAAAAGTTTCAGTGAGAGAGTTTTTCCAAACTTCCGTTTTGAAAACGTCCGTTTTTTATCTAAATAACACATTCATCACTTTTAACAACTCATCCAAATACTATAATATTATTTAAGTCCGTTTCAAATACATTCATTTAAACATTAACAACTTAACTCAAGTTATATTTTTTCAAACCACACTTTTTCACTGCTCATCCAAACGAGCACAAATTAATTTGGCTTTGGTTCATCGTTTTAGACTCAATGTATGTATTTAATGTTTAAGTTCCTGTATTACCTTTAATGTCACGTTTGGTATGTTGAAATGAAATATGAAATAGAATAATAATTCTTGATCTTATTCTATTAAAGAATGTCAAAATAGAAACTCTTTCGAAATTATTATTCTCACGTAGCACAAGATTGACATTCGGAGAAGTTTTAATAAAAAATATATCATTTTAACTTGTGATCATTTTGCCGTAGATTATGTGAGTTTTAATACATTGACTTGAAGCAAATTCTTAATAAAATGGTCCATTGGATTGTTTGGTCTTGTGGCCAAATATAATAATTGCTATATAAAATCAAACCCAATATCAACATAGGCACTGAGATGGCGGTTAATTGCTTGATAATAGGGGTGTCAATTTTTAACATAACACGATAACACGACTCGAACACGACACGAAATTAACAGATTTGAGTTTAATATAAATAAGTTTAGGTCATAAATGGGTTAATACGTATAACACGATTAATAAACATATCGTGTTTGAATTTTAGTAGTGTTAACCTGTTTAACACGATTTAACACGTTTAATTATTAAAAATATCATGAGTTAAGGTAATTCGTCTCATATTAAAAATTCATCAAGGTTTTGAGATTTTTTTTTATTTATAAATGAAGTTTCTACTTTGATTTAGTACATGTTCAAAGTTTAGTAAACATGAAAATTATCTATACATATTGAAAGATAGGTAAATTTTTTATTTAAAAAATAAAAAATTAAAATAAACGGGTTAAGTGTGTCAACACGTGTAACCTGTTTAATAAATAGGTTGTGATTTGGGTTTAAAAACTTAACACGATTAGTTAATAGTGTCAGGTTAATGTTAACACATATTTTTGAATTTATATGCTTTGACACGACTCGAATACGATACGATAACACGAATTAACATGCCTAATTAATAATATATAATACTATGGGACACAAAAGGTCCTTTTAGTCTGTTTAGATTTTAGAAGCATTTTGAATTGATTAAGTAAAGGCATTTCTCTTTTCAGATGATAGCACTGGAATATGTAAATCATTAATAGAACCAAAAGAAAAGGGGCAAAACGTATCTACGATTGAATCCACTTTGCACATAAAGAAGTAGACAACAAACACTACCTACAAGTTTTCAACCACTGCAACTCATCAATAATTTCACTTTATTGATTGGTTTCCTTTATATATATATATATATATATATATATATATTATTTTTAATAGCAACCCAGAGAAAAAATCAAACTTATGTTAACGGTATAAAAAATAAGCACTTGCAATAAATGAATAAAATCTTGATCCTAATTTTTTTTTATACAAGACAAACGGTTTCTTTGTATATTTTGATATTGAAAATGAAGATTAAGGTTCAAATCCCTATAAAAATACAGCGAAAGATGGGAGTTAGTTCAAGCCAGGTCAAGCTTGCTCGACCGACCTCCAATAAAAAATATATATATTATTAGTGGTTTTTATTATATTGACTTACTTTTTCAATCACCTTACTTACAATAAACTTGACGTTAAGAGATTTAAAACATCTTAAAAATATTGAATTCCTAGTTTAGATCATAAGAAGAATATTGTATTTTATTAATAAAAATACGAGGTCATCATTATTTCATAAATTAATTTTTTTTAATTGTTAAAAATATCAGAATGGATTAAGATAATTTATCAGAAAAAAAAAAATTTAAAAATCACCCAACCAACATCCTTATATAAAAAAAAGGGGGGAAGTCGGCCATTTTGGATAATAGCTCTTGTCGTTTCGTGCTGTGGGCCCTTTCAGCAAATGACTTTTCACAATCCTGGAGATTCATCCACGTGTCTGTCATCATCACGTCATTACGAGAATCTACCGTATCTACGTTCCAACACTTTTTGACTAATTTCAGACAACGTCGTGTAGGCGAAACTCCGACGCGAAATGGAAAATTAAAAGCGACGTCGTTTTGGCCTTTTCTTCTTTCCCCCCATTTGTACCTTTCTCCTTCGTGTTCATGATCTGAAGTTCCGCAAAATCCAGCAGAGGTTCCGCTAAAAGCACCGGTAAATCTCCTCTCCATATCCCTTACTTCGTTCTCAATCTTCCGGCCCTTTTAGTTCTTAACTCAATTTATGTTGAAAGTAATTAGCTTTAATATGTTCATATTCTAAGACACAGAGAGAGCCACATATATGAATTTATAGAGGGAAAGAGAACGGGAGGTATGGCGATCTTGTATTCACTGGTGGCGAGGGAAACGGTGATGTTAGCGGAATTCAGCACGGCAACGACTAATGCGAACGCTACAGCTCGGCAGATACTGGAGAAGATTCCGGGTAAGGATGACAGCAATGCGTCGTACTCTCAGGATCGGTACATATTTCACGTGAAGAGGACTGATGGACTCACTGTTCTTTGTATGGCCGATAACAGCGCCGGCAGTAAGAATTCCTCTCTCTTTGTTTGATTAATTCTGTGATCATCATCCCCTTGATTTGATTTGATTTGTCGTGATTCATGAAATAAGTGATGATGGAAACCCTAATTCTGATTACAACCAATTGTAATTACATATTTAGTGTCTATATATATGTGTGTGTGTTTCATGAGTTCTGAAATTCTATTTGTAATGCAAGGCCTTGGTGTTGTATCAATTTGTTATGGTCACCAATGGATTTTCGATGAAAGATTGTGTTTTTGCAATAACATGTAGCTGGCTATTGGGATTGAGAGTCTATTGATGTAATGTTTGTTGAATTTGTACTTAAAATGAAAACTGAGAAAGATTCACACTTAAAAAGGCATCACACCACCACTATCGCTATGGCCGTTTTTACCACCATCGCCACCCAAATACCATTGTAGGCATTATTATTGTCCGGACTTCACCAAACCACCACAACATCACTACCATTGGCACCAACCCTGCCACCAGCAACACTATCTCTGCTACTGATAGAGTTCTGTTGAACAAATTTTAAAAACTGCAGCTTCATTATAATATGTGAAGGTCATAAAAGACAACAATAGAGTTCAATATGGACATGGGAACAGAAAGGGAGAGAAGAAGAAGAAATGAAAAAAATAAATAAATAGAAGAGAACTCTCAAATATTATTACTAAACCAATAATCCCATTCTTACTTTGTGGCATAAAATGTAAGAGGTAAATAGACGCTTTCTATGATTTACCTTTATGGATATAGTAACTTATAAGACCAAAATCATCCAATGTCCACCATTTGCAATTAGCCAGGGTATAGTGTCAAGCATTTATCTCCTAGCTTGGAACAGCTTCACCTTTGATCTCATTTTTGAGGAATTGAGTCTTCCCTTTCAACAAGATAAACATTCAAATATTTTAACTCCTTCAATCAAGTTTGTTCTTCTCATGTTACAAGACTCTGAGCTGCTCCTCTTCAGTTATGAGTATGACTCAATTAATATTATCAACTAAGATGGCTTGATCATGTCATCACAATATTGAGTGAGACTTCAAACCATAAAGTTCTTCAGTTGGCTACATGAGGGTGCATTTGCATGTGAAATATGATTCCAACTTGTGCAGGATCTCTGGCATGTTCCTGAATTTGCAAGTGGAAGCATTATATGACCTCTCATTTGCCCTGTATAGTTGTAACCGTTTCATTACTCTGCTAGTGTTTGTAATATTCTCTCAATGATTTTATAAGGCTATTTTTAGCGCTATTGTCACTTGCAGAGGATGACAAGTAATGTATTGAAATTTTCGTGCAGGGCGAATCCCTTTTGCATTTCTTGAAGACATTCACCAAAGATTTGTGAGGACATTTGGTCGGGCTATTCATTCAGCTCCTGCCTATGCCATGAATGATGAGTTTTCAAGGGTATTGAGCCAACAGATGGACCATTACACAAATGATCCAAATGCAGATAGGATAAATCGATTGAAAGGTGAAATGAGTCAGGTTAGTCTTGGATTTATATGTTGTCCCATTGCATTGTACTCTACGGTTTTTTTCCTTGTCCATTTATGTGGTTTTTTGGAATTCTCATTCCTTTTGGTTTTCTGTGTTTTATTGACTTGCTAATTGCTCAGTTTATATTGTCTCATTGTGAATGCCATGTTGAAGCATGATGATCAACGAATTCAACCTGGTTATGTGAATGGGTTTAATGTGCTGAATCTAGAACTCATATAAGAACCAATTAGGTTCTTTCATTTGTATGTTATTAGCAACTTTTGATAACTGAAGACACTACTTTTAATTGAATATCAAAGTTCAATTTTGTTTCTATATTTAATGAAAATAGAATGTGATATTATTGGTTAATTTTACAATCTGATTAACTACTTTCAAACATGTGGTGGCATGGTGATGATAGGTGCGGAACGTTATGATAGAGAATATTGATAAAGTTCTAGACAGGGGTGACCGCTTGGAGTTGCTAGTTGATAAAACTTCTGGATTTCAAGGAAATGCATTTCGCTTCAAAAAGCAATCTCGTCATTTCAGAAACACCATATGGTGGAGAAATATCAAGCTCACGTGCGTAAGCCAAACATAAACCACTTTCACATAACTGGACTCATGCATGAGAAAAATCCTTTTTATCTGCCTGTGCATCTGTGGAGCAGGTTTAAGAGATATGGGGTGGCCAGACTCACCAGTGAAAAGGATCCACTATATTAAACATTGGGTTTCAATTGATCTTTGGCTTTCTGGTTCCCATGATAAACCATTTTTACTCCTTGAAGTGACTTGCTGTACGCAGGCAGGGATTCAGTGAGGAGGGATTCTTCCCATCATGCTGCAAAAAAAAAAAAATGATGAACTTTTGAGTGGGTTTAGCGACTATCGTAATCAAGAAGCTGCGATATTGAACCCTCTGGATGTGCTTTTATGATCTCATTTTAACTGGAAAATGAAATGAATAATAAGATAAAACTAAGAAAGTGGAATCCCATATTTCAATTTTCAACTGAAAATACTAAAGGCGTTCTCTTTTTTATATTCCATCATGTTGAAGTGGTCCTCTGGTGTTTGTCATGAATCAAAAAGTGCTTGGGTACCTTATAAACATTTAATAGTTGAGACAAATAATTGCTAGAATGGATTTGTTAGTGGAACCTTTTGATTGTGTAAAGGTGCACCTGAGCACATACTTTATATTGAAATTCACACAGTTCAGACTTTTACACACAATTGAATGCCTGGCTCTCTATGTTCTGGAGTGACTTCTGTAAATAGCATGTTAGGATGGGTAAAAGATTTGTACTGCATATTCGTGGAACTCTTATTCCCATAATTTCATTTCTCGATCTCTATTGATGCTCCGTTATACTGAAAAATTTCTTATTTTAATGTGCATAAAAGATGCACTGACTGTTTACTTTGCTACTCTTGATGAGAAGTCGTCACAAACTTCAGTTATCTCTAGTTGGATGAAATTTAGTTGATTTCTACCTGTCATACTTGTAGGTTCATTTTATTTACCCTCTTTCTTTTTATTCCCTTCCATCATTCCTCAAGTTCCATAGGTTTGAAGGAATCACACTTTTACCACTAACCTATACCCACTACAATGCCCTAGTAAATGGCCATTACACTGCCGATGGTTTGTTACCAAGCATGACATTTGGAAGATTTTTTACTTGACTTGACTTGATCATGAATGACCATTTTGGCATTCGGCTTTTTAGTGATACATATGGAGGTGAAAATCCTAAGGAGTCTCCATCAAGAACACACTCATATTAAAGTCATTTTCAACTGTTTGTTTCAACAATGAACAAAAGAACATCTCCCCCCTCCCCAGAAATAAAAAATAAAAAACTAAGTGAGATAGATTACAATTGATTTTCGTTACTGACTTGATCTTGACTTCTTGTGATCTTGCAGGGTCACTGTTGGTATTAATTCTCTTGATCATCATCTATGTAGTACTCGCATTTGTTTGCCATGGTCCATTACTTCCATCGTGCTTGAAGTAAACACAGCTTTTGTTGTTGATTGGTCTTATATCATACATCTACAGATTATAGTTTTAAGTTCTCAAGTTATTCATTGTCTCAAGATCTCAATGTAATTTTGAATATCCTCGAGGTTTATTAATCTATTGTCAATGCTTCAATCTGCTCTATATCCCATTGTTTTCAACAATTTGATGTAATTTTTAATATCCTTAAGGGTAATTAATCTATTATCGATGCTTCAAATTCTATATTTGATGAGAAGTTGCATAATTTTTGACAATTTGAAGTTTTAATTTCTATGCAATAATTAGCTTGAAATAAATCTCTTGATTGGGTTTACAGTTACGTTATCTTGAGATTGAATGTCTATACAACAGCATATGGTAGTATACTTATAGAGTGCATAAACAGATGACTTATTTGCTATAAAACCCAACACATTTTCCAAATAGCATGGTACAGTTACTTTAAGCCCCCTGCAGGTGAGGATTTGAGTTTTTTCTTTTATTTTTTTATTGATTATAATGCATATATATTTTTCAGTCTGGAGAACTAGCTAGGTGTTCCTTTATATTATTTCGTCACCCAGGTTTTTAATCTAGTTACATGAAACTGAAACTCGAATCAAGAAGGTATTATAAAATTATTAAAATGTAACCTTTCTCCAGCGGTTGACGACTTGATGCTTTAACATTTATATAATTTATTAGATATTTCTGGTTACTCATAATTCTGTGATGACAAAATGACTCTTGGGACAATGCCCCGAGTGTTGAACCTTACTGTTTAACCCAAATGGAGATAAGCCACTTATTTGATGGATATTATGTTTCAGTATCAGCTCTCAAACAATAGAGGGTGGTCAATGTATTTTATCTTCTTTTCGTTAAATTTTTTTTTCCAAGGAGATTTTCGTGCTCAGGAAATAATGAGAAATTTAAATAGGGTCTCTTGGTTTTCTTTGAACTGTAGAAGTAATTGTCTCTCAGCCCTCCCTTAAAACTACTTAGTTCTTACTTCTTTGTTTTCTGCATCATTTAGACTTGCCTCTTTTCTTGTTATTCTATTTTTTGATAAGTAATCATTCAAATAGTAAAATAGTTAGACTTGCCTCTTTAGCTACAAGAATGGTTGAAATAGTTATTTTATTTTCTTGGTCCCTTGCATTTAGATGTTTGATGCACCACAACCCTTAAGGAGATGTGAGCTGATGCTGCCTTCAACCTGATATCAGTGTGCTAGGGCTTCTCATTTTTAGTGTTGCGACGATAATATTAGTTTTATGGGTGTTTTGAGGGTTGAAATGGTTGAGCTTTAAGATGAATTTTGTTCTGGAATTAAAGTTGAGAGTTTTCTGGAATATCTGGATAGGTGTTGGGGGGGGGAGGTTTTGATATAAAAATGGTAGTTTGAAGTAGGGCTATATGATTCTATAATTGAAGGTGTTGGTTTTGGGGATTAACATAGGGTCTTTCAAAAGGAGCTACCAAAATACCAACCCCTAATAATGAATAATATATGATGATTTTCCAACTGATAAAAGGAGTTGGATTCATATTGGTTGAAACAGATCTAAGCAAAGTTAGTCCTAAACTATGTGACATCTATGGCGGGACCAATCAGCCAGCATAGATACTCATACTCTTGGAATCAGATAGTTAAATAGGATTTATCTTTTCTTATCTCTCATACATTTGCCTTCTTACTTTGGCAACCGTTCCTCTTGTTTTTGTTTTGGTTTTTTGTCTTTTTTTTTTTTTTGTTTGAATCCGGATATATGACTCTGAATGTGCGACTTCACACCTAAGAACCATATATCGAGTAAGACAATGCACACCTTTAGCGTGGTTCAAATTGTAGACCTTTGTAGAATTGGGAGAATTTTCTTTCCTTTTTGAACACAATCCAAGTATGTACAGTAGCAAACCAGAACAGCATTAGAGACCAAATCCAGATGGTGATAACAGTTGAATCTAATAAGAACTTATCTTGATCTGTGTCTTTAAATAAAGCTTATTTTCCAAAGATTGGAATCTGTACAATGGAACTTTTAGAGTGTAAAAAAAAATAAAATAGGGGCATTGAATAAGAAGGGGAGCTTGTAGTAACTTTGCAGAACCCAGACAAACAATTGCCAAACTATAGTCTCGTATTTCTCAAAAACTATACAGAAAGTATGAAGATTTTCATGATTTGAAATGGATGACTTGAGAAGAACTATTTTGGAAAAGGGATTTGCTATTTTGTGTGTATTTGTTTCTGTGGATGAAATAGTTTTTTATTTGATTTGTATGTATTATTCGAAAAGGGATTTAAATTTCATGTTAAAGTCATGTTCTGTGATGCACTGGCTCAAGGGAGTACAAGACATTCCCACCTTCTGTAATGAGCTTAGATTTATTTCAAGTGAATCTCTAATTTCTCTCAAATATATAGAGGATAATACTTAATCTCTGCTACTTTTTGGGATTGTACAGTTATTAGTTCATGAAAAATGCCCCTAGTTCAGTAAATATCACCCAATATGTTTTGTCTGTTTGATGAACAAGTAGAACCAAGTCATGATGAAATGGATGAGAAGCTGCACACTCAAAGGACTAGACTAGTGAAAAAAAAACAGCAGCAGCAATTTTATATTACTATTAGTCGGTGGCACCAGATAAGCAGAATGACATAGAGCCTTGGAGGCACCAAACATTTTCTCAGTTTTGTTAGCTTTCTCTTGTACTGTGTCTGTCTCTTTGTATTCTCAGTCTTCATTTCATTTTATATATGTTATTTCAAGATTTCTATAGATGTGAACTCTTCATGATCTCTACGTATCGGTTTTGCATCACAACTCAATACTCTTCAATTGGCTCTGAAGTTGCTTGTATCCCAAAAGTTTCTCTCTATCAATTTCGCAAGAATAAGGTCAGTTTTATTATCATTATCTTCTTCCTCAAGTTGAATTCTTCACTTTCAAAAGCAAGTCTTCCAAGTGGGGAAGAGAGAGAATGGAGAGAATGGAAAGAATGCTTTTTGAGGCAGCAGTTGAAGGGAGCGTAACTTCCTTGGTGGGATTGCTTCAAGATGATCCACTGATTCTTGATAGAGTTATTGTAAATTGTTTCAATGAGACACCTCTGCATGTAGCTGCAATGCTTGGACACACAGATTTTGTGAAGGAGATATTACGTAGAAAGCCTGAACTTGCCCGAGAAGTAAACTCACGACAATCCTCGCCTCTTCACTTGGCTTCTGCAAAAGGGTACGTAGAAATAGTACAAGCTTTGTTATCTGCTAATTCTGAGATGTGCCTGGCTGGTGACCGAGATGGTAGAAATCCTCTCCATCTTGCAGCCATTAAAGGCCAGGTTAATGTCTTGAAAGAGTTGGTTAAAGCCAGGCCGCATGCAGCTCGAGTCATTGTGGACTGTGGCGAGACCATTTTGCATTTGTGTGTGAATCACAATCAGTTGGAGGCTTTGAAGCTTTTGGTGGAGACTTTGGGTAGTCATGAGTTTGTGAATTATAAGGATGATGATGGAAACACTATTTTGCACCTAGCAGTGGCTGATAAACAAGTCGAGGTATGAAAAAAGTAACCTTCTTAATTAGTTTCATGTGGGCTAAGCTTTATATATATATAGACCATATAATAAAAATGAAAGTCAAGATAGTAAAAGAAAAAGATAATATACGCCTGTGTAACTGTTTAATTTATTGAATTTTGTTATTTTTCCAAAAATTTTTAGTTCTTATTACTTTTTAGTGCAGACTTAATATCATATTTAATCTTGGAAATTGTTATAAAACAAACATATAAAATAAAAATCAAGATTAGATTTTCTCACATCCCTCTTTTGTGATTCATCACTGCAATTTTCTCTTTTCTTCTCTACATTTTTCTTACACTAAGCTATCTTTAATTTTGGTAATTGGAAAAAGACAATTCATTCCTTCTCTCAACGCACATGAAATTTGAAGAGACCTCCTGAGTAGGCCTGGCAAAATGGGCGGGTTGTAAACGGGTCGGGTCATAAACGGGTTGAATTCATTTTTTACCCGAATTGATCGGGTTGAATACGGGTCGGATCATAAATAGGTCGGGTCGGGTCAACCTGGATTTAAACATTTCGATTTCAAATTCTTTTTGTCCCGATCAACGTAAGCTGACTGAAGATAACTTATTTTGATCTGTGTAAACTGATTCAAGGTATCGATCAATAAAAAATAAAAAATTCAAAATGATTGTTACTTTTTTGTTGACTTAAAAAAAAAAAAAAAGTACATGGCATAGAAAGCACAACAGAGCAAGGATGAAAAATAAATAAAACAGAAGCCTTTTTTTTATAAAAAGGGCTTTAACTTAGTCACTCTCATGAATTAATTGAGTTGCATTAAAAGTAGTTCTTTTTTTTTTAAAGAAAGGCCTTCAACACTATTAAAAAAATTACAAAAAAACTTGGAAGTAGGATGCATACAGAGGCAGAGTCAGAATTTTTTTTTTTATTTTGAGGAAGCTAAAAAGATTTTAAAAGAGAATTTAGGAAAGAATTATTTTTTCTGATATAAAATTTTCTTGAGGGGCTAGATTTACATATAATTCTTTTTTCTTTTGCAAAATTTAAAACAAAACTTTTTTCTTAAAAAAATTAGAAGTAAAAATTATAAAAAAAAATTTAAGAAATTTAGGGGGCTATAGCCCCCTAGCTCTTTATGTGGTTCCACCATTGAATGCATATCAATTATTCATGATTTATATATATATATATATATATATATATATATGTATATAAATTATACAACGTGAAAGGTAAGGTTTAAACTGTCTTTTATTCATAAAATTTAGAACTTCTCATTATATTGAAAATACTTATAAAAATTTTTTTGTTCAAAAAATTAGTGAGAAATGAGTTCAAGAAATAAGAACAGGAAAGTTTTCAAAATGAAATGAAAACTCTAATTTGGTTTTTTAATAAAAAAATATGATTAAATATAAGAAAGATATTATAGTCATTTTATATATATATATTCTTATATATATTTATATATATATATATCTATATATAAATGGAGATATATATATATATATATATATTCTTATACTATTTTATTATTTTCCATTCTCAACCGTCAAACACCCATATTCAACTCATATTAACCTGCTAAATTGACGGATTCCTTATTACCCAACCCGTTTATGACCCGCTAACTAAATGGACGGGTTGATAGTGGACGGGTTATGGCGGGTTGACGGATTTGGAACCGTTTTGCCAGGCCTACTCCTGAGTATAGCTAACTAAGTCATATCTTAGAGTACCTATGGTCGATTTCACCATTCACATAAGAATGTGCTGTTGCTTTAAAACAGTGTTATTGTGCCTCACAGTCCATCTCCATTCTCATTTTTTCAATTACATTCATTCATTTTATTAACATGTTATTTTTTAGGTGGCCAAATTGATTTAAAACTAATATTGGTTAAAAAATATATAATCATGTTGTGTAGACCATAGAGTTTTTGCTCACCAGTAGTGCAATCGACGTGAATGTAGTGAATGCAAATGGATTTACAGCAGCTGACGTTATAGCACAAAATCGAAGAGATGTGAAAGACAAAAACATCATAGAGTCCCTTAAGAGTGCTGGAGCTTTGTTAGGTAAAATTGAGTCTAAAATGACTACTAGGTTGAGTTGTGATACAGATTATAGAGTTTCATCGCCACATCCACTGGAGGAAGTGCGGGAGAAGTATCGTAAGAAGAAAGATTGGTTGGAAAAGACGAGGAGTGCGCTAATGGTGGTGGCGTCGCTAATCGCTACAATGGCTTTTCAAGTGGTTGCGAACCCTCCCGGTGGAGTTCGGCCAGATGAGTTCGAAGGAAATGATAATCCTGTATCAAGAGATCCACACCAAGCAGGAAATTCCTCATTGGCATCTATGGATCCAATGTCATATGACCAAATCATAATTTACAACACAACGGGCTTCGTTGCATCTTTGAGCATTATTTTATTGCTCATGAGTGGCCTTCCATTTAGGCGAAGGTTTCTTATTTGGATTTTGATGGTCATCATGTGGGTTGCAGTTACAGCCATGGCACTAACTTATCTTTCCATATTAACTTCTACTCTCCCAGACCAGACTACAATTGATGTCTCGGCTCTAATTATCATTATATGGATTGGTTTGATAGTCTTTCTTCTCGTGGCACACGCAATTCGCATACTTTTGAAGATGATAAGGAAATTAATAAAATTAGTGAGGAGGAAGAGGGGCGGGATTTCGACTATGATGAATCGCGCTGTTGTCTCTGCTATCGTTTAATAATGCATGTTTACATTTTATATGTACTGTCAGTGTCTGTTAGTTTTATCATCTTCTTTTTAAGTCATCACATTAATGCAAACATAATTATAATATGTATTAGCCCTATGTGCTATCAATTATCATGTTGTGAGTGCTTTGCCATTCACTTAAATTTTCCGTTTATGTAACAAGTACCAGATGTGGCAATATATACTTTTGGGTATTTCTGTAGCAAATACCAGCTTTTAGACTTGATGAGTTCTTTAGTTTTTGAATCTCTAATCTAACTACAACAATTATTCAATTAAAGAAGCTGCTAACACGGCAACAAATGTGGTTTTAGCCACCAAACTTACTTGTGACGCCACCAATATCTGAGCTAGAACTTAATAATCTAAGAATATACAATAGCAAACTAGAACATCATACACCAAATCCAGATGGAGATAACAGGTGAATCTAATAAGAACTTAATCTTGATTTGTGTATTTAAATAAAACTTATTTTCCAAATGTTGGAATCTGTACAATGGAACTTTTCGAGAAAAATAAAAATAAAAATTAAGGGTATTGAAAAAGAAGGGGAACTTGTAGTAACTTTACAGAACCCAGTTGATTCAAATAATTGCCAAACTGTCTATATCAAGATCATCAACGGTGAGCCAGTCATTTCACTCCTCACCTGCTGAATCTTTTTCTTCGCAAGTAGTTTGGCCTGTTTTCTGCCAGCCACCCTGAGTTCCTGCAATTTTATTGAGTTGAACCCGTTCATTTTCATCATTTGATCTGCTTCGAGAAGAATCCGTATTATCTTGTGCCAGCCTAAACCCCGGATAGTTTACCTAAGAAATCGTTATCATCATCTTCCAGGTCACTGAACGAAAAATCCTCCTCATTTCGAACCTGCTGCTTCTGGGCATCTACAGAAGCACATGTTTTAATATCTTCCTCATCTAACCGTATTCTCATGACCATCATTTTCCATCCCTCGTGCTGATTTTACAACCTCAGCCGAAATCTGCTTTGCATGAGAGCACTGTTGTCTCCTTGTGTGTAATTAACCTTATCACCCTCTTGAAATGAATTTAAAATCTCAGAAGCATCGACATGTGCATTCCTCTTGTTTTGCAGCTTCTTGAAGAGTATCTCCCTCGCATCAACAAGCTGCAAGAAAGTGAAACTTTTTTTAAATAAGATGCATTTATTTACAGTAATTTAAAATTCATAAGAATTTCCTTTCAACTGGCATATATAAATCTTGTTCCATGATATTGATCCATACTGTGGAAGATGTAATATTGGATAAAATGTAACCTTGAAGACATTTAAGAAAGCATCTTAGAAATACTGGATTAATACATGACTTGGACCATTCAGGCGGACATTCACATGACTAAAACAACGGAACATCTTATCTAAGAGGTAACAGCTTACACTATTTAGAAGCCAAAAAAATCAAATTCTTTTTCCATAAGTGCCCCACAAAAAAAATAAAAAAAATAAAAAAAAAGAAAGCTTCTTTTTCAACTACAAACCTTAACAAGCTTGGGAAGAAAAGTTTCAAAGGTCCCTCTCCACACCAATGATCAGGCCAAAATCTAATTCTATGGTTGCTCTCCACTATCAACTTCACATCCTTAGAGAACGCTTCCCATCCCTTCCATATGCTCTTCCAAATTCCCACACCATACCATGCTGGAACCTTCCTAGTGATCCAATTTTCCATACTTGTCTTCCACCACTCTTCTCCATATTCTGTTCCTTTCCTCCACAAATCTCTAGAGCCATTTACCAAGCAAGGCTTGATTAAACATGCCTAAGTTCCATTGTCCCAAGTCTGTGGCAAAATATGTGCATCAGACATAACAAAATCTGTGACAAAAGATGTCAAAACTCAGAAGCCAGCAGGCAGACCATTATATGCCATACATGTCTATTCATTTTAATGGCCAAATAAAAAAAGGTTCAAAAAAAAAAAAAAAGAGGATCGGAAAAAAGAAGTGAACCAATAATCTAAAATAGTGCTTATCACTGTGCCTTATATTCATAATTGTAAGACTTTGCAAAAGAGATGTAAAAGAGGTAAACAAATTCTACCCATTCCCTGGAAATAGGCATTGAAAACAAAAAAGGACGCCACTTTCTTACATTTTCAACTACTATAGAACTGTTATCAATATAGTACCATACTTTCCCTTATGCAAGTACAACAATAAAGGTATATCTTATATACCATTTGAAAAAGGAAACCATCCCCTCCACTATAAAAGTGCTTGAAACAAAATTCATCAAAGTCCTAGTCTTTTTATAATCATCATATTTCCAATCTCCCACCAATTCACTTGTTTGAAGAACCCACACAAACACCTATTTCCATATCATGAAGTTGATCCCAAGAACAAGGTTGCTATTGCATCTCCTCCACCACTCATCTTATGCAGTCCACCACCTTAGCTTTATCTTTTTATAAACCACATGCCTTCTCCAATTATACATGGTTCCGAACATCAATCCAACTTTGTCACTCAAACATGTTAAGTTGATGTTTGGGATGGCTTCCCCAAACACACAAAAGTATTGGCCAAGCTTGTTAATATTGATCCAGCATTATCGAAAATCAATTTCCACAAGTACAAAGCAAAGAAAATCCCATCCAACTTATTAGAAAGCTTTCTCTAGGATGAGATTAATGAAAACCAAACCTTTTCTTCCTTTCTTTAGCTCTTAAAAGTGGAGAATCTCTTTTATTATGATGATGCTATCACTTGTCAACCGACTCAAAAGGAAGTTGCTTTTGAATGAAAGTAACAGTTTGAAAAGAAGTGAGCTAAGCCTGCTGACAAGAATCTTGCAAATAATATTTCCTGAGCCATTATGAAGACTTAATGGCATGTATAGGGGAAAGGTCTTTGGATGGGGTAGTCTTGGGACACCAAGTGTAAGGATGGATCCCGTAGGGAAAGCATTGTTGATCAAGGTCAGGTCTAAGTTAACTACATCAACCCCATACATTCCAGAAGGCAGCTTCAAACATTTTAAACAACAAAGTTTTTCTTAGACTTGAAAGATATGAGGTTACCACAAAGTAATGACAATTTATGACAACCACTATAAACAAACCATGCCTTGTTCAAAGTAACATCATACCGTCAATCTAGTTTTAGCGGACTCATTTTGACAGGGTAGGTTAGGGCCTTAGGATCATCATGCAACTACGGTCCCACAGAGTGAGCCCATACCCAATGCTAAATTGCTCCACAGATTAAAAGATTTTCATTGTTTAACTCTCATTAAGTACCAAGGAATACAGTAGCATCTATTTTTAACTTACCCCCCCCCCCCCAACACAAAAAAAAAAAAACACCTTTACAGAAACCCAACTCTCTGTCCAAGTCGGGTGAAGAAATTCTAAAGAAAAAAGACACACATGCAGTCTCCAAACCGGTAACAAATGGACAAATGAACATCATAACCAAGTTTCCTACAGAAATTAGACATGTATGGACTATGCGGACAAGCAATAAAATTGCACAAAATATCTTATAAGACACAATACATAAGATAGATAAGGTTCATAAAAATTGCAATACTTATCCTTATGGCAGGCAATTTATATATATTGACAGTACTAATCTATTTGTGATTTACCAAGAAAAATCCAAAAACATATATGATTCAACTTTTTATGCTTCTAGATAGAACCCCTACTTTACATTCAATCAGATCAAAGAATTACACAATCTCTTCCAAGAAAAAAAATCAAAAAAGTCCCAACTCATAACTATCTATGCTAACAGTCCAGCCAATAACCATAATTCCATAACTCTATCATTGAAAATAAAAATGAAAGGAAAAAAAGTAGCATTCAGTTTGAAGAAAATAACAACATATAGTGTTTGTATATTTCTAATTATCAATACTCAAAACGAATATATAATTGCATAACTACACCCTGAAACAAGATAGAATAAACCCAGACAAATGCATTTTAATTTACAAACACACACACACACACACACATATATATATATATACGTATTATATTTATATATAAAAAGTAAATTAAGATTACCATTCTCTAGTGACGACGGAAAAACGGTCCAACACTCCGGCCGCAATGAAATCTCCTGAACGAAGCCAAGAACTTCCTGCGCTATCCCAGCGACTTCAGAGGTATCTTCGTCCTCATCGCCTTCATTAAACTATAGAAAGTTCAAAGCGAACCATAGACCAGACTTGAAGCTGCCGCCGATCTCGACGAGATCGTTTTTAATGCCAATAAATGCTTGCGAAGACAAGTCACTGGAGGAGTCGGAGTCAGAGGCAGAATGCGGCAGTGGTTCAGGAGGAGGGGTTAAGGAAGGCGAAGACACCGTGGAGTTGGCGGCCGATGGTTTGGCCGACCGCGGATAAATCCTATTTGACGCCACCGGCATGAGAGGGGCTGTGATCATCCGAGGATGGTATAGCGTTTTCCGGTGGGAGTGAGGGGTTTTGGTTGGATTGTGAGGATTTGAAAGGGTTTGGGAGAGAAATTGAGAGCCAAGAAGACATTTTTTTCTCCTCCTTTTTTTCAATTTGGAAGAGAGAGAACATTAAGATTTGAAAGAAGGATGATTTGAGAAGCACTTCTCTTCGAGTTCAGGCTCTGGACTTTTGTTTTTGCTTTTTCTTTTCCTGCATAATTTACTATTTTCTTGGAATTATGTATTTTACAAGGGTAAAGTTTTAATAAGTTTTAAACTCTTTAATTTGTTAATATTCTAAAATAATTTAGAGATAAAGAAGATAATAAATAACTTAAAATAAAGTAGAAAAAAAATAATTATTTTCAGCATATTTGAATATTTTGAAGAGGAAAGAGAGAAAAGTTATTACTATCTCTTTTTTAAATTGTTAATAAAAAAGAAAAAGGAAAAAAGAAAAAATGTATGTAAATTATTTTGACAATTACATCAATTTAATTATAATAATCTTAATTTTTAATAAATATATTTATGAGTATATTTGACATTTTAAAAAATTTATTAACTTAAGTTTCTTTGGGGAGGGATTGAAGAAGTAAATTTAAAAATTTTATTTTTCTTTCCTAATCTTCCTAAATCCTTTTTTTTTCTACCTCAACTATTTCTTTTCTCTACAAATCTTTACTAAAATTATATTTTTGTAAGTATATTTTACTAGATAATATTTTAATTATTTATTTAACGCACTAAAGATAAAAATCTCAAGTCCATATATGAATAGAAGATGTATCAGATTTAATTATTTATTAGATTTTCTTTTCCAATGAAATGAGCATTTATTTACAAATATATAATTTATAAACAAGTTTAATTTATTACTAAAAATCATTTGTACCGCCAATATTCTAAACTCATGATTGAAAATTAATTTCATATACCACACTTTCAATTCAAAACTGTAATATCTTTTATAAATATATATATATATATATATATATATATATATATAAAATGTTACTCGACTACTAAAGAATGAGGCCATACAACACTCGCTCATCAGTTGAATTAAGATTAACTTTGCAACCAACCAGCTATTTGCTACATTGCTTTTGTTTTGACGCTTCATCCAATTTGGACATGTTCCTCATCCTTTCCCTCTTCTACATGGAATGCACATACTATATGGTGACATAATGTGTTGTCAAATCAAACAACAAACAGAAAATTGAAAAACAACAAACTAAAGATCAACGATCATAGATAAACACAATATTTACGTGACTAGACTAAAAAAAGATAATAATTAGAAAGTGAGTCACAAAATCCTCTCTCAAAAATAATAGACAAACTTCTATTGCTCTGGCTCATATTTTTTCCCCAAAGCATACAGTATATATGAGTTTCAAACCTTAAAATATGACAAAATTGTCAAAACTAGGAACTTGATTCAAGCCAAAACAATTGGGAATGTCATATCTTCAAACCATGTACAACCCAAGAGTCGCTAATCAAATATTCGAATCAATAATACATAAATCTGTTAACAACAATCACAAGAATTACATATTGTTTTGACATATCATAATTAACCAAAAAATAAATTTGAGGGAAAAAAAAGAATAACAAGAAATGAAATGAAATTCCTGCTTGAGCATCTGAAACAACAGATAAGCAGGGTAAAAGAATTCATGTCGTCCCGCAAACATTATTACCAACCGCTCCACCTCTATATGAATGATTAATGCTTCCATGCCCTTCCCGTTCCTAATTTTATTAAACAAATAATCTCATCCTAGCTCCTGAAATTACACAACATATGATACAAATCTGCCATCCTTCAAATCTCCCCAATCTTGAAATCCAAAACTATACCTCCCCTTCTTTTCTTTCCTTGTGTTTCCAGAAAAATATGTTCTTTTTGTGTAGCCTAAATGAGGCCTGTATATGGGTTGTAGGCTTGAACGGGTATACCTGAACCGTAGGGGTGTACACTGGCTCCATGTGGGTTGCCGAAAGGATTTAAAGTCTGTTGTTGTTGTGGGGCCATCATCATCATCTGCTGTTGCTGCTGCAACATGAAAGCCTGCTGCTGGTTGGCCATGGCTGCCATTTGCACTGAAGGTGGAGCAGCCATACCATTGGAGGCAAAGAATGGGTCTTGTGCTGATTGTGGCATCATGGGAGCCATTGGGACTGGCTCCCATGGGTTGTAGTTCACATTCTGGTTGCTTCTTCTGATTGCATCATCGTACAGGCTGTCTAATGTAAGTTTGTCTAGCCCTCCCGCCTTAATTTTTCACAATTTGAAAGGCATCAGTGTAAAGCATAAATAATTAGTATTAAATTTTCCTCCCCTTAGCACAACGGCAATAGTATCTGTGAGAGTACTAAACACATTGGCATACATATACAATACATACATGGCAAGGGGAGTGAGGAAGATAATCTTTTGTTAAATGACAAAACATGCGAAAGATAATTGCACCACAACCATGGCATCCTTGATATCCAAAACAAATCTATTTAAAAACATATAGAAAATAATAGCAGAATAAAGGATATATACCAGTCTGCTACCAGCAGTGGCACTCTCATTTGAGCTGGGGACAGTTACAAGTGCCAATTCCCAGCCTGTGGTTCCATTTGCAGGAGTTGGACCAGCAGGAGTTGGTTGGTCAGCTGCAACTCCCACCACCATAAAATAAATAAATAAAACATCAGAGGTGAGAATGGTATAAGCTATCGCATCATTTAGATTCTTTAAAAAACTTACCAACTGGTACAATAGCCAAAGCCAGAGCATTTTTCTCATCTAATTCTGAAGCATCCGGGATAGGATCGTTCAAGCCCTAGCCAAGAAGAAACACAGTTAATAAGGCTACATGGGTTCGGTTAAACAAAAAATTCAGCTGAATATTCATTCAATGAATGAGAAAGATTCCAAAAATTACCAGCAGATCAGGTGTTTCCACCTTAACTGGAGCTTCCACCTTAACTGGTTCCGGTTCAGGTGGTGGTGAAGGTGATTTTGGGCGTGCCTCCTGCACCTCTTGAGTTTTTTTGTAATCTATGGCTAAGATTATCTTGGGAGCAGAATTTTTATCATCAAACTGCTTTGTTGAAAATAAACAATTAAAGGAAACTGTGGCCAGTTTAAGTAGTTGATCCCAACTCCAGATAAAAATAATATTTTCAATGCCAAAAAAAAAATGAAATTTTTCAAAAGAAATTCAGAAATTGAAGATATTATAGTGACAACATGTGGTCTCCCCCAATAATCACAGAAGTATATAGATAATGGGGGTAAAATGAAAAACTTCCTGAATGATGATTCAATGGACATAATAATGGGAAAATTTGGCGAAAAAATCAACAGGGAACTTTATCCAGTGCAAACATTCATATTTTTAATTAATTTTATTGTCTGATCTGCACAAATGGGTTACTTTTGTTGAAAGAAAATTGTTTTGAACATACCCGGATGGGATACAACTTTTAAGAACATATGGATCATTACATTTGCTGAACTATTATGGAGTTGATAATGGCTTAATATGTAAGCAAGCCGGGACCATGGGTGAGAAAATTAAAATATTCTGCTAGGTTGAATAAGCCGATACCAACAAAACTTTTTATTGTTGCAATTCTTAAACGGAACTTACATATGACACGATACGGACATGCAGGACACGAATACGTAAGTAAAACATTGAATATATATATATATATATATATATATATATAGTATTTTAAAAAAATTTATATGACCATATAATTAAAACTTGACATTATTTTAATCAAAATTAGCATAAAAAAATACAAATCGCAACAATATAACTAAGATATCAAAATAACAAATTCATTATGTAAAAATTCAAAAACTTTTTCATTTAATTATCAGTATCCATTATTCAAGTTTCAAAGCAAATTTATTAATAACTACAAAGATCATATATATGCATACATAAAAGCCCAAAAAAAAAAAAAGGAAAAGAGGAGAAAAAAGAAGAAAAGAGGAAAAGATCCAAAAAAAAAAAAAGTGTCCAAAAGGTGTTTGGGTTGTGCCTATATTGTGTCCGAAATTCATAATAAAATTGGACACTTTTTTTGCATGTCCACGGTGTGTCTAAATGCATCCGTATCCGAGATGGATACGTAAGCCAAAATATAGTGTCTGTGATTCATAGGTTGCACTCTAAGAAAAATTTGAAAAATGTATTATAGCTACTAATAATCGGTCATATTAGACATTCTTTTGCTTTCCTTTCCAATAAGAAAAATAATAACGGCATATATGACTCTACTCATATATCACATGCTTCCTAATTCAAAATAGAAACGAGTTTAATAAAGAGAACTTTCATACAATCATACCTGATCTTTGCGAAATGTTGAACCTCGTGGAGCTTCTCTAACATACTCTTCCATGGCTTGTAGAAATGATGCAGGAGCCTTCGTAATCAATCAACGGATAATCATCAAAACTAATTTGAGAATAAAAAATGAAAAACCCTAACAAATTAAAGTCTGTTACTGAAAGCACCTAAAGAGAAATTCCAAACCTGCTCAATCTTGATGAATCTTTCTCCACGTCCTATGTCAAGAGTTTTACATATTTCATAAAACTCTGAAAGTCTCTCCGCCTGAAAATAAGCTCATAATTTAAGATATCTACCCATGAGAACAGAAAAACTCTCCCCCTACAAAAAGATAGGCCAGATGGCTATAAGGAAAGGCATAAAGAGAAAGAAATCACCTGTTGCCCTGCCCTCCGGTATATATCCAAAGCCTTGAGAGCATCATGGCGTTGCATCTCGAAGAACTGCCACAATCCAGGTTACAGTATGTAAATGATTTTCTGGTTAACCAAACTTATCCTTCAAAAAGCCAAAATCACCTGCCTACCTTGTCAACCAAATTAACTGTACCGTCACTTATGGCATTATAAATTTTAATGCTTTCAGAAGCAACCTGTTTAAAATAATAATGATGATCAGGACATCAAAATGGTATCTTCAAATTACATTGCTTCAAGTAACATCATGGACAAAGCAAATGTTTAGAAACTTTACTTACCATTGAAAGTGCTAACTGAATCACAAAATTATGAACTGCTGCTCCTTGTGGCTGCATTTAAGTTTCATGATGGGGCCCACCAATTAATATTAAAACCAGAAAGCATTGTGTTCCCATAACTCAACTTGATTTAGCTGAGTGCATCATAGAAGTACCTGGCAACCAAGAACGCGATATAGAAGTTGCTGCAAAGCTGGTAACTGCTCAAGCAATTCAGGAGTGTCCAGATCTTTAGTTCTCTGCACCACAATTTGCATCTAAGAATTATCCTGATAATCAATGCTGTAACCAGATCACAGAGATAGAATTCCAATTTATACACAAGTATACAGTGCAAGGAAGAAAGAGGTAGAGCTTGATTCCCAACATTCTCCCTCACATTAAGTGAATAAGGATCCAAAATCAATAGCTCCATTACCCAGCATTGGTCCCACCACAGGGGTGTTGGGACGGAATGGCTACTTGAGGACACAAAATTAACCAAAACAAAAACATCATTTGAGTACTTGAAGACAAAAGTTTAATAGGGAGAAAGCTACTGCAGGGGAGATAAGGTTTAAGTAAGGTAAGAGATTAGAGAGCCGTCAGAACAACTTGATGACATTGTAGTGTCTTGCAACTAACCTAGAACCATAGCAAGGTAATGGGTAGTATTGTTGCAATTGTGGGCAACAAAGATAACAAGACTCAAAACAGACTGTGCAAATAATTTCCCCACCTTAATTGGTTCAATAGTAAATTTGACTATTATAGCTCATCAAAATGTGTGCAGACAACAATTCTTTTTTGGCTGCATGGAACCCTCAAAGAAAATTAAATTTCTTAACAGAATTGTAAAGATGCCAAACCAAAAGATAGATTAAAAACGGTATGATTAGTAAAAGATATTTTTCTTACAGGACGGTCCGTCTCAATGTCGTACTTCAAGATACGAAAACACTCCAGCCTCTCCTCCAAAAATAAAGCATAAGAGCGAACCCAGGCAGAATAATCCCATGCTGAGAAGCAGGAAACAAATTTCATGAACAAAGAAGTCACCTTTTAAGTCCAGTGGACTCAAACCACATACACACACACAGAGAGAAAGAGTACCATTTGGACCGGAATCATCTTTGAAATGAGCCAAGTTGAGCATATGGCTTCTGCTCCTGCCATAATTTATAAGTTCTTCATGGAATGTGGGGTCCACTTCCCTCAAAGCGCGATGAATAACAATTAAAGTTTTCAATGCAACCTAAACATTAGAAGACAGTCACCCAAAATCCAATGCACATGTCACCAATAATTCATGATCAATAGTTGACAATCTAATAAACCACATATTAGCTAATACAGGAAAACAAATAAATTCCAATAGAATTATTGCATCATCATAACACTCAAGAGTCAATACTAAAATCACACAATAAAGCGGACAGTATAAGAAGATTAATAAAATGGCAGATGAGAGAATGGTTAATTCTGTTCCACTTATAAAGTGGATAACCAAAAGATGAGATACGTCTTTCCTTCTCTAATATGGAAAGCATAATATAATAATAAATATAGCCAGTAGACTTAAACACAGATGACTGTTGAGTTGAACGGCAAGTACATTTAAACTAATAAAAGAAATTACGTGAACATAGAGAGGAGAAAAAGAATATTTTACTTGTACACTCTAATTCTGGGTAATGTTTTGTTCTTATAAAATCTAATGACCTAGAAAAAAATTATCTGCAATCAAGTCCTGATTCTGATTGCTAAGTTACCAGTGCTTGATAGCAGCCTTTTCAACCAGTGCATGTTTCCACTACTAAAGATAAGCAAGCATCTTGGTAGGAAAGAAGTACCCTTTATCTTATATACTAAACTTTCATAGCTAGATTATACACAAGTTTTATCAGCTACCAATGCCAATTTAAGCAGATACGCAGGACCCAAACACTTGTCAGTGTGAAATACTAGGCAGCCCTAAAAAAAGGCTTATAATCTCTATAGAAGGCACATAGTCCATAAATTTAATATTCTACTTCCAACCCCTTGTGTGCGCACAGGAGTTGGGGGGGGGGGGGGGTGTGTGGAATTATTTTCTAGTATTGAAACACTAGATGAAGCACTGCTTCAAATTCTCTCACTTACCATGTCTTACTGACCTCAGACACACACACATATATAAATATGCTAACTTAAGCTCTCCCAAAGTCTCATAACACTATGCATTTATTGATATTGAATTAGGAAAGTCCTCAAAAGAGTATGTCTTCAATGTGGCACTCAATGTTTGTTTTACTTCAGGTCATAAAGGATTATTTCATAAAGTGGGTTATCAAATATTGTTGGTGCCTAACATACCGCCCAATTATGTGTTTTGGACAATCGTCTAGCAAGGGCATGTATGCAGTATGCAACATCAGCTCGCGGCCTCGTAGCTGAAATAGAAGCAAAAATAGCTGCAAAGAAAAACCAAAAACTTCTGTCAGGTCCCCATTCTAGATGCGGGTTTTTTTTTTTTTTCCCTGGTAAGTTAAATACAGATTAAAAATAGAACAGCACAAAATTAAATGGAGAGAAACACAGATGACATGCCCATCATAATAAATGCCATTTACGTTTCAAGAGAATACCCACCTCTTATGTGTCTTTCTTTTGCTGGGCGCTCAACATGATTTGTGGCCTTTACAATGTTAATGTCCAATTCCTTCAATATTCAAAAGCCATAAAGGAAGATGAGAAACGTCCACAATTGCAAGAACAATTTGAGAATCCCAAAATTGTTCCCAAATTTCATACCTTGTAATCACTGTTCACTTTAGCCAAGCTGACAGTGGTAGTATCTTTAATGGCTCCGAGTGCTTTCCTCAAACTCTTCTGTGTACCCCCTCCTGACATTCTCTCTCTCAATCACAAAATTCTATACAAGGCCCAACAAATAAATAATGTTAGCTTCATTAAACGAATCTCAATTCACCAAAAACAAAATAAATTATTCTTCAAAATTGATGTGAAGAAGTTCCCAAAAAAAAAAAAAAAAACATACATAAAAGTTTCATTCAACCATGAAAGCCCCTCATACCTATGCTAATAATTGGAGTTTCTTTTACCTTAAAAGGCTTAAATTCAGAAACCATGTGAAAACTCTTGAAATATGAAATTACATCAAGCTGATTTAAATAATTCATTTGAATACCATCCTGAATCTAGATTACAAAGTTAACACCAAAACAAGATTCTCATTAATACTCTGAAGCTGACTGAATTATCATCAGCAATCAATAGCTTGTTTATTTTATGTATGTCCGTCGATATATCTACACACTATGTATATTATATACGAAAATCAACACATGAAGTCCTGAATTTCACCGAATAAGATTCGGCACAAAAAGAAGAAAAAAAAAATCTTAGATGCTGATTGAAATCAAAACAGCATAGAAACACTAAATCAGCATACATATAGAGATTAAAACACAAAACTAATAACAACAACAATTAAAAGTATAGAGGCAAAATAAAGCAATATCAAAATCAAGCTGAACATTGATATTAAATTAAAAACACCATACGAACTCATAATCAAAGATCTAAACAATTATAGCACAAACAATGCGAAATACAATCAATTCTACATTTATATCAACCGTTTAAGCTCGATATTAAAGGAAACACAAAAAGCACCGAATCATAAATAGATCAGAAAACTCGACTCACCTGGACCAAATTTGTGAATACAGAAAGAGAAATTGAGTAGAGAGAGAAACAGAGAAGAGAGATGAATAGCACACAGAGAGAGGCGTCGCCCGAGTCTGGTCTGAGACGAAGAAAAGTCGCCGATAATGAATTTGTTTTGGTTGGCCGTCGGCATCATGGACATTATTTTATATATAACATACTGTATATAAATATAATATATAGATATAGTACTTTCATTATATAATTCTGAATCTACTGTTTCTATAAATATATATATATATATGTAATCAATATATTTACTCTCTCTCTTACCCTTGTTTCTCTCTCTTACGTGACTCCGATATTGTGTCAGAATACGGAAGTCGTACGGTGTACCCTATCGAAGTGAAGTTAAGCGAGAAATGTAGACCGTTGGATGTGGAGATGAGAAGACGGGACCTGAGAGTTATTGAGATCGAGTGGTCACTGTTTGCGGTAAGTAGTAAGACAAATGCAGTTTTGTTTGTATTGGAATTTGGAACTTCGTAATTTTCCTCAAAACAGTAAATGGCTTTAAAACTACTCGTGGTGATCGGAAAGAAGAGAGAGAAAGTCGGTTCGGAGTTAAAAAAAGAAGAAGATAATTTTGTTATTTTGAATTTTTTTAGAAAAAAGTGATATATTAAAAAATAATTAAAATAAATTATACTAACATCTCTTTTAATTTTTTTATATTACATTAAAATTTTTAATTTCTAAAATTATAATGAGTTTTCTTATTTTACTTGACAAATTCATGTTTTTCTTTCTACATAAATTTTTTTCAAAATAGTAAAATTATTTTTTTATATTAAATGAAAATAAGTTATTTATCTTAAGTTAAAAAATAAAAAGTTCTTAGAAAAAAGGTTTAAAAAATTAATCAAAATTGAAAAAAAAAATAAAATGAACAAGTTTTTTTTTTTAAAAAAATATTTGACTAAAAAAAATATTTATAATTTGTCAAGTAAAATAGAGAATTTCAGTGTAATTTAAAAAATTTTAAAAAAAATCAAGATAATTATCAAAAATCATAAGATAGCACAAAAAATGATTGTATGGTCCAAAGATAATACACTAGGTTCATTATGACTTATCACGTATATAACATGTTAGATCTTTAAGAACTAAGAAAATAATTTTGTATATATATATATATATAAAATAAATTTCTTATGATTGCTCTTTGATTATATAACACTTCATCATTAGTCAAGACTATTAACTTAATTAATGTTTCAGAAATTTATAATTATTTCTCTAGTTCATAATTTATTGAGATAATTTGAACCTCTTTCCATTTAATTACGTTCCAACCACTAATTTATCACATGAAATGTATATTTATCTTATACTTGATTTAAATAAATAATTATTTGATATTTATGTGATTGCATAAATAATAAATTTTAATAAAAATATATTATTTTATTAGGAGAATATTTGTTTTCACTTAGTTTAGAGCAAAATATACCATAAAAGACAATACATGTTTAAAATTAAGTAAGATGAATCTTTCTCTGAATACATATTTTAATCATAATTTTTCATGTGAATAATATATATTTTTTAATTTTAATTTTAAATAAAAATAAATAATCACATAATATTCATGTGACTATTTTGCTTACGTGCCTTTTATTAATTTAAAGTGACATTTCTTTTACAAAAGGATAATATTTATTTCAAAATAAATATAATGAATCTTTTTTTAATATTTTTTTGATACACAATAAGTGAGAAATTAAATTTAAGAATAATTATACTTACTTCTCTTAAGATTTCTGACAATTGCATCAATTACTTTTGAAATAATACTGTCTCCTATTAGATGATGTCGAGTTAAAGGTGTTAATAGCAAATGTTAAGTTACCAAAATACCCATAGTTATAAAATAATAATATTATATCAAAAAGCTGTTTGAAGGGGAGGTAAGTGTAACATGTAACATTTAAATAGAAGGGTAAAGTCACTGCTGTTTGTAGTTTCTTTTATAGACAAAAGTGCCATTGGATTTTTTTTTTATGATATTACGAAAGTGAGTGGGCCTAAGTTGGGATATGATCTTAATCTGATTGTTGGGATCACCGAATTATTACCTTCTAACATTTTATGAGATTATTTATATAAATTTATAGATTTAATTATCTCAACAATTAGATAATAAATTACGTATGTATATATATTATACTATTTTAAATATGATCTTAATATGATTGTTGGGATCATCGAATAATTGTTCATATTTATTAACTATGTAGATTCAATTTTTTGGTTACAAAATGATATTTCTTACAAAAAAAATTTATTAAGAGATATAGATTGTTTCTTGCATTGAAAAAACTTTCTTAAGACATGTTTTGAATGTATGGGCATAAGTCCGATTTATTGTATTTAAATTTGAACAAATTGTAGGACATTAGGCCTTGGGCCATTTTGAAATGTATGGGCTTAAGACCAAATGAATGCATGATGTCGTGGTTTAATGTATATTATATGGATATGTTGGATCTAGTTGATACATGTTTAAATTTGATGAACTTGTGGCCACCGAGTAAGGGTGAATTGTTTGTGGATTTATACATTTGGATGCTTGTGAAAATTAGGTGGGAAAACACTTGAAAAAACAAAGGAGGTTATGTCCAAATTTTCAAAAAAATAAGGCATTAGATAAGTGTGTAAAACACCCTTGAAATGCGTGAAAAAAATGCTTAGAATGGTGGCTTATAAACTAGGGAAAAGTGGGTTGAAAATGGGTGAAAACTGGCTTGAAAAACTTGGAAAAAAATTTAGAAATAGAAAGAATTAGGTTGCAGCCATGAACAGTAAACCTGAAAAAAATCAGATTTTAGCTTGCAGTAACTGCCCCAGCCGCGTGCGCACTAGCCCCTGCGCCTTAGGCCGCCATGCCCCACTCGCGTCGCGTGCTGCCTGCCTGCTGCCCCCCCCTGCACGCCCTGTTGCGTGCCCACTGCTTGGCGCTGCTGTGTGGCCCTGCTGCCCAGTCACTTGACGCTATCCTTTTGGTCACCTTTTTGTGTCATTTTTGGGATACCTTTTAAGCTATATTGGGGCATTATTTTGGGCCATTTTGGCAAATTTTTAGGCCATGTTTGGCCCCCATTATGGGTTAGTTTTAGTGACTTTTTTGGGCCATGTTTGGCCATTAATATGGGACTATGTTAGGCCCCTCTCCCTTAGACAATTTCTGGTGGGTTTCTTGACCCTTTTGTGGACCACACCTTAGAACATTTTGGGGCCCTATTGGGCCATCGTTCCAGGGCAATTTTTTTGAAATATTTTGAGAACATTTTGGGAACTATTTTTTAATATGACTTAAACTAAATTGGGCATTAATTGTAAGGAGTACTTGAGCTATGTTGGGGGACCATTTTGAGTTAAATTGAATGACGAGTCTTCATTTAAATTTTTAAGGAAAACTTGAGGGAATAATGAGGGAGATTTCAATTAAAGCTATTTAATTATCTTTTATTAATTTCTTTTAATTTGTGTTCCCTCGCGCCCCAGGTTGCGAAAATTTGGGACGTGACATAGATTCTGTGAATACATGTTAAAGTCTTTAGTAATCGAGTGATATCTCGTACATCTTCTTATGAAAGATAGTATGAATCTACCCTTTAGCTTGGATCTCACCGCCCCAAAATTTTCAATTTTTTTTTTAACATTTAGATTTTTTCTCTAAACTTTGAAAGTAAAGAATTTCCTTCCAAAATGTGCAAAAATAGAAAAATTACATGTAAATTTTCTTTAATTTTTGAAACTAATTTTTTCCCTTAAAATCCTCCGCCCCAACTTGGAAAAAAAAAATTCCCTCCTAAATTTTTTTTTAAAAACATCTAACCCCCTTTATTTTCCATTTTTTTTCCTGATTCCTTCCTTGATGGGAGTGATCATGGTTTTAAGTTCCTTAAATAGAGCATGTGGTAGTTTATTAATTTACAAGTAAGGACTGAACTTATTACTCCTAGAGCTCATATTTACAAGACTCTTGTGAATTTTTTTTTTTTGGTAAATAGTACTTGGAATACTTAGTTAACATTGCAAAAAAAAAAATCCTGTTTCAAGTGTGTTAGCAACCAAGACAGATTAAATTCCTTTAAGACAATACTTAGCTCTAGGTAAAAGGAATCTCTTTTTATCAAGGTACATGTCACAACCTTAAGCTGTTATGTATATAATTACATGAATATCATGTGACTATTTAATTTTAATTGAAAAATAAAAAAATAAATGTATATTACGTACGTGACATATTATAATTAAAACACATATCCGAAATGAAGGAAGTTACTCTTATATAGCTTGGAGCTAAAAATTATTCTTCTTCTAAATGTCTTCAAGAATTTACAACATAAGTGGATAGTATATCAAAATACAATCTTATTTGGGCCAGACCAGAACCACAATCGGGTTGGATGAGTAGATGTTGAAAATTTTTCATGTAGACCATTCAAATTCTTAAGAAGGGGGATTTTTGGTGGGCCGTGGAAAAGGATTTTGAGCCACCCGGCCTGTTCGAACCTAGGCCGGGGCAGGCTAAGCTACTGCAGGCCCTAGGCCTAAGTTACTATTGGACAGGGCCCAACCAAATTGGGTCAGAATAAAACTTGACTTGGGGACTAATTTCTAGATTCATGGGCCATTTTTACTTTTTTATTGGATACTCGTATCATTTAGGTAAGAGTAACTTTCTACATGTCACAATTTTAATTTATCATGTATTTAATAATATAAATATTATTTAATTATTTCATTTTAACTAAAAATAATAAAAAGTATATGTGTATTACATACATGCAAGGGTGGAGCCAAGATTTTTTTTTTTCGAGGGGCTAAAAAAAATTTTGAAGGAAATTTTAGTGAAAAAATTTTGGAGTGAGAAGTGAGAGAATTAAAATAAAAATTTTGTGTTGGGTTGAATTTTTAGGGTAAAAAATGTGAAATAAAGAGTAAAAATTGGATTATGCTAAAGTTTTGGGATAGACTATTTGAAAAATGTCAAAATTTCACATATAATTTTTTTTTTTTGCCAAATTTTATCCTTGCATATATGACATATTATGATTAAAATACACACTCAGATTATAGTGGGCATAAAAAGCATTATATATACGAATCAATAAGTCTTTTTTATTCTAAAATAAATGATAAAATTTTTCACAAGATATAATGATTTAAAGTTAATTGTAGAAAAAGAAAATGGAACTATTGGGATTGTGTAAGGAGAGAGAAATTTCTAAGCAGGGCAGGAAATGGGTGGAATCCAAAATGAATAATGTGATGGTCTAATTTAATTTTCATTTGTTTTGTAGAATCAAAATGATCAAAATCAATTTAATCTTCCTTCATGTTTTGTAGATTTTAATTTAGAAAATTTTGTTTGAGTTTAATGGTTCATATCAAATTTAACATTCTAATTATGATTTAGAAAAAAAAAAAAAAAAAAACCCTTTTGTGTTGTCTTTTTTTTAAAAAAAAAAAATTGTTTTTTTACATATTAAACATTTCATTTAATTATTGAATTGCAAGAAGTCTTCAATTTATTCATACAACATGACATATACATTACCTCCAAATCAATGATGGGATAAAACATACTCATAAATGAAATTGGAAAGTAGGCTTTGGAAGTAGGTGTTGAAGTAGAGAAAAGCAATGGAACCTAGGAATGAGACAACATATGCTCCTCCGAAACTCCATAAACATATCACTTTGAATAAGTCATTTTCCTCGTGATCTGAAGATGGCAGCAACACTAGTGGCAATGCTCCAGTGGTGGTGCAGTTTCTCTCTAATGGTGGTCCACAAAGAAAAGGGTTACCTTCATAGCTGCTTTGGTCGAATGTTGCAAACAGAGCCTTGCTCTCTGGTGTTTTACCAGATAAATTGTTGCAAGCCACTTTGAAGACTGACAAGAAAGCTAGCTCTATCAATTGTGGGGGAATCTGGCCACTCAATCTATTGTGGGAGAGGTCCAAACTTTCAATATTCTTCAAGCCTGAAAATGTTTTTGGAATTGATCCATTAAAATGATTGTATGAAAAGTTCAATGTATGAATGCTACTTAAATTTCCAATCTCAGGAGGAATTGAACTTGTCAATTTGTTTGAAGAAAGATCCATCCCGGACATGAAATACAAAATGTTCCCACTGTATGATTCTGACCTACTCTTACTTAAAAATTCCACTTCCTTTTTTTCATGTAATATAAGATCCAAAATATAACCATAGACTTCATCTCCAACAATAAATTGAAATAAGGGACGACGATTTCCATAAGAATAATCGCTAGTGATAAATGTGTCATCCAAAGCACCTTTCATCCCATATGACATGTTATTCAAGCATGAAGGTATTGGTCCAAAAAGATTATTGTGAGAAAGGTCTATTATGCGAATCTTGTCAAGCTGACACAATTCAAATGGAATGGTACCATCAAGGTTATTTCCTTTCAACAAAAGAATCCTCAAACTCGAGAGTGAGCTCATCCAACTAGGAATTCCTCCGGATAAATTGTTATTTCTCATATCCAATGTCACAAGTGACAGAGATCTAGATATAACATTCGGTATTGGACCTGTGTATCCATTCCTTTCCAAATGTAAATACCTTAGCCTTGATAGATTCAAACACAAGGGCATGGGGTGAATAAAATTGTTCCAAGAAAGGTCCAAAAACTTGAGTTCATGTAGTTTGCAGAAGCCCATTAGTATAGGACCTTCCAAAGAATTTTTGGACAAGATGAGTGAACTCAATTCTGGAAAGTTTCCAATCCAATGAGGAATTCTACCTGAGATTTTGTTGTTGCTTAAATCCAACGATATTAACTTGGAGCTATGCATAAGCGCAGGTGAGATCTCCCCTGAGAAGTGATTGTTGTCCAAATACATATATTGTAGGCTTGTGAGGTTTGATTTTGTAGAAAGAAATTGGCCTTGCAAACTATTATTTGATAGCTTCAAATATCTTAATGAGAAGCAACCCATAAGAAAATTCATTGGAAGTTGTCCAGAGAAATTATTGCTTGACAAGTCCAACGTCTGTAACATTGTCATATTTCCGACTGAAGTAGGAATGCTACCTTGCAATTCATTTCCAGACATGTTTAAAGAAATCAAATTTGGAAGAATAGTAGCTATGTAAGATGGAACCTCTCATTGGAAATGATTCATGGAGACATCAAACCAAGTCATGTTAAGATTTTCAGAATTCAAACGCATGTCTAGACGACCAAACAAGGAGTTATTTGTAAGACTGAGGAATTTCAATCTTGTATTATTCTGTAATAACCAAGTTGGGACCTTTCCTATCATCTTGTTGTGGCTGACGTCAATCATTCTCAAGTTATGTTGTTTTAAAAGAAAGCTAGGTATATCACCAGTAGGCTCATTGAGTATACAATTGGATAAACGAAAGAATTTCAATTGAAATGGAGGTGACCAAGGTGTATTTTCTGTCTCTACCTTGAAATGATTGTTCCAAGTAGTAAGATCCAATATTTCAAGTTTAGAACTATTAACAAATGAACTAAATGAGAACAAACCTTGGAAATAGTTATCAGAAAGAGAAACAGACTCGAGTGAATAGAGACTAGGAAAGAAAGTTGAAGGAATGGTTCCTACGAAATTATTCTCAGAAAGGTCAAGGACACGGAGGGATGTCAAATTACTGAGACATGAAGGCATACAAGGGTTATTTATAGCAACAATGAAAAGGGTATCCATATGGGTCACAGTAAAGGACATTTTGTGAAAAATACTTTGAAAATAATATGCAATTTCATGTCCAGTTGTCCAACAACTTAACCCTCAAAATGTAGTTGTCCAACAAATTATATAATAATATATAGGAGTATGTCAACTGACAGCCAACATCCTTTGATCACCCCACACACACACACACACACACACACACACATATATATGTATTATCTTACCAATAAACTGCATGATTAATGTATATTCTATTTCAATAATATATTGTAAGATTCTCAACTCTATCAAAGCATGGGAATTCTATGGGTTAATGATAATATTATATTGACAATCCTAGCTATGCAACCATGCTGAGATCATTCATTGAACAATCTTAATCCGTGAATGAGTTTAATTAATTTTTAAAGTCAATAAATTTTACTAGGGCAGCAAAACTTATTTCTTTTATTTCATGCTGTAATCTATGAATATCTTTTGATCATCTTAATGTTTCTTGAATTGAAAATGTAGACATTAGCATTAGTCTGTTAATGTAAACAGTGAAACATACTTGAAACAGAAGTGAGATGCCCTCATATTACATGTGTCACGTCGAGGAGCTACTGAACGAAATAAAAGAAAAGAAAAGAAATGACAATCCAGTAAATTTAATTGAAATATTCCTTATTATTCTTCATATTTTTCTCCCAAGATTAAAATTAAATGCTTGCCCCAATTAATGCTCCAATCAATTTAAACCATGTTTAAAAATGACCCTTAAAATAGCCTTAAAGTATCTCCAAAAATCCCCCTAAAGTGATGTCTCGGATGATCCTAAAATGTCCTGGTACATGGTCAAAAGATAGTCAAATATCAGCCCAAAGTTAGCCCTAGTGGATGGCCAAACATGGCCTTGAAATCTAAGTCACAACATGGCCAAAACATGGCCCACAAAGGTCCCTAAAACAGCTCAAAATGGGACCCAAACATGGCCCAAAATAGTGTCCAAATATAACCCAAAAGGCGTCCCAAGAATAGATAAAAAAAGGTGGCCAAAAGGGTGGTGAAACAGGGGTGGACAACAGGGTGTCATTGCAGGTGGGACAGCAGGGCGCGCGGGGCAGGCAGCGCGCGCGTGCAGGCGGCTGGGGGCTGGTCAAGCACTGTAGCGACTGTAAGCTACTTTTCTGGTTTTCTGATTTTCGAAAAATTTACTATTCATGACTGCATTTTACAATTTTTAAATTTTTTCTCCAAGTTTTTCAAGCCCCTTTTTGCCCATGTTCAGCCCAAATTCCCTAGCTTCTAAGCCCCCATTTTACGCATTTTTTTTCACCCATTTCAAGGGTGTTTTGCATGCTTAATTTCTCACTTTAATTTACCAAGATTTGGACATAGTTTCCTTTGTTTCTTTAAGTGTTTTCCCACCTAACTTTCACAACCCACATGAATATAAACTCATCATCAATCCACCCTCACTCAGTGGCCACAAACCCATCAATTCAACGTACATCTCCCATCTCCAACACATCCATGTAAAATACAATTAAACCATGGTCATCATGCATTCATTTGGGGTCACAACCCATACATCTATTATATTTCCAATACATCAGTTTAATATACCTTCAAATAGAAATATTATACATTCATTACAAAATGGCCCAAGGCCTAATGTTCACAATTTACATAAGTTTAAATACAACAAGTTGGGCTCATGCCCACACATTCAAAACACGCCCCCAAGGGTCAAATCTTCCACAAAATCTATTTCCTTCCTTTTTCTTCTATGTTCAAGGAAGTCTCAAGCAGCTGGTGCCTCGTCTGAAATATAATGTCCCACGAATGGGTCAGCTCTACTGCTGGTATAATAACTCACTAATACTAGCAACAAATTTAGGACGTAGCATGTGCAAGTGTACATTTTCAAGCTACACTTTCCCATCCCGTTGTTCAATGCAATGCAAATACACTATGCGTGACTCACACATGCAAACTCTATGCCACCCATGTCTCACTTCACGGTTCTTCCCCATTGGCATGCAAGTACCAATATATGCCTCGCTTTACGGTCCGGACCTCGTAGGCATGGAAGTACGTAATAGCCAATTTTGAGTTTTTCACCACAGGATCCACACCCTAATAATGTCTAGCACCACGTGCTCACCCACACCATGTTTTCAAGGAATCACATTATGCCAAGATGCCATGATTTCATCATGCAAGTTCAATGTGACAATTAATCAAACACATGGTGTCCCTTTTTAAGTCATGCATTAAACCCCACATAATTCATAACTTTAAATTCCCATAACATGCTTCACATAACATATGTCATAACCACACACCTCAACACATTTTTCAAGCCACAATATCACAATTTCACCAACCACAAAGAATAGCCTAAATTTCATAAGATCACTAAAATTCCATAAAAGACTAATACATTACACAACTAATTTCCTTCCAAGATGTCTAGTAAATATCACATAAATACACATAAAATACAGCAGTCTAATACAAGGGCAAGATACATCATTTACAAGGCAACAAAACATTAATAAAACTAAAGGATATTTAAACCCCTAAATTCCCAACTCTAAATAATTCAAATCAACACCACCTAGGTAATTTCCTAGTATTAATTAAACATCTACGCAACTCAATTAACATGTAGCAAAGCAAGAAAAATTAAATCTATTCCTAGCTTAGCAAGAAACTATACCTAAAATCAATTTTTCTCAAACTGGGAAGGCTATGTTTGCTGGATGGCCAAACTGTTTAGTGAGGATACAAGTCTCGATGAGATGAACAACTTCTCAAAAGGAAGCTCGGCCCAAATCCCACTCGAAAAGCGTGTTTCGAAGGCTTGAAACTTGAAGATTTTAGGGCTTTTCTCCCTCTCTCTCTATATGAACGTGGGCTGCTGAAGATACAGAATGATTTCTGTATCTCTAGCCCTCTATGAGTGGTATTTATAGTGAGGGACCAAAGGGGTAAGGGCAAATGACCATTTTGCCCTTAATGAACCCATAAACCTCGTTACTCTATAACCCGTTCCTAAACGCTTCAATTCAAAATTTTGTTTTAGCCAATATTCATAAAATTATTTTAAATGAAAACTTTCAGAAGAAAATATTTTCGTTTGAAATCGGTTTTGGCCGTTTCCACCCGGGTCACCCGAGTGCCCTTTTTGTCCAATTCCGAAAACTGTTTCCGTTTTTGCTGAAATTCGTGTAATGGTTACCTCACAATATTCTAAGCATATTTCTCTTCTATGAAACACTCCAAATATGCTTCGAAACATGTCATTCGATGAGATCATGCAAAAAAAATGCTTTACTGATAAAGCTGACAAAACTATGCATGCGAAATGTCCTACCGACAAAAACGAAAATTTTTTCCTCATTTTTCAGATCACTACAACATGAGTTAAGGAAGACAAAGTCAACTGGTCTCAAAAATACAATTTATCATATTTAGATTTTTTTTATGGATCAGTATGGTATGAGATATTTTAGGTCAGTTTACACGTATCAGATTAAGTTTTTTTTTTTTTTTTTTCTTGATAGACAGGTTGATCCTTTAAACTCTAACTGTCAATGATCAACGTAGAAGAAATTCGAACTCAATACGCATATTTAATTTCCGTGAACACATGTTAAAGTCATTAGTAACCGAGTGACATCTTGTACATCTTCTTATGAAAGATAGTATGAATCTACCTTTTAGCTTGGATCTCACCGTCCCAAAATTTTCAATTTTTTTTAACATTTATATTTTTTCACAAAATTTTGAAAATAAAAAATTTCCTTCCAAAATGTGCAAAAATAGAAAAATTACGCGTAAATTTTCTTTAATTTTTGAAACTAGTTTTTTTCCCTTAAACTCCTGCACTCTAACTTGGGAAAAAAAAATTCCCTCCTAATTTTTTTTTTTAAAAAAATCTAACCCCCTTTACCTCCCATTTTTTTTCCTGATTCCATTCTTGATGGGTTTGGTCACGGTCTTAAGTTTCCTTAAATAGAGCATGTAATAGTTTATTAATTTACGAGTAAGGACTGAACTTATTACTCCCAGATCTCATATTTCCAAAACTCTTGTGAATTTTTTTTTTTGTTGTAAATAGTACTTGTAATACTTAGTTAATATTGGGGAAAAAAAAAATTCCTGTTTCAAGTGTGTTAGCAACCAAGATAAATTAAATTCCTTTAAGACACTATTTGGCTTCAAATTAGGTAAATTTATCAAGGTACATGTCACAATCTTAAGTTGTCATATAAACAATTATATGAATATTATGTGAATATTTAATTTTAATTAAAAAATAAAAAAAATAAAAAAACACATGTATATTACATACGTAATATATTATAATTAAAACATAATGAAAACACATATCCAAAATAAAGTTACTCTATGTAGCTCAAAGTTAAGTATTACTCTTCCTCTAAATGTCTTCAAGAATTTACAATATAAGCTGATAGCATATCAAAGTACAATCTTATTTGGGCCAGAACCACAGTCGGGTTGGATGAGTGGCTGTCGAAATGAGCATTCAAATTCTTAAGAAGTGGGATGTTTGGTGGGCCGTGGAAAAGGATTTTGAGCCAGCCGCCCTGTTCGAACCTAGGCCGGGGCGGGCTAAGCTACTGCAGGCCTTAGGCCTAAGTTTCTATAGGATAGGGCCCAACCAAATTGGGCCGGAATAAAACTTGACTTGGGCAGACTAATTTCTAGATTGATGGGCCATTTTTTACTTTTTTATTGGAGACTTGTATCATTTAGGTAAGAGTAACTTTCTACCTCTCATAATTTTAATTTGTCATGTATCTAATCATATAAATTTTATTTAATTATTTAATTTTAACTAAAAATAATAAAAAGTATAAGTATATTACATACATGCAAGGGTGGAGCCAAATTTTTTTTTTCGAGGGGCTAAAAAAATTTTGAAGGAAATTTTAGTAAAATTTTTTTGAATTAAGCCAATATTTTGGAGTGAGAAGTGAGAGAATTAAAAAAAAAATTGTGTTGGGTTGAATTTTTAGGGTAAAAAATGAGAAATAAAGAGTAAAAATTGGATTATGCTAAAATTTTGGAGTGAACTAATTTGAAAAATGTCAAAATTTCACCTATAATTTTTTTTTGGCCAAATTTTATCCTTGCATGCATGACATATTATGATTAAAATACATACTCAGATTATAGCGTGCATAAAAAGCATTATATACATAATCAATAAGTCTTTTTATTCTAAAATAAATGATAAAATTTTTCACAAGATATAATGATTTAAAGTTAATTGTAGAAAAATAAAAAAAAAAATGGAACTATTGGAATTGTGTAAGGCCCTTTTGTGTTGTCTCTTTTTTTATTATTTTAAAATATTTTTTTTTTTTACATATAAAACATTTCATTTAATTATTGTTCAGATTACATGTACTCTACAATAGCCTTTTGATGATTAGTTTTAAATCATTGTACCTTGTGAAAATTATAGTATTTCAATTTTTTTTAAACGACTTGTAAATTCCTATGTACTTTTGACTCTCTTATAATTAATATTTATTAAGTGAATAATCTCTAAAAATTAATAATTTTTTAAGAAATCAACTTGGTTCCATAGTGGATACTTAATAAATATATTACCTAATAATTAATAATTTGTCTCAAGTTTGTTTACAATATTAATTATTAGAGAGATGAAATAATTATATATGTACTTATATATATATATATATCCAATTTATTACATATCTTGATAATTATATTTATTAATCTAACATAATTGTAGTAAAAAATATTGTAAGTGAAAAAATCATAATATCTATAAACACAATATTTTTTTACTTGAAAAGGACATTACAAATTATATTTATTCATCATAAAATTTATATTATAAAGCTAGTGTTGTATCTTATTATTGAATTACAAGAAGTCTTCAATTTATTCATACAACATTACATATACATTACCCCCAAATCAACGATGGGATAAAACATACTCATAAATGAAACTGGAAAGTAGGCTTTGGAAGTAGGTGTTGAAGTAGAGAAAAGCAATGGAACCTAGGAATGCGACAACATATGCTCCTCCGAAACTCCATAAAAATATGACTTTGAAGAAGTCATTTTCCTCGTGATCTGAAGATGGCGGCAACATTGATGGCAATACTCCGGTGGTGGTGAAATTTCTCTCTAGCGGTGGTCCACAAAGAAGAGGGTTACCTTCGTAGCTGCTTTGGTCGAATGTTGCAAATTGAGCCTTTCTCTCTGGTGTTTTACCGGATAAATTGTTGTAAGCTACTTTGAAGACTGACAAGAAATTTAGCTCTATCAATTGTGGGGGAATCTGACCACTCAGTTTGTTACGAGAAAGGTCCAAACTTTCAATTTGCATCAAGCTTGAAAATGTTTTCGGAATTGATCCATTTAAATGATTGTAGGACAAGTTCAAAGTATGAATGCCACTTAAATTTCCAATCTCAGGAGGAATTGGACCTGTCAATTTGTTCCCAGAAAGATCCATCCCAGACATGAAATACAAAATATTCCCACTGTATGATTCTGACCTACTCTTGCTTATAAACTCCACTTCCTCTTTTTCATGTAATATATTAAGCGAAATATAAGCTTGGTATTGGTTCATTGTAAACATGGTTATAACATCTTTGAAAGAATAATTGCTGGTACCAAATCTGTCTTCCAATGCACCTTTCCTCCCAAATGATATGTTATGTAGGCATGAAGGTATTGGTCCAGAAAGTTCATTTTCAGAAAGGTCCATTATGCTAATGCTGTTAAGCTGACACAATTCAAATGGAATGGTACCATCAAGGTTATTTCTTTTCAACAAAAGAATCCTCAAATTAAAGAGTGAGCTCATCCAACTAGGAATTCCTCCCGATAAACTGTTATTCCTCATATCCAATGTCACAAGCAATGAAGATCTAGATATAACATTTGGTATTGGTCCTGTGAATTCATTCCCTTGCAAATGTAAATACCGTAGGCTAGAAAGATTGACACACGATGGCATGGGATCAGTAAAATTGTTCCAAGAAAGGTCCAAAAACTTGAGTTTGTGTAGTTTGCAGAAGCCCATTGGTATAGGACCTTCCAAAGAATTTTTGGACAAGATGAGTGATCTCAATTCTAGGAAGTTTCCAATCCAATGAGGAATTCTACCTGAGATTTTGTTGTTGCTTAAATCCAACGATATTAACTTGGAGCTCTGCATAAGTGCAGGTGAGATCTCCCCTGAGAAGTGATTGTTGTCCAAATACATATAATTTAGGCTTGTGAGGTTTGATTTTGTGGAAAGAAATTGGCCTTGCAAACTATTATTTGATAGCTTCAAATAACTTAATGAGAAGCAACCCATAAGCAAATTCATTGGAAGTTGTCCAGAGAAATTATTGCTTGACAAGTCCAACGTTTGTAACATTGTCATATTTCCGACTGAAGGAGGAATGCTACCTTGCAATTCATTTCCAGACATGTTTAAAGAAATCAAATTTGGAAGAATAGTAGCTATGTAAGATGGAACCTCTCCTTGGATATGATTCATGGAGACATCAAACTGAGTCATGTTAAGATTTTCAGAATTGTGACGCATGTCTAGATGACCGAACAAGGAGTTATCTGCAAGATTGAGAACTTCCAGTCTTGTATTATTCTCAAATAACCAAGTTGGGACCTTTCCTATCATCTTGTTGTGGCTGAGGTCAATCACTCTCAAGTTATATTGTTTTAAAAGAAAGCTAGGTATAGCACCACTAGGCTCATTGAGTATACAATTGGATAAACGAAAGGATTTCAATTGAAATGGAGGTGACCAAGGTGTATTTTCTGTCTCTACCTTGAAATGATTGTTCCAGGTAAAAAGATCGAATACCTCAAGTTTAGAACTATTAACAAGTGAACTAAATGAGAACAAACCTTGGAAATAGTTATCAGAAAGAGAAACAGACTCGAGTGAATAGAGACTAGGAAGGAGAGTTGAAGGAATGGTTCCTACGAAATTATTCTCAGAAAGGTCAAGGACACGGAGGGATGTCAAATTACTGAGACATGAAGGAAGATTTCCTTCAAAACTATTTCCGCCTAGTTCCAGCTCTTGAAGTTTCTTCAGTTTGCATAAACCTGTATAAATGGATAATACAAGTTATGTGATTATATTACAAAGTAAAAAAGCATAACAGCCCAATATAGGTAATGCTCTTCTTCACAAACTCCTTACTTGGCTAGCTGATGCATTAATAAAAAAGATGGTCATGAAATGATGCTCACTTCCTTTTGAAACGAAAGGGAAAAATCACATGCCAAAATCATTGATGATCAAGTCTTCTTATTTATAACTACTCCCATATATTGTTTGGAAAAATGATATAAATGCCTAATTCTGATCATATGGGCTCTCCAAAAACAAAACCCCATATTGGTTTTACGATAATTCAATAGCTGAAAGGTAAAACACCTAAGGTTACAGGTTAAACTCTCACCCAGTTTAATTAATAAGTATAAACTCCCTAATTTTCAAAATCATGCCTGACGTCTTCACTTATAAAACAAACCTTACATGCATGAATAAGAATGTTTTCATTTTAAGAGAAAGTAGGGGAAGGGGACAAAGTTATATTTAGCAAAAAAAAAAAAATTAAAAAAAATTTGTGATTATGCATCAAATTACAATGAAATATGACATGGAGCCTATTTGTACGATGATTTTAAATCTGAAGTGCATTTAAATCCTACTTTAAGCATACTAAATTTAGAATCTATCCTGCTATGTGCATATTAAATTTAGAATCCATAGTATGTTAATTATAAATCTTTAATTTGTTACCTGCTGGTAAGGTGCCATTTTGTTTATTCCATCTGATAGATAAGACAGTTAGAGAGGTCAGATTCCAAATAAATGGAAAAATCTCCCCAATTGTGTAATTATCGCTTCGATCCAACCAGTCCAAATGCAATCTCTCCAAATTAGTTAACTCTATAAAAACAAAAAAAAATTGAAACAGAGCATTAGTATCGGGGCATCAAATCTAATGTAACAATTGAGATCATAGGAATTTTTTTTTAAGAGTTAAAATGTACCTTGGAAATGATTTAAATTCTCTAACATATTGAAAGAAAAATCTAGATATTTGAGATTTATCAGTGCACCCAGTGGTGGGAGTTCTGTAAAGGAATTCACACTTAAATCCAGATGTTGTAACTTCTTCAAGTTAAGTATTCCCTGAAGTCCTGTACAAAACAATAATATAATTATATGAGTAGTATGCTTGGCAAATGTGATAGTTGATTGTCAGTTGTGCCAAATAATAATTATTGAATTTGACTTTTTCTCAACTGTAATTTGTGATTAATTCAAAACTATTTGACAAAATTATAAATGTTGTCTTGTTTTAGTCATTTTACCTTTTTTCAGATGTGATCAGGGAAATAGAACATATTAAAAGAAGGGAGCTTTGATAGTTGCAAATAAAGGATAGATTTGATAAAGTAGACACAAAAAATAAAGGATAAATTTTTTGAAATTTCTAACAATTATACTTAATTTCTTGAAATTTATAAAACTACATTAATTTTCTTTATTTTACCTGATACGTTTACAAATATTTTTTTCAGTCATTTTTTTTTAAAACGACATTGGTCAGTGAAGGTAACAGATGGAGTGGTTGTGAGTCTGTGATTCCAGAACAGTGATACTCTGGTCGTACCATACCGTAACGCATCTCGCGCCTAAGTTAGGTTGTGTGAACACCAAAAGCATGTGACTCCCACAGCAAAAATCCAAGATACGCGGCACCTTCATTACGTGAGGCCCCGCGTACGGCCACTCCTGCTGCAGTGCTGCACATGTTTCTCTTAACGGGTCTTGAGAAATGGAGATTCGCCATTGATAAGATAAGAGAAAAACAATTTAAAAATTAATTTTTAATTATTTTAAAAAACTGTTTTCTCAATTCTCTTCTTTCACAAATATACAAAAATAGAAACACTCCAAATTTTCTCTTAACGGGGTCTAAAATATCTTCATTTCAATGGGAATGAATATGTAAGGAAGAGAAAAAAAAATTAATTTTGAATTATTTTAAAACAGTTTTTTTAAAAAAACTTTTTTTTTATTCTCCACTCTCACATATGTAGAGAGATTGAAACATTCCAAATGAAAACAGTTCAAATTCCCTGTTAACTGGTCTGGAATGTCTTCATTTAAAAAGAAAATAGAGACTCTTCGTCTGTGACTGTGAGAGAGCCCATTTGTGTCAGACCAAGACTGCTATATCAACCTTATTAAAATTTATTTTAAAAAAAGTGAATTGTATATAAGGTCCTATAATTAAAATTTATTTTAAAAAAAGGGGCACCTATAATTGATACATCATACTCCAAGTGCATCAAATTCACTACCCAAGAGCACACAAGTAAAATAGAAGATTTGTGCCAGATCAAGACTCCTATATCAACCTTATTAAATTCATTAACAGTAACTCAATTTTCAACAAACTAGTTAAAAAGTGAGTTGTATATAAGGTCCTATAATTAATAATTATTTAAAAAAAGGGCCACCTATAATTGATACATCATACTCCAAGAAAAAAATTATAAAAATTTGATTATGCATCAAATTATAATGATATATGACCTGGGAGTCTAATCCCAAGTGCATTTAAATTATTCCCGTGCTCCAATTGTCATGTTGGAGTCCCCAACAATAAGGTCCTATAATTTTTCAACCATGTCTTTCTATTAGACCCCATCTATTATCAAATGTAGAAATAGAAAGAAAAGATAATGAAAAATAATTTTTCTTATTTTTTATAATATTTTAAAAATTTTAAAATAAAGATTTATTTAATTTATGAATCGATGAGTGAACAGATAATGATAAATTTTTTTTTTTTAAAAAAAATTCAACTATATTTTGACATGATATAAATACAAGAAAAAAATCATTTTGAAAAATAAATCATCTAAGAGTAATTATTTAGTAGTTTATTGAGATTATGGTTTTAAGGGTTAGATTGAGTGTCACATTTATAATAATTTTTTGCTAATCTATTGTCTAATATTAGAGAGTCACTGTATCATGCAAGGTTTTTTCATTTATGACTTTACTTGAATTGGAATGTTCTTTATTTTCTTGGGGGGAAAAAAAATCAAGAAAGAGGGAAGAAAGGAACTGCCTGTACGTGGATATCTACATTTTTCATAGACCCAAAGTTATAGTCATTTGATATCTACAATTAAGTGAATCAAATAGAGTGTAATTGCTGAAATTAATAAGACCATAGTAATTACAAGTTTATTTAATGCAAAATTTTAACTAATTAATATTGATTTTCCTTCGAGCAATGCTACGCATACATAAAAATTTTACCAAAAAGTTATACATGCTGATGTGGCAGCGTGTCATTAGTTATACATCATATCACATTATATCATGATATGATGTATAATCAATGACACGCTGTCACATCAGTGTGTATATATATTTTGGTAAATTTAGAAGGTAAGGATAGATTTATCCTTTTCCTTATTATGAAATAAGAACAGGGATCTAGGACCATTAAATAGCATGGATATCATTTCAATGTAGGCCGACAATGTAATAATTTTCTTTTAAAACACTATACTGCACTTCTGTACATGAGACATATACATTACCCCCAGTATGAGAGCATTAAATTTAGAATCCACAGTATGTTAATAATAAGACTTTAATTTGTCACCTTCAGTAGTGCCATTTAGCCTATTCCCACGAAGAGATAAGACCGATAGTGAGGTAAGAGTCCAAATGGATGAGGGAATCTCCCCAGCAATCTGATTGTAACTTAGATTCAACACCTCCAGATTTTTCATAGTGGTCAACTCTATAAAAAAAAAAAACATAGGACAAAGCATAAATATCAGGGCATCAAACTTAATATACATGTGGAGATCATAGGATCTTACCTTGGAAATGACTTGAATTCTTTAATAAATTCCAAGAAAAATCTAGATACTTTAGGTTTATTAGTGCACTCAACGATGGAAGTTTTGTGAACCAGTTGAAACTTAAGTCCAGAACTTGTAACTTGTTCAAAGGTAATACTCCATGCAAACCTGTGCAAAACAATAATATAATTATATGATCAATCACAAATGCCTTTGCTTTCTTTTTCCAAACATATATATAAATTTATTTCAAGGAATCAAAATCAAGAGTATTATATGAATGCATACATGCATTTTTTTTACAAGTATATATACGTTGAATATTTTCGATTACACAATGAATCACTAAACAAACATTAAAATTATTTTGGTTAATGTTCGAACAATCAAGAGGATTTCGTTGCCCAAATTGCAAGTTGTCTTCATTTATGACCTTACTTGAATAGGAATTAAGTGAGTGAAATTGAATGTAAATGCTAAATTAATAAGACCATGGTAATTAAATGCATATCTAGTGCAAATTTTTGACTAGTTTGTATTGCTTTTTCTAATTATGAAATAAAAACAGAGATGTAGGAGCATTAGAAGGCATGAAAATTATGTCATGCATATCATTTCAAAGAAATAATTTAGTATAATAATTATTTATACAAGGTTGATAGGACTTTTCAAACATATAATAAAAGACAATATTAATGTCTTTAAATTAGTATGTGACACGTGTGTGATCACATGAATATCATGTTACTATTTAGTTTTAATTAAAAAAAAAAAAAAATACATTTAAATTGCATAGGTGAAAACTTATAATTAAGATGCAAATTCATATAAGAAGAAATTTCTCCTATTTAATTGGGAGTTAAGTATTATTTTATAATAAATATTTATAAATGATTAGGTGAGGATCACTTTCCCTAAATTTCCAAATTTAACTAGGACTCCATCTATCAAAGGTTTATTGAGCTAGAGCACATAAACGCAGGACTTAAACTTATCATACCTCCAATAATAATATTAAAAGTAATGCTAGGTATACGAGTTTTGTTTATTGGATGACATCATTTATTATAATTATTTTTTAAAATTTAAATTAAAAAACAAAATACATCTATTAATTATAAAAAAAAAAAAATCATTGACACATAATTCAGTAAATCAATTGGGTAAGCCAAACCGTTATACCATCTGATCAACTGGTTAAAACCGAACAACTCTGTCAAAATCAAAACCATTGATCCTCCTGAGTAACCCTATAAATTGGTGGCTTGAAGAATTCATAGTAAGCATGGTGATATAGCTTACATTTATAATAGTGTATTATATATATACATGTGACTTATTATCTAATCATTTAGAATAATTTTTTGCTAATCTATAGTCTAATATTAGAGAGTCACTGTATCATGCAAGTTTTTTTCATTTATGACCTTACTTGAATTGAAATGTTCTTTATTTTCTTGGGGGGAAAAAAATCAAGAAAGAGGGAAGAAAGGAACTGCCTCTACATTTTTCATAGACCCAAAGTTATAGTCATTTGATATATATAATTAAGTGAATCAAATAGAGTGTAATTGCTGAAATTAATAAGACCATAGTAATTACATGTTTATTTAATGCAAAATTTTAACTAATTAATATCATTTCAATGTAGGCCGACAATGTAATAATTATCTTTTAAAACACTATACTGCACTTCTGTACATGAGACATATACATTACCCCTAGTATGAGAGCATTAAATTTAGAATCCACAGTATGTTAATAATAAGACTTTAATTTGTCACCTTCAGTAGTGCCATTTAGCCAATTGTCCCGGAGAGATAAGACTGATAGTGAGGTAAGAGTCCAAATGGATGAGGGAATCTCCCCAGCAATAACATTGTGACTTAGATCCAACATCTCCAGATTGTTCAAAGAAAATATCCCATGCAAACCTGTGCAAAATAATAATATAATTATATGATCAATCACAAATGCCTTTACTTTCTTTTTCCAAACATATATATAAATTTATTTCAAGGAATCAAAATCAAGAGTATTATATGAATGCATACATGCATTTTTTTTACAAGTATATATATGTTGAATATTTTCGATTACACAATGAATCACTAAACAAACATTAAAATCATGTTAGTTAATGTTCAAACAATCAAGAGGATTTCGTTCAAACAATTAAGTGAGTGATATTGAATGTAAATGCTAAATTAATAAGACCATAGGAATTATATGTATATCTAGTGCAAATTTTTAACTAATTTGTATTGCTTTTTCTAATTATGAAATAAAAACAGAGATGTAGGAGCATTAGAAGGCATGAAAATTATGTCATGCATATCATTTCAATGAAATAACTTACTATAATAATTATTTATACAAGGATGATAGGACTTTTCAAACATATAATAAAGGACAACATTAATGTCTTCAAATTAGTATGTGAACAGGAGAGGCAACGCGATATTTACATACAAGGATGATAGGACTTTTCATGAATGTAGTGGACAAAAGGAGAATCAATGTACAAAAAAATAAATTTTCTTGTTTTTTTATAATATATAAAAAAATTTGAAATAAAATTTTATTTGATTAATGAATAAGTGAGTGAACAGGGGAGGCAATGTGATTTTTTTTAAAAAAAATAAAATTTCAACTGTATTTGGACATGATAGAAATACAATAAAAATCATATTTTTCCTTTTTTTTTTCTTTTCTTTTTCTCTCATGAAGTTAATGGATTAGACCAAATTAATGGAGTATTGTGGGATGTGAAAAATTGTGATATAAATTGGTTTCTTAAAGCTCATAATAAGCAAAAATAAATCTAGTGAAAGTATCGTATTACTGTAACTGTAATGCAAGTATTATAATAAAACTCACATGAATTTACAAAAGTAACACATTACAATGACAATAGCATAATATCACTGAACTTTTTTCCATAATAGTCACAGTAAAATAACTTAGAGAGGCACACCTTCAAGTCTTTTTCAAAACAGAATTAAATTTTGCAATTTCTGGATGGAATGCAACAAAAAAAAAAAAGCATTAAATGAGTCAAATTGACTGTAACTGCTAAATTAATAAAACGATAGTGGTTATATGTATATTTATCACTAGCACATGAATAATCAGATGAGTAAATAAAATATTATGATAAATATAGTATTTTTTTTTTTTCTAAACAGAGATCTAGGCATTAGAAGGCATGAAAATTATGTCATGCATATCATTTTAGGGAACATATAATAAAAGACAATATTATTGTTTCCAAATCTAGGTAAGAGTAACCTTTTTTTTATCCAAGTATTTGTGTGTGTGTGTGTGAGAGAGACAGAGAGAGGCTCACCTTTCAGGCAATTCTCTGTCAAGTTTAATATTTGTAATTCTGGGAAGGGATCTAATAAGGATGCGTTCAAGACCCAATATCCTTCTTCCAAATAACATTCTAGTCACATCAACACATGAATGAAAATTAGCAAGGCAAAAATGATTTATTTCTTTATTTACTTATTATTAAAAAATTAAAATAAAATAAAAAACAAAACCTTCATATCTTGTTCCATGGAGAGAGAGTTGAATCACTTGCTGTGTGATGTTGTCACACCCGACCCCTTCCCACCTGCAACAATCACTCTCCTCACCACCCCATGAAGACAGATCAGGCCCATATGAGTATTTGAAGGCATCTTTAAGTTTCAATAACCCAACCTTCTCTTCTTCCAAGCACCCTAAACTTCCATGACTCTGTAACTGAAGTAAGCCTAACCCCAACAAAGCCCACAAACACAAGACTAAAGGATACTCCATCACCAAGTTCATCCACCAACTTCAAGTGTGTTTTCTTACATATTTGTTGGTGCATGAATCACATATATATAGAGGACCTCGATGGGAAAATTTTGGAATAAAAGTCAAAGCATATTTATTTTTTTGGTTGGAATTTGAACCCCACCAAAGACTCACGGGGAATCAAATAATTAATTAATTAATTGATATTTATTTTTTTGGTTGGAATTTGAACCCCTACCAAAGACTCACTGGGAATCAAATAATTAATTAATTGATATTAGACTATCAGTGTTTTCATATAAAACTCGTATGAATAAAAAGTATGATTAAAAAAAAAATTCAGTAGATTAATTAAAATGTATGTTTTAAATCTATTATTATCTTGAAAATATAATTTATAAGCTGAATCAAACATTTAAATTTTTTTTTAAAAAAACTCATTTTAGCCTTAAAAATATCCATTTTAAAATTTATTAAATTAAACAAAACACATACTTAAAAGACTTCCTTTGTTACGCTACATATATTCACTTTTTCTTTTCCCTTCACTTTACCCTCTAGTATTTTCACGTTTTTAGTTTTTTTTTTTTCTTCCTAACCAAGCGGGGCTAAAAGGAAGTTTTAGGATCTTAAATTTTTAGAGTCCATTTGTTTCGATTTAACGACATCGGACTTATTTGTGTTTGAGTGAGAAATTAGGCATTCAATTCAAACATAGTCATTTGTGCGCAAAAAAAATAAAAAAATATTGAAATCAACTTATATAGTGAGATTTATACTTCTTAAATTGAAATTAACTTATTTTAATAAGTTGTTGCATCGTATTTAATTGATTAAGCTGATGAAAAATAATAAAATATTATTTAATTATATTTTCTTCTTTTTTTTCTTTTTATCATTTTGTCATTATTTTTTATTATTTCGTATTTCATCATCACTTTTCAATAATTTTTAACAAATACCCAAATGCTTTTTTTTCAATCAACAGTATATTTTCATCAGTTACTAAATCTTAACAATTGCTTATCTTTATACTTTTCTCTCCCAAATCTTTTTTTTTAATAAATATTTTCATAAGTGCTTTTATTTTTTACGGTGTTAAATGCATTTCGGATAAAGCTTTTTTATACTTTATTTTTCTCCCTAAATGTAGTTTCAAGATCTGTAGGTTGGGTGATGTGAATTGTCGAACCATCTTTTCAGTTATTAATTACGAGACGACGTCGGATTTCATTTGTAAGAGCATTTCCGAGGTCGGCAATAAATAAAATAATATTTTTATTAATTATAAATCTGTGCAACTTAAATTTTTAACATTAGAAATATTAAAGAAAAAAATATAATATATTACTTATTCATATATCTCATTTATTTTTAAATTAGAAATATAATATTAATGAATTTTTAATGTTTCAATTTCTTGAATTTTAATGTTTCAGTTTCTATTACAAATATTAAAATACTTGACTTGAATAATTTAAATTTTTAAATATTGTATATACTAAAATAAAATAACATTAAAAAAAATAAAAATATTAAAATTAAATATGAAGAGTATTTTGAAAATATTATAATTTAAAAATAAAATATAATTTTTAAAGCGTCACATAAGTTACTATAGTATAATTTGAAAAAGAAAATTTGAAGAGGTTCTTGCAGATGTTTAAAAAAAAAAAAAAGAAGTAATTTTAAGAATTATATATATTTTTTAAAACTCGTGAAATAAATGGAGAATCTGATGGAGACACTCAATCCAGCAATGTCCGTTCCTCTGTCATCTTCTAGTTGGCAGAAAAAATTGCAGCCCAAGGCAGAAGAAAAAAAAATAGAAAAAGGAAAGTCATTTATTCATCGTCGTCATTATCGCTATTGACGCTGATCTGTTCGTCAAGTTCATTACGTAAGTGTCCAGTAAAAGAGACACGTCGACCAGTAGAGGTCCAGCCTATCTAATTTCCGCCCACTCTATTGGACAGATTCAAGGACAAGTACATTCCGCCCACTCTTTTGGACAGGTTCAAGGACAAGTGGGCATGTGGTGGGTGAAGGGAAATTGCAACTCCTTTTCCGCCATCAATGGCCGCGACATTCTTATAGTTTGGATTCTTTGACAAGTTAAAGTTAAATGAAATTGCGAGGTACTTTCCTTCGTTATAATAATATATTTTAGATCTAAATTATTTAGAGATTGGCGGTATTTTTATTTAAAATAAAAAGTAATTTTGTACTTTATTCTTAGATATAGTAAAAAAAATATGATAAATTATACTCATGTTCCCGAGTTAAAACAAAATTGTAAACGCTCTTTTTCTAATTTATGAAATTATATCGATGTTTCTTGGTTTGTTATTTAAACTTTGACATTGATGGATCCCTTGTGGATTCTTGTATACAGCTAATGAAGCTTTGTTATATCAAAATACAGCTAATTTCATCAAGCATATGATAATATATGATCATATGCTTGATGAAATTAGTTGGATAGTGATTCAGATTAAAAAATTAATGATATATTTGATCCGACTAATTTCATCGAGCATATAATATATATATATATATATACATATATATATTTTCTCCCCTTGTGGTCAATTTTTTTTACATGATCCATGCCAATAAACTTGGCTCATGAGCCACACTAATTACATCTTGTCATGTAAACAAGATATATTTTTATTTCTTAAAAATCATATATCTTGTTCAAACAACACGATGATATTAAAAATACTTCGACTATACTATTAAGAATATAATTAATTATTTTATAATTAATATTCAATAAGTTAATAATTTTAAATAACTAATAAATTTTTAAAGACTCAACTTAATTTTTTGTGGTGAATAATTAATAATTCTAATACCTAATAATTAATATTTTTTTAGTTATTTTTTATAATATTAATTATTAGAGAGTTAATATATGTACTTTTATATATATATCTTATTTTTAACATGTCTTGATAATTATATTTATTAATTTAATATAATTAAAGTTAAAAGTATTATATAGGTTATAAATTATTTTTAAACTTAATGCATAATTTCAATTTTGATCTAAATAAATTAAAATGACATGACTAGACAAGATTAACCACTTTTAATAATTAAAATAAAGATTTTTTTGAACTGAGTTTATAAATTATATAATTTAAGGCACAACTAATAATGCATTATTACATTGTGTTTTATTATAATAATTAATGCAATTTTTAATTATTTAAAATAAAATAGAGTTAATTCTTACAAAATTATTAAATAATATATATATACATTAATTACTTTCACTCACCAATAGTCCAATCAATGAATTATTGAAAACATTCTGACGCTTTGCTAGCTGGCACCAATCAATGAATTTACTTTGTCTTTAGCCTTTTCCATTTTTCCCATTCTACCCTTGATCAAATGCATCGTGTTTCACACACAGTCACGTGTGAACACACCTTCACTTCAACCGAACAAGTTGACTGAACTAAAATGCTCACACCTATCACTGTAAACACAATGCAACTAACTAAAATGCTCAGATCTGAACGAAATGGCAAGGATCCAGCGCTCGTTGTAACCAGGCGCACGATAGAGTTGAGTAATTAATAATAGACGAATGAACTGAAACAAACTTACCTGATCTTTGTCATTTGTTTGGGTCCACACCAAGTCAATCCCATAGTCGTCCAACATAGTTGAGTAAATTTTTGATAGTTTTGAAGTACGTAATAATGACGAGATTATTGATCACATGTTCATGTACAAAAATAAATTTAAAATTATTTGCATATATATATATATAAGAATATAAAAATTTATATAATTCATCTCAAAAATAAAATTATTTTTTGACTGTTGATTTTATTATGATTTAAAAAAATATAATTTTTCATCTATAAATAGATTATATTTAAATAACAAAAAAATAAAAATAAAAACTTCCAAATTCTATCATTCAAGCAAGGAAACTCTCGTCTTTAACCGAAGTTGATTTTGTGCTCGATCTAATGTTAATGTTCAATACTTAACAAGATTTACATTACTTAAAAATTTTAATTTTATAAATACAAGGTGAAGAGTACGTAACTAATTATTTTTTTTTTACGTAGATATCAAATTTGAGTGATTTGCGAAAGCACAGTCACATCAAACTATTTTAAACCTGAACTTGTACGTCCTTCCATTTAGACCCCTATACTGCCTAGGCTAGAAAACCGATGATTTCATTCTCACCAAGGCAGTTCTCTTATATAGGGTGAGTTGTGTTACTGTCATTAATGATCCTAGCATTTCTAAATTTTATTGCAATCAACTGCAAAGTCAGACAAAAAAATAATTTATACACATCAAAATTTGAAATTATATATATTTTTATATTGCCACGGTAAAATGATATCACTTATTCGATGTATTAAAATTTTAATAGGTATGATAACAATTTTTTTTTATTATTTAGATTTATTATTTTATTTGAAGGTAGTGCCATGGCTACTTTGTCAACAAAGTCGTCGTCATTTCCATGATTTTTTCATTTCTTTGTATTCACACCAAGTTAGAAATTATCTGTTGTTGTCAAGAGTGGTCCAAATAGTTTCACACATCAAAATTGTGACTTTGCACTAATGGTTTCAGACGAGAAAGGACTCGCAAGTAGTTTCTTTTGGACTTCTTTTGTCACGGCACATGAATGAATTATACAATAAAAAATTTAACTAAAATTACTTGAAGCAGAGTAATATGTATAAGAAAAATGAATCTTTTGTCACGGCACATAAAAGAAAAAAAAGCATAAAAGTAATAGTTTTGTCATTTCAAAGAAAACAACTTAACTGGAGTAAAATATTTATATATTATCAGATAAAGCATAGAAGGTCAATATAATTTCAAAAACCTCAAAGGTGATCAGTGTAATTTATCTTTTATTTTATTATCATAAGATTTTATCACTTATTGTATATGTTGAATTTTAATATGTATGATCATAAAATTTATTTTTCGATACTACCTTAGTAATATAATTTCTTTTTAATCTAAAACTAGTGCCTTGCTGATTTTATCACTTATTGTCATCATGATTTCCATGATCTTACTATTTTCTTTGGGTTCATACCAAGTCAGTCTCATAATCGTCCTGTAGAGCAAACGACAAGGATGAATTTTAATAGTCCAATTATGTTGTTGTCGTCAAAATTGGTCTCAAATATTCTCCACATTAAAAATAGTTTGAGACCTACTTCCAAATCTTGAGATTAGTGACCAAATGTACAGAAATATCGTTATCATGCACATGTGAACACTGATCCTCACAAAAGAATACCTGATTTAATAATTTTCTAAAAGTAAAATCACATCAAACTTCTTTTTAGACCACCATATCACACAAGACTTAGACTTAAAAGTCAATCCATATGGACACCCTTTGTCACGGCACATGAATGAATTTTCTAAAAGAATTCCAACTAAAGTTACAGAGTGTTCCACACGGCATGACAACCTTCCTTTTATTAGTGGAATGACTTCCACTTGTGATAATGTAAATTGGAAGAGAAAAAGAGAAGAAAAAATATAAATATTTAAAATAACACAATACCTAACTTCAAACTTGATAGGAGAATGCGTTTTAATTATAATCTGTCATATATATATAATATATATATATTTTTTAATTTTAATTTTAATTTTAATTTTTTAGTTAAAATTAAACAATTACATAATATTTCTGTGATTACATACACGACATATTAAAATTATGACACATACGTAAATATAAAAAGGTTCCTCATAATTAATTTGGAGCCAAACACTATTTTTTAAAATTTTATATATATGAAGATTGTTTTAGAACAGTGAAATTTAAGATTCATGAATGCAAATAAAACTTTCAAATATAAAAAGGTCCACTTTTTAAAGCTTGATATTGACACCCAAATTATCATGCACATGTGAACACCGATCCTCACAATGGAATACCTGATTTAATAATTCTCCGAAAGTAAAATTACATCAAACTTCTTTTTAGACCACCATATCTTACAAGACTAGACTTGAAAGTCAATCCATATGGACACCCATTGTCACGGCACATGAATGAATTTTCCAAAAGAATTCCAACTAAAGTTACAGAGTAGTCCACACGAAAGAATTCCAACTAAAGTTACAGAGGATTCCACACGGCATGCAATAAGGATACTATTAAGTCAAGCTTAATTGATAACAACCTTCCTTTTATTAGTGGAATGACTTCCACTTGTGATAATTTAAAATGGAAGAAAAAAGGAGAAGGAAAAAAAAATATTTAAAATAATATAATACCTAACTTTGAATTCAGTAAGAAGAACGTGTCTTAATTACAATTTGTCATATATGTAATATATATGTATTTTTTAATTTGATTTAATTTTAATTTTTTAGTTAAAATTAAATAATTATATGATATCTATCTAATTACATACATGACATATTAAAGTTATGACATGTATGTACGTGAATATGAAGAGATTCTTCATAATTGATTTGGAACCAAACACTCTTCTTTAAAATATTGTACATATGAAGATTGTTTTAAAACAATGAAATTTAAGATTCATGAATGCAAATTTTAGAAGTTGGTCCGCTTTTTAAAGCTTGATATTGAAGGGCTATAATATTTTTTGGGACAAATTTTAGAAGTTTTTGTTTCAAATTGAAAAAAAAAAAAAATTAGATCTATTTCTCAAAGAAGAAGATGATAAAGGAAAAATTTTAGTGGGAAATTTTTTTTTTTCTCAAAGAGCCAAAAAAAAAAAAAATTCTGTTCAAGGCTTGTGGTTGGAATTGTGGTTAAAGTTGGGTTGGGTTTAGTTAGAAATAAGATCACACCAAAATTTGTGGTTTTTAAATTTTACAAATTCTGTTCAAGGTTTTAAGAAATATGAGATTATTGATAATGGTTGGCTAGGGTTAAGATAAAAATAAGGTCGAAACAAAACTTGGGATGGGGTAGGTTCAAATGTGTGCGGAATCTCCATTTCAAAGCCGGACCTCATAGATATCTTGTGTACTGAGCTTTGACAGCCTAAACTTAATTCAATTAAAGACTTCATTTTTGTCAAGTAAAGAAATTTTTATTGTCACCAACAACTAAATAATAACCGAGCTTAAGAGATTTATCTTAACAAGAGAAGGAAGTAAAGATTTAGCTTAAGAAAAGAAGAAAATATCAAAAGAAAAACAAGACCCATGATAGCTAAATCTTGAATTTCTTCTCTTGTCAAGACAAATTTCTCAAATCATGAATCTTGACATTCTCTTGAGTGTAAGTCTTGCTTGTTAGCAAACCACCACTCAACAGCTCATAGAGTTTACAGCAGCAGCGAACTGCATTCTCCAAAACAGACAGTTTGAATTGGTGCTTTCAGGGAACCTTTTTAACTAATTTGGCAACTCCATGTATGAATTGGTGTTTGTAAATTATATTTTCAAGCTTCATTGTTTAACTTAGTACCAAGTGAAAACAAACAGTTTTACGTCACTACGAGATTCTAAAATTATTAAATGTACGTGTTAGGAATATAATTACTTAATCATGATCAAAATGTCAGGAAGTGAAACCACATGAAACTAAAGGACCGTATGTGTCCTAGAATATGAAATATCCTTAAATAATTCAGTTCTTTAGGTTCAGAATTTCAAGTCCTTTTTAATTAAGTTGACTTGCCTAGATAGGATTAAAAAATTGGATTTCCTTCAATAACATTTTAATTACCTTGACTTGAAATACTTTTTCTCCATTAAATATTTCAATTCTTTGTCCTTTTATCTTTTTTCTTAATTTTCACTTCATTTAGATATTAATGAATGGATATAAATATATAGAGGTCTATGCCAAAACCTTTATTTGGTAGGTTTTGGTATAATAAATAAATGAAAGTTTTTAAAATCATTAGATGGGATTCTGTGCCATAAGATAAAGTACAAATACAATTTGTTTTTTCTCTTTTTTGGTTAACTGCATATTAAAAAATTAATAATGTTAAATGTCCAAAATTGATAGTATTTTAGAGAATACACTCAGTTAGACCAATACTGACACTGAGAGAGAGGAAAGATAAGGGAGCGAATGGGATTAGATACCTCAATAGTTCTAGTCATAATCGATGGATATTAAGCGTTATGTGTATCGACCTGTGCAGTATTATAACTAATGCGTTAAGTATTCTATCTAGAAAATACATTCGGAAGAATGGAACTCAAAAGGAAATGAAGAAGGCCCGCATGAGTGGTGGAGCATGTGATTTAACTCGATACAAAGTGAAGAATCTTACCATGACTTGACATGCCTCCAATCATCTTAACGGAAGGGTGCCTTTGAGAATGCGGATACACGTGGTGCATAGTTGTCGTCAGCTCGTGTCGTAAGGTGTTGAGTTAAGTCCCGTAATGAACCCAACCTCTCTTGTTTAGTTTTTATTGTTGAGTTTAAAACCTGAACAAATTGTCAGTGTCAATTAAGTAATTGTCTAAAATACTACCAATAATTTACTAACAAATTATTTGAAATACAAAATTTGATACAAAAATTTAGAACATGTAACATTAATCATTAAAAAATTAAGAGCGCCCATTCCCACTCCTTTAGGCAGTGAGTTGGAGCATGGAAGATAAATTTTCTTTTTTTTTTTAGAAAATAAAATTTAACATCCATAAAAAATTTATTAAGAGCTTAATAAACGATTTCCCATCGGAAATCTTAATAAAGACTTTTTAAAAGATTACAAACAGATTAAAATGATATAATTTTTTTATTTTTCTCTTTTTTTTCCGAGCCAATGTTGTAAATGGATCTTCTTCTTTTTTTTTTTGGCTTGGATTAAAAAAAAAAGTCCAGGTTTTGTTAAAGAAATAAAACTAAAAGCCCTAATGAATCAATAGTTGGACGGCCTGTGGGCAAACCAGTGTTTTTAGGCCGATGTAGCCAGCCCAAAGCAAAACCCAAACCTTGGGCCCTTTGCAGTTATTTTCTTGATTGGCGGCTCCATGAATGTGGCCTGACTGCCCTTGAACTCCACCCAATTCAGTAGAAGCAGGTTAAACTCAACCCAACCCACTCTGACCCTATTTTACCACTGAAGTTTTGTTATTTATGGCATGCATCCAAAGCCCATTAAAGAAAATTAGGCACAATGGCAAATTATGTAATTTATTATCAATTCGTAATATTTTATTATATATCTAATTGACTTGTCATTTCTTCTCCTTACATCGACTAAAAATCATTTTTCATAACAAATCTATAGATAAATCAGACACAATGACACATCACTTAATTTATTATAATTTCATGAGTAATTTATTTTCATATGTCTAATTAACTTATCACTTCAGTTCGGTACACGACTAAAAATCATTTTTCATAACAAATATACATATAATTATAAATCAAATTCTTGTTGTGAAAGTGATAATCATACCTCCTCCATTTATGGCCTTTTTGTGAGGCATATAACTTTTATAGAACAAGAGAACAATGCTCCTGCTTGGCTATAAACATAAACCCTACTTTTGTCTACACAAATTTATTTTTGGTTCAATTTATAAACTGCACCTTTTAAGATTGTAATAAGTTTAAAATGGATGCTTCGGTTAAGTTGCTGAGAGAGAATATCTCAAACTGTATTTCAGTAGAAATTTTTTACATAGTGGATATTTGACAGAATGAGCATAGAGGCATTTCAGTAAATACGGCTCACACTTTTGAAACGAAAATATTTGTAACAGGGCCAAAAGGGTAGGTCTAGCCCGCAATTTTCTCTTACACCCACGAGACCAAACGATCTTAGACTAAAAAAGCCTATGAAAGAGTCCCAAAAATACATTAGTCTATTTTCATACGCATTATTAATATTACTATGTGGGTACGTGTATTTGCACAGACAATTGGATCAGCAAAAATTACAACACAGCATATCAACAATCACTATCATATACTGTCAAGTAAATATTTATAGGTTTTACTGATATTGAGATCCATAATCCATTGTAAACGTTGGACTTGCAAGGGACTCAAAATGGTGCACTCATACATGTCTGAGGAATTAAAATCACAACAGTATTATTTCATTAACTATACAGAGACTGTCAAGTTGGAAAGACGTTCCCTTTCTTGTTGCAGAGAATTTTGAGAAGATGAAGTGTGCAAGGTTCTGTTCATAACCAGCCTGCAGACTCGCGCACAAATTTACACCAAGCTACCGTAAAAGCTTAGCAAAGCAAAGCTAATGAACAGATTTATTGCAACCCAGCACACACAATGACACCAAGCTGCTGTAAAAGCTTGGCGAAGTAAAGCTAACAGACAGATATATTGTTGCCCAGTTCATCACCTGACGAGCTGTTGCCGCTGCTGCTGGTTAGAGCCCTGAGACAGTTGCACAAATGAAACAGATATATTGTTAGTCCAGTTGATTACACAAATGAGATCACTGCTCAACAAGATCCTCTGTGAACTTTCTTTCTACAATCTCAAAGCAACGTGGACAGAGAGTAGATGAAGAGAACAAAAGTTTAAAGTAAAAAACAATTCTTCACAACTCCTGTAAATATGATGTAGATAGATTAGGAACCTGCCTGGAAGGAAACCACATTTTTACTATTTTAGAAAAATATAGTTTTAACTATGATGGTAGTTAGAAATTCCCAAATTTAATCCTATAGTTTTTTGAGTGGTTTTATGACTCCAAATTAGTAGTTCTTGAGTCCCTCAATTTTTTCATTTTTGATAATTTTTCATATGTTATTATAAGCCTATAAACCTGAAGGACCGTTAAGCATTAGAGCGTTAATGTATCCTGGTTCGATGGCAAACCATAACTATGGTAGCATCTACTCTGGCAATGAAGATCATGGAATGCAAACCCTATGAGTGACCGTGCGAGAACAAGGAAAATGGATTGAACAAATGACAAATATCACCCCATCAGTGGTGGTGCGAGAAACATGGATAGCGGATTGAACACACCTTACAGGAGATCCAACAAATGCTTGCTGTCCTTGCAATGGGGGGCAGTAGGAACTGTGTCAACAATGCACCTCATAGCTCACCTATCATGTGTGACGTACTGTAGATGAAATAATCTAAGCTTATGCGGAAGATTAAGTGATGAAGAGTTAGCAAAATTTGCTATAGATGGCAAACATAGCAGATAGTATCGAATGAAAATTAACACCATAATTGATTTTCATATCGAAGGTTTCTTGGATTGGCTCACAAAAGTAGATAATTTTTTATGAATATGTGAAAATTCCAGAAGAGCAGCAAGTTAAACTTGAGGCTATTAAACTTAAAAGAAGAGCCCCTACATGGTGGGAACAAGTACAAATTAATAGAAGACAACAAGGTAAGTATCTTATCTGTAAGTGGCACGAGATGAAACTGCGGTTAAGGCTATGTATCTACCACCCAATCATGAGACTAAAACTGGAGGTATTCAGTGTATAATAACAACTCCTATTGTGAAGAAAGAATAAGAAATTAATTCCGAACTAGATGACATGTGTGGATTTAGTGGCACCCATAGATTTCACAGGCTCTTTTGTGGGAGAGAAAAATACTAATAATTTAATCTCTAGTAAGAAAGGAAGAAATTCTCATAGCCATAGTAAACGACATAGATGAGAATAAATCTAAAGAACAAGATTATTGCTATGAAGGAACTAAAAATGTAGTGTTTGATCAAGAAAAACATATTTCTGGTTTCAAAGATTATTATTAAGCACAAAATTACAGAGTTCATGAAAGATGTAAAAGGAGAAAAAAGTATTTGAGATTTTAATGTTCCTCAAAAGTTTCAACGATTATTGTCAAGTTATGGACAAGTTCGAGATTGAGTTTAGATTGTCAAGAATTTACAACATAAGCTGATAGTATATCAAAATACAATCTTATTTGGGCCAGAACCACAGTCGGGTTGGATGAGTGGTTGTTGAAATTTTTTCATGTGGACCATTCAAATTCTTAAGAAGTGGGATTTTTGGTGGGCCGTGGCCTAAGTTACTATAGGTTGGGCCCAACCAAATTGGGCCGGAATAAAACTTGAGTTGGGGAGACTAATTTCTAGATTGATGGGCCATTTTTACTTTTTTTATTGGAGACTCGTATCATTTAGGTAAGAGTAACTTTTTTCTTGTCATAATTTTAATTTGTCACGTATTTAATTATATAAATATTATTTAATTATTTAATCTTAACTAAAAATCATAAAAAGTATATGTGTATTACATACATGCAAGGGCGAAGCCAGGAAATTTTTTTTTCGAGGGGCCAAAAAAATTTTTGGAAGAAATTTTAATAGAAAAATTTTGAATTGAGTCAAAATTTTAGAGTGGACCAAAATTTTGGAGTGAGAAGTGAGAAAATTAAAATAAAAATTTTGTATTGGGTTGAATTTTTAGGGTAAAAAATGAGACATAAAGAGTAAAAATTGGATTATGCTAAAATTTTGGGGTGGGTTAATTTGAAAAATGTTAAAATTTCAAATATAAATTTTTTTTTTTTTGCCAAATTTCATCCTTAGATACATGACATATTATGATTAAAATACATACTCACATTATAGCATGCATAAAAAGCATTATATATACGAATCAATAAGTCTTTTTTATTCTAAAATAAATGATAAAATTTTTCACAAGGTATAATGATTTAAAGTTAATTGTAGAAAAAAAAAGAAAAAAAATGGAACTATTGGTATTGTGTAAGAAGAGAGAATGGTTAAAATTCTGTTCCACTTATAAAGTGGATAATCAAAAGATGAGATATGTCTTTCCTTCGCTAATATGGAAAGCATAATATAATAATAAATATAGCCAGTAGACTTAAACACAGATGACTGTTGAGTTGAACAGCAAGTACATTAAACTAATAAAAGAAATTACGTGAAAAGAGAGAGGAGAAGAAAAATATTTTACTTGTACACTCTAATTCTGGATAATGTTTTGTCCTTATAAAATCTAATGATCTAGAAAAAAATGATCTGCAATCAAGTCCTGATTCTGATTGCTAAGTTACCAGTGCTTGATAGCAGCCTTTTCAACCAGTGCATGTTTCCACTACTAAAGATAAGCAAGCATCTTGGTAGGTGTCACAGGGTCAAATTGTGTAAAAGGGTCTAACAGTAGGAAAGAAGTACCCTTTATCTTATATACTAAACTTTCATAGCTAGATTATACACAAATTTAATCAGCTACCACTCCAATTTAAGCAGATACGCAGGACCCAAACACTTGTCAGTGTGAAGTACTAGGCAGCCCTAAAAAAAGGCTTATAATCTCTATAGAAGGCACATAGTCCATAAATTTAATATTCTACCATCCCCTTGTGTGCGCACAGGAGTTTTGGGGGGGGGGGGGGGGGGGAATTATTTTCTAGTTTGAAACACTAGATGAAGCACTGCCTCAAATTCTCTCACTTACCATGTCTTACTGACCTCAGACACACACACACACATATAAATATGCTAACTTAAGCTCTCCCAAAGTCTCATAACACTATGTATTTATTGATATTGAATTAGGAAAGTCCTCAAAAGAGTATGTCTTCAATGTGACACTCAATGTTTGTTTTACTTCAGGTCATAAAGGATTATTTCATAAAATCAAATATTATTGGTGCCTAACATACCACCCAATTATGTGTTTTTGACAATCATCTAGCAAGGGCGTGTATGCAGTATGCAACATCAGGTCGTGGCCTCGTAGCTGAAATAGCAGCAAAAATAGCTGCAAAGAAAAACCAAAAACTTCTGTCAGGTCCCCATTCTAGATGCAGGTTTTTTTTTTATTTTCCTGGTAAGTTAAATACAGATTAAAAATAGAACAGCACAAAATTAAATGGAGAGAAACACAGATGACATGCCCATCATAATAAATGCCATTTACGTTTCAAGGGAATACCCACCTCTTATGTGCCTTTCTTTTGCTGGGCGCTCAACATGATTTGTGGCCTTTACAATGTTAATGTCCAATTCCTTCAATATTCAAAAGCCATAAAGGAAGATGAGAAACGTCCACAATTGCAAGAACAATTTGAGAATCCCAAAATTGTTCCCAAATTGCATACATTGTAATCACTGTTCACTTCAGCCAAGCTGACAGTGGTAGTATCTTTAATGGCTCCGAGTGCTTTCCTCAAACTCTTCTGTGTACCCCCTCCCGACATTCTCTCTCTCAATCACAAAATTCTATACAAGGCCCAACAAATAAATAACGTTAGCTTCATTAAACGAATCTAAATTCACCAAAAACAAAATAAATTCTTCTTCAAAATTGATGTGAAGAAGTTCCCAAAAAAAAACATACATAAAAGTTTCATTCAACCATGAAAACCCCTCATACCTATGCTAATAATTGGAGTTTCTTTTACCTTAAATTCAGAAACCATGTGAAAACTCTTGAAATATGAAATGACATCAAGCTGATTTAAATAATTCATTTGAATACCATCCTGAATCTAGATTACAAAGTTAACACCAAAACAAGATTCTCATTAATACTCTGAAGCTGATTGAATTATCATCAGCAATCAATAGCTTGTTTATTTTATGTACGTCCGTCGATATATCTACACACTATGTATATTATATACAAAAATCAACACATGAAGTCCTGAATTTCACCGAATAAGAAAAAATTCGGCACAAAAAGAAGAAAAAAAAAATCTTAGATGCTGATTGAAATCAAAACAGCATAGAAACAATCAGCATACATATAGAGATTAAAACACAAAATTAATAACAACAATTAAAAGTACAGAGGCAAAAAAAAAAAAGCAATATCAAAATCAAGCTGAACATTGATATTAAATTAAAAACACCATACAAACTCATAATCAAAGATCTAAACAATTATAGCACAAACAATGCGAAATACAATCAATTCTACATTTATATCAACCGTTTAAGCTCGATATTAAAAGAAACACAAAAAGGCACCGAATCAGAAATAGATCAGAAAACTCGACTCACCTGGACCAAATTTGTGAATACAGAAAGAGAAATTGAGTAGAGAGAGAAACAGAGAAGAGAGATGAATAGCACACAGAGAGAGGCGTCGCCCGAGTCTGGTCTGAAACGAAGAAAAGTCGCCAATAATGAATTTGTTTTGGTATATATAACATATTTTATATATAACATACTGTATATAAATATAAATTACTCTCTCTCTTACCCTTGTTTCTCTCTCTTACGAGACTCCGATGTTGTGTCAGAATACGGAAGCCGTACGGTGTACCCTACCGAAGTGAAGTTATTCTAGAAATGTAGACCGTTGGATGTGGAGAGATAAGACGGGACTTGGGAGTTATTGAGATCGAGTGGTCACTGTTTGCGGTAGTTGTAAGACAAATGCAGTTTTATTTGTATTGGAATTTGGAATATTGTAATTTTTCTCAAAACAGTAAATGGCATTAAAACTACTCGTGGAGATCGATATTGGGTTAAAAAGAAGAGAGAGAAAGTCGGTTCGGAGTATAAAAATATTTTTAAAAAAAATCTTTAAAAAAATTAATCAAATTAAAAAATATATATGAAAAAACAGCCCTATCATTTTAAAAAAATATTTGACTAAAAAAAAATATTTATAATTTATCAAATAAAATAAAAAATTTTACTGTAATTTAAAAATTTTTAAAAAATTAATATAATTATAAAAAATTATAAGATAATACAAAAATTATTATATGATCCAAAAATTATTGTATGGGCTCACTATGACTTGTGACGTGTATAACATATTAAATTTTTAAGAACTAAAAAAATAACTTTTGTATATATATATATATATATGTTTTCATGATCACTCTTTGATTATATAACACTTTCATCATTAGTCAAGACGATTAACTTAATTAACGTTTTTATTTCCCTAGTTCATAATTTATTGAGATAATTTGAACCTCTTTCCATTTAATTTATCACATGAAATGTATATTTATCTTATACTTTATTTAAATAAATAATTATTTGATATTTATGTGATTGTATAAATAATAAATTTTAATAAAAACATATTATTTTATTAGAAGAAGATTTTTTTCACTTAGTTTAGAGCGGAATATACTATAAAAAGACAATACATGTTTAAAATTAAGTAAGATGAATCTTCTCTCTCAATGCATATTTTAATCATAATTTGTCATGTGTATGATATATATTTTTTAATTTTTTTAAATAAAAATAAATAATCACATAATATTCATGTGACTGTTTTGTTTACATATCTTTTATTAATTTAAAGTGACATAAAATAAAAGGATAATATTTATTTCAAAATAAATATAATAAATCTTTTTTTAATATTTTTGTTGATACACAATAAGTGAGAAATTAAATTTAGGGATAATTAAATTTAGGAATATTTATACTTACTCTTTTTAAGATTTCTAGCCATCACAAAAGTTATTTTTAAAATAATACTATCTCCGGCCAGATATTAAGTTATAAAAAAATATTATTATATAAAATAAAAAAAAAGCTGTTTGAAGTTTAGGTACGGTAAAGTCACTGCTGTTTGAAGTTTCTTTTATAGACAAAAGTGCCATTGGGTTTTTTTTATGATATTATGAAAACGAGCTTCCATTTTGATAAAATTTAAACTCTTAATAAATTTAATCATTGCCTTTCAACATTTTATGAGACTATTTATTTAAATTTACAGATTTAATGGTCTCAACAATTAAATAATAAATTATATATGTATAAATATTATACTATTTTAAATATGATCTTAATTTGATTGTTAGGATCACCAAATAATTGTCAATTTTTTGGTTACAAAATGATATTTCTTACAAAAAAAAAAATTTATTAAGAGATATAGGTTGTTTCTTGCATTTAAAAAACTTTCTTCATTGGAATGTGTTAGGGCTAAAGTTACATTAAAATCATAACGTGTGTTAGGTCATCATAACATCTTGATATAAATGATTTTAGAGTATCTCTATTGTATATGTTAGAGAGGCTTTTTATGTAAATGTATGTCAATTAGCATAACATCTTGATATAAATACGATTTTCAAAAAGACTTTACATAATTATTTTTCTAAGTGGTGCCTCGTGTATGAAATTTTATAAAGAGGCATCTTTTGTTTCTTCGGATATAAGTTTGGAAAATAAATTTGAAATAACATGAATTTATAAATCTTGAATCAAAATAGCATGAATAAAGTTTTTGAGGGGTGAGAAGCCAAGAAAATTCAGAAGCTAGAAAAAAAAATTAAAAATAAAGTGAAGTGTCGATATTTTGAGGTAAGGGTCATTAATACTAGTGGGACCATTTCACATAGGCTTGAATACAAGTCTCATCCTCCTATTATTAATGGAAAAAAAATTAAAATGTTGTTATTCTCTCTACCAAAGAAAAAAAATTAATATTTTTTTTAAAACAAAAATTGCAAGAAAAAATACTTATAAATAAATATAGATATAATAAAACATAGAATGGTTATTTTAAAAAATAGTTATGAGAATTGTAGCTGTCTATGCAAATTTAGTTATAAAAATAAAATGATTATTTAAATTATTTTTTTTTGTTTTTGTCTTCTGAAAGTTTTAAGTAAAGAATGGGCAACATTTATAGTTAGGACTTGTGTGTTAGTGGAGGGGATCAATCATTGTAGATGACCTATTCCCCTTTCACATGTACCAAATGTTATGTCTTCTAAGTTATGAGAATAGAACAAAAATTAAAGAGCAATGTTATACATTTGACTCTTTTATAATTAATATTTAATAAGTTAATAGTTTTAATAATTAATAAATTTTAAGGAACTAACTTGGTTATATGACAGATTTTATTAACTAATAATTAATCTTTTTTTCAATTTTTTTTTATAATATTAATTATAAGAGAAATAAAATAGTCATATATATATATATATACTTGTATATATTTTATTTATAAGATGTTTTAGTAATATATTTATTAAATTTACATAATTGAAATAAAAGTATTTTGAGTAGGAAAAATTACGACATAGTAATAGTAGGACATACAATTTATTTAGTTTAAAAGAAAATTAAAATTTTTTTTTAATAACTTAAGTTGAGATATTATATGTACATTTTTATGAAAGATTAAAATGTTATTGAAAATTTTCATATAAAATTTTCTTTTTGCATCGAAGTTATTTATATGTAAGAAACAAGAAAAACTTAATAATTAATAATTCTAATATTAATAAATTTTCAATCTTTTTATACTTAGTAATTATAAAATGATTGACTATACTTATCATATTTGTTTAATAAAACAGTTTATGTATTGATACGGCAGTTTTGTAGTGGGTCAGTCAGTGGCGGATCCAAAGGAGATTTGTTAGATTTTTTTTAACAAATAGGACTTGCCTCCCCCCTCCTATTTTTTTTTTTTTTATATATATATATTCATATGAAAGAAATAAAACCCACCCCCCAATAATTTTTTTTAATGACTCTTAAATTTTTTTATATCTATAATTTAATTCCTAATTAAATTTCTGAATCCGTCATTAAACTCAGTATTATATCTTGATATGATATTAAGTTATATAACATTGATAAATCAACAAATACACTACAATTTAAAAATAAACATAATATCACTCAAAATTGGATTTGAATTCTCTTCACTGAAAAACTCTAATTCATTTCTCATCTCACATGAGATAGGAGCCAGTAGGACTTATTTTAATAGACCCACTCGCATGTGAGATGGAGAAAATCCCAAGCCCTCAAAATTTAATTTGTATTTATTTTGCATATTTCACAAAGCACTTTTGAGGTGCTTTTTCTTTGCACAGTGGGGACTTTACATTGGGCAAATTGTAATAGTGATTTTTTTGTCCTCTTCTTAGTCATAAGTATTGAAATATGAATATTACATTAATACACACTTGTTTTGTTAGCGAGTCATGACAGCGGCCCATACTTTAATATATATTGATATTTTATTTCTGATATAATATATATTATATATTTATAATAATTTAATTTTCATAGAATTTATATATAATTATTTTTTAAAAATATTAATTTTATAATATATATTAAATAAAGGACAAAAAAAATTTACTTTCCATAAGTATTTTTTCATAAAATGAAATTCCTCTAAACGGACACTTTATTATTTTATTTAATTTTCTTCTTCTGAATTAACATTTAATTATATATGACATATTTGTCTTTTTATTTATTTTTTAACAAAATACATAGATAAATTTATAAAACACCCGACAATAAAGTGGCCCGTCCATCCTCAAAACTTTAAAATTATAATGGTAGTATTATTAATAATATCAGAAGGTGGTGGTGTATGAGGATCTTCAAGAGGCTTTTTAAATATTTTTTTTACTCTTAGGTCATGTTTGTTTAACAAGATAAAAAAAAATAGGATAAGTGATATCCTATCTTATATTTGAACATTTACTTGGGATATAATTAGTTATAATTATATCCCACAAGTATGAAATACAAATAATCCCTCAAGGTGGTGTTATTATTTTTATCCCTCAAGGTGGAAGTAAAATAAAAATTTTCAATCATTTTCTTATGACAAGAAAAAAAATATAAGGAGGAGGAGATTACTTCCAACAACCGCTATTGATGTTATCCATATAAATTTTTGTAACATATTATCATCCCTTGTTGACGACACTTTTAAGACTATTAAATCTATTTCAAATATACTGAATTTTTGTTTTCGTAGATCTATTAGTAATCTATTTTATTAATATTTATACACAATAAATTATTAAATTTGTTGAACCCTCTCTTGTATATTTATCTATATCTTTCTATTGTTCTTAACTTTTGTTTTTGGATTTTTAAGCATATATTTTCAAAAAATATGTTTTAGGAATTTGATTTTTCTAAAATCTCAAAAAAAAATTATTAAAAATACAAATTTAATATCACAAAGATTTTTTTTCACAATATTTTATTAATAATTATATCGATCTAAGTGTAGAATTAAAGTAGAACAACATATCCAGACATGTTCTAAATACTAGAATATGATATTTAATATCCTATTTGATTTTATTTCCTATTCGATCTGAACATATCCTATTTGATCTAACTTTTTTATCCGGTCGTCCAAACGAGGCCTTAAGGGTATAGTGTGAATAGATGTGAGACATATTATAAATTTGGAGGTTACCTGTTTGAATTTTGCACTCTCCTTGACTTGCTAATGTATGAGATGTGGGGGCCTTAAGTCAATAAATTTTACTAGCGCAGCAAAACTTATTTCTTTTATTTTATGCTGTAATCTATGAAAATCTTTTGATCATCTTACATGTTTCTTGAATTGAAAATGTAGACATTAGCATTAGCCTGTTAATGTAAACAGTGAAACATACTTGAAACAGAAGTGAGATGCCCTCATATTACATGAGATAAGGAAGACAAAGTCAACTCGTCTCAAAAATACAATTTATCATATTTAGATTTTTTTTTCTGGATCGGTATGGGATACTCTAGGTCAGTTTACACACATCAAACTAAATCTTTTTTCCTTGACAGTCAGATCGACCCTTTAAACTCTAACTGTCAATAATCAGCGTAGAAGTAATTTGAACTCAAGATGCATATTTAGATTCCGTGAACACATGTTAAAGTCTTTAGTAACTGAGTGATATCTCGTACCTCTTCTTATGAAAGACAGTATGAATCTACCTTTTAGCTTGGATCTCACCGTCCCAAAATTTTCAAAATTTTTTTTTAACATTTAGATTTTTTCACTAAATTTTGAAAATAAAAAATTTCCTTCCAAGATGTGCAAAAATAGAAAAATTACATGTAAACTTTCTTTAACAAAAATTCCGTTTCAAGTGTGTTAGCAACTAAGACAGATTAAATTCCTTAAAGACACTACTTGGCTTCAAATCAGGTAAAAGGAACCTCTTCCTACCAGGGTACATGTCACAACCTTAAACTATTAATTATATAATTACATAAATATTATGTGACGATTTAGTTTTAATTAAAAAAAATAAAAATAAAAAACACATGTGTATTACATACATGACATATTATAATTAAAACACATATCTGAAATAAAGGAAGTTACTCTTTTGTAACTCAGAGTTAAGTATTATTCTTTCTCTAAATGTCTTCAAGAATTTACAACATAAACGGATAGTATATCAAAATACAATCTTATTTGGGCCAGAACCACAGTCGGGTTGGATGAGTGGCTGTTGAAATTTTTTCATGTGGACCATTCAAATTCTTAAGAAGTGGGATTTTTGGTGGGCCGTGGAAAAAGATTTTGAGCCAGCCGCCCTGTTCGAACCTAGGCTGGGGCGGGCTAACCTACTGCAGGCCCTAGGCCTAAGTTACTATAGGAAAGGGCCCAACCAAATTAAACTGGAGTAGAACTTCACTTGGGGAGACCAATTTCTAGATTGATGGGCCATTTTTACTTTTTTTATTAGAGACTCGTATCATTTAGGTAAGAGTAACTTTTTACGTATCATAATTTTAATTTGTCACATATTATTTAATTATTTAATCTTAATTAAAAATAATAAAAAATATATGTATATTACATACATGCATGGGAAGAGCCAGGAAATTTTTTTTCAGAGGACTAAAAAAATTTTTGGAGGAAATTTTAGTAAAACAATTTTGAATTGAGGCAAAATTTTAAAGTGGACCAAAATTTTGGAGTGAGAAGTGAGAGAATTAAGATAAAAATTTTGTGTTGAGTTGAATTTTTAGGATAAAAAATGAGAAATAAAGAGTAAAAATTGGATTATGCTAAAATTTTGGGGTGAGCTAATTTGAAATACATACTCAAATTATAGCGTGCATAAAAAGCATTATATATACGAATCAATAAGTCTTTTTTATTCTAAAATAAATGATAAAATTTTCACAAGATATAATTATTTAAAGTTAATTGTAGAAAAATAAAAAAAAAATGGAACTATTGGTATTGTGTAAGGAGAGAGAAATTTCTAGGCAGGGCAGGAAATGGGTGGAATCCAAAATGAATAATGTGATGGTCTAATTTAATTTTCATTTGTTTTGTAGAATCAAAATGATCAAAATCAATTTAATCTTCCTTCATGTTTCGTAGATTTTAATTTAGAAAATTTTGTTTGAGTTTAATGTGGCCACACACTTTAAATAGTTCATATCAAATTTAACATTCTAATTATCATTTAGAAAAAAGAAAAGAAAAGAAAAACCCTTTTGTGTTGTCTCTTTTTTTAAAAGAAAAATTGTTTTTTTTTTACATATAAAACATTTCATTTAATTATTGAATTGCAAGAAGTCTTCAATTTATTCATACAACATGACATATACATTACCCCCAAATCAACGATGGGATAAAATATACTCATAAATGAAATTGGAAAGTAGGCTTTGGAGGCAGGTGTTGAAGTAGAGAAAAGCAATGGAACCTAGGAATGCGGCAACATATGCTGCTCCGAAACTACATAAAAATATCACTTTGAATAAGTCATTTTCCTCATGATCTGAAGATGGTGGCAACACTGGTGGAAATACTCTGGTGGTGGTGCAGTTTCTCTCTAGTGGTGGTCCACAAAGAAGAGGGTTACCTTCATAGCTGCTTTGATCGAATGTTGCAAACTGAGCTTTTCTCTCTGGTGTTTTACCGGATAAATCGTTGTAAGCCACTTTGAAGACTGACAAGAAATTTAGCTCTATCAATTGTGTGGGAATTTGGCCACTCAGTTTGTTGTGGGAGAGGTCCAAACTTTCAATATTCTTCAAGCCAGAAAATGTTTTTGGAATTGATCCATTTAAATGATTGTATGAAAAGTTCAAAGTATGAATGCCACTTAAATTTCCAATCTCAGGAGGAATTGGACCTGTCAAATTGTTCCCAGAAAGATCCATGCCAGACATGAAATACAAAATGTTCCCATCATATGATACTGACCTACTCTTGCTGATAAATTCCACTTCCTCTTTTTCATGTAATATAAGATACGAAAAACTTCCTCTGTCTTTGTAGATTTGATTTCCATTTGCATATGGAAAGAAGGGTTGATCATTTTGATAAGAATAATCTCTAGTACTAAATGTGTCATCTAAAACACCTTTCATCCCAAATGGTATGTTCTTCAAGCATGAAGGTATTGGTCCAAAAAGATTATTGTGAGAAAGGTCTATTATGCGAATCTTGTCAAGCTGACACAATTCAAATGGAATGGTACCATCAAGGTTATTTCCTTTCAACAAAAGAATCCTCAAACTCAAGAGTGAGCTCATCCAACTAGGAATTCCTCCGGATAAATTGTTATTTCTCATATCCAATGTCACAAGTGACAGAGATCTAGATATAACATTCGGTATTGGACCTGTGTATCCATTCCTTTCCAAATGTAAATACCTCAGCCTTGATAGATTCAAACACGAGGGCATGGGGTCAATAAAATTGTTCCAAGAAAGGTCCAAAAACTTGAGTTCATATAGTTTGCAGAAGCCCATTGGTATAGGACCTTCCAAAGAATTTCTGGACAAGATGAGTGAACTCAATTCTAGGAAGTTTCCAATCCAATGAGGAATTCTACCTGAGATTTTGTTATTGCTTAAATCCAACGATATTAACTTGAAGCTATGTAGAAGTGCAGGTGAGATCTCCCCTGAGAAGTGATTGTTGTCCAAATACATATATTGTAGGCCTGTGAGGTTTGATTTTGTTGAAAGAAATTGGCCTTGCAAGCTATTATTTGATAGCTTCAAATATATTAATGAGATGCAACCCATAAGAAAATTCATTGGAAGTTGTCCAGAGAAATTATTGCTTGACAAGTCCAACGTCCGTAACATTGTCATATTTTTTACTGAAGGAGGAATGCTGCCTTGCAATTCATTTCCAGACATGTTTAAAGAAATCAAATTTGGAAGAATAGCACCTATGTAAGATGGAACCTCTCCTTGGATATGATTCATGGAGACATCAAACCAAGTCATGTTAAGATTTTCAGAATTCAAACGCATGTCTAGATGACCAAACAAGGAGTTATTTGTAAGACTGAGGAATTTCAATCTTGTATTATTCTGTAATAACCAAGTTGGGACCTTTCCTATCATCTTGTTGTGGCTGAGGTCAATCACTCTCAAGTTATATTGTTTTAAAAGAAAGCTAGGTATAGCACCACTAGGCTCATTGAGTATACAATTGGATAAACGAAAGAATTTCAATTGAAATGGAGGTGACCAAGGTGTATTTTCTGTCTCTACCTTGAAATGATTGTTACGGGTAGTAAGATCAAATAATTCAAGTTTAGAACTATTAACAAGTGAACTAAATGAGAACAAACCTTGGAAATAGTTATCAGAAAGAGAAACAAACTCGAGTGAATAGAGACTAGGAAAGAGAGTTGAAGGAATGGTTCCTATGAAATTATTCTCAAAAAGGTCAAGGACACGGAGGGATGTCAAATTTCTAAGACATGAAGGAAGATTTCCTTCAAAATTATTTCCGCTTAGATCCAGCTCTTGAAGGTTCTTCAGTTTGCATAAACCTGTATAAATGGATGATACAAGTTATGTGATTATATTACAAAATAAAAAGGCATACCAGCCCAATATAGGTAATGCTCTTCTTCACAAACTCCTAAATTGGCTAGCTGATGCATTAATAAAAAAGATGGTCATGAAATGACGCTCACTTCCTTTTGAAACGAAAGGGAAAAATCACATGCCAAAATCATTGATGATCAAGTCTTCTTATTTCTAACTACTCCCATATATTGTTTGGAAAAATGATAGAAATGCCTAATTCTGATCAGATGGGCTCTCTCCAAAAACAAAACACCCTATTGATTTTACGATAATTCAATAGCTGAAAGGTAAAACATCCAAGGTTACAGGTTAAACTCTCACCCAATGACCACTTGCTTATAAAAAAAACATTGGCAACTACAGTTTAATTAATAAGTAGAAACTCACTAATTTTCAAAATCATGTCTGACGTCTTCACTTATAAAACAAACCCTACATGCATGAATAAGAATGTTTTCATTTTAAGAGAAAGTAGGGGAAGGGGACAAAGTTATATTTAGCCAAAAAAAAAAAATTATGAAAAATTTGTGATTTTAAATCTGAAGTGCATTTAAATCCTACTTTAAGCATACTAAATTTAGAATCTATCCTGCTATGTGCATATTAAATTTAGAATCCATAGTATGTTAATTATAAATCTTTAATTTGTTACCTGCTGGCAAGGTGCCGTTTAGTTGATTCCATCCGATAGATAAGGTAGTTAGAGAAGGCAGAGTCCAATTAAATGGAGAAATCTCCCCAGTTATATCATTACCGCTTAGATCCAACACCTCCAAATTGCTCAAATTAGTTAACTCTATAAAAACAAAAAAATTGAAACAAAGCATTAATTAGTATCAAGGCATCAAATGTAATGTAACAATTGAGATCATAGGAATTTTTTTTAAGAGTTAAAATGTACCTTGGAAATGATTTAAATTCTCTAACCTATTGAAAGAAAACTCTAGATATTTGAGATTTATCAGTGCACCCAGTGGTGGGAGTTCTGTGAAGGAATTCGCACTTAAATCCAAATATTGTAACTTCTTCAAGTTAAGTATTCCCTGAAGTCCTGTACAAAACAATAATATAATTATATGAGTAGTATACTTGCCAAATGTGATAGTTGATTGTCAGTTGTGCCAAACAATAATTATTGAATTTGACTTTTTCTCAACTGTAATTTGTGATTAATTCAAAACTATTTGACAAAATTGTAAATGTTGTCTTGTTTTAATCTTTTTACCTTTTTTCAGATGTGATCAGGGAAATAGAACATATTAAAAGAAGGGAGCTTTGATAGTTGCAAATAAAGGATAGATTTGATAAAGTAAACACAAAAAATAAAGGATAAATTTTTTGAGATTTTTGACAATTATACTTAATTTCTTAAAATTTATAAAACTACATTAATTTTCTTTATTTTACCTAATACGTTTACAAATATTTTTTTCAGTCATTTTTTTTTTAAAATGACATTGGTCAGTGAAGGTAACAGACGGAGTGGCCGTGAGTCTGTGATTCCAGAACGGTGATACTCTGGTCGTACCGTACCGTAACGCATCTCGCGCCTAGGTTAGGTTGTGTGAACACCAAAAGCATGTGACTCCCACAGCAAAAATCCAAGATACACGGCACCTTCATTACGTGAGACCCCGCGTACGGCCACTCCTGCTGCACATGTTTCTCTTAACGGGTCTTGAGAAATGGAGATTCGCCATTGATAAGATAAGAGAAAAACAATTTAAAAATTAATTTTTAATTATTTTAAAAAACTGTTTTCTCAATTATCTTCTTTCACAAATATACAAAAATAGAAACACTCCAAATTTTCTCTTAACGGGGTCTAAAATATCTTCATTTCAATGGGAATGAATATGTAGGGAAGAGAAAAAAAAATTAATTTTGAATTATTTTAAAACAGTTTTTTTAAAAAAAACTTTTTTTTTTATTCTCCACTCTCACAGATGTAGAGAGATTGAAACATTCCAAATGAAAACAGTTCAAATTCCCTGTTAACTGGTCTGGAATGTCTTCATTTAAAAAGAAAATAGAGACGCTTCGTCTGTGACTGTGAGAGAGCCCATTTGTGTCAGACCAAGACTGCTATATCAACCTTATTAAAATTTATTTTAAAAAAAGTGAATTGTATATAAGGTCCTATAATTAAAATTTATTTTAAAAAAAGGGGCACCTATAATTGATACATCATACTCCAAGTGCATCAAATTCACTACCTAATTTGGACTAGAGCACACAAGTAAAATAGAAGATTTGTGCCAGATCAAGACTCCTATATCAACCTTATTAAATTCATTAACAGTAACTCAGTTTTCAACAAACTAGTTAAAAAGTGAGTTGTATATAAGGTCCTATAATTAATAATTATTCCCGTGCTCCAATTGTCATGTTGGAGTCCCCAACAATAAGGTCCTATAATTTTTCAACCATGTCTTTCTATTAGACCCCGTCTATTATCAAATGTAGAAATAGAAAGAAAAGATAATGAAAAATAACTTTTCTTATTTTTTATAATATTTTAAAAATTTTAAAATAAAGTTTTATTTAATTTATGAATCAATGAGTGAACAGGGGAGGCAATGCGATAATTTTTTTTTTTAAAAAAAAATTCAACTATATTTTGACATGATATAAATACAAAAAAAATCATTTTGAAAAATAAATCATCTAAGAGTAATTATTTAGTAGTTTATTGAGATTATGGTTTTAAGGGTTAGATTGAGTGTCACATTTATAATAATTTTTTGCTAATCTATAGTCTAATATTAGAGAGTCACTGTATCATGCAAGTTTTTTTCATTTATGACTTTACTTGAATTGGAAAGTTCTTTATTTTCTTGGGGGGGAAAAAAATCAAGAAAGAGGGAAGAAAGGAACCGCCTGTACGTGGATATCTACATTTTTCATAGACCCAAAGTTATAGTCATTTGATATATATAATTAAGTGAATCAAATAGAGTGTAATTGCTGAAATTAATAAGACCATAGTAATTACATGTTTATTTAATGCAAAATTTTAACTAATTAATATCGTTTGAATGTAGGCCGACAATGTAATAATTATCTTTAAAAATATTATACTGCACTTCTGTACATAAGACATACATTAGCCCTAGTATCAGAGCATTAAATTTAGAATCCACAGAATGTTAATAATAAGACTTTAATTTGTCACCTTCAGTAGTGCCATTTAGCTCAAAATTCTGACTGAGATCTAAGACTGATAGTGAGGTAAGAGTCCAAATGGATGAGGGAATCTCCCCAGCAATAACATTGTGACTTAGATCCAACATCTCCAGATTGTTCAAAGAAAATATCCCATGCAAACCTGTGCAAAATAATAATATAATTATATGATCAATCACAAATGCCTTTACTTTCTTTTTCCAAACATATATATAAATTTATTTCAAGGAATCAAAATCAAGAGTATTATATGAATGCATACATGCATTTTTTTACAAGTATATATAAGTTGAATGTTTTCGATTACACAATGAATCACTAAACAAACATTAAAATCATCTTAGTTAACGTTCAAACAATCAAGAGGATTTCGTTGCCCAAATTGCAAGTTGTCTTCATTTATGACCTTACTTGAATAGGAATTAAGTGAGTGATATTGAATGTAAATGCTAAATTAATAAGACCATAGGAATTATATGTATATCTAGTGCAAATTTTTAACTAATTTGTATTGCTTTTTCTAATTATGAAATAAAAACAGAGATGTAGGAGCATTAGAAGGCATGAAAATTATGTCATGCATATCATTTCAATGAAATAACTTCCTATAATAATTATTTATACAAGGATGATAGGACTTTTCAAACATATAATAAACGACAATATTAATGTCTTCAAATTAGTATGTGAACAGGGGAGGCAACGTGATATTTACATACAAGGATGATAGGACTTCTCATGAATGTAGTGGACAAAAGGAGAATCAATGTACAAAAAAAAAAAAAAATTAATTATTTTGGGACACTATTCCCATGATCCAGTTGTCATCTTGGAGTCCCCAACAATATGGTCCTATAATTCTTCAACCATGTGTTTTCATTAGACTCCATTTAATTCTCAAATATTGAAATAGAAAGAAAAGATCATGAAAAATAAATTTTCTTATTTTTTTATAATATATAAAAAAATTTGAAATAAAATTTTATTTGATTAATGAATAAGTGAGTGAACAGGGGAGGCAATGTGAAATTTTTTAAAAAAATAAAATTTCAACTGTATTTGGACATGATAGAAATACAATAAAAATCATATTTTTCCCTTTTTTTTTCTTTTCCTTTTCTCTCACGAAGTTAATGGATTAGATCAAATTAATGGAGTATTGTGGGATGTGAAAAATTGTGATATAAATTGGTTTCTTAAAACTGGTAATAAGCAAAAAGAAATCCAGTGAAAGTATTGTATTACTGTAACTATAATGCAAGTATTATAATAAAACTCACATGAATTTACAAAAATAACACATTACAATGACAATAGCATAATATCACTGAACTTTTTTCCATAATAGTCACAGTAAAATAACTTAGAGAGGCACACCTTCAAGTCTTTTTCAAAACAGAATTAAATTTTGCAATTTCTGGATGGAATGCAACAAAAAAAAAAAAAGCATTAAATGAGTCAAATTGACTGTAACTGCTAAATTAATAAAACGATAGTAGTTATATGTATATTTATCACTAGCACATGAATAATCAGATGAGTAAATAAAATATTATGATAAATATAGTATTTTTTTTTTTTTTTCTAAACAGAGATCTAGGCATTAGAAGGCATGAAAATTATGTCATGCATATCATTTTAGGGAACATATAATAAAAGACAATATTATTGTTTCCAAATCAAGGTAAGAGTAACCTTTTTTTTATCCAAGTATTTGTGTGTGTGTGTGTGTGTGAGAGAGAGAGAGAAGAGAGAGAGAAAGGCTCACCTTTCAGGCCGTTACTTGCCAAGTTTAATATTTGTAATTTCGGAAAGGGATCTAATAAGGATGTGTTCAAAATCCAACATCCTTTGCAAGGATAAACTAGTCACATCAACACATGAATGAAAATTAGCAAGGCAAAAATGATTTATTTCTTTATTTACTTATTATTAAAAAATTAAAATAAAATAAAAAACAAAACCTTTCCGTCTTGTTCCATTGAGAGAGAGTTGAATCACTTGCTGTGTGATGTTGTCACACCCGACCCGTTCCCACCTGCAACAATCACTCTCCTCACCACCCCATGAAGACAGAGCAGGCGCACCTGGGTAATTGAAGGCATCTTTAAGTTTCAATAACCCAACCTTCTCTTCTTCCAAGCACCCTAAACTTCCATGACTCTGTAACTGAAGTAGGCCTAACCCCAACAAAGCCCACAAACACAAGACTAAAGGATACTCCATCACCAAGTTCATCCACCAACTTCAAGTGTGTTTTCTTACATATTTGTTGGTGCATGTATCACATATATATATAGAGGACCTCGATGGGAAAATTTTGGAATAAAAGCCAAACCATTTTTATTTTTTTGGTTGGAATTTGAACCCCACCAAAGACTCACCGGGAATCAAATTAATTAATTAATTGATATTAGACCATCAGTGCTTTCATTTAAAACTCATATGAATAAAAAGTATAAAAAAATATGATTGAAAAAGAAATTCAATAAATTAATTAAAATATCCATTTTAAATCTATTATTATCTTGAAAATATAATTTATAAGCTGAATCAAATATTTATATTTTTTTTAAAAAAACTCATTTTAACCTTAAAAATGTTCATTTTAACATTTATTAAATTGAACAAAACACATACTTAAAAGACTTCCTTTCGTTACGCTCCATATATTTACTTTTTCTTTCCCCTTCACTTTACTCTCTAGTATTTTCACTTTTTTAGTTTTTTTTTTTTCTTCCTAATCAAGCAGGCCTAAAAGGAAGTTTTAGGATCTTAAATTTTTAGAGTCCATTTGTTTCGATTTAACGACACCGGACTTATTGTGTTTGAATGAGAAATTAGGCATTCAATTCAAACATAGTCATTTGTGCGCAAATAAAAAAAAAATTGATATCAACTTATATAATGGGATTTATATTTCTTAAATTGAAATTAACTTATTTTAATAAGTTGTTGCATCGTATTTAATTGATTAAGCTGGTGAAAAATAATAAAATATTATTTAATTATATTTTTTTTCTTTTTTTTCTTTTTATCATTTTGTCATTATTTTTTATTTTTTTTATTATTTCGTATTTCATTATCACTTTTCAATAATTTTTAATAAATACCCAAATGCTTTTTTTTCAATCAACAGTATATTTTCATCGGTTACTCTAAATCTTAACAATTGCTTATCTTTATACTTTTCTCTCCCAAATCTTTTTTTTTAATAAATATTTTCATAAGTGCTTTTATATTTTACGGTGTTAAATGCATTTCAGATAAAGGTTTTTTATACTCGGATACTTTATTTTTCTCCCTAAATGTAGTTTCAAGATCTGTAGGCTGGGTGATGTGAATTGTCGAACCATCTTTTCAGTTATTAATTACGAGACGACGTAGACTGTGTCATACACATCTATGTTGAATAATTTAAATTTTTAAATATTGTATATACTAAAATAAAATAATTTTAAAAAAATAAAAATATTAAAATTAAATTTGAAGTCTTTTGAAAATATTATAATCTAAAAATAAAATATAATATTTTAAAGCGTCACATAGATCACTATAGTATAATTTTAAAAAGAAAATTTGAAGAGGTTCTTGCAGATGTTAAAAAAAAAAAGTAATTTTAAAAATTATATTTTTTTTTAAACTTGTGAAATAAATGAAGAATCTGATGGAGACACTCAATCCAGCAATGTCCGTTCCTCTGTCATCTTCTAGTTGGCAGAAAAAATTGCAGCCCACGGCAGAAGAAAAAAATCTTTTCGTTCTATTTTAAGAATTTTTTATTTTATTTTAAATTATTTTGTTTTAAGAATTTTATTTAAAAAATTAATGTACTTTTAATATATAAAATTTTAAAATTATCATTTATTATATCTAATGTAAATATGATTTACTATTAAATAAGAATAATATAAAAAATTTAAATAATTTTAAAATAATAAAATAATATTTTTAAAAAAATTAAAATCCTCAAATAAAACTTTCATTCTGGACGAAGGAAAAAGTAAAAGGAAAATGGCAATAGTCTTGCCCATAATAAAAGTCATTTAGTCATCGCATTGATCGTCGTCAATATCGCTATTGACGCTGATCTGTTCGTCAAGGTCATTACGTAAGTGTCCAGTAAAAGAGACATGTCGACCAGTAGAGGTCCAGCCTATCTAATTTCCGCCCACTCTATTGGACAGATTCAAGGACAAGTACATTTCCGCCCACTCTTTTGGACAGGTTCAAGGACAAGCGGGCATGTGGTGGGTGAAGGGAAATTGCAATTCCTTTTCCGCCATCAATGGCCGCGACATTCTTATAGTTTGGATTCTTTGACAAGTTAAAGTTAAATGAAATTGCAAGGTACTTTCCTTCGTTATAATAATATATTTTAGATTTAAATTATTTAGAGATTGGCTGGTATTTTTATTTAAAATAAAAAGTAATTTTACACTTTATTCTTAGATATAGTAAAAAAAATATGATAAATTATACTAATACCTCCAAATTAAGACAAAATTGTAAACTCTCTTTTTATAATTTATGAAATTATATCAATATCTCTTATGTTTTAAAACCTGCAACCAAAACCTTTTCAAAGAAAGTCAATCGTAGTAATTCTTTTTCACATGTTAATATATATATATATATTTAAAAATATGTGTAACTTTAATTCAACACGATTAACTAATTATATCAAATTTCAAAACTAAAATATTATCTATTTATTAAATAGGTTACATGTATTTACAAGATTAACACATTTGAATTTTTTTTTTTTTTAGATCGTCTCATCTTGCTTGAAAACAACTGAGAAAAAAGAGATTGTAATCGTCTCATCTTGCTTATAAACAATTGAAAAAAGAAAGGAAAGGAAAATAAAATATTATATATTTTTTTATTGTTATGTCATAGGATAGATGTGTTTTTTTTTTCTTTTATAATTTTAAGGTTACAATTAATATTATTAAAAAATCATTAAAATGATCTCTCCTATCCCACTGTCTCCCTCCACTTTTGAGAAAAAAATAAATAAAATAAAATAAAGGTTGAAAATACCCTTCATCTCTCTCCATTCTCTCATTTTCTACTTTTAAACTATACATGAAATAACTTCTTATCCCTTTTCATTTTGTCTCATTTATTTTCAAATTCTTCAATTGAAGCAGAATGTTAACTTACTATACATAGATATTAGGTGTATATTTATGTGTGTATACACACGTCTAAAAATTACAATTGATCATATAGATGCATGTGTGTTTGTTTGTTGAGAAAACATGAGAAAAAGGAAAGATGAAAATAAGTTTGAGGGTCTGTTAGCAAAGCGAGAGAGTTTTTTTCTTTATATATATATATATATATTTCTTTATATATATATTAATGCAATTTTTAATTATTTAAAATAAAATAGAGTTAATTCTTACAAAATTATTAAATAATATATATATATATACATTAATTACTTTCAGTCACCAATAGTCCAATCAATGAATTATTGAAAACATTTCTGACGCTTTGCTAGCTGGCACCAATCAATGAATTTACTTTGTCTTTAGCATTTTCCATTTTTCCCATTCTACCCTTGATCCAGTGCATCGTGTTTCACACACAGTCACGTGTAAACACACCTTCACTTCAACCGAACAAGTTGACTGAACTAAAATGCTCACACCTATCACTGTAAACACAATGCAACTAACTAAAATGCTCAGATCTGAACGAAATGGCAAGGATCCAGCGCTCGTTGTAACCAGGCGCACGATAGAGTTGAGTAATTAATAATAGGCGAATGAACTGAAACAAACTTACCTGATCTTGTCATTTGTTTGGCTCCACACCAAGTCAATCCCATAGTCGTCCAACATAGTTGAGTAAATTTTTGATAGTTTTGAAGTACGTAATAATGACGGGATTATTGATCACATGTTCATGTATAAAAATAAATTTAAAATTATATGCATATATATATATATATAAAAATATAAAAATTTATATAACTCATCTCAAAAATAGAATTATTTTTTAACTGTTGTGATTTTATTATGATTTAAAAGAATTATAAATTATAAAAAAATATAATTTTTCATCTGTAAATATATTATATTAAAATAACAAAAAAATAAAAATAAAAATCTCTCGTCAGGGACACTCTCTCCAAATTCTATCTTTCAGGCAAGGAAACTCTCGTTCTCAACCGAAGTAGGTTTTGCGCTCGGTCGAATATTAATATCCAATACTTAATAAGATTTACATTACTTAACAATTCAATTTTATAAATACTGATTAAGAGTACATGCCTAATTATTTTTTGCATATAAATATTAAATTTGAGTATTTTATGTAATTCGATAGTGTATCAATATTTACAAATAAAAATCAAAACTCTTTTTATTATTATTTCTCACACTGGTGGATGCAAGTTGATAGCCTATGAGTTGCATCCAAGAAAGTTTGGGTCTATTGACTTGAAGTAAAAAAGTCGTTAGAGTAATTCCAAACCTCCTAATTAATTGCGTGTCAATGTCACTCTCTAGGATAAATAATTGAAAATTTGGAAGCAGCTTCACAACCACATGAATCTCCTTTACAGCTGCTTGAAATTGACAACCCTTACAATAATGCCAAAATTCATAACTTCATGATCAAAATGTATATTGAAAATATTGCTACCACATCATTTAGATAGTCTTCTCGGTTTTCCTTTTTTGTCTTGTTGTTTTATAATTTTTTTTTTCATTAGTGATACATTTTAAAGATAAAAATTTCATTTGAAAATCAATTTGTTTGCGTTTGATCAATGTTTTCTCTCTAAATTTTTTCTTCTCTTCTAATTAAACATTCAAACGATATATTTATGTCACTCCATCTCAATTTTTACCTCTCCTAATCTCTCCATCCAAACGAATATGGGTTATACAAACAGTTTTAATGTTTAAAAAATTATAAATAAAATAATGTGTATTATTTGGTCACCGCCATATCATTGCAAAAATAAATTCAATGTAGAATTTTTGCTTTGAAGCTTTTTTCTATAAGATACCTAGTCCTATCATTTATATTAGAAAAGTTTTGTTGTTTGATAAGGCGTTAGATTCAGAGTAAAAGAAAAGATGATGTTGGTAGGTGTTGGAGTGTCCCATATCGCCCGTCTCTAGCTCCTTTGGTCTGTATATACGGACCCTCTCTACCTCTCTTTAACACCTAGGTTTTAAGGATGAGCTAATTGGGAGTTGGGCCTCCAATTTTCATCAATATGGTATCAGAGCCAGGCCAGAGCCTAACTTTGGGCTAGAGGAGTCGGGGCGCGCCCATCTAGGATTCGCTGAGACACGCGATGTAATCCAAGAGGCGTGTTGGAGTGTCCCACATCGTCCGTCTCTAGCTCCTCTGGTCTGTATATGAGCTAATTGGGAGTTGGGCCTCCAAATTTCAATAGTAGGTTTGAATATGTATTCTTATAAAAGCTTGCATAACTTTGCCTCTTGCCCTCTAAGTAGTTTTTAATTCGGAGTTGGGCCTCCAATTTTTATCAATATGGTATCAGAGCCAGGCCAGAGCCTAACTTTGGGCTAGAGGAGTCGGGGCGCGCCCATCTGGGATTCGCTGAGACACGCGATGTAATCCAAGAGGCGTGTTGGAGTGTCCCACATCGTCCGTCTCTAGCTCCTCTGGTCTGTATATGAGCTAATTGGGAGTTGGGCCTTCAAATTTCAATAGTAGGTTTGAATATGTATTCTTATAAAAGCTTGCATAACTTTGCCTCTTGCCCTCTAAGTAGTTTTTGAAACTAAAAAATTACAGTGAAGATTTACATCACCAAGATCTTGTCATTTGTTTGGGTCCACACCAAGTCAATCCCACGGTCATCCAACATAGTTGAGTAAATATTTGATAGTTTTGAAGTACCCTGATAACGAAGAGATTAATGATCTTATGTACATGTATAAAAATATATTATTTTTACACAAATTTTAATTCCTATTATAAATTTGATAGTTTTGTTATTTTAAAGAGAAAAGAAATTAACTGGAGAAAAGTATTTATATATTATCAGGTAAAGCATGAGAGGTCAATGTAATTTCAGAAACCTCGAAGGTGATTAATGTAATTGTTAGAAACCTTTAGAGAAGTTAGTGTAATCTACCCTTTATTTTATAGCCATCAAATTTTATCACTTATTCTATATGTCAAATTTAATATTCATGATCATCATAAAATAAATTTTTCGTTACTACCTTAGTACTATAATTTTTTTATAACATAATACTAAAAAATTTCATACATTATAGAATTTGACATGTGACATTTATTTTATATTATAACCATCAGATTTTATAACTTATTCTATATGTCAAATTTTAATATACATAATCATAAAAACTTTTGGTACTACTTTAGTTCTAGAATTTTTTTTAATCTAAAAATAATGCCATGCTAATTTTTCAATAATGTCATCATCATCTCCATGATCTTTCCATTTTCTTTAGGTCCATACCAAGTCAGTCCCGTAACCATCCCGTAGAGCAAACGGCGAGGATGAATTTTGATAGTCCAATTATGTTGTTGTCAAGATTGGTTCCAACTGTTCTCCTACATTAAAAGTGGTTTGGGACCTACTTCCCAATCCTGAGATTAGTGACCAAATGTATAAAAGTATCGTTTTCATGCACATGTGAACACCGATCTCAACAATGGAATAATTGGTTTAAGAATACTTGATATTTTTTTCATATAAATATCAAATCTGAATAATTGTCTGAAGGTAGAATTACATCAAACTTTTTTCTAGCCCATATCACACGAAACTAGACTTAAAAGTCATTCTATATGGACACCCTTTGTCACGGCACATGAATGAATTTTCCAAAATAATTCAAACTAAAGTTAGAGTATTCCACACGGCATGCAAGGATATTATTAAGTCAAGTTTAATTGAGACACCATTGATAAGAACCTTCCTTTTATTAGTGGAATGACTTCCACTTGTGATAATTTAAAATGGGAGAAAAAAAGAAATATATTTAAAATAACATTATACTTAACTTCAAATTTAATAAGAGAAATCTTCTTCTGTTTAGATACGTATCTTAATCAGAATCTAATAATATTCTTCTAAAACATAGCCACTAGCATATTGAATTATATCTAATCTAATCTACTTTCTCTAAGTTACCACGTTTGAAACAACACAATTTAAAAACTTTATCCATACTTAAATTAAATATATAATAGATAATAGATAAGTTGGATAGAGATAAAACAGTGGATATGAAATCCTTGTGTTTTTTTGCAAGAAATCAATAGTCATTCTTTCAAAGAAATTAGATTGTTACGTACATCTGATTTTTACTACAATTTTTCTCTTTCCTTCTAACCAAATTCTTAAAAATAATTAAAATTTTCACTTTCTTTCACTTTCCATAACTCTCCACCTAACCAAATAAAGCCAAGAGTATTATTTTTTACCAAGAACAAAAAACTTTCTTTGTTTCTTTTTTTTGCGAGGGGCGGGGAGGTTGGTGAATACATTGTAAATGTAGCATGCACCCATGGACACAACATGGTAGCCAATGAGTTGCATCCATGAAAGCACCTAATTTTAAATGAAATGCATGCACCCATGCTTGTGTATCTTTTCAATAATATTATGTTATTATTTCTCTTTTCTTTTTTTTTCTTTTTTTTGTCATAACATACATGATAGATTGTTGTTGGAAGTACAAGCCGAGATGTCATGATCTTGTCCCACTAAAAAATGTCTCATCATCTCTTGTAGTTAAAAAGAAAAAATATATAGTTATAAAATAATACCAAAATCTTTTATACATAACATAATTTGACATGTGATATATGTTTTATATTAGGATAAGGTACACTAATCTATTTTGAGATTTTTAACAATTATACTGATCTATCTTAATGTTTATGAAATTATATTGACCTTCCTTATTTTACTTGACAATATACAAATACTTCCCTCTAATCAATTTTTTCCTTCAAAATGAAAAAAAATGTCCCTTTTATTTATTTATTTTTATATTTTTTCCATTTTGATAATTTTTTAAAAATATTTTATTATTATGTTATTTAAAAATATGTTTAAGGTAAATAACTTATTTTTATTTTATAGAAAAATATATTTAAGGTTTTTATTAATATTTATTTTGGAAAATAAAAAAGGTTAAAATTAAAAAAATTGAAAGAAAAAAATATGAAAGTGGTAGTTTTGTTATTTTAAAGAAAAAAAAATTAACTGGAGGAAAATATTTATATATTATCAAGTAAAGCATGAGAGGTCAATGTAATTTCAGAAACCTCGAAGGTAATCAGTGTAATTGTTAGATACCTCTGGAGAGGTCAGTGTAATTTACCCTTTATTTTATATCCATCAAATTTTATCACTTATTCTATATGTCGAATTTTAATATTCACGATCATCATAAAATAAATTTTTCGTTACTACCTTAGTACTAGAATTTTTTTTTTAATATCTAAAAATAGTGCCCTGCTAATTTTTCAACAATGTCATCATGATTTCCATGATCTTACCATTTTCTTTGGGTTCATACCAAGTCAGTCTCATAGTCGTCCCGTAGAATAAACGGCAAGGATGAATTTTAATAGTCCAATTATGTTGTTGTCAAGATTGGTCCCCAATGTTCTCCTACATTAAAAGTAGTTTAAGACCTATTTCCAAATCTTGAGATTAGTGCCCAAATGTATAGAAGTGTCGTTCTCATGCACATGTGAACACCGATCTTCCCAATGGAATACCTATGCAATAATTATCTGAAAGTAGAATCACATCAAACTTCTTTCTAATCCACCATATCACACAAGGCTAGACTTGGAAGTCAATCCATATGGACACCCTTTGTCACGGCACATGAATGAATTTTCCAAAAGAATTCTAACTAAAGTTACAGATGAACACCGATCTTCCCAATGGAATACCTATGCAATAATTATCTGAAAGTAGAATCACATCAAACTTCTTTCTAATCCACCATATCCCACAAGGCTAGACTTGGAAGTCAATCCATATGGACACCCTTTGTCACGGCACATGAATGAATTTTCCAAAAGAATTCCAACTAAAGTTACAGAGTATTCCACACGGCATATAATAAGGATATTATTAAGTCAAGCTTAATTGATAACAACCTTCCTTTTATTAGTGGAATGACTTCCACTTGTGATAATTTAAAATGGAAGAAAAAAAGAGAAGAAAAAAAAATATTTAAAATAACATGATACCTAACTTTGAATTCAGTAGGAAGAACGTGTCTTAATTACAATCTGTCATATAAGTAATGCATATGTATTTTTCAATTTGATTTAGTTTTAATTTTTTAGTTAAAATTAAATAATCATATGATATTTATCTGATTACATATACGACATATTAAAGTTATGACACGTACGTATGTGAATATGAAGAGATTCTTCATAATTGATTTGGAACCAAATATTGTGCTTTAAAATATTGTATATATGAAGATTGTTTTAGAAAAATGAAATTTAAGATTCATGAATGCAAATAAAACTTTCAAATAGAAGTTGGTCCGCTTTTTAAAGCTTGATATTGACACCCAAATTAGTCTGGAAAAAAATTAGGAAGGGCTATAATATTTTTTGGGACAAATTTTAGAAGTTTTGTTGCAAATGTGAATTTTTTTTTTCCAAATTAGAAAAAATTTATATGTAAAATCTTTGAATCAAAACTAGATCTATAGAATTATAGAAAAAAATTTAGATCTATTTTTTTTCAAATTAGAAAAAAATTATATGTAAAAATAAGATTGAATCAAAACTTAGGGTGGGTTAGGTTCAAATGTGTGCGGGAGCTAAGCTCACGTAGGATCTCACTTCTATGTGAGAGAAATGGAATCTCTATTTCAAAGCCGGACCTCATAGATGTCTTGTGAACTGTGCTTTGACAGCCTAAACTTAATTCAATTAAAGACTTCATTTTTGTTAAGTAAAGGAATTTTTATTGTCACAAAAAAATAAAAAATAACCGAGCCTAAGAGATTTATCTTAACAAGAGAAGGAAGTAAAGATTTAGCTTAAGAAGAGAAGAAAATATCAAAAGAAAAACAAGACCCATGATAGCTAAATCTTGAATTTATTCTCTTGTCAAGACAAATTTCTCAAATCATGAATCTTGACATTCTCTTGAGTGTAAGTCTTGCTTATTAGTAAACCACCACTCAACAGCTCATAGAGTTTACAACAGCTGCGAACTGCATTCTCCAAAACAGAGCAACCACAATTTAATAATTTCAGGGAACCTTTTTAACTAATTTGGCAACTCCATGTATGAATTGGTGCTTGTAAATTATATTTTCAAGCTTCATTGTTTAACTAATTTGGCAGCTCATTGAAAACAAACAGTTTTACGGCACTACGAGATTTTAAAATTATTAAATGTACGTGTTAGGAATATAATTACTTAATCATGATCAAAATGTTAGGAAGTTGAACCACATGAAGTTAAAGCACCCTATGTCTCCTAGAATATGAAATATCCTTAAATAATTCAGTTCTTTAGGTTCAAAATTTCAAGTCCTTTTTAATTAAGTTGACTTGCCTAGACAGGATTAAAAAATTGGATTTCCTTCAATAACATTTCAATTACCTGGACTCGAAATACTTTTTCTCCATTAAATATTTCAATTCTTTGTCCTTTTATCTTTTTTCTTAATTTTCACTTCATTTAGATATTAATGAAGGGATATAAATATATAGAGGTCTATGCCAAAACCCTTATTTGGTAGGTTTTGGTATAATAAATAAATGAAAGTTATTAAAATCATTAGATGGGATTCTGTGCCATAAGATAAAATACAAATACAATTTGTTTTTTTTTTTTTTTGGTTAACTGCATATTAAAAAATTAATAATGTTAAATGTCCAAAATTTAATATATTATTAAATCATTGATAGTATTTTAGAGAAAGAGAGACGAAAGATAAGGGAGCGAATGGGATTAGATACCCCAATAATTCTAGTCATATTCGATGGATACTAAGCGTTATGTGTATCGACTTGTGCAGTGTTGTAGCTAACGCGTTAAGTATTCTACTTAAAAAAATACGTTCGAAAGAATGAAACTCAAAAGGAAATGAAAGAAGGCCCGCACGAGTGGCAGAGCATGTGATTTAACTCGATTGAAAGCGAAGAATCTTACCAAGGCTTGACATGCCTCCAATCCTCTTAACGGAAGAGTGCCTTTGAGAATGCGGATACACGTGGTACATAGTTGTCGTCAGCTCCTGTCCTGTCGTAAGGTATTGAGTTGAGTCTCGCAATGAACCCAACCTCTCTTGTTTAGTTTCTATTGTTGAGTTTGAAACTTGAACAAATTGTCAGTGCTAATTAAATAATTGTCTAAAATACTACTAATGATTTACTAACAAATCATTTGAAATATAAAATTTGATACAAAAATTTAAATCATGTAACATTAGTCATTAAAAAATTGAGAGCGCCCATTCCCACTCCTTTAGGCAGTGAGTTGGAGCATGGAAAATAAATTTTTTTTTGTTTTTTTAGAAAAGAGAATTTAACATCCATAAAAAATTTATGAAGAGCTTAATAAATGATTTCCCATAGGAAATCTTAATAAGGACTTTTTAAAAGATTACAAACAGATTAAAATGATATAATTTTTTTTATTTTTCTCTTTTTTTTCCGAGTCAATGTTTGTAAATGGATCTTCTTTTTTTTTTGTTTTTTGTTTTTTGCTTAGATTAAAAAAAGTCCAGGTTTTGTTAAAGAAATAAAACTAAAAGCCCTAATGAATCAATAGTTGGACAGCCTGTGGGCAAACCAGTGTTTTTGTGCTGAAGTAGACAGCCCAAAGCAAAACCCAAACCTTGGTCCTTGGGCCCTTTGCAGTGTTATTTTCTTGACTGGGGCTCCATGAATGTAATTTGGTCTTGGGCCTGACTGCCCTTGAACTCCACCCAATTCAGCAGAAGCAGCTTAAACTCAACCCAACCCACTCTGAGCCCGTTTCACCACTGAAGTTTTCTTATTTATGGCATGCATCCAAAGCCCATTAAAGAAAATTAGAGAGAATGACACATCACATAATTTATTATAAGTTCATGAGTAATATTTTATCATATATCTAATTGACTCGTCATTTCTTCTCTTTATGTCAACTAAAAAATCATTTTTCATAAAAAAATCTATGGATAAGTCAAAGACAATGACACATCACATAATTTATTATAAGTTCATCGGTAATATTTTTTCATTTATCTAATTGACTTGTCATTTCTTCTTGTTACATCGACTAAAAATCATTTTTCATAACAAATCTACAAATAAATTAGACACAATAACACATCATGTAATTTATTATAAGTTCATGACTAATTTTTTTTCATATGTCTAATTAACTTATCACTTCAACTTGTTATGTTGACTAAAAATCATTTTTCATAACAAATATACATATAATTATAATCAAATTCCACTATTTAACTATAGTTGTTGTGAAAGTGATAATCATTCCGCTCCATTTGTAACCTTTTCAGAGGCATGTAACTTTTATAGAACAAGTGAACAATGCTCTTACTTAGCTATAAACATAAACCCTACTTTTGGTAACACAAATTTATCTTTGGCTCAACTTATAAACTGTACTTTTTAAAACTGTAATAAGTTCAAAATAGATGCTTCAGTTAAGTTATTGGGAGAAAATTTTTTAAATCACACTTTTTTACCGCTAATCCAAACAAGGCTTTAAGCAAAGCAACACACATCAAATACTTCTTCCACAACCCACCTTGTTGCCATACTCCAAAAATACAAGTGCAGCACCATAATGAGCCAATGCACCAAAGATCACAAAAACATGAAATATTTGATGGCTGTGCCCAGCCAGATCAAACCACCCTGGCTTCCATCTCTCTGGAATCCGGCTAACATAAAAAATAGTCCCTATCATGTAACACAATGCCATGACTGATTCATAAGCTAGGGTTATATTTTGCTGAGGCTCATTCCAGTTGACAATAAGACCATGGATTGCAGGGACAATGCCAAAGAGCCCCATTGCCATGAAAAGAAAAACTCGAAACGGGCGATATTTGGAGGTTGAAAGTGATGGTGAGAGCATTGTAACAATGGTGAAGGTACCCATTATTGTGATTCCAGTGAGGTATATGAATTGCCAGTGTGTGTTACACTGGAAGATGTAGTAGATGGGAGGGAAGAAGGAGGTGATGATCATGACTGTGATGCCAATATAGTCTATTCTCACTAAGAAAAGGTTCAAGTAGTGTGAGTGGCAGGAGAAGAGGTGGCAAATGCTACTTGAGAGGAGGCAGAACATAGAACCAGCTAAGAAGATATAGAATGGCCACCGTGCAGCGGCTGTTTCCAGGGATGGAATCTCCATTTCTGGTGATGCTGTCTGCTTCAAATCTATGAGTTTTGTCGTCTCCTGCAACAGTCCCTCTAGTGTTATATACTTTTTCCTTAAACCCCAAATTTGGAATAGATCGACACACACGTGTGTGTGTGTGTGTATGCGTGAATGTATATGTGTATGTACATGTATATATAGATGATTCAAGTGAGCATAGAAGTGACTCACCAAGAAGATATCCTTTGAATTGTGAGAGACATTTGTATCTGCAGTCATTGGAAAGGACCTGCATCAATCATGTACAGTTATATGCAAAAAAAAAATTAATGAGACATGATTATAAAAAAAAAAAAATTGGGATTTCGAGTCAAGATTGTAAGCATAACATCATATTAAATTTCAAGAAATTAATTGTGGGCTGATGTCCCAACTGATAATGAATTGAGGAAGCATGAAAACTAATTCTGATTAACATGATATTTTTAATAAAAACCTTGAAAATTGATTGAAAAAGTTACAGAGACTTGGATGAGCTATATAACCTTCAGTTTAAAGCTATGAATAAATAAATAAGTTTTCAAGATTCAATAACATAAATGCTTAAAAGAAATTAAAATGAAATAAAAGGTTGTAGCTTAGTTAATTAGGTGTTCTGAATTACCTATTTTTGTTCATACACTGATGTGTTAATTATTAAAGTTTTTTTTTTTTTAAATTATTAAAAAAAAAAGTTTATTTGTTTAATATTTAAAAAAAAACAATTATGACAATCACGACAGCAAGTAGTTAAATTTGTTATGTGCATTAAAATTCTAAAACTAATTATAATAATAGGTAAAATCATTTTGTATTGAAAAGAAAAAGAAAAATCTTCAACAATATACCTGATAAACATACTGAGGAAATCTCTCACTTGAGGCATATGCATCAAATTTGCAACTGTCAACCCCAAGAATAGGACAAATCCAATTAAATGCCTACACACAAACAAAAGATATATATTATAATTTTGAAAAAAAAGATGTAATATTAAAGAAACCCTATCAAAATGAATACAAATCCATCATGATATATATATATATATATAAGAAATAGATGAGCAAATTACATTCTCCTATTTTTTCTTGGAGTACCATTATTATTTGATTAATTATACTAATATTGTAATTAATCAAATAAAAAGAATGTCTGCAATTGTTAAAAAAAAAAAATCCAAAAGAGGTGTGAATTACCCAAAAGAAATCCATTAGAATAAAAATAAAGTCACCAAAGAAACATCTTGCAGAAATGAAGATATCAAAGCTTGTGAAGAGAGAGAAAAGAAAGAAAAATACATACGTCCATACATTGAGGGTTTCATTATGCCAACGAACTATGCTGAAGAGAGCTTCTTTGAGAGGCCAATTGGCTCTATAATAATTCAGTATATATTCGTTGTCTTTCATGTACTCTGGCAATTCCTCAAACGTTATCAGAGCGTATCGTTTCGCTTTGCTTCTGCTTTGAGTGATCTTCTTCTTCTTGTTCTTGTTTTTCTTCTTGCTTTTGTTGTTGTCTGCAACTGTGCTGTCTGGAGATAACAAGTGGGTTTCGTCCATGAAATCTCTTGTTTTTCTCTTCCATGCATATCCTTTTGTGATGTTCATTGAGTATACAACACAACCAAGATGATGATAAAAATGATATTTTGTAGAGAGAGCTGAACTTTCTCTCTCTCTCTCTCTATATCTCTCTCCTGTGAATATATGGTGTCACTGTTTGATTATTAAGTGCTGTGTATATGTAAGCTAAAAAAACAATTAAAGACTCACTCTTTTGGATTACAGTTATGGAAAATTCTTTAAGGGTTCGGTGCATCACTGTTTTAGAAAAAAATTTCATTACACTTGGAGAACCGTAACTTACAATGGATGATATATCACATGTACAATTACGGTAGATCTCTCCATTTGTGACATTTGATTTAACCTTTGAAACTATAGTCCCAAGAGATTACTCATGAGTATCAATTCTGTTTTAATATAACTTATTAATAAAGTTATGAGATGTGTGTTATGACCTATTTTTTTTAATAGATTATTACACACATAACAGAACTTACAGTAAAAGTATATAGCCATGACACATATGTCACGATCTTTTTTTTCATAACGAGTCATAACATACACGACAATATTATTATAAAAATATATCGCAACGTGATAATCCAGACATACTGGGATTTGTTAGGTTACAAAAAACTTCATGACATGTTGGCATGATGAATAGAAATGTCATCTAATTCTAACTGAATAGGTTTTCAATTATTGCTATCCTATTCCCCTCCATAATTTCAACATGGTTCAACTGTTTTCTCCTCTCTGGAGCGGCAAGGTCATTCTACGTCGTCTTTGGATATGACGTAATTATTCTTTTTGAATTTCAAATTTGAGAAAAATAAAAAGTTTATATTTATTCATATCAAATTTTGATTTGGGGAATATATTTTATATTACAGCATAATTATTTCAAACATTTATCTCATTATTACATATCAAATAATGTGACACAGTAATATTAATAATGTATGAAGTCATGTAATCAATGTACTACAGTAAAACTCTATTATAATGTCATGTCATTGTCACATTATTTGGGATAGAATTTTGAAAAGAGTAATGATATTCTTATCATAAAATTTTACCAAATTTTCTTACATACTAATATGGTTGTTCGGACATTAGTTAATTAAGTCTCTTGGTATATACGTGTGCTAGTCAATTAAGTCTTTTACTGCTAATTAATTAAGTCTATTGAACTCACCTGACATGTCTAACACCAAGAAACTAAATTCACTAGCACCCAAATAGTCACGTCAGGTAAATTTTTTTGATAAAATATTAAGATAAGAATAATATTACTCTTTTAAACTGTATAGCATTACTGTTATAATTTTATAGTAAGTAAATTCACTAGCACCAAGAAACTAAATTCACTAGTACCCGAACAGTCACATCAGGTAAATTTTTTTGATAAAATATTAAGATAAGAATAATATTACTCTTTTAAAATGTATAGTATTACTGTTATAATTTTATAGTAAGTAATATCACACTTTCCAAATCTTATCCCAAATGATGTGAATTGACGTGGCAGAATCTCATTATAAAATATTAATTACATGATTCAATACATTATCTATATTATTGTGTCATATCATTTGAGATGAAAGATTTATAAGATAGATATCATTTTCCTAATTTTATTTATACCACATGTCAAAATTTAGTATACTTTACCACTAAATATTTTTTCCAAATTTTAGGTCCAATAATCTCTTGCAACCTCAAGAGTTTCCTAATTCCACCCAAACAATATTTTCTACTTTTTCTTTTCCACTTTCCATGCCGAATGGAAACAGAAATTGTTAAAAGGTTTGAGTGCTGTTGAGGTAAAGGTAGCTGCACAACTTTCCTCACTATTTTGGTTGGAGAAGCTCAGCTAATTTTAGCTAATTATGCTTTCATACATATATATTAAGCATATTTTTTAATGGTGGGATTAGCAAAGCCCTTGGGCAACCCACTCTACCAGCAAAGACAGGTGACTGACATTTGACACCCCCCCCCCCCCTTTTTTTTCCTTTTTTAATTACTACTACTTAATTGGTTGCCCATAAGAAACTTCAAATGTAACCATAAAACACAATTTTTTTTCTGATCTGATTGCTTGTTATGCTTGATTAAGAATGTCATCAAAGCACTTATATTCTCATTATTTCTATATACTTTTCAAATCCGTCTTATTGACAGACAAGTTAAAAGACAGACAAGTTACCCGAAAAAAAAAAAGTCTTTCCCCATGACATCCCTATGCTCAATCAACTCAAACACATCAATTTCTATTAATATTACTACTAAATGCAAACTCATGAATCTCCTTAATTGTTGTAGGCCGTGTGAATTGGGCATGGATTCCCTTTTTTTTATTTATTTAAGTGACAAGTATACAGATTTTCTTTTATAATTTAAATCTATCTGCATCACTAAATATTTGGATATTTAATTTCTAAAATCGTGCTTAATTTCGAAAATCATTCTAAATTAAGTCCAAAGTGAGTTTATTCCCACTGTAAGAGTTTTTAAGTAGAGATTTCTTACAAAGTGAATGTTTGACAGAATGAGCAGAGGAACATTTCGGTAGATACAACTCACAATTTTGGAACAAAAATATTTGTAGCAGGACCAAAAGGGTAGGTCTGACTTGCAATTTTCTCCTCCACCCACGAGGCCTGACGATCTTGGACTAAAAAAGCCTATGAAAGAGTCCCAAAAATACATAAGTAAAAAACTATTTTCATACGCATTATTAATATTACTATGCAGGTACGTGTATTTGCACAGACAATTAGATCCGCAAGAATTACAACACATAGCATATCAACAATCACTATCATATACTGTCAACTAAATATTTATAGGTTTTTACTGATATTGAGATCCATAATCCATTGTAAATGTTTGAATTGCAGGGGACCCAAAATGGTGCGCACTCATACATGTCTGAGGAAATAAAATCACAACAGTTTTATTTCATTAACTATACAGGGACTGTCAAGTTGGAAAGACGTTCCCTTTCTTGTTTCAGAGAATTTTGAGAAGATGAAGTGTGCAAGGTTCTGTTCATAACCAGCCTGCAGACTCTCGCACAAATTCACACCAAGCTACCGTAAAAGCTTAGCGAAGCAAATCCAATGAACAGATTTATTTCAACCCGGCACGCACAATGACACCAAGCTGCTGTAAAAGCTTGGCGAAGTAAAGCTAACAGACAGATTATTGTTGCCCAGTTCATCACCTGACGAGCTGTTGCCGCTGCGGCTGGTTAGAGCCCTGAGACAGTTCCACAAATGAAACAGAAATATTGTTAGTCCAGTTGATTACACAAATGAGATCACTGCTCAACAAGATCCTCTGTGAACTTTCTTTCTACAATCTCAAAGCAACCTGGACAGAGAGTAGATGAAGAGAACAAAAGTTTGAAGTAAAAAACAGTTCTTCACAACTCCGGTAAATATGATGTAGATAGATTAGGAACCTGCCTGGAAGGAAACCACATTTTTACTATTTTAGAAAAATATAGTTTTAACTATGATGGTAGTTAGAAATTCCCAAATTTAATCCTACAGTTTTTTGAGTGGTTTTATGACTCCAAATTAGTAGTTCTTGAGTCTCTCAATTTTTTCACTTTTGATAATTTTTCATATGTTATTATAAGCCTATAAACCTGAAGGACCGTTAAGTATTAGAGCCTTAATGTATCCTGGAACGATGGCAAATGATAACTATGGTAGCATCTACTCTGGCAGTGAAGATCATGGAATGCAAACCCTATGAGTGGCTGTGCGAGAACAAGGAAAATGGATTGAAAAAATGACAAATATCACCCTATCAGTGGTGGTGCGAGAAACATGGATAGCTGATTGAACACACCTTACAGGAGATCCAACAAATGCTTGCTGGCCTTGCAATGGGGGGCAGTAGGAACTGTGTCAACAATGTACCTCATAGCTAACCTATCATGTGTGACGTACTGTAGATGAAATAATCTAAGCTTATGCGGAAAATTAAGTGATGAAGACTTGGCAAAATTTGCTATAGATGGCAAACATAGCAGATATTATCGAATGAAAATTGACACCATAATTGATTTTCATATCGAAGGTTTCTTGGATTGGCTCACAAAAGTAGATAATTTTTTATGAATATGTGAAAATTCCAGAAGAGCAGCAAGTTGAACTTGAGGCTATTAAACTTAAAAGAAGAGCCTCTACATGGTGGGAACAAGTATAAATTAATAGAAGACAAGAAGGTAAGTATCTTATCTGTAAGTGGCACGAGATGAAACTACGGTTCAGGCTATGTATCTACCAACCAATCATGAGACTAAAACCGGAGGTCTTCAGTGTATAATAACAACTCCTATTGTGAAGAAAGAATAAGAAATTAATTCCGAACTAGATGACACGTGTGGATTTAGTGGCACCCATAGATTTCACAGGCTCTTTTGTGGGAGAGAAAAATATTAATAATTTAATCTCTAGTAGGAAAGGAGGAAATTCTCATAGCCATAGTAAACGACATAGATGAGAATAAATCTAAAGAACAAGATTATTGCTATGAAGGAACTAAAATTGTAGTGTTTGATCAGGAAAAACATATTTCGGGTTTCAAAGATTATTATTAAGCACAAAATTATAGTGTGCATGAAAGATGTAAAAGGAGAAAAAAGTATTTGAGATTTTAATGTTCCTTAAAAGTTTCAATAATTATTGTCAAGTTATGGACAAGTTCGAGATTGAGTTTATATTGTCAAGAATTTACAACATAAGCTGATAGTATATCAAAATACAATATTATTTGGGTTAGAACCACAGCCGGGTTGGATGAGTGGCTGATGAAATTTTCTCATGTGGACCATTCAAATTCTTAAGAAGTGGGATTTTTGGTGGGCCGTGGTCTAAGTTACTATAGGTAGGGCCCAACCAAATTGGGCCGGAATAAAACTTGAGTTGGGGAAGACTAATTTCTAGATTGATGGGTCATTTTTACTTTTTTTTATTGGAGACTCTATCATTTATGTAAGAGTAACTTTTTTCGTGTCATAATTTTAATTTATCACGTATTTAATTATATAAATATTATTTAATCATTTAATCTTAACTAAAAATAATAAAAAGTATATGTGTGTTACATACATGGAAGGGCAAAGGCAGGAATTTTTTTTCTCGAGGGGCTAAAAAAATTTTTGGAAGAAATTTTAGTAGAAAAATTTTTAATTGAGTCAAGATTTTAGAGTGAACCAAAATTTTGGAGTGAGAAGTGAGAATTAAAATAAAAATTTTGTATGGAGTTGAATTTTTAGGGTAAAAAATGAGAAATAAAGAGTAAAAATTGGATTATGCTAAAATTTTGAGGTGGGCTAATCTGAAAAATGTTAAAATTTCACATATAAATTTTTTTTTGCCAAATTTCATCCTTAGATACATGACATGTTATGATTAAAATACATACTCAGATTATATCGTGCATAAAAAGAATTATATATATATGAATCAATAAGTCTTTTTTATTCTAAAATAAATGATAAAATTTTTCATAAGATATAATGATTTAAAGTTAATTGTAGAAAAACGAAAAAAAATGGAACTATTGGTATTGTGTAAGGAGAGAGAATGGTTAAAATTCTGTTCCACTTATAAAGTGGATAACCAAAAGATGAGATATGTCTTTCCTTCTCCAATATGGAAAGCATAATATAATAATAAATATAGCTAGTAGACTTAAACACAGATGACTGTTGAGTTCAACAGCAAGTACATTTAAACTAATAAAAGAAATTACGTGAAAAGAGAGAGGAGAAAAAAAATATTTTACTTGTACACTCTAATTCTGGATAATGTTTTGTACTTATAAAATCTAATGATCTAGAAATAAATGATCTGCAATCAAGTCCTGATTCTGATTGCTAAGTTACCAGTGCTTGATAGCAGCCTTTTCAACCAGTGCATGTTTCCACTACTAAAGATAAGCAAGCATCTTGGTAGGAAAGAAGTACCCTTTATCTTATATATTAAACTTTCATAGCTAGATTATACACAAGTTTAATCAGCTACCACTCCAATTTAAGCAGATACGCAGGACCCAAACACTTGTCAGTGTGAAGTACTAGGCAGCCCTAAAAAAAGGCTTATAATCTCTATAGAAGGCACATAGTCCATAAATTTAATATTCTACCATCCCCTTGTGTGCGCACAGGAGTTTTTTTTTTGGGGGGGGGGGAGTTATTTTCTAGTTTGAAACACTAGATGAAGCACTGCCTCAAATTCTCTCACTTACCATGTCTTACTGACCTAAGACACACACACACATATAAATATGCTAACTTAAGCTCTCCCAAAGTCTCATAACACTATGTATTTATTGCTATTGAATTAGGAAAGTCCTCAAAAGAGTATGTCTTCAATGTGGCACTCAATGTTTGTTTTACTTCAGGTCATAAAGGATTATTTCATAAAATCAAATATTATTGGTGCCTAACAAACCACCCAATTATGTGTTTTTGACAATCGTCTAGCAAGGGCGTGTATGCAGTATGCAACATCAGGTCGCGGCCTCGTAGCTGAAATAGCAGCAAAAATAGCTGCAAAGAAAAACCAAAAACTTCTGTCAGGTCCCCATTCTAGATGCAGGTTTTTTTTTATTTTCCTGGTAAGTTAAATACAGATTAAAAATAGAACAGCACAAAATTAAATGGAGAGAAACACAGATGACATGCCCATCATAATAAATGCCATTTACGTTTCAAGGGAATACCCACCTCTTATGTGCCTTTCTTTTGCTGGGCGCTCAACATGATTTGTGGCCTTTACAATGTTAATGTCCAATTCCTTCAATATTCAAAAGCCATAAAGGAAGATGAGAAACGTCCACAATTGCAAGAACAATTTGAGAATCCCAAAATTGTTCCCAAATTTCATACATTGTAATCACTGTTCACTTCAGCCAAGCTGACAGTGGTAGTATCTTTAATGGCTCCGAGAGCTTTCCTCAAACTCTTCTGTGTACCCCCTCCCGACATTCTCTGTCTCAATCACAAAATTCTATACAAGGCCCAACAAATAAATAACGTTAGCTTCATTAAACGAATCTAAATTCACCAAAAACAAAATAAATTCTTCTTCAAAATTGATGTGAAGAAGTTCCCAAAAAAAAAAAACATACATAAAAGTTTCATTCAACCATGAAAACCCCTCATACCTATGCTAATAATTGGAGTTTCTTTTACCTTAAATTCAGAAACCATGTGAAAACTCTTGAAATATGAAATGACATCAAGCTGATTTAAATAATTCATTTGAATACCATCCTGAATCTAGATTACAAAGTTAACACCAAAACAAGATTCTCATTAATACTCTGAAGCTGATTGAATTATCATCAGCAATCAATAGCTTGTTTATTTTATGTACGTCCGTCGATATATCTACACACTATGTATATTATATACGAAAATCAACACATGAAGTCCTGAATTTCACCGAATAAGAAAAAATTCGGCACAAAAAGAAGAAAAAAAAAATCTTAGATGCTGATTGAAATCAAAACAGCATAGAAACACTAAATCAGCATACATATAGAGATTAAAACACAAAATTAATAACAACAACAATTGAAAGTATATAGGCAAAAAAAAGTAATATCAAAATCAAGCTGAGCATTGATATTAAATTGAAAACACCATACGAACTCATAATCAAAGATCTAAACAATTATAGCACAAACAATGCGAAATACAATCAATTCTACATTTATATCAACCGTTTAAGCTCGATATTAAAAGAAACACAAAAAGGCACCGAATCAGAAATAGATCAGAAAACTCGACTCACCTGGACCAAATTTGTGAATACAGAAAGAGAACTTGAGTAGAGAGAGAAACAGAGAAGAGAGATGAATAGCACACAGAGAGAGGCGTCGCCCGAGTCTGGTCTGAAACGAAGAAAAGTCGCCAATAATGAATTTGTTTTGGTATATATAACATATTTTATATATAACATACTGTATATAAATATAAATTACTCTCTCTCTTACCCTTGTTTCTCTCTCTTACGAGACTCCGATGTGTGTCAGAATACGGAAGTCGTACGGTGTACCCTACCGAAGTGAAGTTATTTTAGAAATGTAGACCGTTGGATGTGGAGATGATAAGACGGGACTTGGGAGTTATTGAGATCGAGTGGTCATTCTTTGCGGTAGTTGTAAGACAAATGCAATTTTGTTTGTATTGGAATTTGGAACATTGTAATTTTTCTCAAAACAGTAAATGGCATTAAAACTACTTGTGGTGATCGATATTGGGTCAGAAAGAAGAGAGAGAAAGTCGGTTCGGAGTATAAAAAAATTTTAAAAAAAAATCTTTAAAAAAATTAATCAAAATTAAAAAATATATATGAAAAAACAGCCCTATCATTTTAAAAAAATATTTGACTAAAAAAAATATTTATAATTTATCAAATAAAATAAAAAATCTTACTGTAATTTAAAAGATTTTAAAAAATTAATATAATTATAAAAAACTATAAGATAATACAAAAATTATTATATGGTCCAAAAATTATTGTATGGGCTCACTATGACTTGTGACGTGTATAACATATTAGATTTTTAAGAACTAAAAAAATAATTTTTGTATATATATATATATATTTATGATCACTCTTTGATTATATAACACTTCATCATTAGTCAAGACCATTAACTTAATTAACGTTTTTATTTCTCTAGTTCATAATTTATTGAGATAATTTGAACCTCTTTCCATTTAATTTATCACATGAAATGTATATTTATCTTATACTTTATTTAAATAAATAATTATTTGATATTTATGTGATTGTATAAATAATAAATTTTAATAAAAACATATTATTTTGTTAGAAGAAGATTTTTTTCACTTAGTTTATAGCGGAATATACTATAAAAAGACAATATATGTTTAAAATTAAGTAAGATGAATCTTCTCTCTCAATGCATATTTTAATCATAATTTGTCATGTGTATGATATATATTTTTTAATTTTTTTAAATAAAAATAAATAATCACATAATATTCATGTGACTGTTTGTTTACATATTTTTTATTAATTTAAAGGGACATATTTTTTTTTTTTACAAAAGGATAATATTTATTTCAAAATAAATATAATGAATCTTTTTTTAATATTTTTTTGATACACAATAAGTGAAAGATTAAATTTAAGGATAATTATACTTATTTCTCTTAAAATTTTTAATAATTATAAAAATTACTCTTGTAATTTTTAAAATAATACTATCTTCTGTCAGATGATGCTGAGTTAACGATGTTAATGACAAGTGTTAAGTTATAAAATAATAATATTATATCAAAAAGCAATTTGAAGGGGAGGTAAGTGTAATATGTAACATTTAAATAAGGATAACATGTAACATTTCTATTTTGAAGTTTAGGTACGGTAAAGTCACTGCTGTTTGAAGTTTCTTTTATAGAGAAAAGTGCCATTGCGTTTTTTTATGATATTACGAAATGAGCTTCCATTTTGATAAAAATTTAAACTTTTTGGCATGTGATAAAAATTACTGAAATGAGCTTCCTACGTTAGGCTTGATTTAATCATTGCCTTCCAACATTTTATGAGATTATTTATTTAAATTTATAGATTTAATAGTCTTAACAGTTAAATGATAAGTTACGTGTATAAATATAATATATTATTTTAAATGTGATTTTAATCTAATTGTTGAGATCATTGAATAATTGTTCGTATTTATTAATTGTGTAGATTCAATTTTTTGGTTACAAAATGATATTTCTTACAAAAAAAAATTTATTAAGAGATATAGATTGTTTCTTGCATTAAAAAAACTTTCTTCATTGGAATGTGTTAGGGCTAAAGTTACATTAAAATCATAACATGTGTTAGGTCATCATAACATCTTGATATAAATGATTTTAGAGTATCTCTATTGTATATGTTAGATAGGCTTTTTATGTAAAGGTATGTCAATTAAAAAACATGGGAGTTATTCTCCGAGGTAAATGTTACTTTACTCATTAAATATGCCAAGTTTTAGGAAATTAGCTAACGGTAGGGTTGATTTAGTCAATCAATGTAACAATCTCAGTACCCATTGTGGATATCTTGACCGTATACTTTATAGAAAAATATGATTATTGAAAAAAATAGTCATTGAAATAAATTTTTATGACTGTAGTGTTGTTATATGAAAGAAGTTTAACGTGTGTATGTAAAAGGAGACAGTCATCAATAATGCAGAATGTGTATCAGAGATGGTCTTACAAAATCTTTTGACATGGCTTTGTCCAGCTTGTCAAATGAGTTTGAAATTGGATTATCTCTATTATATTCCAATCAAATCAACCAAAACAATGAAATAAGATTGGTTCATTAAAGGTTAATCAGATTGTGTACTAAGGATAGGATAGTCCACCCTAAACTAGATTGGGAAATTATTAATTTTTTTTTCATAAATAGAAATTTATTAGATTGGTGTCACATCAAGACAATAGATTTTATACCATCAGAATGTAAAAGTCTTTAAAGATTGAATATTTTTAATATTATACAAGTCTTTAGTTTCGATAAAAATACGATTTTCGAAAAGACTTTACATAGTAATTTTTTTTAAGAGGTGCCTCATGTATGAAATTTTATAAAGAGACATCTTTTGTTTCTTTTGATATAAGTTCGGAAAATAAGTTTGAAATAATATGAATTTATAAATTTTGAATCAAAATAACATGAATAAAGTTTTTGAGGTGTGAGAAGCCAAGAAAATTCAAAAGCTAGAAACAAAATTTTAAAAATAAAGTGGAGTGTCGATATTTTGAGGTCAAGGGTCATTAATACTAGTGGGACCATTTCACAATACAAGTCTCATCCTCCTATTATTAATGGAAAAGAAATTAAAATGTTGTTATTCTCTCTACCAAAGAAAAAAAATCAATATTTTTTTTAAAACAAAAATTGCAAGAAAAAATACTTATAAAAAAATATAGATGTAATAAAACATAGAATGGTTATTTAAAAAAAAAATAGTTATGAGAATTGTAGCTGTCTATGCAAATTTAGTTATAAAAATAGAATGATTATTTAAAATTCTTTTTTTTTGTTTTGTCTTCTGAAATTTTAAGTAAAGAATGGGCTAGGACTTACGTGTTAGTGGAGGGGATCAATCATTGTAGATGACCTATGTCCCTTTCACATAGACCAAATGTTCTGTCTTCTAAGTTACGAGATTAGAATAACAATTTGAGAGTAATGTTATACAATTGACTGTTTTATAATTAATATTTAATAAATAAATAATTTTAATAATTAATAAATTTTTAAGAAACTACCTTGGTTATATGACACATAATTAATAATTCTATTAACTAATAATTAATATTTTTTTCAAAAAAAATCTTTATAGTATTAATAATAAGAGAAATAAAATAGTCATATATATATATATATACTTGTATATATTTTATTTATAAGATGTTTTAGTAATATATTTATTAAATCTACATAATTGAAATAAAAGTATTTTGAGTAGGAAAAATTACGACGTAGTAATAGTAGGAAATAAAATTTATTTAGTTTAAAAGAAAATTAAAAGTTTTTTTTAATAACTTAAGTTGAGATATTATATGTACATTTTTACGAAAGATTAAAATGTTATTGAAAATTTTCATATAAAATTTTCTTTGTGCACTGAAGTTGTTTACATGTAAGAAACAGGGTGTTATAACATGGAAAATTTTTTTTTATTATTATTCTTGGTTATTAAATTTTTATTATTATTATTATTATTAATTTTTAATGTTTACTGTGTATGGATTATATATATATGTGTGGCATGTGTATGTGTGTGGGTTACAATATGTGTATGTATATGTGGATATGTATATGTAAAGAACAGTGCATGTGTGCACTGTGTGTGGGTGAAACCGGATGGATGTGTGTGTGTGTGTATGTGACCAACTGAGTGTGTGTGTGAGGTGTCGGCTGTGTGTGTGTAATGAGTGATATATATATATATATATAGACTTATATAGGGCAGCTTTGCATTTAATGCAAAGCTACATTTGGGGAAGAACAAAGTGGCTGAGCAGAGTGAGATAAGCCAGGAAAAGAGGCTGTAGTGTGAGAGACGTGTGAGAGTTGGATGTGTTGGGTATATTTGTAGTCTCGGTTGGGAAAGAAAGAAAGGAAAGAAAAACTGAGAGCAAGGGAGAGAGAGAGAGAGTTCTGAAAGGAGAAGAAGTCTTGGAAGCCTGAATCGAGCTTGGAACCAGAGGGTGAAGGAGGTGCACGGCTAGAGAGAGAAACCCAAGAGAAAACCGTAAGTGACCATTCTGTTTTGATTTTTTTCTAAGCATGATAATTAGTTTTATGCATATGATCTTAGAGAACATGTTGTAGGGTTTATAATGCAAAAAGAATAAGTTAAAATGGTTGAAAGATGAGGGAGAAATGGGGAGTTGCAGGTCTCGGGTATAAGAAATGGGTCTTGTCATTTTATGTGAAAAACTTAGTTTAAATGATAGGGAATGAACCCTAGGAGGTGCAGAAACCATTTGGGATTGAAATGGGGGTTAAACCGTGACCGAGGAGTCACGAAAATGAAGGGGAAAGAGTCGGCCGGAGGTTTGACCGAGGGGTTGACCTTCTATTTCGAGAAGATTGGGAAGGTTTTGAGGGAAATGGAGGATAGATATGAAATCTACATGAAAAACCCTAGGGAACTGTATTTTCAAAACCTTGAAAACTCGCCGGAAAATTCTCGCCGGCGCCGGAGTAGGCGCCGGAACCCTATCGGAGGCTCACCGGGAAAACGGGGAAGAAGGGGCACTGTGCGGGTCGGGTTTTGGGTCCGGTTCGGGCGGGGCTGAACCGCCCCTGCCACGACTCACTCTCTTGTTTTAAATTAAAAGGGGAAAGGGGTTGTTTGGCTACGGGTGTAATAAATTGAAAAATTAAATTGGAACAGGAACAGGGATATCCTATCCCTGTTCTAGATTAAACCCTGTTTGGGTAACCGAATTGGGAATAGTAAATTTGACTAATTACAAATTTGACCTTGAACCTTTTAGAAATTAAACCTTGACCTAGAACTTTCAAAATTTACAAACTAACCCCCCAACTGTTGATTATTATAGTTTGACCCCCCTGAATTAAATATTCATAAAATATTAATTAAGGGCAAATTACACTTACCTCCCCTGAGGTTTATCAAAATTACACATGGTTCCCCTATGGTTTGAAAAATTACACTGACCTCCCCTCTGCTTTAATGTCTGTAACAAAAACCTCCCTCCGTTAGTCAACCGTTAGTTGACCAAACGGTTTAGGATGATGTCATCTTCTACTTTTTTCTAAATACCAATTTTACCCTCATCATACTACCTTTTCTTTTATTCTCTCTTAATTTCATCCCCACCGCTGACAGTCCACCATAGGGAAAACTCCTCTCCATCTTACTATCATCTCTGTCAATTTCTCTACAAGCCAGGCTACCATTGATAAAAATCAACACCACCGCCAATGGCATCATCACCACCACGCCAATGGCATCATCACCACCAGCGCAACAATAACTCCAAATTGATCGAAATTCAGTGACTCCGAATTCATCATCACCACCGTCACCAGCCGCTGCCCCAACGCCAGCCCCTCCAAAACCCCTGCCCAGTGCCGTCATAAAATGGAGAAGCTTCGCCAGATTCCATGGAAAATGGGACTTCCGCAGCCGTTGGATCTAATCAAAATACCACAATACTCTAGAATTTCAAGAACACCTACCACAATGACAAAAAAGAATCACAAAAAACACAAGAAAATCTAAAGATATCAACCAAAAATTGACAAAAACACGCCCGAATACCCAAATTTTCTCCAAACCCGGCAAAATTTCTTACTCCAAATAGACTTTGCTCCCGAATTTCACTAGAATCTTAAAACATAATCTCACTCATTAGACTTAAAAAGGGGCAGCTTCTAGAGAAAATCTTGAAGCTTCTGAATTATGGAAGAAGCTATATATATATATATGTGTATATCTGCGTATGGACAACAGTAGGAAGGTTCTGGTGGAATAGGGAATTTTCCAGTAGCAACCGACATATTCCAGTTGTAGCTGACATAGGAAGAATTCTCCAGCCTTCTAGGCAATTCTACGCCCACAAATATACATATATATATATATATATATGTGAAGATACAGCCGGCTGGTCACGACCATAACTTCCACAAAACAAAAGTGTGAAGGTTGTGTGGAACTGAAACAGGGAGAGAGGCAGCGGTGCAGCAGGTAGATGTATACTCATGTACCGGCCGGTGCTTCTGCGGGTTCTGTTGAGGTTCGCAATTGCAGTCTTCTTCGGCGGAGCCGAAACAGGGGGAACGATTGGCGGTGGAGATCGGCCAAGGGTTCTTAAGGGTTAAGCCAAGGGTCCATCGCGGTGGTGGTTACGGTGGTGATGGTGGTGGATACGGTGGCGGCGGCTATGGCGGTGGACGTGACCGTGGGTATGAAGGTGGTTTGGGTAAGGATTTGGTTATGTTTGTTTTCAGAGAAATGGAGAGAGAGAGATGAGAGAGGAAGAAAGTGGTTAGGATTAAGAAATTTTTTTGAGGGTAATTTTGTCATTTAATCGTAATTTGTAAGGATAAATTGGTAAATAGACTAAATTCGTTAACGGCGTTTGGAGACAAATTCTGACAGGGGGGTCAGTGTTATTTTTGAAATCACAAGGGAGGTTTCTGTAATTGTCAGAAACCTCAGGGGAGGTAAGTGTAATTATCTCATTAATTAAATATTCTAAAATAACCCGGAGTCCAAATGGGACAAGTCATTAGTGTATTTTGGCTATCTCGATCATTCTGAGACCAATGGTGAGGTCCGTTTTACGAGACGGGGTCCCAAAAAATAAAAGACCCGTAGTAACCTTTAAAATTACCAAAATACCCCTGAGTTAAAGTACAGTCTAACGAACTCCGAATTTAGTAAACAAATAGTGAAACTTTATTATCTCGAGCATTCCGGACTTAACCGTGGAGTCCGATTTGTGAAAAGAGGTCACGAAATGTAAGGACCCGTGAAAAGTGAAAAATGACTGTTTTGCCCTTTTGAACCCAGATGTCCGAATTGAGTTCTACGAGAACCTAAACTTATTTTCTTCAACATCCTGGACTCAATAGCAGAGTTTAATTTAGCAGAATAGAAACTTATAAGATAAAAGCATAAAATTTGTTGAATGGCATCATTTAGAAAACAAATGAACTAAGTCACTTGTTATGGTTTTAGGGACACCAAAAGGCAAGGAGAAAACAGTCTGATCCTTCCACATTTTCACTACATTACGAGTGCAGTTTACTTGGGTTGACTAACTCGTCAGGTATGGTGTTTTGCTAATGTTAGAAATAAAGTTAAGTTAGGAATGTTTTGTGAATGACTGAAATGACTTATGTGTTTATGTGGAATGTGCTTACTTGATGATTTAGAGTTGGTTGTTCACATGCTTACCTGTTACTTGTACTTTATGAAAAGTTAATGAATGATGAATGTGAATCATGATATGTGTTTAAGTTGATTATATGAGATATGCTTGCATGGGGAATCAACTGATGGTTTATATGTTATTGTCCAAGCATGCTGTATTATTGAGAACCATGTTCATTGAGATTGCATTAGCATATTGGCATATGATGAATCCTTTGAGAACATGGTGTGGGTTGAGCACGTGGTGCTATGCATTATGAGGGTGTAGATCCTGTGGTGAAAAACCCAAAATTGGCCATTGCATTGGTACTCTGTTCCCATCGGGGAGTACCCGTAAATGAGACATAGGTGTGGCATAGAGTTGTGCATGGGTGTGTCATGCATACCATTCATATATTACTGCGATGCTTGAATGACATTAGATATAAATGTACACTTTGCACATGCCACGCCTTAGCTTTATTTCTTGCATTAGCACTTCATCATACCAGCAGTTGAGCTGACCCATTCGTGGGCAACATTTTTCAGATGAGGATACTCCTAGCCACTTGAGACCCAGTGATACTTTGATAGGGTGAAGCACTTGGCATATTTTTGGTCCGTGGGACTTATATTCTGGAATGTAAGGGCTTAAGCCCGAATGACGTATGAACAATGTATTTTATGTTATCTTATGTATTGATGGGAATGGATGCATGTTTAGTGGATTTATTTACATTTGTCCTTTTATTTATTTTATTTTCTGTCTCGTCAGTCGCGCCTCGGGTTTCTAGAAATTCGGGGCGTGACACAGGGAAAACTTAATCATTAATAATTCTAATATTAATAAATTTTCAATCTTTTTATACTTACTAATTATAAAAGGATTAACTATTCTTATCATATTTGTTTAATAAAACAATTTATGTATTGATATGGCACTTTTGTAGTGGGTCAGTCAATGGCGGATCCAAAGGAGATTTGTTAGATTTTTTTTAACAAATAGGACTTCCCCCCCCCCCTCCTATTTTTTATTTTTATATACTCATATGAAAGAAATAAAACCCACCCCCCAATAATTTTTTTTAATGACTCTTAAATTTTTATATCTATAATTTAATTCCTAATTAAAATTTCTGAATCCATTATTAAGCTCAGTATTATATCTTGATATGATATTAAGTCATATAACACTGACAAATCAACAGATACACTGCAATTTAAAAATAAACACAATATCACTTAAAATTGGATTTGAATTCTCTTTAGTACATTGAAAAACTCTAATTCATTTCCCATCTCACATGAGATAGGAGCCACAATAGGACTTATTTTAATAGACCCACTCTCATGTGAGATGGGGGGGGTGAACTAAACTCTCCAATGTAATGGAGAAAACCCCAATTCCTCAAAATTTAGTGGTTGAAACATTTACTAGGTATTCTTTAAATTCAAGTTTGGTATGTACCACCATTAATTTGTATTTATTTTGCGTATTTCACAAAGCACTTTTGAGGTGCTTTTTCTTTGCACAGTGGGGACTTCACATTGGGAAAATTGTAATAGTGATTTTTTTTGTCCTCTTCTTAGTCATAAGTATTGAAATATGAATATTACATTAATACCCTCTTGTTTTGTTAGTGAGTCATGACAGCGGGCCATACTTTAATATATATTGATATTTTATTTCTGATATAATATATATATTATGTATTTATAATAATTTAATTTTCATAGATTTTATAAATAATTATTTTTTAAAAATATTAATTTTATAATATATATTATATATTAAATAAAGGACAAAAAAAATTTACTTTCCATAAGTATTTTTTCATAATATGAAATTCCTCTAAACGGACACTTTATTATTTTATTTAAATTTTCTTCTTCTAAATTAAGATTTAATTATATATGATATATTTTTATTTTTATTTATTTTTTAACAAAATACACAGATAAATTTATAAAATACCCAACAATAAAGCGGCCCATCCATCTTCAAAACTTTAAAATTATAATGGCAGTATTATTAATAATATCAGAAGGTGGTGGTGTATGAGGATCTTCAAGAGGCTTTTTAAATATTTTTTTTTACTCTTAGGTCATGTTTGTTTAACGGGATAAGAGGATAAGAGGAAACAGGAAACATGTCTTATATTTGAACATTTATTTGAGATATAATTTGTTATAATTATATCCCACAAGTATGGAATAAAAATAATTCCTCAAGGCGGTGGTATTATTTTTATCCCATGTTCAATGAAATAAGAAGTAAAATAAAAATCTTCAATCATTCTCTTATGACAAGAAAAAAAAAAATATAAGAAGGAGGAGATTACTTCCAATAACCGCTATTAACATTACTCATATAAATTTTTGTAATATATTATCATCTTTGTTGATGACACCTTTAAGACTATTAAATATATTTCAAATATACCAACTATTTTTTTCGTAAATCTATTGGTAATCCATTTTATTAATATTTATAAACAATAAATTATTAAATTTCTTGAACCATCTCTTATATATTTATCTATATCTCTCTATTGTTCTTAACTTTTATTTTTGAATTTTTATGCATATATTTTCAAAAAATATATTTTAGGAATTTGATTTTTCTAAAATTTCAAAAAAAAAAATTATTAAAAATACAAATTTAATATCACAAAGATTTTTTTTCATAATATTTTATTAATAATTATATCGATCTAAGTATATAATTAAGTAAAACAACATATCTGAACATGTTCCAAATACTGGAATATGATATTTAATATCCTATTTGATTTTATTTCCTATTCAATCTGAATATATCTTATTTGATCCAACCTTTTTATCCGGTCGTCCCAACGAGCCCTTAAGGGTGTAGTGTGAGTAGATGTGAGACATATTATAAATTTGGATGTTACCTATTTAAATTTTGCACTCTCCTTGACTTACTAGTGTATGAGATGTGGGGTCGTTTCATGCACCATTAGATCGGATTAGTCCGATTTGAAATACCCCATGTGAAAAAAAAATATTTTCTTTAAAATTATACTAATATGACTTATGTCACATTTTGAACAATCATTTTTTATCCAAAAAATTAACATTTGTAAGAAACTCTTTAAATTTTAATACTTTATTATTTTAACATTATTAAGTTTTATTTCATGCTTCTAACAATTTTTTTTTTTTTTTATCAATAACGGAAATTAAAAAATTTGTAATTTTACACAATAGCATATTTGCAGTGAATATAGAATTTGTAGTCAGGATGAACCAAAATGTATAATAATTACGACAGTGATAGTGGTATTTGTGGACTTTGCATGTATTTCAATCAAATCAATTCAGTCCCAGGCAACAATTCAAATGTGACAGTTGCAAGGGCCAGACACCTCAACTTTTAAATCATATATGCTTTAGTTGTAATATAATATAGATTGAGGGGTATTTTAATCAAAATATTATTGTCACACAAGGGTGCCACGTGGAACATCTCATAACTTGCCAGCAGTTATCCTATTTATGCCATGTGTGAGTGGTTTCAAGAATTCCAGCTTTGAAAAATACAATTATACCCTTTCGATTATATGGATAAAAAAAAAAGCATGATGACTTATTGACTTGTGAATTAAATAGCGTTCGAAGGTGAGTTTTATCTTTTTGTTAGTCTGATATTATGCTGATAATGGTAGGTGTCGTTATGGTTCCGATCGAAAATGAAGATGCGGGACCCACGTCAAATCTGGGGCCAGTTGTCATCTTTATATTAGATTGCACGAACTACCATCGTCACAATTGGTGATGCGAGTCAAGTGACCCACCAACCTTAATATTGTAGAAGAATCACTTTTATTGTCAAAACTCCTATAGTTAATTTCGTAGGAATTTCACAAAATAGAAAATACAATTGATTCATTAATATTTATTAATTTTAGGAGAAATTGAAATTATTAATTATTAAATACTTATGAATAAAAATTAAAAAATGCTATTTAAACTTCACTTTTGTCTTGGAGGCTCTACTTGTATATTAGAGAATCACAACCTTCTTGATCTTATAGAAAAATCATTTGAATTATCAAAACTTATATATAACTAATTTTGATAGAATTTTTAAAAATATAAATTCACTAATAATTAATAGTTTTAAGAGAATTAAAAATATTATTCAATAAATTAGTAATTGTTGATTTTTTTATTCAATCCACTTTTGTTCCTTGGAGCTCCATTTTTTAACATAAAAATATGCCATGCTTATACATTTTCAAAGATAATAAGTTTTTCTTTTAAAAAATTTATTATATCTAGCTAATCTAAGTTATGAGAAGCTCTTAATCTCCTTTTATCTATTAGTAAAGGGTTAATGTTATTCATATTTTTCATATAATATACACACATATATGTATTTTTTTTTCTTTTAATAGTTAATATTATAAATATATTTTAAAAATATTATTAATTATTAATTATTTAATATGAAACAAATTAAGTTGATTCCTCAAAAAATTATTAATAAACACAAATTATAAAGTTATTGAATTGTATTATTAGAGGGTGTGTTAACTAGGGATGGCAACAGAAACAAAACCAAGATTATTTGTAAAGGGTCAGTCTAATAAAATATTATTAAATTCCTAAACACAATACAAAACCAAAAAAGTTCACAATGAAAAAGACTCATTATAAATTTATAAGCAAAAAGAAAAAAAATAATTCATATTAAAATTGCTATAAATTGAATTAGCAATCTTTTAAAAACACATCATGTTTTGGCCTGCTCTGTTACTATGAAAAATTTATTATATTTCAATTTCTTGAAATTCTGTATATAGTCACTTATAGATAATTTTAAATAACTGCTATTTCTTTTTTCTTTTTTTTTTTTTCCTTTCCTAAATAAGTTTCTCATGCATGATCCATTTAAGAAATTATGTCAAAAGATATAATCAAATACTTGCACAATCAAAACACAAACCAAACGACAAATAATCAACTTACTTCAAAGTCAAGTGAAAAAAAAAAAAACTGCTTGCTCCCTTCCATAAAAGAAAAAATGAGCTTAGAAGTCCAAAAATTTGACTAAGGCTGCTTGATTCTTCCCTTTTGTTTGGATTAAGGAATGGCAAAACCGTAGAGAAAGTCAGAGGGGAAAGGGGTGTAATTCCAAACTCTCTCTTTTATGTGTTATGTTTTTTTTTTTTTTTTTTTATATCTTGTCAATAATGTATTTAAAAATGAACATACTCTAAAAAGTAAAAAGGGTGCTGATGCGGGGGAGGGAAGAGTGAAAAAAAAAAAAAAAATTAAGTGGGGACAATCGTAAGGATTAGAAACTTGAAAATTTTGGTGGACATCATTTGGTTTTTATATTCTTGTTTTGGGGAAAAAAATTTTGGCCAAAAGTTTTGAGGGGGCCATTAATTGAAAGATATTGTAATACTATAATCGAGTGGAGTAGAGTAGGGCAGGACGAGGGTATCTAAATTCATTTCTATCCTGAACTCATAAAAAGTTTTTAATATCTTTTTATATTCTCGTCTCACTTTGTTTATTTTTTTTTCACAAATTAATACTATTGAGACGAGACAGGAGTTTTTGCCATTTCTAAAGTTAATTGTATACGCACTCTTAAAAAGTGGACATCACAAAAAGAAAATGTTATGAATTTTTTTTTTCTCCTTTTCGATACTTAAATTCATCACTAGTACCTAAAAGAAAAAGAAACGAAGATTTTAAATGAAAAAAAATGAAGAGAATAATACATGTCTGAATGTATTTTTTTTTTTTTTTTTGTGTGCTGAGTGTTTTCCTATGAAAAAAAACCAATTCTTGAACCACATGGAGCAATGGAGGCATACAAGGGTTATTTACAGCAACAATGAAAAGGGTATCCATATGGGCCACAGTAAAGGACATTTCGTGAAAAATAATTTGAAAATAATATGCAATTTCATGTCCAGTTGTCCAACAACTTAACCCTCAACCCCTAAAAATGTAGTTGTCCAACAAATTATATAATAATATATATGTCAACTGACAACCAACATCCTTTGATTACCCTCGTACACACACGCACATGTATCTATATTTATATTTATACATATATATTTATATTTATATCTATATTTATACTACTTATAAAAGTATGAATCTACTTATAATATTTTTTTAAAAATACTTTACACTTTTATTACTGAGTTTACCGAAATGTCCCTATTAAACAATTAATTAACAAACATACCTCTCGTTCAAAATAAGATGAACCACTCTATCATTCTCTCTTCTCCACGAACTAGCAATTGTGACTCAATAGCAACTATTCAAGTCCCACTCTCTCTTCTCCCGTGATATTTCTTCCGTTTCTTCGTTACGCGAATACCCAAAACTTCACTCTCAATGTACATTTCTTTATTTATGTTTCTTCATCCTTTGAATTAGGCACTGTGATAGATATGAGATCGGGACCCTCACTATTGCCAATTGATCAAATTGCTTTCAAATCGTGTACGGACTGGTGTTTCTTACTACGGATCAACTTCTCAAAGCTTTGGGAGTGGCTTGCCGGCTGCTGCGAACAGAGGCAATCATAGAGTTTCATGTAACATAGGGTACAATATCGATCTAGATTTCTTTATTTCTGTTTCTTTATCCTTTAAATTAGGCACTGTGATAGATCTGAGATCGTGACCCTCACCGTTGCCGATTGATCAAATTGATTCCTATATGGCTCTTCGAATCGTGTACGAACTGGTGTTCCTTACTCTCTATCTTGCGCTTGCTTCAAATTCCTCCACCCCGTCTTTTACCTCACCTCCCGAGACCACCCTCAAAATTTCTGGGAAGAAATCCCTAAATCGGTGGTTTTCCAGTGTGACAGGAACTTTTACGGCTCTCTCCAGCAAACCAAACTCAGTAGAGATATGAATGTATCAAAAGATTATATGCTGAGAATGATGGTAAATTTTGAGCCTCCACCCTATTATTCATATTGTGAAATTTAATTGATATTTGATTAGTCATTTCATTACCTTTTAATTTTTGTAGTGAATAGAATTATGCCATAGATTTTTCTCATTACCTTTCAAACAAAGAGAACTTTCCCGCAATTATGGCCAAAGAAAATCATCTATTTTCTTCCATAAAAGGGGAAAAAAAGAAGAAGAAGGAAATCATCTAGATATCTTTTCCCATACATATATGAACTTTTTCATATTAAATGTTTTTTAATTGTTAAAGGCATAAAAAAGTTCAACATTTTGCCCCCGAGGTGAATTGGCTGAGTGGTGTGCCTTGGGAAGGGAATCCCCACCTATTTGACCCCCTCCCCTCCCCCACTTACCTTGGTGGTATGGAACTACGGCCTTGCTTTTGCACCCAGAACTAATAAGCACCCGGAGGACCCGTGGCAATCAGGTCTCCATCATAAATAAAAAAAAGTTTAGCATTTTCTTTTGAATTGGAGGAGGCTTAGCATGTATGCTTTTCAAGCTTCATTTCCTCATCGAAACTAATTGCCTCTATTTTATTTTATTTGGGTGTGAATGTTGATGAGCTCAAGCAAAGGTTGAAGATTCTTGTAAAAGCTTTCAATTCAAAAAAGAAACAAAGTGGGGGTCTAGGCGTAAAAAAAACAATAGTTCAATACCCAGGAATTGCTTTTCTGCCTTCACCACAGATTTGTTTTTTTTTATTTGAAAGTCAATCAAATAAAGCCATTTTGGAAGTTCAAAATTTCCTTGGCTTTAAAAAATATATGGGAGGAAAGAAGACCTGAACATAATTATGTCGACTTATTCTACCACAATTAATTTGTTAACAACATTTTATGCAGTTGCAATACCTATTGCATGTTTATTAACATATATTTTTATTTAATTTTGTGTTCTAGATTAAACAATGTAAATAATTTTTTTCTTGAACTTATGTAAAATAAATGCTATGCTTGGAGAAAATTATGAATGTAAAATAGATGTCCAACTATATTAGGTCTCTTGTGTGTAGATCCATTTAAAAAATAACCAGTAATCCCAAAAAAATTTAGACTCCTCTCTCATTGCCTGTAGGACTCAAACGTGGCTGGGAAACTGGGAATCATTAAAATATAAGGAGCAAATCTAAAACAACCCAGCCTTAGGTTTTGTAAGATAGTGGTTGAAAATTTGATAACTGAGAAGTGGCCCAATTGTTCTCTATCCTAATAAAGGTATCATTGATTAATGTAAGAGTCTAATTCCCAGAGATTAGGACTACCAAATTTAGCACAATGATTGAAAAATATAAGGCTATCAAAAACTTTGAAGTGTATTATGTAATTCTATTTGTTGTGATTATTTTGTAACATCAATGAATTTTGCTGATACATCAGGCTCATCCTTGGTCAAAGCCAATGACATTGACCCGAGCTCCAATTGCTAAAAGTGTGCCCATATGTTTTGGGAGAATATTTTTTTGTTTTTGCATGTGTTTTTTGAAGTTTACTACATGTCTAATTTTCTATTTAGATCAGGTCTATCTCTTACATGTAAAATCCAATCACAAATGTGAAATAGGCAAAATAATAGGCAATAGTCTAAAAAATTTTAAGGCTCCTCTTTTATGGCCTATATAATTCCCTCATACTTCAAGAATCATCAAAGTATAGGAAGAAAATTTGAAACCCAAGTCATGTCCACTTCTGATGAACTATATGCTTTATCCTTCTGTAGCTTCTAAAAGTAAAAGCAACCTTTGGTATGCATATGGTATTTCTATTGGATACCTTCGTTGTCCAATCGTCTACAAGTACTCATAATATATTAAAAAAATTAAAGAGTTCCTAATAAAGGTTTATGAACATTTTTCTGCCATTTACAGTCATGAAAAACAATGGAGTGGCGCACAATCACTATAATATCTCAGTGTTAATTTGAAATTTAAAAAATAATTGTAATGCAATGACTACTACAATACCCTGGACAGAATGAAAAATGGTCAATAAGATGAATCAATCAACGAAATAGTGTCTCCATATCAAGCAGCTTGATTATACTTGATAAGCTAAATAGAAATTCAAAAATTACTTGATGACTTAGCCAGGGATTACAACAAACAATTCCATAACAAACCAGTACAAATATAAGACCTAATAAACCAGCACCAGCATCAATAAAACAAGTTGCTCCATATTCTAATGCAATTACCCATTGACCTAATATAGGATAGGTTTCTTCCAAGCATAACTTGAAAACCATACTATTTGTTCTCTCCAATTAATTAAATAAAATTATTTTAGACATACCAAATCATCACTGTAAACCACTTTGTTGGCTTGAGATCAAAAACAAAAATTATTTTTTTTAAAAAAAGGACCCTAATTTTCTCTTGTATTTAAGCCGCTTCTCTTGATGCTTCTGTTTTACTAGTATCAATTCACAATTTGTGTGTATTGTGCTTAGTTTAGGAAAGGAAAAGAAAGGTTTACCATTTTATTTTGGCAATTTAGTTTTTAATACGAGGAACTTAAATATTTGTTTTTGACCATATTAATCTTTTATATTGTGTGAAGGGTTGTTGCAAGAGATCGGTTTAACAGCTTTGAGACTAGAGGATTGGTGGTCCCAACAAAAAAAAAAAAAAGTTGCAATTCCATCCAAACTTTCTCTCTTCGCCTCCCCCTTTATCTTATTGTTGTCTGCAACTGAAATCTACTAAAAGGGTACTTTCTTTGATAAGTGTTTAGCTGCTTCTGTTTGTAAAGACTTGAAAATTTAGAACGAATTTTTTTTTAAAAAAAGCATTAATTAAATTTCTTAAATTTTTAATTGTTTTTAATTCATTTTAAATGATAATAGTGATGATAATAAAATAATAATAATAATAAAAGAAATGAAATAAAACAAAGTGAAATAATATGTATGAGTGATGCATTGTATATGTATGTATATATATGTGTGGTGTGGGTTGTTGCGTGGTTAATGAAAGAAAAGCTAGAAGGGGCTTATATTTATATATAAGAGGAAAAGCAGAGAGCTTCTGGAAGAAGCTGGAAAGTGTGAGAAAAAAAGGCAGTCTCTAGATGTCGGCAGAAAAAGAAAAAAAATTGAGAAGAGAAAGAGGGAAGAGAGAGAGCAGCCGAGAGAGGGAGAAAGAAATTGGAGCAGCAGGAGCTGCTGTTGGAGGACCCGGTTCGGTTCTTGAGACAGATCGGAACAGGGAGAGATTGATGGAGTTGGATAGCGCTTCGGTGAACAAGGACGATGCGTCCAACTGCGGTAAGAAGGCTGACAAGCGATCTGATGCTCTGGGAAAGCATGGAGACAATAACTTGGTCGTTGAGTTGGACTGCCAAGCTGAGGTCTCCGCGGCTAAGTCGGTTCGTCGGGTTGAGATCGAGTGGGTTGGATTGCTGGTTCGGTCCTGTCCGTGTTTGGAGGGGAAGTTGGGAATCCTCGCACTATGTTTGGGACTGGAGATGATGTTTTCTTTTTGTTTTTTTTTTCTTTTAACTTGTATAGCTTGATTCGTTTGTGGGTTGAATCGAAGGAGAGGGGAAGTCGGTGCAGCAGGTATATATACGTGTGTGTGTGTGTGCGGGTGTAGCAGTGGAAGGAGGAACAGAAACAGGGAGGAGACTTGATGCGGCTGTAGTTGCGGTGCAAAGAAGCTCGAATCTAGGATGGTCATGGCGGTTTCTGAGACTGGGAAAGATGAGAGAGGGCTAAACAGAGATGAGAACACAGAGGATCAAAATTCTCAAATTTACTTCAACAAGCTGCTCAGAGGAATTTAACGTGTTGGCAGATTATTGGATTGAAGGAACGCGAAACAACAGGGTAAGACACTGAATTTTAGTCTTGAATTTTTAGAAGCATGAATAAGTAGATTGATTGTAGGATTTCCTTAAGCATGAAAATTGTTTTAGATTTGCAAATTTAGAACCAAGAAAAATAATTCAGAAACTAGGGGGAAGGAAACACAACTTAGCGGCTGAGTTTTGTGATTTTATTTGGGCCAAACCGGGTCGAGTTTGACCCGACCCACACATTCAGATGGATGTCCAGCACGGTTACATTATAAGTAAAATTTTTAATTTGAGTTTGGGAGGTGTTTGGTTGAAAAGGAAAAGCTATTCAATGATTGGCTTACAATGGAAACGTACAGGAAAAAAATGGAAACATATAGGTTATGGGCAGATTGGAATAGAAATTGTGAGATTTTAATTATACCCAGAAATTTGGGTTAATTGTGAATTGATCCAAGTGAATAAAATAATATTTAATTAAATAATATTTAAAGAGTAAAATTACTAAAGTGTCCCTAAGTCAAGGAGTAGTCAAACGAACTTAGATTAAAATAAGAGAATAGTGAAACTTTATTATTTTGGGTATTCCGAACTCAATGGTAGAGCCCAATTTGCGTGGGAAGCCTCGAGAGTTGGAAACACGTGAAAGGTGCAAATGACCGTTTTGCCCTTTTTAGTACAGATGTCTAAATTGAATTCTGCGAAAGTCTAAACCGATTTTGTTCGGCGTTCCGGATTCAATGGTAGAACTTAATTGAATGAAAGAGATACCAATCATAAAAAGACATAAAATTTGATGAATAGTATAAATTCAAGTAGAAATAAACTGAGTTGTGTTGCCTGATTTTAGGAATATCGAGGGACAAAGAGGAGGCTGTCTAGACCTTCCAGTCAGATACAGTACAGAGATTGCGTAGTGGACACATCTTTCTAGGGTTGAGACACGCCCTAGTCAGGTATGATATTTTGTTAAGTAAGGAATAGAATTAAGTTAAGAATGATTGCCATGTTGACTGAATGAAACATGTGTTTGTTTAATATTAGAAAATCACATAGGGAATACTTGCTTTAGAACAGAACCTAAAGTTGATCGATTTGGCACATGTATGCTTTCCTGTTATTCCGTAGAAATATGATTTGTTCTGTATGTTAGTACAGTTTGTGGTCAGCATATCTTTTCTGTGAGTTATTTAGATATGGATAAGTGATTTGAGTACCTAGTTACGTTGATTTAGCACTGTATTATGTTCATGTGAAAGTGTTTTCATTATTCCGATGTGGTGACTTCTATTATTCGGATGTTGTGAATTCTATTATTCAGATGTGGATTTATCATTAAGATGTTGTGGCTTTTATTATTCGGATGTTGTGGATTTTATTATTCGGATGTTGTGACTTTTGTTATTCGGATATTGTGGATTTTATTATTCAGATGTTGTGACTTTTGTTATTCAGATATTGTGGATTTTATTATTCGGATGTTGTGGATTTTATTATTCGGATGTTGTGACTTTTGTTATTCGGATATTGTGGATTTTATTATTCAGATGTTGTGACTTTTGTTATTCGGATATTGTGGATTTTATTATTCAGACGTTGTGGCTTTTATTATTCGGACGTTGTGGCTTTTATTATTCATATGTTGTGGGTTGAGCACGTGGTGCTGTGTTTCCATCGGATGTGTTCCGTAAACGGGGGATGGTACCCAGTTTCCATCGGATGTGTTCCGTAAACGGGGGTTGGTACCCAGTTTCCATCAGATGTGTTCCGTAAACGGGGGATGTTGCCCAGTGTCCATCGGATGTGTTCCGTGATTGAGACATGGGTGTGATATTGAGTTGCGTGGGTGAGTCACGTGTATTTTCATTACATCAGGGTGTGGCATAGAGTTGATATGATGTGGCGTTGAGTTACGTGGGTGAGTCACGCGTATTTTCATTACATCAGAGTGTGGCATGGAGTTGACATGATGTGGCGTTGAGTTGCGTGGGTGAGTCACGCGTACTTCCATTACATCAGGGTGTGACATAGAATTGACACGGGTGTGGCATAGAGCTGCATGAGCGTATCACGGATATTTTCATTACGTTGCATTGAAGAAATCATGGATGTGATATGGAGTTTACGAGTATGCATCTTGTATATAGCCATTGCATCATCTGGACGACTGTGATGCATATAGATATAAATGCACATTTGCACACGCCACGCCTTACTTGGATGCAACATGTATATTGCCATCATATTGTATAAATGATTAGGGAGGTATGTAGAGATGAATGTACACTTGCACATGCCACGCTTTGATTTTGTTCCTTGCATTAGCATTATATCATACCAGCATGTTGGCGCTGACCCATTCGTGGGCATAGGTTTCAGGTAAAGCTCCTGGTACGTGGGACTTGAAGAGGTCTTGGAGAAAAGAGAGGAAATGAAATTTGGAAGAGTATATAGTACTTGGGTTGTACTTTTGTAATATAGGAGCTTAAGCCCAAACTGTATGTAGGAGATAACTGTTGAGTGTATCTTATATGTATGTATGTTAAAGGAAAAGAATGCGTGTTTAATTTTCATGAATTGTGGCCATCGAGTGAGGATGGATTGTGATGTGTTTGTATACATATGATGTATTGTGATTATTAGGGGGAAAAAGGCTCGAAGAACAAAGGAGGTTCTGCCGAAATTTTATGAAAATTAAAAAACTATCTAATTTGTCGTAAATTCGTAAATCTAATTAATTACCTTTCATTTTATTTACTTTTTGTTTGTCAGTCGCACCTCGGGTTTCGGTCAGAAATTTGGGGCGTGACACTGTTGATGCTTTTGTTGTACTAATATCGATTCACAATCTATGTGTACTATGCTTAGTTTAGGAAAGGAAAAGAAAGGTTTACCATTTTATTTTGCAATTTAGTTTTTAATATGAGGAACTTAAATATTTTTTTTGACAATATTAATCTCTTATATTGTTTGAAGGGTTGTTGCAATCGTTGTAAGAGACCGGTTTAACAACTTTGAGACTAGAGGATTGGTGGTCCCAACGAAAAAAGAAGTTGCAGGTCCATCCAAACTTTCTCTCTCTTCACCTCCCCTTTTATCTTCTTGTTGTTTGCAACTAAAATCTACTAGAAGGGTTGTTTCTTTGACAAGTGTTAAAGGAATATTTGATTAGTTGTGGATCTTAATTCATTTGATTGTGTTTTGTTTTGATGTGTAATAAGTAGCATTTACATTAGTATGTGTGGTTGTATTAGTATGTATTTTTTTTTATCATTTTTAATTATTTTGTTTTAAATAGAAATTATTTTGTTGCTATAATCAAGAAAAAAATGGTATTGGATGATTTCTATTTCTTACCCATCATCAGGTCGGCCCACAAAATGGAGAATTCATTTTTGTCAAAATCCCCTTTAGACTTAATTTGATTGCTTTTATCATTTGGAGATCACCACTCAGGGAATTATTAGGTTCACAATGAATGAGGAATGGGGCCTTGGTCTTCGCGTTATAGGCCTGTTCAACATTTAACAGATATGTTGGAATCCCACATTTTTTCTCTCCAATATATATGTTGGAAATCCAAACTTGCCACCAACACTAGATTTTGCATCCCCTTTTCTTGAAATAGTAAAATTTTAGTTGAACTATTGCTAACAAAGTACTCCACTCAACTCAATCCAACGAAATCTTATTCTAATTATTTGGAATCAATATAATGCGATAAAAAGTGCTCCATTTTCAAAATAAAATATAAATAGAAGAAGGAAAAAACCCAATAGTACTAATTGGCTCTTAAATTACATGAAAAGTAAATGTGCATATTTTTGCTATTGTTACTATTATTAGTTTCGTTCCTTGCGTTCTACATGTTTATTGAAATATTAAAATCATGGTACATTTTTTTTTTTTTTTATATGAAATGAGTTCTGTCCAAAGTAATCGTAAGAGGAATAGATATGCTCGATTAACTGACAAACAAAGGCATGACTATCTATATTTATATTATATTATACTACCTATAAAAGTATGGATCAACTTACAGTGTTTTCTCCAAAAGTGTTTTACACTTTTATAGACCAATACTACCTATAAAAGTATGAATCAACTTACAATGTTTTCTCCAAAAGTGTTTTACACTTTTATAGACCAAAATACTCTTTTCAAAATCGCAATACCGCAACTCTCCGACTTATCCACGAGCAATGTGCTTGCAGAAGCATATTGATACATGTGCTGATATTACAGTTTCGTGTGTACCCATGGATGATAGGTATGCTATCCATCTCTTTGCTTAACTTGATATCAATTTAGCTCGACTCAAAAGCATAACGAACCTTCAACCCATGTGGCTCTATATCTATATATGTATATGCATGTTTGAAGAAATAACAGGTACACAAATGGTTGCAATGATCATTTATTAATTTTTCTAGCATTATTTTAAAGATTCAAAATTTCCAACTCCTGGATTTCCGATCACGCATCCTTTCTTTGGTCCTCTTACATCTTGTTTATTTGGAATATTTTTAGACAAACTGGTGGAGACTCTCTCCTCATTTCTGAGAAGCAAAATTGTTCATCAGATTTCAAACTACTGATAAGGTATAGGCACTTTTTTTTTCTTATGGATTTTGGATTTCATTTTGATTTTTCGTTTTGTTTTGTAGCTGAGCATCAGATTATGGATTGATGAAAATTGACAAGACAGGACGCATCATTCACTTTGCTGAGAAACCAAAGGGCCCTTAACTGAAAGCAATGGTAGATAGATTTACTTTGCTTGATCTAGATTTCCTTAACCTGGTGGTGTAGAACCATTTACCTGGTTTTCCTTTGCATCTTTTGAACCTCGGAGTTACATTAACACACAGTTTTTTATTCCTTGTTATCCCCATTGATTCTAATTAGTTTATTATATAATTATGTTTGTTGGTTGTTTAACATTTTCTCTTTGATGTTGCGTTGCAGCAAGTAGACACCTCTCTCCTCGGACTGTCTGAGCAAGATGCTTTGAGATATCCTTACATTGCATCAATGGGTGTTTACGTATTTAGAACTGATGTTCTATTAAAGCTTTTGAGGTGGAGGCACCCTTCCAGCAATGACTTCGGCTCTGAAATCATTCCTTCAGCTGTGACAGATCACAATGTCCAAGTGAGATAGAGCTTATAGATAAGTTTCCTTCACAGTAAAACTTGTTATATATATTTTTTTTCTTTTTTTTTTCCTTTTTTGCGTTGCCTTTCACTATGGTAGGTTAATGGTTCACGTAAGTTAGGCTTTAAGCCTGCAATTAATCTGCTAAGTTTTTGAATGCCGTTGTATTTTCAGGCATATTTATTTAATGAATACTGGGAATGATATTAGAACAGTAAAGTCTTTCTTTGATGCCAACTTGTCCCTCGCAGAACAGGTAAGCATTACTGTATGAAAGCAACCTTTTATCCCTTGAATGTTTGCTTAATATAGTTGTTATAGATGAAGTTGAGATCTTCCATTTGTAGTAATATGGTTAGTATCATGAGAAGTTGGTAAGCAAGTGGTATTTAATATATTCAATAATGCATATGAGTTGGGGAAATGCATTCACTGCTTAAGCAAAGAAGCATGAATTGTCATTTCAGAATATAGTATAATGCAAAGAATTATATTTCTATATAATTTAATCTTCTAGAATACAATTGAGTTAGGAAAGTGAAAAGGTTTTTTTTCATAAGGTAACATCAAACAAGAGGTTCATCACTCCCCACTCTTCATCTCACTCTAATCTCTTTCTCTGTGAATGCTGCAAGGCGAAACACATAAAGTCGATTCGGTTTGGATTCGAAATCTGAAAATGGGTTTGTGGGTCTAATTCATTTTGAGGTAATTTTTGGTTTTTCAAATGGGTTTTCTTTGTTTGAATTAATCTATCAATATTCTCTATTGATCTTCCGAATTGAATTTTTTTTTTTTTTTTGGTGTTGAATGCAAGGTCAATTCGGTTTGGATTCGAAATCTGAAAATGGGTTTAAGGGTCTGTCTCATTTTGAGACAATTTTTTGGCTTTTCAAATGGGTTTTCTTCATTTTAATTAATCTATCCACACTCTCTGTTGATCTTCAAAATCTATGATTGTTTATTTTTGTTTGGTGTTGAATGATGAAGTACATATAAATGTAAATTTTAATGAAAAAATGATATGGTTATTTTTTATTTTTGTTTGATTTTCTATATTCAATGTTTTCCCCCTTCCCCTTTCCCCTAGCCCCCAAATAAAGCTAGGCATGTGAATTTGTGGAACACTAAGTTTTTTTTCCTCTCTTGAAGCCTGGCCTTTGGATGGGATAACCTTAAAGTATGATCAATCAAGCATTCTCTAATGAACTTTACAAATTCTCTAACCTACCCAGTGGCAAGAATCTTGTGCTCTGGACTTCCTTTTTTTACTGCTCAATTCCTTTTTCATTTGGCAATGAGAAAACGAAGCGATGATGTGTTTTTATTTCTTTTACTATGTTACAACCATTAAATTGCTGATTTTAGGAAGTGAATATTCTCGATATCTTAGTCAATTGATGTTGTGGTGAAATATTTGCCTTGTAGGAAAAATAGATATTTTTTAGCAATATTTGTCCCAATGTGGTTCTTCATTTAATATAAGTTAATCTCTGTGGATTCATGGTTAAGATAGTGAAACAATAGAGGTGCATATTGTAGATTTGGATGCTAACCATAATCACAGTCATGAAAAAAAATAAATTAGTGACAAGTGGCTTTGATTTCTTTCAAGTTTGAAAAGTTAGTAGAATATTCTTGTTATGAAATTAATGTTAGAAGAAAAACCTTGAATGTGCATCAATGCTTCATTTGGTTGCTGAGAAGATGTTAACATTTTTATATCTTCTTTCCTCTCTTTCATCGTCTCAGCTACTAAATAGAGCATAAGAGTGATTTTTTTCACTTGATAAGGATTCTGGTATGAGAATTAAGATCATTAAGCAATTCTTGTATCTTATTGGTAACTTGTACCTATGCATATTATGGAACATATTTCTGTCTAATAGAAAAAGAGAAAAAATAGCAGAACCAATAATATTAGGCCAACACTGACATTGAAAAGGTTGTATGTAGCTAAAATAGCTTCGGCTAAGGTATGTAAGCCTCTAAAGGAAGGTGATTTAGGTATTAGAAATCTTAATGAATGGAATATTTCAGCCATGGCTAGGCATTTGTGAAACATTTGTTGTTAAAAGGACGGCCTATGGGTGAAATGGATTCATTTATACTATCTTAGGGGTAGGACCGTAGGAGAATTTGGCAAGTCCTAATTCCTGCTTCATGCAGTTGGAGTTAGAGGAAATTCCTTGGTCTCAGACAACTAAGAAACAATATATTAAGGTGGATGTGGGGATGGTAGAGGGAAGTTTTTCTAGATTGACCATTGGCATTCTCTTAGGCCTGTGCATGAGGTTTTTTAGGTCTGCAGTTAGTGAGGAATATGAGGTTTTTTATAATCTGAAAGTGGCTAATTGTATCAGGACTGAGTAGTAGAGGTGCCTAATTTGATTTTATAAATTAAACAAAGCAGAACATTGGTATAGGTGATATAGTCCAACACTAATTAATGGAGCGTAAACAGCCTTTTAGCTAGATTGCATGTGTTTGTGGTCCTCATCCAGTTTGATTTTCGCAAAAATAATAATATTATAGGAGCTTTTGACTATATAATATAATGACCTAGGCCTCCTTTTTTTTTATTATCTGTCTCTTATAAAATTATAAATTGAATAGGTAGGTTACAAATAAATCTTTGATATGGAGGGTTATATTTTTATATTATAAATTAATCATTCTAAATTCTTAGTGACTGAGCTCCAAACGATAGAATTTGTTTATTTAAAAATCTATTGTTTCATATTTATCTGCCTTTGGTTTTCATCTCATCTGTTTGCACACCTTATCAATACTTGAATCTTATGAGGGTAGCCTTGAGTTTGTGGATATGACTATGAAAGAGCTTGACGAGAATTGCGAACTTTGCTATCAACGAACTTGTCTCAATTGACATTTGGGTGAGTGATTCAACTTTTCTTACACTGATTTCTATCACATAACTTGCTATTTTCTCATTGAGGACTTATGATGTGTGATGTTCTTAAGAAACCCCCTACTCCCCCCCACCCCAAAACAAAAAAAGGTACTACTATCTGACGGATAACATCCTTTTTTGCTTAGCTTTTGGAAAGTAGGTTAAGCTTGGACATTGAAGGGATTAGAGAACTTCATCAGTTCCCCCTGTATTATTGTCTATTCACAAATGAATATTTTTAAGGTTACCTTCTGCATTCTCTAATATGGGAGATTTTATTCCCGTAGTTGCTAAATTAAAAAGGGTAGTAGTCGCGTGAAGTTCTTATCACTGCAGTGTCTAGAGAGAGTTAGATGTATGTAACATTACCCTTACAAACTAGACTCAAGTCGTAGAAAAAAATCTTTCTACTCATGAAGGTAAGATTGCGTACATCTAACCTACCCAGTGGCAAGAATCTTGTGCTCTGGACTTCCCTTTTTGACTGCTCAATTCATTTTTCATTTGGCAATAAGAAAACAAAGCGATGATGTGTTTTTGTTTCTTTTACAATGTTGCAACCATTAAATTGCTGATTTTAGGAAGTGAATATTCTGGATATCTTAGTCAATTGATGTTGTGGTGAAATATTTGCCTTGTAGGCAAAAGAGATATTTTTTAGCAATATTTGTCCCAATGTGGTTCTTTATTTAATATAAGTTAATCTCTGTGGATCCGTGGTTAAGATAGTGAAACAATAGAGAAACTCTTGTTACATGCAAGATGCAAACAGAACCTTCTCTCAATTTTTGTAATTTTTAATTTTAAAATTTTGACATTTAAGCAGATAAACAATGCTGGTACAAACAAAGGTTTTAGGCCACTATTGCAGTTCAGTGATGAAGATATTAAACAGGTATGCACCTGATCGGATAATTTTATGGATCTTTGTTTATAGATTCTGAGTTAGAGAAATGGTGTCTTCTAATTTTTAAGGTGAACATGAAAAGATATCTATCATCCAAGATGATTCTATTCAGCAAGCAGTTGCTTTACGGGATTAGTGGAAAAAAATACCTTGGTTTATTAAATTATGATCTCATTTTGAAACATCTCTCTCTCTCTGGAACAAATGCTCAGAACACATGGGCACAATTGTTATCGTTATGCATATTATCAAGTCCTTAACAAGCATAGATGTTTCTTCGGGAAGAAATACCTATCCAGAACCCTATTATATAGATGAAAAACGTGGATTTATAGTTGCACACAGTTTTTATGTTATGTGAAATTTGTAATTACACTCATTTACAAATATTTTGCATAGAGCAAATTTAGAGACAATGCATCTTCAATAATCAAAGTGGTCATTCAGCTAAATCAACGAAATTGGCAGATCCTTTGTAGTCTTAGAATAATCTTCCTCTTCATCTATACTTCTGGTCTGTTTCCAGACCCCTTTAGAAAACATATAGGAACAAACTCAGTTCCATGTTCAATTGACGAGCTTGAGGATTTTGCGCAGCAGTAGTAACTAGGCATCACACTTATGTTCCTTTCTTTTTTTTTTTTTTATCAGTAAAAGAGAAGATTTTATTGATGAATAAAGGGTATAAGGAATACAACTCAATAACATCAATAAAGACTAAGTGCTAAAAATATCATTACTAAAAAGCTCCATCCCAACTAGGTTGGCCCAAAGCTTAAAGCCAAGCACTTGCCGGCACAAAGCCAAAACAAAAGAGAAGCAAAAGGAACAAAGTAAATCCACCAAAAGTGAACCCCATACTCTAAAGATTACCATAAGATAAAATTCAACTGACTAACTAATATAACTTCCCACTAAAACCCTAGACTCGATCCATCAAAACTAACAAATATATAAAAAATAAAGACATCCTCTAAGAAGATTTATTCAAATAAATTTATCCCCTCTGTAAGCCGCAAATCAGATTGAACCCAAAATGCTTGTGAACCTGAACATGAAATCTTCAATAGAAAATTGCTGCAGCTCATGAACATTCTTCAACCATATAGTTTCCTTAAACCAGATAAAATCAATAAACTCCTCCAATATAAATTCAGTTCCTTCAGAAACCAATTTGTTTCTAAAATTCCAAATAGAACACATGATGGCTAAAGGAATTACCCACCAAATAGGACTTTTTGGTTTTTTAAACTTCCAACTCATCCACCAATCAATCAAGCCAAAAATTGAACTAGGAGAAACCCATTGAATTCCCCACCAGTTTAACCATTTGGACCATAACCTCCAAGCAAATGGGCATAATAATGACAAATGATCTATGGATTCCACCACTGACGTTGCCCATTTTACATAAACCATCATTATCACAATCTAACTCCAAAATACCCAGTTGCATTAATCTTTCGAAACAGTTTAATCTACCCCACCAAACAATCCTAGCCAAAACATTTCACTCTTGGAAGAGCTAGATTATTCCAGATTAATTTCAACTGATGGTTCTTATTACCCAGACTCTCCTCAAAAATAATAAATAAAGCTTTTACAGAGAACACACCTGAGCCTTCAGCTTTCCACATAATAGAGTCTTGCCTGTCAGACCGAAAATGAAGAGTGTGGCAATGTGAGAATAGAGTTTTTCCAGTCCTTCCTCTTCCCAAGCAAGTAATATTCTTCCAAATTCCAGATTGCAGACTCTGACTTGAAAAACTTCCTTCAGAGTTATATCCTTCTTAACTGCTAAACTAAATAATCTTGGGAACAATTGCTTCAAAGATACATCGGACAACCAAGAATCATGCCAAAATAATAATCTTTTACCATTACCAATCTTCAAAGAAAAGTTTCTTTTGAATAATTGAAACAATCTAGAATTACCTGATTTTACCTAAATGATAGCCTTCCATATTGTAGAATAACTACTGCTATTACTTGTCACGCCCTGAATTCCCGACCGAACTCGGGGACGCGACTGAACAAAACAAAAGAAAGAAAATAAATAGACGAATAAATAAATAAATAACTATTCAACTTAACTAATTTAACTAATATAGATACAAGTTTACATACATTGCTGTTTTAAAAAAAATTTCAGCAGAATCCTCCCTTATTTTTCGAGCCTTTTTTTCCCCTGATAATCACAATACAACATATATATACAAACACATCACAATCCATCCTCACTCGATGGCCACAATTTTATCAAAGTTAAATATACATCGCCTACTTATACAACTGAAAATATACAACCATCATACAACATATATGTCATTGGGCTTAAGCCCGTACATCACAAAACACGCCTCTCGGGCCAAATATCCATCTACAGTCAAGTTTCCTCCACTCGGCTAGACTTCCTTAAGCCTCAGGTGTCGGGAATGTCATTTGAAATATGGTTTCCACGAATGGGTCAGCGCCAACATGCTGGTATGGTACAATACTAATGCAAGGAACAAAATTAAGACGTGGCATGTGCAAGTGTACATGTATATCTACATGCCTCCCTAATCATGCATACAATATAGTGGCAATGTATAAACTACATCTGTATAAAACCCTACATAACGTTCACAAATTCATCAACACAATGCACAGGTAATATGCGTGACACACCCATGCATCTCAATGCCACACCCATGTCTCATTTACGGGTACTCCCCGATGACTCGAAGTACCAATGTCTCATTTACGGGTACTCCCCGATGGCTCGACGTACCAATGCAATGGCCAATTTTGGGTTTTTCACCACAGGATCTGCACCCTCATAATGCAAAGCACCATGTGCTCAACTCACGCCATATGCCCAAAGAATTCACCTAATGCCAATATGCCATGCATTCATCACACAACAACATAATCTTAATAAAACATCTCACCAATGCATAGAGCATGCCAATTAAACAATATCGTCCTCTTAAAAATAACAATAGCAGCTGAATCATAAGACTTTATCCACAAATATACACATCATGCACAATCAATCTCAATACTTATGCAATCCACATGTCACAATATCAACAATCCTTCTAAAACATAAATCACCCATGATGACAACACAAGAAATAAATCACAACTCTCAAATAATCACAAGAAACATGGAAGCACATAAACAATCAACTCAAAGTTTCTCAAAGCAACAACTCCTATGTGATCTTCTATCGAGCACAAAAATCATTCAATCAATATGCACATCAATCCTAATTTAATTCTATTCATTACTTAACAAAGTACCATACTTGATCGGGTTATCTCAACCCTAAGAAGCTATATCCACTAAGTAGTCCAGTCAATTGATCAATAACTTAGTCCTCCCACTGCATATGTTTAGAGGGTCCTCGCCTTTCACTTCGATGTTCCTAAAATTCACAAACAGGTTTCAATATATGTCGCTACACAAATTTATGCTATTCAACAAATTTTATGTCTTTTTATGATTGGTATTTTTTTTACTCAATTAGGCTTCACCATTGAATCCGGAACGCCGAACAAAGTAGGTTTAGGTTTTCGCGGAATTCAATTTAGACATTTGTACTAGAAAGGGGAAAACGGTCATTTGCACCTTTCACGGATTTCCAATTCTCGAGATCTCTTTTCATAAATTGGACCTTACCGTTGAATTCAGAACATTCAAAATAATAAAAATCCACTCTTCTCTTATTTCAATCAGGGTTCGTTAGATTAGTCTTTCAACTCAGGGGCGTTTTGGTCATTTTACGCTTTAAATTATCATTTAATTAAATATTATTTTATTCTCTTGGATCAATTCACAATTAACTCAAATTTCTGGATATAATTAAAATCTCACGAGGTTCTATTCATTGCCCATAATTTTTTCAATTCCTATAGGTTTATTTATATTATTTTTTCAGTACGTTTCCAATTTAAGCCAATTATTGGATAGCTTCTCCTTTTCAACTAAACACTTCCCGAACTCAAATTTAAAATTTTATCCATACAGTAATATTGTTAGGCAGCTATCTGAACGGTTGAGTTGGGTCGGACTCAACCCGGTTTGGCCCGAATAAAATCATAAAACTTAGACTAGCGGCTGTGTTTCCTTCCTGGATTATATTTTTTTTTTTTTCTGGATTCCAAATTTGAAATTTTAAAACAGTTTCTATGCAAAAATGAAATTCCACAATCAATCTAATTATTCATGCCTCAAAAATCCAAGATCAAAATTTAGTATCTTACCCTGTTTCACCTACTGTTCAGCCGCATCAAGTCTCCACTCCCAATCCATCCGATCCTGCGTCAAACACACCACTGCAGCACACCCTGTACTGCTATTTTCTCTTTTCACTCTCCTTGCTCCCATTTTTCTTCCACTTTTCCTTGTTTGCTTCAATGCCAAAATCAAACACACACATAAAATTTATATATAATCTCTCTGTTGCATGCTCTATTGCACCGCCACAACAAACACAGAATATATATATATATATATATATATAACTGTCCCAAATGCTTCACAAACACCCACAAACACGCATCACACAGATCAGCACAGCCGCATTTGATCTTCCAAAACCAGTCCCTGCTGCACTCACGGCTATACCAATTTTCCTGCTGTACCGAGCTTTCCCTCAGTTCCACTCCAGCTTCTCACTAATCCAGCAGCATCTGCTGCAAAATTCTGCACCGTCTCTCCATCCCCACAACACAACACACACCTCGATCACCTCCAACATGGACACGACTGGATCAGCGTCTCTACCCCACTCAAAATCGCTGCTATTTCTCTCCCACGTCGCTTCACAATATACACATAAACACACAAATCCCTGCTGCACCGACCTGACATATCCCCAATTTCAATCAACAACCACAAGCCTTACAAAATCATTACCTCCAGACACCGACACAACTGGATCAATAAACCTAACCTGCTATCTCTCAATCCAACGAACCAACTCAGCCGCAGAGACCTCAGCTCCGAAGTCCAACCCAATGGCTAAATCACTGCCTCTCCTAGCAGCATCGACTCTCTGTCTTTCCCCCTTTTCTTTTCCTCTCCTTTTTCCCCTGCTTGTACGCAACCTGCACGCCCCTTTAATTTTCTATCTTCTCGGTTTCTTTCCCAGCAGCTTCCTCGAAGCTTCCTATATTATATAATATATCATAATATAATATAATATGATATATTATAACATATATATATATATATTGTGTTGCCCCTTCTTCCAACAGCTTTCTCTTTTTCTTTTATTTTAAGACCCCCACATCTCAAGCTCCACTTGCTTTTAAATTTCCTTTTAAATTTAAATACATTTTTATTTCTTTATTTTATTTTATTTTGTTTTATTTTATTTTATTTTTTTCCAATCTCTACATTACTGGAGTCAGGCAGCCAACAACCATCAGGTATACCATACTTTTCGCAAATCAATTTTCTCCACAATACATTTGCTTCGCAACCAAATCTCCACCACCATTTTAGAAGTAAAGGATTATTCATATCTCTTATTCTTCTTATGCCTAAGCCCCCCATATTCTTACTTAAATAACACCATCCCATTTAATCAAATGCATCTTCCTTGATTTGTCACAGCTTCCCCATAAAAAATTACTGCATAATTTTTCAATTTCTCTAGCAACCTTGACTGGCATCTTAAATACTAACATGTAATAAACTTGGAGATTGCTTAAAACCGACTTGATTAGCACCACTCTTCCTCCAAACGAAAGATATCTCTTTTTCCAGTTTGCTAATCTTTTACTTACTTTATCCAAAACTGGCTTTCAAGTATTCACTGCTCTAGGACTGGCCCCGAGAGGTAAACCAAGATAGGTAATAGGGAGAGAACGAACACTACATTTTAAAGTATTAGAAAATTCACTCAACTGTAAATCACTGACACCCACCCCTGCAATTACACTTTTAGAAAAATTTACTTGCATGCCTGAACATATTTCAAAACATCTGAGTAGTCTTTTGATGTTAATGATTTTCTGTAAATCAGCCTTACAGAATAAAATGGCGTCGTCTACAAATTGAAGGTGTGAAAGAATCATGCCATTATTACCAATTGATACTCTTGTCACCAACCCCAACTGCCTGGCTGTATGAAATAATAGATTTAACCCTTCAGCTACTATCAGAAACAAGAAAGGAAATAATGGATCTCCTTGCCTCAATCCTTTTTGCATTCTAAATTCTCGAGAGGGTGATCCATCAACCAAAATCGAGAGGGAAGCAGTTGACACACATTCACGATTCCATCTCAACCATTTTTTACCAAAACCGAAACCTTCCATTAACTTGAAAATGAAGCCCCAATTTATCTTATCATAAGCCTTTTCGAAGGCTCATTTTATAATCAAACCTTTATTCTTCTTTTTTCTTCCAATCATCTACCACCTCATTAGCGACCAGAACACCATCTTGAATACTTATTCCACCTAGAAATGCTGATTGTACCTACCCAATCAGTTTTGGTAACACTTATTGCAATTTGCAAGACAATATTTTAGCCAACACTTCATAAGCACAACCAATAAGGCTGATAGTTCTGAATTCAGATGGGTTTGATGGGTTTTCTTTCTTACGAATAAGAGTCCTGAAAGCTGAGTTCAAGCCTTGTCAGCAAACTCATGAATAAAGTTCAAGAATTCCTTCATAAATTTCCAACTCTTTCTAATGCTTAAAAAATTAAACCGATCTAGGACCAGGGGCTTTATTACCCCCACATGCTTTTACTGCTTCCCATATCTCTTCTTTAGAGAATTTTTCTTCAATTATTCTTCTGTCAACATCATTTAAACTATCAACCATCAATGAGCTGGATAGGAGTGACCTATTATACCAATCTTCCTTGTAAATTTCCTGGAAATAATCGAAGAAATGACTCTTTAATTCATTAAGATTTTTCAAAGGAACCCCGTTGATTGATAAAGAGTCAATGAAACTCCTCCTTTGCCTCCCATTAGCAATCTGGTGGAAAACTTTAGTATTATTGTCTCCTTTCAAAGACCATTCCATTCTTGATTTCTGAAGCCATAACCATTCCAACATCTTATTGACTTTTCAAAATTCTATTTTAAGACCCTTACTTTTCTTTTTCTCTTCTTCATTTAGTGTTCTATTTTCAGCTATCAAATCCAGTGCATGTAAAGCTTCCTCAATCTTCTTTATTTGCACATTCAGATCTCACAATCCAGATTTATTCCATTCTTTCAATGCCTTCCTTAAACCCTGAAATTTCTTGAATAAAATAAAATCTGCTCTTCCATCAATCTTTATATCTTCCCAAAAATTCTCCATAATCTTCAAAAACTTTGGAAACAATAACCAAGCATTCAAGAATTTGAAAGGCCTAGGCCCCCAATCTCGGTCATCTTCCTTCAATACAATTGGGCAATGATCTGAGAGGTTTCTTGCCAACCCCCATTGCTTGAATTTAAATTTATCCAACCATTCAGGATCTAACAGAAATCTATCAATTTTGCTCCATTTCTCCATTTCTCCATTTCTTGAGAATTAGACCAAGTGAAATTCCTTCCCAACAATGGTATATCAATTACTTCTAAATTTTCAATAAAAATTTTAAAATCTCTCATTCCAACATCTCTTCTAGAACACCCTTGTCTTTCATTCACACTTGTTATTTTGTTGAAATCCCCACCCAAACACCATGGTTTTGGAAATTTGGGTTTTAGATCCAACAATCTTTTCCACAATAATTGCTTATCACCAACAGCATTAGGACCATAAACATTAACCAAAGAACACTTGAAGTTAGGTTTGACAATACCTAATATTAGTAGAAAGCGTCAGTTACTACAGGCCTGCTGCATTGAAAAGATTGTCGGATCCCAAATACAAAGTAGACCACCTGCCGTTTCCTCAGCATCCACTTCCACGAATTCAAGATCTGAGTTTGGTACTGCATCAGCCACTAAGAATTTAGAATGATTAATTTATAATATAGAAACATTACCCCTCCATATCAAAGATTTATTTGTAGCCTACCTATTCAATTTATAATTTTATAAAAGACAGGCAAAAAAAAAAAAAAAGAGGCCTAGGTCATTATATTATATAGTCAAAAGCTCCTGTAATATTATTTTTTTACAAAAATCAAACTGGGTGAGGACCACAAACGTATGCAATCTAGCTAAAAGGTTGTTTACGGTCCATTAATTTGTGTTGGACTACATCACCTATACTAATGTTCTGCTTTGTTTAATTTATAAAATCAAATATAACGTATACCCATACAATGATACTACTAAGTGAATGATCGTTATCATATCCATCGACATGATTTTACAAATCACACCAAGCAAATACTTAACAAAGTTGTGAAACCCAAAATCGACAGGACATGTATATATAGCAAAATAAAAAAAAAAAAAAAATCATTGTGATTTTTTAAACCCAAACCCCTTGACAATATGAATCATGTGACAAACATGTTGTTTAAGATATCAACATATTACATTTTTAATATTGTGACATCTTTAAGGCTGATTCAGGCCTAGATGATCCCAATCTCATGGCAATGAAGGACAGCTAGAATAACATTATGAAGCATTGTTTTATCAATTTTTCATAGAATAAATTTCTTGCATGTGTGAGATATATATGCATGCACCTAGACACATACATGCATATATTGATAGAAATTTTATTTAGGCATTCATTAGGAGGTGAAATTGTGTCAAGATCAACTTTCTAACAAATATTTATGAACTACCACCATGTAAAAATGAATCAAGTATGAAAAAATTCAATCACATTAGACTTGTTTATAATCCATCCAAAAATTATTAACCAAAATTATGACAACATCAATTCAAGAAGTCAAACAAATCTATCAAAAGCTCATGTACCATTTGGTTGGTTGAAAATTTAAAAAAAAAAAAAATACAAACTTGTAAAAATAAATAAAATAAATAACCTGCTCACCCAAAATAAAATGACAATTGCATTACCAGACCTCCAACAACCCCTAATTTTTGCCAATGCAATGTCATTTTGATTTCATGCACAAAACATAATCACAAGTAATTCCATAACATTGCAACCAGTAAAATTTACAAAAATAAAAATTAAAAATAGAAAAAGACCCCAAATAATTGTTTTTAGAAAATAGAACCCCCTAACAAATTATGTAAACCCGGAGCAATACTTATTCAACAATGAAATCCAGGTTATACCACAAATTTACCTAAAGAAATTATATATGCCACAATGAATGATCTCTAGCACAGCAACAAGTGCAATCATGGTTCATCTATGTAAGAAAGAGAACTTGAAATTGAATACTGTTTGCAGCCAAGCAAAATCTCAACAATACATCAAGGCCTGCAAATTTCATATAACCTTGTTAGTTATTGAACTTGGAAGCCAAAATAGTAAATGTCATGAATATTTATTCTTCTTACTCATCATTGCTCCAAAATAGACACTTTTATGTGGGATAAGAAGCTTGTATCTCAACCACCGGTTCTTAGAATTTCGTTGGAGAAGCCCCTAGTCCATAACAAGGTCCCAATATGTACCAAATATTAGTGCAATCACCAAGGCAATCCAAGCTATCATCCTCCAACCAAACCCTCTGTTGAGAGTATATGGCCTTACCCTTGCAAGCATAGAGACTATTTCAATTACTCGAACCCGTGCCATCTAGGTTATCTTTCAATTATAAGCCACAATGTGATTTACACAGCACCAAACGGAAAAAGAGCCATAATGGGTTTTCTGGCAGCCTCAATGGGCATTCTCTTTGGCGTCCATTTTTTCCCCCTATTGCACCTCCAATTACGTGCAATTTTTATTCCTCATTGCGCTTGACTACTAAACTATGTCAGTAACTTTGATCTTGTCCTTGGTGGTACATATAACCATTGATGATTGCGTAATTATTGATTCTATACATTTACCTTTATGAGTCTATATGAATAACACATAATATTTTCAATTATATTAGTATCTTCTTTATAACAGTGAAATGCATGCACTAAACACCTCTTTTAAACCATAATTACTTTTGATTTTCATAAAATGATTGTAAGAAGGATGAAATTTTCTGGTGGCTACTGATTGTGTCATATAACAGAAGTATGAAAGCTTCTGATGTGGTTTGCTACTAATTGTCTGGATATTGCTTGCTTGTTACATATTTGCTGGCTTTGTGCTATCAATTTGTTATCAATTGGGTCCTCACCCTATAGAATTATGCTCCTCTACTTTCTAGGATATCTTTGTGGCTGATGGAGAAGGCTTTCCCTGTTCTTTGGTTGAGCTTGAAGCAAAATTTTCTCATCAAATCTTAAGCTTCTTTTCTTTGCAGGTTTCCTATCATTGAAAACTTTATACCAAAATCAGTTGGTTGAAATTGGCATTACCTTGACACCCTCCTTTTTGCAGACAGTCTGTAATCCAAATGTTGATGACAGCAAGTAAGCACATATCAGTAGGATTGGGTTTGCGTAAACATGGTCAGAGGTGCTTGGGAGACGCTAACACATTAATACGAGTTTTATGCCACAAGAAAGATATAGAAGGCCTCTGAATCCCCACTTGGCCTCAGTCTATGGCCTTACCCTTGCAAGCATAGAGACTGTTTCCATGACTCGAACCCGTGATATCTAAGTCACGGGTTTTTGCCCAGGAAATGATTTTTGCAGAGATCACATTTTTAAATGACTGTTTGTAAAAAAATATAGGATTGAAAAAGTTCGATAATGAAAAGCATGTGTAAATTTGATCCACAATGATGGACAACTTAATATATTCCACTTTAACACATTATTGCACTTCAATTTCAAATTATTTAGAAACATTTGTTTGTTAGAAAATTTGTCGATATGATGAACATCAAAAGTATGACGGAAAATGCTGAAGATGGAAAGTGTATGTTCCTTCAAGCTAAACCATCCTAAAAGCCAAAAAACTTATTTGGAAGCACTTTTCATTCTTTCAAAACTTAGTTTTGTTTGTCTCCCCCCCCCCCCCCCCCCCATCCCCACCTTCCCCAAAGAAAAGAAAAAAGACGAAACACACCCACACACAAAACTTACAGCAATGTCTGTGGCAGTAGAAAATGCATCTGGAACCGTTGTTGATACAATGAGAGATGGAGCAACAACCATTGTTGTTGTTGCTGTGACGCTAGTCTTGTTTCTTCCCTACCATTTTTTAATCCCAAAGAGCTCGTTCGTCTTTTGTTATAGTTATACATCTTATGTTACAATTGGAAATTGTTTGTTTTTGACATAAGAACTGATGGAGTAATTGTGCTAATTAAGTTGATTTAGAGAGAAAAATGAGTGAAATCCACCTGCAATATTTGTGTTGTTGGAGAGGACAGATTATTTAGTTGCTCCTTGAAGAACCGTGAGAAAGCTCAAAAAAGTGTCAAGACTTTACTTAATTAATTATATTTAATTCCCCATTATTCCACAGTTTATAATTGGTGTTATTTGACAAATTTTCATATTTTATTGCTTAAATTATTGTGTTACCTACCCACGTGCAACGCACGTACCTCTCTACTAGTATATATATATATATATATGTATTATTTTACCAATGACTTGCATGATTAATGTATATTCTATTTCAATAATATATTGTAAGATTCTCAACTCTATCAAAGCATGGAAATTCTATGGGTTAATGATAATATTATATTGACAATCCTACCTACGCAACCACACTGCTGAGATCATTCATTGAACAATCTTAATCCGTGAATGAGTTTAATTAATTTTTTAAGTCAATAAATTTTATTAAGGGCAGCAAAACTTATATCTTTTATTTTATGCTGTAATCTATGAATATCTTTTAATCATCTTACATGTTTCTTGAATTGAAAATGTAGACATTAGCATTACTATGTTAATGTCAACACTAAAACATACTTGAAACAGAAATGAGATGCCCTCATATTACACTAGTCTTAAATTTATTCATACCACATGACATATACATTACCCCCAAATCAACGATGGGATAAAACATACTCATAAATGAAACTGGAAAGTAGGCTTTGGAAGTAGGTGTTGAAGTAGAGAAAAGCAATGGAAGTTAGGAATGTGACAACATATGCTGCTCCAAAACTCCATAAAAATATGACTTTGAATAAGTCATTTTCCTCGTGATCTGAAGATGGCGGCAGCAAGGATGGCAATACTCTGGTGGGGGTGCACTTTTTCTCTAGTGGTGGTCCACAAAGAAGAGGGTTACCTTTGTAGCTGCTTTGGTCGAACGTTGCAAACTGAGCCTTTCTCTCTGGTGTTTTACCGGATAAATTGTTGTAAGCTACTTTGAAGACTGACAAGAAATTTAGCTCTATCAATTGTGTGGGAATTTGGCCACTCAATCTATTGTTGGAGAGGTCCAAACTTTCAATATTCTTCAAGCCAGAAAATGTTTTTGGAATTGATCCATTTAAATGATTGTATGAAAAGTTCAATGTATGAATGCCACTTAAATTTCCAATCTCAGGAGGAATTGAACCTGTCAATTTGTTTGAAGAAAGATCCATCCCGGACATGAAATACAAAATGTTCCCACTGTATGATTCTGACCTACTCTTGCTTAAAAATTCCACTTCCTCTTTTTCATGTAATATAAGATCAATAATATAACCATAGGCTTCACCTCCAACAAGAAATTGAAATAAGGGCTGAGAATTTGCATAAGAATAATCGCTAGTGCTAAATGTGTCATCCAAAGCACCTTTCATCCCATATGACATGTTATTCAAGCATGAAGGTATTGGTCCAAAAAGATTATTGTGAGAAAGGTCTATTATGCGAATCTTGTCAAGCTGACACAATTCAAATGGAATGGTACCATCAAGGTTATTTCCTTTCAACAAAAGAATCCTCAAACTCGAGAGTGAGCTCATCCAACTAGGAATTCCTCTAGATAAATTGTTATTTCTCATATCCAATGTCACAAGTGACAAAGATCTAGATATAACATTCGGTATTGGACCTGTGTATCCATTCCTTTCCAAATGTAAATACCTCAGCCTTGATAGATTTAGACACGAGGGCATGGGGTCAATAAAATTGTTCCAAGAAAGGTCCAAAAACTTAAGTTCATATAGTTTGCAGAAGCCCATTGGTATAGGACCTTCCAAAGAATTTCTGGACAAAATGAGTGAACTCAATTCTGGGAAGTTTCCAATCCAATGAGGAATTCTACCTGAGATTTTGTTATTGCTTAAATCCAACGATATTAACTTGGAGCTAGGCAGAAGTGCAGGTGAGATCTCCCCTGAGAAGTGATTGTTGTCCAAATACATATATTGTAGGCTTGTGAGGTTTGATTTTGTGGAAAGAAATTGGCCTTGCAAACTATTATTTGATAGCTTCAAATATCTTAATGAGATGCAACCCAGAAGAAAATTCATCGGAAGTAGTCCAGAGAAATTATTGCTTGACAAGTCCAATGTCTGTAACATTGTCATATTTTCGACTGCAGGAGGAATGCTACCTTGCAATTCATTTCCAGACATGTTTAAAGAAATCAAATTTGGAAGAATAGTACCCATGTAAGATGGAACCTCTCCTTGGATATGATTCATGGAGACATCAAACCAAGTCATGTTAAGATTTTCAGAATTCAAACGCATGTCTAGATGACCAAACAAGGAGTTATTTGTAAGACTGAGGAATTTCAATCTTGCATTATTCTGCAATAACCAAGTTGGGACCTTTCCTATCATCTTGTTGTGGCTGAGGTCAATCACTCTCAAGTTATATTGTTTTAAAAGAAAGCTAGGTATAGCACCACTAGGCTCATTGAGTATACAATTGGATAAACGAAATAATTTCAATTGAAATGGAGGTGACCAAGGTGTATTTTCTGTCTCTATCTTGAAATGATTGTTACAAGTAGTAAGATCGAATGCCTCAAGTTTAGAACTATTAACAAATGAACTAAATGAGAACAAATCTTGGAAATAGTTATCAGAAAGAGAAACAGACTCGAGTGAATAAAGACTAGGAAAGAGAGTTGAAGGAATGGTTCCTACGAAATTATTCTCAGAAAGGTCAAGGACACGGAGGGATGTCAAATTACTGAGACATGAAGGAAGACTTCCTTCAAAACTATTTCCTGCCTAGATCCAGCTCTTGAAGGTTCTTCAAGTTTGCATAAACCTGTATAAATAGATGATACAAGTTATGTGATTATATTACAAAGTAAATAGGCATAACAGTCCCATATAGGTAATGCTCTTCTTCACAAACTCCTTACTTGGCTAGCTGATGCATTAATAAAAAAGATGGTCATGAAATGATGCTCACTTCCTTTTGAAACGGAAGGGAAAAATCACATGCCAAAATCATTGATGATCAAGTCTTCTTATTTCTAACTACTCCCATATATTGTTTGGAAAAATGATATAAATGCCTAATTCTGATCATATGGGCTCTCTCCAAAAACAAAACCCCATATTGGATTTTACGATAATTCAATAGCTGAAAGGTAAAACACCTAAGGTTACAGGTTAAACTCTCACCCAGTTTAATTAATAAGTATAAACTCACTAATTTTCAAAATCATGCCTGACGTCTTCACTTATAAAACAAATCTTACATGCATGAATAAGAATGTTTTCATTTTAAGAGAAAGTAGGGGAAGGGGACAAAGTTATATTTAGCAAAAAAAGATTATAAAAAATTTGTGATTATGCATCAAATTACAATAAAATATGACATGGAGCCTATTTGTACGATGATTTTAAATCTGAAGTGCATTTAAATCCTACTTTAAGCATACTAAATTTAGAATCTATCCTGCTATGTGCATATTAAATTTAGAATCCATAGTATGTTAATTATAAATCTTTAATTTGTTACCTGCTGGCAAGGTGCCGTTTAGTTGATTCCATCCGATAGATAAGGTAGTTAGAGAAGGCAGAGTCCAATTAAATGGAGAAATCTCCCCAGTTATATCATTACCGCTTAGATCCAACACCTCCAAATTGCTCAAATTAGTTAACTCTATAAAAACAAAAAAATTGAAACAAAGCATTAATTAGTATCAAGGCATCAAATGTAATGTAACAATTGAGATCATAGGAATTTTTTTTAAGAGTTAAAATGTACCTTGGAAATGATTTAAATTCTCTAACCTATTGAAAGAAAACTCTAGATATTTGAGATTTATCAGTGCACCCAGTGGTGGGAGTTCTGTGAAGGAATTCGCACTTAAATTCAAATATTGTAACTTCTTCAAGTTAAGTATTCCCTGAAGTCCTGTACAAAACAATAATATAATTATATGAGTAGTATACTTGCCAAATGTGATAGTTGATTGTCGGTTGTGCCAAACAATAATTATTGAATTTGACTTTTTCTCAACTGTAATTTGTGATTAATTCAAAACTCTTTTACAAAATTGTAAATGTTGTCTTGTTTTAATCTTTTTACCTTTTTTCAGATGTGATCAGGGAAATAGAACATATTAAAAGAAGGGAGCTTTGATAGTTGCAAATAAAGGATAGATTTGATAAAGTAGACACAAAAAAGAAAGGATAAATTTTTTGAGATTTCTGACAATTATACTTATTTTCTTGAAATTTATAAAACTACATTAATTTTCTTTATTTTACCTGATACGTTTACAAATATTTTTTTCAGTCATTTTTTTTTTAAAATGACATTGGTCAGTGAAGGTAACAGACGGAGTGGCCGTGAGTCTGTGATTCCAGAACGGTGATACTCTGGTCGTACCGTACCGTAACGCATCTCGCGCCTAGGTTAGGTTGTGTGAACACCAAAAGCATGTGACTCCCACAGCAAAAATCCAAGATACGCGGCACCTTCATTACGTGAGGCCCCGCGTACGGCCACTCCTGCTGCAGTGCTGCACATGTTTCTCTTAACGGGTCTTGAGAAATGGAGATTCGCCATTGATAAGATAAGAGAAAACAATTTAAAAATTAATTTTTAATTATTTTAAAAAACTGTTTTCTCAATTCTCTTCTTTCACAAATATACAAAAATAGAAACACTCCAAATTTTCTCTTAACGGGGTCTAAAATATCTTCATTTCAATGGGAATGAATATGTAAGGAAGAGAAAAAAAAATAATTTTGAATTATTTTAAAACAGTTTTTTTAAAAAAAACTTTTTTTTTATTCTCCACTCTCACATATGTAGAGAGATTGAAACATTCCAAATGAAAACAGTTCAAATTCCCTGTTAACTGGTCTGGAATGTCTTCATTTAAAAAGAAAATAGAGACTCTTCGTCTGTGACTGTGAGAGAGCCCATCTGTGTCAGACCAAGACTGTTATATCAACCTTATTAAAATTTATTTTAAAAAAAGTGAATTGTATATAAGGTCCTATAATTAAAATTTATTTTAAAAAAGGGGCACCTATAATTGATACATCATACTCCAAGTGCATCAAATTCACTACCTAATTTGGACTAGAGCACACAAGTAAAATAGAAGATTTGTGCCAGATCAAGACTCCTATATCAACCTTATTAAATTCATTAACAGTAACTCAGTTTTCAACAAACTAGTTAAAAAGTGAGTTGTATATAAGGTCCTATAATTAATAATTATTTAAAAAAAGGGCCACCTATAATTGATACATCATACTCCAAGAAAAAAATTATAAAAATTTGATTATGCATCAAATTATAATGATATATGACCTGGGAGTCTAATCCCAAGTGCATTTAAATTATTCCCGTGCTCCAATTGTCATGTTGGAGTCCCCAACAATAAGGTCCTATAATTTTTCAACCATGTCTTTCTATTAGACCCCGTCTATTATCAAATGTAGAAATAGAAAGAAAAGATAATGAAAAATAATTTTTCTTATTTTTTATAATATTTTAAAAATTTTAAAATAAAGGTTTATTTAATTTTAAAACTTGCGATAATTTTTTTTTTTTTAAAAAAAAATTCAACTATATTTTGACATGATATAAATACAATAAAAAAATCATTTTGAAAAATAAATCATCTAAGAGTAATTATTTAGTAGTTTATTGAGATTATGGTTTTAAGGGTTAGATTGAGTGTACGTGGAACTTAGATTGAATGTTAGAGAGTCACTGTATCATGCAAGTTTTTTTCATTTATGACTTTACTTGAATTGGAATGTTCTTTATTTTCTTAGGGGAAAAAAAATCAGGAAAGAGGGAAGAAATGAACTGCCTGTACGTGGATATCTACATTTTTCATAGACCCAAAGTTACAGTCATTTGATATATATAATTAAGTGAACCAAATAGAGTGTAATTGCTGAAATTAATAAGACCATAGTAATTACAAGTTTATCTAATGCAAAATTTTAACTAATTAATAAGAACAAGGATCTAGGAGCATTAAATATCATGGATATCATTTCAATGTAGGCCGACAATGTAATAATTATCTTTTAAAACACTATACTGCACTTCTGTACATGAGAGATATACATTACCCCTAGTTTTAGAGCATTAAATTTAGAATCCACGGTATGTTAATAATAAGACTTTAATTTGTCACCTTCAGTAGTGCCATTTAGCTCATTCCAACTGAGATCTAAGACTGACAGTGAGGTAAGAGTCCAAATGGATGAGGGAATCTCCCCAGCAATACCATTGGAACTTAGATTCAACACCTCCAGATTGTTCATAATGGTCAACTCTACAAAAAAAAACATAGGACAAAGCATAAATATCAGGGCATCAAACTTAATATACATGTGGAGATCATAGGATCTTACCTTGGAAATGACTTGAATTCTTTAATGGATTGTAAGAAAAATCTAGATACTTTAGGTTTATTAGTTTACTGAACGATGGAAGTTCTGTGAACCAGTTGGAATTTAAATCTAAAACTTGTAACTTGTTCAAATGTAATACCCCACGCCAACCTGTGCAAAACAATAATATAATTATATGATCAATCACAAATGCCTTTGCTTTCTTTTTCCAAACATATATGTAAATTTATTTCAAGGAATCAAAATCAAGAGTACTATATGAATGCATACATGCATTTTTTTTACAAGTATATATACGTTGAATGTTTTCGATTACACAATGAATCACTAAACAAATATTAAAATTATTTTGGTTAATGTTCGAACAATCAAGAGGATTTCGTTGCCCAAATTGCAAGTTGTCTTCATTTATGACCTTACTTGAATAGGAATTAAGTGAGTGAAATTGAATGTAAATGCTAAATTAATAAGACCATAGTAATTAAATGTATATCTAGTGCAAATTTTTATCTAATTTGTATTGCTTTTTCTAATTATGAAATAAAAACAGAGATGTAGGAGCATTAGAAGGCATGAAAATTATGTCATGCATATCATTTCAATGCAATAACTTACTATAATAATTATTTATACAAGGATGATAGGACTTTTCAAACATATAATAAAGGACAATATTAATGTCTTCAAATTAGTATGTGAACAGGCGAGGCAACGCGATATTTACATACAAGGATGATCGGACTTTTCATGAATTTAGTGGACAAAAGGAGAATCAACGTACAAAAAAAAAAAAAAAAATTTATTTTGGGATACTATTCCCGTGATCCAGTTGTCATCTTGGAGTCCCCAACAATATGGTCCTATAATTCTTCAACCATGTGTTTTCATTAGACTCCATTTAATTCTCAAATATTGAAACAGAAAGAAAAGATAATGAAAAATAATTTTTCTTATTTTTTATAATATTTTAAAAATTTTAAAATAAAGGTTTATTTAATTTTAAAACTTGCGATAAATTTTTTTTTAAAAAAAAAAATTCAACTATATTTTGACATGATATAAATACAAGAAAAAAATCATTTTGAAAAATAAATCATCTAAGAGTAATTATTTAGTAGTTTATTGGGATTATGGTTTTAAGGGTTAGATTGAGTGTCACATTTATAATACAATAAAAATCTTACTTTTTCCTTTTTTTTTTTTTCTCTTCCTTTTCTCTAACAAAGTTAATGGATTAGATCAAATTAATGGAGTATTGTGGGATGTGAAAAATTGTGATATAAATTGGTTTCTTAAAGCTCGTAATAAGCAAAAAGAAATCTAGTGAAAGTATTGTATTACTGTAACTATAATGCAAGTATTATAATAAAACTCACATGAATTTACAAAAATAACACATTACAATGACAATAGCATAATATCACTGAACTTTTTTCCATAATAGTCACAGTAAAATAACTTAGAGAGACACACCTTCAAGTCTTTTTCAAAACAGAATTAAATTCTGCAATTTCTGGATGGAATGCAACAAAAAAAAAGCATTAATGAGTCAAATTGACTGTAACTGCTAAATTAATAAAACCATAGTAGTTATATGTATATTTATCACTAGCACATGAATAATCAGATGAGTAAATAAAATATTATGATAAATATAGTATTTTTTTTTTTTTTGTCTAAACAGAGATCTAGGCATTAGAAGGCATGAAAATTATGTCATGCATATCGTTTTAGGGAACATATAATAAAAGACAATATTATTGTTTCCAAATCTAGGTAAGAGTAACCTTTTTTTTATCCAAGTATTTGTGTGTGTGTGTGAGAGAGACAGAGAGAGGCTCACCTTTCAGGCAATTCTCTGCCAAGTTTAATATTTGTAATTCTGGGAAGGGATCTAATAAGGATGCGTTCAAGACCCAATATCCTTCTTCCAAATAACATTCTAGTCACATCAACACATGAATGAAAATTAGCAAGGCAAAAATGATTTATTTCTTTATTTACTTATTATTAAAAAATTAAAATAAAATAAAAAACAAAACCTTCATATCTTGTTCCATGGAGAGAGAGTTGAATCACTTGCTGTGTGATGTTGTCACACCCGACCCCTTCCCACCTGCAACAATCACTCTCCTCACCACCCCATGAAGACAGATCAGGCCCATATGAGTATTTGAAGGCATCTTTAAGTTTCAATAACCCAACCTTCTCTTCTTCCAAGCACCCTAAACTTCCATGACTCTGTAACTGAAGTAAGCCTAACCCCAACAAAGCCCACAAACACAAGACTAAAGGATACTCCATCACCAAGTTCATCCACCAACTTCAAGTGTGTTTTCTTACATATTTGTTGGTGCATGAATCACATATATATAGAGGACCTCGATGGGAAAATTTTGGAATAAAAGTCAAAGCATATTTATTTTTTTGGTTGGAATTTGAACCCCACCAAAGACTCACGGGGAATCAAATAATTAATTAATTAATTGATATTTATTTTTTTGGTTGGAATTTGAACCCCTACCAAAGACTCACTGGGAATCAAATAATTAATTAATTGATATTAGACTATCAGTGTTTTCATATAAAACTCGTATGAATAAAAAGTATGATTAAAAAAAAAATTCAGTAGATTAATTAAAATGTATGTTTTAAATCTATTATTATCTTGAAAATATAATTTATAAGCTGAATCAAACATTTAAATTTTTTTTAAAAAAACTCATTTTAGCCTTAAAAATATCCATTTTAAAATTTGTTAAATTAAACAAAACACATACTTAAAAGACTTCCTTTGTTACGCTACATATATTCACTTTTTCTTTCCCCTTCACTTTACCCTCTAGTATTTTCACTTTTTTAGTTTTTTTTTTTTCTTCCTAACCAAGCGGGGCTAAAAGGAAGTTTTAGGATCTTAAATTTTTAGAGTCCATTTGTTTCGATTTAACGACATCGGACTTATTGTGTTTGAGTGAGAAATTAGGCATTCAATTCAAACATAGTCATTTGTGCGCAAAAAAAATAAAAAAAATTGAAATCAACTTATATAGTGAGATTTATACTTCTTAAATTGAAATTAACTTATTTTAATAAGTTGTTGCATCGTATTTAATTGATTAAGCTGGTAAAAAATAATAAAATATTATTTAATTATATTTTCTTCTTTTTTTTCTTTTTATCATTTTGTCATTATTTTTTATTATTTCGTATTTCATCATCACTTTTCAATAATTTTTAACAAATGCCCAAATGCTTTTTTTTCAATCAACAGTATATTTTCATCAGTTACTCTAAATCTTAACAATTGCTTATCTTTATACTTTTCTCTCCCAAATCTTTTTTTTTAATAAATATTTTCATAAGTGCTTTTATTTTTTACGGTGTTAAATGCATTTCGGATAAAGCTTTTTTATACTTTATTTTTCTCCCTAAATGTAGTTTCAAGATCTGTAGGTTGGGTGATGTGAATTGTCGAACCATCTTTTCAGTTATTAATTACGAGACGACGTCGGATTTCATTTGTAAGAGCATTTCCGAGGTGGGCAATAAATAAAATAATATTTTTATTAATTATAAATCTGTGCAACGTAAATTTTTAACATTAGAAATATTAAAGAAAAAAATATAATATATTACTTATTCATATCTCTCATTTATTTTTAAATTAGAAATATAATATTAATGAATTTTTAATGTTTCAATTTCTTGAATTTTAATGTTTCAGTTTCTATTACAAATATTAAAATACTTGACTTGAATAATTTAAATTTTTAAATATTGTATATACTAAAATAAAATAATATTAAAAAAATAGAAATATTAAAATTAAATATGAAGAGTCTTTTGAAAATATTATAATTTAAAAATAAAATATAATTTTTAAAGCGTCACATAAGTTACTATAGTATAATTTTAAAAAGAAAATTTGAAGAGGTTCTTGCAGATGTTTAAAAAAAAAAAAAAAGTAATTTTAAAAATTATATATATTTTTTAAAACTCGTGAAATAAATGGAGAATCTGCAGCAATGTCCGTTTCTCTGTCATCTTCTAGTTGGCAGAAAAAATTGCAGCCCAAGGCAGAAGAAAAAAAAATAGAAAAAGGCAAGTCATTTATTCATCGTCGTCATTATCGCTATTGACGCTGATCTGTTCGTCAAGGTCATTACGTAAGTGTCCAGTAAAAGAGACATGTCGACCAGTAGAGGTCCAGCCTATCTAATTTCCGCCCACTCTATTGGACAGATTCAAGGACAAGTACATTTCCGCCCACTCTTTTGGACAGGTTCAAGGACAAGTGGGCATGTGGTGGGTGAAGGGAAATTGCAATTCCTTTTCCGCCATCAATGGCCGCGACATTCTTATAGTTTGGATTCTTTGACAAGTTAAAGTTAAATGAAATTGCGAGGTACTTTCCTTCGTTATAATAATATATTTTAGATCTAAATTATTTAGAGATTGGCGGTATTTTTATTTAAAATAAAAAGTAATTTTGTACTTTATTCTTAGATATAATAAAAAAAATATGATAAATTATACTCATGTTTCTGAGTTAAAACAAAATTGTAAACGCTCTTTTTATAATTTATGAAATTATATCGATGTTTCTTGGTTTGTTATTTGAACTTTGACATTGATGGATCCCTTATAGATTCTTGTATACAGCTAATGAAGCTTTGTTATATCAAAATACAGCTAATTTCATCAAGCATATGATCATATATGATCATATGCTTGATGAAATTGGCTGGATAGTGATTCAGATTAAAAAATCAATGATATATTTGATCCAGCTAATTTCATCAAGCATATGATATATATATATATATATATCCATATATATATTTTCTCCCCTTGTGGTCAATTTTTTTTACATGATCCACGCCAATAAACTTGGCTCATGAACCACACTAATTACATCTTGTCATGTAAACAAGATGTATTTTTATTTCTTAAAAATCATATATCTTGTTTAAACAACGCGATGATATTAAAAATACTTCGACTATACTATTAAGAATATAATCAATTATTTTATAATTAATATTCAATAAGTTAATAATTTTTAATAATTAATAAATTTTTAAAGAATCAACTTGATTTTTTGTGGTGAATAATTAATAATTCTAATACCTTATAATTAATATTTTTTTAGCTATTTTTTATAATATTAATTATTAGAGAGTTAATATATGTACTTTCATATATATATATATATATATATATCGTATTTTTGACATGTCTTGATAATTATATTTATTAATTTAATATAATTAAAGTTAAAAGTATTGTAATTGAAAAAAAAATTATGAATCAAGAAACACAACTTATTTATATGAAAATGATATTAAGATTCTTTTTTTTATATCTTAAGTTGAGCATTATATATATATATATATATATATATTTTACAGAAAAACTAAATATATAAGATTTTATTTTTGTATTGAAACTAATTATATTTAAGAAACTTAAAAACACTTATTGATTAATAAAAGTAAAAGAAAATTATAAATTATAAAAATTAATAATTAATAATTAAAAAAATTTTAATTTCTAAGGGGGCAGAGTGCTTTTAGTTTGAGGTCAATTATGTGCTATCGAAAGTTGAAAATGTGAAACACCACACAATGATTTATGTTCAACTTTAATTAATATTCAAACCATTTTACACATTGTTGAATTCGTGCTGTACGTTGTTGTTGTTTGCCTGGTTGTGGATGAAGGGTGTGACTCCGATGTTGTGTCAGACTACGGAAGTCGTACGGTGTATCCTACCGAAATGAAGTTAAGCTAGAAATGTAGACCGTTGGATGTGGAGATGATAAGATGGGACTTGGGAGTTATTGAGATCGAGTGGTCACTGTTTGCGTTAGTTGTAAGACAAATGCAGTTTTGTTTGTATTGGAATTTGGAAAATTGTAATTTTTTTCCAAACACTAAACGGCTTTAAAACTACACGGTTCGGAGTATTAAAAATAAAATAAAAAAATAATTTTGTTATTTTGAATTTTTTTAAAAAAGAGTGATACATTGAGAAATAATTAAGACAAATTCATGTTTCTCTTTCCACTTAAAATTTTTTTAAATAATAAAATTATTTTTTTCATAGAAAATAAAAATTCTTAAAAAAAAGTTTAAAAAATTAGTCAAAATTGAAAAAAAAAAATGCCAGTCTTATCATTTTAAAAAAATATTTAACTAAGGAGAAATATTTGTAGTTTGTCGAGTAAAATAAGAGTTCTCAGTATAATTTAAAAAATTTTAAAAAAAATTAATGTAATTATCAAAAATCATGTGATAACACAAAAATTATTATATAATCCAAAAATAATACACAAAAATTATTATATATTATGATGGCTCTTTGATTATATAACACTTCATCATTAATCTAAGACCATTAACCTAATTAATGTTTCAGAAATATATAATTATATCTCTAGTTCATAATTTATTAAGATAATAGGAACCTCTTTCCATTTAATTACGTTTCAACCATAATTTATCACATAAAATGTATATTTATCTTATGCTTTATTTAAATAAATAATTATTTAATATTTATGTGATTACATAAATAACAAATTTTAATAAAAACATATTATTTTATTAGAAGAAGATTTTTTTCACTTAGTTTGGAGAGGAATATACCATAAAAAGACAATATATGTTTAAAATTAATTAAGATGAATCTTTCTTGAGTACATATTTTAATTATAATTTGTCATGTGTATAATATATATTTTTTAATTTTTTTAAAATAAAAATAAATAATCACATAATAATATCATATCAAAAAGCTGTTTGAAGGGGAGGTAAGTGTGACATGTAACATTTAAATAAAAGGGCTCTATTTTGAAGTTTAGGTACGGTAAAGTCACTGCTGTTTGAAGTTTCTTTTACAGACAAAAGTGCCATTGGGTTTTTTTTATGATATTACGAAAATGAGCTACCATTTTGATAAAAATTTAAACTTTTTGGCATGAGAAATGGTAGTGGGCCTACGTTAGGCTCGATTTAATCATTGTCTTCCAACATTTTATGAGACTATTTATTTAAATTTACAAATTCAATAATCTTAATAGTTCGATGATAAATTAAGTGTGTGTATATATATAATATATTATTTTAAATGTGATCTTAATTTGATTATTGGGATTACCGAATAATTGTTGGTATTTATTAACTATCTAGATTCAATTTTTTGGTTACAAAAGGATATTTCTTACCAAAAAAAAAATTATGGGATAATTACACTTACCTCCCTTGAGATTTCTGACAATTGCAAAAACCTTCTTTATAGTTTCTGAAATAACACTATCCCCTCTATCAGACTTGTCAGCTAAACGGCGTTAATAAAATCTGTGCATTTACTACTTTACCCCTTATATTTTAATTCTCTTCCTATTTCTTCCTCTCTCATATTTACTTTACCCTTTTATCCATCTCTTTCTAAATTTCTCTGCAATCACAGAGTTTAAATCCATGAACCCAAATGAAACAACCAAACAAATTCACAAATAACAATCAACAAAAGTACTTATCAGCTTTCAAATCCAATACCAAATCCTTACCATTTTCTTTGAGTTCATACCAAGTCAGTCTTATAGTCACCCCGTAAAGCAAACGACGAGGATGAACTTTAATAGTCCAATTATGTTGTTGTCAAGATTGGTCCCAAATGTTCCCTCACATTAAAAGTAGTTTAAAACCTACTTCCCAATCTTGAGATTAGTGACCAGATGTATAGAAGTGCCATTCTCATGCACATGTGAACACCGATCTTCACAATGGAATACCTGATTTAATAATTGTCTGAAAGTAGAATCACATAAAACTTCTTTCTAAACCACCATATCACACAAGACTAGACTTGGAAGTCAATCTATATCGACACCCTTTATCACGGCACATGAATGAATTTTCCAAGAGAATTCTAACCAAAGTTACACAGTATTCCACACGGCATGCAATAAGGATATTATTAAGTCAAGCTTAATTGATAACAACCTCCTAATTAATTGCGTATCAATGTCACTATCTAGAATAAATAATTGAAAATTTGGAAGCAGCTCCACAACCACATGAATCTCCTTTACAGCTGCTTGAAATTGACAACCCTTACAATAATGCCAAAATTCATAACTTCATGATCAAAATATATATTGAAAATATTGCTACCACATCATTTAGATATTCTTCTTCGGTTTTCCTTTTTTGTCTTGTTGTTTTATAATTTTTTTTTCATTAGTGATACATTTTAAAGATAAAAATTTCATTTGAAAATCAATTTGTTTGCGTTTGATCAATGTTTTCTCTCTAAATTTTTTCTTTTCTCTTCTAATTAAACATTCAAACGATATATTTATGTCACTTCATCTCAATTTTTACCTCTCCTAATCTCTCCGTCCAAACGAATATGTAAATAAAATAATGTGTATTATTTGGCCACCGCCATATCATTGCAAAAATAAATTCAATGTAGAATTTTTGCTTTGAAGCTTTTTTCTATAAGATACCTAGTCCTATCATTTATATTAGAAAAGTTTTGTTGTTTGATAAGGCGTTAGATTCAGAGTAAATGAAAAGATGATGTTGGTAGGTTTGAATATGTATTCTTATAAAAGCTTGCATAACTTTGCCTCTTGCCCTCTAAGTAGTTTTTGAAACTAAAAAATTACAGTGAAGATTTACATCACCAAGATCTTGTCATTTGTTTGGGTCCACACCAAGTCAATCCCACGGTCATCCAACATAGTTGAGTAAATATTTGATAGTTTTGAAGTACCCTGATAACGATGAGATTAATGATCTTATGTACATGTATAAAAATATATTATTTTTACACATAAATTTTAATTTTTATTATAAATTTGATAGTTTTGTTATTTTAAAGAAAAAAAAATTAACTGCAGAAAAGTATTTATATATTATCAGGTAAAGCATGAGAGGTCAATGTAATTTTAAAAACCTCGTGATCAATGTAATTGTTAGAAACCTCTAGAAAAGTTAGTGTAATTTATCCTTTATTTTATAGCCATCAAATTTTATCACTTATTCTATATGTCAAATTTAATATTCATGATCATCATAAAATAAATTTTTCGTTACTACCTTAGTACTAGAATTTTTTTTTTTAATCTAAAAATAGTGCCCCACTAATTTTTCAACAATGTCATCATGATTTTCATGATCTTACCATTTTCATTGGGTTCATACCAAGCCAGTTTCATAGTCATCCCGTAGAATAAACGGCGAGAATGAATTTTAATAGTCCAATTATGTTGTTGTCAAGATTGGTCCCAAATGTTTCCCTACATTAAAAGTAGTTTACGACCTACTTCCAAATCTTGAGATTAGTGATCAAAATGTATAGAAGTGTCGTTCTCATGCACATGTGAACACCGATCTTCACAATGGAATACCTTTTTAATAATTGTCTGAAAGTAGAATCACATCAAACTTCTTTCTAAGCCACCATATCACACAAGACTAGACTTGGAAGTCAATTCATATGGACACCCTTTGTCACGGCACATGAATGAATTTTCTAAAAGAATTCCAACTAAAGTTACAGAGTATTCCACATGGCATGTAATAAGGATATTATTAAGTCAAGCTTAATTGATAACAACCTTCCTTTTATTATTGGAATGACTTTCACTTGTGATAATTTAAAATGGAAGAAAAAAAGAGAAGACAAAAAATGTATTTAAAATAACATAATACCTAACTTCGAATTCAGTAGAAAGAACATATTTTAATTACAATTTGTGATATATATATATATATAATATATGTGTTTTTTAATTTGATTTAATTTTAATTTTTTAGTTCAAATTAAATAATTATATAATAATTATATAATTATATACATGATACATTAAAATTATGATACATACGTAAATACGAAGAGATTCTTCACGATTGATTTGGAGCCAAACACTTTTCTTTAAAATATTGCATATACGAAGATTGTTTTAGAACAATGAAATTTAAGATTCATGAATGCAAATAAAACTTTCACATAGAAGTTGGTCCGCTCTTTAAAGCTTGATATTGACAGCCCAATTAGTCTGGAAAAAAATTTAGGAAGGGCTATAATAATTTTTGGGACAAATTTAGAAAGAAAAGATTAACCACTTTTAATAATTAAAATAAAGATTTTTTTGAACTGAGTTTATAAATTATATAATTTAAGGCACAACTAATAATGCATTATTACATTATAATAATTAATGCAATTTTTAATTATTTAAAATAAAATAGAGTTAATTCTTACAAAATTACTAAATAATATATATATATATATATATATACATTAATCACTTTCAGTCACCAATAGTCCAATCAATGAATTATTGAAAACATTTCTGACGCGTTGCTAGCTGGCACCAACCCCTGTACGACGGCATGAATATACTTTGTCTTTAGCCTTTTCCATTTTTCCCATTCTACCCTTGATCCAGTGCATCGTGTTTCACACACAGTCACGTGTGAACACACCTTCACTTCAACCGAACAAGTTGACTGAACTAAAATTCTCACACCTATCACTGTAAACACAATGCAACTAACTAAAATGCTCAGATCTGAACGAAATGGCAAGGATCCAGCGCTCGTTGTAACCAGGCGCACGATAGAGTTGAGTAATTAATAATAGGCGAATGAACTGAAACAAACTTACCTGATCTTGTCATTTGTTTGGCCCCCACACCGAGTCAATCCCATAGTCGTCCAACATAGTCGTAATAATGACGAAATTATACGTATATATAAAAATACAAAAATTTTATTTAATTCATCTAAAAAATAAAATTATGTTTTCTGTCTGTTATGATTTTATTATGATCTAAAATAATTATAAATTATAAAAAAATATAAACTTTCATCTATAAATATATTATATTAAAATAACAAAAAAATAAAAATAAAAACCTCTCGTCAGGGACACTCCCTCCAAATTCTATCCTTCAAGCAAGGAAACTCTCGTCCTCAACTGAAGTTGATTTTACGCTCGGTCGAATGTTAATGTCCAGTACTTAATAAGATTTACATTTCTTAACAATTTCAATTTTATAAATACTGGTTAAGAGTACGTACCTAATTATTTTTTCCATGTAGACATCAAATTTGAGTATTTTATGTGATTCGATAGTGTATCAATATTTATAGATAAAAATCAAAACTCTTTTTATTATTATTTCTCACACTACTGGACACAAGTTGATAGCCTATGAGTTGCATCCAAGAAAGTGCCTAATATAAGTTGGTTCCTTTTTCGTTCATGGATAAAATGAGATTTGATGTGCATTAAACCAATAATAACACATCGTCTACAAAGAAAATAAATATACCATATCAAATAGGTTTTAAATTAACCATCTGATGTGTTAATTTAATCTGATTTGTTTATTTCAGTTTATATTATTTTTGTATAAATGATGTATCATTGAATTAAAATACACTGAGGATGTATCATAAATCGGAAAAGAGTCTGATCTTAAAAGAATATCAAAGTTAGACTAGCAATATCGATCAATTTATGATTTTATGAATTTCAACATTTGTCTTTTTATTAATTTTAACAAATTTGATATCCATTCTAATATATCGAGAGAGAAAAAAAATCAAATCATGGTGCTATTAACATGAATAATAGCTACTTTTTCAATATATAACATCATGTACCACGAAATTAAAACAATAGGGACTTGCCATTTCTTGAAAAATAATTGTTACGGTTTCATAATTGATCTGTACAATACACACAATTTTTTAAAATTAACCACACCAAGTTAGTTCATCGTCATGCCCCATAACAAACGGTGATGATGAGTTTTGATACTACAATCATGTTAGATACATTTCATTCTTGTCAAGTGTAGTTCACAATTTATTGGTTTAACCGGTGTTATAATTATATATTAAAAATATATATAAATATATTAAAAATTAAAAAAATAACAAGAAAAATATATAGGACCACCCCGGGAGAAATTTTGGAGAAAAAAAAAAGCCAAACCATATTTATTTTTTGGTTGGGATATGAACCCCACCATTACCAACGACCTAGGGAACCATATCACATGATAATATTGGACCACCAGTGTTTAGATTTTGAATCCTTTTGTCACGCAACATAAATTGACTTATCAAACTCAATTTTTTTGAATGTCATAAGGATGATACTTTAGGTTACACTGTTTTTTTTGTTTCTTTTATTTCTTGAGAAATTATATCTTACAAATTAATATTAAACTCTTAAACTCAATGCATACTTCTAATTTTGAATGTTTGAATGATGTGGCTATAAGAGAACAAGACATGTGTTCTCTAATTACTTCTTGAAACTAAAAAATTACTTTGTAAAAATAGTTCTAAGAGTATTATTTTTTACCAAGAAAAAAGTAAATTTCTTTTTTTTTTCTTTTTTGGGAGGGGAAGATTGGTAAATACATTGTAAATGTAGCATGCACCCATGGGCACAACATGGTCTATGAGTTTGCATTCATGAAAGCACCCAACCGAAATGAAATGTTCCCATAGTTGTGTATGTTTTCAATAATATTCTGTTATGTGTTAAGTTATTACCTATTTTTTTAGGAGATCATAACACATAATTATTATTAAAAAAGCACGCGAATACGTTGTGATTTAATATCACTGAAAAAATGTGTCATCATCTCCTGCAATTGAAAGGCAAAAATGTCTAGTTATAACATAATACTAAAAAATTTCATACATTATAGAATTTGACATGTGACATTTATTTTATATTATAACCATCAGATTTTATAACTTATTCTATATGTCAAATTTTAATATACATAATCATAAAAACTTTTGGTACTACTTTAGTTCTAGAATTTTTTTTAATCTAAAAATAATGCCATGCTAATTTTTCAATAATGTCATCATCATCTCCATGATTTTTCCATTTTCTTTAGGTCCATACCAAGTAAGTCCCGTAACCATCCCGTAGAGCAAACGGCGAGGATGAATTTTGATAGTCCAATTATGTTGTTGTCAAGATTGGTTCCAACTGTTCTCCTACATTAAAAGTGGTTTGGGACCTACTTCCCAATCCTGAGATTAGTGACCAAATGTATAAAAGTATCGTTTTCATGCACATGTGAACACCGATCTCAACAATGGAATAATTGGTTTAAGAATACTTGATATTTTTTTCATATAAATATCAAATCTGAATAATTGTCTGAAGGTAGAATTACATCAAACTTTTTTCTAGCCCATATCACACGAAACTAGACTTAAAAGTCATTCTATATGGACACCCTTTGTCACGGCACATGAATGAATTTTCCAAAATAATTCAAACTAAAGTTAGAGTATTCCACACGGCATGCAAGGATATTATTAAGTCAAGTTTAATTGAGACACCATTGATAAGAACCTTCCTTTTATTAGTGGAATGACTTCCACTTGTGATAATTTAAAATGGGAGAAAAAAAGAAATATATTTAAAATAACATTATACTTAACTTCAAATTTAATAAGAGAAATCTTCTTCTGTTTAGATACGTATCTTAATCAGAATCTAATAATATTCTTTTAAAACATAGCCACTAGCGTATTAAATTATATCTAATCTAATCTACTTTCTCTAAGTTACCACGTTTGAAACAACACAATTTAAAAACTTTATCCATACTTAAATTAAATATATAATAGATAATAGATAAGTTGGATAGAGATAAAACAGTGGATATGAAATCCTTGTGTTTTTTTGCAAGAAATCAATAGTCATTCTTTCAAAGAAATTAGATTGTTACGTACATCTGATTTTTACTACAATTTTTCTCTTTCCTTCTAACCAAATTCTTAAAAATAATTAAAATTTTCACTTTCCATAACTCTCCACCTAACCAAATAAAGCCAAGAGTATTATTTTTTACCAAGAACAAAAAACTTTCTTTGTTTCTTTTTTTGGGAGGGGCGGGGAGGTTGGTGAATACATTGTAAATGTAGCATGCACCCATGGACACAACATGGTAGCCAATGAGTTGCATCCATGAAAGCAACTAATTTAAATGAAATGCATGCACCCATGCTTGTGTATCTTTTCAATAATATTATGTTATTATTTCTCTCTTCTTTTTTTTCTTTTTTTTGTCATAACATACATGATAGATTGTTGTTGGAAGTACAAGCCGAGATGTCATGATCTTGTCCCACTAAAAAAGGTCTCATCATCTCTTGTAGTTAAAAAGAATAAACATATAGTTATAAAATAATACCAAAATCTTTTATACATAACATAATTTGACATGTGATATATGTTTTATATTAGGATAAGGTACACTAATCTATTTTGAGATTTTTAACAATTATACTGATCTATCTTGATGTTTATGAAATTATATTGACCTTCCTTATTTTACTTGACAATATACAAATACTTCCCTCTAATCAATTTTTTCCTTCAAAATGAAAAAAATGTCCCTTTTATTTATTTATTTTTATATTTTTTCCATTTTGATAATTTTTTAAAAATATTTTATTATTATGTTATTTAAAAATATGTTTAAGGTAAATAACTTATTTTTATTTTATAGAAAAATATATTTAAGGTTTTTATTAATATTTATTTTGGAAAATAAAAAAGGTTAAAATTAAAAAAATTGAAAGAAAAAAATATGAAAGTGGTAGTTTTGTTATTTTAAAGAAAAAAAAAATTAACTAGAGGAAAATATTTATATATTATCAGGTAAAGCATGAGAGGTCAATGTAATTTCAGAAACCTCGAAGGTAATCAGTGTAATTGTTAGATACCTCTGGAGAGGTCAGTGTAATTTACCTTTTATTTTATATCCATCAAATTTTATCACTTATTCTATATGTCGAATTTTAATATTCATGATCATCATAAAATAAATTTTTCGTTACTACCTTAGTACTAGAATATTTTTTTTAATCTAAAAATAGTGCCCTGCTAATTTTTCAACAATGTCATCATGATTTCCATGATCTTACCATTTTCTTTGGGTTCATACCAAGTCAGTCTCATAGTCGTCCCGTAGAATAAACGGCAAGGATGAATTTTAATAGTCCAATTATGTTGTTGTCAAGATTGGTCCCAAATGTTCTCCTACATTAAAAGTAGTTTAAGACCTATTTCCAAATCTTGAGATTAGTGCCCAAATGTATAGAAGTGTCGTTCTCATGCACATGTGAACACCGATCTTCCCAATGGAATACCTATGCAATAATTGTCTGAAAGTAGAATCACATCAAACTTCTTTCTAATCCACCATATCACACAAGGCTAGACTTGAAAGTCAATCCATATGGACACCCTTTGTCACGGCACATGAATGAATTTTCCAAAAGAATTCCAACTAAAGTTACAGAGTATTCCACACGGCATGTAATAAGGATATTATTAAGTCAAGCTTAATTGATAACAACCTTCCTTTTATTAGTGGAATGACTTCCACTTGTGTTAATTTAAAATGGAAGAAAAAAAGAGAAGAAAAAAAAATATTTAAAATAACATAATACCTAACTTTGAATTCAGTAGGAAGAACGTGTCTTAATTACAATCTGTCATATAAGTAATGCATATGTATTTTTCAATTTGATTTAATTTTAATTTTTTAGTTAAAATTAAATAATCATATGATATCTATCTGATTACATATACGACATATTAAAGTTATGACACGTACGTATGTAAATATGAAGAGATTCTTCATAATTGATTTGGAACCAAATATTGTTCTTTAAAATATTGTATATATGAAGATTGTTTTAGAACAATGAAATTTAAGATTCATGAATGCAAATAAAACTTTCAAATAGAAGTTGGTCCGCTTTTTAAAGCTAGATATTGACACCCAAATTAGTCTGGAAAAAAATTAGGAAGGGCTATAATATTTTTTGGGACAAATTTTAGAAGTTTTGTTGCAAATGTGAATTTTTTTTTCCAAATTAGAAAAAAATTATATGTAAAATCTTTGAATCAAAACTAGATCTATAGAATTATAGAAAAAAATTTAGATCTATTTTTTTTCAAATTAGAAAAAAATTATATGTAAAAATAAGATTGAATCAAAACTTAGGGTGGGTTAGGTTCAAATGTGTGCGGGAGCTAGGCTCACGTAGGATCTCACTTCTATGTGAGAGAAATGGAATCTCTATTTCAAAGCCGGACCTCATAGATGTCTTGTGAACTGTGCTTTGACAGCCTAAACTTAATTCAATAAAAGACTTCATTTTTGTTACGTAAAGAAATTTTTATTGTCACAAAAAAATAAAAAATAACCGAGCCTAAGAGATTTATCTTAACAAGAGAAGGAAGTAAAGATTTAGCTTAAGAAGAGAAGAAAATATCAAAAGAAAAACAAGACCCATGATAGCTAAATCTTGAATTTCTTCTCTTGTCAAGACAAATTTCTCAAATCATGAATCTTGACATTCTCTTGAGTGTAAGTCTTGCTTATTAGTAAACCACCACTCAACAGCTCATAGAGTTTACAACAGCAGCGAACTGCATTCTCCAAAACAGAGCAACTACAATTTAATAATTTCAGGGAACCTTTTTAACTAATTTGGCAACTCCATGTATGAATTGGTGCTTGTAAATTATATTTTCAAGCATCATTGTTTAACTAATTTGGCAGCTCATTGAAAACAAACAGTTTTACGGCACTACGAGATTTTAAAATTATTAAATATACGTGTTAGGAATATAATTACTTAATCATGATCAAAATGTTAAGAAGTTGAACCACATGAAGTTAAAGCACCCTATGTCTCCTAGAATATGAAATATCCTTAAATAATTCAGTTCTTTAGGTTCAGAATTTCAAGTCCTTTTTAATTAAGTTGACTTGCCTAGATTGGATTAAAAAATTGGATTTCCTTCAATAACATTTCAATTACCTGGACTCGAAATACTTTTTCTCCATTAAATATTTCAATTCTTTGTCCTTTTATCTTTTTTCTTAATTTTCACTTCATTTAGATATTAATGAAGGGATATAAATATATAGAGGTCTATGCCAAAACCCTTATTTGGTAGGTTTTGGTATAATAAATAAATGAAAGTTATTAAAATCATTAGATGGGATTCTGTGCCATAAGATAAAGTACAAATACAATTTGTTTTTTTTTTTTTTGGTTAACTGCATATTAAAAAATTAATAATGTTAAATGTCCAAAATTTAATATATTATTAAATCATTGATAGTATTTTAGAGAAAGAGAGATGAAAGATAAGGGAGCGAATGCGATTAGATACCCCAATAATTCTAGTCATATTCGATGGATACTAAGCGTTATGTATATCGACTCGTGCAGTGTTGTAGCTAACGCGTTAAGTATTCTACTTAAAAAAATACGTTCGAAAAAATGAAACTCAAAAGGAAATGAAAGAAGGCCCGCACGAGTGGCGGAGCATGTGATTTAACTCAATTGAAAGCGAAGAATCTTACCAAGGCTTGACATGCCTCCAATCCTCTTAATGGAAGGGTGCCTTTGAGAATGCGGATACACGTGGTACATAGTTGTCGTCAGCTCCTGTCCTGTCGTAAGGAATTGAGTTGAGTCTCGCAATGAACCAAACCTCTCTTGTTTAGTTTCTATTGTTGAGTTTGAAACCTGAACAAATTGTCAGTGCTAATTAAATAATTGTCTAAAATACTACTAATGATTTACTAACAAATCATTTGAAATATAAAATTTGATACAAAAATTTAAATCATGTAACATTAGTCATTAAAAAATTGAGAGCGCCCATTCCCACTCCTTTAGGCAGTGAGTTGGAGCATAGAAAATAAATTTTTTTTTGTTTTTTTAGAAAAGAGAATTTAACATCCATAAAAAATTTATGAAGAGCTTAATAAATGATTTCCCATAGGAAATCTTAATAAGGACTTTTTAAAAGATTACAAACAGATTAAAATGATATAATTTTTTTTATTTTTCTCTTTTTTTTCCGAGCCAATGTTTGTAAATGGATCTTCTTCTTTTTTGTTTTTTTTTTTTTGCTTAGATTAAAAAAAGTCCAGGTTTTGTTAAAGAAATAAAACTAGAAGCCCTAATGAATCAACAGTTGGACAGCCTGTGGACAAACCAGTGTTTTTGTGCTGAAGTAGACAGGCCAAAGCAAAACCCAAACCTTGGGCCCTTTGCAGTGTTATTTTCTTGACTGGGGCTCCATGAATGTAATTTGGTCTTGGGCCTGACTGCCCTTGAACTCCGCCCAATTCAGCAGAAGCAGCTTAAACTCAACCCAACCCACTCTGAGCCCATTTCACCACTGAAGTTTTCTTATTTATGGCATGCATCCACAGCCCATTAAAGAAAATTAGAGAGAAATGACACATCACATAATTTATTATAAGTTCATGAGTAATATTTTATCATATATCTAATTGACTCGTCATTTCTTCTCTTTATGTCAACTAAAAATCATTTTTCATAAAAAAATTTACGGATAAGTCAGAGACAATGACACATCACATAATTTATTATAAGTTCATCGGTAATATTTTTTCATTTATCTAATTGACTTGTCATTTCTTCTCGTTACATCGACTAAAAATCATTTTTCATAACAAATCTACAAATAAATCAGACACAATAACACATCATGTAATTTATTATAAGTTCATGACTAATTTTTTTTCATGTCTAATTAACTTATCACTTCAACTTGTTATGTCGACTAAAAATCATTTTTCATAACAAATATACATATAATTATAATCAAATTCCACTATTTAACTATAGTTGTTGTGAAAGTGATAATCATTCCGCTCCATTTGTGACCTTTTCGGAGGCATGTAACTTTTATAGAACAAGTGAACAATGCTCTTACTTAGTTATAAACATAAACCCTACTTTTGGTAACACAAATTTATCTTTGGTTCAACTTATAAACTGTACTTTTTAAGACAGTAATAAGTTCAAAATAGATGCTACTTTTTAAGACAGTAATAAGTTCAAAATAGATGCTTCAGTTAAGTTATTGGGAGAGAATTTTTTAAATCACACTTTTTTACTGCTGATCCAAACAAGGCTTTAAGCAAAGCAACACACATCAAATACTTATTCCACAACCCACCTTGTGGCCATACTCCAAAAATACAAGTGCAGCACCATAATGAGCCAATGCACCAAAGATCACAAAAAGATGAAATATTTGATGGCTGTGCCCAGCCAGATCAAACCACCCTGGCTTCCATCTCTCTGGAATCCGGCTAACATAAAAAATAGTCCCTATCATGTAACACAATGCCATGACTGATTCATAAGCTAGGGTTATATTTTGCTGAGGCTCATTCCAGTTGACAATAAGACCATGGATTGCAGGGACAATGCCAAAGAGCCCCATTGCCATGAAAAGAAAAACTCGAAACGGGCGATATTTGGAGGTTGAAAGTGATGGTGAGAGCATTGTAACAATGGTGAAGGTACCCATTATTGTGATTCCAGTGAGGTATATGAATTGCCAGTGTGTGTTACACTGGAAGATGTAGTAGATGGGAGGGAAGAAGGAGGTGATGATCATGACTGTGATGCCAATATAGTCTATTCTCACTAAGAAAAGGTTCAAGTGGTGTGAGTGGCAGGAGAAGAGGTGGCAAATGCTACTTGAGAGGAGGCAGAACATAGAACCAGCTAAGAAGATATAGAATGGCCACCGTGCAGCGGCTGTTTCCAGGGATGGAATCTCCATTTCTGGTGATGTTGTCTGCTTCAAATCTATGAGTTTTGTCGTCTCCTGCAACAGTCCCTCTAGTGTTACATACTTTTTCCTTAAACCCCAAATTTGGAATAGATTGACACACACGTGTGTGTGTGTGTGTGTATGCGTGAATGTATATGTGTATGTACATGTATATATAGATGATTCAAGTGAGCATAGAAGTGACTCACCAAGAAGATATCCTTTGAATTGTGAGAGACATTTGTATCTGCAGTCATTGGAAAGGACCTGCATCAATTATGTACAGTTATATGCAAAAAAAAAATTAATGAGACATGATTATAAAAAAAAAAAATTGGGATTTCAAGTCAAGATTGTAAGCATAACATCATATTAAATTTCAAGAAATTAATTGTGGGCTGATGTCCCAACTGATAATGAATTGAGGAAGCATGAAAACTAATTCTGATTAACATGATATTTTTAATAAAAACCTTGAAAATTGATTGAAAAAGTTACAGAGACTTGGATGAGCTATATAACCTTCAGTTTAAAGCTATGAATAAATAAATAAGTTTTCAAGATTCAATAACATAAATGCTTAAAAGAAATTAAAATGAAATAAAAGGTTGTAGCTTAGTTAATTAGGTGTTCTGAATTACCTATTTTTGTTCATACACTGATGTGTTAATTATTAAAGTTTTTTTTTTTAAATTATTAAAAAAAAAAGTTTATTTGTTTAATATTTTAAAAAAAACAATTATGACAATCACGACAGCAAGTAGTTAAATTTGTTATGTGCATTAAAATTCTAAAACTAATTATAATAATAGGTAAAATCATTTTGTATTGAAAAGAAAAAGAAAAATCTTCAACAATATACCTGATAAACATACTGAGGAAATCTCTCACTTGAGGCATATGCATCAAATTTGCAACTGTCAACCCCAAGAATAGGACAAATCCAATTAAATGCCTACACACAAACAAAAGATATATATTATAATTTTGAAAAAAAAGATGTAATATTAAAGAAACCCTATCAAAATGAATACAAATCCATCATGATATATATATATATAAATAAGAAATAGATGAGCAAATTACATTCTCCTATTTTTTCTTGGAGTACCATTATTATTTGATTAATTATACTAATATTGTAATTAATCAAATAAAAAGAATGTCTGCAATTGTTAAAAAAAAAAAATCCAAAAGAGGTGTGAATTACCCAAAAGAAATCCATTAGAATAAAAATAAAGTCACCAAAGAAACATCTTGCAGAAATGAAGATATCAAAGCTTGTGAAGAGAGAGAAAAGAAAGAAAAATACATACGTCCATACATTGAGGGTTTCATTATGCCAACGAACTATGCTGAAGAGAGCTTCTTTGAGAGGCCAATTGGCTCTATAATAATTCAGTATATATTCGTTGTCTTTCATGTACTCTGGCAATTCCTCAAACGTTATCAGAGCGTATCGTTTCGCTTTGCTTCTGCTTTGAGTGATCTTCTTCTTCTTCTTCTTGTTTTTCTTCTTGCTTTTGTTGTTGTCTGCAACTGTGCTGTCTGGAGATAACAAGTGGGTTTCGTCCATGAAATCTCTTGTTTTTCTCTTCCATGCATATCCTTTTGTGATGTTCATTGAGTATACAACACAACCAAGATGATGATAAAAATGATATTTTGTAGAGAGAGCTGAACTTTCTCTCTCTATATATATCTCTCTCCTGTGAATATATGGTGTCACTGTTTGATTATTAAGTGCAGTGTATATGTAAGCTAAAAAAACAATTAAAGACTCACTCTTTTGGATTACAGTTATGGAAAATTCTTTAAGGGTCCGGTGCATCACTGTTTTAGAAAAAAATTTCATTACACTTGGAGAACCGTAACTTACAATCGAATGATATATTACATGTACAATTACAGTATATGTCTGCATTTGTGACATTTGATTTAACCTTTGAAACTATAGTCCCAAGAGACTACTCATGAGTATCAGTTCTACTATTTTAATATAACTTATCAATAAAGTTATGAGATGTGTGTTATGACCTATTTTTTTTAATAGATCATTACACACATAACAGAGCTTACAGTAAAAATATATAGTCATGACACGTGTTACGATCCTTTTTTTCATAATGAATCATAACGTACGTGACAATATTATTATAAAAATATATCACCACGTGATAATCCAGACATGCTGCGCATGGCATTTGTTAGGTTACAAAAAACTTCATGACATGTTGGCATGATGAATAGAAACGTCATCTAATTCTAACTTAATAAGGTTTTTAATTATTGTTATCCTATTCCCCTCCATAATTTCAACATGGTTCACCTGTTTTCTCCTCTCTCGAGCGGCAAGGTCATTCTACGGCGTCATTGGATATGACATAATTATTCTTTTTGAATTTCAAATTTGAAAAAAAAAAAGTCTATATTTATTCATATCAAATTTTGATTCGGGGAATATATTTTATATTATAGCATAATTATTTCAAATATTTATTTCATATTTTACATATCAAATAATGTGACACAGTAATATTAATAATGTATGAAGTCATGTAATCAATGTACGACAGTAAAACTCTACTATAATGTCATGTCATTGTCACATGACATTATTTGGGATAGAATTTTGAAAAGAGTAATGATATTCTTATCATAAAATTTTACCAAATTTTCTTACATACTGACATGATTGTTCGGATATTAGTCAATTAAGTCTCTTGATATATACGTGTGCTAGTCAATTAAGTCTTTTAGTGCTAATCAATTAAGTCTATTGAACTCACCTGACATGACTAGCACCAAGAAACTAAATTCACTAGCATTCGAACAGTCACGTCAGCAAGTAATTTTTTTGATAAAATATTAAGATAAGAATAGTATTACTCTTTTAAAAAGTATAGCATTACTCTTATAATTTTATAAGTAATGTCACAATTCCCAAATTTTATCCCAAATGATATGAATTGACATGGCAGCAGCTCGTTATAAAATATTAATTACATGATTTAATACATTGTTTATATTACTGTATCGCATCATTTGAGATGCAAGATTTAGAATAGATATTTGAGAAGTATATCATTTTCCTCATTTTATTTATACCACATGTCAAAATTTAATATACATGATCATTAAATTTTTTTATATTACTTTACCACTAAATTTTTTTTTCAAAATTTTAGGTCCAATAATCTCTTGCAACCTCAGAGTTTCCTAATTCCACCCAAACAATATTTTCTACTTTTTCTTTTCCACTTTCCATGCCGAATGGAAACAGAAATTGTTAAAAGGTTTGAGTGCTGATTGAGGTAAAGGTAGCTGCAAAACTTTCCTCACTTTTTTGGTTGGAGAAGCTCAGCTAATTTTAGCTAATTATGCTTTCACACACACACACACACACACACACGTATATATATATATATATATATAAAGCATATTTTTTAATGGTGGGATTAGCAAAGCCCTTGGGCAACCCACTCTACCAGCAAAGACAGGTGACTGACAATTGACACCCCCCCCCCCCCCCCACCCTTTTTTTTCCCTTTTTAATTACTACTACTTAATTGGTTGCCCATAAGAAACTCCAAATCTAACCATAACACAATTTTTTTTCTCATGTGATTGCTTGTTATGCTTGATTGAGATGTCATCAAAGCACTTATATTCTCATTATTTTTATATACTTTTCAAACCCATCTTATTATAAAGAAGTCGGACAAGTTACCAGGAAAAAAAAATTCTTCCCCATGACATCCCTATGCTCAATCAACTCAAACACATCAATTTCTATTAATATTACTGCTAAATGCAAACTCATGAATCTCCTTAATTGTTGTTGGCCATGCAAATTGGGCATGGATTCTTTTTTTTATTTATTTAAGTGGCAAGTATACACTTTTCTTTTATAATTTAAATCCATCTGCAACACTAAATATTTGGATATTTAATTTCTAAAATCGTACTCAATTTTGAAAATCATTCAAAATTAAGTTCAAATGAGTTTATTTCCACTGTAGGAGTTTTCAAGTAGAGATGTTTTACAAAGTGGAGGAGTTTTTAAGTAGAGATTTTTTACAAAGTAGATATTTGACGGAATGAGCATAGAGGCATTTCAGTAAATACGGCTTACAATTTTGAAACGAAAATATTGTAACAGGGCCAAAAGGGTAGGTCTGGCCCGCAATTTTCTCCTCCACCCACGAGACCAAATGATCTTGGACTAAAAAAGCCTATGAAAAGTCCCAAAAATACATAAGTCTATTTTCATACGCATTATTAATATTACTATGTGGGTACGTGTATTTGCACAGACAATTAGATCAGCAAGCATTACAACACAGCATATCAACAAGCACTATCATATACTGTCAAGTAAATATTTATAGGTTTTACTGATATTGAGATCCATAATCCATTGTAATGTTGGACTTGCAAGGGACCCAAAATGGTGCACTCATACATGCCTGAGGAATTAAAATCACAACAGTTTTATTTCATTAACTATACAAGACTGTAAAGTTGGAAAGACGTTCCCTTTCTTGTTGTGGAGAATTTTGAGAAGATGAAGTGTGCAAGGTTCTGTTCATAACCAGCCTGCAGACTCGCGCACAAATTCACACCAAGCTACCGTAAAAGCTTAGCGAAGCAAAGCTAAGTTTATTGCAACCCGGCACGCACAATGACACCAAGTTGCTCTAAAAGCTTGGCGAAGTAAAGCTAACAGACATATATATTGTTGCCCAGTTCATCACCTGACGAGCTGTTGCCGCTGCTGGTGGTTAGAGCCCTGAGACAGTTGCACAAATGAAACAGATATATTGTTAGTCCATTTGATTACACAAATGAGATCACTGCTCAACAACATCCTCTGTGAACTTTCTTTCTACAATCTCAAAGCTACCTGGACAGAGAGTAGATGAAGAGAACAAAAGTTTAAAGTAAAAAACAATTCTACAACTCCTGTAAATATGATGTAGATAGATTAGGAACCTGCCTGGAAGGGAACCACATTTTTACTATTTTAGAAAAATATAGTTTTAACTTATGATGGTAGTTAGAAATTCCCAAATTTAATCCTATAGTTTTTTGAGTGGTTTTATGACTCCAAATTAGTAGTTCTTGAGTCGCTCAATTTTTTCATTTTTGATAATTTTTCATGTTATTATAAGCCTATAAACCTGAAGGACCGTTAAGTATTAGAGCCTTAATGTATCCTGGTACGATGGCAAACGATAACTATGGTAGCATCTACTCTGGCAGTGAAGATCATGGAATGCAAACCCTATGAGTGGCTGTGCGAGAACAAGGAATTGGATTGAACAAATGACAAATATCACCCTATCAGTGGTGGTGCGAGAAACATGGATAGCGGATTGAACACACCTTACAGGAGATCTAACAAATGCTTGCTGGCCTTGCAATGGGAGGCAGTAGGAACTGTGTCAACAATGTACCACATAGCTAACCTATCATGTGTGACGTACTGTAGATGAAATAATCTAAGCTTATGCGGAAGATTAAGTGATGAAGAGTTGGCAAAATTTGCTATAGACGGCAAACATAGCAGATATTATCAAATGAAAATTAACACCATAATTGATTTTCATATTGAAGGTTTCTTGGATTGGCTCACAAAAGTAGATAATTTTTTATGAATATGTTAAAATTCCAGAAGAGCAGCTAGTTAAACTTGAGGCTATTAAACTTAAAATAAGAGCCTCTACATGGTGGGAACAAGTACAAATTAATAGAAGACAACAAGGTAAGTATCTTATCTGTAAGTGGCATGAGATGAAACTGCAGTTAAGGCTATGTATCTACCACCCAATCATGAGACTAAAACCGGAGGTCTTCAGTGTATAATAACAACTATTGTGAAGAAAGAATAAGAAATTAATTCCAAACTAGATGACAAGTGTGGATTTAGTAGCACCCATAGATTTCACAATCTCTTTTGTGGGAGAGAAAAATACTAATAATTTAATCTCTAGTAGGAAAGGAGGAAATTCTCATAGCCATAGTAAACGACATAGATGAGAATAAATCTAAAGAACAAGATTATTGCTATGAAGGAACTAAAATTGTAGTGTTTGATCAAGAAAAACATATTTCTAGTTTCAAAGATTATTATTAAGCACAAAATTACAGGGTTCATGAAAGATGTAAAAGGAGAAAAAAGTATTTGAGATTTTAATGTTCCTCAAAAGTTTTGACCATTATTGTCAAGTTAAGGACAAGTTCGAGATTGAGTTTATGTAATTAACTCGTGGACGAATTTTTTTCTGGTGGAGATGACTGATATAGGATAGATTTGGGACATAATTGGAAACGTCAATTTGATATTTTTACTATCTAAAAAAATCTAGTTTTAATTATAATCTTAGTTTAAAAAAAATTCCATATTTACTCCTATTTATTTTGTAGTTTTAGGACTCTAATTAATAATTTAAAAGTCAAACTCAATTTTGTTCTTTTTGATAATTCTTTATATTTCACAAGGCAACAGGACTAATAAGTTTATTGATTGATAAAATTTTAAATTTCCTTTAAAGAATTGTTTTTTTTTTTTACTAGATTTCAACATTCCTCTTGTTTGTGGATTCCAACACTTCATAGCTTCCGCTTCATCAGAGACGTTATTCACACTGTATCCAGTATGACAAAAGAGGCATCATGTTAGATGAAAAAATCACAACAGCTATACAAATATTTTCATGGGATCAACAAAGAAATTATTTTTGAAGATATGAACCAAAAAAATTAAAGTTTAATGAAGAAACCGACAAACCAACTTCAAGGCACAAGACTCCAAAATCAGGAGGATACTTTTTCAGGGAGTTTGCAGATCTGAAGACAACAAGACCCAAGTATGAAGAAAACCACACCAGAGAATCTTTTGAGTCAAACTTACATATGCAAAGGCCTCAATGCAAGTTTCTAGCCCTTGAGAACTCCCAGTTTCTCCAATGAAGCCTGGAGATCTGAAGTGTTGCATTCTTCAGTTGTCTGAACAATGTTGGGGCTGTCACATGGCACAACATCTGAAAGAGAGTAGCTTCTGCTTGAATGAAGTTGATTGCTTGCACTGCTGCAAACTCCCTTCAATATTACAGACTTGTGCAAGCCACCAAGAAATCCTTCATAATCTGTGTCCCCACTTTCTCCAACAAAAACCACCATCTTTGACAAGTCCACGCCCCACCGGAGATAGAGATACCTGAACAGAATGTGTTATGAATAAATAAATTTCATAAAGAAGTTCACAGAAAAGGCAGAAATACGTTAAGTAGGATCATGCATATCAAAGCAACATGACACAAATTTTTAAAATATCAAAAATGGTATGAAGGTAAGGAATTTTTTCCTAGAAAGTTCCCAGGTTGGGATAAGCAGAGCAGAGTTCTGACTGGGTCCCCCACGGCCAGTTACGATGTCTCTGTCATCCTTTAAAACATTGATGTCAAATGCAGTGACTAATCAGAAGGAGGAAACATGAAAACAGGAAAGCCCCTTAGAAGTCCACCTATCAATATTTCAATAGCTTAAAATTGTACCATAGTTGTTGGACAAAAACTAAGGGCAGTCCCCTAAATGTTCCCAGTGCCAAGTTGATTCAAGAAGGTGATTTTAGACATTTGTAGCACATATCTTTCCATATGTTTTTTTATAACCAGAATCCTGAATCGTGGTGCATAATACATAAGAAAGAATGCCACTTGTAGAGCTTGAATATCAAGTAGGTAGGTGTTGAAAATCATTGCATCATCCACAAGGAAAATATTATATAAACAGAATTTTCATAAATTTCCGTACAGAATGATATGGCAGTGGCATGTTTAAAACAAAAAGGGCACATTTGAGACTTTGTTTTGAAGTGATTCGAGTCAAATGAGTCTCATCAATCTGTTTGTCCAGCATTATTCCACCCACATAATTAGATAATCAACAAAGCCGTTATGTATAGGTCCTATATATAATTTATATTAAAATTGCAGTTGTAGTTTAATGTTCTAATTGCAGATTAGTTAATCTACTTCCCAACTTCATGCACCCGAGTCCTCAATACTCCCACATCTATTGATCTTAACTAATCAGTCATGTGCATAAATTATAACATGAACAACCCCCTAGTTACCATTATTTGGACATAGAGCACATTAGGATGATTACTCCTCTATCATGTTTCAACAAAAAAGAAGAAGAAGAAAAAAAAGTGCAAAATCGAGAAGTTATTGTAATGATGATTACATACTCGCCATTAAATTAAGCCAGCAGTTCAATAAGAAATCATTATGCCATAAAACTAAATAGAACTCTGAGAACCATACCTGAGTGCTTGGGAACGAGATGCCAATACAGGAATTACATTAATCTTACTGCCATTTCGACAATAAATAGAATGGCAACGGAGAGCTTGAATTCTCATTAGCTTCCGAAGTTCCTTAACTGGGGGAACCTGTAAAGACAAAATAAAAGGGCAAGAATAGACAAAAAAAATACACAAAAAAATATCATTTGCAAATAAACTATACAAAAAATAGACAAAAGAAAAAAAACTAGGCATAACATTTCTGCAGTATCAAACCCACCCCAATTTGGTGTATCAGAAAACTCAAAAAATACTAGTCGTGTCTTGACAATATCATTGAAAATAGTTAATAAGTAAATTTACCACTCCTGTTGTGCGCACTTTAAAAGCATAGCAATAGTTGGTTGAAATCTTTTCATCTTCAGTAACAATTTGTTCTTTGTTTTCTCCCTTCTTATCAGTAATGGAAGCAGCCCAACGAACCAAAGTCTTCCTCAAACCTTCCCCACCCCAGCGGTATTCAATGTGTGAATGATAATACAGGTCAACTACAAAGGGATTATCCTCCAAATTAAGAGATGAATAGTAGAGATCACTACCACTGTTGCAGATAAAAGCGTCAAAATCAGAAGGGCTCAGCCCCCCTGAAACCATGAAAGAATGTATTTCAGACATGGTAAAGGACGTAGCCAATATAAATCCTATTGAGCCTTCGGTCCTATCCTTCTCCACAGCCTCAAATATCTTTCTAACACTTCCAAAAAGCTCTGATAGAGTGTCACAATCCACAGCAATTACAAAAATATGTTTCCTCCTCCTCAATGTTGGAAATTTACCGGCATTCACATTCTGTTCTGCTTTCTCTGTGAATCCAGCCTTTTGTGTGCCCTTCAGGACACCCTTTGACCATGAAAAAACAGCATTCTCCAACTTACTTTTACGGTCTTCAGGTTCTAAAGAATTATTAAAATTTCCACTACCTACATTCTTTTCTCCATCCAATGAAAACCTCAAGTTCAAAGATATATCTTGTATATCCCTCAAGGAATCACTAGGAGAATCTGACTCTGAGTTTTCATCCCCATCATCACTTCTTTGCCACCATGGTTGCCTGGGTTTGCAACTCGCTATTCGAGACAGGTAAGTTTTGCAATGTTCAGGCCATGAGAAGAGGTGAATATTTTTCAGTCCATTCTGCCGGCACTTTGCCCAAAGTTGTTTATCTGCAACCAACTTTAAAAGAGCATCAGCAATGGACTGCTGATCGTGAGGATCAACAAGGAGACCATTGTCAAGTACCTGAAAATTTTACAATCAAGTTTAATAGATGTAATCTTCCCACAACTTTATACTTGGTACATAAAATCCACCAGATATAATAACACAGAACAAATGATTTGGCATACCCGATGTATATCAACAGGACCTCCATTTTTTGTGGCAACCATAGGTAAACCATAAGCTGCAGCCTGTTCAATTTAAAAGTTAAAAAAAAAATGGAATTTATATCGGTCTTATAATGAAAAATAACTCGTCTAAGGAAAGGGCTTTGTGAGAATAAGAAGAGCACCTCAATCAGAGTAAGCCCAAATGGCTCAATAAATGCCGGATTAATGAAAACACCCTGCCATAAAAGTGAACAACAATAAGATTTCTAACAGTCTATTAATGAGGCTTTTCAAAGAGGTTAGTCATTATGGGCTAGAGAGAGTAGATAACTGTATATGATTTACTGTTATATGGGAATAAGAAAGGGCATTAATGATTAGTGTGCACAATTAGAAGTGACAAAATATTCATTATGTTACTATGAACCATATGCTAAATAATAATAATAATTATTATTATTATTATTAACAAGGGCATAATGATGTGACAAAATATTCGTTACGTTACCATGAACCGAATGCTAAATAATTATTTATTTATTATTATTAACACTAAAAAAATAAAAAAACCAAATAAAAAAATATTTAGAATTTCCAACATACTGTCATTATAAAAAAAATACCCAAAAAAAGGGCCAAAATCCCTTTTTTAGAATTACGATGCACCATCTTCGTAAAGATCCCTTGCAGAAGCCCCCTTTTTTTGAATTAAGATGCACCATCTTCATAAAGATCTTCTTGCAATAGATTTTTGTTTGTTGTACAGATGGAACTCCACCAAATAAATTTCAAAATAACTTATTAAAATTGCCTTGGCACATCCAATGCCAAAAGTTCACAACCTCTTCTGCATCCACCACCTTTCTGTACTTCAGCAATTAGGTCTGTCTAACTGGCGTAGCAAATGGCTTCCATGTCACAGGATCTAAGCCATCTTCCGAAAAAAAAATCCATTTCATCACCGTGTTATACTATGAAAACTATCTTCCCTTATAAGTTGCAAAATTCCATACAGAAGATACCCTAATAGAAAATCAGCAAAATTGCATTAAGAAGATATCCTTGAAAAAAAAAAAATCAATGATTATTTTGCAGAATCTCAAGTAAGGTGATCTCTTCCAAGAAAAGTGAACCCATAATAAAGTAAACCTTCAACTAATTCCTAATAATCACCCATAGGCAATTAATTACCATCCAAGAATGTAATGATAACTCAATACATTATACTTACTACACCATTCCATACCAAAGTCCATTGAAAAGGTTGTTGCTGGAAGAAGTTTATGCCTGTAGCTACAGATATGTGTAATCTGCTCTATTTGCTTGTGTTGTGATAGTAAAGGCTTCTTTGGCTTCCTTTCAAAAGTTCCATTTCAACTTCTTTGACCACTCTCCTGTTCCTCGACTTTGATGACTATTCTTCAAAATCAGTTTTGTCCTCTCTTATTTTGCAATATTATTATCCCAAGTCATTTCTTATTTGGCAAAAGAAAAAAAATGACAATCTCAAAAGTCAAATCTATGGCCAGCAAAATCAAAGTCACCAAATCCATATTAATCTTTCACACTTGAGACAACAGCTAAACAAAAATCTACTAGATGTAGCTAGTATCAATTCATAAATCCATGGACTTCAAAGTCAGCCCAGGCGAATTAACCACCATAAAAATTTATAAATTTCAGTCGCATAAGATGGGTCATGATACTCAATTAAAGCTGTGAAAGCAGATGTGGCTTCATTCAACATTTATCAATTCATATATTTGTGGGATAAAGTCAGCTGAGGTGAATGTGACCACCATAAAAAAAATTATAAATTTCAACCACATAAGATGGGTTATGATACACGACCTCAGTGTAGAAGTTTCAGGGTTACATAGATAGCTTAAAATTAACTCTTCCAAATTACATTCAGGAATCACACCTGGTCCAATAATTCAAGAAATGACCTATAGTCACATAAGGACAATAATACCACGGACTCATAGTACATTTGAAGATGCACTTATAATGCCAAAACCTCCAAGAGGATCAATAATGATACCACTCAAATGTTCCTGGATTTTCATTTTTCTCATAACAAATTTGTATGCCCATATTCCACATGACTGAAACATCACAGGGTTATGGTATATGTCCTATTACACAGGTCAACAGACAAAAAAGGTTTTGATGTTTTTACATCTAGTAATGCCATAAAAAACGTGTTTGGGGACATATGAGTTGGATATGGTGACCCGCAAGTACCAGAAAGAAGTGGTCACATAAGCCAAAGAAGAGAAAAACCCAAAGAAGACCCATTTTCCAAAATTGAACAGTTCTCACCCTCTTAGGTAGGTTCTACATGCAACATTTCTATATCCAAAACCTGCATTGGCCGACTTCATGATTGTACCTAACACAAACTTGTCAGATTTCAGTCCACTTGATCATACTTGAGAGTTGCAGCTTCTCTCTTATGTCTATGTTGATGCCTATTCAAAGAGAACACTTACTAATTCTTGGAAATATTCGTATAAATAAACTTTTCCTGAAAAATGGACTCAAATTACTTATGAAATTTTACGAAATGACAAAGTTTTGTATTAATAAATTCCAACTGAACTTGTAATGTCAAAACAATGATGATATTTCATTATACACAGACAAATGTTTGTGCAAATATACAGAATAGCACATTAACCCATAGAGAAGTCAAGCCATCTGGGATCAATTGGAATAAAATTTTCCAGTGTAACCATCTTCAATAAAAAATAAAAGATTGTTACTCCAAGAATTCTTTTGACTTTAACTAATTAGCAATTTGAGAAACCAAATATCACAGATTACCAACTAGAAGTAATGCTATATGAATAACAAACTGAACTAGGAAACAAATAATTTCATATAAGAATATCACAAGTAATAGCAGTTACAACAACAGATTTCAAAATTCAAATTTCCAATCTTCGACAGTTACTAACAATAGAAATGACAACGCCAAAAAATGAAATGAATGTAATAATTCTTTTTGTTTCCTGCAACCCCATCTTGGTTTCAACCCCGTCCCATAAACATTAAAAGCCATTCCACAGGCACTAACTATTAAATTGAACATTAGAGAGTTTTAGCAATTTTCATAACACCTTAATAAAGATATTTGTGATTTTCAAAGGAACATACAGTAGGAAAAAAGTACAGTGAATTAAATAATACTGAGTACAGTAGATATATGACACTGGTATGAGCTATTTGGAAAGTGGTAATCCAGATGTACAACACATGAAAGGGAAGTATATCAATAATATAGTCCCTAATATATATCCTATTCCTATAAAAAATCAAGTTATTGAACATCTAAGCCAAGATGGTATATAAACATACCTTTGTCTTTGCTGCTAAACGGTAAATATCAGGAACATCAGATTGCTTGTGGTGTTTAGGATATGCCACTTGACCATAGAGATCATACTTATCAATCAGCTTAAGTATTGAGAGAAGAACAGAAGCACTAGTGCTTGACATTTCGTCTACACCATCTCGGTTACCCATTATTAAAGTCTGAAAAACACGGGGAATAAGAACCTCAATGACAAAGTGAATGCAACTTCTCTGCATAACTGAAAAGATGTATTAGCCAAACAAGTGTTATAGGTGACTCGGACATACAAGATTAGCAAGCTCTCTCAAGGGACGACATTCCCCAAATGCTTTGACCAAAGTTGTGAGGTTCTTTTTGGGATCTGGCCTGGCAAGGGCAAGTATCATAGGCTTGCGTGGATTGGAGAAAAAGCGCATTATCTGCAAAACACCAACCAAATTCGAGATTGGCATGAGTTTCATAACAAATTATTAGGTTGAGGCATGTAATAAAAGGGGTAGCAGTGCAGATTTACTATCAGACTAGAATATATCAAAATATATGCATAACAAATAATTGGAACCTCAGGCCAAATAGGTGGATCTTGAGAAGCAGGATGATCCTCATTTCCTTCTGTTTCAACATCCATATCACCATCATGTGGAACAATATGATGAAACTCCATCCCAGGGGGAATTACCTGCAGGCAGCTGGAATGTTACTTAATAAAAATAAAAATAAAGAAACCTTCTATGAACAAGCAAATAACCCAACCCTGGAAGCTGCACTTTCCAGGCTTAGCTCAGATTTGGCCCAGTTGTGATGAGCAAAAGAAAAATAAACTGAGCCTAGACTAGCCAAATTCAACCCAAGTCCAAGCTCAGTTCAAAAGCCTTATCATCCCAAACAAAATAATAAGATTTGAAAAACTTTACACTTATTTATTAGAAAATTCATTTATTTCGGTGTATTGCCAACAGGGTATTAATTAATCATACAATTTTGATGCATGAAATCAAAAACTACATTTCCATTTTTACAGAAGATAATATACTTGAGCACCAAATAGACTCTATACACCAATCCCACTATTGTTTCTTTTATAAAGTAAAAGTAAAAGTAAAAGTATTATAAACATTAGAGAAGCGCAACCCATAAACACGTGAGGTATAGGGGCACCAAAAAGTAAGCCCCATCAACATGTAACAATGCCGGTATTACTTGGATTTTTTCACTGTTTAGGGATCAGACAATTCGAAACATGCAATTTGTTTTGTCGCGGTTTGCTGCATTCAGAGATCTCCATGTTGAACACCTCATATCAGAGCTGGACACAGATACTTGACAGTATCACTTTGACATAGGTGTGTAGGATTAATATGCACACGTCGTGTATCTTATCAAGCTAAGCTTAAATTAAGCTGAACCTACGGTCCAACCATAGCTCAGCCAAGACCTATTAGATCAGACAAACCAGGGTCGTTTACCCATTAAAAATAAAAAATAAAAAGAAGACAATTTCAAGAATGTCTAGCCAACCCCTTTTACCTGACTTAAGATCTATAAGTTAAGATTGAGAGTGCAAACCAAGCTAAGTACAGAAACCTACTTTGATCATAAAAAGTAACTAATTATTTAACAGATATGTTAAGAAAAATATTCCAATACTTACAACCATGCGAGGCATGAACCTGCCATAACAGCTCACATTACGCTTGATCCTAGCTCGTAGCTTACGCTCTAAAATTGGATCAAAACCGTCATACAAACGCCACTGCTCCTCTATCTCCTGTCTAGTGCTAGTTATGATTATTTCAGAAGCATCAAGAGACAACTCCTCAGCCTCTATCCGACGCATTATTTTGTATGTGGCATTTATTTCGTCCCTTGATAGTCGGCCTTGTCTCAAAAGTTGTTCCAACTTATCACGACCAAGTGAGTGACCTGTGAAAAGCATGGGTACGTTTAGAGCACCTGATAGAAGAGCGGCAGCATCACCTGCATCTGCATAATGCCCATGGATGGCAACAGGCCAGACTGGATGCCCACCACCAATTTGCTCGCCAAGAACTTTGGACATCTGTATTATGTGATTTAGTGCTCCATCAACAAATTCAGGGATGTGAGGCCATAGAAGTTCTTTTGGAATATATTTATCTTTTGGCCCAAATGGAATACGAATGATATAAGAACCACTACTCTCCCCCATCTCATCCATCAAACTTTCTGAGTTTCTTGGAGGCAGCATCTCTGTGGGTTCACCATAACTCCAATCTACTTCTGGTGAAGATACTTGTCTAGTCAGCAAATCAACCCGATACACCCCTGGCATTGAGCCTAAAGCCCTTGCAAGTTCCACAACATATTTAACCTAAAGGGGAAAAATGGATTATTCAGCTTTCTCCATAAGAAATTACTTAATATATAAATTTATAAAAATGGAAATATTAATACTTGATCGGTAGCAGGCAATGCAACTACACTGAGGACATTGAACAAAAAAGCTCTTACAACCAACCAAAATCTACCTGACCACCAGTATCAGAATCACGTCCAAGCTCCATATTTTCACCCCGTATGAGGCCATGAAGGCTGCAAAAAAACTAATTGTTAAGAATAAGGAGATACACCATGCCACACCACAGAGATGATATCCTTTACATCAAAACATCAGAAAATAAACTTGGCCAGGAAAAAGTTTCCCTTTCGCAGCTCATCAAATTAATATCCAAGATCGTTATGAATGTTCCAAAATTCTAAATTCAAAGCATGAGTCTATTAAAAAATATATAATTGATAAGCAACCTTGCAGCACAAAGTCATTATCTCATAGTCCTCTCCATTACAATATTTAGAAGTTAAAGTACTAAAGTTCAGATCATGCCTTATTAATACAATGTACAGTTTTTTCCCCTTTTGTTGACTAGCCCATGCTTCCATCAAATCAACAGAGCTAATTCTAGGCAATCGGCCTCTGGTGCTATCACCATGAGCCGAAATGTCACTGACTGTATCTCCTTTCTCCCCCTCGGACAAGTCTTCTGACATATCAGCAGTTGCTTCTCTGCGACCTCTTTCACGTTCAAGACGACGTTTAGCCATCCTCTGAACCTCCTCTCCTTCAAACTAAATGAAAAGTTAAATAAATAAAGGCAGTTATAAGAATTCAACAATTATTTACAGATTAGCACAAAACTTATAGAATCTAAAGACCATAACATGACGACTTTCTGGAAACATGAAATTCCACCAACCCCAAATGAAGAATAAAACAAATGCATTTAAAGAGTAGCAGCAACTAAGCATGAATAACACACAAATCCATAACGATCAATCAACGTAAAAACTTTGTCAGATCTTCAGTTTGCCTTCCCAAAAATAGTATTGTTAGGAAATTTGAGTTAGAATTGATTGTAAAATTTCCCTTTTATAATGTTATGTTGGTAACTCATTCCAAAAGTCTATATTGATTCTATAATTGTTAAGATAGACTAAGTCTTATTGCAACTTTCACTGTTAGTCAATTCAAGTTGACGAAGACTTGTACGTAATTAGACTCATATTAAAGCTCTCGCGTCTAAAGAAGACCTTATATGATCAATTTGTTACTTTGGATCATACACATAAAAGGCAAATCACACTTAACTATCACACACTCATGTTAGAACTGCATTAGGATAACTAAGGACTTGACCTTTCTATGTCAAAGATTTATTCTTAAAGTTTAGATATGAACTTTACTGTGGTTAATTTGACCTTAAGTATGAGTTAGTTTTTTACTATAAGCTACTCTACTTTTGGAAAAAGTGTTTTAGGAAGTTTCTAAACTTATTTTATTTCCTTAAAATAGTTTTATTGAAAATTGCGTTTAATTCCGTCGAAAAACTAAGAGCGAATTCCATAACCTCCCCGTTCGAGCAGAGAGAGCTTTCTCGTTCAAACGCAGTCCCGTCCAAGCGGACAGAGGCAGAGGCATGCCTAGACTGAGGTGGGACTATAGCCCCCCCCCAACTTTGAAAATATATGTAAATAATATATGTATAAATATTTGACCCAAATTTTGCAAAAAAAATATTATATGTAAAATATTTGGTCCATTTGAACCTATCTAAACCCAACCATAATCTCGTAAATTCTCCCTTAAAATTTTCCCCCCTCCTTCAATTTTCCACCTAAAATCTAGCCCCACCCGATATTTTTTTCTGGCTCCACCCTTGCGAACGGAGACCCTTGTTCTATTCGAATGCGTGAACGTTTTCGGCGTTTTCTATTGTTTGCTTTGAATCCGAACCCTAGATGGATTGGCAAGCCTGATGTGCAAAAACTTCATTATGCAGAGATAGAGTCTTATTTTGCATTAGTTACCTCTAAAGTCTTATTGGGTCTTTTATTACTCTTGATGAATCCTCAAGTTTAAATACATATTTAGTTTAGGATTTCACATAATCCCTATATCACAAAGGTAATTGTGATACACCTTGAATACTAAGATTGAATCTTAGATTCACTATTTATCATGACATGGTTTTGTGTTAATCTACCGAGATCAGATTGGTGATAAAAGTGGTTGTTGTGAAGAAAATCTTTGGTGAAGACACAATCGGCAATACAAAAAAACATTACCGGAAAGGACCGTGGATAAATTGACTAACGGTTGTGAACGAAATTAATTAACAGTGGAAGATTACAACAGACTGTAGTAAGGTTAGTATTCTGAAATCTTGTGCATCTTTGTACTAGATTGGATTCATAGTGAATTTGTCTTGCAGGTGTGGGTTTTTTCCTCAATGAGGGTTTCCCACGTAAAGAGTCAGTGTCTCTTATATTGTCTTTACTGTGCTTGATATTATGCTTGTTTGATATTTATTATATAGCACTTGGCCATATTGTGATCGGAATTTGGTATTAAATTTATATCTAAGAATAATCGGTTTACCGTTTAGTTCAACGAGTCTTGTCTAATTAAACTAATTTATTTAGGGCAATCTAAGTACTCTTTGGGACAATTAGTTAACTGGAATCAAGTTAGTTTATTAATTGAGACCTTGAATCTCCTCAAGTATATATTATCATTGAGAAACAAAGTAAATTAACAACAAACTATAAAAACGTGTTATTTGGGCAAAATGATTTGTGGCAAATAAGTTCAAATGATGAGCCAAATTGAAAGTTCAGAGATATGATCACTAAAAGATAGCAGGAATTTAGATAACAGTTAATTCGTATCTGAAATAAGGAAGTAGCGGTTACAATTTTTAAATCACGCTTATCAACAAAAAAATTCCTATACGACAAAAAAGATGTCTATAAATAAAGGGTAGCACCACTTGCCTCCACTTTTTGGTGCATGCATTGCCTTACCCATATATATTCATATTAACATTGGCACTCACAATGTGGAGCATAAGAAGCCAAAAGTAGAACACAATAGAAAAAGTCTAACAAATACACCATGATCCTCTAATAATTAATATCATAATTCTAATAACTGTAACTTTTTAGAGGAACCAACTCGGTCCCATGGTGATAGTTAATAATTCTAATATTGAGTAATTAATAATTTAATTAAAAAAACCTACTATAATATCAATTATTTGAATGAAAATATATACATACAATCGACCCTCTTATAATTAATAAACATGGGAGATTGAAAATTTATTAATTATTAGAATTATTAATTATTAAGTTTTCTTATACTTTAATTAACCAATAAGTGTTTTTTACATATAACCGATTTTCGATAGATAAATAAGACCTTGTATGCAATTTTTCAATGACATTGTAGTTTTTCTTAAAAATATATATATAATATTCAACTTATGACATAAAAAACTCTTAATGTCCATTTCAAGTATAGTTATTGTGTTTCCTTATGTTATAATTTTTCTCATTTATAATATTTTTTATTTCAATTATGTAAAATTAACAAATATAATTATCAAGACATGATTTAAATGAGATATATATATATATATATAAGTACATGTATAACTATTTTATCTCTCTAATAATTAATATCATAAAGAGTTTTTCTGGAAAAAAAAAAAATTAATTATTAAGTAATAGAATTATTAATTATCTACTCTGGAACCAAGTTGGTTCCTTAAAAATTTATTAATTATTAGAGATTATTAACTTATTGAATATTAATTATAAGAGGGTCAACCGTATTTCTCAACTAGAATGGCCTAGGAAATATGCTTACAAGAGATAATCATCTCCTTTTCTCTTGTTTGTGGAACCTGGTTTTGCTTATTGTTAAAATTTGATTATGGTCAATAATCTGTATTTATGTTTTGTATGGTTGTTTTGATTGTTGGGTAGGGGTTGACCTATTTAGTTAGCCCCTCTTAGGAAACTTTAAGTTGATTATGAAATGATAATAATCATTGCTTCTAACATTTAATCTTGAAATATATATGAAATGATTTTCAACATTTATTTTTGAAAAGGATGTTGATATTGGATAAAGTCAGACCACAATCATTTGATTTGTGATTATATTCTAAGATATGGCATGAGAAATATATGCTCAATTTTAATTGAAAATGAGATAGGGAATTAATTTTTAATACTGACATTTGTCATGAGAAATAAATGTTTGATGTCACATTCTTGGCTTAATTGTATTCAAAATATTCATGATTAGTGCTGATTAAATTTTGGATTCCCAAAATTTACATAAAATTCATTGTAGATCACTTGTAAATTAATTAATCTTAATCCAAACTAAACCCTACTTGAAAGTTGAAAATACATCAAATTTAAACCGAGCACCAATAATCTACACTTAAAACGGTTAGCCTCAACTTGTTTATTGGTTTAGTGGATGTTAGAAGTTACTTTCTCAAAAAAAAAAAAAAAAAATCTAAGATTACTTTTCTGCAAATGCATTTTTCTAACTTTGTGAAGTAAAATTAACAAAGTAGTTTTAAAAACTTGGCGGAATGATGCACATTTTTTGAGACAATTTTGTAAATGCAAAAGCATATATACATACGTGTATATATATATATATATATAGAGAGAGAGAGAGAGAGAGAGAACTACAAAGCTTGGATAGAATAAAAGTTAGTAATATTCTCACAAATATCATGTTTCGTCAAGGAGTTCTTGAATGATTATATACATGGGTGATTTAGCCATCTCAAAATCTTCTTTTAACCTCGGAGTAGAGTTTGTATAAATGTTGGAGACATTGTGGAAAGGATATGAATTGCCTTTTGTTGCATTTAGAAGCTTTTAAAATAAATAAATAAAAGCTAATCATAAGTGGAGGAATTTAATACTTAATAATTCTATTGATTAATATTTTAAGTCTCCCCCTCAATATTACTAATTATTAGAGAGACGATTTACCCAGCTTATAATACAATTCACAAAAAAAAGGGGAATGACTACACTTTTCATCCAAAAATAAAAAAAACACAAACACACTTTGCAAAGCCCGAAACAAAGAAAATTCAATGGTCAAAAAATAAATTGGTACAGTCAAAATTGATAAAAGCAAACCCATTAGCAGACAGCAAACAAGCCCCCCAAAAATCAATCAAGTTCCAATTTTTAGATGAAACAAACTCGATCAGGGACTCCACAATTTAAAAAAATAAAACTAAACATTGATCCATGTCCTCCACTTTAATGGTAAGAGTTACCTCAAGTAACATTCCCAATCTAAAATTTAAACTACAGTAATTCACAACATATACATATGTACAAATATATATATATATATATATATATATATTCATACAAGTATACAGAGAAGATAAAAATCGAACCTGTTTCTTCTGCCGAGCCAAATTCCAAATCCGCCAACACATATTCTCCAGTCTCGTATTCCTCTCCTTTGGACTCCTCGTCGAGGAAGCCTATTAAACACAACTAAATCTTCAGAGAGAGAATAAAAAAGATAACAGTTCTATAAAGAAATATATATACAAAATTATATACCCGAACCCAGGAGCGATACAGATCAGTCTCATCGAAGCCAGTGATGACCTCTTCCACAAAGTATCGAGTCGGACTGAATCTCCCTCTCTCCCTCAGCAGCAACGATGACTTCGCATCGTCGATTCCCGGCCCCACATCCAGAATCGCCTCCAGGTAACTGTTTATCCAGTCGTTTCCCGCCATTAACAACCACTATATGACTGTATAAGGGAGAGGAAAGTGATCTTGGGATGGAGTTCCGTGATATGATGAGACTGACTGAGAGGGAAAAAGAATTGAGAGAGAATCGGAGAATACACAGAGACAGTGCTGATTTATAGCGACTTTGCTGCTCAAACGGCAAAAGCAATTTTGTTTTGGGCTGCGATATTTGTGTTTTTACTGTTTTTTACACGACGGTGAAAATGAGCAGCTCGTGACTCCTATTCCCGGATGGTCTAAAAAGCTATCTAATCGCTCCACGTGGATATAATTTCTCGAAGAGGGTTAGAAATGGTGAGAACTTTTAGGTGGATTGGGCCCACCGCGTGATTGTGTACCCAACAAATCAAAACGCAACACTTGTACAATATGATGAAATTACTTTTTATTGAAAAATATTTATACTTTCCAAATTTGAATCTAAATTTTTATTTAAGTGATGTGATAAAATTATATTAATTATATATTTTAAAGTATTATTAATAATATAGTGTCACATTAATTTTACATCATTTGAAATAAAAATTTAAGAAATATAATTTTTTTTTATTTGAACATATATGTAACAACTCAAATTAGAGTTGTGTGTTTAAAAAAATTAGTTTATCTCATCTTGAAAAGGTGAACTTATCAAAATATATATATATATATGATGAAGTTATTACTGTTTTGAAAAAATAGCTACTTTGATAAAGTTATTATTATTATGAGAAAATTCTTAAATGAGATTAACTTATTGTTGAAACGATGTACCTTTTTTAATAATATTTTGTCATTTCTATTATGGACTATTGTTTTAATAAATTATAATACATGTAATAAAATATTATTAAGAAATTGTACCACTTTGTATTTCAAATTAAAACATTTTATAACACATATGATAAAATATTATTAGTAGAATGAATCACTTTATGGTCTAAACTCACTTACAAATTTCTTTTTTAGCATACAATAATAAGGAAAGAGAAAATCAAACCACATCAATTACATGAAAAGTGAGCATTCGCTCGTTTTTAATGTGGAATAAAGTTTTTCATTTACAATTTTATTACATGTATCAAATAGAGATCAATAGACAAGACTTTTCTCAGCTGTAGTGTACGCCTAGCATTAATCTCTCGAGTAAAATATTTATCATATAGGAATTAAATTATTGAGTAATGTTATATATAATAAATTTTCACTCTAATTTTCTCTCTCCTAAACACGAGTTGATGAAATCTATTATCATAAATACATATGAGTTCTATCATCTTATTTCTAGGAGTGAGAAAATATAATAAAAAAAATTTGTTATATTTAGTATTTTCTTAAATTACTAAGTAATACTATCTATAACGAATTTTTTTTAAACACAAATTAATAAAACATATTATTATAAATATATATATATATATATCCCATCATTTTATTTCTAAGAGTGAGAAGAATTATGTAAAAGAATACAATGCGAGAGATTAAATCCAAACATTTTATAGCACACATGATAAAATATTCTCAGTAGAATTAATCACTTTGTGTTCTAAACTCACTTAAAAATTTATTGTTTAGTATAAAATAATGAGGAAAGAGAGAATCGAATCGCATCAATTACATGAAGAGTGGGCATTCGCTCATTTTTAATGTGGAATAAAGTTTTCATTTACGATTTTATTACATGTATCAAATAGTGATCAATAGACAAGACTTCTCTTAGCCGCATTGTACACATTAATCTCTCGCATAAAATATTTATAATATAGGAATTAAATTATTCAGTAATGTTATACATAATAAATTTTTACTTATAATTTTTTCTCTCCTAAACACGAATTTATAAAATCTATTATCATAAATACATATGAATCCCATCAACTTATTTTCAAGAGTGAAAAAATTTGTTATATTTAATATTTTCTTAAATTACTAAGTAATACTATATATAACGAATTTTTTTAAAACACAAATTAATAAAATATATTATTATAAATATATATATATATATATCCCATCATTTTATTTCTAAGAGTGAAAAGAATTATGTAAAAGAATACAATGCAAAGAATCTAGTCTATTAAAAGAAAATTTGAATTTAAAATTAATCAGATTCACAATTTTAAGATAAACTTCCAAAAATTATTAAAATATTAACAAATATAAAAATAATTATTTGATAATCTCATGAATCAAGGTATCAATGATTGAATAATAGATTAGGTCTATAACAATGTAGATTACCATTGGACCGTTCGACCACTGGACCGCCCATTCAATAATTTATCTGAATGTAGAGGCGGATTCAGTTTCTTTTATGAGGTGTTGAATACAAGTGTCGAATTATTCTGGTAATATGCCTACCCACTACTAATTTACAAAAATGCCCTCCCTTTTTCTGTTCTTTTACCTCGGGTTACTTATTTGACTTTGGAATATACTTGGATATTCTTTTTGACACTTTCTATATATTTATTTTCACAGTTTATATTTATAAATGTTGTCTCAAATATATATATATATATATATATTTATATATTTATTTATATTAGTTGACTCGCGCTTGGTATGTGGATTTGAAATGAATCAAGATTTTAAGGAATTGACTAAAATTTTGAGCCAGAAATGAAAAAAATAATGAATAAAGATTGAATTGAGATAAAATTTTGAGATAGATTAATATTGAAATGGATAAAATCTTACATGTATAAACAAAAAATGATACATTTAAGTAATTATTTAAGTAGCCTGAGTGGCTCAGCCCGCATCTACCATTCGCCCTTAATTAAAATGATACATTTAAGTAATCATAAGTCTCACAAAAAAAAAAAATCACGTTCATTGAAAAAAAAATCATCTAATAAATAAGACAATCAAGTGTCGTTTATTATATATATGTGTGTGTATGTATATGGTGGTTTGGTCAAGTTTCTAAAATTATTTTTATATTAATTTTATTTTTCTAAATGTACATTTTGTAGAAAAATTACTCTTGAGTACTTTTTTTAAAGTTTTTGTACATATGAAAGCCACTCAAAAACACCCACTTTAAAATTAGGGTGCAAAAATTTTACTATTTTTTTTAAAAATGTAGGATACATTTGGAGTTAAAAAAAATATAATAAAATAACTTAAAAGCATCAGTTATTGTTCAAGAATTATTCAAAATAATTTGACATTTAAAAAAAAAAAACCAGTCAAGTTATTCAAAATTAATTCGATAATTATTAGAATAATTAAAATAGATTCATCTATTTGATGAAAATATCATGATAAATTTAGAAACATAAAAAAAAAGGATAAATTCGTTACTCTAAGTTATTTTTTTGGTAAATACTTCATAAAATTTCCAAAAATAAACATAAAAGTAAGCTAATATGTGATACTGTGAACAGTAAAAAGGCCAAATTAGGCCATTTTTATAATTATTAATTGCATATTAAATTAATTCCAATTTCCAGTTTTTTTCTTATAAATTAACAACAGTTGTAGCAACTTCATAATAACTTGATTTGTATTTATACTTTGTGAATGGAAATTTCTTTCCTCAATTCAATTTTAATATGATACACAATTTTTACAAACAAAATTTATTATTCAATTTTTTTAAACAGAATTTTAATAGTTATATAATTACAAAAATATATAGTTTGTTAAAGCAAAGCTAACATTTTTGTAATAAAGTGACAAAGAAACCACTCTATAAGTGGTCGAGCGATAAGGACTTTGTGTAAACTGTTTGAGATCCCGAGTTTGCAACCAATCCTTGACATTACCTTGGTGGGTGAGAGCTTTAAATGGTAGATTCATGTCGCTCCCAACTTTACGATCAATCAATTTATTAGTGTTTTAGTGGCGCACCTAAACTGCAATCAAGTAAATAAAAAATGAACAATTCTCGTAAATATGGACATTCCTAAAATAGAGAGGTGTTGGATCTAATAAAAAATATTAATAATTGAAAAAATGTCAAATTTACATGTGGAGTTCACATGTGAGTAGGCCCGCATTCTCACAAATAAAATATCTCTATTTCAAATGGTTTAAAATTTTTTTTTTTTTGTATTTAGCGGTGTTTGGATGGACAGTTTAATCGCTTGTTTGATCATTTTCTTATTTCAAATAAGTTTTTGAGATAAGTAGATGTTTATTTAGACTTCTCAAAATGTCTGTTTAGACATTTTTAAAATTAAAATGAACGTTTTAAAAAAGTATCAATAAATAATTTTTTTTAAATATCTGTTTCAAAATGTCATTTTTTGAAACATTCCTTTGCGCTGCACATTCAAATGAGCACTTAATAAAAGTCCTACACCATAGGTTTATGTTGATTTTTTGTTGCAATCATAAATTTGTGTATTTATATGAAGTTAGAGTTATTTTGCACAATATATGCATTTGGTTAAGCATGATATCTATGGACAAATGTTCTATGTTTGTCAATAAAAAATACTGCATATTAATTTAACAATATGAGATAAACTCTGAGAGACTTTTGTTTGGGAAATGGTGAACTTATCATTAGAGAAAATTTTGGCTACTTTCAGAGCAATGATACAATTATTCAGGAGGGTTACAAGACAAAAAAAAGGGAAAAATTCACACTAGAAAAAAATTAGTATAGGATTTTTTAAATTCTTGGTTTAAAATGAAAAAATAAATAGTTTTGCTCTTAAAGATTTGCTTGCAATGGAAACCTATTATTTATGTGCTATTAGCACATTATCATATTGGTATAGAACTGAAATTGTGTGGTTATCCATCCAATGGAACCTTTATAGGTCATAAGAGGGAAACCAAAAAATAATAATAGAAATAACAAATTATCACCATTTATATCACTCAAAGATAAATTATACTGATTTTTCTTGAGATATCTTGTTTATGAAATTACACTGCACTTCTTAACATTTTAATGTTAGTAATTAATCATCCTTCGCCGTCAAACACCGTTAATGTTTTAGATGATTTTTGATGACATTATCTTTATATATTTTTTAAATACCAAATTTATCCTTCTAAAAATCAAACTTTTATAAACCAATATATATAACATTAAAAGTCTACACTCTCCTCAAAGTCATTCACTCTCTCTCTCTCTTCTACTCGACAGCAACAACCATGGATGAGATGAGGGAATGACATATGTAAATTTTAAAAATTTTTCAAAAAATCAATGTAATTTACCATCAATTAAATATAAAAGAACACATTTAATTGCAATATGTCATTGATTCCGATGCATTTCACCTGCCCAATGAATATCACTGTCTAATAAAATAGTGTGACTCACGTATTTTATTGGATAGTACTTGATTCTAAACTATGCAGAAGAAACATTCTCCTATTAACGTATGTGTCACAATCTTAATGAGTCAGACATCATTCATATATATTTATATCATGTGACTATTTAATTTTAATAAAAAAAATTTAAAAATTAAATAAATCAAAAAGCACATGTGCATTATATATGTCACAAATTAAAATTATAACAACACGTATTCAAGTAGAAAAAAGTTTATTCCAATCAAATTTGAAGCTAAGTATTGTCCTATTTTACTTATGTATTTAACAATGCAATATAAAAAGAAATTGCAATATAAAAAGAAATAGTAAGCAATCATATTATCCCAAAACTTAATGATCTGAGGTGTGATACATACTAAGAGGCTCAAAAAAGTCCGGCATTGGTTAGGACAGTGACATGGAAGCATGTGGAAATGAGAAGTTTCACATGCTTTTTTGTACTTTACAACAAAAACAAGAAAGTAGAAACAAAAAAACACACACACACACATACACAAATAAATAAATATATTACTCATTTGATCCAGCATCAAGAGTCAAGAATCTCATTTGACAAGGTTTGAAGTCCATTTTTTGATTCATAAGATGAATCAAAACCATTTTTATACCGAGTAACAGTTATTAAAAAAAAAAAACCACTCAAAAATTAGTCAGAAGCATAGATGTAATGTTAAGATCAAAATTTTATCCCTAATAATACCATAGGTGTTCAAATTCAAGTAGGCATATCAATGAATGGATAGTTTTTTTAATTAATTCATCCGACTCTACCTTTAATGAGACACGTGGAAAGTGTACGAACTTTTTTTTTTCAAAAGAAAAGGGTTAAACCCACTTTAATTATAATATTAAATTACTTAAATACCCTCTCTCTATATATTAAATATTTAACTACATCTGAATATATAATTGTAAAATAATAATACAAACAAATATAATTGTAAAATAATAATACAAACAAATATAATATAATATTTTTCTTTATTTATTATTTCTTAAGTTAATAAGTTTATAGATTAAATAAATTGGGAGAAGTTGTTTAATGGGACAGCCGACAGTTTCTCACAAAATTCTATTTTTTAAGATTTTTAATAAATAATTTTTATATAAAATATAAAAAAAATGTTAAATTTGATGAAAAAATGTTACATTACGTTTGATGGTGATGTGAAAGGATCGCCTCACTAGGTCCCACAGGAGTTCCACTGACATTCTTAAGGATTGAGTCCTGCTTGTTGCATGCCATTAAGACAAAAGCCATGCTTATCCACTCACCTCAAGAAGTCAAAGATGAAGCTGCCTAGAATATCTAAAAGTTGAGAGTAATTGCCTTTGTAGATTTTGGTTCATTGCCCAGATGCCAAATTGGCTTCTTCTTATATCTCTGAAATCTAACTAAATAATACAGCTTTTGGATAAGCCTAGTAAACTTGTAGGCAATGTATGGTGGCCATGAAACATATGACTTTCTATGAAGTTTGAACACTCACTGGGTGCCTCTCAACCTCTTAAAGAGAAGATTTCATTCAAGTGGCTGTGGTGAATGGGTCTGGCTCTAAACTTTTTTTTATTTTTATTTTTATTTTGTTGAAATGGATAAAGCCAACATCACATCTTTATGTGATGATCATGATTGTATGTGTTGTATATACACCGGAGCCCCTTATTTCATTTAATCAATGTTATTGGTAACTTGTACAGTTCACACTCTTTGGCTCTACCCAGTTGGCTCATTTGCTTAACCTCCCTTTGGTCACCCCCTTGGGGGGTTTGGCCGTTCGCTCATTGCTTTTCTTTCTCTTCTTTCTCTTGCGTTCAAGGAGTTTTTATTCATTGTCATTCCTTGTAAGGTTAAACATGATTTTTAGAGAATCATGATGGTGGGCTTGGGCCAAGCCTCCAAGTACATATTACATCCAGATCCTAGTGAAAAATGGTCTTTGAATCAAACATAGCTCACCACTTTTAGTGGCAGGTTTGGTCTTTGACATCAACTTCTTCTTATTCAATCAAGCATATCCCTCCACTTTTAGTTGTAGTGTCGGCAGGAGCATGTGTTTAAATTGTATTGGTGCAAATATCCAGAGAGAAAAATAGTAGTTTTATAAGATCGAGATTCTATCCGAGTGATACGAGTACCTACTCTTCACTCAATTGGTATAAATTCGATTCTTCATAGCAGTGCGCATACAAATTGTATGAGGTAAAAAAAAAGTGGCCTTATTCGATATATGTTTTTGAGTTCTAAATGAAAAGGATCCTGGAAAACCAGGCTTGATAGATATGAATGACTATTTCTACCTCTATTTTGCTGATTCACTCTCTTAATTTTAATTATAACTTTTAGAAAAATGATATGAGTAATAGAGATAATTTTTATTGTTTATTTTTTATCATCAGTGATAGTTTTGAAAATTTCAAAATACAAGAAAAAGTCTTTCATTATTTTTTTTTATACAATGATGATGAAAAATTAAGAATCAAACTTACGCTAATTATATAGAGAACAAACATTCGCATCATTCGGACAAAATCTTAATCAAATGAATAGAAGAAATAAAATTGTTAATGACTGAATCATGGAATTGCTTTCACACTTAATTTTTATAGTTAATTAAAATGACCTTTGAAAATATATAGTAATTATAATTTTTTTATTTTATACTTACTTTCTCAAATTTTACCTTTTTAAATTAATTACATATGTTTCAAAATGCAAGTTTCAAAACAACAATGGTGGAAGCAACACTAACATTTGTTGGTTTGCTGTCGTGAACAACACTTCAGCTATATGTGCTGATGATGTGGATACAAGGATGGTTAATTTTGTCTTTTCAAAAGAGATTTACTTGTCAAAGAAAAAAATACATATTCAAATAAGAAGTAAAATAATAAACAACCCTCTTAAATAAAAAGATTTTTTTTTTAATTATTAAATATTTTAAGAAACTTAATTATGATTTATTTTTTAATTATGTTTTACAAATAAATAATGAAATCTAAAATAAGTATTCCTTTCAAACTTGTTTTCTGTCATAAAAAAAAGCCTAAAAAAATAGAAAAATTATATATAAATTAAGTTTATATCGTAATATTTTTTAAAATTATATACTTTTCTTTCTTCTCTTTTATAATTTAATTTTTTTTATTTTATAATATTTAATTAAACAAATAAATAAAATAATTAATTTATTCTATTTTATTTTTAAATTTATTATATTATGTTATAAAGTCTATTTTAACGTATCAAACATAAACTGAAAGACTTAGATTTTTACCGAATCTTTGAACCTAAATTGGCCCATATTAATGTTTGCCCGACTTTTATTATCCCTCGCAATGTGGTTTTTCCCAATTTTCTTCGCACCTAAATTGTCTTATCTTTATGATGATCAAACCAAGTGTGAACACAGTCTGTAAATCTCAATTATGCATCATCATCACATACATATTGTCACAGCTTTTGTCAAGGCACGTGGGAACAGTTCACCAGGTGAACGCAAAGCCTTGTTCAAAAGGTAGCGTGTGTTGGTTGGTGACATTTCTACTACAGTCAACAATTTCCAACCTATGGAATGTACCACTTACAATTTTATATATGTAGAGACGGCCATGGGGTTACATCAGAGCCCACCTGTCTTCACCTAGGCCGGTCTTTATTGCTTTCTTTTGGTTTTTTAGTTGACAGAACCATCAAAGCAATTATAGTCTAAGCTCAACTACAAGCTCAACCGCCTTTTGTTTCAGGTTTGGTTCTGTCACGACAATCACATTGAATATTATCTTTACTATTTCAGACCATTTGTATTCTCTCTTTTTTGTATATCTACTTTGGGCACAGCAGAAAGTATCATCACTTGAACCCTGATATCAACCTTTTGAGTTTTGCGATTTTGAGTTATAGTTGTTTTCCCATCTGGGGTTTGTCTTCTTCCTTCTGTTTGATGAATTAGCTGTGAAAGAACTTGGTCCATCTTGGGATTGGTGCTGTGCTATCTGGGTTGAGGAATTATCTGTTGAGCCCTAATCACTCTTTTCAATATTTGGTTTTAGTGTTATAGCTATTGTCTCATCCGCTTTTGTATCATTTCTGGATTTGGTAAATTGGGTATCAAGGAAGTCAATCTACTTTTGCTGGTTTCTGCCACCATGAGTTCTTGGGGGTATAGATTTCTAGTTCTTGAAACAATTGGGTTGAATTTGTGAGTTTGGTAACTAGGTTTTTGCATCTAATTATGAAGTGATTTTGGTAAATTGAAGTTGCATCTTTTGAGCATTTCCAAGCCTTTGCATCCAAGAAAATTAGAAGGTTTTGCACTTTCAGCTCTTTTTCTATCTAGGTTTATCCCCTTTGTCAATTTGGTGAATTGGGTTTTGAAGACTTTGGTTGACTTTGACGGTGATTGCAGAAATTGAGTTTGCCTGTTGTGAGCACTTTCTAATCGTTGAACTTATTTATCGGTGGGTTCTGAACTTTCAACCCTTTTCTTCTTTGTCAATTTGGTAAATTGGGCATATTCTACATTCGTTAATTTGTGAGGTGCCTGAGTGTTTTGTCATGTACTCTTCATTTAGTTTTGTTTGGTGGTGAGTTATTGCATTAACCAATTCTTTCGCCATCTTTTAGTTCTGAAAGATGGAATTTAGATCCAATATTTCATTGAGAATGGAAATGGTCATGTTGAGTCTGTGTTTGCTGGTGCAATTGCCACAAATCTTTGCCTCTGGGTTGTTGCAGTCAAAGGCGTGTGAAACTGATCATATCAGCTATTTGAGTAACTCTGGTCATGAATTGTTTTACATAAATGGGAAATTAGTAGATAAAGATTCGTTTTGCAAGGCCCTTAAATTCTATCATGCGAATCATTGCTTCATCATGGGAAATGCTGGAAGTCATTACTGTGGGTTGGAGTTTTCACTAGGTAAGCATTAGTAGAAAATTTTGCTTTGAAGTTTGTTGAACATCATTCTATTCCATCTCCTTAGGAATTTTTTTTTTACTGTTTTTCTTATCTTCTTCAAATATTTAGATTGTGCTTAAATAATAAATTCATAGACCACTTATGAAGTACTTTCTAAATTTTTTTTGCAGATGAGTTGCATTTGAAGGCAGGAAGGAAATTTTTGCAAGAGGTGGTTAGAGAAGAATCTACAAGACATGATTTTGAACAGAAAAGTCAGCCAAGTGAAGACAAAGATGCTAACAAATCCCTCTTAACCCCTAAAAATTTGGCCATGGCTGCATCGGGAATTTTTGTTTTGTGTTGCAGTTTACTTTGCCCTTGCTTTCGTAAAAGAATGAAACAGACTGACCATGCTGTTCTTGCGAAGGACCCAAATTCAAGTGAGTCAAAACATCCTTCTGTTTTGAAGAACTAGAAGTATTGAAATTGAGAATTTTGTCAATACTTGTGATATTGAAATTTGTTATCAATGCAACTAGAATATTATCACTGTGGCTCACCCTCACTAATACATATGCACATTATTGAGTCACATAAGATCGTTCCAAGAGTTGACCCTCGGTTCAACTCACACCCCAAGGGCCACTTACCTATAAGGGCTGGCCAAGTGCATGAGGCTCCTACCATTGCGGGGTTTGAGAAGGGTTAGATGTACACAACCTTACCCCCGCAAGCAGAGAGATTGTTTCTGCGACTCGAATTCGTGACCTGGAGGTCACAATGGAGCAACCTTACCATTGCACCCCGTCCTGCAATCTTTTCTACTTAGCTTCTCCATTTAGTCTATTGATGAAGTTTTCTGACTTTGCATTTTTTATCCATCATCTCATCATTTATAGATTAGCTTTTCCTTGTCCTGATACAATTTGACTCAGATAGCTCTTAGTGCTCATTACTGAATAGATCCCACTTTTCCTGCAGTGGATTCGGTTTCCTCTGTGGAAGTGAATTCTGTTTCTGAAAAGATTCCAGGGAGTCCACTACGAGTGCCGGCTAGTCCACTACGAGTGCCGCCTAGTCCACTACGAGTGCCGCCTAGTCCCTCTAGATTCTCCTTGTCCCCAAAACTCGATAGACTTGGATCAATTCATCTCAATATGAGTCAGGTTGCTAGAGCCACCCAGAACTTTTCACCATCAATGAAGATAGGTGAAGGAGGCTTTGGAACTGTCTACAAGGCGCAACTACAAGATGGCCAGGTAGTCGCCATAAAACGAGCAAAGCAGGTAAACTAGATTTTTTTTCTAATGACCCAGAATTTACTGCTTCAACTGTATTATACTCACTCATGTGATGATAGAAAATGTCCCATTCCATTTCTTTTAGTTGGAACTATTATATTGTGGTTTCAGTTCTTTTGGAACCATATAGCATAACATTCAAATATAGAGATTTCCATCCATCTTCAAATTAGAGGTGCATGGTTCCCCTAAAAGGTTTGAGTGTATTATAGAATCGGGAGAACATAAAAATCAACTTGAATGTGAAAAGAATAAAGGGGATGATATCATAGAGTGGGATCATGGGTGCATGTCGCCCCATCTCTTTCAACTCAACAGCTAACAACAATCACAACTTTACAATAGTGTTATGTATATTTGTCTCACTATCAGATAATGTACTTATTTAGAAGCCAATCTTTCTAGAAAGAAAATTTCAGTTTCAATCTATAAACATCACCATCCATGTTTCCCCATTGTGTTCTGATAGAGTTAACTTTGCCCAAATTTTGAGTGGTCTTCTGCCTGGAAGTTACTCCATTCTCTTGTCAATAACAGATATTGCTCTGTATTAGTAGGAATTAGGGAATTGTTACTGAATGTACACTTTGGAGGCTACACCAGTTTGCATCAAAATTGAATGTACATATTGGAGGCAATACCAATTTGCATTAAAATTGTATAAATTCCTGATTTGGGATTTCCAATTTGCTTGCTACTGATCACCCTCAATAATTGGGAATTAAAATCCATAAAGGCATCTTCAATGATAATCACAAACAAATTGTGCATGCTAAAAGCATTAAGATTTTGCTTAGAAATACAAATCAATCTTCCAGTGGCATGCTGGTTTACTATGATGCGTGGATATGAGCAAGGATGCCTTAACATGGAACGGGGATATCTTTTTTTTTATAGGTAAGTGGCCCTTAGGGTGGGAGTTGAACTTGGGAACATGGAATGAGGACATGGCTGTATTTTCATCTATGTGAATATTAAGGATCAAAATTTCGTTTCGCAGTGTTGCTTTGGTCACCCAAAAAATGTAAACATTTCGAAACGTTTCGAAAACATAGTAGAAACGATGAAAAAAATTAAACTGTGTAGAAACACTTTGGAAACATAAAGTAAAATATATGAATGTATGAAGATAAATAATACAATTAATTTATTGTAAATGTTTTAGGGAACATGTCCATCCACTGCAAGAAGAAACTAAGATGAAATTGAAAAGAAAAAAAACTGTAAATTCAAATCAGTTATTAATACGAAATAACTCTTTATTAATTAAAAAGTAGTATAAAAAAATTAGAGTTAATTTTTTATATAATATGAAATTATTATATATTTATTATAAAATATGTAAAATTATTATAATTAAATATAATACCATAACATAATAGACATATACTATGTAATATCCACGAATTAAATAATTTGACACAAGTTACATATAAAATAATAAGTAAAACAAATAGTGATTTAAACCTATTATAATTAGTTACTAAGTATAAAACAAATAACGATTTAAACCTATTATAATTAGTAACTAAAGTATTAAAATAATTGTTTATTTACACTTTATTTTTCCTACTTCTTTTCTATTATTTTAGGATAAATAATAGAAATATCTTCCTGAAATTTTGAGTCTTAATTCTTGAAAAATAAATAGATATTATCTTTAACTAACTTCTAAAATTATTATTGATATGTAAGAAATGTTTTCTCTGATTCGGTATGTTTCCACTAGTTTTGGTATGTCCACGGAAACAATTTTGTTTCCATAGAAATGTGTGAATTTCGGTATTGCATTGGTGTTTCGTTTCTGTTCCCTGAGAAACAGGGAACGTTTCGGTCATTTCGAAAGAAATTTTGATCCTTGGTGAATATACTACATCTATATGAAACAGGTAAATTATCTGCCTTTTGAATTTTGTGTTTATTTGCGGGAATCAAGGAGAGATGCCTTGATAGTCAAGTCAATATATACCAGCCATAGTCTAATATGAGATGTTTGAGCATCACACAACAGAAATTATAAACTAATGAAGAAAGAAATAACAGTATATAGAAGGTTTTGTAACAAAAAAGGCTCAATAGATATGTATTTTTTGGCTAAATGTATACAAATAAAGAGATATAGATGGACTTGCTTGCTGAGCTTCCAAAAAATAGTGTTGAATGTGTATGCATGATTGGCATATTGGACAAATTGTGTTGACACGTTGATAAGCAGCGGTGTCCTGTGCAGCCACCCCCAACAGCAGGAAAGAAAATAAAAGAAAAAAGAAAGAGGGAAAATATTAAAGATAAGAAGAATTTTTCTAAAATCATTCCTAGTTAGTAGTTCCTTTGTGCTACCATCCATCCATGACTAATTAAGGCATCACCATTTTGCTTCTGCAGAATCTGCACTAACTAGATCTTTGGTGGAAGCTTATGACATACACTCACATTTGAAATTTATGGCCAGTGAACAAGATCGAATGTGCACATAGGCAAAATTAGTAAAACAAATATGCCTCTTATAATAGTTTAAATAAAATGATATAATATTTTGACGAGAGGGCTGCTCAAATAATTATAGAGTAAGTTTTATATATTGTGGCAAATAACATATGTACCTACTAATTCCTGTCATCTTAAATATTAATGAAATTCTTGCCATGTTAATTTCACTGCAGCCTTTTACTGATTTTAATGTATGAGTAGCTTAAATAAATTTTCGGTCTTCCTTTCCATATGACGGGTTTCTTTAAACTTCAAACTGTCATACATTGAAAAAAAATTCCTTGTACACCAATGCTTTTCCTCAAACATATCATATGATGTTCCCATGTTAACCTCAAAACATTGCACAGGAACACTTTGATGCTCTAAGAACTGAATTCAGCAGTGAAGTTGAACTTCTGGCCAAAATTGATCATCGAAATCTAGTGAAGCTGCTTGGTTATGTTGATAAAGGAAATGAACGCCTTATTATTACAGAATACGTGCCGAATGGAACTCTAAGAGAACATCTGGATGGTAATGTTATCGAACTGTAAGGAAGTGGCTGATACTCTCTGGACAGTAACTTTTGCACTCATAATTTGGCTGCTGCTCCTGGCAGGTCTGCGGGGGAAAATCTTGGATTTTAATCAGCGACTTGAAATCTCCATTGATATTGCTCATGGCCTAACTTATCTCCACCTCTATGCAGGTGAGGACATTCTCCATTTAGTTAATTTGTTTCTTACTAGTTAATTTAATTCATTAATGAGAGATTATTATTTAAAACTCCGTTCAAAGATCAAACTTTAGCAACCAATCTTGGCATACAGAGAAAATTAAACAAAATTAATGTGGAATTTTACAACTAGTTGGTGTTGGAATAGCAGCTGTCAGTTTCCGTGATTCCAAATTTCCTACTCTTTTGCTCCATCTTCTTGGCAAACAAATGGAGAGCCTGTGAACAGATTTGGAACTATATCTTTCATATCATCTCCATTACTACCTTTATATTAGTTTGGAATCATATAACAAATGCCTTGTACCATGTAGGTTGGCACCAGATTCATGCTTCCATATCAGCCAAAGCTTTAAACTTCCACATCCACCGTTTTTATGCATGCTAGTATTTTCTTGTCTTGACTCTCCTACTTTTAGCACCTTAGCCTTAATCCATGTCGCCAACCAGCTACTATGTTAGGAGCTTGATCTTCTCTGAAAGTGTGTTGTCACATGACACTTAATATTTTGTGACCAATTGGGACTGCAACCAAATGCTTCTTTTCTAATGGTACTGTTCTACTTTCTAAGATATTGTTGTCTCTACTATACTTACCTAATTACCTAAAACATGTCATTGACTGGTGTCGAACATTGTAATATATGTTGTTCAGCTGCTTTCTCTCTCTCTCTCTCTCTCTCTCTCTCTTCTTCTTTTTTGGGTTGGAGGGGGGGGGGGGGGATTTAGACTAGATTAAAATGTTCTGGTCATGTGAACCCTTCATCATTTCATTAATCAAAAGATCCTAGTTTCTTGCAACATCCCTTTTAATCTCTATTTTATGGACTTTTGAGGCAGATCTAATAATGGTGACTCTAATAGTATCTTTGGCCATCAGTCTTTCCCCTTACCTCCATTTATGGCCTCTTTGAATCTTCATTCTATCTTTACCTTCTTATTCGAGTTCATTGAACACACCCCTCCCCCCATCCCATTCAGAGTTCAATACATAACTCTGCAATCATAGTTTCATACTCCCATTTTAGTCTCACTAACCATCAATATACTCTTTGTAAGAACTTACACCTCAGAATTTCTCACTGGGAGCAACTATTTCACTCCTGACCTTAAAGTTTACCTATGTTGTATTGTTGTAAGCCTACTAGTACTAGTACTAACTATAATTGAAACTGTTGTGTCCACCTAACACCTTCACATTAGCTGCTATTGTCATTTGTGTGTCCTTAATGTCGTCCTGTATTTTCTTGGAATTTTTTTTGTCCTCCCATCCAAGTAGCTATCTGAGAAGTTGGAACCATTTTGTCTGCTTTTATAAGCCAATAAATATAATCTAGATCTTCTCTCTTGGTTGAGCTTCCCATCAATAGTGTAACTGAAAAAATAGCCTTAGCTGTAGAGTTCCCCTAAATTAAACCAAATTAATTAGATCAAGTTTTACTGGTAGTGAGCAAGTTTAACAATAATGCAAAAGATATGATAACATTACTGAAACTATGAGTTTGGATGATGGATTAATCCACAACCGTCATGTTCTTGAAGATGCCGCCTTGCTAACTTTATAGGTTGTCACGTGACCACTATTTCTAGATTGTTAATGGAAAAAAATTTATGTTCTTGGTCCTCTCATTGATGCCCAATAGTTTTTAATGCACATATCAGTTTAATCACGCCATCACAACTCACAAGTCATGTTCTTTTTCAGTTGAGTATCATGAATATAGCACCAAATATACCACCATGTCTTATTTTTTCAAAATTAATTGTATATTTTTTTCTTTCCATTATATGTTCATTATATTTTCCATAATCGTCTTTTTTCAAAATTTTCTTTGCAATATAGCCCAAATGTCATGACCCCAATCCCAGATCACATGGCATTGGGTCATGCAACTGGCCGCCAAGGCCTTTTTGAATACCAATCCATTCAAGCAACCCAATTGCAGCGGAATAATCTTACACTTTAGTATTCTAACTTGTATCACCAATTAGGCCTTTTAGGTTCAAAGAATTCCACTAATCCATCACCTCATCAAAGGATTTCAATGTATATCTAAAGCTAATTGAGTTCGAAAAAACTAATACAAAAATTATACCAAACATCTCCAACTTTTCTCACCATAATTCATACTCACGTGAGTTCTTTAGAGTGTCCAGACAAAAGTCAATTCTTAATTTCTTTATCCTTTCATTCTTCCAGTCCTTCAGATGTCATGTCTGTCTACTAATCACTAGAAAATGGTGAGTTTGTAATGAGCTCGACATCCCAGTGAGAGTCTCAAGACACGCCAAAGGTTTAAAAATAATTCATACTTTATTACACTTTTAAATCTACACCATATGATTGTATTAACAAAATAAACTGAATAACTTTGAAATCTCAAAACTACGTCATATAGTTGAAGTATCGAAACAAACTGTATAGTTCAAATCATAATATGACTCAAAATTTTTTTGTCAAAAAATAGTTCAAACTTCAAACTTCAAACTTCAAACTTCAAAACATACACTAAGTACTAAGCACGGGTAGTTCAAATTTCCCATTCCACACATACCTGAAGGTATGAACACAATTTTGGACAGGTCGTCTCGCCTTCTCCGGCATCGGTTTCTGGATTTTGCATTTTTTTCAATATTTTTCTTTCGGTTTTGAGGCCTCTTTTTCATTGTTTTTCAATTTTAAAACGTCCTAAACTCTTTTTAACATTATTTGGTGATTAAAACACTTTGAAACAATCATTAATTCGTTAAAACCATAGACTAATTTTTGGGTTATCCTTCTTGGTTTTCCTTTGTTCTTCACCATTTCAGTTCATTTTTTCTTCCAAATTCATCGTCATGTCATCCTCTACTCATTCACATGATCAAGTGAAGGTCTAAAATAGCCCACTGTGATCTAACCACCGAAACCCACCTATGGATTTCAAGGTTTTAGCTTTGCTTTTGTTTTCCTTTCTCATTGTTTTCACTAAAACCACACAGATTCTATCAAATGCAGTGAAATAGAAACTAGGGGGTTGAGAGTCTGTTACCTGAAGATGCTTCCCAAGTTGGAATTTTTCTTTTAGGTTTCTTTCTTCCCAACTGTCTCTCTTCTTTTCTTTACTCTTCCTCTTCTTCAGTTTCTCTCCCCTTTTTGTATATGCGCAGTGTGTCACACTCATATATGTTATGTTTAGGTTCGGGGGTGTGTGTGTGTGTATTCACAGTACACCACCGACCTTCCTGTCTCTCTCTCTTGTTCCCCAAGTCATTCACTAAACCACCTCATACTTACATGTACATTACCACATAACTTAGAAAGTTTCTGTGGTGTAACCCATTCCTCTCTATTCTTTATGGCCCTCGTATCTATCTTAGTCATATTGTGTCATGTGGCTTGTCTTGTAGTGTTGTGTGTATGCACCCGAAAAAGTCACTGTCACAGAATTATATGAAAATTGACTCAATAGCATAACTTGACATGCTGATTTCAAATTTGATGTCCTTTTTGTCGAATGATGCTTGTAAAATTGTCCTGCAAACCGTATCCTACTTTAGCCTATATGAATTATGATACCGTGGTCCTTACTAATTTGAAAATCTTTTAAATAAAACTCGGGATATTACACACTCCCTCTTAAAAAGTTTGGTCCTCTAAACTTGAGGTTACTAGTTATTAAATGGAGCCTCACTAAACAAATTCTACCCGTTAAGCAACTTATCTTCTAAGACAACATGCAAATTTAGTTCAAAATTTAATGAGTCGTAAATACTAAAATACCCTGTTGTGTTAAGGGCAGGGCAGTTTCGTATCAATTGATATAGCTTGGGCTGCCTCAATTGCTCCTTTTTCTCAGAGTCTGATTTTTTTTCTCTTTTTTGGACAGTCTTTTATCATGTGTCCTGTTTTCTGCACCCAAAATGCTCGAGCATCCCAATAACAAGGCTTGCCCTTATGACAACCCCCACATTAGTGACATTTGTTTGCTTCACCTTGGCTTTGAGCCTTCATTTGAGATGTTCGTAACCCTACGTTTCCTAGCCGAACTCTTCCCAGTCTTATCATTAGGGTTATTTCCGGTATTAGACCTTTTTCTTTGATTTTGAGAGTCGAAACCTTCCTCATTGTTTCTTTCCACTATTAGAGCCCTGTTCACTATCTCATAATAAGATTCTAACTGAATCACTGTAATACAATTATGAATGTTCTTCTTAAGCCCGTTCAAATTTCTTATCCGTCATAGCTCTGTTGGCCATTATATGCAAAGAAAAACAGGCTAACTTAGTGAACTTGGCTTCATATTGGGCAACTATCATATTTTCTTGCTCCAGTTTAATAAATTCTACTTCTTTTGGTCCCAAAATTTTGGGGGAAAATACTTCTAATTGAACATCTCCTTAAAGAATTCCCAATTTAAAACGTTGAATTCTATTATCCCGACGTTGTCTTTACTAATTCCCACCAACAATCTACCTCTCCTTCTAACTTAAAAGTAGTAAGAGAGACCATCCTTTCCTCGGAGCATTCTAACTCACCAAATATTTTCTGCATACTCATTATCCAAGCCTCGACTTCATTTGGATTAGGTGGTCCAGAAAATGAAGGTGGCAAACTGCTCTACAATACTCTTTTGATTCACATTGTTCCTTCTACCTCCTGTATTGTTTTGTCGGGAGATGATAAAGGATACATAGACATCTAAAGGGATGTCTATTCTATTCCTCTTTTTTTTAGAGATGTTTTATCGCTGAAACTAATTTGCATATTGTTTGTAACTCTTTTCAAAAGGGTTTCCCGCAGCTCTCCCAATACCTCCAGTTACAGCTCCAATGTTTATAGACCTTGGCCTAGCACTCGACATAGATTTCCCCTATATCAACAAACAAGCACACATTTTAGAATTCCTCCTAGAAAATGGTTATTTATCCTAGTAACTAATGAAGAATAACTGAAAAAACAAGTGCATAATTAGGAAGGGTTACCCTAAAAGTCACCTTTGTAAGGCCTACAAAGTCATCTTTGTAATTTATACGATAGGCATGGTCATAAAAAGTATCAAGTGTCTGCTCATTCTACAATTTTCAAGAGAGTCAATATATCCATCAATTAAGAAGCACATATACGGACACTAGCGACATTTTTGAAAAAATAAGATATGGATACGTCAAGGACACATTGGATATATATTTTTTATATGATCATATAATAAAACCTAATATTATTTCAATCAAAATTGACATAAAAATACAAAAATCATAGCAATATTATTAATATGTCAAAATAACAAGTCATTAATAAAAATTTAAGAACAACTTCATTTAATCATTAATATCCATGATCTAAGTTCTAAAACAAATTTTTTAACTATTATATATATTGTATGTGTATACAAGACAAAAAAAAAAAAAAAAAATGGAGAGGAGGAGAAAAAGAGGGAAAAAACCCAAGAAAAATAAAAAAGAAATCCAAATGTGTCCGGGACGTGTCTGAAATTCAGAAAAATTTGACTCTCTTTTTTCATGTATCCGACACATGTTTGGGATGTGTCAGTGTCAGTGTCAGTGTCTGTGCCCGTGTCCAACATTGATATATGAGGCGAAATAGAGTGTGTGCGCTTCAAAGTCCACCAGTATTAATAGCAAAAATTTCTGCTAGTGAATATTTGGCCCATGTTTAATGGAACCTATTGTCTATTTAAAACATGCTCCATTCTTTTTCTTTATATGCTTTTGTTTGTGTACTGGATACAAATCTTTCCTATAAATTACTTCTACCCATAAACACATTGTCATGTTCAACTCATAGTTACCTCATGTTGAAGTGTCCATCCATCAAAGCCTATCTTACTGTATATGCTGTATTTGTTTCTTGAGCCATTTGATACCTATTCTTGTGTTGTTTTCATAACAGAGAAGCAAATTATTCACAGGGACGTGAAGTCATCCAATATTCTTCTGACAGAGAGCATGAGAGCCAAAGTGGCTGATTTTGGATTTGCGAGGCTTGGTTCAGTAGACGCTGAGAGAACGCACGTTTCAACCAAAGTGAAAGGAACAGTTGGTTATCTTGACCCCGAGTACATGAGGACCTATCAACTCACCCCCAAGAGCGATGTATATTCATTTGGGGTTTTACTAATAGAAATCCTAACAGGCCGCCGTCCTGTGGAGATGAAGAGACCTGCTGATGAGAGGGTGACACTTAGATGGGTAAGCTATTCTTTAACTTTATTGTTTGTGAACTTAAGAGCATCAATGGATGATTATCTCATTCAATTGACTGGGGCTTCCTAAAAGCAGACATCACTTAGCAACCTCTATCGTCGACATTCCCTCACATCCGAAGATTCCCACCCAAACTAATTCTGATCTATTTTTTCACTCGGACATTATTGTATATTGTGCAGGCCTTCAAGAAGTACAATGAAGGAAATGTTATGGGGTTGATGGATCCTTTAATGGAGGATGTGGTGAATGAGGAGATACTAGGTAAAATGTTTGGTTTGGCAATCCAGTGTGCAGCACCCACACGATTGGATCGTCCGGACATGAAATCAGTAGGGGAGCAGCTGTGGGGAATCAGGATGGATTACCTTAAGAGTGGAAAGAAAGGATAACAAAGTGCAATTTGAGAGTGGTTTTCCAAATTAAATAGGGTTTTATAACTTCCAGTTGTATATAGCTTACTCTGTTAAACAAAGGTCACTTGGTCTCTGCATCTTTTCCACTCTTCATTCTTCAGGAGATGCTTGGTTGCTGTTCATTTTCTAATTTGTTATTCTATTGTGCATTAACAGGAAAATAAAGTCAGCTTGAAGATTGCTTCAAATGGTTCTTTGATGATAAAGAAGCTAACATTTCTCAGAACCCTGGTTTTGCAATTAACATTTTTCACTTCTTGTAGAACAAAAATGAATATAAGTTCACTGTGAATGTACATAAAAGCTTTTGGTGGAAAATATTTTCTTGAAAGAAAATTGGGAGTTGCACCAATAATTGAGTTAATCTTATAATTACCTTTGGAGTATGGCAGTTATACTACAATTATGTTTGGTATATTGGAATGAAATGACATAAATAAAATAAACTAAGGAATAGACAGACATGAGAATAAAATAGCAATGGTCATTTCCTAGTCTATCCTATTCCTTTGTTTAGTAAAATCTATGTATGTGTGTATTTGTATGTATATATACACATGTTTGTGTATATGTTTATGTATTTATATATGTATGTGTATAAAATGCAACAATGTACAAATAAATAAATGTGTATTTATATATGTGTGTGTAAATAAATAGGGGATAGGGCTATTCCCCTCTCCCCTAAATCCCCAGAATGATATTCACATCTTGAGGGAGTGGGATTAGCTCCACCATAAATAAATGTATACACAAGTATACATATATATATATATATATATTTATCTTCATACATATATACATACATGCATACATAAATGTGTATCTATGTATGCTTACATGTATGTGTAGATATATATATATATATATATGTATGTATAGTTCAATGAGAATCGCTATAATTTTTGTATTTTTAATAAACTTGGGATAAGTCAGAATAAATTATTCCTTTATTTAATATTAAAATTAAACAAAGTCCAGTGCCTACCTGTTATTTGTCAGCCATTAAGCACCTCTCAGTTTGGAGTATATTTTGAATTTGTTACTTAAATTCATTTGTATAAAATAGAGGGTCGTTCCCTTTACCCAAAAACATTAAAAAAAAAAAGATCTTATATTTGATTTGACATAATAACTAATATTGTTAAAATAATATCAAAAATGTCTTGCTGAGTACACTAGCCTCCTGCCACTGCAATCAACCATACTATATGTCTGTGAAAGGCAGAATACTGTTTGTCATATGTGATACTGAAGCTCTCGAAAGTCAAAACAGCCATGGATGGAAATGTCTAGACCAGTTTTTAACATCCTAAATATAAGAACCATAAAGTGGGTACTGTTCAACAAACAATATCACAATCTTTTTATTCTTCAAGCTCACTATTTCATCATACCAGCAGAAAATCATTCATCATCAGTACCCCAACACTATAACTACTCACTGCTCTTAAAGAAACAATTTATCAACTAAAAACCCCTAACGGAGGGGTAAATCATTTATAATTTAGTCAAATCCAAAGGAAATTTTGTCCCATATAATGGTTCATATAAGACAATAACTCATTTCATCATGTTACAGACTTACCAAATGCATCCGGGTATTCGTATACCATGCTTGTCCTAAACATGATCCTTTTGGCTCTGGATTCTGTCGGGAGAGTGGAAAAGAATAATGATATCCATCGTAGCTCGATTCTATTAACCTCGTCAAGCTCGATATACATTTACAAACTTGATTTCAGGAGCAATTCCAAAGCTTGGCTGAGATTGCCTAGAAGATTTTCAGCAGACGAGGAAACGGGAATCTTAATCTTTTCCACCTGCTACTTACCAACAAAGGGTGCAAACCCAATACATGTTCTGGCATGAAATCATGCCTCGTCAATATACCCACCACCGGGGATCTCTGCAAATAAGAAACAATAACATTAAATTCAAAAGGTGATAAACCCCTGGGTATTTTAAAAGATAGGTAATTGAAATTACTATACTTTTGGGTAATAGAAGCTTAACCTTCTTGTATCGACTCTTTGTAGTTTTTTTTTTTTTTTTTTGGGGGGGGGGGGGGGGGGGGGGGGTGTGTGTGTGTGTTAAATAGCTTATGGTTTTGGGACGTGCAGGAAAAAACAGATAGCAGATCTCGGCCAAAGAGACTACAGAGGCAGAAACTATCACCTTTTCACAGCCCTTATATTTTTAACCAGTTCAATGCAAAATGGTAAAACCTACAGGCCACAGGTGCCTCAGATTGCCTATTTCTCCAGATAGAAATTTTAAGTTATAGGCAAACAAATAGGACAAAGTTTCTTGCTGGAGTTGATAGACCAACAATTCTTACCCTATCTGTGGCCCAGCCACTGTTTGGGAGGGGGGGGGGGGGGGTTAGGGGCTGAGAAAGTGATGCTTACATTAGAAATCTTGGATATCACCAGCAGGTGTCTTAAACCAACATCTCGGAACAGTGTGAGGGCCTTTGCTAGTGACATTGTCTCCACAACAGTATAGGGTGAAGTGTTAGTAAATGGATGTAAATCTATGAACATCTCCATCTCTTCATTAGTCAATTCTATTTCTTCCATATTGTCACCATTGCCCAAACCCTTCTTTGCAAAATCCTCTGCTGAGAACTGGTTAAATGCATCAACACCTGCCCGAACTGGAGTAACTAAGAAAGCTTTCTTCTTTAGCAATGTGATAAGATGTGCACGGAGTATCAAACCAAACAAAACCGGGGTTTCGGAATGTGGAGGCTCATCTATCACAGGAAACCCATTATGCCTTGTAGTTTCAAGAACATGCACTATATTACTGACCTTCACAATGCCATGAAGTATCTGAAGTGGGCCCGTGACTACATCACCAACTGTCAGCTGCCTCATGTATGGCTCAGCATGAGCTTCCAGATAAGGAAAACCCTTCAATTTCATTATAAGGTCATAAATATTTCCATTAAACGCATCAGCTACTGTCTTAGAAACAAGAAGAACCAGCATAATTAGGGGAAGCAATAATAGATTATTAGTCAATTCTAGGATAATAACACACAAGGAAACTGTCATCCTCATAGATCCTCCAAGAAGTGAAGCAGAACCCAGGACAGCATAGAGGCCATGGTTAAGATTTGAGTGAGAACCAATTAGCATTCCAACAAAACGTCCATAAGATGCACCCGTCACAATAACAGGCACAAAGAGACCTGCAGGAGCCACAATCCCATAACTCAATATACTAAGGAAAAAGCAGGCGAAAAAGAATATGAGCATTGAGGAGATTTGGAATTCCGAGTCAGTGTTCTTGCTGAATAGATTTTTTATTGCATCATCATTTGTGTTGAAAATGAGGCTGGCAAGATCGTTGTAATGACCAGGAGGACATTGGAACTTCTTGTAGTTACCAGATCGACCAATTGTCGGACAAGGTTCCGATGCATCAGTTGGACAAGATTGGCAAGATGCCAGCCACGGTAATCCAAATAGAAGACAGGATGTGAAAATGGAGATAAAGCAAGCAAGAAGAATTTTGTAAGCAGTGCCTTTCCTGGAAAAAGTTAAGACAAAAAGAATGAGCTGACCATTATACTTCCTACATTGTTTTTTAAAACAAAGATTATGAAGTACCACAAATCTAAAGGAAGGGCTTACTTATAAATTAGATTATAAATACGAAGAACCCTCTCTAACAGAAAATTGTATGCACTCCCTAATATGCCTCCTATAACTCCGAGAAGAAGAACAGAAGGCACATCCCCAAGGTGATATGTAACATTTGTTGAGGTGACATCAAACATTATCAGACCCCCAGTACCAAATAGCCCACATTTTCCACTCAAACAGACTTCAATCAAAGCCCGAAGAACGAATGCAACAACAGCTGCTGTGAAGAAAGCCCTCCATAAAAGGGCACCTCTCCACCTGCAAAAAAAAGTCTCAATACATAAGTTTTAAATGATGATAGATCACTAGGATAGTATCTGGCGCCTTTTTTTCAAAAATCAGAAGACACACCAATATGTTTGTGTCGGTAACATATTGCCTTTGCCAATATATTTGTTACATAGATGTAAAAAGACCATGACTAGTGTTAAGCGGCATCCATATTGTTCGTTGCCAGATCATCAACAATATGTTAGATAAGAACAGAAAATCTAACAAGTCAAAATTAAAATCTATGGGAAGTACCTTACTACGACTGCAATCCACAAGTTTATGACATCCAAAAAACATGGTGGAATAATGAGACACTAATGCAGTGTCAAACTCAGATATGTACAAATTTCTATTTTCTACTGCATCTGAAAATTTTATTTCACCAATTGAGTAGTCAAAACTAGCAAACAAACGCATTTCCCAACTGTATCTAGATACTTGAAAATTTATAAAAGACAACATATATGATAAGTAACATATTTAGCTTGAACAAAGTCTATATCTCTTCTATACACATCAAGTGGTACAACACCTTGAGTACAAAGTGTTTCTTATTGCTTTTTCTTTATTTATTTCCTTTTATTCTCTCTCTTCAGATAAACTTATTCACTGTTATATAATCATGTTCAATTCAGCAAAGCTTTTGATCAACTTAACAAAGTGTCCGTTATTTTACCTAGACTTTTGCCACCTTAAAATGCAAAATTTTGAGTTTTGTTTGAATGTCCCTTAAGTTAAATAACCCCATTTCAATTGATGCAGAATGAAAATGTGAAACAAACTGAACACGCAGAATCCCTTGAAAGTCAAGTAACACAGGGATTACTCACCCAACAAGAAAAGAATTCTCTAAATTTGAAAGTGATACATTATTGATAAAAGTTGGATAATAAGAGTCTACATATTTATAAAGCTGGACTACAATTTTGAATAAGAAACTACTACTCCCATACTAATCCTAATAAGACTAGGAAAATAGATATTTTATCTAAAATAAACAATTTGAGATAAGCTCAAATTTGGAACACGTGGAATTCCTCGAAAGTCGAGTAACAGGGGGATTACTCATCCAACAAGAAAATAATTTCTCTAAATTTGAAACTGATATATTATTGATAAAAGTTGGATAATAAGAGTCTACATATTTATAAAGCAAGACTACTACTTTGAATAAGAAACTACTACTCCCATACTAATGCTAATAAGACTAGGAATATATATATATATATATATATATATATTTTATTTATAATAAACAATTTGAGATAAGCTCAAATTTGGAAACTAAAGAATCCTACAATATCCTTGAAACAATATACATGTTTTCTTTATTTCAGGTTTGGTTACAAGTGTGATAAATTTCATTCAAATAAAGCTTGCTATGGGAGACTGGAGGTTGTTTTAGGTGTGGTAAAAGTAATCATAAAGTCAAGGATTGTCTAGTTCAAAAAGAAGATACTCGAATAGTCAAAAAGGACAACAAAATGAAAATTCAAAATGTTTAAGGTATGGGGTCAAAACATATTTTATTCTTATCATATTTTGGTGATTGGATAGTCATTTGGATGTTTAGTTGGTATATTGTCATATGCGCTTCTTTTCATACACTATAAGAATAAGGCAGCGGAAGCATGGTGAATATGTTCGCATATAAGAGTTGCGTAATGACTTCATACATTATTATTTTGAGGATAAGATTGCTGGTTTATTTGATCAAATGAATCGGTTATTTTCGAAAGAAAAGAAATAGCTCTAGCATCTGAATTAGTAGTCTCATTTATATATTTGTTAATGATCCGTTCAAGTGTTAACATGATCCTATATTAACCCTAACAGGTTTTCATACTTATTCTTTGGTGTTTTAATGAGGTAAACCATTGAACCGTGATTCGATTTTTATGGTTTTATTAGTTATTAGATCTTACATTGATACCTAAGTAAATCTTATGTGTGGTATTAAGGAGATTAATTTGAGACATTCATGATACAAAATTAATGGATATATCAGAGTAGCATAGTAGAAATGTGGTGACACATTTTGTGTTTTAATATTGTGTGGTCAAATATGTTAAGTAATAAGTATGAATTGATCTGATTGGTGACATACGCCTATCAAGTTTGGAGGACCAAACTTTTTTTTGGGGGGGGGGGGGAGAGAAGGTAATACCTCATATTTTTCTTAAGCCTAAATATTTTATGTATTCGGATGAAATTAATTTTGTGAATTTATTAAAAACTCAACTAGAAGCTTATAGTGTTACAGTTTAATATAAAAATACAAATAAGGTTATTCTTGAATTAAATTGTGATATTCGGGGTTAACTTGTAATATTAGTATATTAGAGGGAGACTTCTTTCAAAATACACATATAAATATATTCACAAAACCTATGAAGGAAAGGAGTCCCAATATGTATAGGAGTTGGATAAAACTTAACTACAAGAGAGAGAGAGAGAAAAACACACACATAGAAGCCATAAAAACAAGAGGCGTGGAAGTAAGGATGGCAATTTAACTCGCTCCGTTGGGAACCCGTCAACCTCGTCCCTAATGAGACGTGTTTGGGGGAAACTATTTTCACCCCGTTAGGATTTGAGGTGGGTTTGGAGAGAAGGTACCTCACCCCGTTTATATAAAATATAACAATAAAAGAGTTTTGTGCTACATAATCAATGTTTATAATGCTCTTTTTTAGTCACCTATTAAAAGTTTGTACAAATTTGATAGAGTTATATATTTGAAAAAGAAAATAATGTTATTTTAATTCTCTATTAATATGTATATTTCTTATTTTAACACATGTATCGTTTTGTTTTAAATGTGTTAATTACAATTAATTTAATAAAATAAATAAATATAAGTTTAAAAATAAATAGGGACCCTGATGGGGATCCAACCCTGCCTATCAAGGGATTTAAACGGGTTTGGGGGGGGGGGGAACCTTTTTTTGCAGGGCAGGGTTGGGGAAGGGGTCCCCCGCCCCATTGCCATTCCTACGTGGAAGAGAAAGCAAGGAGAGAGACAACTAGGGTTTGATACTGGGAAACTAGAAGACTTGATTATTGAGCAATCAACCATTGATGTATGTTTTAGAACTAAATGATTAATTCAAATTTATCATTACGATGATTATATAAAAAGATTTAGTGATAGAAAATCTAATGTAAAAGATTAACTTTTTTAAAATTTAAGGGACTTAAAATACTGTAAATATCATATGTTTAATAGGAAATAAGGAGAGAGGGGGGCAAAGATGGTGCTTTGGTAGATGTCTATGGAGGACGTCCATTGTCACAAATTGATATAGGTTTGAACCAAAGAAAGAACTGAAGTAGGAGGATCCTTAGGCTGCCTCATTTTCGGTAAGAAAATAATTGTGATGGTTGGGGTTAGAGAATTGTTTTGCAACTGTAGAAGAAAATATATATATATATATATATAAATTCTTGTGGTCCCTTGATCTTTGCGTACATCAAATTTTAAAAAAAGAGCTTTTGAATTAATGGGGTGCGGTGCATAACTATACGATATGATGGGAGAGGGAATAGAAGAAAGAAAAAAAATTAAAAATTAATTAAGAATCTAATACGCAGTGGGACGTGTCAGAATAAAGTTGTGGCATTGGGAAGTGTCCATGGCAAGTTGTGATGTAGAAATATAAATGGTCAGAATGATATATGTATAAATGATGGATGGTATTTTGTCTTTTAGTGTGAGTGTTATGAGATTTGTTAAAGGAAAGAAGGTGAAAATTTAGAGGGTCGACCGAATGGTGTTAATGGATATTTGTGTATTGTGTTTTGTCTTCAGTGTATGGAGTGGATTGATGTGATGGGATTTGTTAAAGTGTATGTGTGAGTACCCAAACAATTATGATAATAATTTCATTCATCTCTAGTATTAATTTGGAGTTCAACTAAAGAAATTTTATTAAAAAATAAATAAAATAACTAATTTTGAAGTTACTTATGCTAACTAAGAAAATAAGATTTAATGGTTAAAATTTTAAGAATAATCTAGGATATTCGTTTAGGATTATATTGATTAGAGCTATTGTGCTATGATAGGTTTGGAGTGATTATTGGAGATCACCTTGGGATGCATTTTATTGTTTTGAGCACTACTTTTCAAGTAAGGGAACAATACATATACCCAAATTTTAAAATAAATGTTCTATCACATCTGCTTTTATAAAAATTGTTCTTATGCATACAATGATTCCAAAAGGTGTTAGTTCCAATATATTTTACAATTGTCTATTTATTCCTTTGAAATTCTCTGGGTCAAGCAAAATTGCTTATTTGTGCAATGTGTTCCCCGTTCACTGATAAAAGTGTTTATGAAAAATTATTTTGTTTGCTTAAACAAATTGCTTCATTCATATGATCGTTATCAAATATTTGAATTGTGTTAGTGTGGATATGAGCTCTAGTTGAAGTGTGTTTTGTGTCAGCAGTAGTTCAACATTGTTGGCACCGTGTTTGGTTTACTATTGTTGGCAGTCTGTAAGTATTTGTGCTGGCAGAATACTTTCGGAGTCTGGCCCACGTCAGCAGGGGCATAATGTTGTTGACTTTCAATACTAGTTACGTTTGCAAGTCTCACTATGATGAGCATCATATGTGATTAAGTGCAAGTCCCACTATGATGGGCACCATATGTGATTAAGTGAAAGTCCCACTATGATGGGCACCATATGTGATTGTTGTGCCAGCTAGGATAAATGCTTATACGAATTTGAAAATCAATATTTGTCACCACACTACTTTGTTTAATAATGATTCTTGCTTTGAAGAAAATATTTTATTCTCTTTTGTTAGGACTACTAAACTGCTTTGCATAGTATGATCTTATTTTGCAAAATATTTGTGTTATTCGCTTGATCTATTCCGGTGTGTAATATGTTTTGTTACCTTATTGATTGCTTTGAACTTATCCCAATATTTTTTCCCACAGATGACTAGAGATGAACTAGAATAGCATCGAGTGCGAGTGCAAGTGCAATAAAAAGTGCTTGGCAACTATTTAATTATTTTTGCTTACCTTAGGACTTATCATAATTTATTTATGTTATTTGGTGACTTGTAGTAATTTTAGTTCTGAAGGTTATGAGTTTAATGCTTTTGAGACAAATTATTTAATTGTCTATGGATGGTGATTGATTGGTTATTATTGTTGTTACATAATTTTAGGGAATTCTTTAGATACTTATAATATGCATGGATTTAGACAGAACAATTATTATTTATTTGTGAATAGTGAATAATGAATTGATATTTCTTTGCAGTTTTAGAAATAATCTAAATTACTTATTAGTATGCAAAGGAATTTGAGATGATTTCTGTTACAAGTTTATGGATTTGAATGATATAGCATGTGTATGACTTGGGTCGAATTGGAATTTGATAGTTGCTCTATAAATTTAGCTTTCGGATTTGGGGTGTGACTTGTGATGGAGACAAAGCACTAGGTTCAAATGGCTTCACAATGGCCTTCTTCAAGCATTGTTGGAGTGTGCTTCGAGACAATGTCATGGTGCCATTTGCACACTTCCATGGATTCCTTCGAAAGAAGACTAAATGCATCATTCATAGCCCTGATTCTAAATGGATAGGTTGGATCAAGTCTTGCATATCCATTGTCTCCTTCTCTGTGCAAGTCAACTGGTCACATGCATGCTTTTTTCATTCCCCGCATGGCCTTAGATAGGGAGACCCCCTCTCTCCATTCCTTTTTGTGATCTTCATAAAGGATCTTAATAGAATGCTAGATAAGGCACTGTAAGTCACTTTAATATTGTAAGGGCTTTATGGGGATAATGGCAATAGCAATAGCAATAGCTTAGAGATCTCCTATTTAATATTTGTTGATGATACCATAATTTTCTGTAGGGCGGACGAGTATCATCTTTGCTACCTCTGATGCATTTTGGTATGTTTTTAGGCAGTCTCTGAGCTATGGTGAATTTTTGCAAGAGCGATGAGATCCTTGTGGGTGAAGTGAGGAACTTTGAGGATCCAGCTGCTTAGTTTGGGGTGCACTGTAAGTCACTTTCCCTCTACTTATTCGGGTTTACCCCGTGGTGCTTCAGTGAGATCAGCGGCTCTTTGGGACCCAATTGTAGAAAGATTCCAACAACGTTTGGTAGGGTAGAAATGGTAATCTCTCTCCAAAGGAGGGTGAATCATCCTAGTCAAAAGTAGTTTGGCCAATCTCCCCAACTACTACATGTCATTATTTCCTGTCCCTGCATCGGTTGAAAAGAAGTTGGAGAAGCTCCAACACAATTTTTTGTGCAATGGAACAAAAAGGGATAAGGATGTGGAGATATGCGAAAGAGGACAATTCTCTTTGGAGGGAAGTCATCAATGCGAAGTATGGTGAAGAGGTTGGGGTTGGTTCTCTAGAGAAGTCATGGAAGCCTATGGGTGTGGAGTTTGGAAGTCGATTAGGAAGGGTAAAAATGATTTCAAGAAATTCTTACGTTTTGAGTTGGGAAATGGGACAAGGGTGAGCTTTTGGCATGATGCTTGGTGTTGTGATGAACCTTTGAAGGTGAAATTCCCTTCCCTTTATGACATAGTCACATAGCCCCAGCTAAGGAGGGGCCTTGTTGTTGATTGTATCTCTAGAGAAGGTGGCAACCTTGTGAGGAGCCCTTGCTTCTAATGTAATTTCCATAATTGGAAAGTTGGGGAGGCAATCGAGTCTATGGAATTGCCAAGTAACCATCTCCTAAAGCAGGGATAAGCTGATTTGGACAGCAAACAACTCTAAAAATTCACCGTCCAATCTTTTTGTAAGGAGCTAGAGGGGAAGGAGGAACAGTTTCCTTGGAGACTAATTTGGATGCCTAGAGCCCCTAACAAAAGGCATTAATTTTTGTAATCCTCTTCCCCTTTTTGTATACGGTTTCGCCCCCCTTGGGCACCTTTAATGTAATTACCTTTTAATGATAAAAAAAAAAAAGATTCAGAGGGTATAAAGAACAAAAGAAGAGGGAGGGGGGATATATGACATACAGGAGGAAAGTAATTATTAAATTTTGGAAGTAGCCAGTAGAAACATGTATAGTTATTTCCCTGTATCTAGCTTTTGGGGAGTTGCCTGGTCCAACACCAAATGCCCAAGTCCACATCATAAAGCCTCGGCTATATATAAGGGAAAAAATATGAATAACTCCACAAGACCTATTCTGGTCTACTATAAATGCAATTCAGGCTTTCACATCTAGTTTCAAGAACATTTTCTCAATCAAGAATACAATTATCTAAAAGAGAAAATTTGAGTACACAAACTTTCTAACACATTTGATTAACATACATAAACAACCACAGCAGACAAACATCGTATGAATGGAAAAGGAAAAAATCGTATGAATGAAAAATAAAAATCTATTTCCCCAGCATAACAAATCATAAGGCAGAAAATTTTAAAACAATGACAAATCGTAAAATAAAGACAATAATACAGATGATGTATGGATTAACAATACCAAGATGCCATTTCTTCAAGAGCAAACAATACACCACCAACTGGGGCACGAAAAGCAGCAGCAATTCCAGCAGCTGATCCACACGTCACAAGATCTCGTCGATCTCGATCATTCTTGAAAAACTTCAACCATCTCCATGTCAACCTATATTTCTTTGACCCACCCTGACCCATTATTGCTGCAACGCATGCACCGGTATGCACCAGGGGCCCTGCCTTTCCAACAAGAAGGGATGATGACACGGCAGAAATACTACCGGCTATCTGTTTATTAAGTCAACATCAACATGAGGCCTTCTACTCAAGATATCAAAAATGTTTCTATAGTACAAAGCTGTACAAGGGATGAAGGCGATACAAAGATGTGCAGGGAATCTAAAGCAGTCAATTGGTAGAGCTTAAATAGAATTGATCCAGTGATGTCTACAGGAAAATCTAATTCCTGTACACAACTTTTCCATGCCTCTGATTGGAAATAAATTGTGGAGTGAAGCAAATAAGGGGAATTTTTTTGAAAGAAAGGCTACATAAATTCAAATAGAAGAACAAATATGCCCAATTGTCTGCATATGATGAAGAGATGTGAGATGTCATGGAGACAAACATATAAGGTAGATAATATAGCTGTGCCCAAAAGTACTGTTTGTCCCTTAGACTTGGGTAGGAATACCCCACACCCACAGCCTGCCTGCCGATTACAAGTTGATGTAAGAAAGTTGAAACGTAAAACACCCCAGCTGGTATAAGAATGAAGGAAGGATAAACTTTGTCCTTCCCAGGATTACTGCTCTACCTCCAATTATGTCATCAACACATAATAGACAACAAATGTGAAAGAGAATTAGATTACTCCCCACCTACCCATCCAAACACAACCCCCCCCCCCCCCCCCCCCCGCGGTGGCAAAGCCTTTCTATAACTGTCCTAGAGAACATTCAACATTAGGTTTCCACTCACCAAGAAAAGTCCACCTCCCTCTCAACACATGAATAGTCTCTAAACCATTCTCTCCTCAACAACTCCCTCTGCCAATCAGCCTCCAACACTGCCTCTGAGGTCGCCATCATCAGGCATTGGTACCAGTGTTTTCCCCATTAAAAGCCTACAGTCCTAGACTACAAGTCAGTCCTTTCTTGACTACACACATATATAGATGCAGTGATTCACTAGACTTGGTGATTATTCAAATTTTGTGTCACGTCTTCTCCTCAACCACTCCCTCTGCCAATCAGCCTCCAACACTGCCTCCGAGGTAGCCATCATGGGCAGAATTGTCTGCCCCATCAAAAGCCTAGACTACCAGTCAGTCCTTTCTTGACTACACACATATAAATGACTCAGTGATTGACTAGACTTGGTGAATGTTTAAATTTTGTCACGTGATTCAGAAGTTTTGAATTGCGGAATTATAGAGGATGTTTTCCTCAAGCAAGATTGGGGGAGTCATTGCACCAAATATGTGGGTACATTTTCATGAAATGGGCATTGGCTACTTCTGATCACAACCTATGGGTAGAAATGAATAAAAAAGAATATTTGTAGGCAAATAAAGAACTTGAGATTGGGTATTCAGAGATACTCTGCAACCACCGTCTGTGCTACAAGTGTAGCAACTGAAATGTTCCCCTGCAGTTGTTTGGTTCTAAAGGTGTGTGCCCTCTTTAGTTGCGACACTTGGGTTGTTGCTGAGCATGCATATGGATTGTGCATTGTACCGCTCACTCAGTACCAATGCATTCACTTTTAAACACAAATTCACCACCCATTAAGCATTTGTCAACATGATATAACAATTTGATTGATTTATCTATTTATATATTGATAAGCAACATGATCAATTTTTTCTCAGTTGAATAATATAAGTAGTCACGATTACGAGGGGGGGAAAAAAGGACGTGCTATTCAGTCCAGCCACCTAAAACTCAGAATTACCTTAACAACCAGAGTTCGTAGAGAAAATATGCCGGGCGCATCCACACCATTCAAGTAAGCCTTCACTTCTGGTATACCCGAACCAGCAGCCTCCGGAGATATAAAAGCTGTGATTAGGCTCGCAAATAAGGTAAGAACGAAATTTGAAACCGAAAAAACAAGAAATGCAACCCAATACCTGTAAAAAAAAATCACAATTTAATCTATATATATATGTGTGTGTGTGTGTGTGTGTGTGTGTGTATATGTATATATTAAAAAATCCCACACCAAATTTAAAGAAATTCACGGTCTATACGCCTAAAAATAGGAATTTTACTAACTTGTTGGCCAACATCATGTTCGAGGTCTTCACGAACTTCAGGCCGGCGATGTTCTCGACGGCGAGGTTGTTGAAGAACCCGATGAGACCCACAATGAGTCCGATAAGGAAACAAAGCGTCCATTTCATGAAAATATACTGACATATCTGGATCTTGCTGTGACTTCTCCAATCTTGCTTGAAGAAATCGTTCTCTATAATTCTGCAAATAAAAAAAAAAAAACGTGTCACACAAAACTCGGACAGTCACTAAATCAAGTAAATCACTGAGTCGTATAGTCAAGGAGAGACTGACTCGTAATCGAGGCTTTCGATGGGGCAGACATTGGCGCCGACGATGGCGACCTGTGAGGTGGTGTTGGAAGGTGATCGGCGGAGGAAGTGGTTCAGGAGCGGATGGGTTAGAGACTCTTCGTCACCATTGGATAGGGAATTGGACATGGCTTCGTTAGAGAGAGAAAGGAGGCTCAGTCGGAGTGCTTTTGGGGCTCGAAAGACTTGACAGCCGGCTATAGAGACGGCAGGGAAGACACAGGCCACAAGATCAAGAGTTCATTATCCTTTTTTTTTTTATTCATTTATAAAAAGTTGTAACTTTTTAAGATTGAGATGTTGGCGGTGAAGTGTTTAACTTTTCATTCGATTATTGTAAATTCGATTTTACTTCTCATTATTGTATTAAAAATATTAATAAAATTTTATTTTTTCAACAGTCACTACTACGTTTGACCACTCATATTTTATCATAAAATACAAAAATAAAAAATAAAATATTTATAAAACAATATGTTTGTCATGGAATTTTTGAAAAAGTAATTAAAGATTGTCCTTTTAGAAACAACTAGAAAAGTTCTTTTTTTTTTAGTTTTAAATTTTAAATTTATGAAAAAAAATTAACTAAACAGTCATGTCAACATATAAATTTTTTTGATAAAATATTAAAATAAAAATAATATTACTCGTCAATAAATTTAATGCTAGTCATATGTTATGAAGTAATGATTCCATGTACACCTGATTAAGTCATTCCATTCATAAAGAATCCCACAAAAAAATTGCCATTCACAAAATAAACCATTGATATAAAACCTACCAATTAGTAGTTTGAACATTCAAGTGCACTAAATAAACCATTGACATAAAACCTACTAAGTAAGTCAATATATCCAATCCCATTAACCATTAACATAATCATTCACAAATAAGTATATCCATTCACTATAGAATGCACATATGCATAAAAGAATTTCCATCAGTTTTCCTTCCAATTTCCAAAAGCATTTCAAAAAATTTGCCAGTTATCTGTCATCAAAAAATCCTTCAGTCACAAAAAATTTGCCATCCTCCTTTGTTTGGATCTACCCTGCAACAAGTTACAAATTTTAGAGTAATACTATCCTTACTTTAATATTTTACTAAAAAAAATTTACTTACTGACGTGGTTGCTTTTGATGCTAGTGAATTCAGTCTCTTGGTACTAGTGAATTCAGTCTCTTAGTGCGAGTCATATCAGGTGAGTCCAAGAGACTTAATTGAGTAGTATCCGCATATACCAACAGATTTAATTGACTAGCACCCGAACAACTACATCAGCTAGTAAAAAAATTTGGTAAAATTTTATGGTAACGATAGCGTTACTCCAAATTTAATTAACAAATAGAAAAGTAAGATTAACTGCAAAATTTAAGAACTTGAAATGTGATGCTCCATTTGGATAGCCATGCTTTATTGTGGACAACATGCAACACACTATTTCAGTCACATGCAATAGCCATAGTTAACTCCATAAAATCAACTTTGATCTATAGCTCATCAATTTTATTAAGTCAATGGACTAACTTAAAGATCAATCTGCTTGATTATAATTTTTAAAGTCTAGTCAAATTAAATTGTGTGAGTACTAAATGCCATCGCAATATCATGGTTGGTTCCACAAGTTAAAAGACATGTTTTGGAGAAGTCCCTTGGCAGTTATGATCCAAAAGGAAAAACAAGCATGATCAAAACAGAGTAAGCATGATCTCTTAGTGCATGAGTATTAAAAACTATTCAGAGTTGGGAGAGGAAGCAGCTGCATGAGTTGACAAAATTCAAACCATAAAGTGATGGAGTTCATGTGTCTTACAGTTCATTTGGAAGTTTTGGAAAGAAAAGAATATTTAAAATAGAAGAGAAAATAAAAAAAAAAGAAAATGTTCATTTTTATCTTGTTTGATAGTTGAGAAGAGAAAAGAAAAGAAAGTCATTATTTCTTGTTTGAATAATTAGTCAAAAAGAAAAGAAAAGAAAGTCCAAATTTAATTTTTGCGTTGGATTCCCCTTTGTAAATATGGGTTCACCCCGTTAGGCGATTTGTTAATATAAATTATATAATACACATTTACTTATCAAAAAAAGATGAAATCATATTATGATTTTTTTATATGGCCCATTTAGGATTGAGGACTATATGAGTTGCCCAAATGAGCAACTTTCTAATAAGGAACTTACTATACAAATAAATGACACAGCATGTGAAGAGAAATCCATGGGACGGTTCACTCACAGTAGTTTCAGGAATTTGTAATAAACACTAGAAGTCCCCAACAAGCATATGTGTCCAAATAGGCTCAAGAAATACCCACAAGACCTAAACTCATGACAACGATATTACATTAAACCAAAGCCACTTGACAATGTCAAAATAAATAATCTAACCTATTCTTTGCGCGCGAGTGACTGATCAAGAGCCAATAAAGGGTTTAACTTTAGGAAAAGAATTTATATTCAGAATGTATTCAAGCACTTATTTAAGTTTGCCATACTTCTGTTCGTTTGTCCTTATTTGAAAAGCAATGCAGCTGATTCCTGGGTCATTTTTTGCTTGCTATTTAACCTCCACAACATAGGGGTTTGAATGAACAAAGCAAAGTCGAATAATAGGCTACACTGGGTCTGCAATTATCTCTAACAACAAGCCAATCCCATCTCAAGTAGCTTTGAACTATATATACATATATAAAAATATATAACAAGAACATGAAAAACAAAAACAACGCCCTAAAGCTAATGAAGGAGGAGCAATCTGAAGATGGAAACAATTCTAGAGCCATATATGTTTGTGTGTGTGTGTAAATATAGAGAACCATACGTGAAGCCGTGAGCAAGAGATACAGATGGTGAGTTGGAAATGGAGGTGTGGTGGTAAATCTCTCCTTTGGCGCGTGAGCTCAATAGAAATTCGACCTTAAAGTTCCAACCTATGAAAATCGGTGGCGAGAGAATAACCGAAACTCAATGACGGCCAGAGAACAACCAAGACTCACGGGCGACAAGAGAGGATAGAGTCACTAGTGGCCAAGAGAATTCGGAGAGGGAAGAGAGAGCGAAGGGGGGGGCGGGCTGGGCTTGGCGTGCCGTTAATAATTCGTGTAAGCATATCGAACAAGTCATCGACGTCTCTGCAGTCGAAAGTCCCCATGAATGTTCGTTCAAACTTTAGATCATAAGCCCATACTTCCCGGTGGTCAAACCAATACAATGTACTGTCATACAGGACCGGCTTCGTCAAGTAAGATGACATGCTCAATTTCAAATGTCGGTGCTCTTGTACCTTACACGAATCATCTTCTGCACTGCACACACACGATATTTCCTAATGTTGAAACAACCATAATCTTCTTTGATTGTTCATCAAGTACAGCAGCAAAAAGTAATCTGGAATCCAGCTCACTAATCTGGGTTGGTGGCTTCATTAAAGTTTTCCACTCATTTGTTGAGGGATTAAAAACATCACCCCACAAATCCGTTTCTCCCCGCTTACAGACCCCAAATACATAACTCTTATTGTCTAACACAACTGGCAGTGCATACATTCTCGCATTTAACATGGGTCTGACTGGCCTACATCTACCATCCCGATAACTCCAGACGTCACGCTCTGGATCAAAACCATGTCTGGTGTCAGCTCCCATAAAATGGATAGTATTGTCTATAGAAACACAGCAACCTGCAGGTGAATGATTTATACCGCCAATGGGATGTATTTTAGGAATGGATTCTTCGAAATCGTAATCCGTTTTCCTCTTCGTCTTCCTATAGCGCCTAGGGCTCAAGTCCACTAAATACAATCGATTTTTTCCGTCCTGCTGTATTTCCCCTTCGTTCGAATTCCAACCGTATGCATGAATGCATACAGATTCAGGAATAAAATCTTGCTGGAGGGTCATCCTCGGTCATGCATTTTAAGGTTTCACAAAACAGTTTGGCCTTCTGCCCAATTCTGTGTTTTGACTCCCAACCCTGCCAACCCCGAGCATAAATATACGACGTCGTCCTTTTTTCTGATTATTTTTTTCTTAGGTAAAAAGAGAAGGAAACAAACAAAAAATAAAATAAAATTTTCGAAAAATAAAATATTTTAGAGCAAATTCTCTAGAAACTTATTTTTATTTTTTTAAGTTAAAGTAAAAAAATTATGACTAAACGAAAAGTAATTTATTCTCAAATTTTTCTTTGAGCTTTAAGTTTTTTTTCCTTTCATTTTTTTTATTTGAAAAGCATTAAAATATAAAGAAAATATTTTTATCTGTCCATATACTCTTATCTATATATTTTTAGCGTCTGTTTATATTTTCAAAACAAGATTTTTAATTTCAAAACAGACTATACGTGTTTAACAAGTTATTAATTTTAATTTTTTTAATTTTTTATAATTTAAATTATTATTTTCACATACATTTTTATAGTTTTTAAAAAAAAAAATTACAAAATTTTAAAAAAAATTTCAATAAATTATATTTGAATCACTATCTAAGCACATTTATCACAAATTATATATTTTTTTATAAAAATATAGCTTGATATTCTTAATTTTTGTACTATACTTTCTATTGTGGTTGAAACACAAAAAATGAGTCAGTGATGGATACATTAATTGTAATTAGGGCGAAAGTGTATACATCAATTTTTCAGAATATTTTTAAATTTTTTTAAAAAAAATTAACAAAATTACACTACAAAAATCAAAAATTTCAAATTCGGGGACCATACAAACATGTACCCATTCCTTTGGGTAACAGCGGTGTAGCATAGCATTCACCACTATCAGCAAGCTTTCCTATCAAGATGACAAATCTGTTTAAAAAATTAATAATTTGTTCCTTTTAAGAATTCATGTTCACCATGTGGGTGTTAGTAGGATGAATAAATAAGAATTTGTCAAGATGTACGATCCTAAAGTCGTACGGAAGTCCAAAAAAAACACTAGTATCTTTAGGACTTGACAAACAACTTTGTGTTGTAGATGTACAATCCAAAAGTTGTACGAAACTCTTAGTAAACATTAGTACTTTTAGAGTTTGATAAATAACTTTGTGTGTTTTTACTTTATTTTATAATAACAACTAGCCTTATATATAGAGGATATAGCTACATATATGTTAGGAAAAATGGATTTTTAAACATAATAATTAATTATTTTTTAGCTAAAATTTAAGTCAGTTCATATGAAAATATGTTTTTTTTTCATGAGAAGATTAAGATTATGTATTGGGTTACTCAAAATCATTAAGGAGTGAATAAAAAATTACCTCCAAACATCACCACTTAAAAATGGTAACAAAAAGTTGAAACTTGTAAAAAGTTTGTGTCCCACATAGGATGGGTACAAGATTTTTAAAAAGTATATATACAAATTACCTTGAAGGAAGGTTAGGTTTGGGTCTTGGCCCACTGTGTATATATATTTTTGAAAACAATTAGTTAAATATTTGTTCAAAATGCCTTTTGGTTTGAGTTTTGACTGAATAAGCATAATCTTCATTAGGCAAGATTGTGTATGTTCGTTATGAACAGACGCAACCGAAGCTTCATACCTGTACCAAACAGGCATAAAGGAGTCTATATAAATATCACTGCACTTACCATTCATTTATCGAAGTTTTTATACATTCTATGCGTCAATAATTCATAGAGTTTGAGAGAGTTCAAATCACTGTTTTGGTTCGACAGGGATGCAATTGAAGTGCTCAACATTTATGTGTATTCGATCATTGTATCCTGAGAGGCGTACGATCAGAGCTCATAAGCATTATTGCGAGGGCTGTAATTCATTTTAAGGACATTGTGTAAAACAAAAGCCTTAATCACTGTTTTAGTTTTTACAATTATGTAAATGTTGTTGTTTATGTTTCCATTACTGTATTATTATATTATAAAATAGTTTACTATTTTTTCAGTTTTAGTTCCTTGGTTCGAAAGTTTTTCTTATACTACTTTGTTTTGAAAAAATGTTTTTTTTTTATTCAAAAAACATATTCTTATTTCGTAAAATAGTTTTTGTTTTATTATCAAAACTGATTTAGAAAAAACTGATTTATATATTGTGACTAACAATATATAGATTATTACATTTAATATATTTATCTCCTATTCTATGCTTATTTGGATGAGTTGAGAAAAAATACAGTTTGAGTTAAATTGCGGTTTGAATAAGTAGTCGTAGAAAAGTGTTAATTGAGTTAAGTTATTTAATGTTTAGATGAATGTATTTGATCAATGCTTAATTGGTATTGTGGTGTTTGGATCAGCTATTAATAAATGTCAAAGTTCTACTGAGATTATTTTTGAACAAATTCAGTTTGAGTTAACTACGAATCTATTAAGCACAACTAATAAGTCGAGTGAAACACTTAATAAATTAGAAAACATTATTTTAAACTTAAAAAAATTATGAAATATGATATATAAATTGACGAAACATAACATCTTTCACACACACTTATCAAGGTGGATAGTAGCTTTCACTCATGACATCAAACACCAAAAACACAAGCAAAAAAAAATTACCAAACAATTATCAACAAAATTACTCAACAGATAAAACAAAGAAACTAACAAAATCAAATATATATTTGCTCACAAATTTCGAATTCAAGTGCGTGACGAGACTCGAAAGAGTATTGTAGACAAGTGAGAACATGTGAAGTGTGTTGGTGATAAATGTATCTTTTCACAGTATATTTTTAAACATATTTATTTTTTAAAAATATTTTAAAGTCCGTTAAACATACTAATATTTATGTGATTAATCTTCATATATAAAAAAAAATTTTTAAATACGTGTTTTCAAATAAAAAAAGTGTTTTCTGTGTATTTTTTTAAAAAAATATTTTTAAAATTTGTATGAATTGGAAAAATAACTAATAAAGTGTGTGGATTAAAAAAATATAAACGATCCGTTGTTATTCCCAAAAGAGCATTTGCTATTTAGTATTTAGGGGAGGCTTTGATGCTACTTTGACAATTGCTAGGGGACAATATCCTTTGACTTTTAAAGAAAACAACAAAAAGAATCTTACGTGGCAAAATTTGATCGGTCCACGATGGATTATAGGATAGATTGCGATAAATTCGAGGCCCAATAATATTCCCCATTGTCGGCAAATAAAAGGCTCTTTGCGCGGGTTCAGACAATTAGGACAGAAAAGTGGGTTTGGTTGGGCAGTTATCGCCGTCCAAATTTTGATTAAAAGGACAAAACAGAAAACAGATCGCCACTTAACGGCACCATTAGCAACCAGCATCACATCAACTCTTCTCAGTCCACACACACGGCACACCTTTTTCGTGCTCTAAAATGAAAAGTTCAATTCCCAATCCAATCCAACCCCACTTTTCTCACATTCTTCTTCTTCTCCTTTCTGTATAACACTTTGCTCCAAAATGGGGTTCCTTTTGGGGCTTGTCATCGGAATCGCGGTCGGTCTCGCTCTTATCGTCGCCTTTGTTCGCTCCGAAAATGCTCGATCCATGTCTCGCTCTCAACTCGTAAGTACTAAGCAATATATATATATATATATATATATATATGGGATTGATTTGTGTTTTGAGTTGTTGAATTTTGTTATTGAAGGCGACGACAATCGCTGCTTTTGCGAGGATGACAGTGGACGATTCCAGGAAGATTCTCCCACCTGAATACTACCCCTCTTGGGTCGTCTTCTCACAGCGACAGAAGTTGAGTTTCCTGCCCCTCGTTCTGTAGTTTCTTTCTCTAGTTTATATCTGTCTATGGGGACCGATGTCATTGTCTTTGTGCGTTTTTCAGTTGACCTGGCTCAATCTTCATCTCACAAAGATCTGGCCCTATGTTAATGATGTAAAATTTTGCTACATTTGTTCCTTCTCGTACCTATTTTTTTTTGTTGTGGTGGTTACTGAGTGTCAATTCTCTGTCTATATGTACACAAATACATACAGTGAATACATAATTCCGTGTATTTACATATCAATTTTAAATTTGGTGTTGTAGGCGGCATCCGAGCTTATAAGAGCTTCTGTCGAGCCAATTCTTGAACAATACAGGCCAACCATTTTGTCTTCCTTGAAATTTTCGAAGTTCACTCTTGGTACCGTAGCACCACAATTTACAGGTTAGACGGATGTATTGCATAAATTGTTCCAAATTATTTGATAAGTAGCATATAAATATATATATATATATATATGTATGTATGTGTAATGTGTGTGTATATATAGGTTGGGTAACTTGGGTGAATTATCTTTACTATTGCCATCACTTTTAAAGACTTTTTATGTTGATAAGATAACATGGTTTCATTTTGGGAAACAAGAGAGGGGTGGAGACGAGAGAAAAGTAAAACAAATCTGTTTACATGATTTTGGAAATTATTTTCACGAGGACATATTTTTTTTTTACTTTATTTAATAACTAAGCATAATTTTAATAAACAAGCATCAACCCATATGCAACCCATTACATAAATACTATATTAGGAATAAGATTTATTTATACAATTCAAATCTTCCAAAAAATTTATGAAACAAATCTGGGTATATCCCAGAAATCCAAAAATGAATATTATTGAGCAAATTTTCTTAAATTTATGGGTGGGACGTGCTACATCCTAAAAAATATGCCTATTCCTATCACGTCAAATACTCCGCATCAAGACAAAATGGCTTGTTGGGTCTTTTGGACTATTCAACTAGGGCATCCTCTCACCTCAACTCATCTCAATAAAGCCTTATGGCTTATCCCAACTATTTGGGGTCGCTATATGAATCTTTTTCTGCCATTCTGTCCTATTTAAGACTATTTCCTCAGTTAGACTATACCAAGGTTGTTGAAATGTGTACCGGAGGACGTATCATTTTTCAAAATTTGTGTATCGTAAGATACGTGCAATTTTTAAAATATAGTTGCAAATTTATATATATATATATATAAATACATATAGATATATATTGTTAAAAATGATACAAAAAACATTTCAACTCACTTATAAAACAAATATTCAACTTAAGTCCCATAATCCATAGTCCATACAATACTAAAACTCTAAAAATTTCAAAACAAAGTTTAACAATCTAAGTTCTCAACATAGTTAATCAAAAGAAAAGAAAGAAAACATAATTCATCAACATCAAATTGAAATACAAAATCCAAAACAACTAAAATTCCATCTCAATCTTCAAATTCAATGGCATCCATATCAATATCATCATCATCGGATGTCAACAATTCTTCACTTCCTTTTTCTTCTTCTTCTTCTTATATCTCCTCATCATCCTCATCTTCATCTAAAAGTACTTGCTTTTCTTTGTTCTTGTTCATTGAAAGATCTCTAGGCCCTACAGAGAGGCAATATAAAATATTTCACTTATGGAATGAGTCAACAAATAAAAATATATATACAAACTATCTATGTTACATGGTTACCTTTTTTTCTCTTTCTACTACTTTCTCTTCCTTGAACTTCAAAACATTTATTTGCATCCATCAATGTGGTCTCATTGGGTAAAATCACACTTTCTTTATCAGTTATCCACTCATCATCGGATTCCATATCCGATAGAGAAATAGGATCATAGGAATCACCATCTACTACCCTTCTTTGGTGCCTTGCCTCCAATCTAAGATCATACTTCACAAACACAAGTGCATTTAATCTTTGTTGCTCCAATTGATTCCTCTTTTTAGAATGCACCTGTTTTAAAGACTCGAAATTAAAACTAAAAATAAAATAATCAACCAAACTACTAAATAATACTTCTCATGAGCCATATACCTGATCAAAGGTACTCCAATTTCTCTCACATCCCGTAGCACTACAAGTCAAGCTAAGGATGCGAATGGCAAGTTGTTGCAATTCTGGACAAGCTCCTCCAAATGATTCCCACCACAAGGCTATCAACATTAAAAGTCAATTATTAACTAACTAAAACAATTTTGTTTCCTACTTTCATTAACATCGAGATAATATTTATCAATTTATGTGGTTGTTTCTTATTCCTCATTTGAATTGCTATGTCCATCCCAAACATCTTCTCAGTATTGTGGAAAGTATTCAACTGTCTATCCACTTTTTCTCTTACAATTGGAGAGCGACACATTCTTTGAATAGTCTCATAGAGCCCCATTTTTATCTCATAGTCCGTATTAAATTTAAAAGAATAGTGAAATCTACAATGGGTATTTAAATTAGTAACTAGAAAGCTCCAATAGGTATTTAAAAACATAAAAAACTATTTTTTTTTTTTACCTCAGATTGAGAAAATAGGCGGCTGCATGAAGGAGCCTATGCAATTGCATATTCCATCTTTTATCAATGATCTCCCATAGAGGCTTGTAATGCTTTTCACTCCTCGGAAATTTTTTTCTATTTGTTCTTTTGTCTTGTCCATTGCTTCATAAATGTACCCCACGTCTGGTTAATCGAATGTAGATTAAACTATAAGAATTTAAATTTATGAACTTTTCTTGACTGGCGCTTGATTATTTGAATGTAGATTAAACTACAAGAATTTAAATTTATGTTAATGTAGGAGTGTCTAAATGTATATTGAAAAAAGTATTAGTAAATATCAGATTTTAATTGTATCAATGTTGTTAATGGCATTTGTATCATTTTGAAAATACACAGTAGTTCTTTTCACTGAAGGAAAATTTGTGTGAATATCTCACATACGATGTATTATGATTTATCTTCATTTTCTTACACATTGATGTTGTTCTTTAGGAGTTTCTGTCATTGAAGATGCAGGTGATGGTATTACAATGGAGTTAGAAATGCAGTGGGATGGGAATCCAAGTATAATACTTGACATTAAGACTAGACTTGGTGTGGGACTACCTGTGCAGGTAATTAGAACTCTTTGCTCGTTTTACTTATATAAAAAAAAAAGAACTCTTGGCTTGTTTGCTTTTGTTCTTATAGTGACTGATAGGTTGTTTTTTATATTATTAATATTATGTAATACATATTATTCATAATTGATTGTGATTGAAGCACTAGTTCTCCGCCTATATATATGATAAGTAACCTATATATATATTAATTTCGTACTAATCTTAATACATAATATACAAGACAAAGCATACATACATGTCCATGTAGCTCTTCATACTCTTGTTAGAGTCTCTCTCTCCCCCTCTTTCAAAGCTAAGTAATGGTTTTCTAAGAAGTATGGACATGGATGCGGATATGGACACGGACACGGACACAGATACGATACAACATGGACACGGTCTTTTTAAAAAAAGTAGGACATGAATATGTCGGCAACACGTTTAATATATAGTTATATATTTTTTATATGATTATGTAATGAAAACTTAATATTATTTTAATCAAAATAAAAAAAAATAAACAAATTACAGAAATATTATTAATATATCAAAATAACAAAGCCATTAAATAAATATTTAAGAACTTTATTTAATTATTAACATTTATGATTCAAGTTTCAAAATAAATGTGTTAACTGCTATATATATGTGTGTGTGTGTGTGGAGGAGAAAAAGAGTTAAAAAATTTTTTAAAAAAAATAAAAAAAGTGTCCGAAATTTAGAAAAATTAGACACTTTTTTTTCACGTATCCGAGCGTATTCGTGAACAACACAAATTTGGTAAGCAAAATAGAGTGTCTATGCTTCATAGATGATTTTATTAGAACAAAAGAATACAACAACCCAAAGGAATTTAGGCCATAGCAGCCAAAAGGAGGCCAGAGAAGGCTAAAACACTCGAAACAAAACTAAAACAACCAGAGGCTTAGGGATGCTTGAAGATGGCATCATCTGCTCCAATCCTAAGACACAATTCCCAGTTAGCAAAGGACTTGGGGACTTCTCTCCAAGTTCGAACATTATCATTTGAAATTTCTTTGGCTAACTGCTCTGCTGATTTCTTCTTGTTCCTCATAATTCTGATGTTAAACTCAGCCCAAATGAAATAAACTGAATTAGAGAAGGCTAGGAGTCTGACTTGATTGATAAATGTTTCACCCTTAGAATTAGATATAGTCCAAGAAAGTTCATTACTCCAATAATTCGGGGCTTCATTTAAACGGCAGAGGTTCAGAATCTTCTTCCACACCAAGGCTGAATAAGGACAGTGAAGAAGAGGTTCAATTGACTCACTATGCAAATCACTGAGAGGGCAAATATCTTTTTTTGATCAAACACTCAGAGGGAAAATATCTGAACCTGTAATACCCCAATCTCTAAGTTTGGTTCGCGTAGCTAAGGCATTCCTGCATACCAACCAGAGGATAAAAGCATATTGAGGTTCCGCTTTCTTAAACCAAACAATTTTCCACCATTCAACTGCATTGTTGGGACCTCTTATAAACTGCCAAGCAGAAGCAATAGAGTAACTACCAACTTTGGATGGAGTCTAACACATCTGATCTGCTATAGAAGGGTTAGGTAGAAAATTAGGGGGAGTAGCTTCCTTAATGCTGAGGTTTAAGTGGGATGAGCATTGGGGCCATTTCCAAGAACCATGCCTGCTTATAGAGGCCGCCTTGACATCATCATGGCTTGCACAATCAAAGATAACATTCTCACCAAACGTATCACTCAAAAGCCCTGCTGTATGCCATCTATCTGTTAAGATTATCAATTACTCTAAAAACTTAAGCTATTAGAGAATATGCCAACAATGTATATCAAGCTCTCTCAACACTACTCCTCACGTGTAACCCCGGACTTGCACGTGGAGGCGCAGAAACCATAGACAGAAGAGAATGCAAATATAAACAGGGAATAAATGTAAATGGAGAGACTTGAACCCAAGACCTCTCACAACCAAGGCTCTGATACCATGTTAGATCACCAATTGCTCTAAAAGCTTAAGTTATTAGAGAATGAGCCAACAATGTATATCAAACTCTCTCAACACTATCATGCCACAAGAACACTGAACTGCCATTGCCTACTTTGAACTAAATAACCTACTTGGCAAGTCCTCTGCTTTTTTAATAGTTTTCACCATGTTCAACTACTGTTAGTTGGAATTTGTAATGCTCAAAGGCATCTCCCTTTGATGAAGAAGCTGTGGATGCATAGTACCCATAGAGAATCCTTCTTCCTGACTATGTCCCAAAGCAATCTCAGCATGCGGCCCTGTTCCACTCATGCAACCTTTTAAGCCCAAGACCTCCTCTCTAGGATTACGTTTAGCAGCCCATTGTACTTTTGCTCCATAAACCTTGAGCTCTGGTCTAGACCACAAGAAGGATCTTAGCACCCTTTCAGTCCCCTGCAACACCTTTTTAGGAAGAATAAAAACTGAGCTCCAACATAATTGAATACTAAACAGAACTGAGGTGATGAGTTGCACTCTGCCATCATAGGAGGCTGTCCAATGTTTAGATTTGCTGGTAATTTTATCAATGGGTTGGGTTTTAAGCCTTGTAAATATAAGGGGAACACCACAGGACTTCAGAGGCAGTTGGCCTTCTGAAAATCCCAAAATATGAATTAAATGAGTTTTTTCCTGATGTGAGACTCTAGCCAAGAACATAGTGCTCGTCTGAGGGTTAGGCTTCAGCCTTGCCATGTTTTCAGACTCCAAGAGAGCCTTTTTTATGACTAGCTGAGAGTTGCTATCTACAAAATCTAGCACAGGTCATCAACAAAGCTTAAATGACTAATTTGTTTCTCAGAGCATTTTGGGTGAAAGGTAAACTTCTTCTCGACTATCTTTTGCTTCATATTCCCAGAGAAAGCCTCCTTTACATAGAGAAAGAGGTAGGGGAGAGTGGATCTCCCTGTCTTATCCCTCTAGTTCCAGTTAAGTACTCCATGGATCTATTAAGTTTGATGGAGTACCTTACTGTGGTTATACATTCCTTGATCCACTTGATTATTGTCGGAGGAAACTCCACCTTCAATATGTCAAGAACAAAAGCCTGGCTAAGTGTATCATAGGCCTTCATCAAGTCAACCTTGATAGCACACCTCGCTTGATAGTTATTTTTGTGGTAATTCTTTGTGAAGTCCTGCATCAACAAAATATTATCAGAGATAGATCTTCCAGCCACAAAAGCAGATTGGGTATTGTCTATAAGATGGGAGAGAGGTGGTTGAAGAGGGTGCTTAACTGCTCCCCTCAAAACCATGGTTTGGACCTTAAATGGAGTTTTGGTGGTTTTTGGGAAGCTTCTCAAAACCAACTTTTGCAATGGAGCCCACTAAATCCCAGTTGCAAAACAGAGTTTTGGAGAAAGTAAAAAACTTGCTTCTCAAAATAATTTTGGCTTTTCGCCACTTTTACTCCTAGACCCACCACTATAAAGGGTAAAAAGAAAAATTTATAGTTAGAATCACTTCTACATAATTTTTACCAAACATCCAAGAATCACTTTAGAATGCATTCCCTAATAATCAATTCTTTAAAATCAATTCTCCAAAATCTGAAGCTCCCCCAAACAGGTTCTAATTCAGTTAGCTATAACTCTGGAGATCACTTTATAAGTAGTGTTACAGAAAGCAATGGGTCTGAACTTCTTCATGGGGCTGGGGTTGGGAATTTTGGGAACTAAGGTTAGAGCCTTGGGCCACTCTTTCAAGAGATACCCATTTTTGAAGAAATGAGAGATTGCATCAATGACATCTTGGCCTACCAAATTCGAATTCTTTTTGGGAAAAGAGGCATTAAATCCATTGGGCGATGAGCTTTTGCCCCTTGAATGCTAAACAAAACATTTTTGATTACCGAGGCTGAAATTTCCTTTGAAAGATCTTTTTTCTGATCCTCGGTGACTTTTTGAGGGAGCACCTTCTGGAGTCTATTCAGAAAGTGGCTTTGGTAGGGAGTTTGAGTGCCAAGGAGTTTTTGAAAGAAGGAAACTGCTTCTTTTAACTTCAGTAGAGTGAGCTACTATGTTACCCTGCTCATCAATAATGGAGAGGATCTTGCATCTAGTTCTATTTCCATTCACCTTCTTGTTGAAGTATGAAGTGTAATCATCCCCAAACTTGGGCCATGTAGTTCTAGCTTTCTGTTTATAAAAAGCTTCTTCAGAGCTGCTCAACTTGGCATATTCTATGAGTTCTTTCTTTTTAGCAAGGAGATCAGCATTGTTGGGGTTGGTCCTGATGAAGCTTAAGTTGGTGGCTTTCTAGTTGTCACTTGGCAGCAGAGGTTCTCTGGGAAATGGAGCTGTAAAATCTGGAAGGTCACCTGGGATAGGTTTGAGTCTTTGAAGTTTGAGGGTGAGTCTCATCATAGGCTGCTGAAGGTATCCCCTCCTTCAAAGAATTTTCCAAAAGATAAGGAAATTTTTTTATGATTCATCCAAAAGTTGAAAAACGTGAAGGGTTTTCTTTGGTTCTTTTGTTGAGTCTCCAGTGTACAAATGGCTGGGGAATGGTCAGATAAACTGGGAGGACCAAATAATCCCTCAGATTCAGGGTATTTTCATGCACTCATCATTCACTAGAATTCTATAAATTTTACTTTGGATGTTTACTCTTCCCCCTCTTATTATTCCATGCGAACTAAAACCTATTGGCTTGGAGGTCATCTAAGCCAAGTAAGTTGAGGCAGTTATTGAACTCTTTTGCAGCTTCCTTGTCAATATCTCTTCCCTCTCTTCTATCTATAGAAGTTCTTACAATATTGAAAGCTTCCAAGATAATCCACAGCTGATTGTTAACAGCGAGGGCATAGGGACTAATGTGGTTCCGTAATTTTCCCCTTCTTGCATATTGGCCCCATACACAAAGGAAGCATAGAAGATAAAATCTTATCCTGCAAGAATTTTTTTTATTTTGATCAGTAAAAGTATGTGCATATATTAATGGCACCCGAGGGGGCGAACCCATGTACAAAAAAGTCACAAAAATCAAAGCCTAAGTTTCCCCAAAAAATCCTTATAAGAATCTAAATACAAAGGCTTAACATCTTTCAACCAAAAGAAAAGTAAACGTAACGTATTGTCTTTGAAGCTCCAAAGAAGAAGTTTCATTCCTTCAAAAGTTCTCTTATTTCTTTCTTTCTAAAGACTCCAAATAATGCAATGAGGAGCCATCTTCCATGCAATTTCACCTCTTTTCTCAACCGATTACATCTTTAACTCAATTTTCGCCTCTTTTCTCACCTGATTACATCTTTAACTCAATTTTCACCTCTTTTCTCACCTGATTACATCTTTAACTCAAAAACCCTCCCTTATTGTAGCTGGCATCACCCAACGACAACCAAACAAAGATAGGATCAAACTCCAGGCTTCTCTCACCATTGTGCAATGTATGAGGATGTAATTCACCATCTCTTCTGCACTTTTACAAAGACAACACCGGCTAGGGAGATAGTAACCTCTCCTACACAAGTTCTCCGTCATCAAAATGACACCCCATACTGTTAGCCGAGCAAAAAAAGCAACTTTACTGGAACCCGAGCCTTCCAAATTGCATTCTTAGGGAAGTACTCCTCCTTACTTCCCACTAAGCTCTTATAGAACAATTGAACAGTGAATTTTTTTAATCTTTGTTCACTTTCCGAATGAACTTATCATCTTTACCCTTGACCAAATGATAACCATTCACCAACTCCAAAAGGCCCAACACCTCCTCTAACTCCCAATCAAAGAAATCTTTCTGGAAAAATAGTTTCCTTACCAATTTACCCACATTGGTGCTCATAGATTACAAGAGTTGATATTGTTTGTAGCAAGCAGCTGTTTGGGTTTTCTAAGCATCCTGATGCAAGAAAATCATATTGCTAGTTTTATTTTCGATTTTTACTAACTCTGTCAACCCCAATTCCACATGTTTTGGGATACCGACATTTTATTTCGATCAATTAATATCTTAGCCAATACATCAGATGATCCCTGCAGAATTGAAGATCTTGCCCCAAACTTGCCCAGATCCTACCATAATAAATTAAAGACCGAGTTGCTCCTTGTTTCTTTAGAATATATGGTGGGGAAGTTACATCATCTAGTAATTTTGGAGTTGCTTCTTGTTTCTTTAGAATATATGTTGGGGAAGTTACATCATTTAGTAATTTTAGGATCTACTATTGGTGGAATCATTTGCTGGACAGCAAAAGGCTAGTCGACAGAATTGAGTTATTCTATAACAACTTTACTGGATTCAAACCCTAATGGGGCTGGTAGAAACCAAACTAACCGAAGGAGAGTTGGGTTGAACTCAGGCGGGTATGAAGGGGAGGGAGAAGGTTGGCAAAGGCGGAAGAGGGTGTTGGGCCATCCCAACCCACAGAAATTCATTATTGGCCAAATAAGGCTTTGTTTGTTTAGCCCATCATTTTAGAGGAATGTGAGTTTTTGTCTCTCTTCTGGTTACTTGATGGATTTTTTTTTTCTCAAACAAACGATTTGAAGAAGATGCTGGTTGATGGGCAGTATAGTCTGGTACTTTCTTGGAAAAGTGCAATGCTTGTTCTTTTCAAAATATTGAGTAAATTCACATCACAGCACTTCCCCTTTTCCTTCACTGTCTATCCCTCTCATCCTAACCAAAAGTGGCCTAAGATCCAATTTCTGACATGCATTTGTATCTTGAAAGCAATTCTGTTTGGATATTTGTTTGTTGAAGGAACTTTCTGAATGTTTGGTTTAAATGCTTTGTACAACAACAGTTTATTAAGGTGTTGAGATCTGGTGACTAATGTTCTTGATTCTTCTATATATAGGTGAAGAATATTGGGTTCACCGGCATTTTCAGGTTGATATTTAAGCCTCTAGTCGATGAGTTTCCTTGCTTTGGAGCTATATGTTATTCTTTAAGACAAAAGGTGCAGCATCTCTTCCTAAGCTTTTGAATTTGAAACTTTCCTGTTAGGATTTTGGCAGCAGGGAAGTTATTTGCACATGTAAATTCTTTTATACACAGGAAAGGAGTTTGAGGGAATTGCACATGCACAAAATAATATACATACACAATTTTTTATAATTTTTTTCTGTACAAACAATAACGATATCTTTATTTCCTAAATTAACATATTAAATTGGAACGAAGACCTATTTATGCCAATCATTCAGTCGCATACGTATGCCTATGTATAGGAGTCCTTTTTATGCCTATTGTTGATTGATCATATTTCTAAGAGGTTTTCTCTGCTGTGTATATTTATTTAGTTATTCTGGGAGATGAGGGCAGTAGTGTGGGTCAAACCAGTGCCTGCATGAGATCCTTGGATGAAAACTATATCATTTACAATAAAATTTAGTGGTTAATAATTGCTACAAAGCCGTGGGTTTTATTTTGATTTGCCTCTCTCTCTCTTTCTCTCTCGTGTGCACGCGCGTATGATTTTTTTAAATATCATTTGTTTTGGCTTGCAGAAAAAGTTGGACTTTACACTTAAAGTTGTTGGAGGGGACACATCATCAATTCCTGGTCTTTCTGCTGCTATTGAGGTGTGAGCATATTTGAATATTGGATTCTCTTTATCTCTCTTTTAATTTGTAAAGCTGATTAATAAACAATGATTAAAATATAAATAACTAAATAAGTGTCTTGAATTTTGTTTCCTGTTCTTAAATAGCAGGTTGATATCATAGCATCCAGTAATAGTTATACATCTTGGTTTTGAAATTTGGCTTTTGCTGTTCGTACTCCACAAATAGCCAATGGACTCCACTTTAATAAATGAAATTATGATATTATCCTTGAATAAAGACGAGGTTATAAGTTTATGAGGGTAAGTTAGTAACCTCATTTTATAATTGTGAAGCCTTTTACCAATTTGGGGAGTGTGAATAGTGCCTCTCTTGAATTATCCCAGTTCTATTTTGATCATGTCAATATAGACACCAAAGTTCATATTTCAGTCTTGTAAAAATACATGACATACTGTTATTGGATTTGTGTCATCATGTATTTTGAATTTGAAGAGACTCAAAAGGAAGTTGTGATTTCTGAATTTGAAAAGATAATTTTGAAGATAAAAATGGCACTCGACGTGGATTTTGAGTCTCACTGAATTATTGGTCCCTCCAAGTAGAATTTGTAGGTGTGAACTCAAAGATGGTATGGTTGCAATCTGGAGGTCTGTGAAAACTGTAAAACCTGAATATTTAAATCAGTTTTTGCAAATAAAAGGAAAAATCAGAAACTGTTTTAAGAAAACAGAATCTGTTGTTTTTGTTTTACAGGAATACAGAAACAGAAACTTACAGAATAATTGTACAAAAAACAAAACCATAAGCAAAGAACTTTACATGAATAGAAGCAAGAAAATTAACATCTGTAAAACAGAGACAGAATACTGGAAAACCATATGCTGTATCAGAAAACAACAAATACTGTAAATACTTACAGAAACTGAAAACAGAAGAGGATCAAGGCTTGTGTTTAACACAATGTTCTTAAGACGAAATACGGCTCTCACAGTGGTGCTTACGAGTACTTGGTCGTCCGTCTCCCAGGATACAATGACCACAGCACTTAAAGATGAAGCACTCAAACTTCAGTGCACAACGAACCAAACAGTGATTGAACTCTCTCTCAAAAACTGATGCACAGAAAGTATAATTCTGAATGAATAAATATGCAATGAGAGTGTGTGTATTTATAGACTTTTTTGTCCCTATTTGGTAGAGGCACGAAGGTTCTGTTGTGTCTGTTCATGGTGAACAGACACAGTCGCGCATGAAGAAGACGACTATTCAGTCAAAATTCAGATCAACGCCATCGCAAAACGACGTCGTTTTGGATTTAAACCAAAACCAAAAAACCGTACTCGCAGAACGGTGACGTTTTTGGTTCTAATTAGTCTGGTAACTAAACGGCAGCGTTTTGATTTGTTTTAATAGTAACAAAACGATAGCGTTTAATGGAAAATTATTTAAAATAATTTTCTTCAAAAAGATATATATACGACGGGCCAAGCCTAAGCCTAAGCCCAGAACCCGAACCCGACCCGGTTGGGTTCGGTGCGGGGCGGCGCGCGCGCGCGTGTGTGGTGAACCAAGCATGTGCTAGGTCCTCCCCCTTCCACAAAACTGGGGTGCCCCTTGGGGCCCAAACCCCACTCCAAGGTATGTGTATATATACTCTTTAAAAGCCTTGTTTCCATCCTATGTGGGACACAAGCTTTTTGCACAAGCTTTAGTTACCATTTCCAAGTGGTGATGTTTAGAGGCAATTTCTCATTCACTCCTTAATGGTTTTGAGCAACCCAATATATAATCTTCATCTCCTCATGGAGGAGAACACATTCCCATGTGGACCCACCCAATTTAATTTGTGGGATCCACTTTAATTTAAGCTCAAAGATGGCTAATTTAAATGCTCAAAATCCATTTCCATTTTTTCCAACAAAAACAATATGGTATATTTGACAGCATAAAATCTAAATGGTTTCAAGATCATTTCAAATTAATCTACAAAATGGTATACACAAAACTTTCTTATCTTGGCTTTGGACTGGATTTTGTTGAGAGCTTGATATACATTGTTGGTCCATTCTCTAACAGCTTAAGCTTTTAGATGAATTGATGGTTTAACATGGTACTAGAGCTTTGATTATGTGACGTCTTGGGTTCAATCTCTCTATTTGCATTTATTTTCCATTTAGTTTGTTTGTGCAAAATTGCACTTTGTTCTGTTTCATGTTTATGTGGTTTGTCTCTCCACGTGCGAGTTTGGGGTTGCACGTGAGGGGGAGGGTTGGGAGCTTGATATATATTGTTAGCCCATTCTCTAACATCTTAAGCTTTTGGGGCATATGGTGATTTAACAGACTGAAACTTTGGGTTAAATTTAAGTAGAAGGAATTTCTGTAAGTTCAAACCGAAAGCATCACGTCAAGTTGTTTTGAACAATGGTCTTAAATTAGTTCATTAGTCGAACTTCTTTAATTCCTTAAGTGGATCTGTTCACAGAAATTTAGCATTGTGAATTAAGGATGACTACAACTTGTAGTACAAAGTTGAAGTCCAATGTCTATTTGTAGATCTCTTGATGTTGTTCCTTGGGAAGAACTATCTCAATCATAATTGTTGCTAATAGGTGGTGGATGGATGGGTTGTTCACACTTGTGCTATTGTTATCTTCTTTTTAAGTTGGTTTGAGTATTTGGTTTTGATTGGTCTAGAGAATAATTTATTGAAAATTTAAAATGAACAATACGTGGAGAGAAATGTTGAATATATAAATAAAGTTGTGCATGTGAATTTACATATTGGGGCATGAAATATTTGCTTTCTTGTAGGTGGTAACTGGTTATTCTCATGGTTGCATGATTATACCACACTTTCTTTTCAAGTTTCTCAACACTTAAATAGTTACCTAATACTGTACTTGTGTGTGTTTGTGTGTTAGTTACCTAATACTCTAGTTGGATATATTTGTGTTTTGTGTGGAAATATGTTTGCAGTATTTATGTTAGTATTTTATAATCCAGGCTTAAGAAAGAGGTATATTCATTTATACAGGGGACTATACGGGATGCTATTGAAGATTCTATTACATGGCCAGTTCGAAAAGTTATTCCCATTTTGCCTGGTGATTACAGGTATTGTAGTAAATAGAGATCTAAAGGAAGCCATTACAAAACAAATAATTATTATGAATAAGAAACAGCTTTAGTATTCAATAGCGATGCTTGCAAATGCCTGCTAATGAATGGTTGGGTTTAGCTGTTTAGAAAAGCAAGACACATGAGGCTTTAACATGGCTCAATGTTTTTTGTTAACTAAAATATTATTACCTTGAAGAAAATATGGGTTATTTAACGAGGCAATTGAAAATCCGCTCATCCACTCATCTGCAAAAGAGAGCTTCCTTTTTTTTTTTTTTTGTAACCGAATTATTATTACAGTGAAATGAATGTAGATGCATAGGAGGAGACTTGGAAAGAATGAAGTAGGAGAATATGTAGAGGGCTGAAGCTCTCTGTTAACTCAATAGAGGGCTTGATTGTTATTTGATGACTTTGATGTTTCATAGGGCTTGGCCATCATTTTTTAGACCTAGTGCCTGTCCTTTTGATGGACTCCCATTAATTCTGTTTCCTTGGTTTTTTAGTATTACTTTACGAATTTTTCATTTTTCTGGACTAATTAATGAACTTACCTTTCTATTGAAAAAATATCTATGTCAAACATAAGAATGAAATATCAGTTTTAAGGTAATAGATCCTTGTTCTTGTTAAACATTTGAGGCAGATGGTAGACCTTAATTGTGCAGCATTTGCTTTATACTCCAACCAGCATCTTATGATGGGGAACAGGAGGACACCACGGGCCATTCATATTTGATCCTGGAGGATATTTTGTTTATGTATTTGTATTTTATTTTAGGATTTATTTATTTTAAGACTTAAATTTAGGAGTTATATTATTTTGGTCAGTTTATTTAGGATATGGCTATTTATAGGGGGAGATGTTTTGGAGACAAGCAGCTTTGATTATTGATTATTGAATATTGAGATACTGGATTTTCTCTCGTGTCTTCTCTTCTCCTTGGTTTCCCTCTCTCTCTCTCTCTCCGTCTCTTTTTCTCTTCTCTGTTCTTTATCAGTTTATCTTACTGGTCCTACACCATCTTGGCTTCTGATTGGCTGCTGATTTCATATTAATCTCTGATGTTTTTGTTTAGTGACCTAGAGCTGAAGCCTGTTGGAATATTGGAAGTGAAACTTGTGCAAGCGAAGGAGTTGACAAACAAAGACATCATAGGGAAATCTGATCCTTTTGCTGTGTTATACATACGCCCTCTACGCGAGAGAATGAAAACCAGCAAAACCATTGTGAGTTATTATTTTAGCTCTCTCTCTGATAAGTATTCTGTTTTCTTTGAAGGAGTTCTTGTCATCTTTTTAAAGTTGTCTTAAGAAGAACTCTGCATTTTCCTTTTCAGAATAATCAGTTGAATCCAGTCTGGAATGAACACTTTGAATTTATAGTCGAAGATGTATCCACACAAAATTTGGTGGTAAAAGTTTATGATGATGAGGGGCTTCAATCAGCTGAACTCCTTGGATGTGCTCAAGTACATTTGAAAGATCTTGAGCCTGGTAAAGTGAAGGATGTGTGGCTTGAAATTGGTGAAAGATTTGGAGATCCAGAGAGATAATAAAAACAGGGGGCAGGTGAGAACTATGATTCCCCTTATGTTTGCATGAATTTTTTTATAATTTTTTATAGTGAGATCGAGAAAATCTTATCCTACTTGGAGTCAGGGGGATTGTCTCTGGATGTACAAGGGGGATAAATAATATGGTAGAGCAAACTTTTTTGATTCTTGAATTGAACAGCCTGCAAAGCAGAATCAAAGATCTGATCTGCGAGTACCTCGACTGCCAGTACTTGCTGCAGCATTGAAAGTGAATGCCTATTATGGTTGAGAAGCTACCCATATTCGTTTTCTATATCAACTTCATTAATTCTGGCCCCGGGGTGGCTTTTCCCTGGATGTTGGTGAATGCAGCAGGAGGGATTGGATGGGTTGTGTTTAATCCAACTGTAAACCATGAAGGTCTGAAGGATAAACCTGAGAAGAGAAACTCATTTGCTTGATTTTAATCTATAGGAAAGATAATCTCGTTGGGTTTTGCTCCATTGCTTAGTGATGAATTATGCTTATATTATATTTCTGTCTATAAAACTATTTGTTGCTCTCCTTCCATTCACTCCAATTGAAAGTAAAGAGGCTGAGACATCCATATTATGTATTCTAATTTATGAGGCTCCTTGGGACTGTTATTATTTTAAAATATCCAGTCCATATGAAGAGAAACTGGAGCCGGGTTCTTGTCTCTAGTTTTCCTGCAATGAATTCTAGAATGGCTATTGAGAACAAGCCATTCGAAGAACATAATGTGATTTCCTTCTTTAAGCGTTATAATAGCTCTACAAAGTCTTGTCCATTCTCAAAGTTTCATAATCATTTTTTTCCTTCCAAAACATTACATCTCAATCATATGTTAATGAATGTGCTGACTAGCTTAGGACTTGTTTTTATACTTTTCCCCTCACCAAAGTATTTCAATCTCCATTTTTTTACATTAACTATATTTCTAAACTAGTTGTCTATCATTAATTGCTCTCTTATTCCTCTCCTGTTGTTTTATTAACCAAAACCAGTTGGCTGGTAGAGCTCGTCAATCAGGGACTGACCCTTTAAGAAATTGGGTACCTTGCTGACTCACCAATCATAAAACTCAGCTGAGCGTCATCATCCATATGCTTTGAACAAGTACAACTAGGGAGTTGATAGCATGGTTTTGGTAGGCCTGGTCCTTGTGTTACTGGAGAAACAGTAGATAACAAAGACTACCACAAAAATGCTTACTGAATTTAAAGTCATTGTAATTTTATGTGGATTTATTATAAGAGTTAAATATATGATTGAAGTTCAAATATAATGTTTATCATGTCAATAGCTATATATCTCCTTTTTTTTTTCTTCAGGTGCACTTGGAGCTATTGTACTGCCCTTTTGGCATGAAGAATGGGTTGACCAACCCTTTTGCCTCCAACTCTTCAATGACCTCCTTGGAAAAGGTTTTTAAAAGTGCGGAAGGAAACGAAGCTGTTGAAAATGGATTACAAGTCAAGTCAAGGAAAAGTGAAGTAATTGTTCGAGGAGTGCTTTCTGTTACTGTGATATCTGCTGAAGACTTGCCAGCAGCAGATCTGATGGGAAAGGCTGACCCCTATGTTGTGCTCATTATGAAGAAAACAGAAACAAAAAACCAGACCAGGGTACCTACTTCTGTTAACTTTCTGAATTTCAGAAGGAATGCCACATTTTTTTCCCACTCTTTTTGGATCTCTCTCTCTCTCTCCGGATCTGAACGATGTCATATGTGGGACCTATCGAGGGAGGTCACCTAGCCTTTTGGCCTTTGCATGGCCATCTTGGGTTTTTCTTTTTGTTTTGATTTGTTTTGTTTTTTTAATTTTCTTTTTCATGTGCATAGGCTAATTATCTCTTTCTAGTCAGATTATTGTGTCATTTGATTCCCTAAAATGTTTCGTGTTCTCAGGTTGTGAATGATAGTCTGAACCCAGTTTGGAATCAGACTTTTGACTTTGTCGTTGAGGATGGATTGCATGATATGCTAATTCTGGAAGTCTGGGAACATGACACATTTGGGAAGGTAGATATATCCTGCCTTTTTTTTCACTTTTTTCTTAAATTATCAGTTACACAATTTATATAAAGTGACATTCATGGATAAGATATCGAAGAGAATAAGTTATAGATGTTTTATATTAATTCTTACCTGCATGTGGCAGCTCTTATGAGAAATGTCATTTCAATGTTTTAATAAGAAACAGAATCATATTGAGAACATAAGAATCACAAGAACGCAGAAAATATATTCAATTGGAAGAAAGATGGGGAACCAAATAAATTTGAGGTGTGGGTAGAAATGTCCCCAGGATTTCTGCAACATGCTCTCTCCTCTCTTAGCTCAGGCACTTACTTCCGAGTTCCAGACAACTTGCTATCTAGTTTTAACATCTCTCGCAACTTAATGAGATTATTTCCATGGACTTGCTTAATATGGAATTGGGACATGTCGGGCCAAAACTCGTGGCGAAATCATGTTGGTCAATAATGAGCTTTATCATGCCACATGCCACATGCCAAAATATTGTTGACCAAAACACTACATAGGCAGACAACCGAGAGTCCAATTTTTATATTACTAGTAGACATGATCCTTTGTACAAATCATTTTACTTCACCTAATGTGTTTATTTATATATATATATATATATATATTTTTTTTTTTGTGTTAGCAGATCCCCGGTTAACCAGGTTTTGGGGTTTTCTGAATGGCAACCTTGCTGAGTGAGCTTCATCCCAATTGATAGTAGCATTGGGGTGACCTCCTCCACGATAATGTTGTTGAAACAGGATGCTATGACAACTGGCCTCGTTGGTCAAGTGGTACCTAGTTGGTCTGTCAATCTTGATGTCAGTGGCACATCTTCTCAATTGTAAGGAGTGGAGAACTTAAGGATAATCTTCTCCATATTATCCTAGGTGAAGCTCCTAATGTCTAACTTTGCTGGATTCCTAGGAGAGCACTTTGTTAAATTCTAGTTTAATCTTCCTCTGTATGGGGATTGGGGTATCGAAATTTGCACAGTAGATATGTAGAGGGAATGGGATACAAAATAGCAGTAGGGATAAATCCCTGAGATTGAGATCTAAATGAATACTTTTAAACACCTTAGGGGCCAACTCCAGGAATGAGATGATAAAAAATAAATAATTAATACTAGAAAACTTATTGCAGATATCGAGCCTGCCAAAATAGATTGAAGCATCTAACTATAGAACTGCTATTTTCCTCTTTGGTGTACCTGTTCACAAGAAAGATAACCGGAGTGGGCCAGTCCAAGAGGTGTGTGTTTTTGTGATTTAGCCATCCAGTTATGGGAACCATCATACAGTCAAAGACTCAAATGGTTTGGCAGTCAAACTAGAGGATTTGAGGTGTGGCATAAGTTTAATATTTCTTTCTTCCTTTTTTAATGTTTTACTTTGTAGTCAAAATGGTTTTGCGGTATTTTAAAAACCATAAAAGTGACTATTAGCAGTATGAACAGTTAATCGTCCAGTCCGGTCCTGTCTGGTTTTTAAACACCACTCTTAGTTGGCTGGATACATTTTTATTTTCATAACTTGGAAACGCAGTTGAGGCTGGAAGTGGCTCACCCTCATTCCTGTGAACAAAACAAAGGCTATTAATATCATCAGGTACAGAGCTTCCATAATCATGTAGGACAGCTTTAAGATACTTGGAATAAAGCAGCCTAAAGATGAGTTTGTGATGGGTTTTTGTTGTGAAAGTTGTGAAGGTTTAAGTTCACAAGGGTAAAGCAAAAGTTATATGATTTGTAGGCTATATGGGCTTAGTATTGGCTTTGGTTTCAAAATGATTAGTCACAGGAATTGTAGGAAATTAGTTGCTGGGCTCTCTGGACAGGAGCTATTTTATGGGTTGTTTGATCTGAACTTGAAGGCCAAAAGTCAAGGAAAGGGCTAAGGTCGATTAGGACTTGATAGGGTGAGGCTTTGAGACTAAAAATCAATTTAGTGCGTTTGAAAAGATGATTCAAACATAGCCTAAAATAGGGACTTTTCTGGAGTTGTGAACATTAACCCTAGAATAGCCCAATAATAGTGATTTTGGAGAGAGAGAGAGAGAGAGGTTCTAGGAATCCCACCTAGACTTGCTTAAGAATCACCCATGATGTAAGATTGTATTATAACATCAAACAGTCAACTCTATTGAATGGAAATATTGCATGGCTAGTTATACTAACGGGTTTTTCCTAAATTCAACTAGAACTTTGACTCATAAAATGGAAATTTAGATTCTCTGACTTACTGGAACAATTCTAGATCAATTCGGACTTCCAGTAAAACTCAAATAAAAGGGTCATGGACCACAACTACAGCCTGTGTCCAGCAAAACCAAACTTACCCAAATACCCTGTTAACTCTTAAAACTAAATAAAATAAAAAGAAATATGTAAAGTAGTAAACTAACAAAATAAATATGGATTCAGAATCAACCTAAAACTTGATTACACAATTTCCAATTAGTGTTCCATGTGAAATTCTTGATTTGCACCTTTTCTTGTTAGCATGTTCTGCATCAATTTGAGAGTTGCATTTTTCACCCCTATGTGACCCTCTTGTGCGGGTATATGCAGTATTCTTTTATTTTTCTCCTTTTTTATTTTGGGACACTTGCTGCTTGCAATCATTCAACTTAAAGATGTATGGCGACCATCAAAACTCCACTATTATTACTGCTTTAAACAAAAATAGAGCTCTTTACTAATATATCTATTTTCGTGTTCCAACTCTGCAGGACTATATGGGAAGATGCATCATGACACTGACAAGGGTCATATTAGAAGGGGAATTCAAAGACAGCTTCCAAGTAGATGGGGCTAAGTCAGGAAAACTAAATTTGCATCTCAAGTGGACACCCAAGCCAATTTACCGCGATTCCTAGTGGTCTTTCTGCCCTAGCAGACGTTGAATTTTACTCTGCGAAAAACGTACTATTAGCTCCATTGAAGCAGCCTACAGAGAACATTACTCAAGATTGCCCCCTCTCTTTTTTTCCCATGCACAATAACTGACCATAAACCTTAGATTGTCAAGTTGTAAAGGCAAAATTTTGTGTATATATTTGTTTCAATAATGCAGATGGAATACTGTAAAGCTGCTGTACATTTGGAAGAAATTAAACCCAAACACAACGAGGGTTAGAGGACTGGGGGAAAATTATTCAAATAATAAATTACCATTAGAAAGAATTTTAATTTGAAAAAAATTACTAAAAAGTTTCTAAAATAAAATTTTCAATTATTATACAATTTTTTTTTTAAAGTTCAGAAGAACAAACTTTTAATACAAAAATTTAAATTGTTAACTTATATTTTAATATCGTTAAAAAATATTACTGATTAGACTAAAACAACTTTTAAAATACATTTTGAAAAAAAATATTAAAAAGTATATAAAATAAATTATTCAATTCAAAAAAAATCCCAACATTTTCTTTTTTAGGCCTTCTAGATAAATAAAAAATGTTATATTTTTTTTTTGAATTAAAGAATTATTTTATAAACTCTTAAGTACTTTTTAAAATATATCTTGAAAGTTATTTTAATCTAATTAGTAATATTGTTTAATAATGTTAAGATAGAAGTTTACAGTTGAACTTTTTGTAATAAAAGTTTATTCTTTAAATCTTTTAAATAGAAAAAAAAACTATTATAGATTCTTTGGATTGAAAAATTATTTTAAGAATTTTTTAGTATTTTTTCCTTCTAATTTTTATAAATTGGAATCATATCTTATTCACACGTGCTAGTAAGTCATGTGTGTCAATATTTGAGCCATAGATATAAAAAAATACAAAAGAAGGCTCACAAATGGCAAAAGTGAATGCTTCTTTTGGTACTTGTTTTATCCCATCTAATGTTTACCAATTTGTTAGTGTTTTTTTTTTCTTCTTTCTCCTCCCTTCAAACTCTTTGTCATTTCATAAGAAAAAATAAAAATTTGTAGACCTAAATACTACTGAACTTATTTGACAAATTCAAGTGAAAATATAAAAGGACATGTCAATGTCTTTTTACTTGAACATACATACAATGGGGTGGGAGAAAATTTTATTTAAGGTGGGTGTAAGTGTATATGCACGTGTGCTTATTCTTGAATTTTGATTACGTCTTTGTCTATCATCTCTTATGAGATGTTGGTCACACTCGAATGTAATGTCTATATATTAAACACTTATTTGTGTATCTCTTTTTCATATATATATATATATATATATTTATTTACATGAATTTCAAGAACAAACTGCGATTTGTTGCAGTGTGGGCATCTCCCAAAAAGTTGCTGCAGAAGGTTTCTTTAAATAAAAACAAGTTGGTATTCCAAAGCACATTCATATAGTATATAAAATGTAAAACATGTCACATGTTTTTCTATAGCTAAACCTAACCACACATATTGATTATGTAGGGTCAATTGTCATCCACCCCACTGCCATATATCTCACTACTTTCTTGTTTATATATATATATGAAACCCCACATAGATCCAAATCTATCTTTTCTCCAAAAAAGAAATTCTTTGACCAATCGTGCTTTGGGTAGCATATTCTACAGCATAGATGCTTATCAGAATATGCCGAACTCTTCTTGAAACTTCTACAATTTGCCAAATTTCCCTTTTGTTTTTTGTTTTTTTTTGTTTTTTGTTTTTATGACTGAACCATTATAAATACAAAATCAAGCATAATTTATTAAGTGATGTGGTGTTATCTTGTTAGAACCATTTTAACACATTTTTTTAAAAATAAAAGAAAATTTTTTTCTGACTTTTTTAAAATAGTTTTTGCTAAATTTGAAAGTAAAAGATGACAACGTGTTTGATTAACTACATCTTAAAAATTATTTTGATTTTAAACTTATTTTCTAGATTTATTAAAATTAATTTTTTAGATAAAATAAATATATATAAATACACACACGTGCATATATAAGCCGTGTGATATAAAAATTAAGATTTCTATTTTAATTCTTACGATGAAGTTAGAAGTAACAATTATGTAATACGAAGTACAAATAAATTAAGCAATCAGAGAGATGTTGTCACGAAACGAATAATTTATTACTGTATAGAAAACAAATTCATTAAAAATCAATCTAATTATAAGACACAAATGCAACAAACTATGATTATTAACCAGCCACACTATCCTATGTAGATTATTTGTCACATTTCAAAACTCACCATATGCAGATTAAAGATAGTAATAAAAACAAAAAACACTCATCTTTTTGTTTTTTTTTTGTTTTTGTTTTTATGACTAGATCTGCTGGATGTGCTGTCTTATATATATATATATATATATATATATATGTATTTCCATATTTCCATATTTGCACATATATACATTACATATTATCTACTGTAGTATACCTCATGTATACCTAATGTAACTATATACACGTATTTATATATATATATATATATATATTAATTCACATGTATAGATATATCAACGTATTTTTCAGCATCCATTATTGTATGTGTTTTTTGTACGTATATTAATCGAATTAGATACATCGATAATTTAAGAAAACTTTAATTTAAATTATTAATTTTTAGTTGTGTCATCGTCAATCATGTTTACTGAATTAGATAAGTTGAATAATTAGGACATTTTATTTATTTCAGATTTTCAGAGTATGTCATTATCACTCTTCTTTACGCTTCCATAGCAGCACCTGCAACTCTATCAAGATTTGTATCTATAGACCTACTCTACCAAGTGTACAAACTAACCATACAGTGATTTAATTTAAGTTTTATCTTAAAATTCCCTCCAACAAATTAACAAAAACTCACATTACCTTTATGATAAAGACTATAGATAAATCTTATCTAAAAAAAAGAAAGTCCTTACAAAAGAATAATAAATCTCTCAATAAGCTTTGGAATTTTAGGTTTCAATATTGTATCTCTTTGTGTCATAAATGAATGCAATGAATAAGAAAGACACTATTTATATAGGCAATCTTGTGCGAGTGAATTAAATTTTGTTATTGAATTTTCGCAACTTCATAATGTCACACATTCGAATGAGTGAGGGTCACGTTCAAACGAGAAAATCATTGTTTGGTTGTTTAATTCAAACAATTCTATAGTACGAATTAATGAAATTAAGGGTTAGTTAAATGCAATCATATGGTCTTTCTAATCTATAGTAAACACTAAAATTTACTTGAGATACATGTAAAATAAAATACAAGATCCTACAAGAATTATATATGAAAGATTAAACGCACATTCATTTTACATGTGCAATACATGTTGTGTGTATATACTTTTTTTAATAAATTAAGTATATATAAAATTTTCACGTTGATTAAAAAATTGGGTAAATTATATTAACCTTCCCTTGATTTTTATGACTATTATATTAACATTCTTTAAAGTTTCTGAAATTATATCGACTCTCCATACTTTCCCTGACAATATACAGATAGCTCTTCTCTGTCAATTTTTTTCTTTCAAAATGACGAAATTGCTTCTTTATTTATTTATTTTTACATTTTTCTAATTTTGACCAATATTTTCTAACTTTTTTTAAAAGATTTTGTAATTTTTTATTTTAAGACAAATTTAAAGTAAATAATTTATTTTTATTTTCGATAAAAATAAATTTAAAGTTTTTATTAATATTTATGTAAAAAATAAAAAAAATTAGTCAAAATTTAAAAAACTAAAAGACAAATATAAAGGGTAGCTTTGTTATTTTGAAGAAAAAAATTAATTGAAGGGAAGTATATCTGTATATTATCATGTAAAGTAAAGGAAATCAGTATAATTTTAAAAACATCGAGAGAAGTCAATATAATTATCATAAATCTAAAAAAAAATTAGTATAATTTACCCTAAAAAAAATTTTCATCAAAAATATATCTTTATAATTTGGTCTGGAATGCTATCAAAATTATGACTAATTCAAAGAGTCAACTAACTTAACAATAAAGATTTAACAAGACTTTTAGAATTAATTTTTAATATAAATAATTAGAGAAAAATATTATTATAAAACAAATTTTCTCAATTTTGTTATGTGGTTCATACGTGAGCTCACAGACAACACCCCCCAAAACCCAACTTCTCATAACTTTCTATTAATATTATATAAAATTCCACATAGATCCAAACCCATGCTTTTTTTTTTTTGGGGTTCAAAAAACAAGAAATTCTTTGATCAAACGTGGTTTGTGTGGCATATTTTACTTAGCATTTATGCTTATATAAATCCGAATATGCTTACCTCTACCTAAAACTTTGGCAATTTGCCTCACATTACACATGCTTTGAAAGTTATTTGACAAATTCAAGTGAAAATATAAAGGGACATGTCAATGTCTTTTTACTTGAATGTACATGCAATGGGGTGGGAGAAAATTTTACTTAAGGTGGATGTAAGTGTATATGCACGCGTGCTGATTCTTGAATTTGGATTAAGTCTTTGTCAGTCATCTCTTATGAGATGTTGGTTCCACTTGAATGTAATGTCTACGTATTGAAAGCACATTTATGTCTCTCTTTTTCATATATATATATATATATATATTTATTTACATGAATTTCAAGAACAAACTGCGATTTATTGCAGTGTGGGCATCTCCCAAAAAGTTGCTGCAGAAGGTTTCTTACTCCTAAAAACAAGTTGGTATTCCAAAGCACATTCATATAGTATATAAAATGTAAAACATGTCACATGTTTTTCTATATCTAAACCTAACCACACATATTGATTATGTATGGTCAACTGTCATCCACACCACTGCCGTATATCTCACTACTTTCTTGTTTATATATATATGAAACCCCACATAGATCCAAATCTATCTTTCTCCAGAAAAGAAATTCTCTGACCAGTCTTGGTTTGGGTAGCATATTCTACAGCATAGATGCTTAATAAATCAGAATATGCTGAACTCTACTTGAAACTTCTACAATTTGCCAAATTTCCCTTTCGATTTTATTTTTTATGAATGAACCATTATTAATAGAAAATCAAGCATAATTTATTAAGTGATGTGGTGTTATCTTCTTAGAACTATTTTAACACTTTTTTAAAAATAAAAGAAAATTTTTTTCTGACTTTTTTAAAAATATTTTTGCTAAATTTAAAAGTAAAAGATGACAACGTGTTTGATAACTACATCTTAAAAATTATTTTTATTTTAAACTTATTTTCTAGATTTATTAAAATTAATTTTTCAAGATAAAACAAATATATATAAATACACACGTGCGTATATAAGCCAAGTGATATAAAAATTAGGATTTCTATTTTAATTCTTACAATCAAGTTAGAAGTAACAATTATGTAATACGAAGTACAAATAGATTAAGCACATTAGAGAGATGCTCTCATGAAACAAATAATTTATTACTGTATAAAAAAAAATCATTAAAAATCAATCTAATTATAAGACACAAATGCAACAAACTATGATTATTAACTAGCCACACTATCTTATGTAGATTATTTGTCACATTTCAAAACTCAGCCTATGCAGGTTAAGGATATGCGACCGATCAGTTAGGTACCTATTGTATTTTTACTTATTAAAATACCGATAGTAATTCTAACATTAGGTCATTTGCTTGTAATTTTCAAGTAGGATGAATTCATTGCACAAGAATTGAGCAGTAGAAATTAAACAAGAGAATACATGCTAACTTGGCAGAGCAACTAAATATGATGATAATTGATTTATACAAAGTCTAATTACAAAAGTTACATCATCGTTCGTATGAATGCTGAAGCTTTTTACTCCTTTGTCAATGGGGGAATTCTTCCTTTTTTTTTTCCCTTGATACAGCAGCTTTTATAGGTGTATATACATATATGTCTCACACATGGCCCTCTTTCTTATTTAGAATTGGTTGCTACAGCTTACATATATATATATATATATATATATATATATTGAAGTTTGGCTGCCTACACACACACATATATATATAAGAACAGTCTAGAATTTCTCCAGAAATTTCCCACTGTTCTTGTTGGAAGCTTCATGAAGCTGTTCTTGCTGGAAGCTCCATGAAGTTATTTTACATATATATATATATATATCATATATTCTAATCTAGAAGTTTTTAGATGTGCTGCCTTATATATATATATATATATATACACACACACATATATATACATTACATATTATGTACTGTATACCTCATGTATACCTAATGTAATCTATACACGTATTTATATATATATATATTAATTCACATGTATATATATATATATATATATATCAAAATATTTTTCAGCATCCATTACTGTATGTGTTTTTTGAACGTATATTGATCGAATTAGATACATTGACAATTTAAAAAATTTTTAATTTTAATTCTTAATTTTTAGTTGTGTCATTTTAAATCGTCGTAAATCATGTATACTGAATTAGATAAGTCGAATAATTAAGATATTTTATTTATTTCAGATTTTCGGAGTATTACATTATTACTAGTCAAATAGTTATCCTATTATTTACTAATGGAATTATCATTCTTGTTTAAGCTTCCATAGCAACACCTACAACTCGATCAAGACTTGTATCTATAGACCTACTCTAACAAGTGTACAAACAAACCATACAATGATTTAATTTAAGGTTTATCTTAAAATTCCCTCCAACAAATTAACAAAAACTCACATTACCTTTATGATAAAGACTATAGATAAATCTTATCTAAAAAAAAAAGTCCTTACAAAAGAATAATAAATCTCTCAATAAGCTTTGAAATTTTAGGTTTTAATATTGTATCTCTTTGTGTCATAAATGTGTGCAATGAATAAGAAAGACACTATTTATATAGACTAATTTTTGCCTTACTCAAATTAAAATTAATTAGTTAATATTGTTCTTACGTATTTGTACCTGTATTTGAATGAGTGAACTCACGTGTATTTGTACCTATATTTGAATGAGTGAACTCACGTTCGAACGACAATTTCGTGCGAATGAGTCAAGTTTTGTGTTTGAAATTTTGCAACTTCATAATGTCACACATTCGAACGAGTGAGGGTCACGTTCAAACGAGAGAATCATTGTTTGGTTGTTTAATTCAAACAATTCTATATTACGAATTAATGAAATTAAGGGTTAGTTAAATGCAATCATATGGTCTTTCTAATATATAGTGAATACTAAAATTTACTTAAGAACTATATATGAAAGATTAAACGTGCACTCATTTTACATGTGCAATACATGTTGTGTTTATACTTTTTTTTAATAAATTAAGTATATATAAAATCTTTACGTTGATTAAAAAATTTGATAAATTATACTGACCTCCCTTATTGTTTATAATCATTACACTAACTTTTCTTGAAATTTCTGAAATTATATCGATCTTCCATACTTTACTTGACAATATACAAATACCTCCTCTTTGTCAATTTTTTTTCTTTCAAAATGACGAAATTGCCTCTTTATTTATTTATTTTTACATTTTTTCAATTTTAACCAATTTTCTAACTTTTTTTAAAAGATTTTTGTATTTTTTATTTTAAAACAAATTTAAGGTAAATAAATTATTTTTATTTTAGATAAAAATAAATTTAAAGTTTTTATCAATATTTATTTGAAAAATAAAAAAAATTGTTAAAATTTAAAAAAAAAAACTGAAAAACAAGTATAAATGGTAGCTTTGTCATTTTGAAGAAAAAAATTAACTAGAAGGAAGGTATCTGTATATTATCATGTAAAGTAAGGAAGTAGGTATAATTCAAAAACATTAAAAGAATTTAATATGATTATCATAAATCATAAAAAATATTAGTATAATTTAGCCTAAAAATTTTTTTATATCAAAAATATGTCTTTTACAATTTAGTCTTGAATGCTATCAAAATTATGACTAATTCAAAGAGTCAACTAACTTAACCATTAAGATTTAACAAGACTTTTAGAATTAATTTTTAATATAAATAATTAGAGAAATATATTATTATAAAATAAATTTTCTCAATTTTATTAAGTGGTTCATACGTGAGCTCACAGACAACACCCCCCAAAACCCAACTTCTCATAACTTTCTATTAATATTATATAAAATTCCACATAGATCCAAACCCATGCATTTTTTTTTTTGGGGGTTCAAAAAGCAAGAAATTCTTTGATCAAACGTGGTTTATGTGGCATATTTTACTTAGCATTTATGCTTATATAAATCCGAATATGCTTACCTCTACCTAAAACTTTCGCAATTTGCCAAATTTTTCTTGGAAATTATTTGGATCTCACATTACACACACTTGGAAAGTTGTAATTTTTTTTTTTTTTTTTATAATTCATTGTTGTTAAACTTAAAGAAACGAGTTAGATTTAGTTGCTCATGAACTAAAGGAACGTAGTATAATATACTAGTCGGTTGGTCCGGCTCGAGATGATGGTGTGCGTGTGGTGAACTCACCGTGAGTCAAGTCATCTCTCTTTACAAAAGTATGGTGTTCATTGGGGGGCCCAAATCACTGGGGCATACTTATTTAAAGCTTTGCACATAACTTATGTAGGATACAAACTTTTCAATTCTTCAAGTAGATGTTTTGAGTCAATTTTTAATTCATTTTTTAATAATTTTGGGTAACTCAATATAAATTCTTAATTTTTTAGTAAAGGAAAACATATTTTCATGTAAACCCACTCAAATAATATGTGGGACTTACTTTTATTTTAGTTCAAAGTTTACTAATTATTTACTCTTAAAACCCATTTTCCAACAAATATATATATATATATATATATTTCAAATTAAGACAACTATAAATTTATTTGCTAAATTCATGTGTTGATTTTCAAAATGTTGCTTTTAAGTGATTATTTCAACGTAATATCATTTACACGAGTTTAATAAATAAATTTTACAATTTTTTTATTTATTTACATGGATAATTTTTTAAAAAAGTTATATAAAGCATTTATTTTAATTAAAAAATAATTTGGTGTGACAACCGTACAGTGTAATCGTCGTTCAAATTCAAATATTCATATACCGTTCACGTGAATTTCGTGTAATTCTTGAATGAACTAACTTAATAGAATAATTTTATAAATCAAACTAATTACATGATTTTTTTTTTTTTTTGGTTATCTCCTAATGTTAGACAATTTATCCATATAATATAGTTTAATTGACTCGATTTATTGAATTCACACAATTTTTTTTCCATAAATACCATCCATTACTTAAATTTAACCCGTCACTATAAATTTATTTATTTTAATTATTTAAAATCAAAAAATAAAAAAAATAAATTCTCATCTTAAATATAATGTTTATAGGACTCACTATCATAAAGATGCATGCATCCCATCACATTATCTATGAGATGAAGAAAATGGGGTAAAAAACATCTGTCATTATGTTAGCATTTTTCAAAAAAAAGAAAAAAAATTTCAAATAATGACTTTAAAAAAATAAATAAATCGAGACAAACCGGTATATTCCGGTATCGGTATCCGTATCGGCTTTGAATATACAAATGGGTTTCGAACAGTTGGGTCGGTCACAACAAGACTGGTCCTTGAGCTCATTTCAGACTGGTGCTGATAAATCACCGCTCTCTTTCTCTATATCGGCAGCCATGGAAGAAGTAGCTGCTAAGGAAGAGAACCAACAAGTTTTGAGAGTCTTGGAAGCTCTAAAAGAAGCTTCGCACGAGTTACAAGCCCACCCAAACCCCAACTCGGCCGACTCCAACTCGTCCGCCGTCAAAGCTCTGCTAGAGCTCGAGACGGAAGCAGAAACTATCCTCTCCAGCGACCCTTACCTCTCAACCCTCGCTCACCACCTCACAAACCTCAAAACCATAGTGGATTCGCTACAGCGATCTCGTGGCCACTACGGGCTTAGATCGTTCCTGACTCGGCGAGTCTCGACTCACGAGATCTCCCGAGTCGCCGGCTCGATCGAGTCGGAGATCCAAGCCTGGATCGACCGCGAGAGCATCGAAAATCTCGTCAGAGCCTTACGTCGATCGTCTCCACCGTCATCGTCGTTCAATGAGGAGGATTTGATTCAAATATTAGACCAGTTCGTGAACAGACTCGCACAAGGTTTCAATCGAGAGCTACAAGATTTGATACTGAAATCGAAGGTGTTTACGGAGCTTGAATCAGTTCTCTGCAGCTCGAATTTCTCGAAGAATGTTCGAGAAAAAGCCGCTTTCACCATTGCAGAGTTGATACGATTCAACAAAGATGTGTTTGTAGGACAAGTGTTGATGGGTAAGACAATTCAAGCCCTAATTTCAATGGCGTCATTGTCATCGTTCAAAGTACTCTGCTCACTGATTAAATCTATCAAGAGTCCCCTTGTTGATGAGATAGAATCAAACGGTGAAATCCCAAAAATTGTCAATTTTCTAATTGCAGAGGACGTGTCATTGCGCATAATGGCAATGGATTGTGTTCTTGAGATTGGGTATTTTGGGCGAAAAGATGCGATTGATGCTATGATCAAAGCCGATTTGGTGAAGAAACTTGTGGAATTGCAGAGGTCAGAACTGGGCGGTGACTTGATTGACATGGGTAAGTTCGAAGATGAGAGTGAGAATAGTGGGGTTGGCCCGGTTGGAATGGAGGGGAAAGGGAAGAGGGAGAGCAAGGAGAGGAGGTTTTTGGATAGCCATCCATTTGCGAGCTGTGTTGCGAGGTTTGCAGTGCAGTTGGAGGTAGGAGAAGGGTTGAGGCAGAGAGAGAAGAGAGCATTCAAGCAAGAGATATTGAAGAGAGTAAGAGAAGTCTCTGTTTCTGATGCTGAGGCTGCCACCATTGTTGCTGAGGTTTTGTGGGGTTCTTCACCTTAAGAAAAGTTGGGGAATTCCAAAAACAGAAAACTTTTTTTTTTTTTTTATATTTAATTTCTGCTGCTATTGTTGTTGTAATTACGTATGTAATTAGTGTTTGTATAGAAATTGTTGAATAAATTGAATTAATTGATTCAAGTTTTGAATTATCAATTATTTATTTACATTACATTTCTATATATGAGCAATGTTATGTATAAGGAAGGCTCTTTCCCATTACTTCTAACAATGAGCTGCAATCTAACTAACTGGATTAGCTGATTAGCTCACTTCGTAATCATGTCCTTATTAAATGTTATGAGATTACTCACAGGTGAAGAGTAAATATGATGTGTGTTATACGATAAGTAATTCAGTAAGGCAATCATTGCTTTTATTGAAAAAAAAAACAATGAAGTGCAATTTCATCCGTTTTGGTGTATGTCACAGGTGAAGAGTAAATATGATGTGTGTTATACGATAAAGTAATTCAGTAAGACAATCATGGCATAATATTATTTGATGTGGTATGATAATTTTTACAAATTTTAACATATTTCATAACTCATGACTTTTTTTTTAATTAAAATTCAAGATAAAAAGTTAAGAGATTGTGAGGAACATACATTTCACATTGCATAATAATCTCTCTCACTGAATAATTTTTTGTGTGATACACTCATAGTTATTAGAATTGGACCAAACGATGAACCGGTGAGGGGGTTGCTTTACGGTTCATTGGTTCAATCAGTGGTTCAACTGATTTTATAATTTATATATTAAAAATATCAATAAATATATTAAAAACTAAGAAAATAACAAGAAAATATATATATATATATATATTTTATTATCTAGTGATAAATAACAAAATATAAGCATAATCATTGAAATTATCTTAATGTATAAGTTTAATTTATTTGTATATAGAACAAAAATACGTGCAACAATATCTTATTTTATACTAAATTTTATCATTTAATCATTAAATATAAGAAGTTTTGTGAGAAAAAAAGAAGTTAAAAGTGATAAAAAGATAAAAGGTATTTCAACCAGTTTTTTTAAAAATTGGCCAGTTCACTCAATTTTTTTAAAAATCGGTCGATTCAACCAATTTTTTTTCTTCGGTTCTTTAGTAAAATTGGTATTTTAATCGAACTGAACTGATTTAATATCGATTTTCAATTCAACTGATTGAATCAACCGATTAAATCCGGTTTTGATAACTATGAATACACTAATGGATGAGATGACACAATTGCAAAGGTGGATAGGACTCTTGTATATGAAAACGCAAAGTATAATATTTATTCATTTCTTTTGCATTAATGCTAAAATTTTTAATTTTTGAATTTTAACTCACGTGTCAACTTATGATTGAACGCAGGTTAATGTAACTGACTCGATGCATTTGATAATAAATTGACACATAAATTGAAATCCAAGAATTGAAAAAAAAAGTGTTTGGAACTCTAATATTGCTATTCCTTTTGTTGTTTGTGTTTTAGAAATGAGAGGGCAGATTGGGTGGTGGTGGAGTGACCATGGTTTAGTTTGGTGGGAGGGTACCAAGCTAACCTTTGGTGTCCTTGGTCCTAGAAAGAAAGAAATAAATAGAAAAAAAATAATTTAAAAAATTATACCTTTTTTTTTTATTTGGCCTCTCCCTTTCATCATAAATACAAGGGCGTCCATTTGTGAGTCCATGATAGAAAAAAATATTATTTAAAAATGTTATTTTTAAACTATTTTTTTTTTTTACTGTCGAGACAAATAGACAATTTTTATTTCATGAGAAATTGAGACATACTCAACCCTAATTTTTATTTAATTATAAAAATAAGGAGAAAAGTAATTAAATTCTTTAATTATCTTAAAATTAATATTTAGTTTTTTACGAGACAGATTAATTATAAGATTTTTTTTTTCACTAAATCTATGAATCAAATTTACTTTAAAAGAATTGACAACATCTTTAGGGTTGGTGTATGCACTTGTCATCTAATTTAAAATTTTAAATTACTAAGTGATATTACTTATCTATTTATATGCTTAATTTCTTCTTCTTCTTTTTAATGATGAAAGATTATAATATATAAATTACAATTAATTAATATTCATATCTTTTTAATAAAAACAGTAAATCTTAAACTCATGATCTCTCAACATAAGACATGCTGGAAGGTCATGAGCATCTCTACTGACCCCGGACATGCCAAAGTTGTAGTCCAGTTAGGCGTTACTCACATGACCTATACTAAGATAGAAGGTGTTTTGAATGGAATATAAATAGGAAGTTTCTATATAGAGTCTCGAGTTTGGTGCAATCCTTTTGTCCAATGATTCAACCCTCAAATAATGTATCAAATGTATATTTCAATATGTGTATCTCTCCTTCTAATTCTTGGGACTATTAAATAATTGTTTGCCATTAACTAGACTGAGCATGCTTATATATATATATATTTATATATATATATATGTGTGTGTATGTTTGTGTGTGTGTGTGTATATATATATATATATATATATATATATATGCATATTCCAAGTGGGAGGGAGGAAATTTTGTTGGAGAGTTTAAAAAAAATTTGAAGTAATAAATGAAAGAATTAAGATAAAAAATTGATCAAAATTTTAGAGTGAACTAATTTAGAAAAAAACTAAATTATTTTAAAACGCAGTTTTTTAAAACTAATTTACATTTTTTAAAAACAGTTTTTTAATTTTAAAACGCAGAATACGCGTTTCAAAATAGATTTTTTTTAATTTTTTAAAATTTAAATTATTATATCTAAATGTATTTTCATAGTTTTAAAAAAATTAATTACAAAATTTTAAAATATTTTTCAAAAAATTAATCTGAATTACTATCTAAACGAAACCTAAAATTTCACATGTAAATTTCGGAGTTTACAGCCCATCCCAACTCACTCTTAGTTCCATGCACCCTGGAATATCCGCACATGTATATATATATATATATATATATATATATATATATATATATATCAGGATGACTTGAAAGTATCACAAAAGGAAAATAAAAAAAAAAAAATTCTTAATTCCAGGACAGATTAGATCAGCAGTTGCCTTTTTCTGTAACAGAGCCCTAAAGGTCAAGAAAACTGCAATTAGAGCTATTTGCACATGAGAGCTACTTCCCTTCACACAAACCTGGCCCATCTTCCTACTATTTAAATTAGCATTAACTGGCATTCTTGTGCCTCGGCTTAACCGGAAGCCAGACGACGGAAAACTTCCACCCAAACACATTTCTTTATAAGCTCGAGATTATACGAGACTGAGTATGAATCAAATGATATTTTGCATTAAAAATGCTCTTAAGCAACAATGTTGGAAGCATAAGCTGATCTCAAGTGCTTCAGCTTATCTTGTTTAGATTGGTGAACAAACTCAAATGAGTCTAATTTGAATCTGTGCACTATAAGCTTGACTTTATTTCTCGTTTCTGTTTTTATAGATTGGCCATGTGGGCAAGCATATGGAGCTAATTTACAAAGGATGTTGAGAATATCTCTCCATGCATCATATCATTATGCTTCTGTGTGATCATTTCTATCTTTTGGTTCTCCACAAAGTCCATTTTGATCTTACTTCGTCAAGATCCTCGCATATCTGAGACGGATCTTTTGGTTCTACACAAAGCCCATTTTGATCTTACTTCGTCAAGATCCTCACATATCTGAGATGGATCTTTTGGTTCTACACAAAGCCCATTTGATCTTACTTCATTAAGATCCTCACATATCTGTGATGACTGGTCTTTATATGAAGTGCTAAAAAGAAAATGCAGTATAAATTAAGCAGAGTGAAAAAGTACTATTTGAGTTAAGTTATTGTGTATTTAGATAAATATATTTGACAATTGTTTAAATGATATTGTACTGTTTGGATCAATTATTAACAAGTGTCACTAGTTTATTTTTTGAAAAAGTCTATTTTGATTTAAGTGCGTCTAATAAGCTGAAACAATCACCCTAACAAATTAGAAAATTTTGTTTTAAATTTAAAAAGTCATTAAGTGCGGCCAATAAGCTAAACCAAACATAGCCTAAGTGTCTTATACCAGCAATACTTTTTTGCATAAATTCCTGAGGTTTCTTCAGGCATTGTTGTCATGCCTTTAGGTTTTTAGTGTGAACTATATACGCATAATAACCCTTCGCTTATTTGTCAGAATCATATCTCTCTCAGAATACTCCTAAAGCTACTCTTTCTAGGTTACTTTTTGCACCTTGAAAAGTTTTTACATAGACCGAGTTATTGTAAAAGTCAATAATATCTTATCATTTGGATATAATATTTTACTTTGAAAAGATAAAAAAATAGCATCATGTCATGTAATAGGATGTCATTTGTTGGGTTCCTGAACCTGTTCATGCCAAAATTTCTCCATCACATTCATTATAGTTGAGTTTTAGAAATCCTGCAAGGTGAAAACCACCATTTAATTAGTCTTTGATGTTTCAAGTGTTTGATAGGCACTTCTTCTCCAAAAGCATTATTAATTTCCTCAGCTAATTTCATTGAGTGAGTGATAATGCTTTACCCCTTAAGTTTCTTTCAAGGGAGTAATCTTTTTGCATACCCATGTCAATAGTGAAATTATGTCTAGTGAAGCCAAATTATGCATATCGAAGCTTTTAGTAATTAAGTGACATTTTATGTCTCTTTTTATACGAGAAGTCATATCTTTGAATCTCTTCAAAGTGGGAATGTGTGATATTATATTAATTTTTCAATCATTGATTGAATTTGTTAGTGGTATGATTAATTCTCAGTAATGAACTGGATTTTTTTATAAATTATATCTTAATGTTAACCAAAAAAAAAAAAAAAGAACGAAATTATAGACTTCAGGATTTTTAGTAGCCCTTGTGAAACTCATTTTAACTAAATTTTTCTTTCAATTATTTAAGATCGGTTAGATAAATTCCATGTCATCATTTCAATTATTTAAGAGACGAATTCAGTTACACCACAAGTTACAATGCTGTCTCTTATTATCTCAAGATTCTCAACAAATGTTAGTTTTGATATTCTCTTTCCTCTACCATTACTCCTAATACACTTCTTTTATCGAAACAAATCATCGTTATACATAAACCAAATCATCTTAAGCGATTTTCTCATTTTATCTTCAATAAGGGCTACCTCCATTGAATCACAAATATGTTAATTTTTAATTTTATTTCTTTAATAGGAGCCCTTGAAATAAATATTTTTTTTTTGAGAGAATCATTTCTTAAGTTTTTAAAAATTTCATCAAAAAAGAAAAAAAAAGAGTAAACTTTTCCAATGGGACGCCTCCCCCATCCACCATTGCCGACTGACATTCTATGGTCTTTGATATAGTATCTTTAATTCAAATGGTACAAAGTATGAATTAAATGGTACAAAGTATATATTGATTATAGAAGTTATGTATGTGACACACTTTATTGCAACTTTGAATTTTTATTTCTTCATCAAAATTGAAACGAAACAAAGTTAAATACATATAGTCCATAAAATATGTTTGATGTATGTGGGTCAACCAAATATGAGGCTCTGGCCCATCTATTAATTCATTCACTTTCTTTTTATTTCAATCTCTGAAATTTGAAGTTATGCCAGGCTGGTTTGATAGCCCAAATCTTTTATTTTTCTGTTGGGTAAATTATATATATATATATATATATATATATATTTGGATAAATTACACTGATTTTTTTAAAGATTTCTGACAATTACAAAGATTTCCTCTAAGATAAATGTATTTGATAAGTATTTAAATAATATTGTAGTGTTTGGATCAATTATTAACAAGTGTCACTAAATTATTTTTTAAAAAAGCCCATTTTGATTAACAAGTGTCACTAGATTACTATTTCAATTAAGTTATTGTGTATTTAGATAAATGTATTTAACAAGTGTTTAAATGGTATTGTAGTGTTTGGATCAATTATTAACAAGTGTCACTAGATTATTTTTTTAAAAAGTCCATTTTGATTTAATTGTGTAATAAGCCAAAACAATCACCCTAACAAATCAGAAAATTTTATTTTAAATTTAAAACAGTCAATTAAATGTGGCCAATAAGCTAAACCAGACACAGCCTAAGTATCCTGTACCAGCAATATTTTTTTGCATAAATTCTTGAGGTTTCTTTGGACATTGTTGTCATGCCATTAGGCTTTTAGTGTGAACTATGAACCCATAATAACCCTTCACTTATTTGCCAAACTCATATCTCTACTAGAACACTCCTAAAGCTGCTCTTTCTAGGTTACTTTTTGCACATCGAAAAGTTGTTACATAGACCGAGTTAATGTAAAAGTCAATAATATCTTATCATTTGGATACAATATTTTACTTTCAAAATATATATATAAAAAAAAAAGCATCATGTCATGTAATAGGATATCATTTGTTGGGTTCGTGGACCTGTTCATGCCAAAATTTCTCCATCACATTCATTAGTGTTGAGTTTTAGAAATCCTGCAAGGTGAAAACCACCATTTAATTAGTCTTTGATGTTTCAAGTGTTTGATAGGCACTTCTTTTCCAAAAGCATTATTAATTTCCTCAGCTAATTTCATTGAGTGAGTGATAATCCTTTACCTTTTAAGTTTCTTTTAAGGGAGTAATCTTTTTACATACCCATGTCAATAGTGAAATTATATCTAGTGAAGCTAAATTATGCATTTCGAAGTTTTTGTAGTCGAGTAACATCTCATGTCTCTCTCTTTATATGAGAAGTCACATTTTTGAATCTCTTCAAAGTGGGAATGTGTGATATTATATTAATTTTTCAGTCATCGATTGAATTTGTTAGTGGTATGATTGATTCTCAGTAATGAATTGGACTTATTTATAAATTATATCTTAATGTTAACCAAAAAAAAAAAAGAAGGAAAATATAGACTTTAGGATTTTAGTAGCCCTTGTGAAACTCATTTTAACTAAATTTTTATTTCAATTATTTAAGATCGGTTAGATAAATTCCATGTCACCATTTCAATTATTTAAGAGATGAATTCAGTTACACCACAAGTTACAATGCCATTTCTTATTATCTCAAGATTCTCAACAAATGTTAGTTTTGATATTCTCTTTCCTCTACCATCACTCCTAATACACTTCTTTTATCGAAAACAAATCATCGTTATACATAAACCAAATCATCTTAAGCCATTTTCTCATTTTATCTTCAATAAGGGCTACCTCCATTGAATCACAAATATGTTAATTTTTAATTTTATTTTTTCAATAGGAGCCCTTGAAATAATTTTTTTTTTTTTGAGAGAATCAATTCTTAAGTTTTTAAAAATTTCATCAAAAAAAAAAAGAGTAAACTTTTTCAATGGGACCCCTCCCCCATCCACCATTGCCCACTGACATTCTTATGGTCTTTGACATAGTATCTTTAATTCAAATGGTGTAAAGTATATATTGATTATAGAAGTTATGTATGTGACACACTTTATTGCAACTTTGAATTTTTATTTCTTCATCAAAATTGAAACGAAACAAAGTTAAACACATATAGTCCTTAAAATATGTTTGATGTATGTGGGTCAACCAAATATGAGGCTCTGGCCCATCTATTAATTCATTCACTTTCTTTATATTTCAATCTCTGAAATTTGAAGTTATGCCAGGCTGGTTTGATAGCCCAAATCTTTTATTTTTCTATTGGGTAAATTATATATATTTCTTAAAATAAATTATACAGACTTTTCTGAAAATTTTTGACAATTACAAAAACTCCCACTAAATTTTTGATATTCCAATGTTCTCCTTTATTTTTATTGAAAAATTATACATACATCCTCACCAGTCTATTTTTTTTTTTCAAAATGACAAAAGTGTCAATTTTATTTTATTTTAATTTTTTATATTTTTTAATTTTTTATATTTTTTATTTTAAAATAAATACTGATTAAAACATTCTTGATTAAAAATAAAAAATATGAGTTATTTACTTTAAATTTATTTTTATATAAAAGAAAATTTTTCTTTAAAAAAATTTAGTCAAAATTTTAAAAATGTAAAAAAAAAAAAAGAAACATGAAAGGGGTATTTTTGTCATTTTAAAAATAATTTAAAAATAGGAAAGGATAGTATAATTTTAGAAACATCAGAAAAGGTCTTTATAATTATCAGAAATCTCGAAAGAGGTCAGTGTCATTTATTATTTTTTTAATCTTTTTTCACAATTACATACAATACTTCTCTTATTTAATTACTATATTCTTCCTCTGTTAAACACGCCGGCCTTCTCTTATTTGATTACTATATTCTTCCTCTGTTAAACATGCATGTCGACCTGACACCTTTAGCTGTGATAGTAATTTTACTAAAATTTTCATTTGTTCGTTAAATTTCTTTGGTCAAAATATCAAAGTTATAAGAGTAAATTTGTCAATTTTAGAAAAATCTTATTGCTGATACGCAAAAGTTTCTCGATTAGCAACGGTCCATTATTTTAGGTGAAATGTGTGACAAATTATCGTATTATATATAGAAGAGGTCAATATAATTAATCAAACAACAAAAATATAATCTAAAATTATAAAAAATAATAGAAAATGTCAGCCTAATTTATCATTTTCTCTTTCATTACGCTATTGTAACCAGGATGCATTGAGATTTTTTTGTATGTATAATTAATGAAGCATTACATATACCCTCCACAATGCAATGATCACAAAGTTTCTCCCAAGCACCATTATTGATGTTAATTAAATACTCTCAAATCTTGATCATGGTACAACCAAAGATAATTTATACAAATAAAAAGTTATCATGGACCTTGGTCCTTTACCATAGTGGGAAATTCTATGTTAATATCTAAACTTGTCCATGATTGCTTCATCTTTTTATATTATTATTATTATTTTTTTTGTGCATGTGTGTTTGGCACAAGGACTCATATGTATTGTGTTAATCCAATAATGTTCATGATAAAACCAAGATCTGGGGTCAAAACTATGTCGCAATTGAGTGCATTATTAGCCCAATGTTTAATATATTTTAACTTGATTTGAATGGAATCCACTTGTTCAAATTCCCATTCCCATTTTTTTTTTCAAATGTTCTTCTCTTTTATGGAAAAATTCTAACTTCTTTATCTCCACAAGCTAGAGTCATGAAAGAATGCCCCCTAATTTTTTCCCCCGCCCTTGGCATAGGAGTAATCCTTCAATCATCTGTGTTGGTATTGATGCTGGGAAAAAGAAATTAAATAAGCATTGTGAAAAAGAAAAACAAGTAAAAATTTTATTGTATCTTTCACTTTATGTTGGGTGGTTATCATGAATTCATTCGGATTCTTGATAACTCAATACGACCTGAAAAATGAACAATAATTTTTTACCCGTTTTGTTTGAGGCTTTTTGACCCAATTCACCTCTTATATTTTGTAACCCGCATGTATAAGAATGTTGTTTTAGGATTCCTTCTTATAAGAACCTAGCCGACTTTGTATGAATAGTCATTGATTGTATATGAGATTTCAAGTTTGTGAGTGTGTAACTCTTGTAATTTTCTTGATACATAGTAGATTGATCACCGTTGCCTATAAATATAAGTATCTTATCGAATCACATATACTTTATGTTTTCTTTATATTTTTGTTTATTTAATATATAAATTTACTATTTATTTTTATCTCTTCTATGTAGAGGTGTCAATTTTTAACACAACACAACTCGAACACGACACGAAATTAACAGGTTTGGGTTTAGTATAGATGGGTTTGGGTCATAAACGGGTTGATACGTATACACGATTAATAAACAGGTCGTGTTTGGGTTTTACTAGTGTCAACCGTTTAATACGAGTTAACATGTTTAATTATAAAATAAATTATGAGTTAAAGTAATTCGTCTCACATCAAATATTTATCAAGGTTTTGAGATTTTTTATTTATAAAAGAGATTTCTATTTTGATTTGACCCATATTCAAAGTTATTAAACTTGAAAATTATCTATACATATTAAAAGATAGGTAAATTTTTTTATTTAAAAAATAAAAAAATTAAAATAAACGAGTTAAGTGTGTCGACACGTGTAACCTGTTTAATAAATGGGTTGAGTTTGGATTTTGAAACTTGACACGATTAGTTAATAGTGTCGGGTTTGGGTTCACACATATTTTTGAATATGTATGCCTTAACACGACACTATAATACGAATTGACACCCCTACTTCTATGCCCAACCCTTCATGCCAAATTACACTCTGCAAGTTACTGTGGTCATAATTATGTTTGATTTAATTAGCAATGGAAAAGTTTAGGACTAGAGATCTCTTCAATGGAAAAAAGTGGGCTGATCTTCAAACCCACTTTGCCTCAATAGTAGCTTTATATTAGGGTACACATTGTTATCAACTATTTGTTCCAGAGATCAATTCTATGGGTACAGAATATATATATACGATCAACATCATGATATGTAGGAGACAAAACATTCCACAAGCAGCTTATTTTGTGCTCTTATACTTTCACTGGTTAGTGACATATCATCCACTTATATCTATCTGTGTATATATGTGTATCTATCAATCAATTATCACCATGTGGTTCACTGTTGTCTTACTTGTGTCTAGTTGCAGGACAAATCTCCATCAAGTTCCTTTACTCTAATTGTGCTATAACCTTATTTACATTGTTCTGATCTGAATTTAGATTAGCCTTATACATATATATATATATATATATGTGTGTGTGTGTGTGTGTGTCACTTGTGTGTTAATTAGGAGATTAGATGGTGACTTGTTGACTTTAATGTGTTAACTTAGTTGGGATGTTGTTTATCACTAACTTACTATAATGCGTATAACACCTTATCCCTTCTTTCTTTTTTTCTTTTGTTGGTGTCTTCAAATTGTACTTCTTTTATTTTTTTAGCATCAATAAAGATTTTTTCTTTACTGATAAAAAAAAAAAGGAGGATTATTCTCCACTTGATCATAGAGACGAAGAAGATCGCATGCCCATGATTATTATTATTATTTAATTATGACACAGTGTGAGACTAATATCTACGTATGCACGCACGCAATCACTCATAAATCGTGTATTGAATAAGTTCGGAATAAATTAATTAATCTGGGACATTCAATTTTTGAATCATAATCTTGATTAACTCACCTAATGTGCTGGTAAAAATTGAGTTTAGTTAAAATTAATAAAGAATAAATTAACCTCGTATCCAAAATTATTGCTCTAAGAAATCATGTCAATAAGTCCTTTCCTGTCCAACCCACACCAAAAATAATAATAGTAGTACATATTAATTTTCGTCCACCAGGGACAAAAGTTCAAGTATTATTCAATTTGACTTTTTCTTTTTGCTATATATATATATATGTACATGTATGTGAATAATTGTATAACTTCGTTAGTATTATGCAACAATTAATTCTAAACTCTTTATATAAATAAAAAGTTGATAAGGTAATTAACAATTATCGTAAAATTTTGTCAGAACTTATATGAACATAAATTTTAATATATTATGTAATTGATACTGAATAATTGAGATAAAATTTTATTGAATTGAGTTATATGAGTTTATATATGTATATGCATATGTGTGTAAGTATAAAAGAAGTTCAACTTGAATTCAGTTCCTTATCCCATTCATTGTATTTACAAGCAATTTTGGTGTTGCATAGAAGTTTGATCAAAGTTCAAGCAAAAGCTAACTTTCACTTTTGATAAATAATGTGTTTGCTCACAACTGGTGATCATGAATATGAAGGGGGCATGCTATCGCCAAATCTAACACTTGTCACCACTTAAAAAAGCAAATCCACAAATTGGAAAGTTGGCAGTCTGCCACCAGCACCAGATACGTACACCCACTATATATATATATATATATATATACACACACACACACACACACACACACACATACAGAATACAGGAGGCCCTCTTCCACCTCTCCTTCATTCTTTTTTGTATTTATCCTTAATAATTCTTTGTTTCATTATAATTTTTAGTAATAATTTTAGGGTATCTTTTCAAAAATTTATAGTTTTATAGATAAATTAGATTATTGGACATTAATTTGGTGGTCTCTGTGTTCTCATGCCAATGAATAAAATAATTGACTATGTTTTTATTTATTTATTTATTTATTTTGAGTATATCAATGGGAAGGAGGAATTATTTTAAGTATTTGTGTGCGCGATATGAGACTTGAATTTTAACTTGCTGTGTGAAGAAATATATTTTAATCACCTCATCTTGATGTGTTTTCACAAATATGATTTCTATTAATAGACAGTTTGATTTTTTAATTTTTTGAAAAATCGATTTAATCAATAGGGTCGATGGTTTTAAATTATTGACCTGTTAGTTGATTCTTATAAAAATGACATTAAGAGATAGTAACTGAAGGACTTTGCGGGTTCTAACCAATTAGATGAAGGGGCTAGGGGGTTTTTCTTTTGTTAGATGAAAAAAATTATAACTACGGAATGTTATTGGAAACAAAGATAACAACTAAGGCCATATTTAATATGCAGAAATGAAATATTCATTCTATGTAATGAAATATGAAATATGGATTATTCAATTGGGTCAAAAGAATACTTGAAATATTTTTTTTCATAAAATGCTTATTTTATGTGATAGATTTTACTAATCATATCAAATAAGAATAAAGAATAAAAAAAATTAGAATACACATTCCCAGAATGCATATTCCACCATATCAAACATAATATGAGTGTATGAACATGATTGTTTTGTATTTTTCTCAAGAAAAATCGCCTAATATGATTAGTTATGGTACAATTGATCTAATGAATTGTCTTTGAAGAAGTGTTACACAAGGGGGTCATTTAATTTATTTTGCAATAACTTGCAACTTCATTGTTTTATTTTGCAATTAATGGACCTATTCTTTGTTTTGAATTAATATCTCACAAGAAGATGCAACCTTTTATAATTAGCATTACTTTGTTTCTATTTTTGAATATTGTTTCATTGATTGTAGGGGTGTCAATTCGTGTTATCGTGTCATGTTTGAATCGTATCAAGGCATACATATTCGAAAATATGTATAAACCCAAACCCGACACTATTAACTGATCGTGTCAAGTTTCAGAACCCAAACCCAACCCATTTATTAAACAGGTTACACGTGTCGACACACTTAACCCTTTTATTTTAATTTTTTTATTTCTTAAATAAACAAATTTACCTATCTTTTAATATGTATAAATAATTTTCAAGTTTAGTAACTTTGGATATGGGCTAAATCAAAGTAGAAACTTCTTTTATAAATAAAAAATTTCAAAATCTTGATAAATATTTGATGTGAGATGAATTACCTTAACTCATAATATATTTTATAATTAAACGTGTTAAGTCGTGTTAAACGGGTTGACACTAGTAAAACTCAAACCCGACCTTATTATTAATCGTGTTATACGTGTCAATCCGTTTATGACCCAAACTCATTTATGCTAAACCCAAACCCGTTAACTTTGTGTCGTATTCGAGTCGTGTTATCGTGTCGTGTTAAAAATTGACACCCCTAATTGATTGTGTATTAAAAAAAACTTCCAAAAAAAAAAACTGTCCATTATCCTACTTGGTTGACAAACTGCTACAAATTATGGGATTTATGAATAGAATTTCCCAGTTGCACAATTATGTTGAAGGATTAATTTTGTATTTTTACTTATTGAAATTTTTAGAGTAAATTACATTAATCTTTCATACTTTATTTGTTAATATACAGATACCTCATTCCAATTATTTTTTTTCTTTAAAATGACAAAATTATCCATTTTATTTATTTATTTTTACATTTTTTAGTTTTGATCAAATTTTTTAAAGATTTTTTTATTATTTTATTTAAAAATAAATTTAAGTTAATTGTCAGAAATTTCTAAGAAGATGGGTGTAATTTACCTAAATCTTTATTTTGTAAAATTCTATGTGGGCCAATTCAACTAAAGCCCATAATTTTATTAAGTTTCCTAATTTTAGTTTATTGATTTCTAGTAATATTTGGAATCTGTTTTAGCAATTCCAATTAAAGTTGAAGTAATATTCTAGTAATAATTAGTTTCTTAATTATAATTAAAAAATGTATAGTAATTTATATGGAATTAGATGGCGTTAGTATTTAAAATTAATAAGGTATATATATATATATATATATATATAGGTATCTGTCACATTAAACGGAATCACCAAAAAAAAAGTGGTTGAAGGGTCGTTAAGAGATTGGTGGCCAATTAAAAAGTGTGACCGTATGTGCCGAATTGACAGAGCGCTGATATTGCTCTCTATATGTATGGGTATTTGTCACATTGAACGTAGTCACAATGGAAAAAAAACGAGTGGCTGAAGGGCCATTAAGAAATTGGTGGCCAATTAGAAAGTGTGGTCGTGTGTGCCGAATTGAGAGAGCACTGTTATTGCTCTCTTGTGATAACCCAAGTGAGTTTTCATGTCTTGATTTTAATATATGATGTGTTGCGGTTTTCGATGCAAGTAAACAAAATTTGTTTGTTGTTTTTGAGTTTTTTTTTTTTTTTTTTCTGGTAATATTATTATAAGTTTGATATATAAAAAATAATGTTTTAATTATTAAATGACTTAGGAATTAGAAATAAAGTTATTAAAATAGATAAAAATTCAATTCCTAAATCATCTCATGCTAAAATACGGTGTCTCGTATGCATACGAGCTTATAGTAATATTATTACTTTTTTTATTATATATGTTTAATAATTAATATAAGCTGCGTGTAGGGTGTGATTTGATATATTGAGTGATTTTTAAATCTTACAGTTGTTACCAGAATAATTTTAGGTCCTACATTCTAATTTTTCTAAAAAGAGTTTTTATTGTAAAATAATTATCTTTTAATAATTTTTTGCTAAACCTTCTTAATACTCCGATAAAAAAAAATTATGGTTTTTTGATAAAATGAAAATTTAGTGCTAAAAAAATGTAATGCTTAATTATTATTAATTTCTGTTGAACATTTTAAAAAAGTCTTCTTAATTTTACTAATCTAAAGCCCTTTCTTCCCCTCTCCCATCCTTGAAAAAAAAATTTCTTGACTTGACTATATGATTAAAGGTGCATGTATATCTAATACGTGAGAGTACAGTATCATTGTTCTGTAGAATGTTCGAATCATCTTGTTTGGGAATAAGGATTAATATTTTAAAATAATTACTGAATATGGATTAAAATTTAAAAATAAGTACTTCATGTAAATCTTGGGGGGAATTCTCCAGCAAATAAACGTTCTCCTACAAGAAATAAAGAAGACAATCGGAGTTAGGTTAGAGGGCACCGATGCTGGTGCAAGTCAAAGGTTCTTTGACAATTAAGTTAGTGTGATGCTAATTTGAATGCTAGAATATAGTAAGAAGACGAATACCAAAGTTTGTGTACCTTTTAAGTGAAGGACTAGTTGTTTAAATAGTTGATGATGGTGTGGAGATGACTCTCTCAGTCTCAACGAATTTTTTTATAGTGAGAAGATATCATGCCACGATTGACATCATGCATGGGAGTAACACTCCCTAATTTTATGGGGATCGTAATCTTGTTCAATTAGACTTATTCGAATGAATAAACTTGGATAGTCCTGTTTACCCAATTGTCAATCCGGAGTATGGTGGATAAATGGGCTTGCTCTATTGTGACAAGATGGTCAGCCAGAGAAATTTGTTCGAAAAGTTTGTTTGGAAAATGTCTTGTGTTGTCTTACTTATAAGGTTACCTTGATAAAGGTAATTTGATCATTTTACACTAGTCTATAACATATGTCATATCCGATTTTAAAAGTTAATTTTACGATCGTACATAAATAATGCCAAAGATTATTGACCATACTGACGATTGATAATTAGGTAATTTATGAGGTGTTTTTCAATGAGTCTGAATTAACATGTAATGATTTATGATTTAGGACAGATATGGTAACTACTAAAAATGCGAATATATGTTTCAAAGGTATAATAAGATTTTTTAGTTTCTAAATTTGGGTCTATCTCAAATTTGTTATTTTAAATAAAATTTCACTATTTTTTATTTCTCTAGTTTCTTAATTTTATTAGAACTAGTATAGGAATTAATAGTTTCTTATACAAAATAGTAAATTTTTAACTCTATAAATACGATATAACATGTTTATATTATTCTTATTAATAATATTGTATTCAATTTCGATTTATAAAATTGTTCTATTTTTTTGAATGAATGATCCCTATAATTATTTCAATATTAGGAATTTAACGTGCTTAATTCATATCATGTTTCATGCCAATGCTAATTTATCCTCTTAATAACACTCCACCGATCATAACACATGAAATAACACTACTTAAAAAAGGTATTGTCAATGTCTCGAATTCGAATTTTTTTTTGTATCAATAGATAATAAGTAGAGTTAAAAAATAAATTTAACTGGCACATAAATAAAGACTTACTTTTAATATGCATAAGCTAAACAGGATAAGATACGTGTCATTCAAAAAAAAAACCACTGTCACACGTTAGTGTGTGACTTCTATTCCGAAAATTTCCATCTTTGGTCGTCGCTGGAATGATGAGGAACCACCTAATATTTAGTGAAGATGTATTTATTCATTTTATTGGAATATGAAAGGAACAATTAGTTAATTTGGTGCAACATATTTTGAGAGAGAGACTGAAACAGTATTCTATTCTCTCCCCCATTTGCTATGAGCAACGCCTGTCAGGTGGGAAGTAGTGGTCATGGAATCTTTGAAGTCCTCCCACTGACATTTTTATGCTTGGGATAACACTTCACTACTAAACTAAGAACAAAGCATTACTCCTCCAACCTCTATTTATAGCCATATAGGGTGTGTAGACAGAGAAGAGAAACAACTTAGAGAGAGAGAGAGAGATCTGAGTGTTTCAGATTAACATTTTCTTTGTTTGTTTTTTAAATACGTAGGTTGAACCGTGATGGGTTGGAGATACAAGGCAGGTTTGATTTTCATAATCATTGTTCTAGTTATGTGGGTCACTTCTGCAGAAATAACTCAGGTCAGTTCCAGCGATCTCTTCCGTGGATTGTATTACTGTCAATATATTCTAGTTATGGGTTCACAGACACATAAAAGGGTAGCCCAATTCACGAGGCTCTGCCACTGTACATCTTACTATAAATATCAAGTCAGAGAAGAAGGATTATATAGTCAACCTCAAGTAATTAGGATTATATATACATATAAGCATGCAAAATAAATTTTATGTAGACCGGTACGCATTTGATCAGAGGATCATCATATGTATGTTGGTTTTGCAAATCGCATGATTGTCCTTGACACGGGAGTTTTCTGGGAAAGCTTGTGTTTGACATAATCTCCAAAAGAAATTAGCAACATATTTGGTGTTTTGGTGTAAAATATGTTTTCACAAAATCTGAAGTATTTCTCATCTGAACTGGTCATAGATGGTATTGAAACATGCCTGCACTGAGAGTTTAGTGTTTGTTGCAAGTTCAAAAGATTACTAGGGTTGCCTTATTTCCTTTCCAAAATTTTCTGCACCCTCTCCATTTGTGATATTGTCACGAGTCCTTTTCTTTAGAACACAATATAAAGTTTATGTAGCAAAATGAGAAGTGAATTAAGCAGAGAATATTTTCATTGCCCCTTAGGCACCAACGTGGCTATGCCACCATCTAGTAATTGGATATCACATGTGCTATGTCCCACCTGTTTCAGTGGGACATAACCCACAAGTCAGCCAACTGTTAAATAGTGGCATTGTCACGTGGTGACTCCAGGGCACCCAATACTTTCAAGAATTTAACACAAGGCAGCAGGCTGATACTGAGAATATCATGATAGTATAAATCTTTTGGTTCTATTATAATTGTTGTCTTTTTACTAAAGTTTGTTGTTTAGTGTCATAAAAGGTGGCTTGGTGCATCCACCGTGGACATCCAATAATATTTTGTCTGCATCTGTCATGTTAGCTCCAAATCAATATGTGAGTGTCATGGTATTAGTGTTTGTTAATTAGTAATCCTTAGTGTTGTGCTTAATGATCTAGTGATTTGGATTACCACTGCAAGTTTTATTTATTATTGTTCGTCTGTTTAAGACTCGAACCCAAAAAGTATTGTCTAAAAGACGTGGCAGCCAATAAGAGACTGTCACATCATTTGGACAACACTTTTTGAATCCAAATCTTGAGCGGTGTAGCACTATTAGGCATGAAAACTTCCATTTGAACTTTTGGTCTTCACCTTGTTGTCCATAGCTTTATGTATTTGGCTCTTTTAGCATTTGAGTTCCACAGTGAAATTGGGTACTAAACATGACAAAAGTACATGTAGTAACATCCCAGTCATCCATTTATTTTAGTTTTTATTTGTTGAATAATTTGGTTTTTTATTTTATTATATGGTTTATGCCAAACATCTTATAAGGATCATAGAGTCAACTAAAAATCAAATATAGGACAGAATTGCATTATAATGTTGAATGTGGCATGTTTTTGGGATAGTTTTCATTAATGATGCTATATTTTAATATTCAAATGATGCAAAATCTGAACCAATGATGTGTTCTCTATGTGCTACATGGTAAGGACTGCCTTTTAATCTTGAAACTTAATGGAATTATATTCAGTAGTGTACTAATTATCTTATACTGTAAACCGAAAAGACTGAAGATTCTGGAATATGTTTCCAGTTTACTTCTTTGTGATACCATTGCAGCCTAGCTAGGTAATACAATGACTATGGCGCAGTTCTTCAAATTTTTATATCTGCATTCTTCAGGCCCATCCAATTGTATAACTGTCTCCCGGACTGAATATTGTTGTACCTTCTGTTGTACAAAAACGATCAAACAAACAATAAATTGATTTCAAACAAGCAAAATAAGCAAAATGCATAAAGAAGACAAGATTTATGTGGTTCGACAAGATGCTTATATCCACGGGCAGTGATGATCAATTTACTATGTATCAAAGAGATTACAAGAACAAGAAACTCCCAAAACCTGAAACCCCTTTTTTATCCCAATGATGACTATCTTCTCATAAGTCAAAATCTTAAAAGATAATGCCCTTATATAAGTGCGTTACAACATACAAAACGGGTTGTTTTGGGTTACAAATGAGTCATTAAGAATCCGGGTGAATTCATGACAACCACCCAACACCTTCCCTATCCTGCTTTGCTGTTGGTCTAAGAGTGCAGAGTTTAGAAGTTGTCATCGGTAGATTAAGATTAAGCATAGAAATTTTGGTCTTACACGCATGATATTATCTAAAATTTCATCAAATTTATAGTAGAATCATGGAAGGTTGCAGTTTTTTTTTTCCATCTGAAATATCTAATATGGAAAGCTCTTTCTTCATAAGTTCAGTTGTAAATGCAGCCATTCTCTATTTGCCTATGGAAGTGTTGCTTGTAAATTATGTGATTGGATTCTTATTTTGACCCATATGGGAAAAATTGTGAAAATAAAAAAATTACAAATACATATCCAAGCCAGAGCTTTTTACTGACTAATGTTTGTTTACAGGGTATTTTTGAAGAATATAGACATCCATTTGCAATGGCATATCTTGGAACCTCGCTTTTGGTACTTTATCTTCCTGTAGCATTCATTGGGAATTGGTTATATCACTTCATGAGATGTCGCTTCTGTATAAGTAGTGACAAAGCAGAGACTGAGGATAAGTCTTCTACTGGACTTGAGTCTCCTATTAAAGTTAATGGGGTGCAGGAAGCTTTTGGAATAGAACATAAAGGATCTTCTGATGGAAAAGATGATGGCATGGACCTTAAATTACAGGAGGAGGGAAAGGCATTAGATTCTGAACAAATAATTGATGTTGATACACTGAAACAAGATAGGGAGCTTACCACTAAGGAAACTGCTACACTAGGCTTTTTCATTGCCCCCATCTGGTTTCTAACGGAGGTGAGGGGCTAGTTTGTTCTATAAGATTTTCTTTGATGCAAGTTTTCATGTAAAGTGTTGGAATCGAAATTGGAGAATATAATTTTTGACTCTTCTGAGGTGATGGAGGAGTGCTTGCAAATATCCCAGGAAACAATGTATTTACTCTTCCAAATCCTCTTGTTCATCTGCATAATATAATTCGTTCCAAACTTTGATTGCTCCTTCCCAGCCCCAACCTTCTAAATTTCTAAATGATGTCAAACCTTTTAACTATCATAAGTTACTCTATCTGTGACATCCTCAATATAAACTTCCCCCTGCCATCCAGTGAACATTGTTTTCAAGGAAGATGACTAATTTATATATGAGGATGAATTTACCTCACTTCACTTCATTTTATTTTTTGCACAGAAGATACGATTTTATTTGGGGTTTACAAGTATTCTTTACTTTTTCTTCTTCTTCTTTTTTCTGTAGTATTTAACTAATGCCGCACTTGCACGAACCAATGTTGCCGAGTACAACAGTATTGACCTCAACTTCAGGGCTTTTCACTCTTTTCATTGGTGCATTTCTGGGACAAGACACAATAAATGTGGCAAAAGTGGTTTCTGTCGTTGTTAGCTTGGCTGGTGTTGCCATGACAATGCTTGGCAAGACTTGGTCCACAGATGGAACTCAATTAAGCAAATCCACGTAGGTTTGTTTTCATCTTTTCAAGCAAAAGATGGGAAATTTTATGTTTCTGAATCATATTGATCTTTATGTTGCATTTCTTTGGAGCAGTACTGGCTGATAATTAGCTTTTCTGTTCAGAAATGGGAAGCATTCACTTGTGGGAGATCTATTTGCTATTCTCTCAGCTATGACTTATGCGCTGTTTACTGGTTGGGCATCTTCTCCTTTTGTTCAAAGAAAATTTCATTCTTATTCTAATGATCATAATATTTATTTCAAAAATTACAATATTATAGTGCTTCTGAAAAAGTTTACCGGAAAACAAGGAGAAAGAGTAGACATGCAAAAGTTATATGGATATATTGGATTATTCACTCTTGTTTCCCTTTGGTGGCTCAGTAAGTGTGACATGCCTTGAACTTTCCCAATCTCTTTGTGATTGCTTATGATATAGTGTTTTTTTTTTTAAGTTGCTTAGTTTTAATGTTCCTTATATGACACGCATTCTGTTCAAATTTTACCGGCCTGTACAAAGTTTCAGCTACATTCTTTGTACATTTTGTGACTGTTGAATTTGTTATACTAGTTGAACTTTGAAAATTAATTTCTCATGCATTTTTTATTAAAGACCACCCCAGAACATCAAGCTTGACTTGCTAAATTTTCTGATGAATATAGGTGTAGGACCAAAATTGTGTTTGCATGAGTGAATATTTATGATAAGTGGTAAAGGGTGGCTTGCAAAGGAAATAACATAAGGACCTGTTGTATTCAATTATTGATGTTTTATAAAAAGGGTCAATTTATAATATTGATTTTGTCAATTTTAGAGGTACTAGATGTTATGACAATGTATAACAGGGTAGTTGATTTTTGTAAACTTTATATAATTGAAAGTTGATAGTATTGATTTGTTGCTGAATAATCCCATTCCCAAAAAAAAAAAATTATTAGCTCCATCCCTATTCCAATAATGTGTCCCTTAAATAAAGCATTGAAAGCATATTCTAAGACAGTATAGGTAAAGTAACTTGAGCTATTTAAGAAGTATGAAGAGCCTTTGTAAAGTTTCTAGATTCTTACTCCTCGCAGATCCATTAACTGTATGATAACTTTACTCCTTGCTGTAATCGTTGGCCTACTTTGCAGATAACCATATCATCTTAGCTGATGCCTCCTCCTTTGTGGCAAGTTAGCTCTCCCTTTGATATACCCTGCTATAGATGATTAGGTTTTTTAAGAACTTATACATATAGGGCCATCATATTGTAAATCTATTGTGCATCCTCTTAAGTCCCTAGCAATTCATCTGTAATTTCTCGAGCAATTTTGCAATTGAAGTATGTCATGTTCGTGATTATTAACTTACACAGTAAGTCAGCAGGGTGAAAACAACAGCACATGCTGAACTGCAGCTGGAATAATTTTGTATATTGTTCTACAACATCAAAAACACTAGTTGTAGACTCTTGAAACAATCAGTTCCCAAATGAATGGCAGTTGTTAAAGCATTTAGTGTAATGACATCTGAAAACCGAGGTTTGAAACCTTTTGTGGATGTAAAAGGTTAATCATCTCTTGGAATTCAATTAAAAAGGGCATTGCTACCAAAGGCCATTGAACTTACTCGGCTCAGAGATGATTAAGGCCAATCTGAAATACAGATAGTAAGTTCAAGAGATGATTAACCGAGTGTGTTTTTTCTTTATGCTTTTTGAGATGCAAGAAGAATAACTTTTTAATATTAAAAAAAATGCGATTTAAAACAATGTTAAAAAGGTTTATACTATAAGAATTCTGACCGTTAAATAGAAATAAAATTTTAATAATAAATATATAAAACATATGTAAATGTTTTGAATGATTTGTTTTCAATATATATATATATATATATATATATATAATTGTAATATTGTCCGAATAGAAGAGATTTAGATGTCTCTAATAATGAAATATAAACTAGGTAATGCAAAATAACTATTTTCATCTTTTTTTGGGGGTAAAGACATAGCAATAGAATTGAAATTTTTTTGGTACCATTTATGGCCCTTCTTTGTGTAGATTTAGACTTTCAATCTTTTTAAATTTTTAGTTTAGATTATACTCTAGACATGATATTTGGACTTTCTTTTTGGAGTTAGACCTTTATTGGCTTTTTAATTTCTAGTTTAAATTATACCATAAAGGTATAAAATTTGGGTCTTCTTTATAAGTGGGGCCTAAAGCTATTACTTTGTTGGCTTAATGCTAGAGCTGCCTCTGCTTTTCATCTGGCTGTATTTACAGTTGTTGATTACATGAACTTACTATCTGTATTTCAGATTGGCCTCTAACTCTCATGGGTATTGAACCCAAATTCACAATCCCTCACTCTGCTAAAATGGAAGGAGTTCTTCTTGCTAACTGCTTTGTTGGAAGTTTCCTCTCTGATTATTTTTGGTATGTCTGGAGAAAAATTCCTTTTTGACTTCTGTTTCACTCATCTGTGTTCATATTGTTCTGATTTAGAGTTTCAAATATTTGCAGGGCATTAGGTGTTGTTTGGACCACTCCACTAGTTGCCGCATTAGGCGTGTCACTCACCATTCCTCTTGCAATGTTGGCCGACATGGTGGTCCATGGCCAACACTATTCTGCAATTTATATTATTGGCTCAGCTCAGGTAAAAAAAAATTATTGTCATTGCTTATTCTGAAGACTTTCACTTGGGCACCATTTTTAGTTAAAAGCTTGAATGCATTAAAAAGCGAAAATGCATCTTGTTGCATAGAACAATACTGCAACTCAATTTGCTTTGAAGTTTTGGAGTCCCCCCATTGTATTTTTTTATCACTAATTTTATTAGAATAGTTTTTTAAAAAATAGGACTTGCCACCCCCCGCCCCACCCCAATTTTTTTTTATATATTCATATGAATCCATCTTAAATTTCAATACCTGAACTTTTGCAGTTTCGCTCCTCTCTAACTAAAATTTCTAGATTCGTCATTGGAAGAGAATATAACTTAAAATAGAAGAGAAAAGGAAAGAGAAGAAAAGAAAATGATCCTCTTTAATTTATTTGAATGTTTAACAGAGAAATAAGAAGAAAGTTATTTATTTTTTGTTTGGATAGTCAATAGAAGAGAAAAGAGAATACAAGTACGAAAGTATATAAAAGGTATTGACAATTATATCCTCTTTACAACCTTTAAAAAAAACAGAATAATTGCCCTAATTCAATCTTCTCTTTAATCTCCATTACAAAAATCCAAACGAGAGGTTGTGATATCACTCCACTTGAATCTTTTATTTTCTCTCCAAATCGACCCATCTCATCCAAACAATGCTTTTCAAGGTGCAAGTAACAAATACCTAATCTTATTCTCAAAATCTTTGCCAATTATGCATGCCATTTATTTGTTGATTGGCGATTTTGTGCAGGTATTTGCTGGGTTTGTGATGGCTAACTTCTCAGATTGGTTCTCTCAAAAATTGAGATGTAAATCTTGAATTAGCTGCAACAATTTTGCATCCTTATTCTTTCTATGAGGTCATTCCTTTACTGACACCATACATAGCACATTTACTGCTTGTGCCTCTGAAAGATGAGTAAAACAAGTATATCTATACATACATACATATATATATATGTATATATATATATTATGTATGTAACTGAGTCTTGAAGTGCAAAAAAACAGTTTTAGCTTCCAGGCTTGGTTTTTGTCAGCCTTAATTAGCTATAGTTTGACCAAGATAGTGTGACCCCAGATATACAGAGGAAAGGTGGTGTGTAATGTATGTTGTAGTGACTTTAAAAGAGTCAAGGTTCTGTTAAAGTTTGGATCTTCTTCTTCTCTTCCATGGTATGAACAAGTTGTTTTTTCGTGCATGTTTCTTCAATTATTACTCAGTTTTGATGCCCATAATCAAAAGTCTGTGGGCCTGAATTTCTGGTTGATTGTACTTAAAAACTATCTGCAAATATACTGCTATTTATCAAGAAGCTTTACATCGATTTCCCAACGCTATTTGCTTGTTGAAAATCCAAGCCGTTAGAAAGTCTTAGGCCCTGCAGGTACCACACACACACACACACATATATATATATATATATATATATATATATATAATATTGGTATCAGTGGGGACAGCGGAATTCATGAATGTGAAAGTTGGTGCATGCATTTTGAGTATAATTTTGGTGAGAGTTGTGTGTGTATGTATCACAGCTCGTGTTACGTGTCGTATGTATCAAAAAATACATATTCAGGCATGACATAATTTCTAAACACGAGCCATTCACATGCTACACATTTAACCTATTGTAGTGCAACTGCTAAGTATTGGCATTACATGTAAATGATAATTAAACAAGAAATGGATAGATTAGAACAACTAGTCAGCAACATCACTTTTAATGATCTATTGGGATTTTCATATCCTCAAATGTTTTCCCAATCAGATTACCCTTTTACACTCATTTGTCAAGCCTTCCAAAAAATAATAATTCAAGATGACAAATTGTCAAGAAAATAATTAAAATTGTCTTCCACATCAATTCGGAAAAAGAGTGGATAATCCACTGATGCTTTGGCTGGTAAAAACAAACACAAGTCTGTTTCTTGATTGCCAAGAAGAGATTTGAATAATCCCATTGGTTTCTTTAGAATGATTCTCTGAATATTCACTCAACAATCAGTCTTTTTCTTTGCATGTACATAGTTTCATACAAAAAAAAAGAAAGCCATTTGGCAATGGAAAAAACAAGATTAATTAGGTTATTAATAAGCATAATGATTATCCATATGCTTTTTTTTTTTTTTATAAAGATAATCCTGCACTTTTTTCAACTACCGGTAAATGTTTCACTTCCACAAGTCTTTCGCAGAAAAAAGTTTCTCTTTGAGTGGGTGGCTCGAAGTTTCAAAGTTTGACCTTCAGACTCACAGTATTCATATGCTTATTATGTTTGGATCAACTTTTTTTTAGTCTCTCAAACCACATTTAATTTATTTTGAGACTATTTGGAATGGAGTTTCAAATCACTCTTGTTGGACACAATTTTTCTATTAAGTGCTTGTTTAGATGAGGAGTGAAAAAATACGGTTTAAAAAAAGTGTAATTTGAAAAAGTATAATTTGATTTAAACTATAAGTGTTTAAATGAATGTATTTAAAACGGACTTAAATGATATTGTAATATTTAAATGACCCATAAAAAGTACGATTTCATTATAAATTATCTTGTTTGTCTTTATATATTAAATTGTGTATTTGTAATGTATTATATCTTTAATATTAGATTATTTTTATAAATAACAAATATATATATATATATATATATAATAAGAAAGCAAAGACTTATTTGTTTTAATATTAAATATGATATTATTTACTTTAATTTTAAACATAATTCTATTTACTTTAACATTAAATATAATATTATCTACTTGAACCCATTCAATATATCTTTCCTGTTTAGCTGATAGTGACCACAAAACTTGTAGAGAAATTGGTAATTTATCGTGATGGCATGATAGTAATAACATGAAAAACATGGATAATGTTTTAACTTCAAACAGTTGGCCCCTCCACCAGTTGGAAAAAACTCCGTTCACCGACTTAATGAAAATAGGCGTCTTGGGCTCCATTGCGGCACGTCGGCGCGGCTGAAAATTTAAACCAAACGGTCTATCATTTATTAAGCATGGTCCGACTCTTCAAGCGCTCAAAAGTGTCGGCAGTCCACCGGACTAAATATATCTTAGATGAGATTTGAGTTAAGTTGATAAGTCTACATTTTTTTTATTAAGTTTGTCAAGTATATAATGAATGTCTTCATTTGATGATTGTTAAACATTTTTTATTAAGTTATTCAAATACTCAATTACTTAGTTCAAATAATACTTTTACACCGTTCAACTAAACAGACACTAAGTGAGTATAGATTACGATGGAGCAGAAGCATTGAGATTCACCAACAACTGTATATTTACATTTTCAAAAATAGTTTTTTAATTTCAAAATGTGGGATACACATTTTAAAATAATTTTTTTTTTAATTTTTTAAAATTTAGATTATCATATTCAAATGTATTTTCACAGTTTTTAAAAAATTAATTACAAAATTTTGAAATATATTTTAAAAAAATTTTCAAAAAATTATATCTGAATCACTATCTAAACGAAACGGAAACTCAGAATAGCGTAATAGATAATAAACATAATTTTTTTTTTTTAGGATAATGTTTTATTACCCAAATTTGTGCCTAAATAAGAGAGAGTCGTTGATTGATAAGATGATTTTTAAAAATTAATTAACGTGATAATAACGAATGATTCTCTTTCATTTGGGTACAAATTTGAGCATAGAAATTAGAACTATAAACACTACTTTTTTTTTTTATCAAAAATAGCAAAAGTGAGTTTGGCTTAGAAATGAATAATATAAGTTCTAGAAGTAATCCAAAATCATAGAATTCAATATAAAACTTCCTAACTAAAGATAACAAAATAAAAACTTTTCCTAAAATAATAAATTTTCTATATTAAATGTCTAAACGATGATAACAATCCAAATCATGGCAAAGCGGTAAGTTTTGATCACCGCATTACTTTCATTTCGACATATGTGTTTTGAAATGAATTTTGAAATGAATCTAGCAAGTCGAGTCCAAATCTGTTCTACCTCAAATTATCTATTAATTATTGCTTTGCCACTAAACAAATCATAATGATTAAAAAATTGTCTATTGTGCAAACACTTTCCACTACCTAGAACATACTAGCTATAAATAAAAGGATTCTAAGTCCTTAAAAAAATAGATAATAATAATTAAGATCTTAATCATAGTTAACCTAAAGAAAACATGAGCAGCCAAATGTGAACACCTTGATTAATCATATTTTAATGTACCAACAATTGCTAATTAAGTTGCAGCTAAGCCTATTAGGCATTAGCTAACTTTAGCCATTAAATTAATACAAGTGGAAATGTGACCTACCATTAAAGATGACAAACCAGAGGGAATGTTTCTTCCCCTAGATAATGCCATTACTTTTCTGACTAGTTGACCATTTTTAGGATAAAATTATAGCTGAGGCCGCGGAACTTGACTCCCCTTGGTTTCATGCATAAAGATAATTTTGTATAATTTTCTTGTGGGAATCCATGTTCATAAAAAATATAAATAATAAAGTGATTAATCTCAAATTTTGGTATTAAATTTTATATTTTAAATGACGTGGAATTTGATTATTAGTAATACTTTAAATATATTATAAATAATCTATTATCACATTATTTGCAAAACAAATTTTAATACAAAAATTTGAGACATGCGCTTTTGAAGTTATTTTAAATTTAATTTTGTGCATGATCTAGTATTATCATGCATCTTTTTCTCTCTCTCTCTCTCTCTCTCTCTCTCTCTCTCTCTCTCTCTATATATATATATATATATATGTATATATAAAGTAGGAAACACAATAAAATATAATCCCTTTGTTGTGACAGTGCAATTTGCAAGTGAACATTTTTGTATTGAAAGCTCATTATTCAATGATGATTCTGTTAATGCCGGGTCTTGAGAAGGAAAAGGAAAGATGGGGAAAAAAACTAGCAGTTGTTATTATTTGTATAAATTGATACAACGATGAAAGAAACAGAATCGAATACATAATAATTTCGAAAAGTATGCAATCGTATCACTTATATATGATTTAGATTCTATAAAGTAATTACTCTTAAACTCAAATCTTTATCCATGCACTTAACCGTTTGAATATTTTATTTTTATACCAAAAAAAAAAATCTATATAAAAACTACTTATATGGGATGAAGAGGTCAATTACGATTTTCAATAGTTTAACCAAATTTTTAAAACGGTTGTTGCATTGAAAGAGGTTTTTTTTTTAAATGTATAAAAGTATATTTAGGAAAAAAAATTCAACTTCCTTGATTTGTTTGCTCCTCCTAAGTACGAGAATAGGTGTTTTTTATTTATTTATTTATTGATAGACAAAATAATTTTTTTGTTAAGACAAGCAATTATACACCTGAGGTGATTTCCACAAAACCACTCAACAAAAAAACAGTCAAAGAAAACTCGCAAATGTCAACTACACCGCATAGAACTGTCCACAATCTACCAAACCAAAATTTATAGAATCTAACAAGACAAAAGAATAATTGGTTGAGTGTGTCTGTTTCAAAATCTATATTAGGGTAGTCTTTGTAATAGTGATACTTACAATTCTTTAATATATGTTAAAAGTTTATAATGCATATGTATTGTTATACTATCGTTGTAATTAAAAGAAAGGGAAGAAACTCCAACATACCCAATGACATGTATAGTATTTAGGGTCAATATAGTAACACAAAATTTGGAATAGGGTGCAATGTAACAGGACAAAAACGCCTATAAGATGATATCTATCTTCTTTTATAATATGAAGTGTTCAATTTGAATGTTTATGCTTTTATGGCATTGTCTTGATATATAGCAGCTTTGTAATACTTGTGTGTGTGTGTGTGTGTGTATATATATATATATATAGAGAGAGAGAGAGGGGCCATTGTGAACAGAAGAAAATCACGAGTCAATGCATTCAAAAAAAGAGTCCAGTTTTCACACATCAATGGTGACTGTAGTTAATTGTCGGTTTCTTTGTAGGACCATTGCCTCTCAATTATGAAACCGTAATGTTCCAAAGTTCGAAAAAGTCTGGAACGGGTGATGGTATATTTTTTTAGTAACACATTGTCATATATATTGAAAAAGACGTATCATATCTTGAACTTCTGTCATATGTATTATAGTTTATTGAAAAAGATGTGTCATATCTCAGCATTAGACATTAATTTCTGATAATCCTGAAGTTAACAACAGGATCATATGTATTAAGACGTGTCATATTTCGGAACTAGAAACTAATTTCTTGAAGTCCTGAAGTTAACAAGATAAACCTCCTGTGACTCTTTGAAAAGACTCGAACTCGAAACTTTAGATCTTATCTTCATATTCTTACTACTCGATCAATCTGTCGAAATTATGAGTCATATTATATATAATACAATATTATTAAAAAGACATATTAAAACATAATTATACCAAACCCATTAAAGAATTTTCTCCATAGTTCCTACTCGGTTTCAAGTCCTTGTCATCCGCTGCCGAATTATATAGGCACGATTCTAAGCTATGATGTGCATCTTCTGAATTCCAGTACCTTCTTAATTTTAACCTTATAATTCAAATATCTTTTCATTTTCATTTTCCCTTTTAGTGCATTTTAAAAAGTTTTATGTCAAAAAGTTCATTAACTTTGTATTTATTTGGAAAATAAGAATAAGTTGTTGAGGTGTTTAATAAAATAATTCAAGTTTAAACATATTTTAAGACTTATTAATTTAATTATTAAGCTCAACTCGATAAATTAGTAAATAATATAATATTATATAATAAAAAAAACAACAAACTACTTGAAGTCGTTTTGCAACCGGTTAAATTTAAAGTTCATTTCATATCAGATCAAGTAATTAGTTAAACTAAAGTTGAATACAATTTATAATTTATTTATTTTAACAAATGAAAACTTAAACAACCTATTTACAACCCTACTTGTGAAACACATTTACCTCATTGTGTTGTCAATTTTTTGTTTTTGGAAACAAAAAAACTGTGAGGACCATTGGTAAGACATGGATCCACAATAGCTTTTCCGTACTACGAATCAAAAAGAAAAAACTTCAATCTATGGGACTTAATAGCAAAAAATTCTTAGATGAGACTGATATAATGACGTGATAATGTGTTCTTTTAATAGTCATGTGTAATATGACTCACCTTCCCGATAACAATCATAGACAAGTTTTCATAAGTGAAGGATGATTCATGCATGACGGTGAAGAATCCAAATCCCATTTTGTTTTGTTTTCATACTATGAGTCTCTTACTACCATTTTCCCACCTTCTTTTCTCCACCCTCCCCCACCAAACACTTTTTTTCTTTCCATTTTCCTTCCAGATCTTTCATTTTCTAAGTTGACAACTTAATGACTTTATTAGCATAAACTCTCTCTGTTTCTTATTTTTGTTTTTAAAGTTGACAAATTATAGTATGATGGAAACGGTTATACTTCCATGACCCTTTTGACTCAAATTTCAAAGTTTCTAATAGAAGAATCAAGTGACAAAGTGCATATTTTCAACCCATTCTATCTTAAAATGTCATTGATTTGTGATGTTTATCCATGTTACACTGTCTGTTTTTTACAATTAATTTATGTTTGCACCACATAATCAGTGACGTGTTCTTCAATGACTTTTTGACAATATGGTATATGCTAACACACACACACACACACATATATATATAAATAAGATATTGTTGTAGAATGGGTTACGATTAGTGATGAATGTTTGAAAAAAAAAAGTTTAATAGAAAAGTCTTACCAGTACGCATTTTATTTCAAATTTAAGTATTTATGTAAGACTCATTTGAATTTTGTATACTCCCTTCATTCTATTTTAAGAGTCTTTTATTCTATTTTGAAATGTCATCATTTTAAGAGTCTTATTTGAAAAGTCAATTTATTTTAACTTATGAATTTCTAAAACTACTCTTTATTACATCTAATGTGAACATAATTTTAAAATTAAACGAGAGCAATATGAAAAGTTTAAATAGTTTCAAAATAATAAAATAATATTTCTTAAAAAGTTAAAATTCTCAAATGAATTTTTTATTTTGGGACAGAGGAAATACTATTTAAGTGAGACTTTCTTACTAATTTTTTTTTTTCCAATGTTGAAATTAAATGAAACCACCAAAAGTTCTGTTAGCTTTTAAGTTTTGGATCAACTCAGATTCACCGACTAAAAAATAAGCCTTTGACTCATTATGTTATGGTGTCTATTTTTTACAATTAATTTATGTTTGTACTACATAATCAGTGACGTGTTCTTCAATGACTTTTTGACATGGTATATGCTAACACACACACACACACACATATATATATATATATATATCATATTGTTGTAGAATGGGTTACGATTGTGATAAATGTTTGAAACAAAAAAGTTTAATAAAAAAGTCTTAACATAGGATTTTTGTTTAAATTTGAATATTTATATGAGATTTATTTAAATTTTACATAATATTTAAATCTGAATGTAATACAAGTCAATAAGACTTTCTTACTATTTTATTTTTAATGTTAAAATTAAATGAATCATAAAAGTTTTGTTAGCTTTTAAGTTTTAGATCAACTCATATATGAATAAGATCTATTTATTAAAAAATGAGCCTTGACCCATTACGTAACTGGTGATCTATTTTTTACTAAGTAATTTATGTTTGCACCACATAACCAGTGACTGTTCTTCGATGACTTGTTCACAACATGGTATATGCTAACACACACACACATTATATATATATATATATATATATATATATATATATAACATATTGTTGTAGAATGGGTTACGATTGTGATGAATGTTATGATACGGTGTCTGTTTTTTACAATTAATTTATGTTTGGACCACATAATCGGTGACTTGTTCTTCGATGACTTTTTGACAACATGGTATATGCTAACACACACACACATATAGATATATATATATATATATATATATTTAACATATTGTTGTAGAATGGGTTACCATTGTGATGAATGTTTGAAAAAAACAAAGTTTAATAAAAAAAAGTCTTAACATACGATTATTGTTTAAATTTGAATATTTATATGAGATTTATTTAAATTTTACATAATTTTTAAATTTGAATGTAATATTATTCGGTAAAACTTTCTTATTTATTTTTTCTTCCAATGTTGAAATTAAATGAACCACTAAAAGTTCTATTAGCTTTTAAATTTTAGATTAACTCATATGTAAATAAAACTTGCCTACTAAAAAATGGCCTTGACCATTATGTTGCAGCGTTTGTTTTTTACAATTAATTACTTCACCCATTATGTTAAGGTGTTTGTTTTTTATAATTAATTTATGTTTGCACGACATAGTCAATGACGTGTTCTTCAATGACTTTTTGACAACATGGTATATGCTAACACACACACACACACACACACACATATATATATATGTAACATATTGTTGTAGAATGGGTTACATTGTGATGAATGTTTGAAAAAAAAAAGTTTAATAGAGAAGTTTTATCAAACGATTTGCGTTTAGATTTAAATATTTATGTGAAACTCATTTAAATTTTGTATAATATTTAAATCTGAATGTAATACTATCTGGTGAAACTTTCTTACTAATTTTTTTTTCCCAATGTTGAAATTAAATAAACCACCGAAAGTTCTATTAATTTTTAAATTTTGGATCAACTCATATGGAAATAAGATTCGCCCACTAAGGAATAGGCCTTGACCCATGTAAGTGGCTGATAGGATAAGTTTCTATCCTAATTTAAATACGTTTCTATCATGTGTTAATAAAAATCAATATTTTAACCTTAATAAAATTCTATATGTATTTAAAATAAATACGCAAATATGTAATCTGCATAATATAGTTGTGAGATATAGTACATTTTTTTTTCTCTATTCTCTCTGGTAAGTTTGGAACGTGAGAATTGAATGGATAGCTCTCGTAGCCAACTCTGCATAACTTTAGTCAACATTTGGCTTGTAACAAAAAGCAATATAGATTTACGAGTATCTTTTACAGTCAGATATGACTTAACCTGTATACATGTTATGTGCATTGAGTGTTTACAAATTCAATAAATAATTATTGGCAATTTCGAAATTCATGCAAATTATGTTCCAATGAACGAAACCCTCAGTGGTCAATCCAAAACGAAATAAAGAGTGAAAAAAAATATTATTTTGTTGTGAAATGTGCTGCTTTTAGACTAAATTCTATCATTTATATCTTTAAAAACAAGTTTTTATTATTTTAGAAAAGTTTTGTTTTTGTTTCCATATAACTTTAGTTGAAAATTTTCAATTTTAATTTCGTTTATTTGAAAGGGTTTCATAACTCTAAATTAGTTATTTTTTAGTCAAATTTATTTCAATTATCTTTTTAAAACTTTTATATATAATTATAAATAAGGTAACAAGTCTTGAGGCTATTCAGATTTTAATTAGCAAACAAAAATGAGGCTATTCATATTGAATTCTAAATGAAAGTCCATGTTGGATTTGTTCATTAAAATGAGGACTAAGTGAAAATAAAAAGTAATTTAATGAAAAAAAAAAAGTGTAATTTGTCCTTTTTTTCAAAAAAAAAATTTTTGCTTAATTTGTTTTAGATTATTTCTCAAAAATAATTTTTATCTTAATATTAATTTTTTTAATGTATCCATTAAAATTATTTTTTATAAATAATATTGAGACCATAGTGGTGGTGGTGGTGGGGGCAGAGGCGGAAGCAATGGCAGCGGCACTAATGGTGGTAGTGATAGTGGCGGCGGCAGCAGCAGTGGAATGTTGGTAGTGGCGGGGTATTGGTGGGAAGGTGGCGACAACGGTGGTGGTGGTAAAGGTAACGATGGTAATTGTACCACAATTTGAAAAAAAGAAAGCATAAATATAAAATTTTTTACTTATAAAAAGTAGAAAGAAAAAATATTTTACTTAAAAGTACCTTTTTGGCTTTTTTTTTTTTCTTCATTTTTTTAGCACTTTTCTTTTCACAAACCAAACACTACTTTTCATTTTTTATTTAAATAATAAAAAAAATATTTTAAAAAAAGTGTTAGCAAACGGATACTTAATTATTAAGTTTTTTTTATACTTCTTTTTTTAGTATAACGATAGGTATGTTGTATGAAAAGAAAAATTTTAATTACTTCATTTCAATATATTTTCACTTTTTATACTGTTATTAATAAAAAAATTATTTCTAATATGACTTTCGGTACAAAAGAAAATTCTTATATAAAAATTTTCAATGACATTTTAGTGTTTTATTACAAAAATACATATTATGTTCGACTTGAGTTATAAAAATAATTCATAATATCTTTTCGAACTAAAAAAATTTGTATTTTCAGGCACTTGTTATGTTATAATTTTTTTTCATTTACAATATTTTTACTCTAATTATGTAAAATTAATAAATATAGTTATTAAGACAGGTCAAAAATAAAATATATATAAGTATATATATATATAACTATTTTATTCTCTTTATAATTTATATTACAAAGAATTTTTTAAAAAGTATTATTATTAGGTAATAAAATTATTAATTATTTATCATAAAATTAAATTAGTTTTTAAATTTTTTATTAATTATTAAAAATTATTAAGTTAGTGATTATTAATCATAAGAGTATTATACTATGATTGATTAAATTGGTGGATGAAGTGAAAGCATTGCTTCTGTGCTTTAGGCGGGTTTCTTGTCTTCATGTCAAGAGTGAGGTAAAAGTAGCAGCTCATGCTATTGCTGTTGATGAGGAATTTTAGATTAAGGAAGTCCCAACTTCTTTTCTAGTTTTGAATTGCTGCTTCTATTGCGATGTTGGTAAGAGTGTCTTGATTTTTTTGTTTTTGAATTGTTTGCCATCAATATATATATATATATATATATATATATATATATATTAACTTTGGCACGCTTAATTCCAGTAGTGTACTTGTGTGTGTGTGTGTGTGTGTGTGTGAGAGAGAGAGAGAGAGAGAGAGAGAGAGAGAGAGGGAGGCTTGGCTCCTTACGTGTACGAGTCCAAGTGAACGAGGACCGTCAATGGTTAGCTTGGTGGCCACGATTATTAGGTAGGCCATGGAAGACAGTACAATGCAAATGTTATAAAAAGCATACCAGAGCACAACAGCCACAACGCGTTCTTCCGTGTTATGCTCTCTCTCTCTCTCTCTTTCTCTCTTTCTCTCTCTCTCTTCAGGTGACAAAAAGAGCACATCGATTCTTTAAAACCAGACCACATTTTTATGTGATAACCTTCAAATCACTAGTAGGTAAAAAGAATTTGTATTAAGAGAGCATGGGTTGTAGATATAATGCTGGGTTGTTCTTCATAATTATTGTCATCATTATGTGGGTCTGCTCTGCAGAAGTCACTCAGGTTTGTTATATATTTACTTTTCATTCTTTCTATCACTCTTTTATCAAATTTAAATCTATTGCTGTATTTGGGTGATTTCATATACACAAATACACACACAAACACAAACAGAGAGTACGTAATTGTATAGATGGTTATTCCTCCCACCACCCCATATTTGATGCAGAAGTTTTAAGTTTTTTTTTCTTTTATACAAAGAGAATCCACGCGTTGGGGATTAAGAAGTTTTAAGGTTGATATATAGAAGAAAAATGATCTTAACTATTGTTGTTTATGTTGTTGAGAGTACAAAAATTAGAAATAGGGCCAAATGATACAATGACATATAAAGCATTTTGCAGGTTGTATGCAGGGAAGTAAACATCTTTAACATTTTCTGTCAACTTCTCTGATTCAAATCAAAATCAACTTCAACACACTGAGCAACAGCACTTAAACAACAATGGAGGATGTGGGCTTCTAGCTCACAGTTTTTTTTAAAGTTAAATCAGTTGAACATGAGTTAATAATCAATGTTATAATGGTAGCAGTGAGCATCATCTTTAGAGATATATGTTAGTTTTTTTAGCACTATTACCCATCTCCATGTGCTTTGGCACAATTGAAGTTTATGATAGATAAACCACTAATTGCTTTTAGAAAATTCTGTCGAGCTATATATATATATATATAATGTAAGGAAGTCCTTAAATTTCATAGCCTGGGCCACCATTATGCCTTCTAGAGCTCTTGTAGTTCCATAGAGGATTAAACATAGGAGTTATTATAATAAGTAATAATAATTTAGTATTTTTGCATTGATCTGAAAATATTTAAGTTGATTCAATTAGTTTGTCCTACTTGGGTTTTTCAAAAAAGGTGTATTCTTATTGACAGCAACATTCCTCAAATTTTTTCATAGTTTTATGCTGTATTAATTATATGCCATAAGATTAATATTTCTAACATTCCTTCTGTTTCAACAAGAAATTTAAATTCGGACTAAAATTGTATAGGGAATGCAATTAGGAGTAGTTCATGATATCTATAAGTTGTCAAACCATCTAGTTTTTTAAATTCTTTTTTTTTATACGAAGAGAACTCAATGTTCCAGTTTGGTTGGTTGATAAACTCTCAGTTCTGGAGTCGAATTAGAGACTTGTTCTTGTAAGGCACTTACCTCAGCTAACACGAAGGGGGTATTTTGAAATTCAATTTACTGCTTCAAAAACCATCTGCAATACACTATATATCATACATCTATGCATACATGCTTGAGATATTACCTGACTGTTATTTGTTCAACAGGGTATTTTTACAGACTATGAACATCCATTTGCAGTAACATATCTTGGAACCTCACTTTTGGTGGTATATCTACCGATAGCATACTTAAAGGACTTATTATACAAATATCTGAGACGTTTTTCCAGTAGTAGCAGCAGCAGCGATAATGCAGAAATCATGGATAAGTCCAATGCAGGACTCAATAATCTAGAAAAATATAATGTGGTGGTGAATGTATTTGAAATAGAACATAAAAAATCTGTGGCTATTAAAGACGTCGGCAAAGAGCCGCATGCTCAAGAAGAGGGAATGTTATTAGTTTTTAAGCCCAAAGACGTGACAGATATGCTGAAACAAGACAGAGATATTACCACCAGGCAAATTGCTACATTCGGCTTTTTCCTCGCCCCGCTCTGGTTTATAACAGAGGTTTCTTCTTTCTCTAATACTTCATTGTATGCTACTTTGCATTTATAGATATATATATATATATATATATCTGTCATTCTGCACAATTTGTTGCATAATTGTACTAAAGATTGATGGTGTCTGCAAACCAGTCTACATTGTGTATGCAGTTGAACTGTTCTATTAGCATGACACATTTCCCTCAATGTTATTTATTTAGACATACCATTTCTGAAAGTAAATTTAGTTTATCGAATTGCGCTACAATTTGGGATTTTGCTTCTTTGTGCGGAAACAGAATCATAAGTATTCATTATTGTTGTTTTTGCTTTCTACAGTATTTAGCTAATGCAGCACTTGCACGAACAAGCGTTGCCACGACAACAGTATTGTTCTCAACTACAGGACCTTTCACTCTTTTCATCAGTGCCTTCCTGGGACAAGACACTATTAATATAGGAAAAGTAGTTTCTGTCTGTGTCACAATGGCTGGTGTTGCTATGACAACAGTTGGGAAGACTTGGACCACAGATGATTCACAATCAAGCGCTTCTGCGTATGTGTTTTCCATGATTTTTGCAAATGTGTTTAAATCAAACTTTACATTGACACAATTTTAGTACTTTTATCAGCAACTATAGGCATTGTAAGATTAGCAGAAAAAGGAATCAGAAATTTTTTGCATATTTTAATTCATTTTAATACAAGTAAAATGTACATTGACAAATGAATCACAAAATCGTCATGAAGAGTGACTGATTGTATATATAATGGAAATTGTATGCAACAATGTTACATATTTTGGCGTCTTTTGCTTTTATTTTTTGTGTTTTGATCTTCTTCTTTTTTTGCTTGAATTCTCTGTGTATGTTATTGAAGCAGCAACTAATGATTGGTGTTTTTTGCATTCAGAAATGGGAATTATCCTCTGTTGGGTTATGCTTTTGGTCTTCTCTCGGCTATGATCGATGGACTATTTACTGGTAAATTCTTGTTCTTTTGTTCAAAGGGTATGTATCTAATTTTTCTAGATGGATCATAATGATAGTATTCAATTTGAAAATTGATCTACCACAGTGCTGCTCAAGAAGTATGTGGATGAAGAAGGTGAAAAGGTTGATATGCAAAAGATATTTGGATACATTGGATTGTTCACCTTTGTTGCCCTTTGGTGGCTCGGTAAGACTAAACTACTCTCTCTTTTTTATGCCTCATCATTCATCTTGTTCAAAGTCCAAATTTGTGTAATGCTAAAGGGCTTCTGCCAAACATGTATTTCTGCTAGAATCTACAGACTAATCCACCCCACACTGCCCTTAATGGGACGGATTTGGGAAGTATACAAATGGGGTCGGATCAGGTTTGGGAAAAAGAAGTTCAAACTTCTTAGGGTGAGGGGCAGGTCTGAGACAAGAAAGTTTAAAACCGATCCCACCCCAATTATAAAATGAAATTACTTAAATTCCCCTTTTATATATTTTGAAATGCTTATCTACCTATGAATATACATAATTTTTTTGAATAATTATACTAAAAAATATTAAATTTTCCTGTATTTATTATTCTTTGAACACAAGGAAAATAAATTTAGTGCAATTGTGGAACAGGTATAAGATTAGTATAATAGGGCTGTGACGGGTAAGGATTTTTTTTTAAGTTGGACGGGTTTGGAATAGGGGTGCCCTATCCTATACCTACCCTATTGACATCCCTACTAACTGTGATTGTGACCACTTTCTAAGAATGAGATGTTACTTTCCAATACATCTCCCAATTTCAAATGCCTGCCCCTACCAAGAATATAATTAAGCACTGTTATCCAGAACTCCATATATTTAAGCCACAACTTGGGTTCTTGCTTTCCATTGTTTGACAGTGTTCTTTATTTGGTGTGTTAGTTACAAGCCAGGCTGATATATATGTATCTCTATATTTTGTTAATTTTTTTCATATAATTGTTTTGACATTCATTATATGACCAAATGCATTTTGCTGTCTTCTTTTCAGTGTGGCCTCTAACTGCCCTAGGCATTGAACCCAAATTTACAATCCCTCATACTGCTAAAGTAGCGGAAGTTGTCATTGCCAACAGTATTATTGGAAATGTTCTCTCCGACTATTTCTGGTATGCCAGGAAAAAAAAAAATTCTTGACTTTTTCTTGAGCAGCAGTGTTTTTTTAATCTTATAACGAGAATTGATGATACTTTCAGGGCACTAGGTGTTGTTTGGACCACACCACTGGTGGCTGCAATAGGCGAATCCCTCACGATACCATTGGCAATGTTGGCGGACATGATCATCCATCATCGGCACTACTCAGTAGTTTATATTATTGGCTCAGCGCAGGTACATCTGCTTAGCCAAAATAGTGTTTGGTTCCATAGAAAATGATCAAGTTTAATTAGGCAAGGAACCAAACTGGTCACCAATATCACATTATCTCCACTGCTTGTATAGAAGGCTTTTGATACTGGCATTCTATCTAGCCAACAGCAAAGGCAGAACCAAGCCAAAAATAGTGTTTGTTTCCATAGAAAATGACCAAGTTCAATAAGGCAAGTGACCAATATCACATTACTACTGCTTATATAGAAGGCTTTTGGTACTGGCATTCTTTCTAAGCCACAGCAAAGGAAGAACCAAGCCAAAAATAGTTTTTGGTTCCAGAGAAAATGACCAAGTTCATTTAGGCAAGTGACTAAACTAGTGACCAATATCACATTACTACTGCTTGTATAGAAGGTTTTTTGGTACTGGCATTCTTTCTAACCAACAGCGAAGGCACAACCAAGCCAAAAATAGTGTTTGGTTCCATAAAAAATGGCCAAGTTTAATTAGGCAAGTGACCAAACTAGTGACCAATATCACATTATCACTATCACTTGTATAGAGGGCTTTTGTTATTGGCGTTCTTTCTAACCAACAGCAAGTGTTTGGTTCCATAGAAAATGGCCAAGTTTAATTAGGCAAGTGACCAAACTAGTGGTACTGGGATTCTTTCTAACCAACGGCAAAGGCAGAACCGAGCCAAAAATAGTGTTTGGTTCTATAGAAAATGACCAAGTTCTATTAGGCAAATGACCAAACTAGTGACCAATATCACATTACTACTGCTTGTATAGAAGGCTTTGGGTGCTGGTATTCTTTCTAACCAACAGCAAAGGCGGAACAAAGCCAAAAATAGAGTTTGGTTCCATAGAAAAGGACCAAGTTCAGTTGGGCAAGTGACCAAACTATTGACCATTTAGATACATGTCCAAACTATACAACAATCATATACTATCAGTTCTATTCCTATAAAAAATAAAAAATAAAAATTATTTACTTCTGCCGAAGCATAACACACTGAACAAATGCTAACAGGACGTCTAAAAGGAGACGTGAGGTTAAAGGGTTCCGATTCTTACACAAAATGATTTCAGAAAGGAAAAAAAAAAAATTGTTTTTATTATGCCTGAAATTCATATGTTGATTTTTGATGTGTTGCAGGTATTTCTTGGATTTGTAATAGCTAATCTTTCAGATTGGTTCTCACTAAAGTCATTATCATGGTTCTGGAATCCATTGCGGTAGATTTTGCCTCCTCCAATTTTGTTTTAGAGGGCTCATTCTTTCTATAGCTCAGAGAGACGTAGTTATGAGACTGGTTTTTTTATGTTATCTCATTCGATTGAGTCACATATAGGCCTTTTTGGATACACATGTTCTTTGTGTAATAGATAGCGCAGTAGGGATGTAATTAATGTAATAAAGTACAATAATTAGAGATAATAATATAACATTTTTTTCTTATACCAGATTAATGATAATACTATATGTGATGGATGTGCATGATCATGACTCGTGTAGAAATTTAAAAAATAGACCTCAAAAAGTTAGCAATTGAGTTATGTTGAGGTAACATGTGAGCTTGCAGTTTCATATTTTCGCTTCCATAGCAAATTACACCTCTCAATGGTGCACTCAGATGAGTCATAGTGGCTAAAATGATCATTCTTAAAGATTTGTTAAGGTAACATGTGAGCCTGTAGTCTGTGTCGGGCTTAAACTCAATATTTAAGGTGTTTGTACTTTTCCTATTATAACAAATTACACCTCTTGAGAAACTTAATTTGGGGGTATTGCTTGATAAAATGATAAAATATTTGTATTCTCAAGTGTGATGTTTTCGTTGTCATAACAAATTATTTCAGAAATTCAATTTGGGGTTATTGTTTGATACTAAGATAAAATGTTTGGACTACATGCGTGAAAACATAGGTACTAATCCCAATAAGTAGTTCAGTAGTAAAAAAGGACAGAAGTAAATATCTTAGAAGCACAAGTTTTTGGAAAGTTTATGCAGATTAAAAAATTTACCTACCGACAAAAGTAAAATAATATTCAGCATGTGAGATATCTTCATATCGCAAAAAAAAAAAAAAAAAAAACATAAATGACCTCCTTGATACAATGTTTAGATTACAAGTGTGAAAATGTAGATGATAATTCCAAGGGATAGTTCAGTAGCAAGAAAGGCGGAAACAAGTGTCTCAGAAACACAAGTCTTTAGAAGGCTTGATTTCTTAAAAACACAAGTCTTTAGAAGGCTTATAGAAATCAAAGAGTTTACTCACCAACAGAAATAGAACAATATTCAACATGTGGGATCACTTCATATCAAAAAAGAAAATGTAAATGACCCTTTTTTTAATGAAAGCGATAGAATATTCTCATGACTGAATGAAAATAATATTCAGATCTCCGAAGAATGAGACTCAAACTCATGACCTCACTTTTGGAGGAATAGTAGGAATAGCTAACTTACAGCCCAATTCATTAAGAGTAATTATTCAATAATCTCAAGAGTCAAATTGAAGGTCTCATTTATAACAGTGTAATCCATGTCATATATATATATATATATATATATATCCTATCAACAATTATTAAACTCAAACTATTGAATATTTTCTCATTAGTTTCCATATATTTGTGATAAGTAAAGACTTTTAAACTTTTTTTATTTTTTATTTTTTCAAAGACCATATAAAGCGAGTAGTTTATTACATGACATAACAGTGATTAGCCCACCGAAATGTGGCTAAAAAAGAATGGATTAAATGAAACAATTTGCTATTTTTTAATTAGAACCTTCCATAGGAAAAATCAATTAGGTCAGCAACTTCCCTTCGAATGGTCCGCCAGGACTTAGTTTTTTGTTTCTAACTTTTTTATTTATTTGTTTGGTTTCAATTGTCAATGAAATCATACCAAACACCGACACGTAATAGTCAAGATGAGAGAAGCCATCGCCATCAGTAAAAGAGGTAAAAAAAAATTCCACCAGTGCTTCGTTTGTTAAACCAGACAATAAAGAAAAAGTAGAACAAGTTTAGGATGCCACATCATCTGTAGCCAAACAATGCATAAGAGATTGTCCTTTTTTTTATTATTACAACAATCCTAATACATTAGGCTTTGGTTAAATCACCGGATAAGAAAACAGAATTAAATGTGAGATAATTGGATGAAATAAGATATAAAATTTTATAGAATATTAAATATTTTAATTCAGTGTTTGAAACTGATCCGAATAAAAGACCTCTGAATATGTTGTTATATTCTAATCTTGTATTTGAATGTCTATCGAACATAGGATTCGGATATAACTATATTATAACATTGTAAATTTTTTTATGACATGACGTATTTTTATTTCAATGGAATGAGAAAATTCAAATACTATCACTCCTTTGATATTAGTTACATTGTATGTGGATGAGATATAAATAATTTACGGGATATAAATATCTAATCCAATTAACGACACCAAACATGAAATAAGATAGCATTTATCCTATCCAATCATCTTATTCCACTGTCCAAACGTGACCAATATGTATTACAAACTTCCAACATCAAATAATACATTTCAAATATCAAAGAAATCACATCTCGTGTATCAAATATAAAAGAACCCTAACTACTACTACTAAAAAAAGCCACTCTAATATAACCCATGCAAGAGGCAAGCCCTACCCAGCCCATAGTTAGGAACGAAAAACTAATCTTCCGTGGAGAGAGTAGTGAAACTTAAACCCTTGACACCCCCCTTCTCCCAAAGATCCCCCTTGAGAGGAGTGCAACTTGAATCCTTGGACCTCCCCTTTGGGGGGTCATGAGTAACTTTCCCACAAATTCTGAAATTTTGACAAGTTTGTGTATCATCGTGAAATTTTGACTAGGTGTGATAGTGTCACTGAATAATTTCTCCATCTAAACAATGCATCAATCACTTCCTTCGCTTTGTATCAAGTCTAAGACCTGACCTCAAATTTCTATCCTAATTCATCACATCTGTATGTACACATAATATTGTCTAAAGTACTTTTGAGATATACTCCAAATCTCAACCCCATTGTATAAACACACATTTTGCATACTTATGCTTCAACTTAGAACCTCAAAAATTGAAAATCTCAGTAATTAAAGAAAATTTGGAAAATCCCAGTGGGAACCATAATCTGTCTATTCTAGAACATGTTTGTAAACAGAACCCACGGGCATGAAGATATGACATGATTATAGGTTCAATAAAATATCAGCCCACTGGCTTCGCAATGAGATTTGTGCTTACAAAAAAGGGCTGACCCAGTGCGTGTAGCTCCCTCCAGTGCAGGGTCTGAGGAGGGTTATACTAACACTTTGCAGTGTAATGTTAAGAAAGCCGATGTTTGATAAAACCTACCTGACTATGGCAGTCATGTTAATCATTCACAGAGAGAGTTATACAACCAACAATCACTATAACAAACAATGAAATCGTTTATATGGATGAAAAGATGCTAATCCCAATGCATCACAAAAGTGTATAGATGATATTCTGAAAAATAGATCTGCACAAGCCCAACCACGACTCTCCAAGAAAATAAAAAACTTAAAATGAAAGCCAAGGTATGTATGGATTAACTCTTAAATCAGTCTATGACCATGGATATCCCCATGTATGAGATTAGTACACCAGTAAACTACAAGTCAGAGCATTGCAATTTTGAGGATCCATGAGCGAAAAAAAAAAAAAGAATCAGCCCATCAACAATACTCGACTGAGCAGGGGAAAAAATTAATCAAATTAAAACGATGTCTTTTTTTTCTTTTTCTTATAGAGGAATCCATCCCTTCTTAAACTTTCTCAAACGCAGGGGAGTGGCCCAAAAATTTCAGGCTCAATGCTCCATCTAAGATTTATAAATTACCTTTTAAAGATGTACTCAGAGAGCAGAAATAGCTGCTTGGTCAGCAAGTCAATGACAAACAATGCTTTAATGCTGAAAAGTTTCGGCAATATGGAGTTACGTTGACCCCGGCTGACAATGAATAGTCCAACTTTTGTCCTCTGCTATTGTTTTATACACCAACTACCAGTTGCTGAAGCATATCATGAGGCAACTGGTTTTTCACTTGCCCTGTAATAAAGCATCTTCTGCACATAGAACATCATATATCCTTGTGCAGCCCTCACAATGTTCTCATTTACTTGAGTAATCCAAGCATCATCACACTTGTACCATTGATTACTTAACCGCAAATAGGTCACATAATGGCCAGCATCTAGTTTACCTGTGTGAGTGATAACAGCAAACAACTCAAACTCGGAAGACAATTCGTTGGAAGCATCTGGCTCATCCCCTTCAAAAGAGAAAATTCTGTTTCCAAATCTACTTCTCAAGATAGATGAAGAGAGATAAGGTGCCATGTCCAAGGAAAACGGGAACTGTAAATAGCGGTCAACCTTTCTTGACATCTTTCGGATTGAAGAGTGCTCAAATCTTTTGATGTGAAAGCAAGAAACCAACGGAAGCTTTCTTATGGACATCTGTTTGAGAGATTCCTGTCTCACCTGACACTGTTGGCAGAAGAATTTCTGATCAGAACCTAATCTCTCAGGTCTTGTAAAACGGTCCAAACACCCCATCAGGGTAGATATTCCACAGTTTTGGCTTGAATTCAGGGAATCTGCCTTGCCATTGCAAGGATGATGGGATTTTGAAGACGTCGTCCTTCCAGAAGCACCTTGGTTTGGTTCCAAGTCCAATGAGATGTCTACACAAGGATCATATGTCGTAGATGTAAAACCACAAGCCGTACACATGACATCAGATCGCAAGATGCCAGAGAACACTCGATGAGCAATACAACAGTCTCCATTGCCTGTGCAACAAAACAAACCAGGTTACAATATCATTTATTTGACTAAAAAAAAGAAGAAAAAAATAAAATCATTATGGAGATGAGGAAGAAGTACACGGGAAGGACAAGCTATTCTACAATGAACCAAAAAAAAAAAAAACACTACAGAGATGAAGTACCAAGGAAGGACAAGCTATTCTTCAATGAACAAAATGGAAGACCAAATATGCATATATTAGAAATTATTTCTTGAAACTTCTCTCTTTTTTTGTTTTTCCTAATGATGGCTGAAATGTATGAACATGTTTGATAATGGAGGATTACAAACGTCTGTTTAGAAAAACCACTCCCCTAACAAGCAAGTGCAAATACATATGAATATGTTGAGAGAATGATGTTCCAGTGAGCAGTTCATATTCAAATCATATTAAGTGTGAATGATTCTAGAAGCATAGCATAACATCCACTTATTAACACACACACTCTTTCTCTTTTTAACTACGTACAAACACTAATGCTTTCCTGGATGAATTACTAAAATTCATTCTGGATACATTTCTAATTTTCAGCTATTAGTGCAAAATAAAAGCTATCTTACTTTATTACAAACTTCACAGTACAGCACTAACTTTGACAACAATTTTTTTTTTATAAGTATTGTATTAAAAGACCTGTGAAAGGTGAACCCATACACAGAAGGAGGCAGCACAAAATTAAAGCTTAAAACCTTCCAAAAATTCTACAAAAAAACTTCTTACTTCACTTTTACTTGAATAATCAGCTGCATCCAAGATAACAAACTCACGAGTTCTTGGCGAGATAAGATTGCTCCTAACCAACACCCACTTTTACTCCCATCCTAGATAACTCACTCCCCGTTTCCATGTGTGACTAAAAGATCAAATACTAAGGATTTCATAACAATGACAAAACATCTAAGGCTTGGCTATAAATTCAGTTCTCAATTAGCCAATTACTAAAGGACAGAAGAAATTCTATCTTCTATTTTTCTCCCAATGTTTTTTTTTTTTTTTTTGACAAAGAGTGTGCATCACTGATACCAAGAGATGGAACAAATGTTCCCACTTGAAATAACTGTGCCTCATTGCAGGATGCCAGAGTAATAATATCATTGATGAAAAGAGTAGGAAGTTCAAAGGATACGCCACTATCTCCACCAACAAAAATTGTACGTGAACAACTTAATATAAAGGTTTGAGGAAGGTCTGGCTGTCAACCTATCATAACCCTCCCAACTTTCTCCAGACCAGGAATCAGCTGCTTCAAAAGATAAGACCCTAACAATGGCACAGGCGGAGTTAATGTGAAAATCAATGTGACACAAGAAAATCCTATGATGAAACCAAGTAGACTAAGGAAAAGGAGACTTACTGCAGAGAAGCATATTGCAAGCCAGCAGGTTGAATTAGCCCTAAATCTGAAAGCACTTGGCAACGCCTAGGGCAACAGTGACCTAAACCCACACCCTGCAGTTGGATATCATGGTTACTTTTTAATCTTAATAGTACTTTCGATCATCTTGATCAGAATAAAGTAACAAAACTGAGAAGAAAGGGGGATCAGGTGACTGTTAAGAACATTTGAGGTGATCATCTTACTGGACGAAATGGCAGCAAGGATGTTATGCCTCATCAGTCATGACAAATCTACTGATCCCTCCAGTGACTGAATTGATAGAAGAAATTTCAGAATTCCTTCATAAACCATCTAAGGATTTCCAGCTCTTGGTTACAGTGGGGCTGCCACTTAGACACTTGATTTCAACAAAAATGCAACTTGAACCCTAAATTTATCATCATCGTTATTATTATATATATTTGTGGAGCAAAATCCTGACCTTACTGAGCAACAGCAACCGGTGTTTTAAAATGTTAAACTAAAATTATGATTTTGCTGGGTTCAGATAATTTTGAACCAATTAGGAATTCATGATTTGTCCCAAAACAGATTATGATCAGCCAGTAAAGTTTGTGCAAATTAGCAATCACACCATATACTTGGTAAGATTGTTATGTTCAAGTGTTAAATTAACCTCAGAAATCACAGTAACTGGTTAAGTGCAATCATATGAAAAGTTTTTTACTAACAGAACAGAGACAAATATATACGGCCCTATTGCCCCTGAATAGCACAATTGCGTTGGATGAAACAAACATATCTCAGAAAATTCATGACATTGAAATGATGAACATCTAACAATAATAAAACAAGAGTTCCATCACAGATAGCTCGTATAAATGCATGGCAAAGTTGGCAAACATGCAAAATAAATGGGGCCCACTATGAGACAGGCCCTACCTCAAGGTTCTTTGGGCCAAATATTGATTAGGTGTATAAACCAAACAACCCACTCTGTAGATTCTCAAAATAGTTCATGGCAAAGAATATCAACAAACTGGGAACTGTCAGCCAGAATATTCTTAAATCTTAAATTAATTGCGACATAAACTAGACACTACTTCATTTCTCAGCATCTAGCTTTTGGGACCTCCAACCTCACAATTCAAAGGATGCATCTAACAAGACAACGACAACTAACTGAAAGTTTTGCACCTAGAATGAATCTACCTTGACTCTGGGGCTTGCGCTTATCCTTCTCTACTTTTTCATGAATCCCGTCAAGTGTAGAAATGAAAAATTCATGAGCATCCTGTTGTTCATAACTCGCCAGGTTTGCTGCATGTTGCCACCAACTGCAATAAAAAGACAGTAATCACAACCATATAAATCCCTAATTGACCTCAACAATTGGAAAATTTGGAATATCAATCTGTAAAAGTTAAACCCAGAGTGAATATAATTAGATCAACTAGAGCAAAAGAAATTTACATATAACTAACCATACACAAACAAATTCACTAAATATGATAGGAGAAGTACAAAATATCATATTAATCCCCAAAACCTGAATTACAAGCTATTCTTGTCCTCTACCCCATTTACTTTCAAAAGTGATAAATATAAAGACCCGGAATAGAAGTTGTTACATTATAACAAACATGAATCATCACCTCAAACACCACGCAAAAACAAGACACGATTCAATACATTAACAAGACATGAGCCCAATGCAGACCTGTATAGAAATTTTGCGGGGCTATATGGTGTCCGAGCTCCAGAAAACACCTTTGAAAACATTTCATCCAAGTCGCAAGCTAAACAAACGCTGGAATTCTTATTGCTATTGGAATCATTGTTGGCAGCATTCTTCTTGACACTGTTCTTTTTCTGACAAAAATACCGATTATGCCGATCGCTCAAGAAATAGTTCCTCAACGGCGGCGTGTGAAGCAATGCCTGCAGTACAGAATTCATAAAACAGGTGTTTCCAAGATTGTTGAGCCCTCGCAATCCCCATGGTAACTCCGAAGATGAGTCGCCATCGGTTCGCTGTAACGGACTTGAATTTCTCCCAACAAACACGCGCTCTCTCAGATCGGGATTCCACGGCCTGTAATCCACCCGCCGCCGCTTCCGCAGATTTTCTGGAAGCGGAGAGCGAATCGATCCACCAAGGGTGGATGCCGCGGTTTGGGCAAGAACGAAGGCGGCGTCAAAGTCCCGATCGTAAACCTGGTCACGGCACACGCAGCAAAAGAGTTCTGCACGGTCGACATCGACTGCGATCTCGTGCCCCGGCCGAACCAACTCGGCATGCACTGCCGCATGGACATGGCATGAGACGGCAGCGCACGCCACGCAGGCATAGAGGCGCGGCCGCGCCGCCTCTCCGCAAGCGCCGCAACGGGGGACCTCTTTGGGTTCCCGACGGATCGCGGCGCGGCCGAGGGGCCGCACCCGGAGGCACTCCTGCAAGGCACGGAATGGCTTGGTACCGTGCTGAGATCGGAACTCGGACAAGTGCAGACACGGTTGCGGAAGACCCAACTCGTTCTGCCGTTGTTCTTGCTGGTGCTGAGAATGATGAAAGCGTTCCGTCTTCGACATAGCTGTACACCGAACGCTTCAAGATATCGAAGTTACAGTATATGTATATATAATGACCGTCAATGTTAGCGCCAACAATATGCAGGCCAGGCATCGAATCAGTGATCGGAAAGTTGAGAAACCATAACACATACAATCAAGATCGAACTAATGCAAATGCGAGAGATTGTGATTTGTGTTAGGGTTTCAAATTTCAAGTCACTTTCTTTAGCTCAGATCTGTATTCATTTTCTTTCAATTCTGTGGAAACAATGGGGAAAATAATAATTATTTTTTAATTAAATCTGGTATGAAATTTTGCTATTTTTGATGGGGTTTGATCCAAAAAGAGAGGAGAGATTTGAGAGAGAGAGAGAGAATGGATTCTGTTTCTCAAAATGGTTGTGAACACTGAGTCAGAACTGGGACTAACTCAGTACAGTGAAAGAGGAAAAGTAAGATTGAAAATGGTATTAATTGTTGAATTAATGTAGGCCGCTGGTATTATCTGCAGATGGGCCACGGCCCACCATTATATACACATATATGTATAGATATATATATATATATATATATTATCTATTAGATATAAGAGTACAGTTTTATCTTTTCCGTATGAGATTATTATTTTTTTATAAATTATACTAATATCTTTTAAAATTTATGATAATTATATTAATTTTTTTTAAAATTTTTAAAATTATATTGACATCTTCTAAAAAATATATATAAATATCTCTCTTATCAATTTTTTTCTTCAAAATGATAAAATTATCTTTTTTATATTTTATTTTTTAATTTTTAAAATTTTGACCAAATTTGTTTTTCATTTTTCAAATAAATATTGTCTTTTTCATTTTTCAATTTTTCATATCTTTTTCATTTTTTTCAATTAAAATTTTGACCACTTTCCTTCACAGACCTCAAATTTATTTTTTTATAAAATAAAAATAAGTTATTTATTTTAAATTTATTTTTAAATAAAAATAAAAAGTTAGAAAAAATAATCAAAAATAGAAAAATAAAATAAATAAATAAAATAGACAATTTCGTCATTTAAAAAAAATTGACAGAAAAAAAAGTATCTGTATATTTTTAGGTAAAGTATGAAAAGTCAATATAATTTCATAAATCTCAATGAAAATTAATATAATTATCATAAATTTTAGAAGAAATTAGTATAATTTATCCATATTTTTTTTTAAGTGAACGTAATTGTTTTGTTATTAGGGTCTAGGATTACTTAAATGTAACGTAATTGTATTTTTTTTTTTTTGTACCCACAATATCCATTCAGATCACAGATTACCGATCAATATATATACTAAACGTGAGTTGGCCGTTTGTTTTACTGAACAATTTTGTCGTATTAATTATTTACAATATTGTTATTTGTTTGTTTTTTAATAGATGTGATTATTTTTATTGATGACATATGATTATTTAGATGTATCATTTTGATGGGATAGTTTTTGTTTCTTGGACCACAATACTTGTGCAGAGTCAGATTGTCATTTTCACTAAATAATTTTGTTCTTCGTGTATTAATTATTTACAAGATGACCATTTATTTTTAATTTTTTTAATAGACGTGATTATTTTTATTGATGGGACCTATGCTTACTTTAATATATCATTTCAACGTAATTATTTTTATTAATAAGACTCACAATAACCGTGTGGAACACGAATCACTTACTAATGTGTGTGTGTATATATATATATTTATCATGAAGAAGAACTGTATAGCAAATTTATTTAAAAAAATAAAACTTTTTATAAGTTAAAAAAGTAGTTTTTAATTTATGTTTTTTCACTTAAAAGTAAATGAATTTTTTGTAAAAGTGCTTACTTTAATATATCATTTCAACGTAATTATTTTTATTAATAAGATCCACAATAACCGTGTGGAGCATGAATCACCTACTAATGTGTGTGTGTGTGTGTATATATATATATATATATATATTTATCATGAAGAAGAACTGTATAGCAAATTTATTTTTTCCAAAAAAAAACTTTTTATAAGTTAAAAAAAGTAGTTTTTAAGTTATGTTTTTTCACTTGAAAGTAAATGAATTTTTTGTAAAAGTGCTTTTAATTTTAAATTTTTATAGGTCTATTAAAACTATTATCTAAAGAAAATAGAAGTAATTCAATAAATATAAGTACGTGTAAAAGTTTATATATACACAAATGTGTGAGTATAGGTATAAATTTATACAGAAGTATATATGTGTATATAAGGGGTATGCATATAAACATTTGCATGTATAAATATTATATTAAAACATATTAATTAGGTATATAGACATTTATACATGTAAAGAAGCCTCTTACAAGATTGTGTGTGTTCTTGTGCATGTGAGAGAAAGAGAGAGAAATTTCACATTTGGTTCATTGATATACCAATAAATGTTTTGTTGTAAAATTATCCGACAAAATAGACTTTATAAATGTTTTGTTGTAAAATTATCCGGCAAAATAGACTTTTGTAAGAGACCTATTTTTATCGGTCGTGAAACTCGATCTTCGCATATTAAATCATGTGATTCACGTATTAACGGATGAATCACACGACTCAATAAGAACACGAAGATCGAGACTTTATGACTTAGAAAGTATTACTCATTTTTGTAAGAAAGAGAGACAATTTATTACAATGAAATTATGGACACAATCTATCTAATTCAAATAAATTAGGCCAAATGCTTAGTAATATGATGGGTCATATTAAAAAATATATATATTAATATTAAAAAAAATCTCATTTAAAATCATCTATAAATTTCAAATTGTCTTGGGCCAACCAATGAGATTCCAAATTGTCTTGGACCAACCAATGAGAAGACATAAATCCATGATGGGTCTAGCATCTTAACCCTAGCCTTTAATTCAAGATGGACTCCTAGTTTTTTAAATATATATATATATATATATATCTTAAAATCTGATGAATCTGGCAGTTGGTATCAATATTTCAAACTAAAAAAAATTTCTCATGATATATACACACACAAACACTCATTTCAGCTAATGAAAGCTACCAGTCAATGAGATGAATTGGAGTCAAAGCTAGCTATTCATTCTTTTGCCCATTTAAGGTGTTCTAGAAAACTATATACATCAATAACCAACCTCCTCTAGTGCTTCTCCTCGATTTTTGGAGTCGCAAAAACTATTACTTTTGTCTTTGACTTCAAGATAAAGGGGACAAACCAACTGACTCGATCCACCACACTTTTCTAGAATCCTCCTTGTTCCTTCTAAACAATTTACTCATGGTTAAAATAATGATATTACCCTTTTTCATTAGATGTGCTCATGATGTTCTTTAGGACAATGCCCAATCTCCTTCTTGTTGGTCTCCAATAGATAACAAGGTTCGTCAGGTGAGTCCAAAAAAACTAAATTAATTAGTACTAAGAAATTAAATTAACTAACACTCATATATATTAAAAAGTTATATTTATTTACACTCGAACAACTATAACAAGAAGCAAAAAAATTTGACAAAATGTCATAATAAAGATAACTTTACCCTTTCTAAAAAATTTGGTTGATCCAGTGAACATGATTGAACATACATCAACAAGCAAATAATCATATAAATCTAGCCAGGCTGATGGATCAATTCAGCGAACCAAAGATAAGACCAGTTTAGTTTTATTATTGGACCATTTAAGGCCGTGAACTGGTAAAAACTGATTAACCCGACCAGTTTTATGGTTAACCTAATAAACCAGACGAATTTGTGTAAACCGATTAGGTTATAATTAATTACAAAAAAAAAAGACTTAATAACCATATTTTAAGTAATTTATCCTCATGAATGATATTAAAATACCTTTAAGATATATTTAATATATCCATTAATGTATTTATTTTTTATTATTAAGTTTATGTAATATTTAACTTGAATTTGAACAATAAATTTTATACTTTTAACTATATTTTAGTAATTAAAATAAAAAATGATCATATAATATTAAATTTTTTTGTTCAATATTAATTTATAAAGTATGATAATACAATAATATGTTATTTAACATGTTACATTCATATTTTATTATTTATATATTTTGATTTATTCTAAGATATATTTTAAAATATATGTTTAATATTTTAAAATATTTTTTTAATAATATGACCGGTTCAACTAGTTGACCAATGACCCATTGACCTAGTCCCTTTACAACAATGCAAATAATACCCTTTTGCAAGACAATGATGATACACTAGTAGACTTCCAAGGACCAAATGGCAGACATTTCAAATTAGGCCTCAACAGTGTATAAATAATGCAAATAAGAAAAATAAAAGCAATCACAGGATTGAAAACACAGTTAAACAAGTAAAAACACCCTTCCTCTTCTTTGACCTTATAAACAAGCAATCATGCTTCCTCATTCACAACAGATTGTGTTATTACAGATCATTTGAAACAGACATTGTCAATGGCTACTTACAGTCGACCTCCTCAGGTGCGAAAATGGTGCTTTTCTTCGAATGGTCTTTATAAAGAACTGTTTAAGGAACAATGATGTTCATAAATTTTCTCTTGGCAAATGCCAACCACCATTTATTTGGAGTTCCATTGGGTCTGTAAGCAACGCTTAGTAGCCTCCCACTTGTTTCCTCCCTTATCTGCCTCAGATAATTCCTAAATAGCTCTGCATTTAATAATTACAAAGTCAAGGAAAAAGAAAAGGAAGATTTGAATTATGAACCACTCAATAGTCAAAGATCACAAATGGAGCTAGGGCTTTCACGCAGCAAAACCAAACATTTAAAAGGTCCCAACATATAAAGACCATAACTAAATATTTATACAATCATTAAATTCAACAATTTTATAGATTTTATTTCATTAAAGAAAGTTTTGTTCAAGGTCAAAATAATAATGAATGATCATAGAGACAAAAGGTTTAAATCATCCGAAGTGGTAAAAAATTCAGTTAACAAGCATCAAAATAATGCAGAAAAACTGATAGATCGATTTTGAGTAGACATATAGGATGCCACAAGAGAGAGAGAAGCACTAACTCCATAAACCTAGAACCATGTTATAAAAATTGATGACACAAACCAAACAACCTGGTGTTACATGCACCATTACCACAACAGAATTCTGCCAAATGTTAAGTTGGTAACTCCTAGAAGTCAACTTTTCCAAAAGATTTAACATAAGAATTCATTAGTGACAAAAAAAAGAAAGAAAAGGAAATGCCAACTTCGGGGGAATATAAGAATAACCCAAAACAAAATACAGTTCAAAAATTAATGCATTTGCAAATTCTCACTCAAAACCAGAATATCTAAGGGTCGTTTGTACATCATACTCGAAGGCCACTACAATGTCTAGATCTTCTCAACATGTTTAGAATTTTACAAGCCATTATCATAGTTTAAGCACCAACACATGTACTATTTAAATCCATCACAGTATTTAATCCTGGACAATGCTACTTGGGATGAGGAAAGAACCAGTATAAAGGTTTTCAATTTTCTGAAGGGCACAACAAAGTGCCATTATATGAACTCCGTCGATCCCATCCACCCAATCCTACCAAACCAACAGGCTGCCTTCACTAGGAGTTGAACACCTAACCTTCTACAGACAAGCACATTAAAGTCACCAGATACTGCAAACCAAAGTCCATGGATAACTCAGCCTGAGTCCACACAAGCAGAACATTGCATTAGCACAATGGATAAACTACAGAAAATAACTACAATTTTCTACTTTATGCTAGAGAAAACCTGAATTTAGTCAAACCCACCCTATCCAACCTGGGTTGGACATCTGGTAGTGGACATGGGTGGGTTGGCCTTCAACCCAACTTACCCTAGTTGCAGCCCCATCCTAAGGGCATCTATTATCAACTTCATCCAAACAAAAAGAGTGTTCCATCCTTGACATTGATTGGAGAAGAGTAGAATGTAAAAAATCTTACAATCCTCATTTTTCCCTGAATAACACTAGCAATTTTTAAGGTTTCTGATGACTAACTAAAAGTTGTCAACTGATCACCCATTGTTGACAAAACGCAGACATAAAAATGATGTGTTGTACAATTATTACACATTCCGTTTTCCAAACAATATTACAATAAATGAATAATACTGAAAAGAAATTCACTAGTATGCAAAAAAATCCGATGCAAAGTTCCTAACCAAATTATAGGAGCAATACAAGAAAGAAGAAGGAAATGCTCAAATTTGAGAAGATGAAGCATTATTTTCACATCACTAAGTGTAACCAACAAAGACGGGAACAAGTGAAATCATAGCCTCATGAAGCAGTAAAAATGGACTATTTCCATATACAAAGATTTAAAAAGTCGGCAACATAGCATATATACAAGCAAAAAGTGGTAACTTAAATGACAACAGAACCCACAAAATTATCCTTATCCATGTACAGTTCAATTCAGCATAACAAGTTGGATAAAAATTTTGTTTCAAACTACTACCAGCTTTATAACATTCAAATAGGGAGGCAGTAAGGGCACTTCTAGCACAAAAACCATAAATCTCCTTAATTATAGTGGCTCATCTCTCTAGCCTCTTGATATATCTTAAAAAGTTTTGTACTGAAGATTTGTTTTAAACTGAAGATTCTTGATATCGCTAGGGTCTAGGCTCTGGATATATTTTAAAATTTTTGGCATAGTGAAGCCAAAACTAGGATAAAACAACAATATGGATTTTCTCATAAATTATTGAAGTAGAAACAGTAATAGAGATACTAACATATTCTATTGAAAGTGATAGAAATAGTCAAGAAGTACAATTGGTGCAGACACCAGGATATGGGCCTAGAGTCTATTAGGAGATATTTATTATCTTATTTTGTTGTCCTCTTTTTAGGATTTATTGTTAGCTTTCGTTATCTTCAGTTATCATGATTACCTACTTTTACAATTTGTTATTAGTTTTCCTGATCTTCTGTTATTTAACTTTATCTGTTGTGAGAGCCTATTTAAGGACTCTAACCGTTTGGTGATGAGATATTAATGTATGATTAGTTTTTTCTCTATTTTATCAATGTGGATTCCAATAACTTCTTTCTCCTAGGTGCAGATGCCTAGGGTTCTCCTTCCCTTAGGTGTGGATGCCTAAGGTCTGCATCAACAATGGAGAAAAATACTAACTCAAACAAGAAATGAAGATTGCAATTCAAAATTTACTCAACTCAAAAAAGCTTTATCCAAACTATTTGGGGTTGGCTAAGATTGCAATTCAAAATTTCTCTCCTAAATATAATATTGTTCAACATACTTAAGAAGATGCGACACTCACTAATACATAAACATAATATAGGGCTAATAAAACAAAAATGGGAAGAAACTCTTACCTGCTTCTTGCTTAGATTGAGGCAAGGCAAAGAGGCCTGGAAAGGGAAAACCTGATTCTCCAGGAACAGGAACATTTTCCAGACCCAAGTTAATGATTGCCTTGGTTCCTTCAGCCAAAGTTCTGCAGCCCTCCAGCCTCTTCAAAGCCACATTGATATAGAATGTCAAATAGATAAGTAGCTTATCAGCAGAGCTTTTAATATCAAAGTTTCTGAAGAAGACATTGGCACGAAAGAATGTGATTGCTTCATCAACAATATCAGTTTTATCTGCAATCAAACTATAAAATTGTCACACATCTTGTTGGAGCACATGCTAAAAGTAGATGAAACAATATAAGTCTAACCTTGATCTGAAATTGGAGCGGGACCCTTTATATGGCTTTTGAGAGGAAGTAGAGGGCACCCACAAGCTTTAGTAATTCCTTCCACGTCAACAAAACTTGAGTGGTAAACCTACAATGAAATCCATCTATAAGCTTTAATGTAGGAGAGAGTGTGATTATGCTTAAAACACATTGTGAAGTTACCAACTCATCTAAAGGCTTAAGCTGTTAGAGAGGGTGTAACTTTATTATTATATTCTCGAACACGCCGTCTCACGTGTGGCTAGTTTGAGCCTACATGTGTCAATTCATATTTTCAGGGTGATGGTAAGATTTGAACTCATGATCTTTAACCTACTTTGATACCATGTGAAGTTACCAACTCATCCAAAAGCTTAAGTTGTTAGAGAGGGTGTAACTTTATTATTATATTCTCTAACACATAAAAAAAAAAAACAAGCAAAGTGAACAAAACCATCTCTCTCTCTCTCTCTCTCTCTCTCTCTCTCTCTCTCTCTCTCCCAAAAAGCAACTGCTCAATGAATGGAAAGTATGCCATTTCAACTATTATATGTTACTATTTCATCAAATCCAAGACTATCACTTCTTGCCAAGGCACCCATCAAGATCACTTAAAAATGTTTCCTTTCTCATGGGAAACATAGCCTTTAAGGGTAATAATGTATCTATCAAAACCAAAAGCCCAACAAGAAGAAACTTTAATGCTTCTAGCAAAACAGAAATAAAGAATAATGCCTAATCTCCTTGCTGTTGGTCTCCAATAGGGATGGCAATTTACCTGGATAATCAGGTCTCTGCCCCCCATCCCCACCCCCACCCCACTGCTAATGAGATGGGTTAAGGAAGTATTTATTCGGGGTAGGGGTGGGTTTGATTTGGATGGAGATGTCAAACCCCATACAAGTTCGCCCTCCTCAAGTGCCTATATATATTTATATATATATATATATATATAGAGTGAACTTTTATTGATAAAAAAAAAAAAATCATATGCTAGATTTGCCTAACACTTCACACTCATGGTATCACATTAGCCATCAAAACCTAGATACGGATTGCAATTATAAATGTTAAAGAGTAGAAGGAAAAAAAAAGTTCTTTTCCATAATCAAATGCTTAAGAACCACCTCTCAACAAATATATTCTCAACCATTGAGGTAGGTGTCTAAGTTGAAACAATACTCTACTTCTATATAAAAATAAAAATATATGATACTACCCACCGAAGTCATATAAGGAATTAACTAGCAGACCCCAACCCCTTATAGCCCTAAACCCCTTTCTTTGCAAACACGCTAGAACTCACTAGCTGTGACAAAAAAGTACACACTATATATGCTTATATAGAGATTGCCGAGAAAACTTTCAAGCTTCATCAAGTAGAGCAACAACATGAAAACCATATCTAAGATACAATTAATTCTCTCAACTCAACAAAGTCTTATTCTAACTATTTGAGGGAGGTTACATGAATCCAAGGATCAAAATATCGTTTCGATGTATAGTTTCGGTCTGTCCGGAAATGGAAACGTTTCGGAAACATAATGAAGACGGAGAAAAAATTAGAAATATGTGAAAACATAACTTAAAATTTATTTATTTATACAAATAAGCCTATTTACTGAATATTTGTGCATGTTTAAAGCATATATATCATATTCATGATAAATGACACTAATTCACGATAAATGACGTAATAGATATATATTATGTAATATCCACGAATTAGATAATTTGACACAAGTTACATATAAAATAAAAAGTAAAACAAATAGCGATTTAAACCTATTATAATTAGTAACTTAGTATTAAAATAGTCGTTTCTCTACACTTTATTTCTCCTACAATTTTTCTATTATTTTAGGAAAAATAATAGAAATATCTTCTTGTAATTTTAAGTCTTAATCCTTGAAAAGCAAATGGATATTATTTTTTACTAACTTCTAGAATTATTGTTGATACAAAAGAAATGTTTCCTCTGATTCAGTATGTTTTCACAAAAACAATTTTGTTTCCGTGGAAACATGTGAATTTCGATATTCTAGTAGTGTTTCGTTTCGGTTTCTTGAGAAACGGAAACGTTTCGGCCGTTTCGATGGAAAAGAAACGAAATTTTGATCCTTGCATGAATCTTATATCGCCATTCTTGCCCTATTTATGGTCATCCCCTAAGTTAAACCTCGCATTATCATAATTTTTTTACTATTTCAACCCAAGTTAATTATGGTTGCCCTCCCCCTAGCATGTCCCTCAATGTGAACCATGCCATGTCACTTTTCTTTACTAGAGCAATTAATTACCCTATAATATCGAATATTTAATAAATTAATAATCCCTATTAATAAATAATTTATAGAGGAACTAACTTTGTTCTGTGGTGAATAATTAATAAGGCCATAAGTAATAAATTTTTTAAAAAATATCTTTATAGTATTAATTATTAATAGAAACATACACGTGCTTATGTATATATATTATATAAAAGTTATTAGTAACATTAACTTTTTATTAATAAAAAAGAGATTAGGAGCTTTCCTTATATTTTTCAAAAAAAAGGTTCATCAGCCTTGCAAATCTATATGCATGTAAAAATTATGGTGAAACTTAATAATTAATATTTCTATTAACTAATAATTTGAGTCTTGGAAGATTATTATTATTATTAGAGGGTCAATTGTATATGATATGTACAAAAAGTTTTGTCCAAATTATTCATCCTAGTCATCCTCCAAAACTACATAATTAGAGATTTCCGTTTTTTAGGGAAAAAAAAGGTGTAGTAACAAAAATTCCTTCATAATTAAAGCATGAGCTTGCAATACCTACTTATTGAGCCATTGTATTAATTATCGAAAAAATTCCCCGTGAAGCATCTATGTTCAACAACCAAGACCATTCAAACTCTTGGCCATGACCCAATATTTGCATTGAAACCTTTTTTGACAGTGTAATTTGATATATTATCCTTGCAGTCCATACAAGATTAAGAGATATTAGAATGATACATAAAACGAAGTACAGCTCAATTCTCGTACCATGTTGATTCCCAGAGACAACTTCTTATCCTGAAATTTTTTCAACCTCAATGATCAGATTATTGCACCGAGCAAGCAAAGTTCTCTGCAGAAATCACCAACAAAATATTTAATCACAGCTGATAATAGTGACTAATTCAGGAGATATAATCTGCATAATTTAATACTTTCAAAAACATACTGCATAGAACAAAGATTGATGAGTTTGATATGACAAAAGGCAAGTTCTTATGGGAGACAGGCTAAAATCATTAATATTGCATATTCTGCCTAAGAGTTTGAGTCACATGAATTGAAAACTTCAAGCCATGTGCATGCATGTGTGAGTGCGTGAGTTTTTTTTTCTTTTTTTGCTACACAACTTCTAAGGTTGTGATTTAAATTTATTTTTTGATAAGTAATAATTAAATAAATTTAAATCACAAGGTTAGAAGTTGTGTAGCAGAAAAGAAAAAAAAAAAAAAAACTCACTCACTCACACATGTTCAAGAAAATAGTGTAGCTGAGATGAGAATGTTGAAATGGATGAGAAACATTACAAGAAAAGATAGAATAAGAAACACCGATCAAAAAAAAGATAGAATAAGAAATGAAAGCATCCATGAGAAGTTAGTAGTGGCACTGATTGAAGCGAAGATGAGGGAAAGGTGTTTGAAATGATTTAGTCATGCACAACGTAGACCAACTTATAAATTCAAATCATGAAGTGATTTGATCCAACTTCCAAGTCAAAGGGGACAAATGGAAAAAGAGGTAGGCCAAAGAAAACAAGGAAGTGTTTAGATGGAGTGGAGGAACAGATTCATAAGTTGAAAAGCAGTTTTTTAAAGTCTCTTGTTTGGTTGGACTGACAACACATATTATATGCCTTGGGAGGGGTTTTTCGGATTTTGTAGATATATAGATACTGTTACAGCAGATTCATCTGTCTTCAGCAGTTGGCTCTCTGGGTTCGCCAGATTGATAAATTTAGCCAACCCAAGAAGTTGGGACTAAGACTTTGTTGAGTTTGGTTGAGCAATCAAAATTCCTTATATCTAAAAAGGTACCATTCGTACTGGCACATTTTTTTTTCTTTTTCCCTTTTCCTTTTCTTTTAGGGGTGAGGGGAGGGGCACAAACTCCCAAAATTTTTGAAACTCCATTAATCCATATTGACATTGCCCATTCAATCTAAAAAATTAGTACTATGCATCCCCCCAACACCACCCCTCCCCCCAAAATAAAAACAAATAAATGATCTACTCTTAATTTGGCCCTACTTAAAACTGTTTAACCATCTTGTTGTAGTCCACTTTCATGATCTTCCTCTTAATTCTTTAACTTTTTTCAAATATTTCTACCATGTACCAAAACTCATTATAATTCTCATATGATCTCTTCCTAAAGAATGTTTTTCCTCTTTCAGTTTCTGCCCAGTAACTTTTATACTTTATTTTGTACCTAGTGAGTTTTTGCATTTGTCCTATATATCACAAAATACATTTAAGTAACATTCTTTGAATGGATATTACATATTGTCTAACATTATAATCATAACTAGTTTGTCTACCTCTGGTAGTATCTTTCCTTCTTCCTCAAGTGACAATAGAGGGGCATGGGGTTTGAGGGTGTGTAAGTAGGAGGAGGGCTACTTTCTCTTGTGTAGTCAACACGTTGGACAAAAAAAATGATTATATCAATATCTATGGTGGCATTTGATAGCATTTATTTATTTATTTTTTAAATGAAGAAATAAAAAATAAATAAAAAACAAGAAGCATGTTTTTGTTTTGTTTTCTAATTAAAATGAAAAGAGAAAAGTGTTTGGTGTTACTTGTAGTAGTGTTTTTACTTCAAGATAAGGTTAAGAGTATATATAAATATAGATGGAACCATCGACAGAGATAGGGGGGGTGATGTCCCCCCCCCCCCCCCCAAAAACCCAAAAAAAAAACTAGAAATTTGATATTGTACCCCTATTTTTTATAGAATTTTTTTTGAAAATTAGAAATCCCCCCCATCCCAAAAACAAAATTCATTTTTTTATAAAAGACCCTTTAAATTTCATTTTTTGCCCCCTATGCTAATGCTCTAGGTCCGCCACTAGATGGAACTAAGAGGGATTGAAGGCTCAACCTCATTTAAGGTCCAACCACACATCTCTTCATTTTGTTTAAAAACAATGGGAAACATCTTTTAGATGATTCTAGAAACAACCCCAAATTACAAAAATGTTTCCCTAAAAAATAAGAACAAGAACAAGTTGACAAAACATGTTTTCTATCATGTTCTTCAAATTTTTGTAAAGAAAAAAAAATGAAACAAAAGCGTTACCAAATGCACCCTAACGTAAATTATTTTGTGTACCTATATATATTTGAGATTTTAAAAAAAATTGAATTATTTAGAAGTTAATATCTAAATCTAGAAATTCAAAATATGGTGTATAAATATCCAATATTTTAATTCTATTGCTATAAATAATTTAGTTTTATTTTTAAAAAATATTGCATATAAAGTAATACACCTTATAATTATGCCTGTTTTAACCAATTTTTTACAATTTTTATGCTTAGAAATCTAATACAGTAAACCTTTCTAATATATAAATTTATGGTAGCTCTATAAAAAGTGATGTTAAATAAGAAGGAAAGAGACATTGTTTGGGATTATGAATGCATAATGGTTTCGACACTGACCATTTGGTTGGGAAAGTGAAGGCATTTCTATTGGTTTTGAGCACAAAAATCAAAATAAATTTTGTTCTCAAAAAGAAAAATAAGAGCCTCTTTGGTTGGCCCTTGAATTCAAAAATTTCATTCTCTTTTACATATCATTTTAAGGTAGAAATTCATCATCTTAAATAGATCCAATTGAAAAAAAAAAATTGCATATAAAAATGACATTTAAAATCATGAATTTGGCTATTTCAATTTTAAGATTTCCTATTTTTACAATCCGCTTCATTCAAAATAATGGATTTATACCTTAAAATCCTAAGTAAATATGAATGAAACCCTTCAATTCAAGGGCCAATCAAACATGCCTATTTCAAATTCAAACCCTTCAATTCAATGCAGTCACTCCGTTCCACATAAACAATCCTTCAAACATACCACAAATCAAATCCCTAACACACAAAACGTATATATATATATATATATATATATCATATATAGATTAAAGAGTTGAAATGAGAATGCAAAATAAAAGTACCTGAATTGTCAGTTGGAGGATTTGGGAATGGTTCGATGTCGATCAGATCGGAGATGCCGTGTTGGTGGGTGCAACATGTTTCTTACATACATTACTGAACGATATACTCTGAGAACGACGCCGTATCGATCTCGCATGGGCCCTTTCAACTCGCGCGGCCTGCTGGACATCTTTCGTAAGGCCCGGTGGGGCATGGCTGGACCTTTTGGGTCGGATTGTTTCCCGATCCAAACCACCTTCTTCTTCTTCTTCTTCTTCTTCTTCTTTTCTTTTCTTTTCTTTCTTTTTTTTTTTTTTTTTATGATACAAGCGATGTCGAAAAAGAGAAATTCTAACTATATGTGTATGCAACAAGTCGAATCAAAATCATGTGTATAAGAGAAACTGATCTTTTCATATTAAATAAGCCAACTTTTCTGATTCCAACCTTCTATCAACACAACTTTAAATAATTTCAGTCTGCATCAAATTATAGGTATCAATGAGTGTTTGACAAATCAACATATGATCTACACATTTAGGAATAGTTTGACACCTTATGGAGAGTTTCAAATCACGGGATCATCAGGCAATTTTTCCTACACCAAAGATCTTTGTTGAAAAAAGATGAAGTCGGTCTGACCTGCATTTTTTTCTTTCCATCAACTATCCCACCAAACATGTTCTTAATTAATATATCAAACACTTACAATGCATTAAGACTAGTGAATAACTCCTCTTAATAATATTTTTGAAGTAGTGAAAAGGTGAATTAAACACACACTCCATGTAAATCCACCATTTTCACTTCATTCCCTATTATTATTTAAAAGTTGACAACACTTTTCCGTAAGTCAAAAATCAAATTCAATTATATAAATTCAGTGAAAACGATGTGTAAATTTTTTTTTTTTTGTTAAATTATTAGTCATGATAATCAAACCTTTAATTCTACACGGATCAATGTCAACACTAATTTACTGTGCCATAAGCCTATAGCAACTTTGATAAAAAGAAGAAGAAAAAAAAATTATTTACCTTAAATAATAGTCTCTTAATAGTCACAATAGATATTCATTAATGGACACTATTTCATTTCAAATCAGATAGAAAAAACTTCCTCCTACTCAAGTACGTGTCACAATTTTAATTTATCACTTATGTACTTATATGAATATTACGTAACTATTTAATTTTAATTAATATATATATATAAATTACATACGTGATCAATTGTGATTAAGACACGTATGGATAAAAGGAAGGTGATTTTACCTATTTTTTATTAGTTAGAGTAGGATTTTATCATTTGGTAGCCTATTATTTTCTATGCTATAACAACTTTAACAAAAAGTGAAAAAAAAAAACCTTTGGTGATAGTTTCTTAAGAGTCAGAATAGATATTTATTGGTAACAATTTTAATAAAAAATGTAAAAGAAAGGGAAAAAAAAACTAATTAGCTTTAATGATAGTCACTTGAAAGTTAAAAGTCACAATAGATATTTATTGGTTAGGGTAGGATTTTCCCATAATCCCATTTGTAGCCCATTGTTTCAGATCAGATGAACTTTAAAAGGATTAAAAAAAAAAAAAGATTTAGACAATTATTAGAAAGAAGAGAAGCCAAACCTAGAGGTGTCCTTCTCACATCATAATGCATCCTCACTTGTTTACAACTTTACATGATTCATAATTTCATTGCCCTCTTCTTATTTCAACTGGAAAAACAAACACATTTGATCCAAGCTTTTAACATCCTTCAACTTTCAATGGGATGGCAAAATTTAGGAAGACTTTTATAAATGGTGATTGATGTAACAGTAAGATTGTACTGTTGTGATATGAAAATCATGAATTCGAGTAATAAAAATAACATTTATGTCTGTAAAAAGTAACACTATATACATCTAACTTTCTTTAAACCTCACAGTAACAGAAATCTCATATATCAAACTAAACAATTGTTTTGGTCATCAACGGTGGTATACACTCCCAATTTAAAAATGCCCAAAAAAATTGATTCAGACCACTTGTGACTAAGACAATCTTGTCACAGTGAAATATATACTTGTGTTGATAAAGAGACTTAGTATCTAGAATTTTGTATGAGGGTTAATGAAGAAATTCCAGTAGTAATGACAATTCTTCCGAAGATGAAGTCAGTAAATAAAAAAGAATGATAATACAAACAATTATGAGAGTCACGGGAAAAGAATTCTCATAAATAATTTGAACTGTTATGAGTGTTTCCGGTGAGAATCATCATTGTTTGCTTTGCAGGAATTCTCAAAAATAATCTCAACCGTTGACTTAGCCGTACCAATTTTTCACCACAACAGTGAAGAAAACAACTTTGAGATGCTTTTTTCCTAAATGCACAATAAGGGTATTTAAAACCCACCATCCACCGTGAGTTGTTATGGTTCTCCCATGTGATCACTATGATTGACTATGAATTCTTTACACAAAATTGAATAGGGACGCATAAGCACTCATCATTCTTTACACACCTGGACTACATATCTGAAGCAATGGAAAATCTGTATAACTTAACCCCTAAGAAACACACACACACACACACATATATATATATATATGCGCGCATGTACATATAGACTTTGACTGCAACTTGATGTGTGTGCGCGCGCACAAGTATGCGTAGACTTTGACTGCAACTTGCTTCATTTGATCTTGTTGAGGTCTTCCTAGGCCATTTTGTTTTTTAAGTGCCTGTCACTTCACTCCCCCCACCACAACTTGACTTTGATTGTGCAACTTTTCATGGCATAGAATGGTCAACAACTAAAATTCTAAAGAGTACCACAAGTACAACCACTGATCAACCTCCTTTCCTTCTAGACCAACTTGCTCAGCTATTTCAGGAGGTGTCTGAAGAATATGAAATCAAAAAAACTATTTAAGATAAAAATAGTCACTCTTGACTGTTTTTGCTTCTATACCAATTCATTTATGACACTATCTTCAGTTGAACTCTGTTGGATCAATGGATTCTTCTCTAAACTTTAAAGCAACCTCAAAGTAGAGGTCATCTAAGACTTAAGCTCAGAACTTGCATTTGAAGAGTCATGTGCAAAGATATTATATTCCCAGCAAAAACAGGAATATATACATATATATATATAAGAGTAATACACAGGAACCCATGTCCGAACTGGGACTTGAACATGCAACTCTCCCTTTTTTGGAAGTGCAGGAGATACTGCTCTGCTCAAGCCAACAGTTGGTGAAAAAAAAAAAAAGTAAAATTGTCGAGTAACAAAACTTAATAAGCAACAAACTAAGGTTAATTTAACATAACAAACACTACAACATAGAAGATTACAAATAGAACGTGATTTTTTATTTCCTTCTTACAAAAGACCATAGTAAGAAAAAAAGGGGGGGGGGGGGGGGGGGGGGGGAATTCCCAACCCTTCCAATATCAGAGCTTGTCTAGCAAAAATTTACAACTTAAAATACGCAACAAGCCACGGAGGCCAAAGAATGATATTATAAAAATCAAAGCTACCTGTACATGATATTTTAGTTGGGCAAACCTTAGTCTGACCGGAAGATGCTGATGTGATCGGTTAAATTATGCTTGAAAATGAAGATGTCAACATATAGGGGATATTGGCTAGGGGACCCCGTTGGCATGCAAGATCATTAATGTCCTTCACGATGTCGAATACAGCACTTGGTTGTGATAGTTTGAGCGCATTCTCCGACATTCTCTTGAGTTCATCTGTTTTGATTGTGAACCATTCAGCAACAAGCCTGGCTGTTTCCTTCGGACTTCTAGTGAAGACACCAGCCCCATTGTCTACTACATAAGGAACATTTCCCTTTTCCTAAAAATGCAAATGAGAGCGAAAATCAGCAACGAGGTCAGTGCTGTCTTTCAAATGCTTTAACTTGCGAAAAAATGATAATAGGAAGTGAGATATCAACAGTTCATATTTCACTTACTTGTCCAGGAATGTAGTCATTGAGAATAATAGGAAGGCCTCTGATCAATGCCTCAGCAATTGTACCAGGTCCTGCCTACAAAAATCCAAAAGCCCATAGAGACCATGAGTCCAAGATGCTTGACAATACATAATGGAGATAGTTTAGAGGAAACATAATTATAAGAAGAACAAACTTTGGTAATAATGCAGTCACAAGCACCCATCCATTTCTCCATCTGGGTCTCGAAACCTCTAACCTACAATAAAAGGAAAAGTTTAATATTGCTGACTGCCAAAAATGCTGTCCGACTCATTTCAAGGCACGTTTTTGTTTGCATTTATGTGACATTGTTTCGTGAAGCAAATGCAATTACCTTAACCGGGATCTTCCATTCAAGTAAATCTAGTGTAGAGGCCAGGACTTTATTACGACCACATATGATTATCAACTGTCCAATTGGATTCCCAAGTTCTTCATCAAACAGAGATTCTCCGAGAGCCTTTGCAGTTTTCTTAACAGGGCCCATTCCTTCCCCACCACCCATCAACAGAACTGCTGGCAGATTGGGATCCATCTCAAGTTCTATTCTCAAATCATCCTGTACAAAGATATTACAATCAAATCAGAGAGAAATAAGATCAAACTTCAATCCAATGAATCTAAGTATAATGAAAATAAATAAATAAAAACAAAAACTTTGCTTTATTAAAATATTTTCAAAAATTCACCTTTGAGAGAATTGCACGGCAAAATGAGGGCCGGATGGGTAAGCCAAAAACACGGATTTGAGATTCTTCTAGATCATCAAGCAAAGCTCTCTTTGCTACCTCCTCTGAGGGGCAGTAGCACCGGTTGACTCCAGGGTGAAACCTAGACGTATAAATGGTGTCAAAGTTAAAAAAAAAAGTACCATAACATTAAGATTAATAGGAATTTATCAACAACCAAAAAACATTAAGATTAATATTCATAAATGAAAAAGTGGAAATCCAAAATGAGTTTCATAACTGACCATGTGGGATGACAACTATTAAGATCTGTAATGACTGTGACAAAAATTACTTTCTTCTGTAAGCCCTGCCATTTAAGAACCCACAAAGGGATATGTTGCATAAGAGGATGGACACTAATGATAATGTCTGGCTTGTACTCCATTAAACCTGCCTCGACCTCCCTTCAATCAAACATGCAATAGTTATTAGAAGATCCTACAAAATTAATATGAAAGGAATATATATCACTATTGTTTAACAAATATATTAATCTAATAGAGAATTATTTGCGGGATATAATTCACTCCCGCATCAAACGGAAGCAACCATGTTAGCAATCATTTTTAACATCTAATAATTGTTTAAGAGACAAGTAGTGGGTGGTGATAGAATCACTTTAGAAAGAAAATATAAAATAATAAAAGTTGAAATAACACAAATAGAGATGATGATGAAATTAGTAAAAGAGTGATGAATACATTATGATATTTTATATTTAGGTCAGATCTTTCCAGCATTAAGGTAACCAAACTTTTGTACGTATATGAGCAGCAATAATCAATTCACTATGTCTCAAGTAGATTACAAAAGTAAAATACTCACAAATTCGAAATCCCCTTACATCCTATGATTGCTCACAAAAATTGGCTATCTTCTCGTAAAAGGATTACAAAATAAGAGACAAATCGGATAAAAAAAAATAGCCAAACAAAACAGGGTCAGGGTCACATTGGGTCATCATGAATCCGAATGAATTCATAACAATCACCCAACACAAACTAAATTATCCAGTCATATAAAATAAGAAACATTTAAGAAAACTACAATCAAATTGAAGGCATAACAAAATATCTGTAGGTTTAGACTGCAGGTGAAAGTGGTCAACGGGGAAAAGAGAATATACTTGGCATAGAAGGCGGCGATAGCAGCAAGATAGCAGCAGTGTATCCATCGAGGATAGGTACTGTGAAAAGCAACCTTCCAAAGCTGTACATGTTTAACCATGAACTTATATGATCTCTCCATGTTGTTCAAAGGCCAGCCAGTGTACTCCTTCCAAACATCCTTCACAAAAATCTGCAATCAGAAGACGTGTCAGAGGCTTAGAGCTATGGAAGAAAGGAGAGTCAAAACAAAACAAGTTGAATTCTAATCATCAAGACCAGCGATTTAGCGCTTCAAATGATATACAGATCCATGACATAGAAGCCTGAAAATAGAATTTGGTGTTTCATAATGAATGTTTCAAGAAAACTAAAAGTTCATTGAGATTGCAGAGGAGTTCAAGCAAGACACATAAGGCAGTACAGTGCAAGCAAAGAAAAGGGGAAAGGTAAAGCCATCAAATATGGAGAAATACAAGCAAAAACCCACCATAACAAGAAGAGAGTATTTTGTTACTTCCTTTTTGTTTTCCAAAAGGGCTAAAAAATATAGCAAAATCACTGTGAAATTCAATAAAAGTTCCCAGAGAGTTAATCATGGCAGATCTGACAGCAGCAAAAATACAAGGCCGGCCTAAAGTAGATACAGATGAAGACCAGTATCCTCTTGTAACAAACCGGAAATTCCAGGAGAAATTTTTTTTGGTACTCGAAAATTCTTCACAAGCCACAAATAAATATAAATTATATATATAGACGCACACGCAAGCGTGTAAATGTATAGTTAACCAAAACAGAACTCATCAAGACCCAGAAGAAGGCCGATTCAATTACCCGGTATTCATCCCCAAATTCCAATTTAAATGCATCCCGAATTGCTTCCGCCGAAGCTCGATGGCCACCACCAGTATCACTCATCAAGATCAGCACATTCTTGGTCCTCTCAGCCCCAATCTGCACCATCTCCATCGTTCCATCTTCTTCCAGAATGTCATACTTACACCTCTTCTGTTTGCTCCCGCCAAAACCATGCACCCTCACTCTCTGGAACACCGTATTGATCGATTTCCTCGGCGACGCCACGGTCGTCACCATACCTATACATACAATATAATTGTATATATAGATATATATGACCAAATCCACCCACCACCAAGTGAATTCAAAACCCCAATAAAACCCAACGGTTGAATTGCTTTCCGACAGCCGGCAAATCGGTTTCCGAAGTTAGAGAGCGAGAGAGAGAGTCTATAGAGAGAGAGAGTGGTCAAGGAGATGGAGAGAACAGAGCTATAGAGAGAGAGAGAGAGAGAGAGAGAGAGAGAGGGAGTATGAGTTGGCGAAATGGTTGTTTTCTGTTAGGGGCGAGATTTTGGTTGGGCGCGTGAGAATTTATCGTCTGGGTCGGAATGTTCTGCCAGGTAGATTCGAATCTTTTCTGACAATGTTCTAATGGGTAAATCGGGAATTTCGTTGAATGAACTGACAAGAGGATTGTTAATGTATTCGATATTGATCAAAGTTCGATTCATATTTAATCTATGGATTCATTATACTTTATTACCATAAAATTTATTCTCAAGTTTAAATAAGATAATAGATTATTAATAATAATTATTTAATTATTAATTTTATTTTTAATTAAAATTAATTATAAACGGTCGTTAATGATCATCACAAATTTTTAATGACAATTTTTACACATTAAAATTATAAAATCTTATTTGAAACTCATAAAAAATTTTAGGACATTTTTAAAATTTGTATACAAAATATACTATTTTGAAATTTATATGAAATTATAAAATATTAAAATATAATCAATTTAAGACCGCCGTTAACAATAGTTTGTAATTTATCTTTAATTAAAAATTAAAGAATTGAATTGCTCCAATTGATAACTAATGATCTTATTCAAAATCGAAACAAAACTTCAATGTATTAAAGTATAATTAATTCTTAATCTAATTATTTAGCTATAATACGAAAAAATTTATTCGATAATTTGCTTCGATTCGAATTCAATAATTTTTTTTAATTAAATAAATTGAATATAAATTAAACAAATTTAATTTGTTAATAATCTGATTAATATAACATATATATTAATATTTTATATATTATATTAAAATATAATTTTAAAATTTTTATAATATTAAATTATATTAGATCTTCTTAACTTGAGTTTTTATATTTTAAATTTTAAATTCTATATTATAACATAATATTTTACATATATAATATATATTAATATTATTATTGAATCGAATCCGATCCAATAATTAATAAATCTAAATTTGAATTAAGCATTGAAATATGTAAATTTGATTCGATCCGATAATTTTTCTTAACATATAAGGTTCAAATCACATTGATCCACTACATACCATTAGTAATGGCAACGGGACAGGAAACCTTTCTCCAACTCCGCCTAATCAAAAAAAAAAATTCACCATAAACCTATTTAAATCTCGTGATAAGAAAGGGCGGGTCTTCACTTATTTTTTAAATTTTATTAAATTAATTGTAATTTATACATCTTAAACAAAACGTTGCATATGTTAAAACCAAAAAAATTGCATGTCAATAGAATATTTGAATGATATTATTTTCTTTTTCAAATATGTAACTCTGTAAAGTTTGTATAACTTATTAATGAGTGATAAAAAATATCCTTATAAACATTAATTATGTAGTACGAATCTTTTTTGTTATTTTTTATATAAGGGTGAGTTGCTTTCACCCCGAACTCGAATTCCAATAAGATTGACATAACTTTTTTCAAACCCATCGCATTGCAGATAAAATATGACGAATTCTCAACCAAATGGATTAAATTGTCATTCTCACACCATGATAGCACATTTTTTCAATAGTATTATGTCATTATCATTTATTTTTTAAATAAACCACAGCGCACATGGTATAATGAAAGCATGACTTTTGTACTAAAATTATATGGTTTTTCCTTTAAATAAAGATAACTATAAATGTATTTATTAAATTCATAAATTGTTTTAAAATAGTTGCTTTAAGTGTCAATTTCAACATGAAATCATCACCTTAATTTATTCACTCAAATTTCCATTTCAAGTGATGCTTTTAAAATAAAATATATATTTAATAAAATAGAAAATAATAATGAGCACATGGCCTGAGATAAAATATGAGGAGTTAATGAATTTTTAAATATATATTTTTAACAATTTTAAAGAAAATAAATAAAAGGAGGCTTATGAATTTATTTCAATTAAATTTACTTCTACCTTGTGTTAATGGAGTTTTAACTCTCTCCAAAATGAAAACATGAATCTCAACTATATAATAATTATCATGGAAGTTTTCTATACCAAACGCATGTAATGATATTTTTATAAGAAAAAAACAATTATAAAACATTAATCAGTCTCAAAGAAAATTATAAAAATATCAGTTGAAATAATACTTTTAACAGTTGAAATTGTCACTCTAAATGAAGATTTACTTTTTAAGTAAAATCAACTACTAAAATCATTTGTTGAAATAACAATTTTAACCCTAAAAATGTCTCTTCAAATAAGAATACTTGTATTTACATAGATTTTTGTAAATAATATTATGATTATGAGTCAAATTGTATTAACAAATTCGTATTGACAGAACTATGAGTTATTATCTATCTAACTCCAAATGAGTCGGTATTCTCAAGTCTTGTATCACTTAAGCATCCAAGTTAATTTGACGAATTTTACAATACTAGGTTTACAATGATAAGTATAAGGTAAAGGACTGTACATTGGCTAGGGTTTGTTGTAATATTTTTAGAGTCAATAATGTAAATGGCCTAAACTATCGAAGAGAGCCAAGCTCTTTTGAACAAGTGTATGCTTCGCTGGAATGAGAGAATTTCAAAGAGCTTTCGTTCAACTGATCATTTAAGCTTGTTTAATTATATGAACAAAGTGGGACCTTGTTCAAACGAGGTCCTACTTCGTTCGATGAGGTCCTTCCAATGACTTCTCATAAGAGTTTGTTTGAGTTTGAGTTCCATATAAATTTTTCATATGATCTTCGTACTCACATAGATCAAATCTTTGATCAAGAATCCAACAACAATAACATTATCTTCTTAAAAAGTTGGAGAGTATCGTGATTATACGATTGAAATAGTCCAAGATTGAGTTAATTCATAGTTGTGATTGAGTGAAATCGTTCGTGAATTCGAAACACTGATATACATGAAGAACACTTACGGATTCAAGGTTGAAGAATATTATATCAGATCAAGAGAATAAGGTTTAAGATACTGAATCGTTGTGTCTTGCTAGAGTCCATAAACTTTTGACATTCTTCATAGTAAATTGTACCTTATAGTTTCAGTCCATTGAATAAATTTCATCTGTGGAATTATCCTTTTAAAAATCGTCCAAGTATTCAAAATCATAAAAACTCCCAAGGTGTTAAGAGTTTTGGAAGAAAATAGAATGAGAAAGAAACAAGTTGAATTCTAATCATCAAGACCAATGATTTAGAGCTTTTAATGATATACAGATCCATGACATAGAAGCCTGAGAATAGAATTTGGAGTTTCGTATTGAATGTTGCAAGAAACCTAGAAGTTTATTGACATTGCAGAGGAGTTCAATCAAGACATACAAAGCATTACTGTAGAAACAAAGAAAAGGAGAAACGTAAAGCCATCAAATATGAAGAAATTCAAGGAAAAATCTCAATCCCTAAATGATGTGACGTGACGTGATGATAATTCATAAATTTATTTTATTATTTTATATTTATAAAAAAATTAAAAAAAATTAAAAATTTGAGAGATTGTCGTACCATGTGAGATGTGACGTGACGTGATGATAATTCATAAATTTATTTTATTATTTTATATTTATAAAAAAATTAAAAAAAATTAAAAATTTGAGAGATCGTCGTACCATGTGAAATGTATAATAATGTGATATGACATGTCGTCAATAATTTTTTAAAATAAGAACATTTATTACTTTTTTTTTAATTTGTTTTCCAAAAGGGCCCAAAAATAAATAAAAAAAGAAGCAAAATCATGGTGAAACTCATTAAGAGTTACCAGGGATTTAATCATGACAGATCTGAGAGCAGCAAAAGTTACTAAAATAGATACAGATGAAACAGAGATCAACAAACAAGAAATTCCAAGAGAAATTTTTTGTACCAAGCCACAAATAAATAAAAATGTATATTGTATTATGTTATATTTATATATATCCAATAGTATTTTGAAATCATAGCATGCGAACACTGATATATATAAATATATATTTATATTTATATATAAGCAAAGGTGTATATGTATAGTTGAACAAAACAGAACACATCAAGATACAGAAGAGCGGCAATTGAATTACCTGGTATTCATCCCCAAATTCCAATTTGAATGCGTCCCGAATTGCTTCAGCCGAAGCTCGATGGCCACCACCGGTATCACTCATCATGATGAGCACATTCTTGGTCCTCTCAGCCCCAATCTGCGCCATCTCCATCGTTCCATCTTCTTTCTGAATGTCATACTTACACCTCTTCTGCCTGCTCCCGCCAAAACCATACACCCCAACTCTCTGGAACACCGTGTCGATTGATTTCTTCCGCGACGCCCCCGTCGTCACCATATCTATACATACAAATATAACTATATATATAGCTATATATGACCACACAACCACCTACCAAGTGAATTCAAAACTTACTTTCCAACAGCCGGCAAATGGTTTTCTGAAATTTGAGAGAGACAGAGAAAGATGAGAGTGTTTTCTGCGCGTGCGAATTTCTCTTTGGACGTACTTATTGTAGCAGTCGGATTCGCATTTTGGTTCGGAATGTTCTGATTGGTAGATTCGAATCTTTCACGAGGTACTAAAAATTATAAGGCTAGAGTTGTCTTTTTCCCTTTTTATTTTTTATTTTTTTAATTTGGGAGAAATTATTTATAATTAAGATTATTTGCAAATAATCTTTTTGTGTTACAAAAGTGAATATTTCTCTTTTTCTCGTTAAAATTAAAGTAAAATTATCAATGTTGATAATAGAAAATAACAAAATGATCAAAATAGTCAACCTCTTTTCAGACATTTAAGATATAAAAGTGTATATAACTTTCTTAAGATACAGATCAATTTATAATAACTCGTATATTTAACACATTAAAGACATAATTTGACGAAAAAAATTGACAATTTTACTTTAGTCTTAACCTCAGGAAGTTTTTACATTAATGGGAGACATGTAAAAACATGACTAATCACAAGGAGGCAAAGTGAATATTTTTTTTTATTTTAAATACTTTATTTATTCACTCGGACTGTTATTTTAAGCGATGCTTTTAAAATAAAAAATTATTTACTAAATTTGTATACACATAAGAAGTTACAATTGATTAATCAAAATTTTAAATACCCATTCTCAACAAAAAGTGTGGAAAAAAAATGAGACCGGTGAGTTTAATCTAATTTAGTCGTCATCGGTGTTTGAGTGGCATCTCGTGTCTTTTTTTATAAAAAATGTCACAGTTTCGAATCTCTTCAAAATTAAGAGTGTGTGATATTATGCTAATTTTTCAATCCTAAAATTTGTTAATAGTATAATTAATTTTTAAATAATGAACTAAACTTATTTATATGTTATATTCATAAATAAATACTCATTTCTTAGAAAAAAAAAAACTAATAATTCTTATTAATGTCATGAATGATAGAAAAGAAGAAACATTAAGATGTATCTAAAAAAGTGTGAGGGTTCAAGTTTAATTGTTCATTAAGGGGAAAAAAAAAAAAAGTAAAGTGAACATTGGTTGGATGTACTAAAATAATTTGAAAGTATAGGGGCAGCATAGCAAAATCTCTTTAGAAGTCCATTTAGTGGCTTGGTGCTGAGTGGGACCTCAGCTCTTGTGACTGCCTTCTTATAGGCTTATTTGGCATAAGTTGAGCTGGCGAATAGATCAAGTCAAGACCTATAGTTGTCTGGATGCCCCACGTAACGAACTTAGATTGATGGTGCATTACACGTCTCAACTTTTAAATCACACACAATGATGTGTAGATAAATTACTTATTACTTTTGAAGGGTTTTTTTTTTTTTATTTATGATAATATAAGGTATTCTGAGTCAACTTATATACATCAAATTAAATTTTTATAGTTTTAATCAGGATCATTTTAACATATTTACGCATGTGAAAATGTGACTCCAAGAATTGCTAGCTAAGACATTCGAACTTGCAAATTCGAAAAATAAGTCCCTTACAAACAAATCGCTCCCATTCGACCAACTCCTTGTGGTTGAGCATAATTCAAGTTTACGTAATAACAAGAGTAAGAAAAGCTAATAAGGATTGATGATTAGCTAAACTTTCAAAAAAGAAAAAGATAATTATTCATTACTTTGATAGCACCCATTTTGTGTCAAAAGACAAGTATCAAATATACAAAAAATATATATGTATATATATATATATGTAAAGTACGATTGTGACTTGTTTATAAGAGAAAGAATTGATCTCAAGTCAAATAATAAGTAACAAGTGTATTTGTTAGTGTACCTTTTGTACTAAGTACACTTAGTACTTGTTCAATGGCCAGAAATTAATATTTTTAGACTAATGAGTAATTTATTTGTTTATTGATTTGATATCAATATCTTTTAACATATTTTCCGAGACAGTTATGAATTTTTTTTTTTTGTGTTATTCAAAATTACAAAATTACTTTATGTACACAATGGGTTATTGATCGTGATAAGATTTTAATTGAATTTTTTTTATGAGTATATATTACATTAACAAATTAAAGAAAAAGTTTTTATAATTATTAAATATAAAAAAGTTAGATTAGTGTAATTATTTTTTAAGGTTCCGTTTAGTACAACGGCACGGAAGCTTAAAAGAGCATTTTTTTTTCCCGAAAACGGTAGAATGGAGCTTTTGCTCCCAACTCTCGAAATAGCGGAGCAGCCGCCTGGCCAAACAATCATTAAATAATAAATTTATCTGTAGTGATAAAACTTATCTATTTCCATGATTAAAGATTTAGAAGTGCGAGGAATAAGATTCCTTCTAATTGGATTACTCTTCTAATTGAACGACTTTGCTTGTTAAATATTATTAAAATAATATTAATGTCTTGAACGTAGAAATTCTCGATCTCATACGTAATAATATCACGTGCAATCATGCATTTATAAGATCGTGATTGACGATCACTCAAAATTGACATTAATATTTCTAGACGTTATTATAATTATTTTTTAAAGAAAAAATTCTCATCCCCTCCCTTCTCGTTCTTGCTGCAATCCCTCACTTTCCCGTGGAACTTATCCAAACCCAAAACCAACAACATCATCCGCTATCGTTGGCGGCTCCGACGACAAGTGGGTCCGTCTTGCGAGATCAAACACACAGAAAATAGAGAAACTTCTCAAGTCGGCAGAGAAGAGTGAGAGTTTTTCTGGATTTTCAACAGTAATCAAAACTTTAATTTGCTAGGTATATCTTGAGAATAATACCTTTTCTATATGCTATTTGTCCTCTCTCTCTCTCTATATATATATATATATATATATATATATATCTTGAGAATAATACCTTTTTTAAATACATATTTTAAAATTTCTACACTTGCATATTTTAATCTTGTTACACTTTTCTTTCCGACGGAAGGAAGGAAGGCATTTATCAAGGTGCGACAGTCTTACGTCTCAAATTCTCTCGAACCGGCTTTTGAAATAATGACACTACCCAATCCATAAGTATTCTAAAATGGCCATACATGAATCGAACCTGCCTTTGAAATAATGGGACCCACTTCTCCTTACAAATAGAGCTTCTTAATTTTGTTTGAAATAGATAGATACCAGATTCTCATGACCTCATGTGAATAATTCACTAACACTATGTTTGGATGAAAAGAATTAGAAAAAAAGTGAAAGGAAGAAAAAGAAATGAAGATTTATATCATGTTTGTCTTAAAAATTAGGAGGAAAAGAGAGGGAGAGCTTAACTTTCATTTAAGTAATTTTGTTATTCCTTCAAAAGTGGACAAAAATGAAAGGAAATAAAACAAAGATTTAATGAATTTTTAATAATATCAATATTATCTTTAAAATTATAAAAGTTAAAATAAAAATAACACCTCTATCTTAGGACATCCAAATACAATTTAAAAAGGTATAATAATAAAATAATATAAAATTCTTTTTTTCATTTCTCTCCTTTATCATTCTCAAACAATATGAAAGGATTATATTCATTTTCTTTCATTAGTTATCCAAACATAAAGGAAGGATTACTCTCTCCTATCCTTTCATTTCCTTTCCTTCGTAACTAAAACTCTTCTCTCCTTTTTTTTCTCCTTTACTTATCTAAACGAACTATAAGATTATAATTTTAAGGATAAGATTAAAAATCAATATACAATAGTATATTATGAATGCACATCTAAATAATAAGACAAACATCTTGGGTAGATCATGGAATAAATTTTTCCTGTAAAGTTGGGTCCATGATGTGTTTTTAACTTTTTCATGACATATGACAATTTAACATGATGGCTTGTTCTCTTTCTTAAAATTATTTTTTCCCTATACTTTGTCGTTCACCTCTCCTATAACTTGCAATTGCGTGTAGGAAAAGTTGCATTTTTTATCAAATCAAAGTACAGTGGAGTCTTAGATTCTCCAATTTTTAAGAGGAAAAGTCCAATAATAATAATAATAATGAGTTAACAATTTGTCTGTACTCATGATTAGCTTGATTGTTAATCAAACGAGATTTAGGTTAATTTATTATACCGACAACTCGTTACAGTCTATTCTAATCTTGTCCTACTACTTTCAATCAATCTTAACTTTTGTTAGATAATTAATCAAGACAAACTAATAATTGAGTCGGAATTTAATAAAATCTGAAATTTGATATATTTATATAATTTTTTTTCTTATGATATAAAGTTCGATGATAAGCTAATCTTTTTATTACGAATTGTAAATCTGAATTTCATTTTCACAAAAACATACAATCATTCGATATATAAGTTGGTCAACGGTAACTCCACAAATAGGGTTCTTTTTATTACCAAAAAGAAATTGGGTGAATTGAGTGATCATAATTTATCTTATCATAGAGTAATTGATTATTTGTTAATTTATTCAGAGCGGCTCTAACTGTTCGGTTATTGAAATTCCTTCCTTATCCTTCCTTCCATTACTTTCAATTCATTCCATCCAAACATAGTGATTCAACACTTAGTTAGTTGAGCCTTCAAAATTTGATTAAGTCAAATTTTCTTTCAAATATGATTTTAATTTTAGTAGCTTACCATCCATTTAACGCTTCAGATTCTTTCAATCGAACGATATAGATTTTACTAAACTGAAACAATTATTTCTTATTTCAGAAAGAATAATGATAGTTCTGTCAAAAAAAAAATAACATTTTACTATTAGAACAGAAATGTTAAAAAATAAATTTTTGGTATTATAATACTGCTAAAAAAATTTAACATAATTAAAATGATTTTTACTACTGGAGTTTACTATAAGGAGATGTTCAAGACAAATCTTACCGAAATGTATTTAGGTACCAATATATAGATATGATAGATTTGGAAGTGAAAAGATGTGCAAAATCAAAAATTTCAAATAAAAAGGATTGTCCACCACTTTGTAACATTAAAATTCGAAAGTAAAAAATATATCCAATAAAAACTCATATATTGCTTCCAAGTTGATATTTCAAGTTCTGGCTTCAATTACATACATCATGCTAGGTGCAAGATTTCTAAATCAACTATCTAACTTATTATTTTTGAAGTCTAATAATGATTGTACATTATGTTTTTGTCATTTTGATTTTCCTAGTATTAATCCCAAAATTATATTTCAAGCTAGTTTAATTAATTTTGTGTGTTATTTGGAGTCTCTTGCTTCTTCTTCTTCTTCTTTTCCCATTTAGAATCATATGTGTTATTGTTAAACAAACAACTTAGCTAAAAGCGTTATGAGTGTAATTTTAATATTATATTATCTAACACGTTTCCTCACATGTAGTCAAACTTAGTTAACACATATATCAATTCATATTACAAGGGCAACAGTAAAATTTGAGTACAAAATCTTTTGTCTGTTCTAATTCTATATTAAATTATCAACTCATCTAAAAACTTAAACTATTAGAAATGATTTAATTTTATTATTAGATCCTCCAATAATTGTTTTAAGATTTTGTTGGGCTGCATGGATAACACGTTGGTAAAAGCCATCCATGAGGTATAAAAAAACCAACAAAGACCATCACCTATATTTTTCTTGAAAGAAATAATGTTGGAAGGGAAGATATTCTACTATTATGTCTGTCCACCAACTCAAATCATAGTCGTATGTACAAAAGAGATGAATTTTTTATTTTAAATAGGTTAACTTACAAACACAATTGAAGTTGATTCTGTTATACAATTATGGTACGACAGGCTAAAAAATTATGATAATTTTACAAGACTCTTTAATTTAAGGGGCTAATTTAAGAATATGATAATTCTTCATATTGGATGCAATCAAAGGCCTAGCCCATGAATGCTTGGTCCAATTTACTCAATCAAAAAACTAACTCAACTTGAATATCACATTCATTACTTCGAGTGTATTGCATCCAAACTAATAAATAATTAACACATAAGCATATAACTTAAAATTACTTCTTAGTCTGGAAAGTGCACAAGAAGCACAAGAAGAAATAAATAATTTTTTATCAACTCAACCCATTACTATCTTGTCACGTGGCCTGTTTCAGACTTTGATTCATCATCTTAAATCGAGTAATTATTTAATTCTTTTTGAATTATTAATTTCAATGATTCAAATAAATGTCACGTAGATAAAAAATTAAATTGATATACATACGTGACCATCGTCTGAACTATCGGCACCAATAATCCAGAACCAAATATTTTCTCTGCTAAACCACACCACTGATCAACATTATTTTATCTCTATCCTCTCCCAAGCAGTTTCTTACTTTCCTCAAATTCCAAAACAGCCCCTCCTTAATTATTATTATCATATGTTGTTTCCAACCCTAGCCCCATTTCTAGTACTTACTTTTCCATCACGCCCTTGTCCCTAATTTCGCCGATTGATCTCTCTTTTTTACCCTAATTCGGAAAAGCCCCCAATTCCAGGTTTTCCGTCCACCGGAAAGTCCCTCCATCGCATTTTCCGGTAAGTCCCCTCAATCTCTCTCTCTCATTTATCTAGGGTTTCTTTTGTCTTCTGGTAATCTCGATATTTGTCTCTCTTTTCATAGCTTAATACAATCTAATCTCAATCTGCTGCATGCATTCATAACCTGCTGGAATGATACTTGTAGCGATGTCTCTTAACATATATTTAGTTATAATTTGTCATTGTGTTTGGTTCATGGGTTTTGGTCGGATGATCATAGCTATTGATTATGTGGACATTGTAGCTGAGCTCTGTTCTGAGTTGACTATGATCAGAATCGACATTCATCAAATGCTAATTTGTTTTTGGTGGGTAACATGCTACTTTTGTGTTAATGTGATACTCTAAATTTGGGATAATTATTGAAATTGAATGATCCCATGAATACTATTGATCATTGTAAACTATGAATTTTGGACCTTGGTAGATTAGAATTTGTGGGGATGATTATTGAATTTGAATGATGTGTATTTGGGAATTAGTTATTGTAATTGAAATGGAATCATTTGCTTCATTTTTTTTTTCCTCCTAAATAATGGAAACCAGTATAATAGACAAAATTTTGGTGCAAATATGAAAAACCCTCAACTTCTGTGGCAGCAATGTGAAATGCATTTAGGGTGTTGTCAATCCACCGTCTCCTGCAATATATATATTTTTTTATTTACTTTTCATAATCCAAAAAACACAGTGAGGGTTGCACTCTAGTTGAGAAGGTAAGTAGTAATGGGTCATAGTTATCTAACTATCTTCCATGAGCTTTAAAGAAAAATGAATTTTCTCATAATTTTATTGTTGATTTATATTTATTTAATGAGTATTTAGCTTAAGAGATATTGGAGTAATTAACTTATAAAAAAAAAAAGAGATTTTGGAGTAATTTTGGAAGAGTAATTTCTGTATATTGTGTTATATTACTGGTTGGTGAGTTTTGATTGAGATGCAAAGGATGATTTGAGAATAGATATTTTAGAGATTTATTACTTCTCATCTGTTGTAGGGTTTTGAGATACATGTTATTGGTTTTTGTGGCACATATTATTGGTTCACTCATATCACTGTTCCATTTTCATTGTAATTCTTCTTTTTACCTCAATGAATCACAATACATAAAAAGTTTTTTTTATTGCAAACTTTTGTTTTCTTCCTCTAAAATTTTGTTAATTTATATTTAAAAAAAAAACAATTGGAAAAGAATTCCCTTAATTGAATTATATGGATATTGGTTAGTGAAGATGGTGGTATTTGATAACCTTGAATTCCAGCCCCAATTTCTTTGACATTTTTCTTTTGGTAATTTTTGTGTATTGTTAGCCTCAAGGTTGGGCTAAAAATAAATTTTGTTGATAAAAAAATCTTAATAAGCTTGTACTAATGGTTTTATGTCAAAGTGATAAATGATTAAATAAGGTACACTCACACTAAGGACAAAAGAAGAAAAAACCATTCACATCAAAGAACAAATAAAAGAATATCAAATTACTCAACCCTCGAGACCTCATCGTGAGGAAATGAGCTAGGAAGTTTAGACAGTCAATGGGGTGTGCGAGTGTACAATGATCCTTTAATTGATTTATATGGCTCAAAGACTTAGGGTTTACATGTCTCAAGACCGTAGGACTCATGGCCTTAAAATTGATTAACATAATGACCAAGTCCTTTGGAATTGGCATAAGTTTTAGATCACATTATAATGAGTTATCATGATATTTAGAAATTTTATGATGGTTACAAAGAGACTCATGTAGGCTAACTCAGTGAAAGAATTTAATTTAGATTTATCATTTGTGAAACTGAGTATCAGTCGACCACTTTATAATAGCAATTGACTGAAGCTTAAAAGTGATAAGCTAATCCTGACACTGCTCAAAGCAGTTGTCTAGTGGATAACATCAGTCAACCAAAGCTTAATTGGTTGAATGAAGAAACTGATTTCTGTTAGAATCAGTCGACTGAAATTATGTAATAGGCCACCGATCTAATTGAACAAAATGAAAATTTATGATTCTGCCAAGATCAGTAGTCGAACTAAGCTCGTAAACTTAAAACGTTAGACATTCTATTAGAAGCAGTGGATTGAAAGATATAAGTAGTCAACAATTGTTCTTAGACCTTAAATGAGTTTTACATTTTGTCAAGACCAGTCAACCACCCAAATACAAAGAGTAATCAATCCGTGCATTTGAACGTAATGAGTAGTCAACCAATAGTTAGTTTCAGACTTTCAGTCGACTGATGCCACAAATAAGAGAAATATAATGTTTAGTTCAAATGGCTCTATTCATGCATTAAATGTACTAGATGGCTAGATTTCAAATGGGATTTAAATAGTGATCCGTTTTGACTTGCAATCAATGGGAAAAACTTTGAGAATGATATTTCATTCTAGAGTGATATTTCATTGTAAAGATCAGACTCATTAAGGAGTTATTTACTCGAGTTATATCATCTCACTTGTAAAAAAGAAATTGTAAAGATTGTTCTTGATTGGCAAGCAAGATTGTAAAAAGATGTGGTATCCCTTGCAAGTTTTGGGGGTTCTCGTGTAAAGGTTTGTTTTCCATCTGTGAAGGAAATCGAGATAGTGGATTGAAAACCTCAATGTAGGGATGCTTGAGGTGTGGACATAGGCTGGGGCTAAACCATGTAAAAACAATTGGATTTAAATCTTCTCTCTCTCTACTTATGCTATTGTTCATACATTGTTGAATGTGATTGATTGAATATTAGATACATCATCCTTATATAAATCACTATTCACCCCCTTTAGGGTATATCTATTTATGCAACACTAGCCAAGATTAATTTTTGAATCTTATTATTGTTATTATTATTTTAATATAAAAGTAGAACTGTCATGGGAAGGAATCAAAGGGAATTCTAGGAAACAAAAGGTAAGCACACAATTACCACGATATTGACTTATGATTAAATAACAACATCAATAAGGAACCTTTTTTAACTTTAATTCTCAGTAGAGGTATTATTATTATTATTATTATTATTTTTTTTTTTTTTTGTGGTTTTTTTTTTTTTTGGGGGGGGGGGGGGGAGGTGTGAGAATAAATGGATTTAAACAAAAAAGACAAAATTGTGGCACAATGGTGCATGCATTGTATCTACAGGGAGGAGTGGGGTTAGGGGCTTGATTTTTACCATTGGCGAAAGAAAAAGAATTTAAATAAAAGGAAGAAACTAAAACAAAAAGTATTTCAAAAATTAATTGAAAAAGGGAAACATGTCTCTTGACAACTTTTGCCTTTAATTATCTAAAAGATATAAGGTTCAGTTCTGACTTTTAGGCAAAATTTCATTTTTTGAAATTTGAATGCCTTCCAAAATCCTCTTAGTTTCTCTTTTAGTAATGTCCGTAGCCATTTTAAATAATGGGATAGAAAATTTGAATTAGTATCCTCTCCTCCCAAATTTTTTGAAAGCCCAAAGATTTTCTTTGTCTTTTTTGTGCAAGTAAATGTTGGGTTTCACCATAGGACTAATGCATAATGCTCATTTATGTATGTGAATTGTGAAATGGTAGAATAGTTTTGTAAAAAACAAAGATAGTTTGTATAAGAGTCAAAAGTGAGTGAATATTGATGAAGATATTTTTTTCAAAATGGTGTTGGTTCTAGGGGCAACCAATTCATGCAAATAAAGTTAGACGTCAGGTCTGTTCACCCTTCGCACAGTCTAGATTGACGAGACCATCATCAAGTAAAACCCAAATGGAGAATTGGACTGATAATCAACGACTAGAGACATAACAAAGAGTTAAAAGTTTAGGTGTGAGAATGAGTTCACATATTCAGTTAAAGAGTTGGGGCACTTTATATATGCCTACTTGTGACCTTACATGTTTATTGATTGACTTGACAATATCAATCTTGACTTAATCCATTGACTTGTTGGTGAATTTGATTGAAAGCACATTATTGAGTCTCTCAACTCTCTTTATATCTTTGTTTTCTATTCTAACGTTGGTAGAGAAAAGGTTATATAGGATTTTCATTTTTTTGAGAGAAGAGAGGGGGGGGGGGGGGGGGACAAAGATGAGGAAAAGGAGGAAAAGAAGATTCACTTGGTGAATTGAGACATGATAAGAACTCCTTTAAAGGATGGGGGATTGGGGTTAAAGGAGCTGAAGATTCTCAATAAGGCCCTTCTAGGGAAATGGCAAGGAGATTTACCTCAAAACTTTTTTTTTCTTTGATAGGTAAATCACACACACTTTGTCCTTTAGGGGACTTGCACCCTCGACCTTTTATATGGAGAGGTGGAGGAGGTTCAAGCCAAGCTAATGTTGGTTTTTCCTTGAAACTTAATGCTAGGTGGAGGGTTGTTATAGCAACAAAGTTTGGGTTTGAGGGGGTGAATGGGCCTCTAAGGAAGTGGAGGACCCTTATGGGTGGGTATGTGGAAATCTATTAGAAAGGGTGTTGAAGATTTCTTTCGTAATTCTAGTTTTGAGGTTGGAGGTGGTGCAAGAGTGAGGTTCTAGATGGATGCAGGGAGTGGGGACACAACTCTGAAGGATAAGGTTTCCCCTATTATTTTAGATTTCTTCAGATTGTGATGCTTTTGTGGTGGATCTTGTGTCTTATTAGATGGTGGGGTGGCTTGGAGAAATTTTCAAGACTAGGAATTAGAGGGGATTTTGAGTGTGATGGAGCTTCTTCATCACTTTAAGCCTATTGTAGATAAGGAAGGCTCTCTCGAGTGGAAGGTGGATAGAAATAAGTTCATTGTTATGTTGTTTTACAAGAAGGTGGTTAGATGGGAAGCTACGGTTTTCCCTTGGAACATTATTTGGTATTCAAAAACTCTGTGAATTTAGTCTTCTTCATTTGGTTTGTAGCTTGAGAGACTGACAAAGATGGGAAATCTTCAACATAGTGGTTTTAGGTTGACTAACTGGTATTGCCTGTGTAAAGAGGAGACCATATGCCATTTGATTCTCCATTGTTCAATGGCTAGGGGTAAGTGGTGTTTCCTTTTTTAGTTTTTTGGTTGTGCTTGGATTATGCTTGCCTCAGTAATGGAGTTTATATGGGGTTGGAGAGGATGTTGTGTTAGGAGGAATGTTAGGAAGGTGTGGATGTTTGTGCCGCTTTGTCTCTTTTGGTACTTGTGGCACGAAAGGAAAAAATGTCACCTTGTAGATTTAAAGATATTTTTTTGAGAATGTTATACTTTTGAGTAGCTGAATTTTACCCTTTATTATGTACATTCTTTTGTAAAATTTTTGAGAGGATCGAAGCTCTAGTTGTTCGAGTTGTTTCATTTTTTGTATATGGGTTCACCATCCTCGTGCGGTTCTTGATTATTATTTTTTTGGGTTAGTAATAATTTGAAAGGAGAGTGTGCACATGTACATATATAAGGAAAAAAAAAAAGAGGCACAAACACCCTTACCCTTACCTAAGACTCATATCACCCAAAAATTCCACTGAGGAGTTTAACAAGATTAAAGAAGATTGAACAATCCAAAAATATAAAAAATACAAAAAAGAAGACTTGAGCACCGAGACTGCTCCAGCCCTTCAAAAATCTGATGATTGCATTCTTTACACGCACCATATCAAATAAAGAGGAGTTGTGAACCACACTTGTCTACTCCTTTTATCACACCCACTGAGTCCACCATTGTATCAAAAGATCAATAATCGCTAGTAATTCCCTTTTAACACCAAATAATTGGAACAACATATTGCTAGCCACTTGACATTGCAATAACAAATGACTCATTGTCTCATCATGAGAATGGCACAAACTACATCTATTCACCTAGAAGAAACCTCACCTCTTCAAGTTATCAATTGTCAATATAAAATCAAGGGATGTTGTGTTGTCTGCATGAAAACGCCACTTTTAATGGAGCCCTCGACCTTCAAACAATTTTGTAGGGGAAGGATACACCCCCTCTATGCACAAGAGCCTCATGGTACAAACATACTTAAAACAAACCCGTAAAAGAATTCCTCCATCGAATAAAATCGTCCTCACCCACACGGACATTATAACTAGCTAACAGACCCATCAAATCAACCACAGAGTCTGCTTCCCAATCATGAAAATTTCGGTAAAAGGAAGGTTTACACACCACACCATCAATTGAGAGAGAAAATAACTCTACAACAGAAGCAGCTGGATTCCTTGCAATCGTAAAAAGAGCAGGGGATCAATCTCAAACAATATCTGGACCACACCAACGATCATGCCAAAATCTAACCCACTTCTCTGTGCTAACCACAAAATCAATGTCTAACAAACATCTCCCATCCCTTTCCAATACTCTCCCAAGCACCAATTGAGCAACCAATTGCTCTAAAAGCTTAAACTATTAGAGAATGGCCCAACAATTTGTATTAAGCTCTGAACACTCCCCCTCATGTACGACTCTAGAATTGCATGTTGAGATGCAAAGAAATCACATACAAATATGAATCACAACAAAGTGTAAATGCAAACGAGGAATAAATGCAAATGGAGATACTTGAACCCAAGATTTTGATACCATGTTAAGCAACCAACTAACTAAGAGGCCTAAAATCCTAAATGGCAAGTGCACCAACTCTCTTAGAAATGAAAGCTATAAAAGTAGCATTGAAATTCTTCTCAGAGTAGTCTGTTTCATGGAAAAACTGCAAAACCTGCATCACATCATCTCTAGCAACCGACCAACAAGTGTGAAAGAATGGCATCGTGTAATCATCTGGTCTGGTACCTTATCACCATTACATTGTTTCAAAGCTACAACCACCCCCTCTCAAAAAGACACTCCAACCACTCCCTTTATATTGAAACAATAGACGCGAACTCCAACCCATTCGACAGGGGGTCTGCCATGCACCATTTTTGAATAAAGGCCCTTGTAAAAATGCACAATAGACTAACTTGTAAAAAAGTTACAGCTATTACATGTATTGATGGCTCATGGAATTTGAATAGTGGTTACCAACCAACTTGTGTGTTCACTTGCAGTGTAAACCACGATGAACTGACTTATTTTCAAGGGGCATCCTTCAAGCACCCCTGTGATGAATACGTTCTTTAACAACGGAAGTAGTAAAGCATTAGCTTGAGTGATTTCTTCTCTAATTCTCAAAGAGGAGATTGGGGGTTCAAGTCCCAATTGGGATAGTGTGTGTGTGAGACTTATCTATGAAAACTAAAAATAAAAAAGCAGATTCAATCTATGATAATTACTGTTTTTTTCAATTCACATTTGATAATAGCAATCTCCTCCCAACTGGGACAGTGGGTCTGTGTGTCTTATCGATAAAAAAAATGAAAAAAAAAAGAAGCAGATTTAACTATGATAATTTGTGGTTTTTAATTCACATTTGATAGTAGCAACATAGCACTGAATCTACAGCTTAACTGCAGAGATGTTTTGAATAATATAAAAACTAGAGGGATAAGCTGATCTGGTTACTGATTGTTTATAGGAACTTCTGAAGAAAATTTCCATGGTAAGGGAAAAGCTTATATTAATTTGCCAGTATGGTGGTGAGTTTCTGACAAATGATGATGGGTCCTTGACATATGCTGGAGGAGAGGCACAAGCAGTAAATGTTAATCGGGAAACACTGTTTGACGATCTCAAGTTAAAATTAGCTGAAATGTGTAATTTGGAATATAAAACCATGTCCATCAAGTACTTCCTGCCAAAAAACAGGCGAAATCTCATCACTTTATCGAATGACAAGGACTTAAAACGGATGCTTGATTTCCATGGGAATTCCGTAACAGCAGATATTTTTGTCATGGGACGAGAAGGTTTTGATCATGACACTGTGAGCATGTATGCTGGCAGGTATTTCTCTTGGGTGCATCGCATTTTTAGGAACATTATATTTTGTGTTTCTTATTTTTTATGATTGTCATTTATTTTGTAAAATATATACTGCTCATTGTAGTCGCCAGCCTCTTACCAATTAGTGCACATCACATGAAAGCACAGGGGAACTTTTGCATCAGAAAAACAGCTTGGGTGAAATCCTAAAATGACCCTCACTTTTTTGGTGAAATTATAATGGCAACCCTCTTTACTATGATGTAGTGCTTAACGATTGGCACTAGGCCAGTGATAACTGATAATGTGCTTTTTATGTGCTTGCATGCAATCACATCAATAGTAATTGCAGGGACACTGGTATAAAATTTGCTGAGACCGTAAACCATATTGTTGCATGGGCCACTTCATCCCCAATTGATGCTGCCAGTCCTGTTGGTCTTAATGTAGCACACATTGTCACTCCCACTCCTGCTGCTCTTGTTGCCTTTGATACAACTTCTGCACCTACCAATGCTACTTCTGCAGTTACTCCTGCTGCTGCTATTCTCTCTCCTGCAGCTACTCGTACTGACTCTGAAATAGCTGTTGATGCAACTGCCCAGAGTCCCACCAAAATGATTATTGCTTCAATTCCTTCTCCTAAATCTGCTGATAGTGATGATTTAAGTACTGATCCTCACTCCCCTGTTGCTGCTGATCCAATTGCTTACAATCCAATTGATATTGATATGAGTGCTACTCCCGCGGATACTGTTAAGAAGCGAAGACGCACTGCCTCTTGGAAAATTGGTGCCAATGGTCCTACCATTGTCACTATCGCTGACGATACAGGTGAGAAAAGATCACGGAGGAAGACTAGCCAAAATCAAAGTATTGTTGTGATTGCTGACAACATGGAGCAGCAGGATAATGTACCTATCAAAGATGATTCTGGCACTCTATCTACTTTCACCGTCTCTGATGATGTTTCACTGGAAAAACTAGTAGCATCTTGGAAAGATGGTATTACTGGAATTGGGCAGGATTTTAAAAGCGTGTATGAGTTCCGAGACACACTGCAGAAATATGCCATTGCACATCGCTTTGTGTACAGGTTAAAAAAGAACGACAGTAATCGTGCAAGTGGCAGATGTGTAGCTGAAGGCTGTTCTTGGAGGATTCACGCATCTTGGGTCCCAGCTGCTCAATCATTTAGGATAAAGAAGTTGAATAATTCACACACATGTGGAGGAGAATCTTGGAAGTCTGCTCATCCAACAAAGAATTGGTTGGTAAGTATTATAAAGGACAGACTACGAGATTCCCCACATCACAAACCCAAAGATATTGCTAATTCCATTTTGCGGGACTTCGGAATTGAATTGAATTATACACAAGTATGGCGTGGAATTGAAAATGCCAGGGAGCAACTTCAGGGATCATATAAAGATGCCTACAATCAGTTGCCCTGCTATTGTGAGAAGTTGGTGGAGACAAACCCTGGTAGTTTTGCTAAGCTCTTCACCACAACTGACAAGAGATTTCAATGCCTTTTTATATCCTTTCACACCTCAATACAAGGTTTCCAGAATTGTTGTCGCCCCCTCCTTTTCCTTGAAGCTACATCTCTAAAATCGAAGTATCAAGAGGTTTTGTTGACAGCAAGCGCTATGGATGGTGATGATGGTTTCTTCCTAGTTGCATTTGCTATAGTAGATGTTGAGAATGATGATAACTGGCATTGGTTTTTGGAGCAGCTGAAATCTGCAGTGTCAACTTCGCGATCCATAACCTTCGTCTCTGACAGAGAGAAGGGATTGAAAGCAGCTGTGCTTGATGTATTTGAGAATGCTCACCATGGTTACTCCATATACCATCTTATGGAAAGCTTCAAGAAAAACTTGAAGGGTCCATTCCATGGAGATGGAAAGGCCTCGTTACCAGGATTCTTTATGGCTGCTGCTCATGCAGTCCGACTTGATGGATTTAGAAAGTTCACTGAGCAAATTAAACGGGTTTCTTCACAAGCTTACAATTGGGTCATGCAAATTGAGCCAGAGTATTGGACCAGTTCATCATTTAAGGGTGAGTGCTATAACCAAATTTCACAAAACATTGCGGAGTCATACTCTAAATTAATGGAGGAAGTGCGTGAATTACCAATAATACAGAAGATTGAAGCATTGAGAGGTATGATGACAGAGTTGATGAATACTCGTCAAATGAATTCAAGTACCTGGTCTGGAAAACTTGTTCCATCTAAAGAGGAAAAACTACAAGAAGAAATTCATAAAGCACGTGGTCTTAAGGTGTTATTCTCATCTGATACCCTATTTGAGGTTCATGATGAGTCCATTCATGTTGTGAATCTTGACAAGTGGGACTGCACTTGCCTGGGATGGAAAGCTACTGGGCTACCTTGCCATCATGCTATTGCTGTCTTCAATTGCACAGGTAAGAGTATATATGACTATTGTTCAAGATACTTCACAGTTGATAGCTTCCGTTTGACCTATTCCGAGTCCATACACCCTGTGCCTGGCATTGACAAGCCTCTGGATAGCTTCCGTTTGACCTATTCTGAGTCCGTACACCCCGAGCCTGGCATTGACAAGCCTCTGGATAGCCTCTGTTTGACATATTCTGAGTCCATACACCCTGTGCCTGGCATTGACAAGCCTGTGGAGAAAGAAGAGGTGGTTTCCAACTCTACGCATGTACTTCCTCCTTGCTCCTCTCGACCACCAACGACACCGAGCCAACAGAAGAAGAAACGGCCCAAATCAGAGGGATCAATTAAAAGGGAAGTTTCATGCACTAGGTGCAAGGAAGCAGGGACACAATAAAGCTACATGCAAGGCTACCCTGTAGGTTTTCTTGTATGTTATTTCTGTACAGCTTGTATAATTATTTAGGTAGTGATGTATTTTTAATTTAGCAAACTTGGATGTGCTGTGCAGTTGGAAGACTGTTAAACTATATTGCTATATTTGAAACAGTTATTTTCAGGTCCCCACCCTTGCCAATGTATCATAATGAATGAGATTTGAAATATGAGAAGGTTTTGTTTTCCTTCATTGGTGAACTATGCTAGAAGATGAAGTGGGTAAAATAATTTGGCTAGCATACTACTTCAGTACAATAATATAAAACAATTTGGCTAGCATACCTACTTCAGTACAATAATAGACTTTAGAAAAAGAAAACAGAAAATAAAATGTGAAATCAAGACCTTGGGTAGATTTTCTACTGCCAAGGACAGGTCTGCAAAATAGTGAAAGTGGCACTTGACTAATTTGTTTCAAGACTGTTGAGTAGAAGCCAAAATTAATGATACAAGTCATGATATAGACACCAGTATAACAGAGTAGAGTTATATAACACATCAAGTAGCCTTCGTAAAAAGACTTTAATAAGTAAGCATTTTCTGTCATTCCAAACGCACCAAAGAAAATGTCTCAAACATTAATTTAGTCCTCCGTACCCATGTCACAATTTAAGATTTTTTGGGGTGGTACATTGCCAGTATTAGAAACCAAGTATTCAAGTTCGAATACCTGCGTCAATGCATGTCTTTTTTACATAGAAAATTAGAATGTTGCAAAAATCAAATAATAATAATAAGATGCAGCTGGTATAATTGATAATACCAAAAGGTTACCAGAACTAGCATTTCACTTGTAAAAACACAACTCAGGTCCTAATCTTCATAGCAAAATATCTGAAGATGATTCCGGAATTTACACAAAAAAAAAACTTTGCAAGAGAATGCAAAGTCAAATTCTAGCCTGTAAACTAGTATGCTTAAGAGACAACTGCTGCCTAAATTTCCATCTAATTTTTTCATTTCTTTGCTAAATTGTCATCTTCAACGTACAAATAAGCATTTGTACAGTCACTCCTGTCCTCTTCAGGTATCGACCTCTAAGAGCAGGCCTGCACACAATGGGCATGGTGGATCCTGTCTATCTCCATGACATGTTTTCTGTTCCAAACAGTCTGCATGATAAACATGACCGCAAACTAAAACTGCCACGACAGAGAGATCACCAGAAGACAGTGTGTTTCCAAGAATATAAGGTCTCCTTTTCAACAGCTTTTGACATATCCCGCATACCATCTTCATTACATCAGCAGGCACTGCATCCATTGCCAAGGAACTGGACCTTATTCTCTCTGGTTTGCAATATGCCTTCTCCTTATTCTCTGGGGAAAAAAATCAGGAAGAGAGACAAAATTCAAATGGGAACACATGTCAGGACAAAACTTTACATTAGGCTGCATTCATAACTGATACATGGAAAAATAGTCCAGGAACAGGCCCAGAAAATACTATTTTCATGTTTGAGTTAAAAACAAATAAGACATTGGTTATATAAAAAAACATGGTATACAATAATCAATCAGAAAAGGACAAAGGTTCAATTTTTTGTTGGAAATCATCCAGAAATATGGTTATATGTGACAAGGTTGATATTCTATAAGAAATTGGTTATATAAAAAAAACATGGTATACAATAATCAATCAGAAAATTCAATTTTTTGTTGGAAATCATCCAGAAATATGGTTATATGTGACAAGGTCGATATTCTATACTTATCTCACATTAGCACACATAACTTCAGTTTTCTGTTAGAAGTTGTTAATTACAAAAAAGATGGCCCACATAATTTGTATTACTTTCAATATGTGTATGCGTGTCAATATATATATATATATATATATATATATAAATCATACCATCATTATCAATAGCATTGTCAATAGTAATAGATGCCTCAAACAACATGCATATACTCTTTCCCGCAAAACCACAGCATTATATATTTGCACATAAAAAAAACAGAAAAAAGCAAATAAAGAATACCTGTATGACGTCCAGAATCAGAATTGCATTGACTAGCCAACTTGAAGGAGAGTTTCTCATTGTGAAAAGAGATACCCTTGCCATGAGAAGTTGAGGCATCAGCATTGTTGACTGAGTTTCGCCGAGAGTACTTGCCGGCCATAGTAATGACGCTGTCTCAGTAGTATTGCACGGTTAACATTGTGATGCCTCTGTGCAACTGAATGGTTGGTATTTGGTAGTTCCGCTGAACTATCCACAGCATCCATAATAGATGAGAGATGATTTAGTGCACTGCTATCAACTGAATAAGAAGCCTTCTGCGAAGAGGGGAAAGGTATATTATTATTATCGTTAAAAAAAGGGCTAGCCCAGCGCACGAGGTTCCCGCCAGTGCAGGGTCTGGGGAGAGTTAGATGTATACAGCCTTACCCCTGGCAAGCGGATAGACTATTTATATGATTCGAACCCATGACCTCCAAGTCATAATAAGGCAACCTTACCTGTTGGGCCAAGGCTCGCACACACAGAACAATTATCCAAACTTGGTTGCCAAAGGAAAGGGTGTGGAAATCATCAAAAAAAAAAAAAAATACAACCTTGAATAAAAATTCCAAATCCATATTTTTACGATTTGATAAGTATATTCTCATTAAATTTCATTCTCTTCAACAACCAAATGGTGCAATAGTGAAAACCTATAAGGAGGATTAGTCTACATTATTGTTACTAACCAAAAAAATATTTAAAAAAGGAGGGGAAAAAAAAAAGAACAGAGAAGAAATCCTAGGATAAGCAAATAAAATATTAATTACAACAAAGGGAAAAAAAAAAAAAACAAACCTCTTTCAACAGAGAATCCATCCTAGAGGAATATGGCATTCTGTCTGCAATATTTAAAATGAAACATAATGGTCAGTCACAATTCAACTATTAATCCTTGAGAATTTTATTCAACAAAATCACTCATCTTTATCTACATCAAGAGACAAACAAAAGGAGAGGCAAACATGACATGCTCAACAACTCATAGGCATCAATCAGGAAAAGCAAGTTGAGAAAAAAGAGGGGAAAGAAAATTCTCTCTCTTCGCTTTTTAATAGGTAATGAAAAAGAAAATTCTCTTACTGAGTATAAAGTGCCATAAGGAATAGTAAAAGGTTTCCAAAGGAACATAGAAAGTGCCACCAAAAAAATATATAGTTAAATGGCATCTAGGAAGAAAAATCCTGTTGAGTAGACAGGCTACCAAGAGAGTGTTGAACAAAATAGGATGGGTGAAGGATCAGAATAACTATCAATATTTAGAAGCAGCAAAAAATTGAGGCAGGCCACAGCAAATGAAGCTAGTGCAACAATATATATAGGGGTGGACATCTGGAATGTCTAGATTAGGGGCACCAAAGTTTGATAGACATGAACCACAAAAAAAAAAAAAAGGGAAAGTTATATGTTCAAAGTAACTGAAGCAGAATAAAGTACAGGAAGCAGATATGTGTTCAAAGTTTAAATAATAAGCAAGATAGGAAAAAGATAGCACATTGTTTACTATTCAAAGATTGTCTCTACAATTTCGAGAACATGGGGAAACCTGACCCAACTATGAATCCTTTGCTGCTAAATTTTCTTAAACTTAGGTGTCCTCAGAATGCAACAGTTGACAACACTGCTAATCTTGACCAGAACATTCTAAGTTCTCTCATTGTTGACAACTCTTACTACAGGAAAATACTATCTAAAGACTTAAAAAAGCAACAAAAAAAAAAAAAACCCATAAAAGTTGATAAAATAGTAATACAAAAGAATCTCAAGGATAGGTGAAAATACAGCCCAAGCAAAAGGGCGATTAGGTTAACCATGATTGTGAAACATTTGCAAGATTAGTTAAACCGATAAATGAACCAAAATCCCTATGTTCCAAAAGTAGGACAGCCAATGATGACATCTTCAATATTATGATAAGGGCTTTTGCATTGAGGTGTGGAAGTGGGAAAAAGGCCAAACAACCAAACAGAGGTAATAAAATCTAGAGTTTCTAAGTTCGTTCTAGAAATATTGTATTATGGTTCACATCAAAATTGGGGTAGTGACAAGAAAACAGTGAACAGAAAAAACTAAAAATAAAAAGGTGTTATATGAATATGAGTTCAATTGAACTGCTAGATTGGCATGGCTCTCTTAGGGGCACACTTCAGTTTAACTGAAGAAAGAAGATGCATTCAGAGTTAGAATGGCCATGTTTCTGAAAGTACTCAGCGACTAAAGGGTGGGTTACATTGGCCAGAGAAGAAGTTCCAACAGAAGTAATCCTGTGATATTTAAAGGTCTTGAAGAGAAAAAGGACAACAGGGGCAAGCCCCTGAAACTAAAAATCGTGAAGAATTATGGAATCAATACAAAATGTTTCATGATTGCATCACAGTTCAAAACTTAGCTAATAATGTCATTTCCATAAAGCATATCAACTTGCCATGTAGACTCCATCACTAACAAAGGGTTAACATTTAGGAAAAGGGGGGCCAGGGGCTAAACCAAATTTCAAAATAGGTTATTAGGTTGCAAAAATAACAAAATTATCAATGCGCTTAGAACCAATCTTTGTTTCCTCTTTGTGCATGAACACACAACCACTCACGCACAATTGTCTAACGAGACTTGCTCTTAAATTCATGATTAAAATTATAGTGCACAATACCACCAACACAAGCAAATGTTGATCATGTTTTATCTTCACACATTAGGAATTTTATCTTTTCGGTTCCTTTAATATTACATTTGTACGTCTTTACAACCATATCTATCAATTAACACTAACAAACTACGGTGTCATTCAATTGGAAGACATCTTTAAAAAAAAAAAGTAAACCTACTTTTCTTGCTTTTGATAGCAAAAATTGCCTTTAATTCTTTGTCATCGATCCATACCCATATATGATTTTCTGACTATATTTACATTACAACATTATAAGCACTAAAGGGTTATTAGAGAGAGAAAAAAAAACCCTAATGGAAGTATTAAAAGAATCAGTGGAAATAAACATACCCGAAGGAGGAGGTGTCTTGTTATGGTCAGCTCTTCGCTTTCTCTTCCCCATTATATATTTTCGATATTGATATATATATATATATATGTGAATTATATCTATACACTTTGAATTTTAAACGGCTAGAAAGCCTCCAAGTTCTAGGGTTTCTTCGGCTGTTGTCTCTTAGAAGAGAAGTGCGTGCGGCCTTGCGGTGATAGAGCAGTGGACAGCGGACGTACAATCATAAAACCAAGAGAGAGACAGTGAGAGTTCTAGAGAGAGAGAGAGAGAGAGAGGGAGGTGTCAGCGATTCTCAGTGGGAAGAGGAAACCAAAGAGGAAAAAAACGTGCGAAAGAAACGGTGAAGACATGGTTTTCAACTCCCATCAACGTCAGATCCTATAAACCATCGACACGTGTGGTTGAAGTCAACTTTACAAGTGAACACGTCCACGATCATCCACCGACCTTTGATCATATTTCTATATGTTTGTGGGTGGCAAATAATAATAATAAAACATAAATAATACTTAAAGCGAAAGAGAGTGACATGCTTCATATAAAAATTATATTAAAAATTGGGAATTAAAATTAAAAATTATTTTTACTAAAATAATAATAAAAATAATAATGATTAAAAATATTAAAATCTATCATTTTTCTATGATTGCCATTCTAATTATCTTTTAAGTTAATTAAAAATTAATTCTTTAATTAATAAACATGAGGGATAGAAAAAATTATATTAACAAGTATTAGAATATGTGCAAGTAGTTTTATCCAAATTATAACATTGAGTATGATAGTTGAGTTTTTTTCCACATTAATGTCTTTCATTTAATACTCAAATGGTTTGAATCTTGTTAGTGTTATCTTGTCAAGGTTAGGGTTAATGTAGGGTGTCAATTTATGTTATAGTGTTATATTCTGGTCGTGTTAAGAAATATATATTTAAAAATATGTGTCAATCCTAATCTAACGTTATTAACTAATAGTGTTAAGTTTCAAAACTCAAACATAACTCATTTATTAAACAAGTTACACATGTTGACATACTTAACCCGTTTAATTTAATTTTTTATTTTTTAAATAAAAAATTTACCTATCTTTCAATATGTATAAATAATTTTTGAGTTTAGTAAACTTTTGACATGTACTAAATCAAAGTAAAAACCTCTTTTATAAATGAAAAATCTCAAAACATTGATAAACTTTTAATATGAAACGAATTACCTTAACTCGTGATATTTTTTTATAATTAAACATGTTAAATCGTATTAAACGAGTTGACACTATTAAAATCAAAACACGTGTCAATCCATTTATTACCTAAACTCATTTATATAAAACACAAATTCGTCAATTTTGTGTCATGTTTAAATTATCGTGTCAAAAATTGATACCCTTAAATTAGGGTATCCCTATTTATTTTCTTTTTTCAATACTTATCTTATCATACTCTTGTGACCCTCTTATATAAAAATATCTCTAATATAAGAGATATTTTCCATTTCTCACATATTTTATTTTATTTCACTGTATCTAACATTATCAAAGCAACCTCCTATCCTATTCATCATAAGTTCAAAACTGGTATCGCAAAGCAATTGGCGTTGTTGCGTGATTGGAGGGACGGGTTACCCCAATCAAATCGAATGGGAAAGAAAGATTAAAACAAATCCATAAGGTTTTACCTGTGACCTTTACCCACCCGACCCAATCCAAAGTCAAGAAGTTCAAATCCAACTCAGTTAAAGCCCAAAACCCATTTCATTACGCCCAACACAATTTACTTTTAAAAAAAAAAAAAAGATCTAACTTACAAAAACCCAAACCCAAAATCATTTCCATTTTGACCCAACAAAAAAACAGTAACTCACCCAGGCCCAAGTCTATATCTTGACCCAATTAGCCAAATTAGTTTACATCAGCACCGGGTCGACTCTAGACAATTTGAAATTTAGAATAACAATTTTAAATGTGGCTTTTTATTTTATAATATTAATATAATTTTTTATTTAAAATAAAAATTATCATTCTAACCCTAGCTGGCAGGTTGAAACAATAATAATCAGAGCTAGGTCTTCGTATGTTTTTTTGTTTTATTTTTGTGTTTAGTTTTTAGATTGCGCGTCTATGTAAATATATAGAAAATGTATTATAATTAAAATAGAAATATTCATTATATATTTCTTTATACTCTAACAATTTCTCATCTTTTTTGTCATTAATATTTATCACATTCTTTTATGCCATTAACATATTTTGTGTATATGTATATGTATGTGTGTGTGTGTGTACACAATATCCTCCTAAGTGGCCAAGTCCTAACTTTTAGTATTATTTTTCATATAGTTGAAACTTTGATCCAAATAAAAACTATTTTAGTTAGGACAATATGACTATTCATTTTTTTTTTTTAAATTTCAAATGAGATAAATAATATATAATAAAAAAATGATGAACTTACATTAGTATGAGGGTAATTTAGGTATGTTATTTTAGTAATTTAATATAAAATATAAATCTATCCTACCAAGAATAACCAAGTTTCATCCTTGTCAATACTTGTAAACCCTTTTCTTCCATTCTCAACCCCAAATACTCCTCCAATCTAACTAAAAACCATTATGCTCCTATTGCCATAGACATTAATCTTTTAAAAGGAATAACTAATATAGTATTAAAAAAAATAAAAAAAATGCAAAATAAAATAATGACTCCTCTTCTATTCTCCCGCACTCTAATTCAGAATACGTGGGTTAAAGTTTGAGCCGATAAACTCCTTCATATTTCCCCAAAATAAAGAAGTGTTTTATAAAAACATGATAAAAAAACATACATGTGACGTGAAAATTCTTTATCAAATTCTAGTTCATAATGGAGAAAGAGAAAGGAAGGACTTATAATCCTTTTATTAGTAACAATGGCAAACTCAAATTCCATAAATCTTACTAATTGTTAAACCAAAGGAAAATCATTTCCTTCTTTATTATATATACGAAAAAGAAACAAGTATATCAAATTTCCTTTCAGAATGGTAAACATATACCTTGAAAAGCTTATTTAGAAATAATCATCTCCGCGATCAAACAAGATGGCGACGGCAGTAACGGCAGCGACGATAGTAGATGAAAAATCTTAGGGTTACAATGTGTTAATTAAAAGAGAGTGAGTGACCAAGTGAAATCGAAAGGGCTTAAATGGAACTTACATGAAAATAAGGTTAAGTGGCAATCTATTAAGGTTCTTTTGGTTAATGAGATAAATGAGGTGGTGCTGGCTTCTTCAAACAAATGTCTACCTTAAACCCTTTTTAAGTTTACCTCTATTCCTAAATTTGTCCTGACCTCAATTTAGGCCTCCTCAATTGCCACTAAAATATTTTGAACCAAGTTAGCTAGGATGAGACTAGAGCTTCTTTTGAGCTAGCTTAGAGATTACTTAATTAATTGATGCATTTGTAAGACTTTAACTTTCTGCCAAAACATCTAGATGTTGAGCTTCCATGAATTTGCCAACCAATTACTTTCATCCATTAAGTAAGAAATCTAATTTCTCCTTCTAATCTTTTCATGGCTGAAACTTTATGCATATCATAACCTTACACAAACTGATGAAGATCGTATACATTTATAATTAAAGGGAGGAGCAGTTTTCAATTTTCAATTTTCAATTACGGTTACCTCCCATTTAGCTATCAAACTTGGATAATTGGAAACAACTTCTCAATACTACGAGTTAAATCCTGAAGTGGAGTAAAAAAAACATTATTTTCTAGTTTGGTGTTGTTTTTAACGTATTTGTGGGATTAGGATTGTTTTTAAAATCTTATTTCTCAAAAACATTTTTTTATTAAGAAATCATATTTCAAAAAGACATTTTTGAAAGAGTCTTTCTGAAAGACGATTTCAAACAATTTTTTTTTTTAATTCCTCTTTCAAAAAGACGCTTTTAAAATTTTTTTTATTAAGAAATCGTTTTTCAAAAAGACGTTTTTGAAAACATTTTTTTGAAAAACGATTTCAAATAATTTTTTATTTTTTAAAATCGTCTCTAAAAGACAATTTCATAAATGACCCTAATTTAATAAATAAGTTTACTGTAACCTTATTTTTGAAAAAAATTTCAAAAAACTTTATTTTAAAAAAAAATTCCTCGTACTACTATAAAAAACGATTTTCATAATTGTCTCATCCCACTTTTTGAAACCAAAACGTGATATAACTTGTGGGCCACAAAAGCACAATACATGTCTTATAGCATTATGCATTAGTTCAAGTTTAAAAGTAAAAAAAAAAAAAATCTCTTAAACTAACTTAAAGCTTGTTTGATGCTGCCTTTTGTTGACTTAGAAGCATTTCTTGGCCATTAAGTGTTTGAAATGTATACTATACAAGTTAAAAAGCACTTCAAGATGAAGAGAAATAAAGGTCAAAAGTTCTTTCTAGTGAAGTAGGTGTCTTTGAGTTCCTTTATATATCTTCTTTTTAAAAAGCACTTAAATAAAATGGTCTTCTCTCTCCTGAAGCTTCTTTTGGAAGATAAAAACAGATGGAAACTATTACAATTTTATATTACAAAAAATAATTTATAATATATAACAAATATTATATATATATATAGGAAACAAAGTGTTAAAAATATTTATACATGCAATATTAATATTAAATAAAATTTTTACTTTAATATTAAAAAAAACCTCATTCACTTTATTACTTTAAGTAATATAGCCTCCTATTCTATATTGCCAACTCTTCCTGTTGTACTAAACAAAAAAACATAAGAGTAAGTGCATTACCAAACAGGCCTTTAATATTGGTTTCCAAGTAAACTACATAGTAATATGAAATCATACCTAATATTCTTAAGCTTATCAAATATAGGGCTGGAATCTGATTCAATACTATTAGATCAACAAATCATTTTAACTTTCTTAATTATAAAAAAAAAAGGTTAAAAACCCAGACCAAAATAGAAAAATAAAATCAAAAAATTAATTTGGGACCAGAAGAAAAAAACAACTGAAATGATTTCTTTTCTTTTCTTTTTATTGGCAAGGGGTATCCTATCTTTTCAAAAAGACGATACTTATCTCTAAAACTCGAGTAACTATTTTAACCATAATCTTTTACTTTTTTTGGGAGTTAGTCCATACAGGTGTTGTCCCGATTTTAATCGGGTTTTCTGTTAATGGACGGTGAGATTGATTCCCTCGAATTAGTAGACTCGAAAGATTAGATATGAAGTTATAAAAAAAACACAATATGTCACATATAAAATGTACATGTATTTTTTAATTTTATATATTTTTTTATTAAAACTAAATAGTCACATAATATAATATGAGTACATATATAACACACTAAAATTATAATACATACATAAATAAAATAAGATTTTTTCTACCTGTTTTAGAATCATTCATGATTTCTTTTCAAAATACCCATGAATTCGAGGTATGTGTATATACACACACGTGTATTTTAGTTGTAATATTATAATTGAGCATTGAAAAAAAAAACATTGAGATGATTAAGACAGAAAGAAATAAGTAGTAGATCCGGACATTCTTTATTTTTTTTCTGTTTTTGGGTGGGGGTGTCCTATCTTTCCAAAGTATACCTACGAATCCGAGGCATGTATGTGTAATATATTTGTATATATATGTGTGTGTGTGTGTGTGTGATTGAAAGAAAGAGAACTTTCCTGTGACTTCCAGCTCTTCCAAATTCTCTTATATTAATTATTATATATTTGACAAAGATAAGCCACATGTGAAAGGCATTGAACTATTCAACTTCTTTGTACTTCCTTGTTTTCTCTCTTTCCTTTGTCATTGTCATTTCATGTTCTCCTTTTTCTTTCATCTTCCAATATTGTTCTGTGGGGGCATCTATCATATTTCATTTAATGGCCTTTTATTGTAATAAAAATTATAAATGCACGTGACAACATTTATTTATATATATAAATAAATAATATAGTAAATTTTTTATTATATATAACATTAATCGATTGAATAAGATTAATTAATATATTTTTATTTATTAAGCAACTCGAGAAATATCATCCATCTATCTATATATTTTTCATCTTTATATAAGATGTTGAAACACGTAACATCGATTTCATACCGAAGTTTTTAAAATTTATCCAAAAAATATTAAATAAAATAAAAAAGAATCTTGTGATGCCATGAAAAGAATTGGACTGTCAATACCTTATAAAAGGATAAAATTAATCCATATAGTTGGCAGAAGGCTTGAATTCACATCATTATATAAAAAAAATTAATATTATTTTGTTAATTAGTTAAAGTTTTTGCATCTTTGGATAAATTTGGTGAAATTTTGGAAAAACAATCACAAATTTTAAAATTCAATAAAGAGTAATAATTTTTTTTAAAAATATTTTCTTATTGAATAAATAAATAAATGGTAAATTACATTAACTTCTCCTGCTCTTTTTGAAATGACACTAATCTCTCCTCTAGCTAATTTTTTTTTTTAAAAAAATGACAATATTGACCTTTTATATATTTTTTAAAAACTTTAACCAATTTTTATCTAACTAATTTTTTTTTTCATTTTCAAATAAATATTAATTAGAATCTTCTTTAACTAAAAAATATAAATTATTTATTTAAAGTTTAATTTTATAGAAAATGAAAAAAAAATCTTTAAAAAAATTTAGAAAAATGGTCAAAATTTAAAAAATACAAAAAAAAATTAAGAGGGGCAATTTTGTCATTTTTTAAAAAAAATTAGATTCGATGGGAGGTCAATGTAATTTGTTAGAAAAAGTAATAGATGTTTGTTTATTTTAAAAAGGTTAATATAATTATTAAGAATTTTAAAGAATATCGGTATAATTTATTCATTCATAAATAAATAAATAAAAAGATTTGAAACCTTGATTGCAAATTAGTGGACACAAAACAAAAGAAAGGTAGAATGGCAACCACACTAAGAATGCCAAACCCACTCTGTCAATAAATTGGCACCCAAAATATACATAACAATAACCAATCCCATCTGCCCAGATCTGGTTTTTCTCACAACAAAAGTTAAGGTGAGATCTGGGAATGGGTGTGGGGGGTTGAGCTAAGCCGACATGGGTTAGGATCCCACAGTGACCACTGACCAAAAATGATAGCACATTCCCAACCTTGCTCACCCAACCAGTCTGTTGTCTCTTCCATATATTTGGAGTTGGAGAACTCTCTCTCTCTCTCTCTATATATATATATATATAATATAGATAATATTAATATAAACTCGAGTTTATATAAAATATAATATTTTAAGTATTTGATGATATAGAAATTAAATATATAATAATTAAGATAAATAAAAACTCAATTTCATTAATCTTAAAGAATTAGTTGATATGATGTTACAGTGCTAGTTTAGAGTTCGATTCCTCTTGTTAATAATTTTTGGAGTCACCTCACTCCAAGTGTAAACGTATGAAACGAATCACCCCAAACGCAAGCGTATGAAACGAATGCATTGTCAAAAATTCTATAAAACTTAATTTAATACGCGTGAACTGATCCATAACATTAATAATTTTACTAAAAAAGAAAAAAATGAAAAATACCAAGATGTTTGTTTAGATTCTAGAAAAATTATATTTTTCACTCAATTTTTTGAAAATAATTTTCAAAAAACAATTAATCAAATAAAATTGTTATTATATATTTCTTTATAATTTTGAGGATAAAAAAGATATTTTTCAAGAATTACATAAAACAAGCCTTGAGCATCTATCAAGATCAATTTGAATAAAACATCAATCAAGGTCACATACCATAATTTGGGAATAGTTTTTCATTCGTGAAAGTATCATAGGACAAATAATTGGAGATTTGGTCGTGGGTCCATTCCATAAAATGAATGGTCCTGATTCTCCCAAATCGTACTGATTTTGATGGGCCATACCCAGAAAAGCAGGTTTGGTGCATTAATGCGATGCATGACAATGAAACTCCATCCACCAGTAGAAAAACGCCACTTAAACGAACACCTGACCGATTCTTTCCGGCACGATAATGGGTGCGTTTAAATTACGCTCTTAGACTTATCCGAATATGCCACCTCAACATCCTTTTACCATTTAGAAGCTTCTTTTTAAGCCAATTAACATACTAAATACGGCGTCGTATAAAAGTTTATTCTCGGTTACGTCTCTTTTCTTAATGGTCTAGACCAGTACACGTCAGTGAAACTAATCTTCTTTCTGACGTGGATGATTTGATGTTACACTTTCCCAAATTTTTCTCAAATTATTAGTATAAATAATATAAAATTAAAATAATAATATATTACTACAACCCATTAATTATATTTTTTATTTGATATTTTTATTTAAATTTAATGTTATTATAAATCCAAAAAATATATTAAATAAAATATTTTAATTATTTGATAATTTAAAAATTAGATTTTTATTTATTCTGTATACTTTATTTAAAATTCTTAAATCATTTATAAGAACACAGAAAAACATTTACCTTCCACTAAAAAATGCCTTGGAAGTAACCAATTTGCCCTGGTAACAGTGGTTCTGGTTTTTATATTATTAATGAAAATTTAATTTTGTTGTCTCTAAGCAATCAATAGCCTCTCTCTTCTCTCTCTGTACCTATATATATCCATCTATATTCCATTACCGAAGCATCGTAACCACGTGAACGGTGAACCCGAAAGCACACAGCACGAAGCTCCTCATTTCCTTCATTGCTTCCGATATTCCGGCGATACTCGTACGGAACTCCGCCGTGCGCCATTCGAACTCCGGCCATGGGGGCGGCGATTCTGTCAGATCTCGGGACTGAGATCTTTATTCCGGTATGCGCGGTCATCGGGATCGCGTTCTCACTGGTCCAGTGGGTCCTCGTCTCGCGCGTGAAGGTCTCTCCGGAAAAGGAGTCCTCGGCGAACAACGGAAAGAACGGTTACAGTGAGTCATTGATTGAGGAGGAAGAAGGTCTCAACGACCACAGCGTTGTCCAGAAATGCGCCGAAATTCAAAATGCTATCTCTGAAGGTAAAAGTTGAAACCTTATGTTAGATCTCAATGTTTTAGGCGTTTTTTTAACGTTTATTTTTGGTAGATCTAATGGTTAATTTCGTTACTTTGGATACTATGCATGTCTTTTGCGTATAGTTGCTTGCTTTCGTTGATATTGTCTTGGTTTTGAGATGAATCCGTGCCTCTTTATTTCTTTTAAAATCTTGTATGCATATCTATACACACAAATACATAGATAGGTTGTGCATATATGGGCATGTATTCCTATAAATGACGGATTAGAATTACTCCTATGTGTTTATGTTTTTGAACACAGTCTCTTCTTTGAATCTTTCATACGGCTAATCTTTTTGTTTTTCGAAGCTGTTCTTGATTGATTTTTAGCAACACGTATTTTATATTCTTTTTGATTTTTTGTTTTTAATCTGACGGTTTAATTGTAGTTTAAGCTGGATAATTAGACCATATTCAAACCGTATGGTGGTGGTTGTTTTCATTATTCTTATAAAATTATTTTCAGACTTACATGTTTTGATTGTTATTATTTTTTATAATCAACATTGATTTATACTGTTACCTAACGTTTTTGTTTAGACTTCTGATTTTGTTGAGATCTACACTTTTCCCTTGTTTTTGGTTGCTGTTGGTAAATTATAATATCTATTTTATGTTGACTCGTGCATGCAGACAGGTTGGAATTTTTGAACTCCCCTCTTGGTCATTGTTGGCTAATTATTGTGATTTTACCCGCTATGCAATCTCAGAATTTTTTTTATAGTGTGCTGCAATTAATCACCAACTTGTGGGGCCTTCGACATTTATGCTAAAATATTTCCTTATGACAGTTTTCTGTCCTGGTTAGCCCCCTGTTTTCGGTGTCATTATAATTGTATTAGATCTGAGAAGTCGTGATTGTGTGGGCTTCACTGAGTTTGTGTTTTGTCAGCCATCCTACAATCTTCCGGAGGATAATTTTACTATACCCGTGTCATATATCTTGATATGGGAATGTTCGAAAACAAATCATTTATCTTAGGGGTGCTTCTGGGTATCCCTTGAAGCCAAATCACTCTTTGTGTTTAGTATTTATGTCTATGAATGGAATTATCATCATTGGTAGGGTCATTGCGGAAGATAAAAGCCCCAAATAAGAGAGAGTATTTAAAGGCCATTCGTTGTGGAACTTGTGGTAATAGATCCCAATTTTGTAAATGACCCATTTTGGAGGATGGATGTGTAGTTTGTTCACTCAATGTTTTAGTTATGAAGATTAAATAGAGGGCAATTCCAAGTGCATGGAACTCTGTTCAAGAAAATAATAATACAAGTTGTTGCCTTTTATGTAATGCTATTGATTGTTAATGGTGAATTTGACTTAATGTTGGGGTTTGGGTGTGCTTGAAATCTTATTTTGTGTTGAGTGAAAATGCTCGATAACTAATTCATATAATGTGTTATTGACCATTTTCTTTCCATTCTTGGCTCATAGTTTGGATATGACGATAAGATGCACTCCAATACAAGTCACCACTATGAATGGGTCTTGTTTCTGCATTTTTCATTTTCTTTTCTTTAAAATTCTGCTCATATCTGTTTCTAATTTATGTCTCCAACTTATCTGGAGCTTTGAGTTCTCTAATTTTGGGATGCATGGACATCGCAGGAGCAACCTCCTTCCTTTTTACTGAATATCAGTATGTTGGTGTTTTCATGGTTGCTTTTGCCATTTTGATCTTCCTTTTCCTTGGCTCTGTGGAGGGATTCAGCACAAGGAGCCAGCCTTGCAACTATGACAGCACCAGGATGTGCAAGCCTGCTCTTGCTACTGCTGTCTTCAGTGCCATATCTTTTTTGCTTGGTGGTTTCACTTCAGTGGTCTCTGGCTTCCTTGGAATGAAGATTGCTACCTATGCAAATGCCAGAACCACCTTGGAGGCAAGAAAGGGTGTTGGAAAGGCTTTTATCACCGCGTTTAGATCTGGTGCAGTCATGGGTTTCCTCCTTGCTGCAAATGGTCTTTTGGTGCTGTACATTACCATCAACATCTTCAAGCTTTACTATGGTGATGACTGGGAGGGCCTTTTTGAGGCTATAACTGGTTATGGCCTTGGTGGATCTTCCATGGCCCTCTTTGGCAGAGTAGCTGGAGGTATCTATACAAAAGCTGCCGATGTTGGTGCTGATCTTGTGGGCAAGGTTGAGAGGAACATCCCTGAGGATGACCCCAGAAATCCAGCAGTAGGATATGATATGCTTCAGAAAATTTAAGTATATTCAAACTATTTACTTCTTGGGCTTGTAATATATCAATTTGTTTCCATTTCTTCAGGTGATAGCTGACAATGTTGGTGACAATGTTGGGGATATTGCTGGTATGGGGTCTGATCTTTTTGGCTCATATGCAGAGTCATCTTGTGCTGCCCTTGTTGTTGCATCCATTTCCTCTTTTGGAATCAATCACGACTTTACTGCTATGTGTTTCCCTCTCCTAATAAGTTCCATGGGCATCCTTGTTTGTTTGGTCACCACCTTATTTGCAACTGATTTTTTTGAAATAAAGGCCGTAAAGGAAATTGAGCCAGCATTGAAGAATCAACTCATTATCTCCACCTGTACTGATGACTGTTGGAATCGCATTCATTAGCTGGATTGCACTTCCATCTTCTTTCACCATCTTTAATTTTGGAATCCAGAAAGAAGTTAAGAACTGGTAAGCTCCACCATTGTTGCTTCTTTTGGGATATATGATCATTATACACGAGTCTTATTAAACAGCAATAATTATAACTAGCTGGTTACATTTTCATATGTTTTGTTTGCATTAAATTTGGTGGTGGTCAGCCAATGTTGTTTACAATAGCATTTGAAGGCACAAATGCTTACTTTCAGAACAGACTTATTGCATAAGAAAATGAATCAATCCCCAAAATGGAATCCTCTGGATGCCAATGATATAGAAGGCCTTATAGAAATGTTATCTAGAACACTGTTTAGTGAATTGAAAACTGTATATAAAAAGTCAAAATACTCAATTTTGATTGGAATGTTTCAGAAGAGACTCATCTTATCAAATTTTCTGTAGAACACAATTGAATTGTTTTGTTTCCAGGTGACTTTCAAACAACCCATTTAAGAATCTGACACTAAGTTTGGTGTGCAGGCAGCTCTTCTTATGTGTTGGTGTTGGTTTGTGGGCTGGGCTTATTATTGGCTTTGTAACTGAGTACTACACCAGCAATGCATACAGGTAGCTGGATTTTGCAGCATTGATGTTTGGCATTGGTAAATTTTTCCAACAGCTAACTCTAGCTTCACAATATTTTTCAGCCCTGTGCAAGATGTTGCTGATTCATGCCGCACTGGAGCTGCTACAAATGTTATTTTTGGCCTCGCATTGGGATATAAATCTGTCATTATTCCCATTTTTGCCATTGCAATCAGCATTTTTGTTAGTTTTAGCTTTGCTGCTATGTATGGTATTGCAGTAGCTGCCCTTGGTATGCTCAGCACCATAGCTACTGGATTGGCTATTGATGCTTATGGTCCCATCAGTGACAATGCCGGAGGCATTGCTGAGATGGCTGGCATGAGCCACAGGATTCGAGAGAGAACTGATGCCCTTGATGCTGCAGGCAACACCACGGCAGCTATTGGAAAGGTATATAAGTACTTTTCAGCCAAGCTGGAGCTACTTTCTTTTCTACATTAGTGGATACCGTGAATATCTGTGGTGTTCTTTGGGGTGTATCCATAGGGTTTATTTGTTTTGCTGTTTGCTTATGAGAAAAAGGGGCAAAAAATTGTTGACTTTTGGTTTTCATCGATGTCCAGGAGTAGGCTTTTTATTTTTTTGGGGTACCCTGACATTTTTCCAACCGATAGTCTCTAGATTGTCTTCATTCTTTGTCTCATATGTGAGATTGAGAATATTTGTAGGACTGCTGGTTAAAGAATTGTTCTCTGTGTTCCCGTTCAAATGGGTATAATATAAAATTTTGACTATAAAATATTTTAGGTTTTACTTATAAAAATATATATATATATATATATATATATATATATTTCAGGTTTTATTCTGTATAAAAGGCAAAAAAACCCATTGTAGACAGTTAGTTCTTACTATTGAGAATTTGTGACATACATTTTTTTTTTTGGTAAGGAGTAATGTTAATTCTCAATGAAGCTTTAATTTAATATATTAGGCATGAAACATATTTTTTAAGAAGATGACCTAATAAAGAAGTGTCTTAAAATTACATAAAAACTCATTTAAGAGGGTAAATATTCCTGCAATAGCATTTGAAGTCGTTTTCATACACCACCCTAATAATTTTTTGTGCTTTTTTTAGGGTTTCGCAATTGGGTCTGCAGCTCTCGTCTCCCTGGCTCTTTTTGGTGCCTTTGTGAGCCGGGCAGCCATTTCGACTGTAAATGTCTTGACACCAAAAGTTTTCATTGGTTTGCTAGTGGGTGCAATGCTTCCTTACTGGTTCTCTGCCATGACAATGAAGAGTGTGGGAAGTGCAGCTCTTAAGATGGTTGAGGAAGTGCGCAGGCAATTCAACACCATTCCAGGCCTCATGGAAGGCACTGCCAAGCCTGACTATGCCACCTGTGTCAAGATCTCCACTGATGCCTCCATCAGAGAGATGATCCCTCCTGGTGCTCTTGTTATGCTCACACCCCTAATTGTTGGGATATTTTTTGGTGTGGAAACACTGTCTGGTGTCCTTGCTGGATCTCTCGTCTCTGGTGTACAGGTAATGCAAAGTGGTTACTTCATAAAATATCCAATTAGGTGACCAATGGAAAGCTTGCTCTAACGTGTTTCTGTCCTGTGGGTATATTGCAGATTGCCATCTCTGCTTCCAACACTGGTGGTGCTTGGGATAATGCCAAGAAGTATATTGAGGTAGAGTAGTTGAATACACCCTAGAGATACTCTTATGATCTTATGCTTCAAGGACCATATATTATGTGACTAACAATCTAAAATGATCATGGTATGACAGGCTGGTGCTTCAGAGCATGCAAAGACCCTTGGTCCAAAAGGATCCGATCCACACAAGGCAGCTGTGATTGGTGACACCATTGGGGACCCACTCAAGGACACATCTGGACCATCTCTGAACATCCTGATTAAGCTAATGGCAGTTGAATCACTTGTGTTTGCGCCCTTCTTCGCTACCCATGGTGGCTTGCTCTTCAAGATTTTTTAGAATAAGAGGGAATGAGTTTCCCTGCCGGGTATTCATCGCCAATTTCCCTCTGATGTGTTGTCTGACTCTCTTAACAAGTTTCTCATTTCCTTATTTCTCTTTGAAATTTTCTTCTAGCTTATATTTCATATATAATTAGCTTCTGGTGGTGGTTAAATTCTAGAATTTTTACGGTTGAAGGTCGAGTCAGCGGATAGAAATTTTGTTTTGTGGGGTTGATGATGATGATAATGATAATGGTCAATCTTGTGAAGAGTTGGGACAACTTTGTTATTCTTTACCCAAGTAAAAGAATTGGTTATTTTCCATTGCTCTGTTTGCAAATTTCTTGATTTATTTGGAAATGTTTCATTATTGATGGAGGCTGTTCTATTTTCCTTTCCGTTTTTCCGTTTTGTGCCAGTAGAAAGGCACTGTTTACTAAGGGACAGACTATTTATCAGTGTTGATTGACAGCTTGTGGAGCAACTTGAAATATATTATTAGTCAATTCTTTAATAGTTTAAGTTTTTAAATGGGTTGTGACTTTATAAACATAGAAACAGTCAAACCCCCTCCTCCCGCCCAAGAAGTGGCTGGCTCAAGTGATAGGGAGCTAAGGTGATTGTTCCCAATTTGAGTAGTTTTAAACTTATTTTTTGAATTCACGTAGTTTTTAGAATCGTATTTTGAAAATACGAATTTAAAATCACATCTTGTTAGCAAATTAGTTTCAAAATTACATTTTTAAAATGTGATTTTAAAAACTGTGCTAGTTTGGACAAGAAATTTGAAAGTATGTTGGTTAGATTTATAAGATTTAAAAGAGTGTGGAGACAAAAACTCTAGAGCAAAAGATACTAACATTATGTTCTGCCTGGTTTATTCTTCTTCTGTTTCTTGTGATAAAAGGGAAAGGTGTTTCGCTTCAAGATACTACTGTTTCTATAATATCTTATAGTGACACTGATTGTTAATTTGTTATGCCTTTCCAATTATTTATTTATTTTATTTTATAAATTGTGTATCTTAAATAATGTCTCAGCACATTGTTAGTTTGTTTATTCAAATCATGCAACTTATATGAACTAAAAATACATTACTATATCATTTAGGATATTTACTCGATCAATTATGAGTTTAAAATTTAAATATAAGGTTTTGTATTTGTTTGGATAGACGTTAGAAACGAACATTTAGAAAATGGATGTTTTGAAAAAGTTAGTTATTTGCAGTTTTTCAAAATGTCAATTTTAGTCTTGAAAATGTTTAAATAGACGTTTTAAGAAGTTTAAACAAATACCTAATTATTTTAAAAATTCGTTTAAAATTTAAAAAATTCAAAACAGGCAGTGGAACCACCCATTCAAATACAACCAGTTGCAACTTTTTATTTTTTGATTAACCGATTAAGAGATATCCTGAGTCAGTTTGCGTGTACTAGATTAAATTCTCTTTCTCGTGATAACTAACTTATCTTTTAAGCTTTAACTGTCAAGAATCGATACAGAAAAAATTCAAAAAATTCGAAAAATTTAAATTTGAAACATTTAGATTTTATTTTCACCGTCTTTTATCACTCAATGACTCTCAAGTGGTGGTTTTGTTGCAACTTTTTTTTTTTGTCTAAACTCTTTATCACTTTTTTTTTCGAAAACAAATTTTCATTCAAAATTTTAAGCAATTTTAGTTGAAGCATTGGCCAATTTGTCATTAATTTTATTTAAGTGAAAAAGTCTAAGACATGACGTGTTCAAGTGGTGGCAAAGATGTACACGTTAGAAAGTAGTACATGTCAATCCTAATCGGATAAGATTAATTAATTATGTTAAAATTTAAAATTCATTAAATAACTTACATATGTTTAACATGATTAAGTCATTTATTTTAATTATATAAATAAAAAATTTACTTGTGTCATTATAAATTTAAAATAATCATCATTGTCTTTGTTTGTGAGATAAAATAAAATGAAAATCTCTTTTATAAATAAAAAAGTTTTTTAAAATTTTGATAGGTTTTTAATGTGAGATTAATTATCTTAATTCGTAGTTAATGTATTCTTTTAAGTTTATGATAATTGTACTAAATTTTTTTAAAGTTTTAGAAATTATACTAACTCTTTTATTTTATTTGATAAACTACAATTACTCTCTTTCAGTCATATTTTTATTTTTAAAATGACAAAATTATTAATTTTATATATTTTTTAATAAATTTGAGATTTTAATTAATATTTATTTAAAAATAAAAAAGAAACTATAAAAAGTAATCATCAATATTTAAAAATTGTAAAAAAGAAAAAATCATGAGAAGAATAATTGTCATTTAAAAAAAAAAAGACAAGGGAATTTATCTTTAAATATTGGAACTCGTGTTAAATGAATTAACATGTCTAAAATTCAAATACGATTGTACTGACTTATTTATCATACAAATCTATTCATATTTAATTTAAATCCATTAAATCTGTATCATATTTATATTGGCCTTGTTTGGACGATCAAATTGGATAGAGTATAGTTGGATCAAATAAGAAATAAAATTTTATAAGATAATGAATATTTTAATCTACTTTTTGGAACTGACTCGGATAAAAGACCTGAATATATTGTTACATCTCATTAATATGTTTAGATGCCTACCAAATATAAGGTTTGAATATAAAACTCGATTTTCAAAAATAATTTTTATGAATGTCATTTTTTTTTTCCAAATATATCATACTAAGTATCTAAAATTAACATTTTATTCGTAAATGAATTACAAAATCTAATAACTATAATCATAATATTTTAAAATGTAATTATACAAATATCATTCAAAATATATAGTTTCTCACTTTCAAAGTGACTTAAAAAAATTCATAATCTGTATTATTAAAAATTATCTAAATCAATAATTACATTTATACACACACGTATATATATATATATAATAGTCTATTTATAGATACAAAAAATATATTAAAAATTTAAATAATAAAAATAATAAAAAATATGATTTTTTTAACTTAGACTCTTCAAAGTTTTCGTTTTTTTATATTCTAGAATTGTAATTTTTTTTTCGTCACATTATATTTTTAAATTTAGTAGGATATAATAACTCTAATCCACACAGCGATCCACGTATCTTTGTCACCAAACACCACCTTTCCCCCTCGCTGCCAATATTGGACCATCAACTCCAAGTCCCCGAGGCACCAGCCCCGGTCTTGAGTCGGAAATCTCTCCTTCTCCATCGCTCCCTCTCCGTCTCTCTCTCTCTACAAACACATAAATATATATATATATATATATATATATATATCGCAATGCTTTCTCTCTCCTGTCTCCAACCTTCGAGGGTGTCCCGCTCCTCCCTCCCCTCTCACATCTACCGAGCTCCTCATCACCGCTTCTCCCTCTCTCTTCCTCCACCGCCACCTCACCTCGGCCTCACCCCCTCAACCGCTTACCGACACCGACACCGCCGCCTCCGAATACGCTCCCTCGACGCCGCCCAACCCTACGACTACGAGGCCCAAATCTCCGAACGCTTCGCCAAATCCACCAAACTCAAAGTTGCCATCATCGGCTTTGGCAACTTTGGCCAATTCCTCGCCAAAGCCCTAGTCCGCCAGGGCCACACCGTGCTTGCCCACTCTCGATCCAACCACACCGACATTGCTGCCGAACTCGGGGTCTCGTTCTTCTCCGACGCCGATGATCTCTGCGAAGAACACCCGGAAGTAATGCTCCTCTGTACATCAATAATCTCAACTGAAAAAGTCCTTCGCTCATTGCCACTACAAAGGTTAAAGAGAAGTACACTATTCGTCGATGTATTGTCGGTGAAAGAGTTTCCCAGAAAATTGTTTATGCAAATTTTGCCATTAGATTTTGACATTTTGTGTACCCATCCAATGTTTGGACCAGAGAGTGGAAAAGATGGTTGGAATGGGCTCCCATTTGTGTATGATAAAGTTCGGATTGGGCGTGAGGAGTCAAGAGTTCTGCGTTGCGAGAGATTTCTTGATGTTTTTGCCAAAGAAGGGTGTAGGATGGTTGAAATGTCGTGTGCAGAGCATGATCGACATGCGGCTGGATCACAGTTCATAACGCACACGATGGGGAGGGTCTTGGAGAAGCTAAGGTTGGAGTCAACGCCAATTAATACGAAAGGGTACGAAACTTTGTTGAATTTGGTTGAAAATACGGCAAGTGATAGCTTTGATTTGTATTACGGGTTGTTCATGTACAATACGAATGCAATGGAGCAGTTGGAGCGGTTGGACTTGGCATTTGAGTCGCTGAAGAAGGAGTTGTTTGGGCATTTGCATGATGTTCTGAGGAAGCAATTGTTTGGGAAGTCGGAGGGGTTGGATGTTTCGGAGGAGAAACCGATGTTGTCAAAGCTGCCTAAAAATGGGCCTGCGTTGCCACCTCCTTCAGAGACTTTGAGAGGCCAGAGCAATTAGAGATCATATATTGGGTAAGTGATATAGGTTTACCTTTTGTTATATATGTGTAGGTTCAATTGCTCTTTGGGCTTTATTGCTTATCAAATGGTTTTCCACTTTAAGTCAGTTCTAGTATATATGTTAATGATATTATGCACTCTTTGAATCGATTGAAACCTTCGCATTGTTAATGATGTAGAAAAAAAGTCACCTGGAGGCTTATGTTCAAGATTCTCACTAATGGCATGATTTTTATTTTGATTATGTTTTTTTTTTTTTTTTTTGGTTAGATGATTGAGATGACCTAAAAAAACATTATGGTGCATTTAAGCCAAAAACAAAGGATGGCCAGGAAAACTGATTGTGTAGTTTTATGGGATACGATAAATTTTTTCGTTCCTTTTTTTTTTGGACGAGTATTTTATATTATAGGCAAGCTCTAGATTGGGGTGCTTTCCATGTAGGCGAGTTTTATGGGAAACTACAGACAATACTTTTATGCAAGGGTGGAGGGGGTGAGTGGTAAGTGGCACTGAAAGTTTGATGTGTTTACTTATGAAAAAAAATTGACATGCTTCTCTAAACAGATATTTATATCTTAAACCTACAGAAAATGCATCAAAGGGCAAAATGTTTTCTTTTTCCCCTTCTGGTAGGGAAAGGGCAAAAATAGTTCTTGCTACCATGTAATGCGCCAAAATCTTGTATATGAGGCATTACAAGTTACAACATAAAACTAGTCACAATAAGTTCTACTGTGCATTCCAATTTTTTATAAGTAAAATTTGATAAAAAAAAATCACCAGATGGGGGGAATCCAAGCACAAAAGAAAGGTCAGTTCACCCAACTAGAGCTTTAGAATGGCTAAGCACTGTACAAAATAATCTACAAAAGAAGGGCATGAATTTACTACCCAGAAGTATAAAGTTTTCAAAAAAGTATCATTAAATCTACAAGGAAATAATCCCCTCCTTCAAAATATAATTGTTTACTACTACTACTGTGAACTCCAAGTCACACGTATTTTCAAGATTATTAAAATATTTTGAAACATCCACCAATTTTGGTCCCTCTAGTTTCCATTCGATAATTGCTAGCTTACCTTGAAGAACATAAAAGGAGACAAGACATGACTTTCTACTTTTTAATTCTCTCGGGTTCATGCTGTGTGTTTTGTTGATATAGGATGAATAAAGGTAAGATTGTTTTCTTCTAAGTTTCTAACAAAGAGAATTTCCACTCCAAGGGCCACTCACCTATCAAAAAATTTTAAAAAAGTTTCTAACAAAGAGAAGAAGGGATTGTAGAGGGTACTAGTGCAAGATGATTCTGTGCATTGGGACTGTAGATAACTAGGTTTCTCTTGGCTAAGGGAAACAGATAAAGTTGGACAGTAATCCTAGATATGTAGAAAGGCATTCATAAACATTTTTAACTTTCGATAGATGAGGCACCCTCCCTCCACACAGCAAAAAAAAGGGTACTGAAGGTAAAGGAAATGTAACTCTCACATAATCTAATAGCCCCTTTGTTCCTATTGGAACACTGGTTATATAATTGAAGGAAAAAGGTAGAGTTGAGTGTCGCATACTGGCCATAAAATCCATCTCATTGTTATTTCTCTGCAGGCATGCAAAATTAGGAGAGACATCTTTGCACCCCGTTTACTTACTAGCAGCTGTATATTATTTTCCTCGAGGACATTGAATAAAAAAAAAAAGAATTTCCTTGAGGACAAGTAGTAGTGATGTACTGAAAATAATCTTCCAATGGTATGTCAAAGTCTATTTTTAATGCTCAGAATTTGTAGTTTCGAGAAGTGAATGGGAGAAGTTCTTATGATGAATTGAAGGTTTCTTATTTAATCTGCGTGGGTAACTTTTCAATTTCATCTTTGTTCCATTCTTTCTCTCCCACACTCTTAAACAGATGAAGACTTTGACCTAATTTATTTGGGTTCATGATGATGGACACCAGTTGTGTGGTATCTATGGGACACCAGTCGTAGGCTTTCAATCTCATAAAATCCCTCTTTGTGATTTCTCTTATGGAGGTTTTGCATCCCTTGTGTGGGAAACTTTCTTGAAGGGAATGTCATGGCCATGCTACATTCTACCTTTAACATGATCTAACAAACCATGTGCTAAGGCTGATGTTATTACAACTGATTGATTCAGTTTGGCGAGATTTGACTCTATACGAGGTGGTGTTTGCTAACATGGACTGCAGTTCGTTTCTCTGTGGCACTTAATGAGAGTCATTTTTGTTCCTTTGTCAGCCAACTGAAGAGGTTTTTCTGTTTGTATTTCCAAATAAAGTTGCAAGTTAGATCCTCTTTGCCAGGATGGTGCCAGGTTTTGAAGAGAGAGAATGCAGGAGTTCCGTCTCACTTAGTTTTCTTTCTCACATTTTCCTTCCAAATGAATAGTCTCTTATCACCATCACCAGTCCCTTGCATAGTTTCTTTTATGATATTGTCACGCACCATCAGATCTTTCATCCTAGAGTTCAGATTCCTTGTTGAATTGACGTCATTGAGTGTTTTCATGCATCTTTCAATATCTCATCCAGTATCTCTAAACCCAGATGGAGCTGAAAAGCTTCTGGTTCACAAGTCAACTGATAATCTAAAATGGCCCTGGTGGGGGAAAAAATAATAGTACGGGGAAAAAATTTGTTGGCTGCTAAAGAACTGATAACCTTGGGTCACGTTAGGGTATTTTAAGCTTATTAAATAATCCATGTTTATTGTCTCTTTGTGTGCCAAAGAGAGATTTTCTGTTCACATTTTCCCTTCAGTTTCCAGATTAAATCTTATTTGCCAGGATGGCACCTAGATTTGAAGAGAGATTATACAGTGGCAGAGCCTCTGTCTTCTTTTTTAGATGTTCCTTGCAAATGACGGATAGTTGTATTTATCATACAGCAGATCTGTATTCTGAGAGTATTGAGATTCCTTGTTGAATCTTTGGTGGCTTTTTTTTTTGTATGCCATTGAGTTTGTTAGCCTCCTATTGATGTCTGAACACACATTGAATTCAGATTGGAGATAGCTGCTGAGGATTTAAATGGTTCAACTGCTTACTCAGCCAGACAACCATGATGGAAGAGAGAGAGAGAGAGAGAGAGAGAGAGAGGAGGGAATAATCATGTTCCTTGCTAAAGAATTGATAAAACTTAACTAATGCTAGAGTATAATTCATTCATCCAAAAACCTTCACCCTGACCCACCCTGGCTTTGGTTGATCATTTCTGTGGTCTTTACATCCAGTTTCCATTTCAGGTTGAAAATACTTGTCACAATCTGTTTCTGATGTTAGGAAATGACATTAATAGGTTCTCGTTGGCATTTAACCTCTTACATGCATCAATACATTTGTTAATTACTTCGTCATATAATGATCTAGAATGTTTGGTACTTGGATCACAGCATAATTGAGAGCATCATAAAAATCCTTGACTTCACCATAAAAATCTTGGTCAAAATTATATAAATTGACAAATAGCCTGGTCAATTGTTTTTATAGCATTATGCAAAATGCTTTGCTGTTGTGTTTTTTGTGATTGAGTGCGAGGATCAAAATTTTGTGATCCGTGGAGTGCCATTTTGGTTGGCTTGGAAATGAAAACATTACAGAAACATTCCAGGAAAACAGTGAAAGCAGGGTTTTTTTTTTTTCTTCTTTTAAATGCTTAGAAACATACGGTAATATAAATCAATGAAGGAAAATAAGTCAAATAATTAGTTAATTGAATATCTTTTGAGGTTTTACATCCATTTATAATTTATATAGGAGGCTATAGCGAGTAAATGCAAATGTGAATAAGTCTTTGGAATAATGTCAAACAATTCTTTACTAGTAAAAACAAGTTTGAAGGATTGTAGGAACCGGTTTTATCTATCAAAGAAAAAGGAAAAAGATTGTAAAATTTCAATAGTAATTAGATATGATAACCATCACATAATAGATACGAACAAGATAATATACACAAAGCAATAGACATTTTAGCAGAATAAGCAAAATAACAATCTAAGTAAAACAATCAACAACTCAACAAGCTAAGCTATAACAATTAGCAACTTAATTTTTTAGATAGGTAGTAAGTAATAAACTAATTCTTATGATAAGCTCTTCCCTTATCTCCTCCTTTTTTTTTATTTATCTCCTTATAAATAGTTTTTTATCAGTACTTCATCTCCTTATGAATTGGATATGTTTTGCTGTGCTTTTGGTTTCATTCCTTAGATCTCCCCCTTATTTTTATGAAAAATTGCATATTGCCTTTTATTTGTGCTTGTGTTTGCTGTTGACACAGATGAGTAAATTTTAGCTGTTTCCATACCATTTTTGTGTCCCCCAACCAAAAAATTTTTTCTTCCCCCCTTATAGAAACATGAGAATTTCAGTTTTCACCTATCTTTCCTTGCTATTTACTTGGAAATTGATAAGTTCCGCCTCCCTTCAACTAAATGTTTTCCTTTTGCATATGCAAATGCAACATTTTAGAGTCTGTCTAATAATTTTTATTGCATTTAAATATCCTGGGTTTTGTATTATATCATCATTACACCTTTGATTGACTGGGTGTGTTATTTGTTCTTAAGGTACTGTAAGGTTCATCGGTGCAATGATAACTTAGTCTCTCCAGCTGGATGGAGCCTGGGATCAAGACGACATTCTGGTGGGGCACAAACCCCATTTACTCTCCTGTATCAGTAGGATAATTTCTTAGCTTTAGGTTTTTTTTTTTGTTTATAAAAAAATTGTCTATGTTTTCGCCCATTTGTCGTACTCTACCCTGTTCGAGTAGCTTTCATTAATTTATATGGGCAGCATTAGTGTGTAAGACAACTCTATTCTGTTGTTAGGGTAATTGAGCGAGCCAATTTTGTTTTCATCCTATTGTGAAATGAAAAGTGTTTATTCTTTATGCCAGTTTAATAATCTTTTCTAAGTATGTTTCAGTGCCCCGTTTTGTATTCTTGATTAGTTTTTATAATTATGTGAATGGCAAAGGAATAAGGCAATGTTTGGACTCATGTTTAGACATGTGGCTTCTAAAATGGCTCCACTAACTTGCTGTCTTAATTCTTCATGGTCTAACTCTGACTAGGAGTCTCCAATTGATATTTTGAGAAGCCATTATCCCTGAGCATACTGTCTAGTAGGAGTTGTGAGATGGATGGTAAATTGAGGCTCAGGATAAGCAACTAATGAGTTTGATTTGTGGTCTATTGTGCCCAAATATATCATAATCCCTTTTTACAGGAAGGGTGAGTCGTATGCTCTGTAATACCTGCTACAGACCGAGTTTCAACTTCTTACTTCATAAGAACTGTGTATCTGGAAATCCAAGGTCCAGATGTGTCCTTGTGGAGGATAACCGGTCATCATTGTCTACAAACTGTTGAGAATATATATACGGCAGAAGGGATAGTGTGAAATAGCATTGAAGAAAGGGTAGAACTGGGTGTACATCTTAGCATGCCTGACTGCCACAAAAATGTATTTTGTGGAAGAGATGTCAATTACATCAATAGCTGCAAGATTTCTGCTGCTACTTCAACTCCTTTCATTCTTCTATAACTAACACCGATCATAGTAAAAATGGTGATATCTTGCACTTCATATCATTGGATGCCGGACACTGTGACTGAACAGAAAGTGCCACAACTGCCTTAGCATGTACCATCCTGCATTACCACTATGAAATGTGCAGGTCTTTGCTGCACAGCTGCTGGTAACTTCTTTTTTCAATTTGAGTTCCTTGGTTCAGTCTCAGTTCTCTTTAGTTATATAAGGTCTTGCATGGCCAGACGCTATGTAATTTACAACCCTGATTGAATTCTCCCCCTCCCCCTCTCTCCCCTAGCCAATTCCCTAGATGTAATGCTTATGAAATTATATTCTGCACATGCATCAAGTTGCATTAACTAAATAATAGGTTAACATGCACTCTTGGTTGGATTAACTGCCACTAAATATTACAATGGTGTAAATGTGATGTTTGTTAATTAAACTGTTGGTCATATAATGTCTACAAGCTTTCTTTTTCTTGAGTGGTGGGCTATTTATATGCTAAATCATGCTGATAAAAGGTAATATTATTGACATTTGTTTTTCTCTTTTAAACATGGTATATGAGGCCCATAAAAAAAGGGATAGATAGTATTCCAAATTTCTTCGGATGATTTGCTGTTGATTTAGTTGACATTTTCTTGATGTTCGGAGTTAGACTTATAATTATCAGGATTTCTTCATAATGCTGGAACTCTGAAATCCATTTTCCACATTAGAGAATGCTAAAAAATGTCACTGTTATGGGCATTGCAGGCTATTGTCTGAATTTGTTTCATACTGCATATTGTCCTTTCTCCTTTTCTTTTTAACTGAATAATCCTGTCGTATTTCACGCTCATCAAGTTGGTCACTTTGCTTTACAAGTCAGGTTCTTATGTTTGTTTATCTTGTACTTTTGAGGCAACCTTTGAATATCTTGAAGTTGTGCCTAATAGTATTTATTTTCTTATATATAAATGGAAGGAATCTCGGTTTAGTGTTCTAAATATCAATTTGGGGGATAATTTTAATTAGATTTTGCAATTCCACACCCTTTGTATATCTTGCAGTGGTACTCAGTACTATCTATTTCTTACATTTAAATGGCAGGAATTAGGTTTTTAGTGTTCAAAATATAACTGCCAGAGAAATTCCACCCCCTTCGTATATGCAGTTGTGCTTAGTACTATCTATTCCCTATCTGAGATAGCAGGAATTATGGTTCTAGTGTTCTAAAGATAACTGGTAGTTAAGCAGATTTTGCAATTCCACTTTGATACTGGTATCTGCACTTCCTTCTTGCTGTTTTACCAGTTATGAGTCTTATGACATGTCCAAATTTATTGTCTCAGCATTGGGTTTAATGGGAAAATGACAATCTATCATTTCATTTTACCTATTTGAGGAACTGATAACTTATGATTTTCTGAAGATTTTGTGGTTGTTTTTCTTCTTCCTGGCACACACAATACGCTTATTTTTCTTTTGGAATGTGTCATATGTGTGGATAAGTAATACACAAACCCATGTCCCAGCTGGATCTTAATAAATATGAATTATTGATGGGTGTTTCTGCTACTGTTGTGTTGCTCCTGCTCTTCATTATTAGCATAAAATTACTAGTTTTATTCCATAGTGGAGTAAGTTACTTTTGCTTGTCTGATCATTAGGTGGTGTATACTATCAGTGCAGTGAAAGCTTTTGTTATGGTCCACGTCTTCTTTTCTTCGTTCTTTTCCTTTCATTCATTTTCCCCCCAATTTGATACAAACATTTATGAAAATGAAACACAAGAAGGAAAACAATGGTGCCCCATGGATTCAACTCTGAGCATGGGATAAAAGACCTATTTTTTGCACATATACATGCGTGTGTTGTTTTGTGTGCTGGGAGAGAAGCGGGACCCTGAGTTTGATTTTATCTTATGTACTAATTTGCCAGATCTTGTCTAGATTGTACAACTTTCTGTTGTGTATTTACTTGTTAATTTTGGTTGTCTAGTGTTTTTGTTTGTCATTCTACTCTTGTTAGGCTCCTTATTGGGTTTTCACTCCATGCGGGCAATTTTTTTTAAAAAACAAAATGTGGAATGAATGCATACCATTTGTCTCATGTCTCTCGGCAGAAAGATGTTCTGGTCCGTCCTTGCCTCAGCCTTTTCCTGATATATTTATCTCCATTAAAGTGTTCATTATTTTGTGTATTTTTAGTATATTTTAACTTGATAAAGTTTATTTCGAATTTGGTGAATTGTATGAATTGTTTTAGTTCATTGGCAGTCCCTGGGCCACCGAAATCTGCACCAAAACATGCCTTAGGATATAACAAGCTCTAAAAATCATTTTAGTTACATTTGACATAGAAACAAAGGGAGGGAAGCATTTGTGGTTGGGACAATTTTGACACCTTGACATTTTCTATAGACATTCTATTGACTCTGAAACCCCTCGGGATTAGCTCAACTACTAAGCCTTGGGGATAAAGGATTATGTTCCGAAAAGTCCCTAGTTTGAGTTGCGTCAAAGGCGTGCCTCATCTTACCTGATATGCAATTTTTGGAGATGGGGTAGTATCTGGAGTTTGTTTTGACAGCCACATACCCAATAGGATGCATTGTCGGAGGTCTCAATTTTCCAAAAAATAAAAAAAAAAACTCCGAACAGGATATTGTTTCAGGAATTATGTTATAATTTCCTCGTTAATGGACTAGTATACTGCTCTGAAGCCTCGTATACCTTTCCAACAAAAGCTCAAGCATTCACATGCATTGTTTTTTTATTACAGAAACAAAAAAACTCAAAATGTGGTCAATATGCTTACAAAATTGAAGTCAGCTTGATCGTATCTGCGTGCTTTCCCCAGTAGATGAAAATACTAAAAATTAAATTTGAACTGCTGTAATCGGTTTCTTACCCTGCTGGTAGTTTTGAAAAAAATAGTTTTCAACGTAATTTTTCACCTTCTTGTATAACCTTGGCCTTTTCTCATTGATGAGCTCCTCAACTGGTCCGATCTCCATATCTGATTCTGGCATACCAAACACAGCTAGAGTAATCCTCTCCCTTTCTGAGTTTGTCACCACCCTGTGCGTTGGGCTCTTGAAGATTCCATTACTCATTATCTGCAGGTATCATATGACAACAATTATTAAGATCAACTCCCAGTTAGTGTCTTTATTACATGTCTGTAGCTTGAAAAGTTGAAATCTACTTGAACTATGAAAGTTTTATCTATTTCAAATTTACAGTTTGGATCTTATAAACCAGGTCATTGTTTGGTGCAACGGTAAAATGCTTGTTATATAGTGTTGAGAATGCAGGTTCGAGTTTGAATCTTATTATTGTACTGTGTTTCATGAACAGGGAATTCAGGGAGCATGCTGAATTTGTCAAGTCACTAATTGCTCTTCAACAATGTGATTACCTCTGCTTGATCACCGACATTGAAAAGAAGAGCATGAGGAATGATGGGAACTCTGAACCACTGGTCATCTTTCAGGACTTGAAGGCCTTCCACTTCTTTGTCTTGCAAGAGAAAGGTAATTGCTGATGCATCTGCATGTGGTTTGACCCCGAGAGTAAGATCAGGCCTTGGGCATGGTGGGTACAAGTTAAATCTTGTTGTCATTGTTGGTCGTTCTCCATATTGGTTCAGAAAGCAGTTCTCCTCCAAGTTCAATGACTTTGCCATGGCCTTAAGGATGTGTTCAGTTAACATTCTTAACTTTCCGGTATATTCATGTAGAATTTCCCTGCAATGTTATTCAGTAGAACTACCTTAGTTGAGCAATGGAATGTTATCTGCTTATAAGATTTTTGATTTTAACGTAACGTGATGATTTTACCTAAAACTTTCAGGATTTTTGGGCCACAAGTTGAGCTTTCTCTGATCTTCTGGGTAAGTAGTAAGATACAGCCTGTCTGTCCAATCAAGAGTTTGATTCTCTGAAAGAACTGTATCATTTCCATACCCTTCTATATCATCAACTGTTCTGGAGTATTTCTGCTTCTCTTCCATTGGAAGTGCAAAGAATTGTTTGGCAACTCCACGCACTTCATCTAGGAATGAACTAGCTATGCCATGATTTATTGCCTGAAATTCCAAAATCATTTCTATGTTGTCAAACCAATGGATAGATTGTGGAAGGAGCAAATTTATAATTTCATTCCTCTTTTTATTTCATGTCTAAAATTTATCCTTGATTTCTGTTTCTACTTTGAGTTGATTCAACTAGCTTTAGAACTTTGCTATTTTTCATCTTCAATGCTGAATCAGTGCTACAAAAGAATTATATGCCTAGAAAGTTTAACCAAGCATGTGATATTTGTTGTACAGCAGGTTATTTTAATGGAGACAGGCTGTGAAATCAGACCTGAAAGCAGCCACAGTAGCTGAGAGCCATTTGAAGTTTTTTGAGTTCTGCTTCTCCAACATCTGGTGAAGATGTGAGGAGACTAAGATCAATAACCGGAACATCCATCAGTGGAAAGGAGGCACCGATGACTCCATCACCTGCTTTGCAGACATATCTTTGTGGCAGTTCGTCGCCGTTGATGACCAGTTCTTGGACAGGCTTGGACAGTGGTTCTAACACAGCATGAGGGGAAGTTCCAGCCATGTTGTTGCCGGAGCAGCTGCTGTAGTCTTCCAGTTGGGTGCTGTTCAAGTTTGGTTTTGGTTGAGAATATATGGGTTGTTGCAATGTCAATGAATTTGGGTGGGTTTCCAAGGATAAGCACATGATGATGAAAGCACAGCTGGACTGGTTTATATTTTTATATTTTGTGATATAATGGTCTAATGGTCAAAGTGCCTATTTTATTCATATTTGATTTTGTGATATAATGTTTGTCCAATGGATGAAAGCATCAATTATTTATAGAACCGGGTCAAATATGGACACTAAGGTATTGATTAAGAATTTTTTAATTAGATCACGTCAGAATTATTTTTATTAAATTATTTATTTTTTTAAAAAATAATTTTTTTAGTCTAATTTTATTTCACTTATCAAATAATAAAAAATTTTAAAATCACTTCATCTATAATTTTAGAGAACTGGTTCTTTCAAACAAGCTCATGGTTTAGTATGATAAATGGGGAGACATTTCTGTAAGAGTAGGTTGGAAAATTCCAACTTCTATTATCCATGTATTTTATAATTGTGCCAAACAATGACCCTAAAAAAATTATTTTTCTTTTGCATATCTTCTCGTAATTTTATATATATATATATATAGAATCTTTATAAATTAATCTTAGCAATGTGGGAAGCATTTAAAGAATTTTATTATTTAAGTGTTCGTTTGAATGTACAGTAGAAATGGGTATTTAAGAAAATAATATTTTTAAAAAAGTTATTTACTGACATTTTTTTAAAACGTAATGTTCATTTTGATCTTGAAAATGTTTAAACGAGCGTTTCGAGAAATCTAAATAAACACTCACTTATTTTAAAGTATAACTATCACATCATTTTAGTATAACTTCTATATAATGTTTGTCTAGTATTTTCCAATTTTGTCCACCCATATTTTCTCATTATTTTACTATAATTAAACAAAGGTTTTGAAACGCAGCTCAAAATGGGTAAGATGCACTTTCTATTTGCACAAACCTTTACTTTATAGTTTATATATAATAAAAATATTTTAAATATATAACAGGGTAGGTGAGAGTCAAGATGTCATAAAATATCTTATTCCCTGTCATGGGTACACCTACTTATCATTATTTTAATTTTTCAACCGATCTGTTATACTTATGTGATAATACACTCTTTTAATGATATTTTATTATATGTATTATTTTTCACTTACAAAGGTAAGTCATACAACACATAATGAATTATCATTAAAAATGAGTAAATTACACTGACCTTCCATAAAATTTTTATAATTAAAGAGATCTTTTTTGAAGTTTTTAAAATGAAACTGACATTTTATATTTTTATTGACAAACTACAAAGACCTTATCATCGGGCTCTAGCCTTATTTTTTTTTAAATGATATAAATGCCCCTCTATTTCTTTTTTGCATTTTTCCAAATTTGTCCACTTTTTTCTAACTTTTTTTTTCTTTTTTAAATAAATATTAATGAAAATATTCTTTGATAAAAAATATAAGTATTTATCTTAATTTTTTTTATATAAAATGAAAAAATTTAAAAAAAAAGGTTAGAAAAAATAATCAAAATACAAAATAAAAAAAGCAAGGACATTTTTGTCATTTTGAAAAAAAATAAGATTGGATAGGAAGTTTTTGTAATTTGTTAGTAAAAGTAAAAGAAGTCAATGTCATTTCAGAAATCTTAAGGAAAATCTCTATAATTGTTAGAAACCTCGAAGGAGGTTTGTGTAATTTATCCATAAAAAAACAAATTGGTACATCATTACACCGGGAGTAAATAATAACTCATAGCATAACTAAAATAATTTGAGGAGATGATTGAGATTACTAATCCTATCAGTACTAATAAAAGGGATAATTAATAAAGGGGATAATTAATCTATCCTTATCCAATTTATGGAACAAACATGGCCCTAAAGGATTAATTCCCATTTAATATAACAATGGTGCAAATATGATGTTTATGAGTTAAAAAATGTTGATTGTATAATGTCTATAGGCTCCTTTTTCTTGATTTAATTATATGCTTGAAACCATGCTGATAAAAGGTAATATTTTTTCATTCATTTGCTCCCTCCCTCCTCCAGTTTGACACAAGCATTTATGAAAGTGAAACATAAGAAGTTGGAAAAGAATGGTGCTCCCATAGATTCAACTCAGAGCATAGGATAAAGACACATATTTTGCACATATACAGGCCCTGAGTTTGTTTGTTTGTTTGTTTTATATACTAATTTGGAATTATGTTATAATTTCATCTTTAACAGACTAGTATACTCCTCTGAAGCCCCATATGGCTTTCCAACAAAACCCCAAGCATCCACAAGCATTGCTTAATTATTACAGAAACAACAAACTTCAAAATGGGGTTAATTTCTGCATAATCTTCCCCCAATAGATGAAAATACTAATAATTAAATTTGAACTGATTTAATTGGTTCCTTACCCTGCTGGTAGTTTTTAAGAAAATAGTTTTCAATGTAATTTTTCACCATCTTATATAACCTTGGCCTATTCTCATTGATGAGTTTCCTCCACTGGTCCAATCTCCTTATCTGATTCTGGATTACAAAACACAGCCACAGTGATCCTCTCCCTTTCTGAGTTTAACACCACCCTGTGCAGTGGACTTTTGAAGATTCCATTACTCATTATCTGCAAGTATTATGGCAACATTTATTAGGTTCAACTCCCAGTTAATATCCTTATTACAGGTTTTTAGCTTGAAAATCTTGAAATCTACTTGAAGAGGACTAGTATCGATCTTCGTGGCAGTGGAAACTTACAGCCCATTTGGATGAAAAGAATCAGAAATAAAGGGAAGGAGAGAGAACTTATTTCATGTTTAATTTAAAAATTAGGAAGGAGACGAAGGGAGAGGGGAGAGCTCTTTAATGAATTTTTATACTAGTAAAAGACTTTTAAAATTTTAGAGATAAAAATAAAATAGACACATCGGTTCTAGGATATAATAATAAATTAATATAAAATTATTTCATTTATTTTCTCTCCTTTATCATTTCCAAACAAGATGAAATGATTGCACTATCCTTTCCTCTTCCTAATTATCCAAATATAAAAGAAGGGTTACTCTTTCATCCCCTCTTCCTCATAACTAGTAATTAACGCTTTCCTCTCCTTCCAACTAATCCAAACTGACTGTTATAAAACACCATGGTCCTTTTGCAAAGTTCCTACAGCCGCAAATATTGATAGTATATCTCTCTACTTTAAAATATGAAACTTTATCTATTTCAAAGCTAGAATAATATGAAAAGTGATGCTATAATGAATTTTTCACTCCTAAACACAAGATAGTGGGGTCTACTACAATGAATGTATGTGAACCACTTTTTTTGTATATCTATTAAGAAAATCTGTTATATGTAATATAGAAGACAATGTGATTACCTCTACTTGATCACCAACGTTAATTAGAAGAGCATCAGGAATGATGGGAACTCTGAACCACTGCTCATCTTTCATGACTTGAAGGCCTTCCACCTCTTTGTCTTGCAAGAGAAAGGTAATTGCTGATGCATCTGCATGAGGTTTGACCCCAAGAGTAAGGTCAGGCCTTGGGCATGGTGGGTACAAGTTAAACTTTGCTGTCATTGTTGCTCCTTCTCCATATTGGTTCAGAAAGCACTTCTCCTCCAAGTTCAATGACTTTGCCATGGCCTTAAGGATGACTTCAGTTAACATTCCTAACTTTATGGTATATTCATGTAGAATTTCCCTGCAATATTATTAACAACAAAACTACCTTATTGTAGCGGCAGATTCAAAAATTCTTTTGATTTAGGTAATAAATAGTTATTTTGAACGCTATCTATTGGCTTATAAGATGTTGGCGGATTCTGACATAACGGTAAGATTATTCCACTATGATATGGAGGTCATGAGTTTGACTCGTGAAAATAGTCTCTTCGATCCATCTAAGAGCAACTCCAACGGAGGACTCATCCCCAGAGCCCAATGCCCTAACTATCATTTTGGATACCCCAACTCCCAATTTTGCACTCTAATTAAGAGATCCATCCGGGTAGCTAAATGGCTCCTGAAGTTATGGGGATCCATATATAACTATTGTGGAAATAAAGAGAGGAGAGCTAAATTTTGGTGGGAAAGTAACATACTAAGAGAGAGAGAGATCAAATTATTTTTATTTTTTTGAATTCAAAATACATTAAAATATAAAAATAAAAACTTGTTGTGGCTACCATAATTAGAGTGCATGTATGGTGTAAGAAGCTATTTGAGTAGCCAAAATACTATTTAAGAAGCCAAATGAGTATTTTGGTTATCCAAAATGGCTCCCCTTTGGAGTCTAACCCTTCTCATACCTCAGAGTGATGACGTCTCGTGCACTAGGTTATTCTTTTCTTTTTTTATTAAATGTTATTGGCTTATGGGATTATGAATTTAAGGTAACATGATGAGTTTACCTAAAATTTTCTGGATTTTTGGGCCACAAATTGAGCTTTCTCTGATCTTCTGGTTTTAGAGTAAGATACAACCTGTATGTCCAATTAAGAGGTTGATGCTCTGAAAGAACTTTATCACTTCCATACCCTTCAATGCCATCAACTGTTCTGGAGTATTTCTGCTTCTCTTCCATTGGCAGTGCAAAGAATTGTTTGGCAACTCCATGCACTTCATCTAGGAATGATCTGGCTATTCCATGATTTATTGCCTGAAATTCCAAAATAAATTTTATGTTGTCAGATCAGTGGAAGACTTAACTAGAATGAAATGAAAAAAATTCTGGAGATGGCTTGTGGAAGGAGCAAAATTTATAATTTCATTCCTCATTTTATTTCATGTCTAAAATTTATCTTTGATATCTATTTCTAATCTTGAGTTGATTCAACTAGCTTTAGAACTTTGCTATTTATTTCATGTGATATTTGTTGTATAGTGGGATGGTGACTTGGTAACATTATCTAGTGTGGTGCAATTACCCTTTGCAAAGTCTAATTATTTTTTACTTTTATAGTGGAGTTGTTTATCAGAAAATACAGAGAGTTATAAAATTTTGTGAGAGTCCGTTTCTTCATGTTGAATACTGATGTGAGGTAATTGTATCACTGAATAACTTTTATCTTTCAATAAGCAAGAGGGAGGACGAAATACGAATTTAGGTAAGAAATGACAAAATTTTCGCTTAATATTTGATCATAAATTAAAGAAATATAAAATGTTAATATTGATTGATAATTAACTAAAATTATTGATACAAGAAAACTTATAAATTACACAAGAAGTAGGGTTGTAAATGAGTCGAGCTTTGGGTTGTTTTAAGTTTGGCTTGTTAAAATAAGCAAACTTCAATTTGTGTTCAAGTTTAATTTGTTAATTTTTTGACCCAATCTCATATGAGCTTCTAATTGAACTGATTGTGAGTCAAGCTCAAGTAGCTTGATTTCTTTATATAATATTATATTAATTTTGACTTAACGAGATTAACTCAATAAATCAACTAACCTCAAGATATGTTTAACATTGACTTGTTTATTTTATGAGCTAATCTTGAATGAGCCTCTAACCAAGTCGAGTTCAAATAGCTCAGCTCGTTTTCCTGTCCTAACACGAAGTGTAACATAAAAAAAAAAAAAAACTTAAGTACCCCAAAAAAAGAAAAACACCCAAAATATTTCAGGCTATATAAAAAATTAATAAAAATCCCATTGAAAAGTTAAAATAAAATTAAAATAAGGGTAAATTGTAAAAATTTAAACCTCCAAAGGATATAAACTTAAATTCAAATAGTATATTTTAATGGAGAGGTGCTGTGAAACCAGACCTGAAAGCAGCCACAGGAGCTGAGAGCAAACTGAAGTTTTTTGAGTTCCTCTCCTGCAATGTCTGATGAAGATGAAAGAAGACCAAGATCAATAACTGGAACCTCCATTACTGGAAAAGAGGCACCAATTTCTCCATGATCACCACCTTTATGGACATATCTTTGTGGCAGTTCTTTGCCATTGATGACCAGTTCTTGGACAAGCTGGGATAGTGATTCAAACTCAGCATGAGGGGAAGTTCCAGCCATGTTTGTTGGGTGCTGTTCAAGTTTGGTTATTGTAGAGAAGATATTTATGTATATTTGTGGTTGCAATTTCAATGAATTTGGGTGGTTTACAAGTATAGGCACGTGAACTGGTTTGAATTTATAAAGTTAGAGTTTCGTATTCTATTCAAATTTGTTTTGTGATCTAATGGTCTAATTGATGACTACATGAATTATTCGTAGAACCGGGTCTCAGTGTCTATTTTATTCAAGTTTGATTTTGTGATTTAGGGGTCCATGTCATGTTTTTTTTTGGTGAGATAAGAGGTGGGATATGACAAGTGATATTTTATTTAATGTTTAGATATTTATGCAAGATGTGATTAGTTATAATTATATCTTACTAGAATTGTAAGATGAATCGAGTTATTCGAACTTAGCTTCTGATCAACTTGATTAGAGGTTCATTTGAAATCGGTTTATAACGTTAACAAACTAAACTTGAATATATTTTAAAACTCGTAAATTTATTGAGTTCGGCTAGTTGAGGAAAAAATCGTCTAATATGTTTTAAAAAATCAAGTTACTCGAGCTAAGCTTGCGATCGGCCTGATTAAAGATCGTTCGAAATATTAACAAGCTGAGTTTGAATACAATTTAAAACTTATTTATTTTAGCAAGACGAGTTTGAACAACCAATTACTCGACTCGACTCATTTAAAGCCTTATATCGCACTGGTGTGTGATTATTTTATTCCCTTAGGTCTGTGATATTATTTTGTCCCATGCTTGATGGGATAAGAATTAAAAATAAAAAAATATTAAAATTTTTTTTATGACAAAAAAAGAGAGAGAATATGAAAAAGATTGCTTCCAACAACCACTATTAATGCTACTCGGATTCATTTATTTAATTCATTATCATTCGTTGATGACGTTTACAAGCTATTCAATAAATTTCAAATGCACTGGTTTTCTTCTCCCTTTTCTTCTTCTTACATCTATTGATTATCTTTTTTATTAATATATGTACACTAAGAAAAATTAAATTGGTTCAACCTTCTCTTATTTATTTCTATCTTTTTATTGTTCACAATTTTTTTTCAATTATTTTAAACATATATTTTAGAAAAATATTTTTTAAGAATTTAATTTTTTTAGGATCTAAGAAAAATTATTATAAAAAATACAACTTTAATATTTTTTTAAGATTTTATCATTTTTTATTAATATTCATACTAATTTAAGTGTAAAATTAAAATATTTTCAAACTGACCTATTCCAAATGCTGAATTAGAGGTAAGCATGAGGTGGCCTTCTCAGATTTTTAGTACTAACTTGGGGCAAAAGGAAAAAAAAATATTAGAAGAAAATAAATGGAAGTCAATTTCGTGGAGAACAAGTCGTGGATATGACACACCACATATGCACACACACAGGCACACATATACATATACATGTATTTACACATTTTTTTTCTTCATTTTTATTAATTATTTTGCTTCCTCTTACAATTCTAAACCTTTTTAAATGTTAAATAAATACTATCACTTAAAACATGTTTTCAAGTATTAAATTGCCTTAAAACCTCTTCAAATCCAACCGAAATCTGTATGTTTTGAAAGTATCTAAAAATATTTTCTTTAGAACGTAATTTGTTTTCACTCAATAGAGTTTTTTGATGAATTATTAACAAAATTATTCCTAAAATACAACAAAACCTTCTATTATGAAAAATTACAACTAGCAAAATTGAAAAAATTTCTGCAAAAAATTCTTTAGTTTATAATATATATTCTGATAAAGAGAGAGTAATTTCGTTATTTTAAACTTGCAAAGAGACACAATCTTATCGAAATACTCATTTGATGTGTCTTTTGCAAAGAGGCACATTCATTGGTGAAATACTATTCGATGTACTTGTTTAATCGTTTCTAATCTCGACCATTGATAAGGCGATCTAAATAATTAATTTGTCTTTGATGAATTTAGATTACGTGAGTAAATTATTACACATTATAATAAGTTTCTATATGTAAATTCATAAAAGAAATGATACACAAGCAATGTGGGACAAAAATAAAGGTTAACTTGCCTCCTCAATCCGTAAACCCACTCTTCTTGAATTTTTCATTGTTTCTTGTTTCTTCTATTCATGTATGATACATATTAGTATGTATTTACTATCATATACTAGCCAAAGCTGTGTCTTCAACTCCCTCTTCCTTGCTTTCTTCTCTCTGCCTTAGTTCCTCTGTATATATCTCATCTCTAGTTTTTTCAAGGTATGTAAAGAACATAAGTTTTAACACAGGCAGAACTTATTCTTGAAAGCATGAAGAAATTTTGCGGAATGGAACCAATACAACTTTTTTACTAGGCTACATGAATTGTAAAGTGTTAGGACTTTCCAACAGTGTATATAAGATTACTACTTTTTGTTCCTCTATTTAATTCTGTTTGGAAGAAAGGAGCCTTGTTGGCCAAATATACTGATTATTTATACTTATTATTTGAATTAAAACATAAGGAAATAAATAAATATATAGAAATATACATAACTTTAACTTACAATATTGAAATAGAACAGAAAGAAGAAATTCAAGCCTTGTGAATTTTACAATTTCCTTAAGACGAATTTGCTCCCTCTCAGTACTTAAGGTGATGAGCAATCGTCTCCCAAGGTGATGAGTAATCGTCTCCCAAGATGATAAGCAATCGTCTCCTAAGATAGAACGGATTTTGATTCTAAAGATGCAGCAATTCAATCTTTAGAATCTAACAAACACAACTATGACAGTATTCAAATTATGCAGAACAGAAATTTGCACATAGAGAGAGAGAGAGAATGCAATTTTTCGGATGACTGAATGTAGTGTAGAACTGAGTATTTATAGACTCAGATGAATTTGTTCGTGAATGGTTATAATCATTCGAATAGACTGTAAGGTGGTGATGGTTCAATCATGAAACGCCATTGTTTCATTTTGAACAGACACTGTTTTAGAAGCGCCACTATAACTCCTAAGGCCACCTTTGGTTTGGCAAAAAAATTAAATAAATTTTGTCTAAAAAATATATACTCAATAGGACACATGACCCAAGCCTGGTTCGGTGCTGAGTGGGGCAACACGTGCGTGTAATAAACCCACTTAGCTTAGGTCCTCCCCTTTCTACAAAATTGGGTACCCCTTGTCAAGAAGTGACCCAAGTCTATGCTACGCTAGAAGAAAGTTGTAAAAATATCCTTGTCAAACCAATGAACAGTGTTCTCTTCCTTTTCATACAAGCCTGAGGAAGTTCTTCTTTAAAAGAATTCAGTGAAGTAGAACCAAGTGTGACAACTCAAGAAGTTAAATTTGTGATTAGGAACATGAAAAATAAAGTAGACGTAAGAAAGAAAATGGAAATGGTCTATGCTGGAGATTAAATACTTCTTTTGGGTAGGTGCTAGAGATCAAATACTAGGAATAAATGTTTCTGACCATAACTCAAAGATGCTGTTCGAAGCATAATTTAGATCTCAGTAGATCTCCTTGAGCTTCATCAAAGCTATGATTTTGAAAGCTTGAAGCTTCACTCAAACAGCACTAGCTGAAATTTCAACATGGAAAGACTGGCAAAGAGATCATTGCATTTCTATTTAGGCCATTTTTAGAACATGCCTCCAGATTGTGCAGTTTTATTGAATGGAAAACTCAGTTTGCGAAATGGTTGTAAGTCCACACCTTGGCATGTCTCCCATTATGCCTCCCTCACTATGTGGGATTGGAATGGTTGGTTGACATCCCTAAAGACTAAATTGCATTCTAATCAACTGTTTTTTTTTTTTGAAAGGTTGATTACATGCTTTTATGCATGACCATAGATCTTTTTATGGTCATTTAGAGTTTGCATAACCATAGTTATCATATTGAAATTGAAAACAAAATTTTTTCAGGAAAAAGTTATTGCTTCGATGTCAAATCCAAGAAACACATTGAATAACTGCATGCAGTAAGCCATGGAAATTAGCCGAACCTAAACAATTGGGATAAGGCTTTGTTGAGTTGAGTTGGGTAAGCCATGGAAATAAGAAAACAGCTCAACCAAGTTTTAACATCTTTATATCTCAATCTTTCACCCCCTTCAATTTCTGATCAAAGGGATCAATTAGAGTTCATTTTATGCAAGAAAACAATACAGCATTCATTCAGACACAATGGGTGCTGGGATCATATTCCATAATCAATTTATCAGGCATGGCTTGGTCTAAACTCACTTCAAAAGACAACTAAATTTCAGATACAAATGCTATCCAATATATAATGGTGCAACTTGTGAAATTTCAGCTTCAGTTTTCTCATATGGAATCCAAAAAGAACAACTCTGCAGAATTTTATGCTTCTTATATCTTAAGTATGATAAATGCATCCATAAAATCATCCTAGCTCCCCTTTAAACAGAGCCAGCTTTTGGTCTACAAAATACTCCGAACCCTGAAATCTCTGTTCCCGGCCAACAAGAAGTTCTGCTGTGCAAATCAATTCTAGAGTATTATGCAAGAATAGATGATGTTGATTTATCATAAAGTAAAGGGAACATTTACAGAGAGCTTAAGAATACAAAATCTAAACCAGCAAAACAGTTGGTTTCTGGTAATTTTAGATTCTTGGAAACAACTACTAAGGATGGAGAGGAGCTCCTTAAAGAAAAATCAAGCATTGAGCTTTAGGGATGTGCTGGCCTGTCACCAATTCCAGGCAAAATGAAAGAGCTTTCGCTACTGTTTGTGAACAAGATTGCTGCCACGAATATTCTCTTGAAAGAGGCAAGCTTGTTCATGTAGCTCATATTGCAAGTTTGATGCTACCTAGTCTGATACCACTTGATCTTAGCCACTTGAAATCACAAGAATTACTAGATACAAACCGTATTCTGATTTTTTTATTCTTATTTTAGAGAAAATCTCAATCACTCTTTTTACTGATCTTGTGGAATTTATATTTTCTTGAAATAATAAAATTACATGCTGGTTTTATAGGATAATTAACGAGCGGAGCAATGGGTTGGTCAAGCCTCACACGAAAAATTAAAAAGTTTTAAAATATATTATCTCATGGTGATTTTTTAAGTAAATTTCACATTTCCTTGAGATCATAGTATTTCTCAAAAGTTTATGTTGCCACATATGGTACTTGTTACATAGAGGGTACTGGATTGTCCTACATCGCCCGTCTTTAGCTCCTCTTTTTTACATATAAGGGCTCTCTCTTCCTGTCCTTAACACCTGGGTTTTAAGGAGCTAATTTAGAGTTGGGCTTCCAATTTTCAACAGGGTATCAGAGCCACAATTTTCAACAGAGGAAAAATTTAAGTGAACAAACACTCAGCACTTCTATAGAACATTGTCAAAAAAAAGTGAATTCATAGCACATAGGACTAATACATATTACAGTGAACAAACACTCAGCACTTCTATAGAACATCGTCACAAAAAAGTGAATTCATAGCACATAGGACTAATACATATTACAATGAACAAACACTCAGCACTTCTATAGAACATCGTCAAACACTCAGCACTTTTATAGAACATCGTCACAAAAAAGTGAATTCATAGCACATAGGACTAATACATATATTGCATACATTAATGTGATGACTTAAAAAGCAGGATACATTAATGTGATGACTTAAAAAGCAAGAAATAAAACTATAACGGAAACTGATACATAAGGTGTAAACATGCATTAAACGCGATTCATCATGGTCGACCTTGAAGGGTTCCCCTGCCCCTCTCCCTCCACGCTAATTTTATTAATTTCTTTATCATCTTAAAAAGTATGCGAATCGTGTGCGCCACAAGAAGAAAGGCCATCAAACCAATCCATATGATGACAATTAGAACCGAGACAGCATTTGTAGTCTGACTCGGGGTAATAAGGCTTAATACGGGCAGGGTGGAGAACAAATAAGTTGGTGCATTTGAGACATCATTTGTTGTCTGACTCGGGGTGGAGAACAAATAAGTTGGTGCCATTGAGACATCATTTGTAGTCTGACTTGGGGTAATAAGGCTTAGGCTTACTACGGAGAACAAATAAGTTAGTGTCATTGCTGTAATTGCAACCCACATGATGACCATCAAAATCCAAATAATAAACCTTCGCCTAAATGGAAGGCCACTTATGAGCAATAAAATAATGCTCAGAGATGCAACGAAGCCCGTTGTGTTGCAAATTATGAAACTGTTATATATCGTTGGATATTTAGTTTCGAATATGGAATGTCCTGCTTGGTGTAGATCTGTATTACCTTGGGGGTCATCTTGCCAAACTCCACCAGGAGGGTTCACACCCACTTGAAAAGCCATAGTAGCGATTAGGGATGCCACCACCATTAGCGTATTCCGCGTCTTTTCCAGCCAATTATCTTGCTTCTTAAGGTACTTCTCCCAGACTTTCTCCAGTGGATGTGGTGATGAAATTCTATAATCTGTATCCCAACTCAAGCTTGTATTCATTTTTGTCCCAAATTCACTTACTGACGAACGATTAGCCTCTGCTCCCGAAGCTCCTGCGCGTTTAAGGGACTCTATGATGTTTTTATCTTTCACATCTCTTCGACTTTGTGCTAAAACGTCAGCTGCTGTAAATCCATTCGCATTCGTTGCATTCACTTCGATTGTACTACTTGTGAGCAAAAAATTTATAGTCTGCAAAACATGTATAATTAGTTTTAAATTGAAGAAGAGAATTCTTTAATCTATTTGGTTTGATTGCAATTGATTCAAATTCTTTACCATATCCAAACTGTAATACAAATTATTGCCTTTGAAACCTTTAGTTGGAGCCTCCAAAAGTCTAATTATATTAGCTAATTGAAGAAATCTAATGTTGACTTTGATTTTCTAAATTATTTCCATACCTGAATTTGTTTATCAGCCACTGCTAGATGCAAGATAGTGTTTCCATCATCATCCTTAGAATTCACAAACTCATCACTACCCAAAGTCTCCACCAAAAGCTTCAAAGCCTCCAACTGATTGTGATTCACACACAAATGCAAAATGGTAACACCAGAGTACTCCACAGTGACTCGAGCTGCATGTGGCCTGGCTCTAACCAACTCTTTCAAGACATCAACATGGCCTTTAATGGCTGCAAGATGGAGAGGATTTCTACCATCTCGGTCACGAGCCAAGCACATCTCAGAATTCACAGATAACAAAGCTTGTACTATTTCTACGTACCCTTTTGCAGAAGCCAGGTGAAGAGGTGATGATCGTCGTGAGTTTACCTCTCGAGCAAGTTCAGGCTTTCTACATAATATCTCATTCACAAAATCTTTGTGTCCAAGCATTGCAGCTACATGTAGAGGTGTCTCATTGAAACAATTTACAATAACTCTATCAAGAATCAGTGGATCCTCTTGAAGCAATACCACCAAGGAACTTACACTCCCTTGAACTGCTGCCTCAAAAAGCTTTCTCTCCATTCTCTCTCTTTCTTTCCTCCTATTAGAATAATAAAGACAGAGAGTGAGAGTGAGAGAGAGAATGGTTTAGAAACTTATATATTCACCGTGTCTATTACATGTACACGAGGGGCCTATATATAGGTATACAAGAGAGAATAATATTGGCATATTCTAAAGATGTGCCAGGGTATAGTTTTACAGTATAGGTATAAATACTGCGTGTGCCAGTACACGATAACACCTGCAATGTCTCCGTCTTTCTTTCCTCCAATGTCTCCAATTAGAATATAATAAATATTATCATTTTTCACATGAAATATAAATAAAAGAAAGAAGAAAAGAAAAGGTCAGTCGTCAAATTGCATGGGAATGTTTTTGTCTTGATCAATTTAATGTTTCTAGGTCTTGCATGACTTGTCTTCAAGTTCAAAACATACTTTTTGATAAATTGGGTGTTTAGTTTAATTTAGTTTATAAACAGTACTTTTCGAGACCGTAAGCTCAGAGCGAGCAATTTAGTTAAGCTGCTCGGGGAGACTTTTCCACTGCTCGTCCAAATGAGACCTAAGACTCTGCATTTAAAGTTGTGCTGCCATGGTTCTACAGCTTCTACTTATGTCATAGTTATCATATTGAAATGGGGAAACAGAATTCTCAGGGCTATGTTATTGCTTGAGTTTTTTGATTTCTTCATAGCGAATTCACTAATCAGAAAATATCATTCATTAAGATAAACTGGATGCTTGGGTCTTATTCCATTAATCACCAACTACACTGCCATCATTTGGTCTATAACTCACATCAAAACACAAACAACTAACTCTGGTATACAAATACTTACTAGTATTCAATAATGCAATTGTTCAAACTAATGAACTAGAAACTAACATGAAATTGCAAACAAAATTTTTATAAGTTTAGATTAAAATTTGAAACTTATCACATTCAAAATTTAGTTTTTTGTGTTCAAACTTTTTTATGATAAGTATTTTATGTGTTCAAACTTAAAATTGATACGCTTTTTTCTTTACTTAATTTTTTTATTCTTTTTGAAATGTTAAAGGTTATTTACCCCCCCAAAAAAAAAAGTCCTAAGTGATAATGAAATTAATTGGGTTATAAAAACAATATGATAACACATAAAGAGACTATGTTTAGGCACACGAAAAAAAAGGAGCTATTTGCTAATGTCAAGGAAAGTACAACTGATTCCTGACTCCTAAAAATAGGTCAATTCAATTTATTCAAAAGTAAACAACAATCAAAAATAAACTCTTTAACAAGGACACCACGTGGTAATAATGCTGCATTGACGAAGAAACTGCGGATGGATACAGTAGCTTGACTCGTGGGTCTTCAAGAATTTTCCCTTCAAGACTTGGAATCCTAGTCCATGGCAAGCATTATTGCACAGCGTCATTCACATGGTCACCTCCCCCCCCCCCAACCGACTCCGTCAACGGAGACTTCCACGTCATCCATAATTAAAAATAGTGCAACTTTATATATTGTGAGTCGGCAACAACTCTACCCTTTATTAAAGCATATTGTATTTCTGTCTTTATAAGTTAAAAATATAATTAAATAATTACCAAAAAAAATTATATTTAAATATCCTAAATTTTGTATGATGTGACATAAAATAATTAATTATATATTAAAAATATAATTTAATAATTTATTCTCACGTCATTTGCAAATTAAGGTAAACTATAAAATCGTTGTGTTAGAAAATCTGAATTATAATATTTGTAAATTTTTCTCCAATTACTTGTACGTTCGATTCATCTTTTTTGTTATTGTATTTTGTTTGTGGCTGTAACCCACAACATACTACACTAAAAGTCATGAAGGCGGCAGCGTACAAACTTGACTTTTAAATTCTAGTCTATTAAATGCGCGTGATACTCAGGCCGGCTCAAAGTAAGGCCAACAAACAATCGTTTTAAGTCCTACCTAAAAAGAAGTTTTAAATTTTAGGTATTTATAATGTAATAAAATTAGAAATCTAAAATTAATAAAACTCTAATGGTATAAAAAAGTTCCAAAATCGTTTTAGGCCTCACCTAAAGAAAAGACCCCAACGATACCAAAAATTTGACGAAATATGAGAGAAAAATGACAGTCAGGGAGAGAAAAAAGATGTATTTTGTAATAAAGACTGAAGATATATTTTATAGGAAAACGTAAAATTGTCTTTTTATTTATTTATGTTTGGTCAATTGATGGTTGACCAATAGAAGGGGTTGGTTGTTACATAATATAAATTTCAAGAAAGGTTAGTGTAATTTTCTAAAATACAAAAAAGTCATGTGTAATATCACTTAACCTCAAGAGAAATCAGTGTAATTTACTCTATTATTAATATTAACATTGTTCATCATTCTTTGGTTGTAATAACCTTCACCGGAAAGGGATCCATCTGATGCAACCAACTTTCATTGACAATAATCTTTCACCAACGTCACGTCAAGTTGGTTAAAAAAATTGATATTTTTGGTTTCATCTCAACTCTCTTTTTACAATTATTTCTTCCAAAATAATAAATCATGCATGCTACGGTAAGTCTTAAGCTTTATTTGACAGAACATTTTAAGAGTCAAAAAGCAGCATTTTGACCAAAGCTCCAGGGAAGAGCTTCTTTCCCAGGTCATTATCTGCGTACGCTTGAAACTGGGCCAAACAAGCATTAAAAGTGACAGATATTATCTAAACTTGTGTCCAAATGTTAACAGTTCACATGCACACATGTTTAATAATGAGATACATGTATATTTTACCCCTTTTTTGTCAACCGAAAATTAAAATTTTTATTACAGAAATCACAATCAAGATATATTTAAATCAGCAACCAAATTGTAACAGTTCACTTCTGATATCCTTTATCAGCAAATTTGGGAAGTTATCTGCTTTTTGTTTGATGTCATACTGTGTTTTGACTGTTTTGTGAAGTACAGATCTATCAGTTCAATAGTGTTAGCCACTTGTAATTATTTATTTAATTTTTTGAGTTGATACACTTTGGATGTGAAATTCAATCAAAAGAAATTGGCTGCTGTAAGTGAGATGTTCAATTTTTCCCTTTTGGGGTTTTATGAAATAAGAAAGCATTTGAACTTCCTTTTCTGGATGAGTGGTATGATACTTTTAAGGACTTAATTCAGGTTTCTCTTTAAATTTATTAGTCCTGACCATCCAAATTAAAATATAATAAATTGAAGATTTAGGGCGATCATAGAATGAATTTGGCCAAGCAATCTTTACAGGAAAATATCTTATGTCCTAAAGATATTGAATGACTAGATGAGCCAAAATTTTCAATTTTGAGCTGAATAAAAGTATAGGAATACATTTTTTCCCTCATGGAATTCGCATCTACCCTGATTTCAATTGTTAACTCTATGGAAAATTTGGAGTTAAAACCATAAGCTGCCGGAAGCAAAGTAGAATAACAGGTTTTTATTTTGTATTAATAAATATATATATATATATATGTATATGTAGATAGAAAGTTGCCCATTTTTCATTTGCCACATAGGAAGGTGAAAAAAAAAAAAGTTTAGGTATCATATTTCATGGGTAATTAGGAAATCTCTTGTTGGGTTCTTTTCTAAATGTCTGTACTCAAGCTTTCCACATAACCTTTTATTCCCATACCTTGTCATATCTCATGGAATGCCTCCCTCATTAACTGAATATGAGGACTAAATTGCATTTCATCCAAGTGGGTTTTGAATTACATTCAATGAAGTCAATTCCACCTTTAAAAAAATATGTAAAGATTCCAGAACATTGAAATTTTGATTTTCCATTAAAAAAAATGACGCAAATAATTCAGTACCAATAACCTTAAGATATTTGGTAGTACAATAAAAAAGACAGAAAGAATACTTGAGCCATATTCCATTAATCAATCAATTTCTCTGCAAACAAAATTTAGGTTACAAATGCTTACCAATATATAATAATGAAACTATTAGAACTGACCTTACAAACATAGAAAACATGATCCAGTATATGATATTAAAATTCTCCTTGCAGTTCTTTACATGGAAGCCAAACAACAACAATGCACAAATTTATGCTTTGTATATCTAGGTATCATAAATGCATCCGAACAAACATAGCTTTGGTCCACAGCATACCCCCTAGCCTCAATACTCTGTTCCAAAAGTAGTAGAAAACATATCCAAATGGCATTTTTCACTGAATTTTTTTTTTTTTTTGGGGGGGGGGGGGGGATGTGGTGTGTTTGTTACCATTTTCCAAACATGAAAAATCAGCGCAAGAAAAAAGAAAAAGCCAGTCATCATATTATAGTCTTTTATTTCTATACCATGTTATCTCATATTTAATGCTCCCTCATTAAGGCTTCCTTTGGTTAACAGACTTAGTGAAGTAAAAGGAAAAAGGAAATGAAAGGGAAAAGGGAAGGAAAAGTAATCTCCCTCATCTTTCATCTTCATTTTAAATAGAATTCAAGATTAATTTTTTTTAGAAAATAATAAAAAATTAGAAGAAAAAAAAATGGTGGAATGACATGTTATCTTACTTTTCCTCATATTTTGCTTTTCCTTCTCATTTTTCATGTTCACCAAATAAGAAAAAAAATGTTTTCTTTTATATTTTGCTTTCCTTTCCTCTCACTAAATCTGTGAGCCAGATGGAGGAGCATAAGCGAATATTGGGTTAAAATGTATTCAAGCTAGATGGATTTTGAAAGGCATATTATCATAACCTTTCTCCATCCACATTCTATGGTGTCAATTCCTTCTTGACGTGCTAAACGGCTGCTAATATTTGGACTAGCAAGCAGTGGTACTAAGTAAGAACTGTTTTGCCATAAAATTGCATTCTAATCAACTGTTTTTTTTTTTTGAAAGGTTGATTACATGCTTTTATGCATGACCATAGATCTTTTTGCATAACCATAGTTATCATACTGAAATTGCAAACAAAATTTTTTCAGGAAAAAGTTATTGCTTTGATGGCAAATCCAAGAAACGCATTGAATAACTGCACACGGTAAGCCATGGAAATTAGCCGATCCTAAATAATTGGGATAAGGATTTGTTGAGTTGAGTAAGCCATGGAAATAAGAAAACAGCTCAACCAAGTTTTAACATCTTTATATCTCAATCTTTCATCCCCTTCAATTTCTATTCCAAGGAATCAATTAGAGTTCATTTTATGCATGAAAACAACACAGCATTCATTCAGACACAATGGGTGCTCGGATCATATCCCATAATCACTTTATCAGGCATGGCTTGGTCTAAACTCACTTCAAAAGACACAACTAAATTTCAGATACAAATGCTATCCAATATATAATGGTGCAACTTGTGAAATTTCAGCTTCAGTTTTCTCATATGGAAGCCAAAAAGAACAACTCTGCAGAATTTTATGCTTCTTATATCTTTAGTATGATAAATGCATCCATAAAATCATCCTAGCTCTCCTTTAAACAGAGCCAGCTTTTGGTCTACAAAATACTCCCTACCCTGAAATCTCTCTTCCCGGCCAACAGGAAGTTCTGCTGTGCTAATCAATTCTAGAGTATTATGAAAGAATAGATGATGTTGATCTATCATAAAGTAAAGGGAACATTTACAGAGAGATTAAGACTACAAAATCTAAACCAGCTAACCAGTTGGTTCCTGGTAATTTTAGATTCTTGGAAACAACTACTAAGGATGGAGAGGAGCTCCTTAAAGAAGAAATCAAGCATTGAGCTTTACGGATGTGCTGGCCTGTCACCAATTCCGGGCAAAATGAAAGAGCTTTCGCTACTGTTTGTGAACAAGATTGCTGCCGCGAATATTCTCTTGAAAGAGGCAAGCTTGTTCATGTAGCTCATATTGCAAGTTTGATGCTACCGAGTTTGATACCACTTGATCTTAGCCACTTGAAATCACAAGAATTACTAGATACAAACCGTATTCTGATTTTTTATTCTTATTTTAGAGAAAATCTCAATCACTCTTTTTACTGATCTTGTGGAATTTATATTTTCTTGAGACTATAAAATTACATGCTAGTTTTATAGAATAATTAACAACTAATAAAATTAAAATTTTATTGTCGAAATAATCATTATGAAAAAAAATTATATGAGTGTGTGATATGATAAACTTTAAAACTAATTTTAATGATTTATTAGTAAAACTAGTATACATAGAGATTTAAAAAAAAATTAACATATAAATGGGACAGGTTTTGTCACGCCCCGAATTTCTGACCGAAACCCGAGGTGCGACTGACGAATAGAAAGTAAATAAAATAAAAGATAATTAAATAGATTTACGAATTTACGACATTAAATAGAATTCTTTAATTTTCTAAAAATTTCGGCAGAACCTCCTCTGTTTTTCGAGCCTTTTTCCCCCTGATAATCACAGTACATCATATATATACAACACATCACAATCCATCCTCACTCGATGGCCACAAATCTCACAGAACTTAAATGTGCATCGTCTAATTATACAATCCATCATATATATAACTACACTTAAACTTAAGAATCATCGACTCCCAATTCATTACACTATACTAATGTCATTTCCATTTTTTTTTTTCACAATATACAAATTTTCTACAAGACAAGAAGGAAGTAAAGTAAGGAGCAATCTCAACGGAATTAACTAGACATGCATCATTTCCCATCAATACATATAGAAACATAAAATACATCTCACAACTGCATTGTTCATAGGTCATTCGGGCTTAAGCCCTTACATCACAAAACGTAAGTCCCATGGGCCAAAATACACCAAGTGCTTCATCCTATCAAGGTGTCATCGAATCTCAAGTAGCTGGGGCATCCTCATCTGTAATATATGTCCCACGAATGGGTCAGCGCCAACATGCTGGTATGATATAATACTAATGCAGGAAACAAAATTAAGGACGTGGCATGTGCAAGTGTACATTTATCTCTACATGTCATGCAATGTCATCCATGCAATGCATGATTAATATGCATGACGCACCCATGCAAACTCTATGTCACACCCATGTCTCACTTTACGGTCCTTCCCCGAAGGCCTGAGTAACCTTGTTCTCACTTTACGGTCCTTCCGGTCCTTTCCCGAAGGCCTGAGTAACTTTGTTCTCACTCTACGGTCCTTCCCCGAAGGCCTGGGTAACCTTGTTCTCACTTTATGGTCCGTCCTCGCTGGCATGAGTACCATGACCGATTTTGGGTTTTTTACCACAGGATCTACACCCTCATAATGCAAAGCACCACGTGCTCAACTCACGCCATATGCCCAAGGAATTCACCAAATGCCAATATGCTATGCATTCATCACACAACAACATAATCTCTATGAAGCATGCTTTCAATGATATACCGCATTCGAGGCAACAACAATATTTACATCACCAATTCGTTCCACATGAATACATATCTCATGCTATCAATCTAATCACATGGCCATAATCACATTCATCACTTTACCAATTCTCAGAGTATAAGAAAACACAAAACACGTAAACGACTAATCCCAAGTCATCAAATGAACATAATCCGAATAACTCCATAACAACAATTAAACATACAAGTCATGCAATGCATTCGCAAAACGTCCTTAAACTTGACCCATTTCTTACATTAGCAAAACACCGTACTTCCCATTTAAATAAATTTCCTAACAATTCAAAGAAATACATAAGCGCACAAACAACCTATCTAGGGTTATCAAGACAATCAAATTCTAAGTGATTTCCTAATAGCAATTAAACACAGAGAACATTCAATCATCTTACCAAATACTCCTAAACTTAACCTTATTTCTCACATTAGTAAAATATCATACTTGAAGGGTTTGTCTTAACCCTCGGGAGTCGTGTCTGCCACGAAGTCAAACCAATCGGTGACAATGTACTACTGTGGTGGTCAGCTTCAAAACATTTCTCAAATTCCATGGCTGTAGAGATTTGAAAAAAAAAAAAAAAAAAAATTTAAACTAAAATAAAAAGGGGAGTGTCAGCAGCCTTGGGAGGGGCATTATAATGTGTGGTGTGTGTTTGAGTGAAGAGAGAGAAACTAAAAGAAGAAACCGTGAGATAGAGAAAAATGGGGAAACAGGGGAGGTCGCGTGAGAACAGGGGAAAGAAAGAAAAGAGAGAAAAAGAGAGAAAGAGAAAAAGAGAGAGAGAAAAAAAAAAGAGAAAGAAGCTTGGGGCGGCGCAGGTTGCGTGAAACAGGGAGAAAGAGAGAGACAGAGTGGAGAGAATTCCAGGATTTTCTGGTGCGCTGCGGACCCGTGTGCATATATGTATATCTATCTGTGTATGTGTTTGTGTCTGTGTAGCGTGTTGGTACAGGAAATTTGATTCAGCCGAAACCGATGAACAAGCCGTGAGGAGGAGACAGTGGCGGTAGTGGCGCAACAGGGATATATATATACATCTCTGTGTGTGTAGCGATGCAGGGAATTTCGTTGGTTCAGCTGATTCACTAAGCTACTATTGCAAAACTTGTTACGGCAGTAGCGGTGCAGCCGAGGGATGATAGGAAGTGAGGTGCTGTTCTATGGTTGTTGTGATTTGTTGGAGATTGAGAAAGGGCTGTGTGTGTAACGATGTGTGTGTGCAGTGGCGTAAGGAAGTGCAACAAAGGGGATTCTGATTTGGCTTGGAGTTGTGTGAGTGGATGTTGCGGTTTGTAGGTTTCGCTTGTTTCTGCCTTTCCAATTGAGAATAGAGGTTGCTACTGGAGTTGCGAAAGGGGGGCGAGTGTAGCGGTGGAACTGCTGTTCGGCCATGGAGCAGAACCAGCAGGTGCAGGGGCTGGTGTGATACCTGGAACCGTGTGGTTGTTACGGTTTTGTGGTTGGAACTGTGCATGTGGTTGTGCGGCTGTTATGCGTATTGAGGCCGATTATTCGGGTTTGAAGTAGATTGATAGGAAGACGGATGTACAGAGGAAGAAGAGTGAAGGTTGCTGCTGTTGAGAATTAGTGAGCTTGGGAAGGCAGGAATTGAAGATGGCAGAGGCGTTAAAGTGGGATCTGTTGGAAAATTTGAGAGGCTTAGTTGGTGATGCTGTGGAGTTGAAATAAATTGAGCAGAAGGGAAACCGAAACAGGGAGAGAGTGGCGGTAACGGCAGTAGCGCGGCAAACCGGATGAAATTGGATTGAAGAAACGCGAAACAACATGGTAAAATACTAAACTTTAGTCTTGGATTTTTAGAAACATGAATAATTAAATGGATTGTGGGATTTCATTAGATATAGAAATTGTTTTAGATCAAATGGGGATGTAGAAAAATAATCCGAACAGAATTTAACGATTGAGTTTTGTATTTTTATTCGGGCCAAACCGGGTTGAGTCCGACCCAACTCAACCATTCAGATAGCTGCCTAACAATATTACTATATGGGTGAAATTTTAGATTTGAGTTCGGGAAGTGTTTGGTTGAAAAGGAGAAGCTATCCAATAATTGGCTTAAATTGGAAACGTACGGGAAAAATAATATAAATAAACTTATAGGAATTGGAAAAATTATGAGCAATGAATAGAACCTCGTGAGATTTTAATTATACCCAGAAATTTGAGTTAATTGTGAACTGATCCAAGTGAATAAAATAATATTTAATTAAATGATAATTTAAAGGGTAAAATGACCAAAACGCCCCTGAGTTGAAAGACTAATCAAACGAACCTTGATTGAAGCAAGAGAAGAGTGGAATTTTATTATTTTGAATGTTTTGAATTCAACGGTAAGGTCCAATTTATGAAAAGAGATCTCGAGAATTGAAAATCCGTGAAAGGTGCAAATGACCGTTTTCCTCTTTCTAGTACAAATGTCTAAATTGAATTCCGCGAAAACCTAAACCGACTTTGTTCGGTGTTCTGGATTCAATGGTGAAGCCTAATTGAGTAAAAGAAATACCAATCATAAAAAGACATAAAATTTGATGAATAGCATAAATTTGTGTAGCGACATATATTGAGACCTGTTTGTGAATTTTAGGAACATCGAAGTGAAAGGCGAGGACCCTCTAAACATATGCAGTGGGAGGACTGAGTTATTGATCAGTTGACTGGACTACTTAGTGGATATAGCTTCTTGGGGTTGAGATAACCCGATCAGGTATGGTACTTTACTAAGTAAGGAATAGAATTAAATTAGGATTGATGTGCATATTGCTTGAATGCTTTTTGTGCTTGTCTGCTGATAGAAGATCACATAGGAATGATTGCTTCTTTGAGTGGATTGTTTATATGTTTCCATGTTCTTTATGATTATTTGGGAGTTGTGATTTACTTCTTGAGTTATTATCATATGTGATTTATGTTCTAAACGGTTTATTGATATTGTGACACGTGGGTTTGCGTAAGTGTTGAGATTGATTGAGTATGACACGTAGATTGTGGATGAAGTCTTGTGATTTAATTTTAAATGTAATACATTATGTAAAGCATGTTGCGTATGCTTATGAAAGTGATGTTTCATTTGAACTGCATCATTGCATGATGAAATCATGGCATATTGGCATTGTGTGATTCCTTGAAAGCATAGTGTGGGTCAGCACGAGGTGCTGGTGCATTATGAGGGTGTAGATCCTGTGGTGAAAAACCCAAAAATTGGCCATTGCATTGGTACTCCGAGCCATCGGGCGAGACCCGTAAATGAGACATTGGTACTTCGAGCCATCGGGGAGTACCCGTAAACGAGACATGGGTGTGACATGGAGATGCATGGGTGTGTCACGCATGATTGCTTGTACATTGTGTTGATGAATTTGTGAACGCGATATAGAGTTTTATAGAGATGTAGTTTGTACATTGCCATTATATTATATGAATGATTAGGGAGGCATGTAGACATATATGTACACTCGCACATGCCACGTCTTAATTTTGTTCCCTGCATTAGTATTGTATCATACCAGCATGTTGTCGCTGACCCATTCGTGGGCACAGGTTTCAGATAAAGCTCCTGGTACGCGGGACTTGATGAAATCTTGGAGAAAGGAGAAGAAATAAATTTGGAAGAGTATTTGGGCCCTTGGGGTGTATTTAGATATTATAAAAGATTGGTGTGCTTTTGAAAAGAATGGAAATGACATTGTATGTTGTAATAAATAATGAATTTGTGATCTTTTAGTTTAAGTGTAGGAGTAGACGTGATGGATTGTATAAGTAGGTGATGTATATTTAACTTTGATAGAGTTGTGGCCATCGAGTGAGGATGGATTGTGACTGTTGTATCTATATATATGATGTATTGTGTTTATCAGGGGGAAAAAGGTTCGAAAAACAAAGGAGGTGCTGCCGAAATTTTTAGAAAATTAAAGAACTCTATTTAATTTTTCGTAAATTCATAAATCTGTTTAATTATCTTTTATTTTATTTACTTTCTGTTCGTCAGTCGCACCTCGGGTTTCGGTCAGAAATTCGGGGCGTGACAATGGCATTCTTGAAACCAATCCAAATCGTTGTCAATGTCACAACAGCTTGGGCAGTTTGGTAACCGTCATCCCAGAAGACTTCAACTTGTACAGGTTTATATTTAGAGAACTTCTTCAACCAATATTCACTACTGCCAAAAGTATCTCTACTCTAGCTTCACTCATCTAACACCCTACCAACAACACTGATTTGTTCGGTTCCTCAAGATTCAACAAAAATTCATTAGCTGAAATTCCCTTCCTCCATTGTATATTTTCCCTCCCAATCCATTCAAGTCTTATTTCAAGATTCACACAAATCCAACTCTATAACAGAAAAATCAAAATAAAAGTCTCCCACCTTCAATCTCAAAATCTGTTACAAAAACGAACCGGCCTATACTTGATGCTTCAATAGCATCCAAGCTGACCCAATCCACATCCCTGATTCGCTTTAGGTTTTGCAGCAGCTCCACTTGCTGCAGGTTTCCAAAACCCGTAGCTCCCAAAACTCCTTCAAAGTCTCCATCGTTTTCTAACACCACAACATCACCAGATCTGGAATCAATTCCATTCGTGAGCATCACATGACCATCCTTGAATTTCCATTCATCATCACTGCATAAATGGAGTGACAACCCCTGCTAAACTGACCCTCACCTGAATGCACTAACAGAGTCTCCTCTCTTTGATCTCTCTAAAAACCAGCAGGTCCTGAACCTAACCCATTCGAATCGGCCAGCAGTTTGTAATCCAACAGCCAACGCAACCCACAAACCTCTACCACTTTCTTCTTGCCGCAACTGCCTCCCATCAACAAGCTGCTCTGTTGCTTTACAATGTGCCCAACAGTTTGTCCCCATTTTTAAACACACAAATCTCCTAACGGAAGTAGCTCCACAGCCAAAGATACTATCCCTAGTCCTATTCAGGCCAACCTCAACTGCACAACATCCAAACCTGCTGCCCCCAACTGTAACTCTCCCAATTAATTTACAATACCAGCCGACCCCTTATGTGAACCAGACCCCTCAATCAAACAACGGCACAAGCTTCCAATCACCTGATGCCAGCTACGGCTGAAGCCTATTCTACTTCAGTTTCATCAAGTTCCTCAAGCCGCAAGCACTGGTCCATCTTCATCCTCAACATAAATCAATTTCCAATATATATATATATATATATATATATATATATATATATATATATATATATATACATACATCTCCTCCAACATAGATACAATCGAATCAGCAAATCCAACCCAACCGACTCTCCAACGATCCACACACCCAACGTGATTCAGCCCTACACCAAGACTCCCAAACTATCCTCTGTTTTCTCCCTAAAATGGGCCATAGGAGCAGCACTGTTCGTCCCTCTCCTGCACTGCTACACATATACATACCTGCTGCTACGCCTTCAACCATAACGTCTCCAAGGCCCTTATTGAGGATTCACTACACTGAAACTAAATACCCAGATCTGAATTGGATCTTGGTCATTGGTTTCGGCTGAATCAGTTTTTCCCTGCACCAACATGCTGCTGCTTCATGCTCCCATTCAATCTGCAACTCACAGCTCTACTCGCCACAGGAAATCCAAAAACCCACTGCTACTCCATCGCTACACCATACCGAGAGCCATCCCGCAAAACCGTAACATCCACACACATACATATATGTATACATACACATCCCTCGTCTGCTCCGATCTACTTCAGGAATCGAACTAGATCCTCTAGTAGTAGCTCCTTTGCAATAGATCTTCACCAAATTACTCACCGTTGGCTAGACGCCCGCTGCACCGACTTGCCGGATTTTTCCCACGAAGCCCAGCGGCTCCCGTTGCACAGACCCCTCACCAGAACCCTCGATCTCCTCCGATGGCTCTCTGTCGGAGCTCCGACCTCCCCCAACAGCCTTCAATCGCCCCAGGAAATTCGAAACCCATCGCACTCCGTCGCCCTCCTTTGTCTCGATCCCCCTCGCGACCACCATCGCTTCTTCCTCTTCCCTTACTCCTTCTTTCTCTCTTTTCTTCTCCCTTTCCTTCTCCCCTGTTCTGCCGTTCTCCCTCACCCGAGACCTGCACCGTCCCCTTTTCTTCTTTCTGTCCTTTGCTTCTTCTTTTATTCATTTTCCACCACACACACACACACACATATATATATATATATATATATACCATACTTTACATTTTATTCATATATACTATTATACATATTTTATTTTATTATTTTTTTTAAATTAATTAGGAATTAAGGACATTCACATAGCGTTCAAAAAAAAAAAAATTTTTTTCCAAATTTTCGAATCTTTACAGGTTTGGAGCGGGGTGATCATTCCTCGACCCGTCCCGACTTTGACAAGATTTTCAAAGCTTTATTCTGATCTCACCTTAATCTCGTTTATGAATATTCCTTACCCGCTCTATGTAGGACAAGACAAATTGTCATTCTTAAGTGAGGAGTCAAATGACAGGCTCACTGTTAAATTTACTATATTATTCTCATATATATTAGTATTTATATATATGAGAATAATATAGTAAATTTAGTGTCCATATGTGTAAGAGGATATTATTCATGCACCTTGTGAATAATGATCTCACTATTAGAAGTACTCAGTATTTTTTCAGTTGCTACACACACTCCTTTTTCAATGGCCCTATTTTTATTTTTATTTTTATTTGAACTCAAATAGTTCCATTGTACAGATTCCAACCTTTGGAAAATAAGCTTTATTTAAATACACAAATCAAGACAAAGTTCTTATTAGATTCACCTGTTATCGCCATCTGGATTTGGTCTATGAAGTTTTAGTTCGAGTGTTAGCAGCTTCTTTAACTTAACAATTGTTGTAGTTAGATCAGAGATTCTAAAATTAAAGATCTCATCAACTATAAAAGCTGGTATTTACAAAAGAAATACCCAAAAGTTTATGTTGCCACATCTGGTACTTGTTACATTAAAGGAAAATTTAAGTAAACAAACACTCAAGTTCATATATGAAATTATAAACTTAAGGAGAGATTAGTATAATAATCCGTATACATGCACAAAGAAATATACATATATGTATATATATCAACTCTTCTTCTCCTTGTAGCTCCGAAGGCTTCGGAAAGAGGAGGGAAGGAGGTAGAAATCAGAGGTGATTTTACAACATGTCTCAGAGGGGGCAATCCACCCCATCCCTACCCAATCCAACTCAAAATTTTAAAATGTGATTTTTTATTCTTCTTTTTTATAGAATTCTTTTTATAAAAGAATTAGAAATTTTCCCTTCAAAACTTTTCATAATTCAACAAAATACTCTCTCAAATTTGAACTTTATATTTTTGCCCCCATAAACTAACCTTTAGTCTAGGTTTGCCACCGGTAGTGATGGCATGACAAGGCTAGTAATGAATAAAAAAATTTAGTATAACTTGACCTATGTACACTCAGTAATAAAAATTAAGAAATCGTTCAATATAAGTCACTTAGTTTAACAAGCACCATATATAAGTGTATATAGTACATTGTCACAAAAAGTAAATTTTTCTTTCTAAATTTTCTTGGCAAAGCACTGCAACATGATAATTCATAGCACATAGGACTAATACATATTATAAATATGTTTGCATTAATGTGAATATTTAAAAGGAAGATAAAAGTCACGGAAACTAATAGTACATATAAAATGTAAACATGCATTAAACGACAACGACAGCATCGTGGTTCAACATGGTCAAGCCCCTGCGCCTGCCCCTGCCCTCATCGCCGTCCCTCTTCTTGCTCGCTGATTTTTTTGATTTTCTTATTATTTTCAAAAGTAGGTGAATCGCGTGCGCCACAAGAAGAAAGGCCATCAAACCAATCCATGTGTAGATAATAATTAGATCGGGGACAACATCTGAAGCAAGAATAAATATGGACAACAAATAGGTTAGTGCCATGGCTGTAACTGCAACCCACATGATGACCATCAAAATCCAAATAAAAAACCTTCGCCTAATTGGAAGGCCACTTATGAGCAATAAAATAATGCTCAGAGATGCAACGAAGCCCGCTGTGTTGCAAATTGTGAAGCCGTTATACATCGTTCGATATTTAGTTTGCCATATGGAATCTCCTGCTTGGTGTCGATCTAGATTATCCTTACCTGGGAAGTCATCTTGCCAAACTCCACCAGGAGGGTTCACACCCACTTGAAAAGCCATAGTAGCGATTAGGGATGCCACCACCATTAGCGTATTCCGCGTCTTTTCCAGCCAATTATCTTGCTTCTTAAGGTACTTCTCCCAGACTTCCTCCAGTGGATGTGGTGATGAAATTCTATAATCTGTATCCCAACTCAAGCTTGTATTCATTTTTGTCCCAAATTCACTTACTGACGAACGATTAGCCTGATGTTTTTATCTTTCACATCTCTTCGACTTTGTGCTAAAACGTCAGCTGCTGTAAATCCATTCGCATTCGTTGCATTCACTTCGATTGTACTACTTGTGAGCAAAAAATTTATAGTCTGCAAAACATATATAATAAGTTTTAAATCGAAGAAGAGAATTACCAAAATTAACACTAACCTCCACCATCTTTAATCTATTTGGTTTGATTGCAATTGATTCAAATTCTTTACCATATCCAAACTGTAATACAAATTATTGCCTTTGAAACCTTTAGTTGGAGCCTCCAAAAGTCTAATTATATTAGCTAATTGAAGAAATCTAATGTTGACTTTGATTTTCTAAATTATTTCCATACCTGAATTTGTTTATCAGCCACTGCTAGATGCAAGATAGTGTTTCCATCATCATCCTTAGAATTCACAAACTCATCACTACCCAAAGTCTCCACCAAAAGCTTCAAAGCCTCCAACTGATTGTGATTCACACACAAATGCAAAATGGTAACACCAGAGTACTCAACGGTGACTCGAGCTGCATGTGGCCTGGCTCTAACCAACTCTTTCAAGACATCAACATGGCCTTTAATGGCTGCAAGATGGAGAGGATTTCTACCATCTCGGTCACGAGCCAAGCACATCTCAGAATTAACAGATAACAAAGCTTGTACTATTTCTACGAACCCTTTTGCCGAAGCCAGGTGAAGAGGTGATGATCGTCGTGAGTTTACATCTCGAGCAAGTTCAGGCTTTCTACATAATATCTCATTCACAAAATCTTTGTGTCCAAGCATTGCAGCTACACGCAGAGGTGTCTCATTGAAACAATTTACAATAACTCTATCAAGAATCAATGGATCCTCTTGAAGCAATGCCACCAAGGAAATTACACTCCCTTGAACTGCTGCCTCAAAAAGCATTCTCTCCATTCTCTCTCTTTCTTTCCTCCAATGTCTCTGTCATTGGTTATCTCATATTTAATGCTCCCTCATTAAGGCTTCCCTTGGTTAAAAGACTTGGTGAAGTAAAAGGAAAAAGGGAAGGAAAAGTAATCTCCCTCATCTTTCATCTTCATCTTAAATAGAATTCAATATTAATTCTTTTAGAAAATAATAAAAAATTAGAAGAAAAAAAAATGGTGGAATGACATGTTATCTTATTTTTCCTCATATTTTGCTTTCCCTTCCCATTTTTCATGGTCACTAAATAAGAAAAAAGATGTTTTTTTTTACATTTTGCTTTCCTTTCCTCTCAGTTTTTTTCTTCTTTTTTTTTTTTCAAGGAAAAGAAAACTTAGATAAAACTTCATATTTTCATTTCCCCCATATGAAAACTTATCAAAAATAAAGAAAAAATTGGTCACCATATTGCAATAGAAACTAGAAAGTGATAGATATTGCAACTTGCTATGGTCCTTTCTCTAATTTCCACCAGAATCTTTTATTTCTACACATTGTTATCTCACATTAAATGGCTACCTCATTAAGTGAATTTTGAGGGACATTCATTAAGCAGAAAATTTTCACCAAGTAACCATGACTTTGTGCAAGTTGTCACTATTATATGAGACATATAACAACCATTAATCTCATCAAGAACGAATTGTCGTGTGTTGCAATTGAGAGAATAGCAAGATTGGAGCACAAGAGGACGCAAAATTGGAAAGTAAATGTGTTCGAACACATAGTTCTATATGTACCAAGTTGGAATGAGAAATTATTCATTCGTCTTGAACACTGCCATTTTGTGCCAATGAATACTAATCATGTGTGAAAATGAGAATTTTCATGACAGTTTTTAAGAATAATGTCATATATTTCAATTTTGAATTTAATTACCTTATAAACCTAAATCAGTCACATAATTTGATAATATTACAAATTATGCATTTTCATATCACTTGAAATTAAAATTTGGAACAAAAACTTAAGCGTACAATATTATTTATTTGTTCAATGACTTGAAGTGGGTTGAAAATTTCTATGCATGCACCTTCCCAATCTTTTCTCTTTCTCTAAAAAGCACAATTTCAATTGCTGAATGAATAGATAAAAATCAGATCTGTCCATTGCTCAAATTTATATTTTTATATTTATTAAATTGAATATATTATCATTATATGACATAATGATTTCTAAATAAAAATTTAGTATGTTGTCACATAATCATTATTATATGACATAAATTGAATATATTATCATTATATCATATCATATGCTTTCAAAATTTTAGAGGATTCATGGCCTCTGTCAGTCCCTGTCAAAGAAAAAACAAAACTTTGGTATAAGTAATGGCTGTTCTGATTTGAGAGCTTTGTGAATCCCACATGGATATCAAACATTTACACAAATCTAAACAGCCGTCACACGGTACAACGATTGCACTAAACCTTTTTTCTCTGTATATTTGTCATGCTTTTTTTCTCGAAATTTTAGAGTTATGATTCTACTAGTCCCCCACTAATTATGAGAAAGCAAATAGAGAATATACATTCATAAACCCACTAGCTAAAGAAGAAATGGGTGCCTTTTGACCAAGTCTCTTCCAAAATAATTACAGCATTTAATTCCAATAGCTAAATTATATTTAATCTTGAACCAGCCTGGTTTTAAAGATTGCATTGAATTAACAAATTATTTATGCAAAAATTTTAGCTGATCACAATATAATAATCATTATATTATATTATATTTATGTTAAGAAGCACATTATTTTAAGTTAATCACTATATGACATTTTTTTTCGAAGAGCATATGTTCAAAAATTGATCATTTTTCTTATATCAATCATTCATCAGAGAGTGCTTGACCTCGACTTACTTTAAAATAAAAAGACAAAGACTCCCGCCCTTTAAACTACAATCTGAAAAGCAGATTTGGTAGTCATTCATTAGAGAGTGCTTGACCTTGACTTGCTTGACAAAGACTCCCTCCCTTTAAACTATAATCTGAAAAGCAGATTTTGTAGCTTTCCTCCTTTCCATTTAATTGGGTCAATTCCTTCTTGACGTGTCAACCGATTTCTAATAATATGGCCTATGGAGTGGCAAGCAATAACAACTATATAACCATAAACATGAGTTTGTGCGAGTTGTCACTATTATATGGGATATGAGTTTTTTGCATTCATCAATAAATAATATTTTTGACCAAATACATTCAATTATTCAAAAAAATATTATCAAAAAATATCCTCGCGCATTATTTGTTGGATGGATATCCGGGGATTCCATTTCTTGCTTGACAATTTTAACCACCTTTTTTTGAATGATGGCCTTTCTTTCTAAGCTTGGGCCCATCCGCATTGCTTAAAGAAGATGACCTCTCTTTCTATGAAAGCTCAGGCCATCCGACTTGATTAAAGACAATTCATTCAAGCAAGGAGACTGATATCAATGATTGGAATTGGAGCTGATAGAGGAGAAGAATCTATAGACCCAAATTTGCTTTCCTTAACAATGTATCGTGGAGGTGGTTCATCACCATCAACGAACATTTCTTGGGCGCTCTTGGAAAGTGAATCCACCTCGCCGGGAAGTAAAGTCTGGGCCATTTTGCCTGCCTGCCTGCCTGAAAAAACAAATAGTGAGCAGATGCTCTGTGTGTGTGTGTGTCTGTCTGTCTGTCTCTCTCTCTCTCTCTCTCTCTCTCTCTCTCTCTATATATATATATAGTATTAATGTATATGATTATATCGTGTACGAGGGAGTTGGTGACAGCTGACTAGGACTTAACAGCAATTGTTTGGATTTTACTCCATTTTTATAATTTGCATTTCCCCATGAGACTATTAGCGTGATTATTTAAATTGCCATCTGCATAGTTCAAGATAAATTTTGATTGCAGAAGAAGCAAATGAAAAAGATGCACTCATCAATTGTTGGACTGAATGAAAAAGACATTGATGATTTCACCTCCTTTTTTTTCATAAATAACTTATTTTTATTTTATATAAAAATAAATTTAAGGTTTTTATTAATATTTATCTGAAAAATAAAAAAAAATGGTCAAAATTTAAAAAATTGAAAAAAGAAATATGAAGGGGGTATTTTTGTCATTTTAAAAAAAAAATTGACAGGAATAAGATATTTATATATTTTCAAGTAAAGTAGGAAAGATTAGTGTAATTTCATAAATCTCATAAAAAGGTAGTGTAATTGTCGTAAATATCATAAAAGATAAATGTAATTTACCCAAAATAAAAAATAAAAAATTACATTAAAAGTTGTCTTTTAAGGAGATGTCTTTGTAGGCAAAAGCCCCTAAGCTAAAAATTAAACTTATATTTGGTAATAAACTCCTTTTAACCTAGGGGAAAAATAAAGAAATGAAAGTATAAAACATTTCAAAAGAGATGTCTCTTAAATTAAAATTAGATTTTTATACTGTAATGAATTTTTTTAACCCTTAAATTAACCGAAGAAGATTTTTTAACAGATGCTTTTATTTCTTGAAGAAATGTTTCTCTTTAATAAAGAACATGAATTTATAAAATAAGATCAAAGCAATGTGAAACTAAGCAAAATTAAATCAAAATATAAGATAACAAAGAGAGGCAACAAGTCTTAAACTGTGACAAAGGTCACAGAAGTCATGTCTGCCAACAGGAGATCACACATTTCAAATGGAGGCGAGTTCAACGCCACTAGATTATGGTTTCAATTGACTCCGAAGTTCGCTGGATCTTGCATTTTCTTTTCAACTCTCAAATTCATTCTTGAATTTTCTCAACTTAGATCCTCTATTTGTGAGCAACTCTAATGTTCGAAGTAACTATAAATTCAATAAATCTGTATGCCCCCAAAGCCTTGTACTCTACTTCAATGCTAGACTAGGCAACAATAGATTGCTTTCATGAATTATAGGTGATAAGATTGGAACCCAAAATATATATATATATATATATATATATATATCCAAGATTCAAGTGATATTAAGTAGAGAATTTAATTCTTATTATTTTAAATTTTTGAGTAAATTAGATTATGATTGGTTATATATATAAATTTTAAATATTTAAGTTATAAACTAAAATTAATTATAAAATGATTTTTTAAAACATTACATTAGTATATCTTTAAGTATTGAAAAATCAAGTCATTTGAAATAGAGAACACTGGTCAAATTAGGTAAATTGCTTAAATTGTCAAAACCAGTCGATCATTTCTTAAAATCAGTTGACTGATTTTTAAGTCTACTTTTACTATTGTCAAAATCAGTCAGCTATTTTATATAGCTAATTAATTAATTATTTTCTTGTTCACAAAATTAGACCTTCTGTCAAAACTAATCGACAATTTTTTAAAACCAGTTAATTAGTTGTTCTTGACAACATGAACCTCAAACATCTGCCAAAACTAGTCGATCATTTCTTAAAATTAATTGACTGATTCTTAAGCTTATTTTTACTATTGTCCAAATCAATCGACTATTTTATATATCCAATCGATTGATTGTTTTCTTCTTCACAAAACTGGACCTTCTGTTAAAACTAATCAATTAGTTATTCTTGACAACATAAACCTCAAACATTTTAATAAATCAGTTGAATTCACCAGTCAAGTGAATTTTAATTCAGTCGATTTGACAATCACAAGAAAAAATATTTATTTTAAAATATTAGATAAAAATATTAAAAATGTTCAAATGAGTGAGACTTTAACCTCTATATTTTTACTATTAGGGGGAGTATATTTGATTTAATTTATTTGAAATTTTAAATAGTTTGAAATTGGTTAATGTGGATGAAATACACTAAAGGATGTTGTCATGGTAAAAATCAAGTTGTTTATTAAATTCTTTTTCTGAAAGCAGGTAGGAGCTAAAATGATTTATGTCAATAGAATATATATATATATATATATATATATATGAATTTTATAAAAAAAACAGTTTATTTGGGTAAGTTTTTATTTTGTTATTGTTAAACGTTGAATTATAAATTTAAAAATTAATAAATAATAAAAATTTAATATTAATTGATAATATTTTTGATAAGTAATTAAATTTATTAATATAAAAAAATTTATTAAATAAACAAAAAATTCAACCAAATAAATTATATTTTTTAAAATAAAAACAATAATTTTCATAAATTACAAGAGCACCAAAATATTACACGCAGCTCACAGTGGTCCAAACCAAAGGGCCCCACTAAACTCAAAGGAACAAACCATTCCGAGGTTCCAATTCAATGGGACTATCGTGGCTAGCTCGGGTCCTCTTGACTCTTGAGTCTTCAACGAACCCACGGCGAACTACTAAAGCTCGATCTTTACTACTGCTATCAAAAACCGTCATTTGGGTGTTTTCTCGTCAAATAGCCGCTTGAATTTGAGAGTTTCTTGCAGTATTAAAGAGAAAGAAAATGTTGCGGAAACAGAGGGGGTTGACGGAATACTTACCGGGCTTAGAGTCGATGAATTGGACCAGACAGATTCTGTATCAGCTTCTGAGTGTCAATTGGAAACGGAAAGTAGGTCTGAGAAAGTGGGTTTTGATTGGAATTTTCCGCCGTGGAGGAATCATCCTCTTAGATACAAACTCATTGGCACGACGTCGTTGGCCTTTGTTGTTTGTAACATGGATAAGGTAATCAGTCCACAGTTTGTAGTCTTCAACTTTGGGTTGAGAAAATGCTAGTCGTCTTGACGAAGTGATAAGTCAGGTCGGTTATAGAAGTTTCAACATTGATGTGTTTTGAAATGGAAAGGAGCCAAGAAGGCTTGTTAGGTTTATTTTAATTTTTGTGTTTCGCATTGGTTTAATTTGTTTGGATGTTTAAATGGATAGGTGAACTTGAGTGTTGCAATTATTCCAATGTCGCACCAGTTTGGGTGGAATTCATCTACTGCTGGATTGGTGCAATCGTCTTTCTTTTGGGGGTATGGATTAAGTCAGTTGCCTGGAGGGTGGCTTGCGAAGACCTTTGGTGGAAGGTGAAAAGTTATTTGTAATTTGTTTACATGATTGCATATCTTACTTAACTACTGTGAATCTTGATTGCCAACTGGTAGTGGGAACCTTTTTAAGACACTATGCTTATTTATTGAATTGTTGTTTGTATAGCCATGCATGATAAGTTACAATTTTCAAGCCTGGAGTGAACTGGCTGCTAGATTTTGCGAGTTCTTTCCATAAAAGAAGAACAATGAACTCATTATAGCTCACAGATGTACAATTGCACATGTAATGTACCTTGTACTTGTACACATTGTCACCAAAGCAAAATGATAAAGAAAGCAATAACCTGTGTAGAAGAGAAGATATCAAAACTAAATAATGAAAATCTGATTTAAATTGGAAAGAGGGGAAAAATGAAACATGTCAGGATGGGGACAGATTATTCTACTCTTTCTCTTGGGTTCGTCCCCCTTGGGCGTTCTTTAATGAATCTTTACTTATAAAATAAAAATATTCTACTCTTTCTCATCTCTCATTCTCACAGATAAACTGAATTTTTTACCAAACCCACGTTGTTTGGGTTTGGTTTAACAAGACCCATGCACTTTTTTACTTATTTACCAAAAACATGTTGTTTTTAAAATCACAATGATAATTTTTCAACGAAATCGCATCTTCAAGATACGATTTTAAACCAAGAAGGAGCTGGGATGACTCTCAAATACTTGTTGGTTTCGACAAGTCATCCCAAATCTTTCCTTGATGCGATTTCAAAGTCGCATGCGATTTCATTAAAAACTTGACATTGAAATCGCATCATCAAGATGCGATTTCAAAAACAACGTGCGCTTGGGAAATAAGTTAAAAACGGCGTGTGTCAAGTTAAATAAAAAAAAACCTCCGTGGGTTTCGTAAAAAATTCGATTTAAAACCAACTGAAACAAACTCTATTATAGATTTTTTTTAAACCAATGCAACTTCTAATCTTTAAGAGACAGAAATCCTTGACAATACCTAAAAACTTACCCATCGTATTTGGATCTGTTCATCATACCCACCTTATACTATTGCATATTATCATCCACAAAACATGGTTTAGATTTCTCAAGTAGATGCTTATGTTGCAAAGGCATTTTCACTCATAGATATGCACATGTAGACGTTTCTTATTGTTCTGAACTCTCATTGGTGTCACTTCCATTCCTCAACTACTGGAACCTTGGCCAGTAACAAATTCTCTGCAATATTTTCATGTTCTGTACTTCATGCCATCATATTATTACAGCATCGAAAGTTTTAATTGCTCTAAATTACAACTGTGATGTTGTTACACTGGTTGTTTGATCTCCCAAATGGTTTTTCTTCGGGTATCTAATCTCTTATTGTCTCACAATTTCCCTCATCTTGGTTCAGATTAAATTATGCCATATTAACATTTGAATGTCTGGCACATGGTCAATTTTGTTTGGCCAAGTTATTGGTTCTGATGTCAGTTGTTCAGTTTGGCACAAGAAAGACCATTGAGCTCATAGAGTTCACATATAAAATGCATCGTACCATGTATAGGCTAGACCATTGTATGGGTGAATAAAAATAAGAGGACTATAAATATAAAAGAAAGACAGAGAACTAGAAAATAACATTCAAAAACAAAACAATGGAACATGTCTATAGATTTTCTTTTCCCTCAATAAATCTCCTCTCCAAACATATTTGGTCATATGGGTGCTATCCATATTATAAAATAGCTATCTTACATAATTGGAAGGCAATCCGGCTAATTAAATTTATTTATTTCCCTAAGAAAGCAAACAATGATCAAACAAGTTTTTAACCAAAGTGACTTTAATTTGTTGGAGAAACAATTTCCAACTATGATTTTGTTCAGAGTTGGCGACCATTGCCATCAAATGATTTACTGTAGAAGGCTTATAGAAGTGGAAAGTTTTGGGTGAGGTTATTCTATAAGTTCTTTTGTATCACGATGTTCTAGGCTTCCCTTGGAAAGGCATATGGTGGGTTAAAGTGCCTTTTGAGCAGTCATTTTTTGTTTGATTTTCAGCATTGGAGCTGATTTTGACCACTGATAATTTGGGGAGTAGGCGTAGATTGCTTCCGAATTGGTATTGTATGTACAAGGCTACAAAACAGACGAGCAGTCATCTCTTAATTCATTGTTCAGTTGCTCTGCATCTTTAAAGTTTACTGTTCTCCCCTATTGGTGTGTCCTGGGTCATGTCTCCTAAGGTAGCAGAGTTGTTTGTTAACTTTAGCAGCGGGTCATGCCAACAAAAGAGTTAAGGAAAAGTGGAGAGGGGCTCTTTTGTGTCTTATGTGGTGTATTTTGATAGAGAGGAACTAAGTCAACTGACACTCCTGTGAAGAGGTTGAGTTTCCAATAAATCAAGGCAGGGAATTTAAAGGCTATTCAATTATCCATCCGAAAGTTTCCAGATTCTTTATTTTCTTTGGTAGATTTTATAGGTGATTTGTGCTTTTTATGGAATCATAGCTTGTATGCTCTCATGTACTCTACATGCATAAGGGTTGCACACCCTTGGTGCTCTTCTCAATACAATTTTGTTTATCAAGTGTGCGTGCGTCTGTAACTCACATAAAAAAAAAAAAAGAATTACCTTCAATGCATAGCCTAGCTTTTCAATGTTTACTGATGAGGCCATATGCATTTTTGTCATCATAATTGATCATCCACAGCTGATTTTGCAACTAACTCTTCAATTTTTATTGTTTCATATCATTATGACTGTTAAAACAGCATTGACCTTTGGGGTGAAGCAAATTTAGTTACGAATAACTCCTCCCTTCAAATCCTTTCAGTGGTCATGGAGTTGGGTTTTTTTCAAGTTTAAGAAACTCATACAAGCAGTAAGCTTTCTTACCCTTTGTCTTATTCCTAATGTATGCTTGTGAGATAGATTTTCTCTAGTACTGTGGGCGTGAGATAATGTAGGTGAGTGGTTCGTGATAGAGTGGCAGTTACGTGTAAGGTAGTTAGGACCCCTGAGATGATGTGGAGAGTGGGAGTTGAGGCAATCTAGAGAGAGAGAGAGAGAGAGAGAGAGAGAGAGAGAGAGAGAGAGAAATAGGGTAGAAGAGTAGTACGAGAAGAACGTGAAGGTTCTGTACAAGTAATGCACAGTGTTTACCATACGCATTATCTCCAAAAGGCATGTACCCAATTGGGAAAGGTACCACGTCTATTTATAGTGAGTTGCCTGACATGTTCAAATAGCATTTGGTGTACTCATGAATTGGGCAGTGCAGTCATGAAAGGGGCGACTTGATTGTGAAATGCGTAGTGAAACCATCTAGTTTCAGAGAGATCAAGGAGGTGGTGCCACGTGTCCTAAAGATAATAACATACAAGCCTTTTTCTCTACAAAGACCGAGAATATTCATGGTATGGTTTGAAGCCAGCCTTGGTGGGCCCTCAACCACTAAACTACGTAATCCTAAGAGTAAAGATTAAAATTTCGTTTCGTAGAGTTGTTTCGGTCACCTAGAAAATAGAAACATTTCAAAAACGTTTCGAAGACGTTTCGGAAATATAGTGAAAACGATGAAAAAAAGTAAAATGTATAGAAACACTTAGAAACATAAAGTAAAACATATAAATGTGTGAAAATAAATATTATAATTAATTGAAAATGTTTTAGGGTACATGACCATCCACACAAGAAGATATTAGAGTGAAATAAAAAAAAAAAAGTAAAGTAAATTATTCATTAATACCAAATAACTCTCTACTTATTAAAAACTAGTATAAAAGATTTAGAGCTAATTTGTTTATGTAATATAAAGTTGTTATATATTTGCTATAAAATATGTAAAATTATTATAAACCATAAAGTAATAAATATATATTATGTAATATTCACGGATTAGACAATTTGACTCAAGTTACATATAATATAATAAATAAAAATATAGTAATTCAAATCTATTTAGTAACTGAGTGTTAAAATAAATTATTTATCTACATTTTATTTTCATTACTTTTACTTTTACTTTTCATTTTCTATTATTTGTTAGGAAAAATAGAAATATCTTCTTATAATTTTGGGTTTTAATTTTTCAATCTCCTTCATTTAAAAAACAAATTGATATTATCTTTTACCAACTTCTAGAAGTATTGTTGATGTCAAAGAAATGTTTCCACTAGTTTCGGTATGCTTTTACGGAAACAAATTTGTTTCCATGAAAACATGTGAATTTCAGTATTCCCCTAGTGTTTCATTTCGGTTCACTGGGAAACAGAAACGTTTCGACCGTTTTCGATGAAAACGAAACGAAATTTTGATCCCTGCCACATTTGTTTGCCCCGTTTCGTTGGTGTTTGGAAAAAAAAATGAGGGTAGGACTAATAATACGGAGGAGCAAATAATCCTTCTGACATGGATAATATAAAGGGAGGGGGAGGTGGGATTCATAATCCCGCCTTAGTTCTCCCTGCCACTATTATTCCCTTCACAATTAGTGAAAGGGCAGGTAATCCACCCGAATCCAGTCCCTTAAACGAATGTGGCCAGAATCTCATCGAAGGGACTGTAGTGTGTCAATGAGAGCACACCATAGCTACACACCAATACTTTTGAGCCTCCTAAGGTCTGTCCCAGACTTAGGCAACCACAAAGTGGTAGGGTGAACCAATTGAGGAAAACCCTAGGTAAACTTGAGGTAAGTTAGGGAATCATCACTAGTTCAACCTGGGGAAATATAGCTCAAAAGGAGAGTCGCTCAATCTTATAAGAGGAGCCATTCCCATGATCACTTTATATATATTTTTGATAAGTACACCACACTACTATAAATAAGCGGCGCTAGTCTAGTGGATAGCTAAGTTGAGGAACTCAGGATGAGCTCAACCCCAAGAATATAGCTCAGAGAATAGTTTTCCTCAACTAATTCAAGAGGAGGCAATCTTAAGATGGCCTCGGCAATATCTTGTAACCAGGTTCAGAGTCAAGGTACCACGTACTTTGATTCTCACAAGGAACCATCATGACCACTTAGGTAGATAGACACATGTCGCCATATTACTGACCTATCAAAAAAATGTCACCATTTTACTGATGGATGTGTCAATGGGTGATTAAATTAGTAAGGTCAACGTGGCACAGTGGTGGTCCAGCTCAGCACCAAAGGAAATTAGAAATGTGGCACAAATGCACAGAGTGGAATCTGATGCCCACAAGTATTATTCATGGTCTAAGGCCTTTATCTCCTATTTTAGATTTCCAACCCCTATAAATATATAAGGCGCAAATGAGAGAAGCAGCAAAAGGTTGTACATATTAAAGCTTCGTGTGAAATTGTCACTGTTACTCCTTTTGGTTCCTGGAATCTCCCTAAGAAGATGAACAATGAAATTTCAGTTTCTTGTTATAATTTGATATATATTAGAATCTATGTACCATGTAAGATGAGGCTGCCAAGTTTAATGCGCGGGTTTGTTTGTACTATGATGATTTGTTTGTTAGCCATCTCTAATTTTGGAAAACACTTGCAGGCTTCTTTTGGCTCCTCCTCTTATCCAAAATTTTGGTTGGGGATCTGTGTTCTACATAGTTGGCCTTTGGGGAATAGCCTGGTAAGTGGCTGTTATTAGAATTGTTGATTATTGCATATTCCTGTTCTTCTGACTGTTAGGAGCATTTTCTGAACTCATATGTTATTGTACTTACTTCCTATTAGTTGGGTTAATTTGTTATATCTGTTGCTGTGAACTTAAATTTTATTAAAGCCATTTAATTTAGAGCAAAGTAACTTCTGAATTGTGCTATATGTGAAGTATTCTTTCTTTGAAATACAACAGAAGGAAAACTATTTTTTAGTTTTACCGTTAACATGCTTCTCATTTGTCAATTTTCATTTTTGAAGAATTTTTTTTGGCAAATTTGAAGATCAGATAGGTTTTTGAATTTCCAATATGAAGATTTGACTGAAATTTGGGTTGATACTCGGGTCATTATCCAAAAATTGTGAAGGTTTTTGGGATTTCAGCTTGTTGCAGAGGAACAACCTCCATTTGGTGCTGCACCCATATCTGGTAAGTTCATATTCCCCTTTTCCCATTAATTATCATTTATATAAAACTGAAGTTGCTTGCTTTGTCATGACCAACTGACTACTCCATTCAAAACTAATGGTATGCTTGGTTTCCATTGTGGTCAATAATGCGTTTTGTAGAGAGAATCGTTGAGATTATTAGTTTTGCTGTCCCTTGCTTGCCATAAGCACCTTTTTCCATTGCATATCATGTTCTGCCCCAAGCTTCCTAGGTCACTTAATCAATGGGGCTTCCTAATGACTTTAAGTCAAAGTTCGAGTCAACCTCCTATTTTGAGTACACATCTTATCCATCGCACCAGGTGATTCCTCACATTTACTTTCCTGAAAGAAGTACTTTGGAATTTCTCTAGTTTTGACCACTGTGGTAGGCATGAAGAGATGGACAAGAAATTAGTGGATAGATGGCAACAAAAATTCAAATGAGTAACTAACCACCTTAGCAAATAACATGAATTTAAACAATGCTTCCCTGGTACATCAATTCGATGCACCGTTATTGGCAATACATACATCATTATAGCCAGTGTTAGATTTGATTCATATGATTTACTGAATTGCCTATGGAAACAGTTATCCAGATTAAGGCCTGCCAATACCGACATGTATCAAGCGATATCTTTAATTTTCACCAATACTTCTGTAGTATTCTTTGTCAAGTTCTCCTGGCATTGTCATGAATGATTTTAGTAATGAAGTTTATTATAACCATGTGCACTATATTTTACTTGTGATTCTTTCTGCATAGCCATTGATATAATATTTAACATTTCACAGGTTCTCCGTCTATCTCTATGGAAAAATCATGGAGAACTTCTTTGGAAGAGTTAGGTGGCTCACTGAAGGTATGATACATTCTCTCTCTCTCTCTCTCTTTGATTTTGTGTGTCTATACATGTAGTTTCTCTGTCAGCTGTGTTTTGACTGCTTTAGATATTAGATTGTAATGGGTTATGGGTTAAATGCGAGTCAGATTTATGAGTTGGGGATGCTGATATTGTTATTGGGTACCCATATTCATTCAATGACTTGGCTTTGAGTCTTCGAAGTAAGTTTTTGTTGTACCAGTACACCAGTTTCATTGATACCTTTCCTTAAATAGTGGGGTTGGCAGTACAAATCCTGCTGTGCCAATCCAGCTTCTTGGGCCACTAGTGACCATGTCTGTCACCTTAACACCATCCAAATATTATTTTTCAAGTTATATAGTTTATAGGTGCTTGTACCACCATACAGACCAAGATTGATTAGTTGTCTGGAGATTTGATTTCATATCATGATTTGGTGATTAGCTGATAGAAACAATTTAAGAGAGCCATTCCACAAAATCTTGTGTGCGCAATTTTTATCCTGGGGTATATGTTGCCATTAATGAGGTATGTATTTGCCTTGATGATGGGTTTTGAGTATCTTTTCATTTTCAGTTCTTCCCCATAATTCACAGTAAATACATGGAACACATGAAGGCAAGCCTTGTGAACTGTCCATAGTGGAAATAGTGTCCACACTTCACCGTCAGGGAAGCAGTTGTGAGTCAAGGTCATAAAAGCAGATAGGTTTTCCAGTGAATGAATAGGGCCATTGATTTGGAATCATAAGTCTTTAAATCAGAGTTTTGTAAATTAAGATTGCATCGGCATTGGAGTTCAAAGCTTTTCTTTGTTGATGACACATTCTTGTTTTGGACAGACTTTGACCTAACAATCTTGTAGTCATCGGAATATGCCTCTTATAAATCAGGCTGTGTTGTAATGTTGGGCATGTTTTTCTGTGTCCCTTTCATGATCTTTTGGGACTTCATTATTAATTTTAAATAGTGTAGAGGTTCATATATTCACTTCTGATACTTACCAAAAAAATTATATCCACTTCTGATGTAGAATAGCTTAAATCATTGCATTTCAGAAAACAGTAAAAGCAATGGGTGTACTCCTTTTAGCTCATCCTTTGCAGAGGAATGAAAAAAAATGCATTAAAAATGGACAAGATCAACCACAATGAAACGAAAATAATCAAGTACAATCAAACTAAAACAACCCACTTGGTCATTTCTCTCAACTTCCTAAGATAGAACTCTAACACACAGTAAAACTGCTATAATGATCAGGAAAAGACAAATCATAACTATAAAATCACCTGTAGTGCTTCAGCAAGGATCAGGCCTTGGTTGAAAACATTCTTCCCTATTAAAAGTAACCTTGTTTGAAAATCCATCCCCATCAAGCACATTGATCTCAGATATTCTTCTTTTGGTGAATTTAATTACTGTTTGTTGTATTCCTAGTTTGAGGATCCGTATTGGGATTATCACCATCTTTCTCTCCAATTATGTAATTCAATCCTGGAGGACCATGTATAAATATGTTGTCCTTGTCACCTTCAAGAAACGTGCTATTAAATGAGTAGACCTTTTCAATCTTGGCATCACCATTGTCCAGCTACATTATCATAAACCAGTCAGCAATGCCTGCACTTTCCTAATTGAAAATTGTGACTCCCAATCCAATATTGCTCATAGTTTGAAGAAATATGCTAGTGAATACTGACTCCAAAATTGTCACCACAATGAGTTGGGTTTGGAACCTGGATCTGCTTCAACTATGCCCGAGCCTTAATTATTGCCATCCGATGCTGAAACACATTTACATAAACCTTTAGAACCTGGATATACTTCGAGTTTTCCCCGGGCATGTCTACAGTCCAAATGAGATTTATCTGCTGATCGACCTTGTACAGCTCTAACAATTGAAAAATAGTCCCATTCATCTCATTGAATTCTATTCATTTGAGGCAAACGCCAACCTGTTGAAGAGAAAGAATTCATTATGGATCTTCATGTCCTTAATCCCAACTATGGTTTTGAAGAAATCATCACTAAAGCAAACCTATAACAAAACCAAATGTAGAATCACTTGGTTACATTTGAGCAGAAGTAATGTCTGCTTTAGAAAATAAAGATGGTGTGTAGGAAAAAAATAAATAACAGAAAAACAACCAAAAGATTCAAACACTTGTCAACATTTAGGAATAAAAATTTAATGTGTCCAAACAAAGCCATTTTATTTCTATGACCACAAACCACTAAATTTGGTTTATGATACTGAAAGTTAAATTAATCACCAACAATGATTGGTAAAATTCAGCATTGAACATTTCCTTTTGCAAAGGCAACATGCCATCCACCTTTCTTCTGTAAACAGTAGGGACTTCATGTTAGGTAAAGTGTCAAGTTGGTTAAGCTCAACCAAGGCACTTGTTATGGCTTGAGCCAAGTTCTTCTCCTCATCAACATCAAAGAAACAACTCCAAGACTTGGCATCTATGCCTAATTTCTTCCAAACAGAATCACTATTGATTAGAGTTGTTCCATTCCCCAATATCCAAAGGCAATACTTACATTTTTTTAGTTTGATCATAATGATGCTATTAAAATGAAACAAACAAAGGCTATAACTATATATAGTGACACAATCACTACATTTTCATCCTAAGAATCAATTAGCAGACACAAATAACAGTGTTAAATGGTATCAATAAAACTATAATAGTGTTTAAAGGAAATAGATTAAATCAAAGTAATATTTAATGATAGAATTATGAGGCAAGTCCTTGTATTTCAAACCTTGTGGGAAAGGAAAGCACGAATTATGGACCCTCTATCACATTACAAATTTTTCTATTTGAGATATTGATCAATACAACTACCAATCTGTAATCAGATAGATTACTATACTGGTATTATTGAATCACCTACTGATATTCTCCATTACTAATCTCCTCAAAGTCTCTTTTGGCCTAATATTGTTCATAAGATGGTCCAAGTCATCTATTTATCCAGTATTTCTAAGATGCTTTCTTAAATGTCTTCAAGGTTACATTTTATCCAATATTACATCTTCTTCAGTACGGATCAATATCATGGAACAAGATTTATATATGCCAGTTGAAGGGATTTTCATACGAAAATTCGTTTCCCATTCACATTTGAAGGCAGAAGTCAGTCCTTTCACTTCTTGCAGATTCTTGATGCGAGGGAGATGCACTTGAAGAAGCTGCAAAACTAGAGGGATGCACGTGTGGAGGCTTATGAGATTGTAAATTCATCTCAAGAGGGTGATAAGGTCAGTTACAGAGAAAGAGACAACAGCTCATCCGATGGAAAACAAGTCTCGGCTGAGGCTGTAAAATCAGCACAAGGGATGCATGGAAGACGATGATACAGAGCTGCGGTTAGATGAGGAAGATGTTAAAACATGTACTTCTGTAGATACCGAGAAGCAGGAGCTTCGAAATGAGGAGGATGTCTCATTCAGTGACCTGGAAGATGAAGATAACGATTTCTCGGGTAAAATATGCGGGTTTAGGCTAGCACAAGATAATAGGGATTCTTCTCCCAGCGGATCAAATGATGAATGGGTTCGACTCAATAAAAATGCTGGAAGTCAGGTTGGCTGACAGAAAGCAGGCCAATCTAATTACCCCGAAAAAGATTCAGACGGTGAGGATAGCTATGGCAACGGTCAAGGAACTCATTTCCCAACCCCGACCCGTTTATACTCACCGCTCTTAATTGTGTCCCGTCTTGTATAGAAGTTTATTCTGACCTGTTTGTAATCCTCGATTCGGTCCTGTTTCAAATTTTAATATATAATTTTTTAAAATAAACAAAAAAAATATTGATAGAAAAATTAAAATTTTATTGTCAAAATAATCATTATAAAAAAAATTTATATGAGTGTGTGATATGAGAAATTTTAAAACTAATTTTACATAATATGATTTATTAGTAAAACAAGTATACATAGAGATTTAAATATATATATATATATATGTATATATATAAATGGGACAGGTTTGGAGTAAGGTGATCATTCCTCGACCCCATCCCGACTTTGACGAGATTTTCAAAACTTTATTCTGATCTTACTCTAATCCCATTTATGAATATTTTTTACCTGCTCCATGTAGGACAAGACAAATTGTCATTCTTAAGTGAGGAGTCAAATGACGGGCTCACTGTTGATAATATTGATTTAGACAATTATTTGAATCACCTGGGTTTTGTAAAGTTACTACGAGCAAATATTAGGTATTTCTGTACCAACTTCTAACAATGAAATTAGTATTTATATATATAAGAATAATACAGTAAATTTAGTATCCATGTGTAAGAGTATATTATTCATGCACCTTTGAAATAATGATCTCACTATTAAAGTACTCCGTATTTTTTCAGTTACTACACACTCCTTTTTCAATGGCCCTATTTTTATTTTTATTTTTATTTGAACTCAAATAATTGTACAGATTCCAACCTTTGGAAAATATACATCTGGTATTTGTTACATTAAACGAAAATTTAAGTAAACACACTCGAGTTCATATATGAAGTCATAAACTTAAGGAAGGATTAGTATAATAATTCGTATACATGCACAAAGAAATATAAATAAAAATCAAGAAATCTAATGGGTACCAGAAATGTGAACTTTGTGATTTGGTAGCCTTGATATTTTATGATTTATTCAAAATTCTAGTATTACAGGACTTCGTCATCTCATGGGTTTCAAGCCACTTCATCGACGACCCAGTAATTCATCACTAGTCGACTATGAAAAAAGCTCACCAACAACGGCAGAACTCAATTACTGTTGTTGTTTGACATGGCAAGGGTAGCAGATGAGGTGGTAGTAGGCAGTGGTTCGTTATGGATACAAAAATCTCCATGGGTGGAAATAAATATTACGTTAGGTGCCTCTTTGGAAGAGAAACACGAAAACATGATTAGACAACTTAGGGACAGAAAAAGTCATATATTAAAATTAGTTGGTGTCAGTTCATCAAAATAGATTTACAATAAAAAAATAAAATAACCAAATTGAATTTACCCTGAAAAAATGACCAAACATTGATTTTACAATAATTTAGTATCTTTTTATAGACTTAACATCAATTAACTCCTTTAATTATTAAAATAAGACTAATGTTAGAGTTTTCTACACATTATTAATTCCTACAAATAATCCTTACATTCACACGTGTGAAATCTACTTGCCCTAGAGCGTCCCCAGTAAATCTCACCCGTGTGCCAGTGTAAGTATAATTTGTAAGAATAGTGTGCCAAAAACTCTGCATTCTCTTAAAATAATATTATTTAGGAGCTTAATTTTATACGTGCCAATAATTGTATTCTAAAAAGAAATAATAAAACTATATGACTTCATTGTCACAAAAAGTAAATTCTTCTTTCTAAATTTTCTTGGCAAAGGCAATATGATAATTCATAGCACATAGGACTAATACATATTATAAATATGTTTGCATTAATGTGAATATTTGAAAGGAAGATAGAAGTCACGGAAACTAATAGTACATATAAAATGTAAACATACATTAAACGACAACGACAGCGTCGTGGTTCAACATGGTAAAGCCCCTGCCCCTGCCAATGCTCCTGCCCCTGCCCTATCGCCGTCCCTTTTCTTGCTCGCTGATTTTTTTAATTTTCTTATTATTTTCAAAAGTAGGCGAATCGTGTGCGCCACAAGAAGAAAGGCCATCAAACCAATCCATATGATGACAATTAGAACCGAGACATGATCCATAGTCTGACTCCAGGAAGAAACATTATTCACGCAGAACAAATAAGTTAGTGCCATGGCTGTAACTGCAACCCACATGATGACCATCAAAATCCAAATAAGAAACCTTCGCCTAAATGGAAGGCCACTTATGAGCAATAAAATAATGCTCAGAGATGCAACGAAGCCCGTTGTGTTGCAAATCATGAAACGTCTATATATCCTTGGATATTTAGTTTCCAATATGGAAAGTCCTGGTTCGTGTTCGTCATCATCTTGCCAAACTCCACCAGGAGGGTTCACACCCACTTGAAAAGCCATAGTAGCGATTAGGGATGCCACCACCATTAGCGTATTCCGTGTCTTTTCCAGCCAATTACCTTGCTTCTTAAGGTACTTCTCCCAGACTTTCTCTAGTGGATGTGGTGATGAAATTCTATAATCTGTATCCCAACTCAAGCCTGTATTCATTTTTGTCCCAAATTCACTTACTGACAAACGATTAGCCTCCGCTCCCGAAGCTCCTGCACGTTTAAGGGACTCTCTGATGTTTTTATCTTTCACATCTCTTCGACTTTGTGCTAAAACGTCAGCTGCTGTAAATCCATTCGCATTCGTTGCATTCACTTCGATTGTACTACTTGTAAGCAAAAAATTTATAGTCTGCAAAACATATATAATTAGTTTTAAATCGAAGAAGAGAATTACCAAAATTAACACTTACCTCCACCATCTTTAATCTATTTGGTTTGATTGCAATTGATTCAAATTCTTTACCATATCCAAACTGTAATACAAATTATTGCCTTTGAAACCTTTAGTTGGAGCCTCCAGAAGTCTAATTATATATGAGCAAACTGTGGAAATCTAATGTTGACTTTGATTTTTTAATTATATTTTCTAAATTATTTCCATACCTGAATTTGTTTATCAGCCACTGCTAGATGCAAGATAGTGTTTCCATCATCATCCTTAGAATTCACAAACTCATCACTACCCAGAGTCTCCACCAAAAGCTTCAAAGCCTCCAACTGATTGTGATTCACACACAAATGCAAAATGGTAACACCAGAGTACTCCACAGTGACTCGAGCTGCATGTGGCCTGGCTCTAACCAACTCTTTCAAGACATCAACATGGCCTTTAATGGCTGCAAGATGGAGAGGATTTCTACCATCTCGGTCACGAGCCAAGCACATCTCAGAATTCACAGATAACAAAGCTTGTACTATTTCTACGTACCCTTTTGCAGACGCCAGGTGAAGAGGTGATGATCGTTGTGAGTTTACCTCTCGAGCAAGTTCAGGCTTTCTACATAATATCTCATTCACAAAATCTTTGTGTCCAAGCATTGCAGCTACATGTAGAGGTGTCTCATTGAAACAATTTACAATAACTCTATCAAGAATCAGTGGATCCTCTTGAAGCAATACCACCAAGGAACTTACACTCCCTTGAACTGCTGCCTCAAAAAGCTTTCTCTCCATTCTCTCTCTTTCTTTCCTCCTATTAGAATAATAAAGACAGAGAGTGAGAGTGAGAGTGAGAGAGAGAATGGGTTAGAAACTTGTATATTCACTGTGTCTATTACATGTACACGAGGGGCCTATATATAAGTATACAAGAGAGAATAATACTGGCATATTCTAAAGATGTGCCAGGGTATAGATGTACAGTATAGGTATAAATACTATGTGTGCCAGTACACAATAACAACTGCAATGTCTCCGTTTTTCTTTCCTCCAATGTCTCCAATTAGAATATAATAAATATTATCATTTTTCACATGAAAAATAAATAAAAGAAAGAAGAAAAGAAAAGGTCAGTCATCAAATTGCATGGGAAAGTTTTTGTCTTGATCAATTTAATGTTTCTAGGTCTTGCATGACTTGTCTTCAAGTTCAAAACATACTTTTTGATAAATTGGGTGTTTAGTTTAATTTAGTTTATAAACAGTACTTTTCGAGACTGTAAGCTCAGAGCGAGCGTTTTAGTTAAGCTGCTCGGGGAGACTTTTCCACTGCTCGTCCAAATGAGACCTAAGACTTTGCATTTAAAGTTGTGCTGCCATGGTTTCGACAGCTTCTACTTATGTCATAGTTATCATATTGAAATGGGGAAACAGAATTCTCAGGGCTATGTTATTGCTTGAGTTTTTTGATTTCTTCATAGCGAATTCACCAATCAGCACAAACCAATTAGAACTCACTCATTTTTGGCATAAAAAGAAAATATCATTCATTAAGATAAACTGGATGCTTGGATCTTATTCCATTAATCACCAACTACACTGCCATCATTTGGTCTATATCTCACATCAAAACACAAACAACTAACTCTGGTATACAAATACTTTCTAGTATTCAATAATGCAATTGTTCAAACTAATGAACTGGAAACTAACATTAAAACATGTGAGCAGAATCAAATATATGATTATTGAAATTTCAACTGCAGTTTCTTATATGAAAGCCAAAAAAGAACAGCTGTGGAAAATTTTATGCTTCTAATATCTTAAATATCATAAATGCATCCAGACAGTCATCCTAGCTCTCCTTTAAATGGAGTCAGCTTTTGGATCACAACAGACTCACTACCCTCAAATCCCTGTTCCAAGCCATCAAGATATTTGGCTGTGCAAATCATTTATAGACCTTATAGGCTTATGGCGGTTGGTTTCTGCTAATTTTATAATTGAAAGGAACCCTATAAGAACTACAAAGGAGTAAAAATCAAGCATTGAGCTTCGGGGTTGTGCTGGCCTGCTGCCAGTTGCAGGCAAAACAAAAGCGCTTTAGCTACTGTTTGGGCACAACTGTCTATTAAACATTCACCTTTCCTTCAGTTAAGTCTTCTCTCTTGTAATTATGGAAAGAAAGATGAGTTGGTTAATATGCTGAACAATGTAGAATTAATTGTTAGAAGAATATAAAGACAGGATGAAGAACACAAATAGTAACATTTTACTTCTGATATCCTTTATCAGCAAATTTGGGAAGTTATCTGCTTTCAGTTTGATGTCATACTGTGTTTTGGTTGTTTTGTGAAGTACAGATCTGTCAGTTCAATACTGTTAGCCACTTGTAATTATTTATTTAATTTTTTGAGTTGATACACTTTGGATGTGAAATTCAATCAAAAGAAATTGGCTGCTGTAGGTGAGATGTTCAGTTTTTCCCTTTTGGGGTTCCTATGAAATAAGAAAACATTCGAACTTCCTTTTCTGGCTGAGTAGTATGATACTTTTGAGGACTTAATTCAGGTTTCTCTTTAAATTTATTAGTCCTGGCCATCCAAATTAAAATATAATAAATTGAAGATTTAGGGCGATCATAGAATGAATTTGGCCAAGCAATCTTTACAGGAAAATATCTCATGTCCTAAAGATATTGAATGACTAGATAAGCCAAAATTTTCAATTTTGAGCTGAATGAAAGTATAGGAATACATGTTTTCCCTCATGGAATTCGCATCTACCCTGATTTCAATTGTTAACTCTATGGAAAATTTGGAGTTAAAACCATAAGCGGCCGGAAGCAAAGTAGAATAACAGGTTTTTATTTTGTATAAATAAATATATATATATATATATATATGTTGATAGAAAGTTGCCCATTTTTCATTTGCCACACAGGAAGGTGAAAAAAAGAAGAAGAAAGTTTAGGTATCATATTTCATGGGTAATTAGGAAATCTCTTGTTGGGTTCTTTTCTAAATGTCTGTACTCAAGCTTTCCACATAACCTTTTTTTTTCCATACCTTGTCATATCTCATTGAATGCCTCCCCCATTAAGTGAATGTGAGGACTAAATTGCATTCCATCCAAGTGGATTTTGAATTACATTCAATGATGTCAATTCCACCTTAAAATTTTTTTTGATTTTCCATTAAAAAAAATGACACAAATAATTCAGTACCAATAACCTTAAGATATTTGGTAGTACAATAAAAAAGACAGAAAGAATGCTTGACTCATATTCCATTAATCAATCAATTTCTCTGCAAACTAAATTTGAGTTACAAATGCTTACCAATATATAATAATGAAACTATTAGAAATAAACTTACAAACATAGAAAATTCTCCTTGCAGTTCTTTACATGGAAGCCAAACAACAACAATGCACAAATTTATGCTTTGTTTATCTAGGTATCATAAATGCATCCGAACAAACATAGCTTTGGTCCACAGCATACCCCCTAACCTCAATACTCTGTTCCAAAAGTAGTAGAAAACATATCCAAATGGCATTTTTACTGAATTTTTTTTTGTTTTTGGGGGGGTGTTTGTTACCATTTTCCAAACATGCAAAATCAACGTAGGAAAAAAGAAAAAGCCAGTCATCATATTACAGTCATTTATTTCTATACCATGTTATCTCATATTTAATGCTCCCTCATTAAGGCTTCCTTTGGTTAAAAGACTTAGTGAAGTAAAAGGAAAAAGGAAATGAAAGGAAAAAGGGAAGGAAAAGTAATCTCCCTCATCTTTCATCTTTATCTTAAATAGAATTCAATATTAATTTTTTTAGAAAATAATAAAAAATTAGAAGAAAAAAAAAATGGTGGAATGACATGTTATCTTACTTTTCCTCATATTTTGCTTTCCCTTCCCATTTTTCATGGTCACTAAATAAGAAAAAAGATATTTTCTTTTACATTTTGGTTTCCTTTCCTCTCAGTTTTTTTCTTCTTTTTTTTTTTCAAGGAAAAGAAAACTTAGATAAAACTTCATGTTTTCATTTCCCCCCAGATGAAAACTTATCAAAAAAAAAGAAAAAATTGGTCACCATATTGCAGTAGAAACTAGAAAGTGATAGATATTGCAACTTGCTATGGTCCTTTCTATAATTTCCACCAAAATCTTTTATTTCTACGCATTGTTATCTCACATTCAATGGCTACCTCATTAAGTAAATTAAGTAAATTTCGAGGGACATTCATTAAGCAGAAAATTTCCACCAAGTAATCATGAATTTGTGCAACTTGTCACTATTTTATGGGACATATAACAACCATTAATCTCATTAACAACGAATTGTCGTGTGTTGCAATTGAGAGAATAGCAAGAATGGAGCATGAGAGGAAGCAAAATTGGAAAGTAAATGTGATCGAACACAGTTCTATATGTACCAGGTTGGAATGAGAAATTATTCATTCATCTAGAACACTGCCATTCTGTGCCAATGAATACTAATAATGTGTGAAAATGAGAATTTTCATGACAGTTTTTAAGAATAATATTATATATTTCAAATTTTGAATTTAATTACCTTATAAACCTAAATCAGTCACATTATTTGATAATATTACAAATTATGCGTTTTCATATCACTTGAAATTAAAATTTGGAACAAAAACTTAAAAAGTGTACAATATTATTAATTTTTTCAATGACTTGAAGTGGGTTGAAAATTGCTATGCATGCATGCACCTTCCCAATCTTTTCTCTTTCTCTAAAAAGCACAATTTCAATTGTTGAATGAATAGATAAAAGTCAGATCTGTCCATTGCTCAAATTTATATTTTTATATTTATTAAATTGAATATATTATCATTATATGAGATAATGATTTCTAAATAAAAATTTAGTATGTTGTCACATAATCATTATATGACATAAATTGAATATATTATCATTATATCATATCATATGCTTTCAAAATTTTAGAGGATTCATGGCCTCTGTCAGTCCCTGTACAAGAAAAAAAAAACTTTGGTACAAGTAATGGCTGTTTTGATTTGAGAGCTTTGTGAATCCCACATAGATACCAAACATTTACACAGATCTAAACAGCCGTCACATGATACAATGACTGCACTAAACTTTTTTTCTCTGTATATTTGCCATGCTTTTTTTCTCGAAATTTTAGAGTTATGATTCTACTAATCCCCCACTAATTATGAGAAAGCAAATGGAGAACATACATTCATAAATCCACTAGCTAAAAAAGAAATGGGTGCCTTTTGACCAAGTCTCTTCCAAAATAATTACAGTATTTAATTCCAATAGCTAAATTATATTTAATCTTGAACCAGTCTAGTTTTAAAGATTGCATTGAATTAACAAATTATTTATGCAAAAATTTTAGCTGATCATAATATAATAATCATTATATTATATTATATTCCTGCTAAGAAGCACATTATTTTAAGTTAATCACTATATGATCTAAACGACATTTTTTTTTTCGGAGAGCATATGTTCAAAAATTGATCATTTTTCTTATATCAATCATTCATTAGGGAGTGCTTGACCTTGACTTGCTTTAAAATAAAAAGACAAAGACTCTCTCCCTTTAAACTATAATCTGAAAAGCAGATTCGTAGCTTTCCTCCTTTCCATTCAATGGGGTCAATTCCTGCTTCACGTGTCAATCAATTTCTAATAATATGGCCTATGGAGTGGCAAGCAATAACAACCACATGAACATTTTATGCTTTTTTTAAGCCTCTTTTGATTGCTTTGGAACTGCTTGTCCTTTGAACAACAAGTCTTTTCTAGGGACCTTTATTAAGCAGAATGTTTCCACCAAACAAATATAACTTTGTGTAAGCTGTCACTATTACATGGGACATGAGTTTCTTGCATTCATCAATAGATAATATTCTTGACCAGATACATTCAATTATTCAAAAAAATATTGTCAAAAAATATCCTTGCGCATTATTTGTTGGGTGGATATCTCGGGATTCCATTTCTCGCTGACAATTTTGACCACCTTTTTTCGAATGACGACCTTTCTTTCTAAGCTTGGGCCCATCCGAATTGATTAAAGACAATTCATTCATCTAAGGACTAAAAATAATTTATGATAAATTTTGTAATTTATGCTGCCAAAATACTTATCTCAATTTGCTTTTATACTGAACTATCCTCTTAGGCGATTTTTGAGTGGGACAAGTCTATTAAAAGTGGTTATTTATTTTTTTTAACAATGTTATGTATATTATGACTTATTTTTTTCAAATGAACCATAATGAGCATGATAAGTGTTATTAAAAAAGTATATTATTACGTGATTATCCAATCCCACCAAAAAAAAATGCCTCATTGATCACAACTTCTTATTTATATAAAGCACATTTGTCATTTTCTAAAATTTTTAACTGAAAAATAAAATTGCTAGTAATGATATATTTAATTTTATCATGTATCTAACTTCCCCCTGTCTAATTTTAAGTATGTAACACAAAATATATATATAGAAGTAAAAGTGGGCTAATGAAAAAACAATTACTAATAATTAATTTTAGTTGATAGTTTATAAGCAATTTTATTTTTTTAAAAAAAAACAACACACTAAAAAATATGGTTCTTTTTTGTTTTTATATAATTATATAGATCTATTTTAAAGGGTGGTACTGTGAATATTAAATTAACAATCTTTGATGTTACTTATATATACGAAATTGTTTATCAAATTAAATCTTAAAATTATTTCATGTTAATTTAAACTAAAAAATATATATATATATATTTTACTTAATTTATAGTGTTAGAAGTATAATAGTTCCACATATATATCATTGTGTAATGCTAGTAGGATTAGGATTTCATAATTTATAAGCATTGAATAATTGTTTAGTTTGAAGCAGCATTTGCTTATAAAAGATTTATATTTGCTTCAATTTATACAAAGTCTATCATCTTACAATTTTGATAGAAAAGATGGGTTGCTTAATATGGCTTGGTCACAAACAAATCTTGAACCTCTTTTGCATTCTCTTCTTTATCCAACTTTCTCATTTGCGTGCACAACTCTGTCCTCAAGAACAGAGCTTTGCATTGCTCCAATTCAAGAATGTCTTTTCCTTCGATAAAAGTTTTTCCTCCAATTGTGATTCTTCTTATCCAAAGATGGAGTTTTGGGACGAGACTACTAATTGCTGCTCATGGGATGGGGTCGAGTGCGATAAGGAGTCGGGTCACGTGATTGGCTTGGACTTGAGCTGTGTTGGCTAATTAAACCAAGCCATAAATTTTAGGAAGTTTCTTAATTTGGTTTATTGAGTCCTAATAATAATTGAAATCTTTTTGGATAGTCCTAATTGTAATTGGACTAATATTCTAACGAGAGTTAGTTTTCCGATTATAGCTAAATAAGATATACTAGTTTGTATGGGATTAGATATCCTAATTAGTATAGGACTTAGAGTCAGTGTAATTATAAATATAAGGGTCTCTGTCATATAGAGTTGTGTACCACAAAAATAATAGAGTGGTGGCCAAGAGAATTAGAGGACCGCGTGATGATCATGAGAGATTGCCGAAATAATAATAGTGTGTGAGTTTTCTTCAATAAAATATATTAGTTTGTTCACTTTACTTCTTCTCTTATTTTTTTGTTCAACAATTTGGAATCAGAGTAATTTTTAGGGTCCTACAAGCTGCAGTTGGCTTTATCATACCATTCATCCCGATACTAGCCTCTTCAACTTACCTCACCTCCAAAGTCTTAATCTTGCTTTCAACGACTTCAATTACTCTCCAATCTCATCTTCAATTAGTTGCTTCACCGGCTTGACACATCTCAACCTCTCTCACTCCGGATTCTCTGGCAAAATCTCATCAAAAATCTCATTCTTGTCCAAATTTACTTCCTTAGATCTCTCTCACAATTTTAATATTTTGGGATTAAAAATTCCCGGTTTTCAATTGCTTGTTCAAAACCTAACCAAATTAAGAGAGCTTCATCTTGACTATGTAAACATATCTTCAGTGATACCCGATTCCATGTTGAATTTGACTTCTTTATCAAATCTACACCTTGTTTACTATGGATTGCAAGGAAAATTTCACAATGATATATTCCACTTGCCAAATCTAAAAGAGCTAATTTTGTACTTTAATAATGATCTCACAGGTCATCTTCCAAAGTTAAACTTGAGTAGTCCCCTCAAATATTTGGATCTTGGAAGCACGAGCTTTTCTGGAGAATTGCCTAATTCAATAGGCAATCTAAAGTCCCTGAATATATTATATGTTGACAATTGAAAATTCTTAGGATCTATTCCAGCATCACTTGGAAAGCTTAAGAACATCACTATTTTGTACCTTTCCAATAACAACTTCAAAGGTTCAACTCTAGATGTTTTCCCTAACCTTAGAAATCTTGCTCATTCATCACTTGGTGGGAATAACTTCAGTGATCCATTGTTGCCATTAGTTGCAAACCTAACGCAACTTGTTTTCTTAGACGTGTCATCTACTCGAGTAGCAGGTCCTCTTCCTTCACAGGTAAATGGGCTTCCAAATCTAGCTTTTCTTTACTTACGTAATTGCTCGATCAATGGTACAATTCCATCTTGGGTGTTCACTTTGCCATCACTGGTGTCTTTAGACCTCAGTGATAACAAATTTAGAGGCAATATTAAAGAATTCCAGTCCAATTCATTATGGCTTATTGATTTGAGCAAAAATAGCTTTTCTGGTTCCATTCCCAATACATTTAGAAGAGGGAATAGCTTCCAAACTATCAACATGAATGGCAATGAACTGGAAGGAGCAATACCAAAATCTTTGGCCAACTGCAAAGAGTTGTTAATGCTAGATCTTGGAAACAATAAGTTGAGTAAAGATGTTCCACCATCAGTTTGCAGGGCAAGTTCTCTTCAATTTCTCATTTTGTCTAATAACCACTTAACAGGTGAAATTCCACAATGTTTGGGAAACTTCAGCAAGTACCTCTCTGTGCTTGATCTGCGGAAGAACAACTTTTCTGGGACCATTCCTAATGCATTTGCATGGGGTAATAGCTTGACAACTATCAACTTTAATGGCAATGGATTGGAAGGGCTAGTACTAAAATCTTTGGCCAATTGCAAAGAGTTAGAAGTTCTTGATCTTGGAAACAACAAGATAACTGGTAAATTCCCTCCCTGGTTCGAAACTCTTCCCAAGTTACATGTTCTTATCTTATGGTCTAATGGATTCCTTGGACCCATAACTGCTTCCAAGACCAAATTTCCCTTTCCCAACTTGCGAGTCATCAATATCTCATGCAATAATTTCATTGGTCCTTTGCCAAGAAAATATTTTAAAGGAATGACATCCATGATGAATGTTGATGAGGCAAACTATCAATTGGATTACATGGGGCCAAAGAACTACACGAGTTACTATCAAGATGCAATGACGGTAACAATAAAGGGAGTAATAATTGAAATGGAGAGAATCCTAACCATCTTCACAACCATTGATTTATCGGAAAACAAATTTGAAGGAGAGATTCCAACATTGATTGGAAAGCTAAAGCATAGCGCATGACAAGGGGCAGTAGTTGCAGATTGTGTTACTTTGGTGGGTGGTCACTTAGTGTGGAATCCGTGCTTTCACAGAAACTTTCATGACTGCAAGTTTGGGGAGGTGGAGGATTTTTTGGGAATGCTGAGTAGTTCCAAGATTAGGTAAGGGTGGGAGGATGTGGTGGTGTGAAAAATGAATAAGTCTAAAACATTCTCTGTTCATTCCTACAAGACTATGGACAGCAGTAATGAGGTGCCCTTCACGTGGAGGTTAATATGGAAATCCAAGTTCCTGTGAAGGTTACTTTTTTGCCGTGTGTGGCACAAGAGGAATAGGAAAATTTCTGGGGGGGAAGAAATGCCCCTTTATAGATTTAAAGATAATGTTATACTCGTGGGTTATGGAATCATACACATTGTATGTAGATTCCTTTGTGAAATTTTTAGGAGACTTGCGACTCCAGTTTATGAGTTGTCTCCTTTGTATACAGATATTCCCCTCTCACATGGTTTAATACATTATTAAAACAAAAACAAAAAAAAAAACAAATTGTTGTTGCTGCTGCTGCTATTGTTGTTGCAGCTGCTGCTGTTGTTTCATATATTGAGATGTATTGCTTTAAGTTTATTACTTTCCACCAACTAAGATGTAACTACGTATTGAGTTGAAGAAACTATACCAGCTATTCTGCTCAGCCAAATAGTTTTAGTCAGAAATTGATAAAAAGTCAATATATCAACATATTATTAGATAAATTACCTCTAATCAGCTGGTAGAAGGGCAATCTCAATTTCTTGGAGTGATTTTCCTTTCGTTTCCACCACATTACTCTTAACAAAAACCACAGCTATCAAGCAAAAGGTACCAAAAATTGTGTACAGAACTTGTGGCCCAAGTTGCTCCAGCAAGCGCAGAAATAACAGCCCGACAAAAAAAATTATCACCTGTTGAACATGCCAATATTTATAAGCAGAATGACATCAGAGTTCAAGGGATTAAGATAGAAATCGGGGCCAAAAAGAAACAAAATGCATCCAAATGAAGGTCAAGCCAAAACCTGTCGCACATATAAATCGATTAGGAGCAATTACAGAAAAGTTTTGAGTCAGAACCCAGGATTCAAGATGATGCCAAATAACGAGAATCACAGCATGGGTCCCACCGTACCAGTACCAAAAATCAAAACATCTCAAATTAATAGCAACTGATGTTTACATTATTCTCTGCCACAAAAGTAAACTTATCCAATTTATAATAAAACATGAAAGTATCAAAATTTTAATTTCCGCTTTTCAGGTGGTCAAATTTTATATTTTTCATTCAAAATTTCTACAACTCAGCCGATTAGGTTATTAATCATGAGTAAGTTTAAAGTCCTCGTTTTGAAGTTTGGAAAGTGATTATAAAAAGCAGCAGAGTAGTGGAATTCAAAGTCATAACAATTTATTATTCATGAAAAAGTTCAACTAGTTTCCCCAAACCCGTCGCAAAAAGAAAGAAGACAGGTAAAAAATTCCAATAATCCACGACAGGAAAAACTGCAGAAGATAATTACCCAATGCACAGCCATGCAGACTGCCATTGCCTTTGCCCTAATTCAGCTGGAGAATATTTCTGATAGAAGGAGACCAGGTACTGGCCCAGCCCCCAGAGAAAATGTTACGACAAACCTGCATAAACAACTTTAATAAGCAAAACATACCAATACATCACCAGAAGAAAGTTTATAAAGAAGTATTAACCCCCAGCTATCTTCCCAATTACAGTCGTGTAAAGGTGGTTTAAGCAATTAGATAGAGTGGCCTACCTGGGTTTAATTCCATTTTTCACTTTAAAAAAACTTCTGGAAGTTATTCCTTGGAAATTTTCCATTTAGCAATTGATTTTGAGAATAGTCTATTCGGTCAAGATTTAAGAGTATTATGTTAATATGAATCCATGAAAGTATTTAAATTAAAAAAAAAAAAAAAGGATTCCTACTAAGACTAAGTTAGGAGCACAAGTATACAAATATTTTCAGAAAATTCTTTTAATCCTCCTAAGAGGAGAAAAAACAATTCCTTAATTTTCCATAGAAACTTACTTTCAACGTTACATGCCTCGTTCATCTGATTATACAACTTCTCTGGCTGGGCTACGTCTCCATCTAGATCTAAACAATGGTGCTCAATAATAGAAATTCAGTAACGAACAATTTGCCAAGCTGTCATTAGCTTAGCAGTTCTTACCTTTTTCATTTCATTTATTATTTTATTCTTGGGCTGGGGGCAAGGAATTGTAGGAAGCTACAAACTCATGAATACGGTGCATTTTGAATTGTCAGTGACGAGTAAGTTGCATCTTCTATTTAGTAACCACAAAATGACTGAATAAGACATTTATAAACATCAGCTGCTTCAGATACATTTTCATGACAACCAAATTGCTGGTTGATTGAATACTCACAGCAGCATGCCACCAATGGATAGATACAATGCTCCAGAGCCTAATACAAAAGAACTGGCTGCAGTTGCTTGAAAACCCATTGACACTGCCTGAACCAATCAAATGGATAAAGCAAAGTCAGGAGGGAGAATGTAAAAAATTTGTACTTGATGGAGTGCAAAGTTTGAAGAGTGAGCCAAATAATAAGCAAATGAGATATCAGCACCACAGCCATACAGCTACAGAAAAAGATACAGAGCTGACCACTCCTATCCAGAATTGGTCACATATCCTCTGTGACACCATTTTGGAGATTCTTGCAGTTAGCATCATGGCATTCAATGTCACTCTAAATTAGGTCGAGTGATCCTATTATGCCTTCAAGGTAATTAAACATTCTGAATATTCATCATGTTGCATTCCACGACTGGAAGCATTGATCCAAAAAAAGAAATGAGAAATAAAAAATTATAATAAAAAGAAAAAGAAAGAAAAAAGATAGGTCATTCAAAGGATGTTTCCACCATATATTGCCCATCAACTAATTTAACTTGAGCACCTAATTAACTTTTGTTTCAGCCAACTAAATTAAATTGAATCATTCAATCTGTTAAATTTGACTCCAAAATTTTTTTATGGACAATAATACATGGAGTCTTTAGACCACATGTATGTTCAAATAGATATCACAATGTGCTGTTGAGATAATATAACCGATAATGAAGAAAGATTTTGAGTAAAAAGCATTTTTTTTATAGGTAAGTCACAACACACTTTTTCCCCTTAACAGGAATTGAACCCTCAATCTTCCATACGAGGAGGTGGAGGAGGTACCAACCAAGTTAGAGCTTGTTGGTTTGAGTAAAAAGCATTTTACCTACCATGCCTAAGAAACTTCCGAGAAGAAGCACCCTCCTTCCTAGTTTATCCATCAAAACCATCGCAATAATTGAACCTAGAGAAGTTATGAATAGGGTAGTAAAAATATGGTTAATAATGGTTTCAAAATGTGCAAGATACTATGTAGTCAAACTCTATACCTGATAAATTTGCAATTCCTACACACGTTTGCAAGATCTGAAGGCACTCCTGCGCTTTTAAAAACAGTTGAGGAGAAATAGAATACAGCATTTATACCAGATAGTTGTTGCAAAGCAAATAGGACAGATCCAATAAAAACCACTGCAAAATAAAGATGTGATAAATGTCATTTAAAAAGGAAACAAATTGATATGATGAGGGAAAAATGATAGTATGAATTAATATCATCATAAATACCTTTAAAATGTCAGCCATATAGTAACTCTGAAAATTTAACAGTATCCACCTCATCCCCTCTATCTGACTTTGACATTTCTGCCATTGCAGATTTGACATGTAATCCCCCAAAAAGCTTCTCAAGTACCACTTCAGTTTCAGCACTTCTGCCTCTCTAAACCAAGGCAAGGAACAATTCTAAGTGAAAACAGCATTTAATGGATCGTTGGAATAATAAAATGCTGAAAGATCAAGATAACAATGTACAAAGAGTGGAATACTCAATGGTACTTAATCAGCATGTTGATTCAAATATGCAATGGTTGAAGATAATTGAACAATGTATGAAAACATTTTAGAAGGAAATGAACAATTTCAATAATAAAGGTCGAAAGTCGAGAAAGGAAAACAACAAACCAGGAAAACCACAGGAATATTGGATAACCCAGTGTTCAAACAATGCCCAAAATAAGCCAAGAAAACGACGATGCTTGGGAAAACTAATGAAGCATAAACGTGTTTGTGAAATTTTATGCAAGTGTTTGGAGAATTGAAAAATATTAAAGACGGAAACAAGGATTAAAAATGCTGGAAAAAAACTAGAATTGGATCCCTCCTAATAATTGGATTCCGCCTATATTTCAACCCTCGTGGTAGCATTTATGCATGTCACAACATGTAATTGGCAAAAACAAAGGAAATCGTAGACATTGAAAGCAGTCTAAGGTGAATATAGTATGCAATGTCAGGTGATTCAAATACAAATCCAGATTTCAATCATTAATCAAATTAAACTCGGTTTTCCCCAGGTTCAGATAAGATTAAATACATCGTATATAATACTTTTAAGCATCATTTGTACATGTCATGCATACTTCAATGACAATGATTTCTCAGGAGGATCGATATGATGTATAAATTAGAAAGAAAACCTTATGTCGTATTTCCAAGTAGTATAGATAAGCATCCTACTAATGAACGATAAGTATTTATATTTATCATATTAACGAAGAGATTGATTATCGCAATGATTTCTCAGGAGGATCGATATGATGTATAAATTAGAAAGAAAACCTTATGTCGTATTTCCAAGTAGTATAGATAAGCATCCTACTAATGAACGATAAGTATTTATATTTATCATATTAACGAAGAGATTGATTATCGCAATGATTTCTCAGGAGGATCGATATGATGTATAAATTAGAAAGAAAACCTTATGTCGTATTTCCAAGTAGTATAGATAAGCATCCTACTAATGAACGATAAGTATTTATATTTATCATATTAACGAAGAGATTGATTATCGCTTTTTTGCAATATTTTGTTTGGTCTCTAGATCAATATGAATTGAAGATGTCAACAGCCTTACACATAGAGGAAACAGATGCGGAATCCAAACGCAAGAAGCTAAATGTTTTAGACACACAAGTATCACATGAGAGTATATCACATTAAAACTTGTCAAGAGAGAGAGAGAGAAAGAGTAGATCACCTCAAAAAGCCAATGAGGACTCTCTGCACAGAACTCCATTAAAATAGCAAGTGCTGCGGCCGGAATGGCAGATACCCAAAAACACACTCGCCACCTGCGAACATTATCACATATGAAAAGTTACCAATGTAATATCGGAAAACAAATTTGAAGGAGAGATTCCAACATTGATTGGAAAGATAAATTCAATTCGAGGGCTCAACTTATCTCATAACAACCTTTCAAGTCAGATCCCAAAATCACTAGGGAATTTGAGCAAGCTTGAGTAGTTAGACCTCTCTTCAAACAAGCTCACTGGGGAGATTCCACTACAATTAACAAGTATAACATCTCTCGCAATGTTCAATGTTTCGCAGAACCAGCTAACTGGCCTCATACCTCGCGGCAGCCAATTCGATACATTCTCAAATGATTCATATGGTGGCAACTTTGGATTGTGTGGATTGCCATTGTCAAAGAAATGCAACTCCACTAAGGCATCGCCACCAATAATTATCCAACAAGAAGATAACTCTGAGTCTCCAAGTGAATTTGATTGGAAAGCCACGTTGCTGGGGTATGGATGTGGAATGGTTTGTGGATTTTCTATGGGATATCTTATGTTATCAACTGGAAAGCCTAGATGGCTTGTAAAGATCATTGAAGATGTGCAACGCAAGAGTGGCAGGAGGTTGAAAAGGCATGCTTGTAGACAAAGAGGTAGAAGAAATTAGCCAAATCATACTATTGGGTAAGTGTTTTTAACATCTTTAGGTTTATATTTCTAGATGAATAATTTGTTTCTTGATTTTGGTTCTATATATGATCTCATCTTTAAATTCTTAAAAGAGTTTTAGTATTATTTGACAGTATACATACATGTAATGCTCATTTGTTCCAACGTCAATTTCCATATCGACCCAAACTAATTCAATCACAACCGAATAGCTTAAAAAAATTAAGAAAATCAATAGGATGATTTGGTGATATATATATACATATATATATATATATATCTATATCTATACTACCTATAAATATATGGATCCTCTTATAGTGTTTTCTTCCAAAGTGTTTTACACCTTTATTGAGTTCACCAAAATATTATTAAACAATCAATTAACCAACAGTCATTTTCTCTTCTACACAAACCAGCAGTTACAACTGTTCAATTCCCACTGTCTCTTCTCCCCCAAGATTTCTTCCGTTTCTGCATTATGTGAAATGCCAGAACACTGCATTTGGAGCACTGAGCACAGAACACTGCATTTGGAGCACTGAGCAATTTCATGGCTCTGTAACGCAGATCCGTCTTGAAATCCTGAGCAATTTCACGAACAAGCCTCTGGAATGGAAGTTTCCTGATTAGGAGCTCTGTACTCTTTTGATACTTTCGGATTTCACGAAGGGCAACAGTTCCAGGGCGGTACCTGTGAGGTTTATTGACTCTTTCTGTTTTGCAATCGATCATTGAAGATGTCTAATCAGTCGAAGCTGTCGAAGAAATAGTCGAGGCTTCTAAGGAGATCATCCAAATCAGAGCACAATGTCTCGATTTTTTTCACCAAGAAGTTCAATAAGAATAGGTATGTAATTCTCCAACACTACCCATTCTCGATGTAGGTCTCTTAGTTCACAGAGATCTTGTAGCTGTCCCAGGTAATGAAGCACTTCTTCCTCCTCTTCTACCATGAGTTTTGGTTTCATGGAAGCAATTGTGATCATGGTATTTCTATCCTTCCATTCTTCAGTTGATTGCCGTAGAGTTTTGTTAGGCCGTAGAGTTGATGTATCTAAAGGGGTCAGGGTCAGGGTCAGGGTCAGGGGGCACGAGTTATTCCCATCAGCAAACCATTTCTCTACGCACTTCTCTCAAATGTGTGCCCCAAAGAAGTCTCCACCGGGTCCACCATAACTTCCCTGGTGATTGGGCAATAAAATGACTGGAGAGGTTCCAATGGCTGACTACCTAAAGAATTCTGCTTGGTGAAATACTTAATGTCTCAGTTTATCATAAAATTACCACTTTTTTAATGGTCGAGTTTTAGTTTTCCCTTGTAATTAACAAGGTGTGGGGAACCACAATGTGGTTTTACATTGCTTTCTAGAACACGCTAATGTTGTTTTATATAAGCTTGTTCAAAGGGGTTTAAAAGTACCATACTGTATAGGGGAAAGAATTTTGATTTTCTTAAAACCAACATATTGTTAATTGTGTTTCTTGGTGCTTTGAAATAAATGTACTCTACATTAATGTGCGTCATTACATTAGTATGTGCAGTTGCATTAATATGTAATTTTACGAATTTTTATTATTTTGTTCGATTTAGAAATGGTTTTGTGTGGCTTCAATTGTTATTTATGTTAACTTTCAGTTGTTATCTTTGTTAGCTTTACTTCGTGTCCCTTCATTTTTACTCTTTATTTATTATAACAATATAAACCCAGCCTACCATTTTTCATTTCACGAACCCAACTCGAGGCCCAACTCCAACCCGTTAGCCTTCAATCGTATCTCCAGCCCATTAGTATCTTGAGCCTATTAAAAAAAATCCCCGATCCATATAACCTGTCTTATTAAAAACAATATTTTTTTTAGAAATTCTAATTCTATTAAAACTTAAATCACAATATAATTATAAAATGAAAAAGAACCCAATTATTTCATAAATCTCTCTTACTGTTTTGATATACATAATAACGCAGTTCAAGATTTGGGGTTCTTTTTGGTTCATTATCTTTGCAGGCGTCAACCATGGAAAAAAATCAATTGATTGTTTAATGGTCTTAAAATATCTTCAAACTATTAGTATCATAATTTTTAAGGTGGAAAAAAAAGTTAGGATGTGAACTGTCAAAAATAGGTGAATTGAGCATGCATTATATAACTATTTCCTTCTGTATTATGAGTGATATTAAAGAGGAGATTAGACAAATATTGGAGGGTGTTGGTTTATGGAAAATCAACCATGTGTCTCAGTTTATCATAAAATTACCACTTTTTTAATAGTCGAGTTTCAATTTTCCCTTGTAATTAACAAGGTGTGGGGAACCACATTATGGTTTTACATTGCTTTCTAGAACACGCTAATGTTGTTTTATATAAGCTTGTTCAAAGGGGGTTAAAAGTACCATACTGTATAGGGGAAAGAATTTTGATTTTCTTAAAACCAACATATTGTTAATTGTGTTTCTTGGTGCTTTGAAATAAGTATACTCGACATTAGTGTGCGTCATTACATTAGTATGTGCAATTGCATTAGTATGTAATTTTATCAATTTTTATTATTTTGTTTGATTTAGAAATGATTTTGTGTGGCTTCAATTATTATCTCTGTTAACTTTCAGTTGTTATCTCTGTAGCTTTACTTCGTGTCCCTTCATTTTTACTCTTTTTTTATTATAACAATATATAAATATATATTGATATATTTGGGTTGCGGGTGCAGGGTGGGGGATTTTAATCTACCTAGGGTGTCGAAATAGGTTATTGTGTGGGTTTTGGGATTAACTACAATTTAGGTCCATTGTAGAGTTTGAAAGTTGTGTGTCTAAAACCAGTTGGCAATAATTTGAAGACTCTTTTCCTTTTTATTCTTTTATCTTGAGTTCATTGTGATTTTGTGAACGTGTATTGACCACTTAGTGGAATGTGATTTGTCATGCCCCGAATTTTTAGAAACTCGAGGAGTGAGTGAAATGAAAAAAGAAAAATAATTAAAAGGTTGTTAAGGTGGATTTAATTAATGATGCATTCATTCCCCCATATTTCTCCAAAACTTGGAATGAAGACTAGCCATTTAACTTAACCAAAGTGGTCTCCAATTGTCACTAAAACATCCCTCCCATTTAATGTTCAAAATAATTTAAGTCACGTTCAAAAATAGCTTTCAAAACATCCCTAAAATGTCTTCAAAAATGTCTTAGAACTTTGGTCCCAATGAGCCCCAAAATGCCCTAAGGCATAGGCCAAGAATAAGTCAAGGAGTCTACCTAAAATGGTCCAAGCATGTGGCCAAACATGGCCTTAAAAAAAGTGGCCAAACATGGCCCCGTAAGGTGGCCAAACATAGCCTCGTAAAGTGGCCAAACATAACCCAATTGAGTAATCAAACATAGGCCCACAATGGTGGCCAAACACTTGTCTAAGAATTGGCCAAACATGGCTCAAAATAGGTATCCCAATATAGCTCAAAAGGTGTCCCAAAAATGGCTCAAAAATGTGGCCAAAAGGTGGAGTCAAAGAAGGGTGCCAGGTCTGTGTCATGATAAGGCAGCAGGACGGGAAAGGGCATGTCACACGCTGTGCGCGGGCAGGACGTGGGTGACTGGCGCGCTGCTGGGCGCAGTAGGGGCATGTCAAGGGGTTTTTCACTGTAGCAGCAAAGAGAAAAATTTTCTAATTTCTGCAATTTTACCGTTCATGGCTGCAACCTAATTTTTCCTATTTCTGAAAATTTTTCCAAGTTTTTCAAGTCACTTTTTTTCCATTTTTAAGCCCATTTTTCCAAAGGTTTCTAACCCTCCATTTTGAGCACTTTTCTCACCTAGTTACAAGGTGTTTTACACACTTAACCAATTCCTAAATTTTTTCAAAATTTCAACATAGCCTCCTTTGTTTTCTAAGCCTTTTTCCCACCTAATGTTCACAGTATTTCATGTATACAAGCATTGCGCATTCCATCTTCACTCGATGGCCACAAATTCATTTAAATTAAACATACATCCCTTGTTCTTAACATACACATCTATTTGTCTCAATATATATACATATGATGCTCATTAAATAAAGACATCCTACTTATCAACTGGGTTTATACCCTGACACTTTAAAATGGCCCAAGGCCTATAATCCACTACTTTTTCAAATTTAAATACAAGTTGTTTAGATTTATGCCCATACATACGAAAACATGCCCCAAGGGCCAAATATGTTTCATGATCTATTTTCCTTCCTTTCTTCAAGACTTAAATAAGTCTCAAGCATCCTGAAACCTCATCTAAAATATGATATCCCACGAATGGGTCAGCTCAACTGCTGGTATAACACAATGCTAATGTTAGGAACTAATTTAAGGCGTGGCATGTGCAAGTGTACATTTTAAAAGCTATAATCTCATAATCCCTCAATGCCATGCAATGCCAACATACATGACACTCACATGCAACTCTATGCCACCCATGTCTCGCTTCACGGTCCTTCCCCGTTGGCATGCAAGTACCAATGTATGTCTCGCTTCACGGCTCGGACCCCGTTGGCATGCAAGTACCAAATGGCCAATTTTGAGTTTTTCACCACAGGATCTACACCCTCATAATGCATAGCACCAAGTACTCAACTCACGCCATGTCTCCAAGAATTCACACTATGCCAACATGCTTTGGTTTCATTCTTATGCAATTCAATGAAACATTTCATCAACACATGGAGCATGACTTAAAAATACGCCTCTTTCACAAAGTAAAGCATAACTTCAAATTCACAACACTTTGTCTACATGAATGTGAGTCACAATTCAATGAATTAAATATATGATCGAGTCTTATGTTCATCACTTTAACAATTTCTCAAAGAAAACACAAATGCACAAACTACCAACTCATGGAATAAATTATAATTCTCAAATCATAAGAGTTTCCCTACATGAACATAAACTAGAATATAATAATCCAAACATATAAACAAGTTACATGTTTATCACTTTGACAAATTCTCAAAAATCACAAAATACATAAAACACCAACACCTTAAATAAATCATAACTTTCCAACTATAAGATTTTGTCTACATAAACCTAAGCTAGAATACAATGAATTTCACTTATAGTCATGATTTATGTTTATCACTTTTTCAAATTCTCAAAGAATACTCTAGTACACAAAAGTACCAAAACTACCAACTCTAAGTTTTCAAAGCAACTACCACCTAAGTGATTTTTCAACATCAAGTAAACATCTAATCATTCAATTAACACATAGAAAGGCAAGAAAACTCAAATCTATTCCTAACTTAGCAAAGTATCATACCTTAAATGGTTTTTCTCAAACCAGGGAAGTTGTGTTCACTGCACAGTCGAACCGATCAATGAGAATATAGGTATTGATGAGAGGAACAACTTTCTAGAAAGAAGCTTTGCGAAAATCCAAGCCTAGAGGTGTGTTTTGAAATCTTGAAGCTTGGAGAACTTAGGGTTTTTTCTCATTTTCTCTCCATGAACGTGTTCTGCTCCTTCTCCAGCCCAAAAATAATGAAATTATACACTAAGGGGCTGTATTTATAGTGGAGGGGCAAGGGGGGCAAAACCCTTTTGCCCTTAATGAATCCAAGCCCCGTTACACTACAACCCATCCCGAAATGCCTCAATTCGACATTTTGCTTTAACCAAAGTTCTTAGAATTATTTTAAATAAAAATTTTCAAAAAAATAAATTTTTTCCTGTGGTCGGGTTTGGCCGGATCCACCCGAGCCACTCGGATGTCCTTTTGGTCCAATTTTTGAAACTATCTCCGAATAGGCTCAAATGTTTACAAGAGGTGTATTTTAACATTCTAATCATATTTCTATTCTATGTTATACTCAAAATATGCTTTTAAATATGACTTATAGTTAAATGTGCACGTATAGCGCCCTACCGACAAACGGTGCATGAATAGTGCCTTACTGGCAAAAATGAAAAATTTACTCTTATTTTTAGATCTCTATATGATTTGTCAAGATAGTTGACCCATTTTCACTTAATTGCATGCTGCTAAGGTTTGCATGCATGGATTTGTGCATAACATTAGAGTACTCTGTCTCATAGTTCCTATAACAAAGCCTGTGCTTATACTGTGATTGAATAAATCCAAAATCATCTTCCTTCTCTCAATAATTTTTCATTTGTTATAGTGTTTAAGATGTTCTTAACCTTATAGGTGATGTTTTAGAAGGGAACCAATGCCTTCAAATATCACTATGAGGCTCCCTAGCTTGAGGGATCTAGATATCTATGCTTTTGAACAATGAGAGCTGTGAAATTTCAATTCACTTTAGCAAAAGCAAAATGTTAGATTCCCTAATAAATTGCATGTTTGAGAGATGTTTAATAAGAAAACTTGAAAGAAAATTAATCAAAGCATTATGAATTCACATTATTCATCGGGAATGAAAATTTGTAAGCTAACAAACTTGAGTGTACTAATGTCACGCCCCGAATTCCAACTAACCCGAGGTGTGACTGACGAGACAAAAGGAAAAATAAAATAATAAGAGAATAAAGGACAATCTAATGGATTCAATTCAAACTTACATTCATTTCCTTCAATGTACATCCATGTAAAGCACAATCAATAAAAGTATTCAACATCTCATTAGGGCTTAAGCCCTTACATCTCAAAATATGCCCCTAAGGGTCAAAATCATTCTAGGCTTATGTCTCCTTCACTCTACAAGACTCCCTCAAGTCTCAAGTGCTGGGAGCATCATCTGAAATGGTGTCCCACGAATGGGTCAGCTCAACTGCTGGTACAATATAATGCTAATGCAAGAAACAAAATTAAGGGTATGACATGTGCAAGTGTACAGTTATTTCTACATGTCATTCAATATCATCCATACAATGTACTAGCAATAATCTATGTGCCATCCAACTCGTTAACATAATCTAAGGCGTGGCATGTGCAAGTGTACAGTTATATCTACATGCATAATTATAACCTACATGCCATCCAATTCATCCATATAATGCTTTAACAAGATTCATCACACATTCATGAATTCATTAATACAATGTAATGAAAATATGCGTGACACGCCCATGCAACTCCATGCCACACCCATGTTTACTCTATATCACACCCATGTCAACTCATGTAATGTAATGTAATGTCATGTAATGTCCCTTCACGGATCGCTCCCATTGGTTCGGGTACCAAATACAATGTCACGTCCCTTTACGGATCGCTCCCGTTGGTTCGGGTACCAAATGCAATATCATGTCCCTTTACGGATCGCTCCCGTTGGTTTGGGTACCAAATGCAATGTCATGTCCCTTCACGGATCGCTCCCGTTGGTTCGGCCACCAAATACAATGTCCAATTCTGGGTTTTTCACCACAGAATCTGCACCTTCATAATACACAGAACCACGTGCTTAACTCACACAAGGTCCAAGGAATCACACTATGCCAATATGCTTTGATTCCACTACCATAATGTAATCTCAATAAAGTATCATAACCACACATGAAGCATGTTTTAAATAACGTATTATACAATAACATTCAAATCAGAAGATCCTTTCATCAAGGTTACATGCTATACATAGTCCATTTAACACATGCTTTAAATCACGTACTTCATAATCCCAACAATTCTCGAAAATATAATCCACGCATTATGCTAACACATGCGATATACACATAGTCATGATCCACCTTCATCACCAAACTTTCAAAAAGATAACAAGGAGCACATAAGCATATAAGCAATAAAACAAACATGTGAATCATCAAGTCAACATGGCAATTATTCCTAAACTTAATTCTATTTCTTACTTAGCACAATATATCGTACCTGATGGGTTTGTCTCAACCCTATGAAATCGTGCCCGATGTGTAGCTGAACTAAATGATGAGAATGTCAGAGGTCAGACTGTTCTCTCATGTGCAGTTAGAGTCCTTAAAATCGTAAAATACAACTTAGTCCACTACTATTTAAATTATGCTATTCATCAAATTTTATGTCTTTATTTCATGAGTTCCTATTTTACTAAAATAAACTCTACCATTGGGTCCGGAACGTTGAATAAAATAGGTTTAGGTTCTTGCGGAATTCAATTCGGACATTCGAGCTAAAAAGGGCAAAATGGTCATTCTGCACTTTTACGAGTCCTTACATCCCGAGACCTCTTTTCATAAATCGGACTCCACGGTTGAATCTGGAATGTTCGAGATAATAAAAATTCACTATTTCTTCACTTAAATCGGAGTTCATTTGACTGCATTTTAACTCAGGGGCATTTTGGTAATTTTAATGTTCCCATAGGTCTTTTATTTTTTCGGGACCTTCTCTTGCATCACAGACCTCACCGTTGGTCTCAGGAGGTCTAAGATAGTCAGAATACATATATGACTTGTCTAATTTGGGCTCCGGGCCATTTCGGGGTATTAAATTAATTAAATTCATTTTAATTAAATAAATTAAGATTAAAATATAGTATATATATATATTTTATTGCCCCAAATGACCACGGGATTGTCCTGTCCCATTTGGTCCTCACGTGCCTCCTATATCACCTTGGTTCCTGGTTCAAGTGCAAATTTTTTTTTCAATTTTTTCCTAAGCCAAACAGCGGCCAAGCCAAACCGAGGATAAGCTATCCCCGTTTCCAATTTACTTTAAATTCTGATCTCTTAAAGCTGTACCCAAACGCCCCGAATTTAAGTTTAAATTTAAAACAGTAACCCCTTCCAAATGACGCAGCTTTAATCACATTTAAAACCAAACGACGTCGCATGAACATAGTGTTCATCTTCCCCACCCCGTCTTTCCGGTGGAAGCCAGTTAGGGTTCCGTCGCCATCCCCGGCGACGGCGACCCAACTCCGATCAAATTCTACTATTTTTAAAATGCCTTCTCTTCTATTTTCTATAAGCTTTTCATTTCTATTGTTAGTTTTTTATTTGGGCCACTCAATCTTCACGAAAATGGGTGAACACGTAGCTCCGGCGAGCTGGTTCTCTTCATTTTCTGACCCTTCTCCCCATTGTTTTGACTTAATTTCTCTTCTAATTAATTTCTGCACCTCACCTTAACAATTTCCCACCATTTGAACATAGTTTTAAGGCATAAAATTTCCCAACCCCGATTATCATCTTCAACCTGTAACTGGTTCTTGTTCCCTGATTTCTCAACTATTCTACTCGATTCTTTTTCCTAATTACTCCATACTCTATGTTGTTTTTGGTCCTATATTCAGAATAGATTGAATCAGGCTAAAAAATGTCAAAACAAAACTGAACTGGCATACCTTTTTCTTGATTTCTTAGGTTGCCGTATCTTCCTCACCTTTCTGGTTTTCCCCCTTGGCTTGGCTTTTTAGAGCTCTTTTGAACCTCCCCAGTGCTCACGGTCCCCTCAATGAAGTCTCTCCCTTCTGATTTCTTTCTTTTCTCTCGAAATCAACTTAACGTGCACATACATATATCAACACACTGCCCTTTCTCTCTCTCTCTCTCTCTCTTTCTCTCTCTCTACATCAAGCCTACTTCCACACTCAACCCATCTGACACACACACACAGAACACATGCATACACGGATCCTTCACTTACACACACAACCATCACACTCACTCTTTCACTCAATAGTGTACCCACTTGTGTGCTGCACACACAACCAACACACACACACACACCTGTCTCACATGCACCACCACTAACACACATACACGCCTGACATGTATATATATACATTTAAATATTTATACACATATGCACAACATATAATATTATGTGTACATATCCACATATACATACATACACATATAATATACATATTTCATATCTAAGTAAACAATAATAAAAAAAAAAAATTTACTTTAAAATTTCGAATCCTTACAACTAAGATACTTCATATAAAAGCCACGTGTGTAAGGCCTTGATCTTTATCTATGTTGAAAAGGGAAAGACGTAAAAGTCTTCAATTCATACTAAATATTGCTTATGTCATTTTTTCCTTTGTTATTTTTTAAAATTCATTTTTTTCCAAAGTCACATTTCTAGGTTTCCATAGTATCCATAGGACACATATTTTATTTTAAATCTACACTAGCACATTCAATAGTCACATAGATATGTGTTCATCCTAGCAATTCTAAACCGGTTTGATTTCTACAATGATTAGCCTTTATTGCCATCTTGTAATGGTTAGGTTTTGTTTTGGCTTTATTTTTATTTTTTTTTGCTGGCTTTCCCCCTTGCCTTTGTCTAATAAAATTTAAATTTCTAACATTTTCATTCATACCAATTTTGCACCCTTTAGTTTATCCTTATTTTTTCGTTATTTGTCAATACTTAGACTTGTAGAAAGAAAGATAGATAGATATGACAATCGATTTGTATAAAGACATTGAAAATTATGAGGATGAAGATGTTGAGGACTTAATGCTAATAAAAGTGATGAAGGTGACTCCATTGGCATTATTTTGCTTAGTAAATTTGTTGTTGTCTGTGGCTCTTTTAAATTTGGATCACGTGTAAGTATTAAAAATCTCTTTTAGTACGAACTATTTTTTGGTTCAAGAAAGATATTTAATTAATTTTTTCCTTATTTTTTTATTGTCAAAACAATAAAAACAAAAACAAACCACACATACCCCCCCTAAAAAAAATATTTAGCTTAAGTCAATTTTTTTGCAGGTGGGATATTCAGCACCCACTCAATCTGTAATAAGGGAAGATCTAAATTTAACATTAGTCCAGGTTTGCCTTCTTTTTTATTTCTTTCCATTCATTAATAACTATATTTAACCATATGAATTATGAACTTACTTTCCATCACCTTACAGTACTCCATGTTCGTTTCTACAATGACAATGTGCAATGATTGATACTATTACAAGTAGGCAACTCGCTAACTTCATTGGTCACAAAGGGGTATGTGAAGTTTGAAACTCTTATTAAACTACAACAAAGCTTAGTTATTTTCTAATAACCAGACCCTTTAGCATGTGGTCATAGGAGCAGTCTATGAGAATCTACTATTTTTTGCAATATTCACATTGTGGACTTTTACGAATTTGTAGGATGAACATGAAAATAGTACCATCATACCAAAACTGCTATTATAGTTCATTTTCTTGGTATGCTTTTTAATATGGGGAGCTTGGTCACTTCATACAGGGAGATTCTTCAAAGAACAATGCATTGGAATTTTCTATTATGTGGTAAATACTTAACAATTGAATCATTTATAACATAATTGAATTGAGCCATTTACATTAGGTTGAAAATTTTAACAAATGAGCAAACTAGATGAATTCATCCCGGTATTTATTATAGTTGAAATAGCACAAAAGAATCTTTAGGGAGGGCTCATGACAATAAATTAGGTAGGAGAATCATAATGCTCAAGTTGTACACAATTTTATTAAGATGTGCATCACCATTGATATTTCTCTACTTTCTATGTTGTGGCCCATGATTATTAGTGGCTCATGAGTTGCATGCTTGATAGGAATAATGATAACATGGCGAGCACTAGCTCTGATTGCTAAATTATAATTCAATAGATTGTAATGTCAATTTTTATGATATTGAAAAAAAAATGATAATAGTTGATACCGCCTTCGGAAAAAAGCGCGCTTGCATGCGCACTCAATAACAAAAAAAGAAGAAGCAAAAACTGATTAATGCGTTTGACTTGAAGGCCTTCTTCCATGCATTGTCCTGCTCTTGGGTCTATTCCTTTAGAAATTAAGAGAAACAATGAGGAACTTTTGGTGAGGTCATTGACTGGAATAGTATATCTGCTCAAATAAATTGTAGTATGTAAACTAATAATTTTTTTATAAGCAGTAAAGGGACTGATATTTATCACACTTGTTTTTTATCTTCATAGTTCATTTTCATGGCTGGGATAATGTACAGTTGTACATATCCAAGAATGGTGAGCTTGTCCTACAACTGAGCTCGAATATGTTTTTTTTTGGTGGCTCTCTTCTTTGATCCCTCTCTCTCTCTCTCTCTCTCCGCAAACTAGACTCTCACACACGCGACCCTTCACGCACGCAAATATAGTCTTTCTTAAGTTCTCTTTGGTATATCTCGGCTCAAGGTTCAACATTTGTCTCCATTAAGGGCTCTGCAACAACTACATTATCTTAGGTAAGGTCTTGATTTGTGAAATTAAGGCTTTTCTCCCACAAAAAAAAAAATTAGGGTTTTTCTCTCTCATAAATATTTTACCTAAAGCTTCCATAACTCGTGATTTTATGTGGTGTCCTTTATTTCGTATCCACTCTGCTAAAAATGGTTCCTTCATATAGCGTTTGTTCTTTCCAATTTCTCTAGCATCTTGCTTTATGTAAATATAACCAATAGTATGTAGCACAGCCTCACCAAAAGTTGAAAATGGTAACAAATGACTTCAATTGAATTACTGTTGACTTCAATCTCTAGCAGCTTGTCTTTTAGCCTTATTTGAAATGTCTTTCCTTAGAAGATCTAATAATAAGGGATTTTTTTTTCTAAAGTTTAAAATCACGTGGTGGAATCTGTCTATAACTCCCTGCAATTGCATCCCCCTGGTTTGGATGTTAAAGCAATGAATGAAAAAAAATATAACATGATGTATGGATAGTGTATTAAATTTCCACTTACTATTGTTGGGACATCTAGAAAAAAACTCGCAATAAATTCAAGAAGTTTCCTAGGTAAGGAATATAGTTGATACGAAGGGCGAAACTAGGAAGAAAATTAGAGGGGGGCTATAAAATATTTGGAAAAGAATTTAGTTGAAATTTTAGGTTGACTCAAAATTTTGGAATGAAAATGAGAGAAATTATGGGTAAAAATTGGGTTGGACAAAAAACTTCCCATTAAAGAAAGATACCCTTGAAACTTTAGACTATACTAATAAAATAAATAAAAGTTCCATTTAAGGGATCAAATTGAAATTAAGACAAGGGTAAAGTGTTAAAAAGTTTAAACTTAGAATAGGCAAAAGTATAAATTAGAGGGATAAATTTGAAAATCTTTTGAGATGTATAAGAAGATTTTCTAATAAAACAACTTGTTTGAGGGGAGGGGAATTTCCCCCTCTGGGCCAATGCTACCTCCCTCCACGGCCAATTAAATAACTTAGCAGAATTTACCAATTCGAAGTTCCCCAAAGTTCTGAAGTTGCACTGCTGTATTTAATTCTTTAATTTGTACATGGTGAGACAACTTTCTATATACTTCCCCCAAGGTATGAGCATCACTTGTCTCCAAGTCTTCATTATTATGTTACTGGATTAACATTCACTTGACTCTTTTATGCTATTCCCACTGTACTTAAATTAGTTTTTATTTTGTTCACCTTTAGGATTTATGTATACATTTGAAGGGAAGTGTGCCATGTTTTATGTTGTTAATAGACTTCCTAAGTACTTTGATCTACGAGGAAGGCAATATTAAACCTTATCAACTCTGCATTCAGAAAAGGGTTTAACCCAATCAAAGCCTGGGGGGTTTTATGGTTTATAAATTTTTCCATGCCCTCTCTCTTTATTTCACGCACATGTGCCCTCTCTGTTTCTTTCTTTCTTTCCTTCTTTTATCTGTTCTTTTTAATGGTTGCAATTTTTTTTCTCATATACGATAATCTAATAGCTTGAGATAGTTAAAAAAGGTATGATAACGTGTGGTCTAATTGGGTGAGATGTAGATAAATATGAATAATGGCTTCAGAAATGTACGAGATAGATGGAAAAATCTAGAGGCCAACTGATGGCTTTTTCACTGTGAATGTACTTGGGGAGGGAACACTCGAGATAATGGCGACAAACCAACGTCTATTTTGACACCTCATCTCTCTAGAAATACATTATTTAATTGATTAGTCAATTACAATTTTGCCCTTACTCCATCTAGGGGTTTAACAGATTTGAAAAATCGGGTGTGACTATGAAAACAAGTATTGCCATGAGAACAAGTGTTGTCCATGTAGCCATGATGCCTAGATGGATCAAGCCTTGTTGGAGGTGTAAACTCACAGCTTGTTCTTGTATGCACTTATGGTGAAAGGTTGGTAGGAGAGATGTACATTGAAATTAACAATTAGAAGAGAACAAAGTGTCTTGTAGTTATGTTTGATGATACTACTTGTATCTAGGTCCAATGATGCTATGTAGCTATATAATACTACATTTGTTTCATTTTCGATGATTGTTATGATTTGGTAATCATCTGATGCTGCATACAAGTGCGTGAGTTCTATTAGGCCAAGTGTGAACTTTAGCGTTGGCAGGTATGCTTGATTCTTGCACGCTAAGCTGGTCTTAATATTTACATTCCCATTCGATATATGTCTGATAAGGATGAAAGGAAAATTAGAATATGTGTTGGTTACTTTATTATTTATATTTTTCCCCTTTTGCCGCAACCCACTAAGCCATCACCGTCACTGCAAACAGTTCAATCGAACTAAGACTTAATTATTTTTTGAGAGGGTTTATTCTCTGGACCTTGTGTGTTTGTTGGCATACTAGATCATATATGATAGATGTAGGTTCTTTTTAGAGTTTTTTGTGGGGTGTGTGCAAATTGTTTTTATGTATATGCTTAATGTTCTTGGGTTGACCAGCCTTCGCATTGGCTCTTTTGAATGATTTACTCTTACTTATCCAAAAAAAAGTTAGAAAACTAACATTCAGCATTTACTAGAATAGATTCTCATGGCCTCTACAAATATCCTATGAAGCTATAATTTTTTCTATTTCGGCAATTATCACCACAAAAAGTCCCTCATATTTTGGGACTGCTTAGTCCTTTTGCATGAAATGGAGGGTTGTGCAAATATAATGTTCCAATTTTGAGTTGTAAGGAAAAAGTTGCGGTATTGCAAAATTAAGGGTGCTCTTTGTGAGAAATTTTTCAAAAGTGAAAAATATAGCATATGGGATATTTTCTGGAAATACTTCTCTTCATGGACAAGGCGAGGAATTCGCTTGGGGGGGGGGGGAATCTTTTTTGTTAGATGTTCAATTATAAATTTAAAAATTATTGTAGTATAAAAATTTCATGTTGACTGGTCATATTTTTTATAAGTAACTAAATTTATTAATATAAAAGAATTTATAAATTAGACAAACAATTCAATCAAAGAAATAGACTAAATTTGAGGTTAATGGAGGTCTTTTTCCAGCTATCATTCATGTATGTCCTTTTTGCTACTCACTATAGAATAGCCTTTATACAACATATATTTGATTGATGACGGAATTTCCCAAGCCATGATTCATGTATTTTCTTTCTTTTATCTCATTATTTATAAATGGATTAATAAATATCAAGAAGATAATTGTAGAAAATGATCGTGAATCTGCCAAAAGGCCTGAGTGGATGCTTTGATTCCCTCATTTAAAACAATCTTTTCTACGCATCTAGATTTAGCATCTTACTAAATCTTTTTTAATTGTAGCAAGCTTACTAAATTTTATTTTTTTCATGATGATATCATTTCAATAGTTATAGTTGAAAAGATAGTAAAGGAATAAGATGATTTCATCCTTGAGGAAGAACTAGAACTTGGGTTGCTGGGATTTTAATACTCTTTTTTGGTAAGTTGCAAATTATATCGTTTTCCAAGAAGATTGTGTCGGAAAATGATTTAATATTTGCTATAATCATTGCATACTGAGCTCTGGTGGCTCTAACATGTTCATACCTGCAAATATATATATATATATATATATATATATATATATTGGTTGAAGACATAGGTATAGTTGATTAAAGTGATCTTTAACAACTTTTGGCACACCCCCTTCCTCCCAACTTGAATAGAAAAGTTGATGTTAAAAAACTTTTCTTGTAATAAATTAACTTGATCTATTGAATACTTATAAAAAAGATTTGAGCCGTGTAATCTTAACCTTGTCGTGGCTACAATTGTAGACTTACCTTAGTGTCAATTATTAAAGCATGTTGATTTACTTATTTTTATGCAAAGTGGTGAATGTAACCAGTAACATTAGATTTATAAACTCAATTGATTGTTTGCAACAATCGGCTAGCACCTATGAGCTCATAGAGGTAAGCACTGGTGGAAAGTTAAGCACACACAATGTTCATGTTCAACAATCTGGTTCAACCACAGTAGCAGAATTTCATCTATCTTTCAATGATCAAGCACGCGATCTACATAATAAATTAGTCTTGGACCATCCCCAAGGGTTTTCTCGACAACTTCGCAAGTGCATTGTGGCCCATTCACAAGGACCAGCCGTATTCGATGGGGACATAAAGTTCAGTAGGTAAGTTGTGTTTCGTACACTTTTCCCTATGACTATTATCATCTTCATTCTTTAAATTATACATGTATATTGAAAAGTTAAAATCATAATACACTTTTCCCTTGATAGGAAATGACTTCTATTCAAAGTAATCGTAAGAGGAGTAGATATGCTCAATTAACTCACAAACAAAGGCATGATTATATTCAAAAGGTTACGAGTGCGAGAAAAAGGAAGGCGTTCACAAGAAATAATGAGCAAAGTAATGATAGTGTTATTGATAAAAAAAAATAGATATGTTAGATTTAATGGTAAAGAAAAATATGCAGTTCCCTTTCACTTGTAATTGAAATAGACTTCTCATATTTTTTTCTTTCTTATGGACCTTATCCAGCTTAAGATTTACATTACTTCTATTCATTTGAACCTTAATTGCTTCAATTTAAATTTTCAGGATGATGCTGCTTCAATCATGCAGAGAAAGCCTAAACTCACATTAACAAGGCCTAAGGAATCGGAATTTGAAACTGTTCAGCGGGTTTGTTCAGTCAGGGTTAAGAGTTCTGCTGAGCTTGAGGAGGAGATGATAGCCAAAATTCCCAAGTTTAAGGCTCATCCACTAAACAAGAAGGTACTCATTTTGTTTGTTTTGTTTCCATTGAGGAGTCTTTTTCTTAATTCACTGGTGGTCTATATATGTTGCGATCGAATGGTTATTTTGTTTATTATAGATTCTAGAAGCTTCAACATTACCAGCTTTACCAAGAAGTACACCTCCTTTACCATAATTTCAGGTGAACTGCTTTCTGGATGAATGGTGATGAGAAAGAAGAAAGCAACTACTATAATTGGGACATTTAAACTAAAATTTGATCAATTGCTGCACGAATTTCACTTAGAGACAATGGCAGAACTGATTCAGTCTTTTTACTGACCCAATATTATTTAATTTGTATATGACAGAATCACCAGTGGAAACCTCATCTTTCAGCACCTAAGACACCCCTTCTTCAAACCTCAATGAGCGCACGTCCCCGCAGGATCAAAAGTTCTGAAGAACTTGAAAATGCTCTAAAGTTCAGGGCAAGATCTTTAAATAAGAAGGTATGACTTTCCCTTTCAATTTACCATCATATTGGCAACTTTATATCTTAGCTTTTTCTATTTAATTTCTGTTTTCAACTTATGTAGATATTTGAAAGTAAAGGGGATATGGACTTTTAAACAAGAATCTCAAGCATTGGGAAAATGTATAAATTGTAAGTATTTAAGCATCCTTATACATTTTGGATGTCTAATATGTTTTGAAATCCTGCTCGCTCCCTCACTTTGTTTTTACTCTAATTCTCATATAAGACACTTTGTCCATATCTCTTCTTTGGATGATTTCATCATTCTCTTATTATTTTTTATATTTTTTTATTCAATAAGTTTATAATGCATATCAAGCCATAATTGTAGAGACATGAAAATTTAGAGTAAATTTCTCATTTTATAAATGTGGCACATAAATCGAGGTAGAGTGGGTCGAGTAGTGTAGTACTAGTTGTAACCCAAGCTGTTAAAGCTCTATATCATTATATCAAATGTACTGTATGATTTTGAAATGTAAACGGTTTAGTTTGCACAATCGATATCGGGCGACGCCCGAGCAACCCAGAACCAAGCATCGTAATGCATGCATGTGTACGTATATGTATAAGTATAGACCATTGGAAATGAGTGTATGTATACGTAATTAAAAACTAGCATGTACATATGTATATGAATATATGTATGTGTAGATATATATAGTATAATGTATGATATACATGTATACAAGTACCTACATGTAAAGTAAAAGAAAAATAAACAGAAACAAAAGGGAAGTAGAGAAACAGCTTGGCATATACATGCAAGTGGGTGTGTGTACTGCCAAGAGGTTGGCAGGTATGTGTGTGAGTGAGTGTGTTGGTGTGTGTGTATATGTAATATAATATGTATATATATAACACAAAACACAAGCAAACATTAAATGCAAATCAGTAAAGAAAAGAAGGAAATCAGAAAAGTTAGAAAGAGGGATGGAGGAGAGAGGAAAGGGAGAGAACCGAGAAAGAGAGAGAGGGAGTGACTAGGGGTTGAGTGTTATGATGTATATGTAAGATGTGTACGTTGGTTAGAGAGGAAACAGAGAAGAAAAGACCAAGTGGGAAAGGTGTGAGAATTGGGAGAAAGCTCAGGGAGTGAACCAAGAAGAGGGGGAAGAAGGAAATAGAGGAACTGCACCAAGAAGTTCAGAATAGGTATGTCAAGTTAACTTCTATTTTTGAATTTTAAAACATGATAATTAGTTTGATTTAAAGGGTTTTATAGAGCAAGAAATATGGAACAAAATGCAAAAAGAATCGATTAAAAAGACCAAGAAACGAAGTAGAACAAAGGAGTTACAGGTCTAGGGTGATAACACGGGTCCTTCATATTTTGTGCATGAAACTTAACTTAAATGGTGGGAAATCATTGATACTAAGTGCAGAAAAAGGTTTAAATAAATTTAGGGTTGAAACAATGTAAGGAAGAGCTCGAAGTTGATAAGTTTCAGTCCATCAGAGCTACGGGTTCCCTCAGTTTCGAGTGGATTTAGAGAATGAAATTAAAAGCAAATGTTGGATATGAGAAGCTTATGAAAATTTGAAGGAAAACACATTGAAAAAGGGATTGAAAATGATCAGAACAGGGTCGCCGGCCCCAGAGGAGACGCTGGAGACCCACCGGAACCCTACCGGATTTTCGGGAGAGACAGTAAACAGTATTCCCCAAGGCGACGCCGTTTGGTGGTGTTTGGGATCCACGTTGCGTCGTTTAGTAGTATTACTATTTTAAATTTAAACTGGATTAAGGGTGATTGGCTACAGGCTTAAGAAATTAAATTGAGAGTAAGGGAACTAGGGGATATCTTATCCTCGATTTGAGGCGTTTTTCCCTGTTTGGGGCCAAGAAATATGGAAAAAAAAATGCGCAGGGGTTGCGCCCTTACGAATTGAATCGAAGACCCGTAGCATGGATGTGGCGCATGTAACCAGAGAGGACAGGCAAGCCCGTACTAACAAGTTTGTAGCAATATATATATATATATATATATATATATAAAAGCAGTAATAAATTAATTTAATTAAAATAAATATAGCGAAATGGCCTGAAGTCCAAATTGGACAAGTTATTAGTGTATTTTGACTATCTTGGACCTCTTAAGACCAATGGTAAGGTCCGTGTCGCAGGACGACGTCCCAAAAAATAAAAGACATGTAAAAGTACAAAATAATCATTTTGCCCTTTTTAACCCGGATGTCCAAATTGAGTTCCGTGAAAGCCTAAACCGACTTTCTTCGACATTTCGGACACAATGGTAGAGTTTATTTTAGTAAAATAGAAACCCATGAAATAAAAGCATAAAACTTTATGAATAGCATAATTCAAGTAACAATAGACTGAGTTATATTTCAAGATCTTAGGAACACCGAAGGGAAATGGAAAGGCGGTTTGACCTTCTAGACAGATACAGTAAGAGGAATACATTCTCATCGTTTGGTTCGACTACACTACGGACACGACTCCCAAGGGTTGAGAGAAACCCTTCCAGGTATGATATTTTGCTAAGTAAGAAATAGGGTTAAGTTCAGGAATATTTTGTAAGATGATTGAATGATTCATATGTTTAATTACTGTTAAGAAATCACTTTGAATTTAGTTGCCTTAACAACCTAGAGTTGTCACGCCCCGAATTCCCGACCTAACCCGGGGACGCGACTGACGAGACAGAAAATAAATAAATAAAAAGACAAGGTAAATAAATCCACTAAACATGTATCCATTCCCATCAATACATAAGATAATGTAAAATACATCGTTCATAGATCATTCGGGCTTAAGCCTTTACATTACAAAACATAGGTCCCACGGACTAAAATATAACAAGTATTTCCTCCTATCAAAGCATCACTGGGTCTCAAGTAGCTGGAGGGTCCTCATCTGAAAAATGTTGCCCACGAATGGGTCAGCTCAGCTGCTGGTATGATGAAGTGCTAATGCAAGAAATAAAGCTAAGGCGTGGCATGTGCAAAGTGTACATTTATTTCTAAATGACATTCAAAGCATCGCAGTAATATATATATATATATGAATGGAATGCGTGACACACCCATGGACAACTCTATGTCACACCCATGTCTCATTTACGGGTACTCCCCGATGGGCACAGAGTACCAATGCAATGGCCAATTTTGGGTTTTTCACCACAGGATCTGCACCCTCATAATGCAAAGCACCATGTGCTTACCCACGCCATGTTCTCAAAGGATTCATCATATGCCAATATGCCAATGCAATGTTAATGAAGTATGGATCTCAATCATATAACATACTCGGACAATAACAAATAAATCATCAATCAGTTTCATATACATGCATATCTCATGTGTTCATATATCATAATTCATGTTCTTCACTTTACTAAACTTGCAAGTAACACATAAACATGTGAACAATCAATTCCAAGTTATCAAGTAAGTACATTACAAACAAACACATAAAGCATTCCAGTCATCCACAAATATTCCTAACTTAACTTCATTTCTAACATTAGCAAAACACCATACCTGATGGGTTGGTATCAATCCTAGAAGATCGTGCACTATATGTAACTGAACCGACAAATGAAAATGCAGGAGATCTGATCGCCCTCTCCTGTCCTGTCAGTGTCCCTAAAAGCATAAATTACAACTCAGTCTATTATCATTTGAATTTATGCTATTCATCAAATTTTATGTCTTTAATTCATAGGTTTCTATTCTGCTAAATTAAACTCTACCATTGGTCCTAGGGCGTTGAAGAAAATAGGTTTAGGTTCTCGTAGAACTCAATTCGGACATCTGGGTTCAAAAGGGCAAAACAGTCATTTTGCACTTTACACGTGTCCTTACATTTCGTGACCTCTTTTCACAAATTGGACTCCACGGTTGAGTCCAGAATGTTCGAGATAATATAGTTTCACTATTTTTTTACCTAATTCAGAGTTCGTTTGACTGTACTTCGATTCAGGGGCATTTTAGTAATTTTAAAGGTTACTACGGGTCTTTTTATTTTTTGAGACCCTGTCTCGTAAAACGGACCTCACCATTGGTTTCAGAATGGTCGAGATAGTCAAAATACACTAATGACTTGTCCCATTTGGACTCCGGGTTATTTTTGAATATTTAAATAATTAAATTAATTTTAATTAATTAATTAATTAATTAATTTAATTATTATTTTATTAATATTTAAATCTGGTGGGTCAAATCATAATTTCTCATAAGTTTGGGGGTCAAAGTGCAATTCCCGAAAGTTCTGGGTCAATTTTCAATTATCAAAAAGTTCAGGGACAAAATTGTAAATTCTAATTCTCCTATTCCCAATTCGGACAACCAAACAAGGATCAACCTAAAACAGGGATAAGATATCCCTGTTCTTATTTAATTCAGATTTCCAATTTCTTAAGTCCACAACCAAACATTCCCAATTTAGTTTTTTTAATTTAAAACATCAGGGCGACACGTGGCAGGGGCGGTTCAGCCCCGCCCGAACCGGACCCGACCCGACCCAGGCTCGGAACAGTCTTCTTCTCCCCCCGATTTTTCGGCGATGCACAGTAGGGTTCCGGCGCCTTCTCCGGCGCCGGCGACCGATCTCCGGCGACTTTTTAGGGTTTTAAAAATGTGATCCTCTAGGGTTTTTCGCGTAGATTCCATCCCTACCCTTCATTTTCAATTTAGACCAATGGATCATCACGAAATAGGGCTCAAAGGCCCATGGCCAAATCTCCGGCCAACTGTAAAATTCCTATTTCATGCTTATTTCCCTACTGTTTTTCATTCTTTCTTTTTCTATTCTCTTTCTGCACTTCGTAGGATTATTTTAGGACCATTTAAATGGAGTTCCACACATAAAATGACAAGGTCCAACCTCCATGGCCGAGACCTGTAAATCCCCATTTCTCCCTCATCTCTCAACCATTTTCTTTCATTCTTTTTGCAAAATAATCCTTACAACATGCTCTTTAAGATTTTATGCATCAAATAATTTATCATGCTTAAAAAAAATAAAACAGAACTAAGCCACTTACCCCAGTTTCTAATTTCTCTCAGTTGTGGCTCCTCCCCTTTTCCTTTCACCTCTTGGATCACCCTCTGTGTTCCTCTCAATGTCCATGGTCTCTCCCCCACTTCTTTCTTCCTATTTCTCTCTCTAAGAATCAAGACCCACACTTTATGTTCTCCCTCTCTCTCTCTATATCTTTCTCTCTCTACACTATCAGACCTGAAAGCCCCTTTCCTTGACCTTTCTTCTCTGTTCAGCCCCTTGTTTCTCCCCAAATGCAGCTTTGCATTAAATGCAAAGCTATCCTACACAAGTCTATATATATATATATATATATATATATATATATATATCACTCATCACACATATACACACACTAGACACACACACACACCTAACCGAGACCTCACACACACACTCTCCAGGTCTATCACACACACACTGCACTGTTATATATATATGTTCACATATACATACCCACATACATATGCACTTGCATTATCCCACACATACACACATACACATAATTGTTTCACACACACATACATGCTACACATACATATACACATACCCACATACATGCCCACATTGAACAATTTAATAAATATATACATATATATATATACCCATGTATATATATATATATATTATGCACATCACATACATACATTCATCAATTTTTAATAATAATAATAATGATAATAATAATAATAATAATAAATAAATAAAAAAATTTAATAACTAAGAAAAAAAAAATTTCCATGTCATAACATCCTTCCTTCCTTACAAAAATTTCGTCCCGAAATTTAAAATAACATAAAATTTAAAGGTTGGCTAAGTTTGTAAAACACCCTTTAAATAGGTGAGAAAGATGTCAAAAAGGGGGGGTTAAAAACCTTGAAAAAGTGGGCTAAAAATGGAGAAAAAGTGGCTTGCAAAACCTTGGAAAAAAATTTGAAAACAGAGAAAATTAACTGTTGGACAGAGAAATTCACTCTTTGTTGCTACAGTAAACCTGTAGGAAAACTGAAATTTTTCTCTTTGTTGCTACAGTGAAACAGCCCAAGTCTGCCCCAGCCCCTCTACCATAGCCCTACCGCGCGCTCCAGCCTGCCTTGCGCGCTTACTAGCCCATGCCACGCCTCCCTTGCGCGCGCGTATGCCCGCCCAGCACCCCCTTGCGCGACAGCCTCCTGACACCTCCCTGACATATGTCCTTGGCCACCCTTTTGGGCTATTTTTGGTCATCATTTTGAGCCATGTTTGGCCACATTTTTTAGCCATGTTTGGGCACCTTTTTGGACCATGTTTGGGTACCCTATTGGGCCATGTTTGGGTACCCTATTGAGCCATGTTTGGCCAATCCTTGGGCCATGTTTGGCCACCCTATTGGGCCATGTTTGGCCATTTCCTTAGGCTACCTTAGGTAGAGTTTTTGGCCTATTCTTGGCCTATGTTTTAGGACATTTGGGCCATTATTCCAAAGCAATTTTAGAGATGTTTTGGGACTATCTTTGAGACCATTCTTGAACATGATTTAGATTAATTTCGAATATTGGTTGGGTGAGACTAATAACAAGTTTTCATTTTTAATTTTAAGGAAACATAAGGAAATGAATGAATAATCAACTAAATCCATCTTAATGGCCTTTTATTTACTTTTCTTATTTCATTTCACTCACTTCCCGGGTTTGTGGAAATTCGGGGCATGACAACTTGGTATCAGAGCTTAAGTTTGGAAAAATCCATTTAACTATCTTTTATAAATTCTTTTAATTCATTTCCATTCACTCCCCGGGTTTTGAAAATTCGGGGCGTAACAACGTGGTATCAGAGCTTAAGTTTGGTAAAATCCATTTAATTATCTTTTACAAATTCTTTTAATTTATTTCTATTCACTCCCCGGGTTTTAAAAATTCGGGCGTGACAATATTCCTCTTTTTAAATTTAATTATAATATGTTATCAGCATTACTTATTAAAAGATAATATTTATTAGCATTGCAATGGTTAAAGTTCTTTTAGTTCAATGCAATTTTCCTTGACTACTCGATTAAAAAGTTAATTTGAACAAGTTGACACTTCAAAAGTTCAAGTGAGCAAAGATTGAAATCAATTTGTTGTTATTTGAATTACATCTGGGCAAAATTTGCAGCATGACCTACCTCTATATCTCTTTTCACGGAAGGGTAAATCATAGACACAAACCAATAATAGAGTATTACCCTCTCATTGTTTAGACAATGAGACATGCGTGTAAATCTAAGTAACAGGCATGCTTCTTCTTTTCTATTTTGTTTATTTATTTCTGGTTCATGTTATTTATTGTGGTTGATTAACTATTTTTTCTTTTTCTTTTTCTTCTTTTATGTTCTTGTAAAGATGAACTATTAGATATTTGTACTTTCTGGATGAACTACCATATATTTGTACCTTCTGATTTTGAAAATAAAAAACCATGTGGAACTAATCTTTACTTTTCTATGTGAAAGTATAGTTCTCCATAAATTAAAAAAAAAAATTAATTAGGATATTGACTATTTATTTTTAAATTAGACTACTTATTAAAATTCAATATCCATTGTTGAGATTTATAGGAAACAAAGATTCTGCTCAATCATGTTTTATAGTACTTTTAAGAACTTTGGGGGCTGTTGATGACCTAGATTCTTGGTTTGAGATTCTGAATTCATAAAAAGTGCCAGAAGTTTGGGTGCTTGTTTGTTAAACCATTAACTCATTTAAAAATTTAAGCTATTAGAGATGGTGTAACTTTAATATTATATCCTCTAACACGCTCCCTCACGTGTGGCGAACCTGAGCCTACACGTGTATCAATTCATACTATCAAGGTGACAGTGAGGTTTTGTAACACCCCGACCCGTTTAGCAGGAAATTAAATCGTGAATTTGGGTAATAAAAATTTTACGAGACGAAATGTAATTAAAATAGGAAAAATAAATAAATAAATAATAACAAATAAGATAAATTAAATTGTCGAACAAGACATAGAGGAAAAATAACAAAAAGGAAGCCAAAGATTGAGGCCAATGGGTTTTGAACCCTTGACCCAAAATTGGCAAAGACTTAAAGCCCAACAAGTTACCATTTGGACTGCTCACCTAATTGTGCCCTATATTGCAGAATATATGTATATATATCTATAAAGTAACAAGGCCCCACCTCCCAAATTGGCCAATGGCCTTACATGCAACCAAAAAGAATTAATTTTAAATTAAAACAATAAAATAATAAGTTACATTATATATTTACATTATGTGTGTGCAATCCCCATTTCAGAAATCAGATCTGGGATATAATTATAAGTCAGCTAGAGAGAGAGAGGCCATGGTATGTGAGCAATGTGTGTGCATGGTGTCCCATGGAGATGCATCAAGAGGGAGGAACTAAGGGGACTATGTATTGCATGACTGACTAAGGCAACAAGCAAGGATCAGATCCGAGCCATGGATAGCAAGCGAACCACTGTACAGAGGTAAACACCCGAAAAACCCAAGAATTTATCTTTGAAATTTCTTTACCGTTTTGGTAGTTTTTGGGACTGTCACTACATGCATGCAATCGAAAACATGGAAACTAGGTCAAATGTACAACTGTTAGACCATCAGAGTTGCCCAAAATACAGAAAATGGTGCAAACCGCCATTAAAGGACCTTGACTGAATGCGTCTAAATCAACCTACACCAAACTTGTTTTGATTGCTTGGGGCTTGAACTAGGTACTGCTAGCATCTCTAAAACCGACCTGTGCGACCCTAAAGCCTTGGAATCGACCATCAAAAAATGAGTTGTAGATTCGGGTTTAAAACCCAAACTCACGAAAACCTAGATTAAAATGGGATTTTAGGATGGTGACTGAAACCCCATGACCCGTAGGTCACGACATGACAGATTTCACCAAGTTTGGACCAAAACTGAGGGTCCTAGAACCAGTTGCAGGTTCAAACTATCGTTTGAAAAACAAAACCTATTCGAGTGATTCGATGCTTGAAATTGATGTTAAAATGTAGATATGAGGTGCAGAAACAGATCGGAATAAAAACCAGTAAGAAACCGTGCCTAAAATGCCACGAAAATGAAAAGGAAATTTTCTGAAAATTAGGGCTACAGTAACCCTAGAGTTAGGGACGATGAACAGTGCCGAGTATCGAGTCGGACCGGGTATCGGGTCGGGCCCTAACCCGATTGAAAAACGGGTGAACCGTTTAAAACAGAACTACGTCGTTTTGAACCAAACTAATTTTTAAATTAAATTCTAGGGCTGACGTCATCATAACATCAGCATTACAACTGAACCGGTTAGAACCAGACTGGACCGGACCGGTTCCTTGACATATGAACTAAACCCTTTGGTTCAGTTTGAAACTTTTACAAAATCACAAACTGACCCCAACAACTTCACAGAATTTTACTATGGCCCAGACTTCTGAAATTTCGTGCAATTATACCCCTGGAAAATTAATAAAAATAATAAAATAATTATTTAATTATTTTATTAAAAGGAAATAATTACTATTTTGCCCTTGGGCATTAATTGGGTCAAATGGAGTCCAAATTTAATGAATCAATAGTGTATTTTTACTATTTTGGGCAATCCGGACTCAACGGTAGAGTCCATTTTGGCAAAGGAAGTACCGAAAAATATGACACGTGGAAACATAAAATCATGAAAACACCCTAGGCTTAAAATAAATTATAAATACGCCAATTTAGGTCTAGAAAAGTCCAAACTAATTATCTTCGACACTTTGAACCTAACGGAGATATCCTTGTGAGGAAATTGGAATAGAGAGGGCTCTTAATTGACAGTTAAATTATGTGATACTTTGAACAAGAAAGTAATAAGGTTTTGAATTGTGATTATAGGGACCTTCGTTAAGGAAAGATTTTTGGAAATTGCTTTGGGACTTCAGGTGAGTATTTTCATACCATGTTGAGGTGGATTTTTATTATATATATAAATATCGAACTCTTGTATAATTTGAAAATAGATCCTTCTGTTTGAAATCGATTTGAATAACTTATTGACATTGCCATTCCTGATAGTTTGTAAAATGCTCATGACACTATAACAGTTTTTCTCACCAATCTTTGAATTGTTTTGATTAAAGGCTAAATATGATATTCTTAATTGTATGATTGAGATTATTATTGATGTTATTGATTTTGAAAATGATTTTGATGCTTTGAATAATTGAATCTTCTATGATCTGTCATTATCGAATAAATTGTGACTTTATCGAACCCTAACCACGGGGTATGTTATAACATGAAAAAAAAAAAATTTTATTATTATTTATTCTTGCAAATATTAATTATTATTATTATTATTATTATTATTATTGTGATAATGATAATGTGTGTGGGTGTATATATATATATATATGTGTATATATATAATTTAAATCTTTGTTGTGTATATGAATATACATGTTAGTGTGTATAAAATGTGTAAAAATATATAAGTGTATATAAATATATACATGTGTATAAAACAGTATGTGTGGTGTGTGTGTGTGTGTGCCGTGTGTGTGGGTGCATGAGTTTGAGTGTGACACACTCAAACAAGCATGGGTTGGGGTTGTGTGTGTGAGTGGAATTCAGGGAGTGGGAGGTGCAGGTTTGGCAGAGAGTAGTTGGTCTTGGGGAGAGAGAGAGAGAGAGAGAAAGTGAAGAGAAAAAGAGAGTGGTCTCGGTGGGAAAGAAGAGAAGGAAAGAAACAGAAAGTGAGAGAAAGAAATAGAGTTCTGAGAGAGAGAGAGTTGAAGCTTGTTTGGGCTCGGAGCAAGAAGGTGGAAAGGGGGGCACGGCTAGAGAGAGAAACAACCGAAAATCTTAGTAAGTGGGTTGCTTCTGTTTCGATTTTTTTTAGAGCATTTCAATTGATTTAAATTGTACGATCTGGTAGAGCATAATGTAAGGATTAAAACGCAACAAAAATGATAGAAAACGGTTGAAAAATGAGGGAGAAAAGGGGATGTGCAGGTCACGGCCATGGGGGGGAAATCTGGGTTTTTCGTTGTGATTGGGAGCTTCAAAACAGTATTAAAAGGCTCCAAAAATGTTTTAGAATAATTTGGGATTGAAAGGGGCTTCGAAAACACCAAGAAAATCAAGTTTGAAAACTTGATTTTCTGAAATTCCGGCCACCGGCGCCGGAGAAGGTGACCGGAGCTCCGCCGAAAAAACGGGGGACGAAGGGGCACTGTTCCAGGTCCGGGTCGGGTCGGTTCGGGTCTGGTCGGGCTTGGGCTGGTCCGCCCCTGCCACGTGTCAGCCCACTGTTTTAAATTAAAAACCTAGTTTGACCGTTTGGTTGCAAGGATAAGAAATTGGGAAAATTGGAATTAAATTGAAACAGGGATATCCTATCCCTGTTCTAGGATTAGCCCCTGTTTGGTTAACCTGATTAAGAATAACAAATTAAACTAGTTTCAATTTGAACCTTTTGGAATTTGAACCTTTTGGAATTTGAACCTTAACCCTGAACTTTCGGAAATTACAAATTGACCCCCCAACTGTTGGAAATTTCACTTTTACCCACCTGATTAAATTATTAATAAAATATTAATTAAATTAATTATTTATTTATTTAATTAAATTAATTTAATTAATTAAATATTCAAAAATATTCCGGAATCCAAATGGGACAAGTCATTAGTGTATTTTGACTATCTCGGCCATTCTGAGACCAATGGTGAGGTCCGTTTTACGAGACAGGGTCCCAAAAAATAAAAGAACCGTAGTAACCCTTAAAATTACCAAAATGCCCCTAACTTGAAACACTGTCAGACGAACTCCGAATTAGGTAAACAAATAGTGAAATTTTATTATCTCGAACATTCCGGACTCAACCGTGGAGTCTGATTTGTAAAAAGAGGTCACGAAATGTAAGGACACGTGTAAAGTGCAAAATGACTGTTTTGCCCTTTTCAACCCTGGTGTCCGAATTGAGTTCTACGAAAACGTAAACTTATTTTCTTCAACGTTCTAGAACCAATGGTAGAGTTTAATTTAGCAGAATAGAAACTTATGAATTAAAGACATAAAATTTGATGAATAGCATAAATTCAAATAACAATAGACTGAGTTGTAATTTCTACTTTTAGGAACACTGACAGGACAGGAGGAGGCGATCTGATCTTCTGCATTTTTATCAGCCGGTTCAGTTACATATAGTGCACGATCTTCTAGGGTTGATACCAACCCATCAGGTATGGTGTTTTGCTAGTGTTAGAAATGAAGTTAAGTTAGGAATATTTGTGAATGACTGGAATGCTGTATGTGTTTATCTGTAATGTGTTTACCTGTTTATTTGGAATTGGTTGTTCACATGTTATGTGTTACTTGCAAGTTAATAAAGTGAAGAACATGAATCATGATGTACGAACATATGAGATATGCATGTATATGAAACTGACTAGTGAATTATTTCTTATTGTCCGAGCATGTTATATTATTGAGATTCATGTTCATTGAGATTGCATTGGCATATTGGCATATGATGAATTCCTTGAGAACATGGCGTGGGTAAGCACATGGTGCTTTGCATTATGAGGGTGTAGATCCTGTGGTGAAAAACCCAAAATTGGCCATTGCATTGGTACTTCGAGCCATCGGGGAGTACCCGTAAATGAGACATGGGTGTGGCATAGAGTTGTGCATGGGTGCGTCATGCATACCATTCATATATTACTGCAATACTTTGAATAGCATTTAGATATAAATGTACACTTTGCACATGCCACGCCTTAGCTTTATTTCTGGCATTAGCATCTCATCATACCAGCAGTTGAGCTGACCCATTCGTGGGCAACATTTTTCAGATGAGGATCCTCCAGCCACTAGAGACTCGGTGATGCCCTGATAGGGTGAAGCCTGTGATGGATTTGTGATTCGTGAAACTTATATTTTGTTATGTAAGGGCTTAAGCCCGAATGACTGATGAACAATGTATTCGATGTTATTTGATGTATGGATGGTGATGGACGCATGTTTAGTGAATCTAATTACTTTTGTCCTTTTATTTATTTTACTTTCTGTCTCGTCAGTCGCGCCTCGGGTTCGGTCAGAATTCGGGGCGTGACAGGGTATACGAGTGGTACTATTGAATTTGATCTCAGTCAGCGAGGTTCTAATTTGCTGGCATTTGAACCCTAACCACGGGGTATATTGGTGGTATTATTGAATGTGATCTCAGTCAGCGAGGTGCTAATTTGCTGGCCATAGAAGATGAATTTTATTGATTTGAAATTTTATGAATATCGAATGTGAACTATGATTGAACCTTGAATCTTGAATTGAGGACTATTGAACTATGATTTTGATTATCAGACTATGAAATTTGTTATCGAACTATGTTACAGAACCATGGGGTTGATTTTGAACTATGACTATTGAATTTGAAAACGAATTTGAACCGTAACTATGATAGAGTTACAAAATTAAGGTATAATGTTGATTTGACTATGACTATTGAATTTGAAAATGACTTTGAACCGTAACTATGAACAAGTTACAATAATTGAACTATAATGTTGATTTGACTGTGACTATTGATATTGAAAACGACTTTGAACCCTGTTTGAATTATAATACTAATTTTCAGTAACAACTTATTGGATCATTATTTTGATTGTGTTATGTTATCGATTTTGATTTACGAATGTGATTGAACTGAGATTATTGAAATGATTTTGATACTATTCTCTGATCTGTTGTACTTGATATGATGTATTTTAATTCCATATGAGTATAGACATTTCAGACTGTACTACATAGTAGTTTTGAAACCTTTGGCATGTTATGGAAGTACTCATTGGGCTTGTTGAAGCTCACCCCATCCTCTTAACATTTTTCAGGTAAGGACTAGACAAACTTGCTTTCAGGTGATGCAGGATGAGTGCTTAAGTGACGAAGCGAGTTCTTTTGATGAGTCCTGGACCAAGGATAGATTAGATTTTTGGGAACTTATGTATTAAGTTTTGTAATATTATGCTACCTTTTGACTTAGAAACTATGATCTTTGATGATGGTATTTGAATTGACCAATTAAGTGATGTAGCTTATTTGATGGATGTGTAGAAAGAAAAGAAAATTTTATTCCGCTGCGTAAATGATATTTAAAAAAATATTGTGATTATTGAAATAGGCCTCGGTAGCCGATCACGAACCCCTAATCCGCATAAGCCGGGTTTCGGGTCGTGACAGGTTTGAATTCTGGACCTTTGTCTGTTCTGATACCATGTTAAACCACCAATTCTTTTAAAAGTTTAAGCTATTGGAGATTGTGTAATTTAATATTACATCCTCTAACATTGTTTGATAGAATTAAAAAAAAAAGGTCCTCGATGGCATGCTATTTGTCCTAGATTGTAGGAGTTCAAACTCCCAAATTCAAGGGCAAGAATTAACAATCTTTAATGCTTTTGAATTTGTGCTTTTTTCTAAAACCTTGGAAGCCTTATACTTGATTTTTTTTATGCCTTCTACCTTTTTTTTAATACTCAATTAATAGTTTCTTAGGAATGTGAAATAAAGTTCTCTTGTGAAAGGAACAGTTGTACATAATAATTATTCAACTTTGTGAAGTCATTAAGCATTACATAAATGCGGCAACATTGGCCTCGAATAATAAATGTATCTCGTTGCTCAATTATGAGTTTTCCCACTAAAACAACAAGACCCAATTGTAATATATTCATTAACAAATATTTGATGGTATAGAATCTTGTAATAGCAATATGAATTTTGTTCGTTGATTGGTTTTAGTGTATCCCACCTTTACATGGGTTTGCACCCCTGTTTTGGTGTCAGTATTGTTTTTTTTTTTTTTTTTTTATGAACATAGGATATACAGTTCACTTCTGGGGGGATATATGCTGCAATTTTGCAATACTGATCAGGCAAGCATACTAGTAAAGTTGCAGTAGAGATTGCACAAACATGTTTAACGAAAGGCTTGTTGATATCTGTAGTGCAATTAAGATGGTGGATGCATAGCATCTTGAACATATTCTTCACCCAGGCACATATGTAGGTTAAAGTAGTTAAAAAAATACATGCTATAATGGCACAATTTAGCTATTCTAACATATCATATGATTATCTGAATGACAAAATATTAACTTTTTGTTCTGGGTTTAATCATGCCAATATGTCCCTAAAGAGTGTAAACAATAATTATACATTTTCTATTCGTCATTTCTTTTTTCTATGTACTATCATTCGTAATGTTTTTGAATGTAAATTAAATAATCAAAAAGCCTACACAGTCTTGTGGGAAATAAAACACTTCGTGTCGTACTTCCACGGTTAGAAACGTCGAGTAACATGATAACACTGTTATTATCTATTAAAATCTGTAAATAAATGTAGCAATAGGTTAGAATGTTTGTGTTGTTACAATGATGTTGTGCAGCAAAAATCATGGACTTGAAGCCAAGACAAGCAGATATTACTAACTTTCTATGTCTCCTATGAGAAGTTTCCTTCTGAAACCTAATGTTATTGTACGGCTGGTATTGTACACAGATGTAATACTGAATTCTGATACACTATTGATTCTTTTTTGTGGCCAGAAGCATCACATAGAAAGCTTCTCTTGCGAGCAGAAGAAGCAACTGAGATTCAACTTAATGATGCTCAAAGAAGAATTGTAGCTGTCCACAAGGCAAGTTTTTTCCCCTCCCAATCTAGAGAATGCATCACATGTCAAATGGTTTTCCATTTTGTATCAAGATCCTAGCTATATTATTAGCATGTTGTGGAGTTACATATAGTTTGGGAGCCACTATACTTTGGTGAGCACTATATGTGTACTGGTGAGGGCATGTAGTGATTTGGAATTTCCAATCAGTAGGTTGCACATGGCTTTGCACCCCTGTTTTGGTGTCAGTATTATTGTTTTTTTTATGAACATAGGATATACAATTCACTTTTTGGGGATATAGGCTGTGATTTCGCAGTGCTGATTACACAAGCATGCCAGTAAAATTGGTGATTTTGAATTTGATTTAAGACCAATAGAGTGCCGGAGAGAACTAGACTGCAGGGACCCTCTCTTAAGGCAGCCTTTCTTTGAGCTAGATTATGAAGGAAACTCATTTGGCAATGGTTCCTTTAATGGATTCTCCAATGGTGTCACCTTTGAAACAGACAAATAAGGTCAGAAACATAATAGATATTGTTTAGACGTCATATCCATGAACTGTTTGTGTATCTGTATTAGTGGAGCTCAAAGTTGGCATTATAATTCTCTCTCTTAGCAGGCCATATCAGAAACATTTATTTTTCATTCGACATTGAATCCAATACAGCATTGAGTGTTGCAACTGAAATGGTTGCAGAGTTGGATATAACAGACCAAGATGTGACTAAAATAGCAGACATGATCGATGGGGAGACTGTTTCATTAGTGCGAGAATAGAAGGTAGGGCTAGGAATAGAAGAAACTCCGCGCTTTGTAAATTTAGGCTTTTGCCGCAATTGTGCCTCCAACCATTCCTCTGATGGTTCCTTCATGAATTTTCTATCGAAGAATCCCAGTGCCAAGGATTTGCAAATTCTGCAGTGTTTTGGCAATGGATGTGCTACTATGCATGGACGGTTTGAGGAGATCGCATATCAGGTTGATGGGCCTGAGAATTATGTTTTAGATGATACAAAGAATCCAATTTTATCAATCCAATCCAATAGTTTCCATTATACAAAAATTTGGGATCAGCACAAAAGTCTTGCATGCAGTTCAGTAGGCTCTGGAGAAACCATTCGAATGAAGAAACATGAAAAATTGGATCAAGCAATTTTTGCAAAGGGAGAGATAGGAACAGAGAATAAAAGTTCATCCAGTGTAACAAATTTGATCAAATCTTTATTGGTTCCCATTCTTTCTTTGTGATTCATTCATTGTCTCATGACCTTTCAGACGATTATGAGAATGAAATTCAACAGGAATTGAGATTGCTCATAGCAAAGTACCATACGGAATTGAGGGAAATTGTATGTTGCATATATTGTAACCCATTTTTTGTTCTCAATGTCTTGAAAAATGTAAACAAAATGTTGTATGCAGTGATGTAATTATAAATTGTTCACGTGCAACGCACGTGCAATATCACTAGTATATATATAATTAGTCATATTTTTACAATTGACTAGTCTAAATTCACTACAAACAACAAAATTAACTTATTACAATATGTAATTGCTTTCTTGCAAGCCTTGATGCAACTATGTAGAGAAAGTGTGCTGAGTAAAGTAAAGCTTTTAAACAAGAATTTCCAGTGAATGTTTAGCAAAAAATTGAAAACAATGAAATTGTCTTGGTTGCTTCTCTTAATACATCAGAAAAAACACATCTAGTCATGGAACAATAATTCATATTCACTTCTGATATTGTAGCATCATTTGTGAATCTGTTTATCATCCAAATCTTCCATAAAATAGAAGAAGCTATCAATGCACAAAGTTTTGCTTTCAACACTCTGTCCATTTGTAAAATACATAGTTCAGGAAATGAAGTAAACCAGGCCACTGAGTACTCCTTCTCTCCAAAACAAGTCAAGACTTTTAAGAGTAATCAGCTTTTAAAGGGAACCACTTGATTCATATTATTAGACCATTCACAATAAACTCTTACATGATCCTCATATCACCTAGCTTAGAACTTCAAGTATAAGATAATTTATACTATTCACTTATAATCGGAAGGACTGAAATAATTCATTCACATTGAAATTTCAAGCCAAGTGAATGTAAGTTGGTTGCATTCTCACTAACTCCACAAGGCATCACTTAAAAAAAAATTAAACTCAAGAAATTAAAATATTCTATTAGAATACTATGCTAATATACCTCTAGCAAAATCAAATAAATTGACTTCCATTGCTAGTAATAGCATGTCTATTGTACAATTTATAAATCCACTATCAATTGCTATCCAAAATTCCACCTTATTTTGGCCATTTCTTCATTCCCCATAGTTTTCCCTACCATCCTGTGTGTCTGGTATGCTGAAATCATGATGATTTCCTACCATCCTCTGTCTCGAATATGTTTATGTAAATATCACAAGATTAAGCAAACTTAAATGCTGATATCATCACGATTTCCTAACAGTTTTAGATATCATCATCTCACAAAATAAATCTAGATTTCTTCACAGTCCCACCATGATAACAACTATGGCACTGGTTCAAATTACCTTTTCTTTTTATATTTTACTTGAAATAATGATAGATAAATTGATATTTTCCACCGTTTCTTAGTAAAGTTCCCTCAGCACATATATGTTGTTTTCAGGTGACTTGGTTTCAAACAGTGAGAGTACAAGTGAAGAAAATGCAACAATAAAGCAATAGAAGGATGTTTTGGAAATGCAACTTCCACTGTGAGTATGTGTCAAGTTGGAGTCTTTAATTTATTCAATGTGTTTGGATGTTACTCAAAAGGTTTTATTATTAGTATCTTAGTGCAGTTATGATTACAAAAGCAAGGTTTATCCTGCCCTTCTTTAAACCTCATTCCACATTACTACTTTTTTGACAAACTATTACTATTTTACTTTTTGACTATAAAACCTTTGGTCTGCACTTTGCAGCAGAAATTGTTTTATGAAACACTCACCTTTGCTTCAGTTGATTGTCTTTCTCTAATTTTTCCTATTAGTTAATCCCTTTCCATATTTGTTTTCAATCTCAAACAATAAATTGATATCGGTTTATAGGCAAGTTCTCTTACACTTATTGATTTGTCTAATAATCATTTGAGTGGTGCAATCATTTGAGGAAAGGTCTCTCTGTGCTCAATCTTGGAATGAATAGCTTTGTGGTACCATCCCTAATACATCTAGCTCATATAATATAAAGTGGTGTTCCTGAGTCCAAAATCCAAATGCTTAATCAGTGAAGACCATCATATGAATGCTTTTGGTTAATTATGTTGCCAAAGGATTGCTTCATTGAGCTTGAATTTCATGGTATGCATTTCACCAATTAACGGGATTCAATCTGTGTGTGTGTGTGTGTGTTTGAATCCAAACTCTGCATGCCAAATTTCCCAACTCACTTGATTTTTTTTGAGTTGAATTGTTTTACTGAAATGGCCAAATAAAGTAACTCTTGTAAAATTCCATTGGTTTATAATGAAAACTTTCTATTAAATGGCCAAAAAATTTCATTTGGATAAGTTATCAAATCCCTTTAATTTTCAAATCTGATTTTTTGCAGCTTTTTCCATAGAGTACGCTCTGTTTTCAAAACTCCCTCATCCTAAATCAGTCTTTTGTTGAACATTTGATGAATCTCAAACTTCTTACCATACTTAAAACAAGAAGATAAGACTATTCATTCCAGAGCAAATAGAAAAAACTGAAATTTGGCAATCCACATAAATTTGGGATTTTGTAATTTTAGGTTCCAAGATATACAAATTTGGTTACTATTCCCAACTTGACATTTTAATGTTGAAACTCCCAAATTTCAATGTTAGATTCAAACAAACAACTATTTTTGACCAACCAACATACCCATCATGGTTTTTGGAACAACTAACCCAACTTTCATTTTTGAAGAACATAAACACTTGTATTTTGATTGATTGTATTACCCTGAAATTTATTAGAAGTTGTCTCACTTTTTTTTGTTATGCAAATGCATAGATAAAATTGAAGCCAATTGTAATATCATGAAAGGATTAAGGATGCAATGTGTTAGGCAATTAAGAAAGACCCCCTTGAGTGGACCGTGCATTAGCGCAAATTCTCAATCATTTATCTCTTGAGTCAATCTCACCTGTGTCTCACATTGAACTAATGCAAGCTAAGCTCAAGTAACTTAATATTTTATATAGTCCAAAATCATCGAGTTCAAAATGCCTAGGAAATTTTATTATTTCAAAACTGACGCAAGTAATGTTTCATGTCCACATTTCCATAATTTTGCAGCCTTAGATCATAGAATTCCATGAAAGCAATTCCTTTTAGCCACATACAATTCACTTAAAATAGTGTTCAGATAAGCGTCGGTATAATACTTCCGCACTGCTTTGGTAATTTGAATCCGACCACCCTTATTTTACATATTTTTCTTACATAATGAAAGCCCTAAACTTTTTTAGTCTTGGTTGACATGAAAAGGAGAGATCACAGAATGCATATGCAGGGGATATGAAGGGAAAATCTATAATGAATTATTTAGATAGTCCAAGAAGTGACCCAAGCCTACCTAGATGGTTGTCTATCAATTTCAAAAAAAGAGAAGAATAATAATAACATAGATGGACAGATTTTACCACTCTGTTTTATGGAGCAACACTAAATTTGCTTCTCACAGCTTTTTGAAGTCTACCATCTCTGTTTGTTTGCCACCTACGGATAAGGGTGGATCGGGTCCACCTCCACCATTAGTGAAGGGACTATTAATCCCAACCCCCTGTTCCAACTAATTAATCACTTATGAAGGTCATAATATAATTCATGGGACCATTATGGATTCTTAGAGGCATATCACAACCTTTCTCCATTTCACATTCTTTGGTGCCAATTCCTCTTTGATGCGTTAATAGGGTGCTAATACTTTGGACTAGTAAGCAGTAGTACTAACCAAGAACACGTTTTTTCGATTGCTTTGGGGCCGTTTGACTGATGAAATTTCAGGACAAGTCTTTTTCGAGGGACCTTCATTAATCAGGTAATTCCAGGCATTAGGACAGGACTTGCTTGTCATATATTCTATAGTCAGCTTGGTCCATGATTAAAATTTAAAAAACTCCCTTATTATTGATAATAACTTAATTTGGAGCACATACATTTGGTGACTTTGAAATCTAACTATATTCCAAAATTGCACCCAATTCTACCACTTCATTAGATCAAGGATATCTAAGAATGAAGAGATCAAGGAAACTTTGAATGTTGAAATCAAGACAATCCACCTATTAATCTTGCATTCTTAAATATCACATATCTTGGAACAAAATTTGAGATTTTCAGCCTAGCATTCTTTCGAGAGCATATATTGTCTCATGGTGATTTTTTAAGTAAATTTCACATTTCCTTGAGATCATAGTATTTCCCAAAAGTTTATGCTGCCACATTATGGTACTTGTTACATAGAGGGAAAAATTTAAGTGAACAAAATCGAAAAAGAGAATTACCAAAATTAACACTAACCTCCACCATCTTTAATCTATTTGGTTTGATTGCAATTGATTTAAATTCTTTACCATATCCAAACTGTAATACAAATTATTGCCTTCGAAACCTTTAGTTGGAGCCTCCAAAAGTCTAATTATATATCAGCTAATTGAGGAAATCTAATGTTGACTTTGATTTTTTAATTATAGAGTCTAATTATATTTTCTAAATTATTTCCATACCTGAATTTGTTTATCAGCCACTGCTAGATGCAAGATAGTGTTTCCATCATCATCCTCAGAATTCACAAATTCATCACTACCCAAAGTCTCCAGTACCAAAAGCTTCAAAGCCTTCAACTGATTGTGATTCACACACAAATGCAAAATGGTAACACCAGAGTACTCCACGATGACTCGAGCTGCATGTGGCCTGGCTCTAACCAACTCTTTCAAGACATCAACATTGCCAAGATGGAGAGGATTTCTACCATCTCGGTCACAAGCCAAGCACATCTCAGAATTAACAGATAACAAAGCTTGTACTACTTCTACGTACCCTTTTGCAGAACCAGGTGACAAGGTGATGATCGTCGTGAGTTTACCTCTTGAGCAAGTTCAGGCTTTCTCCATAATATCTCATTCACAAAATCTTTGTGTCCAAGCATTGCAGCTACATGCAGAGGTGTCTCATTGAAACAATTTACAACAACTCTATCAAGAATCAGTGGATCCTCTTGAAGCAATTGTTGGCCAAATATACTGATTATATATACTATTATTAGAATTAAAATAGAAATAAATAAATATATAAAAATATAAATAATTTTAACTCACAGTATTGAAACAAAACGGAAAGAAGAAATATGAGCCTTGTGAATTTCACAATTTCCTTAAGACAAATTTGTTCCCTCTCAGTGGTCAAGGTGATGAGCAATCATCTCCTAAGATAAAACGAATTTCGATTCTAAAGATGCAGCACTTCAATCTTTAGAATACAACGAACATAACTATGACAATACTCGAATTATGTAGAACAAAAATTTGCATAGAGAGAGAGAGAGAGAGAGAGAATGCAATTTTCGGATTATGGAATACATTGCAGAACTGAGTATTTATAGACTCGGGTGAACCTGTTTGTGAATGTTTATGACCATTCGAACAGACTGTAAGGTGGTGATGGTTCAGTCATGAAATGCCAGGTGATGAGCAATCGTTTTCTAAGATAGAACAAATTTCGATTTTAAAGATGCAGCACTTCAATCTTTAGAATCCAACGAACACAACTATGGCAATACTCAAATTATGCAGAACAGAAATTTGCAGAGAGAGAAAGAGAATGCAATATTCGGATTATGGAATGCATTGCAGAACTGAGTATTTATAGACTCAGATGAACCTGTTAGTGAATGTTTATAACCATTCGAACAGACTGTAAGGTGGTGATGGTTCAATCATGAAATGCCACTGTTTCATTTTGAACAGACAATGTTTCAGAAGTGCCACTATAACTCCTAAGGCCACGTTTGGTTCGGCAAAAAATTTAAACAAATTTTGTCTAAAAAAAATATACTGACCCAAGGCGACGCGCATGTGTGGCAAGCCTACTTAGCTTAGGTCCTCTCCCTTCTATAAAACTAGGGTGCCCTTGAGGCCTAACCCACTCTACAAGGAAGGAGTATATACACTCATTAGAACTTTAATTGCCAACCAATGTGGGACAAATGTCATTCACCACTTTACAATAAGTGTTCAAGTGAGGACTTTAGGGGTCAATAACGGTTTTGGATAAGTTAATATACGTGATTTATCTTCTCATGGAAGAGAACACGTTTCAATATGGATCTACCTTAAATTACATGTGAAACCCACATTAATTAAGGCTCAAAGTTGACCCATATTTAAAACCATCCAACAAATCTACCCACTGAATGTAATGTAAAGAAGTTACAATTCTTTGGTAAGATTTCACTAGTTCAATAAAAGAGGACTGAATAGGTTCCTCCTCTTGATTTGATCACAGATGTACTTTGAGGACAAGGAAATGAGAAGTTTAAGATTCATTTGATGACTGAAAATCATAGGATAAGATAACTCCAATTATACCCTCTCATCAGATTGGAATCTTTCTTTTTAAATCTTTTTCCTCCAAAACCTTGGCAATAAGATAGAGGATTACTAGAAAAACAAAGAAATATATAGCCTCCATTAACATTATTAAGATGAAGAAAAGGGCAATCACTAACCTGAGCTAAAAAAGCTTCTGTTTATTTGCTTATTACAAGTTCTAGAATTCTTATAAATTCATACTTCATCATCCTCCAGGGGAATTATATTTTGACTTCATCAATTGCTATCTGCCCCTTCTGAAAGCATTCATAGTTGATAGCAGCATAATTTTTCACAGTTTTATATAACCTTGGTCTGTTCTCATCTACTAAGCCATCTGCTGGTCCGATCTCTCTTTCTGGTTCTGCCTCGTTAGATACAGCCACAGATATCCTCAGCCTTTCTGGGTTTGTTACTGCCCTGTGCACTGGGCTCCTGATTATTCCATTAGTCATTATCTGCATGCATTGATATAAAACACATTAGAAAAGATAGGCTTGTTAGTATAGAACAGGCAATACTACTGCAAGCTGAAGCTTATACAACGCAGAGTCTTTTAATCATTGGATCAGGGTAGGGATTGAGTTTTCATTTATTCCAACTACTTTATTAAAAAACCTAGTCTCATAAAAGCTCGAGTTTATAGTAACATTGTCCCTATAAATAAATGGAAACAAATCTTCCTTTAATGCCTTCAACTAAATATGTACCTGCATTTGATCTCCAACATTAACAACAAGGGCATTAGGAATGATGGGGACTTTAACCCATTCATCATCCTTGAGAACATGAAGACCTTCCACTTCTTTGTCTTGCAAGAGAACAGTCATTCCTGATTTATCTGAATGAGGTTTGAGGCCAAGAACTTGATCAGGTCTTGGACAAGGGGGGTAAAAGTTGAATCTTGCAATCAACAGTGCCCGCTCTCCAAACTGGTTCAGGAAGACATTCTCATCCAAATCCAATGACTTTGCTGTGGCCTTAAAGAGTATGTCTAATATAGAGTTTATCTTCAGGGCATATTCATGTAAGATCTCTCTGCAACAAAATATCCCAATGCTCATACGTCAACATAAAACTTAAAAATGTGAAACACAAATTGATAAAGGGCTAGCTCAATTCACGAGACTCCCGTCACTGTAAGCTCAAGGGCTAGCTCAATCCATTATATATATTAGATTAAAGTACCTAAAATTAGTTGGATTTTCTGGCCAAAGGTTCAGCTTTCTTTCATCTTCTGGGAGTACTTTAAGAGCTAGGCGATCTATCCAGTCAAGAACTTGTTTTTCTGAAACTATCACATCACCACCCCACCCTTCACCTTCACCAGCTGCTCGAGAGTACTTCTTTTTCTCTTCCACTGGGAGTGCAAAGAATTGTTTTGCAGCTTCACGTACCTTGTTAAGGTATGAATCTGAAATCCCATGGCCTATTGCCTAATACTCATTTCCAGTTTCAATTATATCATCAGAGCTCAGATAGATATATTAAAAAAAACTAATGTATATATATATATATATATATATATATATTAAATACTATCTGATGCAGCAAACCCTAATGAATCTGATGACCAGAGCTTTTTCACCTAGCCATGACTAGCAATAAAATGGTCATTCAGGGAATTCAATGGTTGATGGAAAAAGTTTTGGGTAAATTACAAGAAACCCCTGTAGTTTACCAATTTTTACATAATCCCCCGTAATTTAAAGTGAACAAAACATCCCTGATTGAACAAACACCCATTTTGAGGAAGATCATTTCAATTTCAAAATTACGAGGAGGTGTTTGTTCATTTTTAAAATATAAAAGGATTAAGTGAAAATCGAATAAATCATAAAAAAAGTCAGTATGATTTACACAACAGTTCTTTTTATGAGAAATTTCAAAGAATTATAAAGGGATCAAACCTGAAAGCAACCCCATGAGCTGAGAGCTGATTTTAGTTTCTCCAACTCTTCATCGGAAGCAAATGATGAAGATGAAGCAAGGAGACTGATATCGATGATTGGAATTGGAGCTGATAGAGGAGAAGAATCTATAGACCCAAATTTGCTTTCCTTAACAATGTATCGTGGAGGTGGTTCATCACCATCAATGAACATTTCTTGGGCACTCTTGGAAAGTGAATCCACCTCGCCGGGAAGTAAAGTCTGGGCCATTTTGCCTGCCTGCCTGAAAAAACAAATTGTGAGCAGATACTCTCTGTGTGTGCCTGTCTCTCTCTCTCTCTCTCTCTCTCTCTCTCTCTTTCCTCTCTCTCTCTATATATACATAGTGTTAATGTATATGATTATATCGTGTACAAGGGAGTTGGTGACAGCTGACTAGGACTTAATAGCAATTGTTTGGATTTTACTCCATTTTTATAATTTGCATTTCCCCATGAGACCATTAGCGTGATTATTTATAATTGCCATCTGCATTAGTTCAAGATAAATTTTGATTGCAGAAGAAGCAAATGAAAAAGATGAACTCATCAATTGTTGGACTGAATGAAAAAGACATTATGATTTCACCTCCTTTTTTTTCATCCTTCATTCCCTTTACTTTTCGCTTTATAAAAAAAGTAATTTGAGTGCATGAGACTTCGAAGATTTTCATAATCTGGACATCATTTAAGCCTCAGAAGCAAATGAAAAAAGATGAACTCATCAATTGTTGGACTGAATGAAAAGGACATTAATGATTTAACCTCCATTTTTTCATCCTTCATTTTCATTGCTTTTTGCTTTATAAAAAAGTTCCATTGCATGAGATTTCCATCATCCATGATTTGATTGATATTTACTTTGAAGATTTCATAATCCCAGATACACAGTTTGGCTGTTTGACAGATTTTAAAAAAACATAAAAAAAAAAAATAATTTAATCTGAAAAAATTAATATTGAAGTAGATTGAACTGCCAAAGTGCATGAATTGGGTTTTCAAGAAAGAAAATAAAAAATTATAGGAAAAGGTCCTTTAGAGACATTAATTGTAAAGCAAAAAGGTATTGCAGTTAAGAGAAATTTTTAAATGAATCTTATCAATCATATTTAGTCATGCAAGTAAAATATTATTTTATCTTTTAAAAATTAAAAATAATCATTCTATACCAATGACATGATGTTATAAATTAGATTTATACTTAGGTCAATAAACTCGATTCATACAAAAATGTTTCATGATTTGTATGAGCGTTGAGATGTGGTCTTAGATCTTCGGATATAGCAGTAGGATTGAGACTTTTTTAACATTTTTTTTAATTTCACATGCTTTCATACCCACATCACAAATTTATGCTACAGTCATTTTTTGACTTTTTATAATAAAAAAAAATTGATAAATTATACTGACATTTTCTGATATTTATGACAATTACACTAATCTTTTTGAGGTTTCTAAAATTACACTGACCTCCCTTACGTTACCTAAAAATATATAAATATTTTTTCCTATCAAATTTTTTTTTTCAAAATAACAAAATTTTCCCTTTTATTTATTTATTTTTGTATTTTTTCAATTTTGACTAATTTTTCCTAACTTTTTTTAAAGATTTTTTTATTTAAAAAAAATAAGGTAAATAACTTATTTTTATTTTGTATAAAAATAAATTTAATATTTTTATCAATATTTATCTGAAAATGAAAAAAAAAATAGTCAAAATTTAAAATTTTGAAAAAAGAAATATGAAAGAGGTATTTTTTTCATTTTGAAGAAAAAAATTGATAGGGAGAAAATATTTGTATATTTTCAAGTAAAATAAGAAAGATTAGTATAATCTCATAAATCTCAGAAGAAGTTAGTATAATTGTTGATATACCACAATGTGACAGACCAATCACCACTTGACACGTATACTTACGGGTCAGCTCATGCTCGGCCATTCACCTCATGCTTGGCCATACAGCTCATGCTCGGCCTTTTAGCTCGTGCTCGGCCTTTCAGCTAGTGCTTGGCCATACAGTCATGCTCGGTCATGCAGCTCATGCTCGGCCATTCAGCTCATGCTCGGCCATTCAGCTCATGCTTGGCCTTTCAGCTCGTGCTCGGCCTTTCAGCTATACAGCTCATGCTCGGCCTGTCAGCTCGTGCTCGGCCTTTCAGCTAGTGCTCGGCCATTCACCTCATGTCGGCCATTCAGCTCGTGCTCGGCCTTTCAGCTCGTGCTCGGCCTTTCAACTAGTGCTCGGCCATTCACCTCATGTCGGCCATTCAGCTCGTGCTCGGCCTTTCAGCTCGTGCTCGGCCTTTCAACTAGTGCTCGGCCATTCAGCTCGTGATCGGCCATTCAGCTCATGCTCGACCTTTCAGCTCGTGCTCGGCCTTTCAGCTAGTGCTCGGCCATTAAGCTCGTGCTCGGCCTTTCAGCTAGTGCTCGGCCATTTAGCTAGTGCTCGGCCATTCAGCTCATGCTCGACTTTTCAGAGCAGACCTACAGAGGCCGAGCACGTATCTCTAGAGAAGATCTACTTATCTACAAAGCTTACAGGTCCGAACACAGACCTTCGGTGTAACACACCGCTATTCAAAGCTTATCACCGCTTTAATATATGTCGAGCAGAGAATAAGAAAATAGTCTTTTACAAGGAAACCACCACTCATGGTTATCTCTATTTGATACTATATTCTACAAGGTAACTGCTATCTCCGATGCTCAAATCCCTACTTTCATGGCTTCGAATCCTAATCAACTTAGCAAGGCCACTGCCTATAAATCAAGCCCTAGAGGTACACTTTATTTTCATGCTCATTATTCGGCTTTCATACAGTTTTTCAATTCAGTTTTACTAACTTAAGCATCGGAGCGGCTACCGTCGGAGCCAAACCGGTGGTCCACTGATCTTCTTCTTTGAGTGTTCTTCAGGGAGTCAAGCTCAGATTGTACGTGGGTCAAAAAGTGCAGCATCAATTGTCATAAATATCATAGAAGATAAATGTAATTTACCAAAAAAAATTAAAAAAATTACAAAAAAAAAAAATGTCTTTTAAGGAGATGTCTTTGTAGGCAAAAGCCTCTTGGCTAAAAATTAAACTTGTATTTGGTAATAAACTCTTTTTAACTTAGGGAAAAAATAAAGAAATGAAAGTATAAAACATTTCAAAAGAGATGTCTCTTAAATGAAAATTAGATTTTTATACTGTAATGAATTTTTTTAACCCTTAAAATTAACCAAGGAAGATTTTTTAAGAGACGCTTTTATTTCTTGAAGAAACGTTTCTCTTTAATAAACAACATGAATTTATAAAATAAGATAAAAGCAATGTAAAACTAACCAAATTAAATCAAAATTGCATGATTTTTATTAAAAATGGTGGTAAATCACCATCACAGGACATTTCTTGGGCACTGTTAGAAAGTGATAACTTCTTGCCGGCCGACCAACATTGCCGGCCGACCAACGTTGCCTGCCTGCCCGTAAAATAGAAGCAAGATGATACTGAATGTGTTAATTATGAAATTATATTGAATTCATGTGTTGGAGCTGTTTTGACAACTGACAAGAACTTGATAGGAACTTATTTAGATTACTCTGTTTTAAAGAATTTAAAATTGACCTATTGCCACCTTTAGTTAGACATAAATATATATATATATATATATATATATATATATATATATATATATATTGATTGCAAAAGCAAATCAAAAAAATTAAAAATTGAAAAGAAAGAAAGCCAAGTCATCAATTTTGGACTCTATTTTTTGCTCTTGATTCCCCAATACTTTGGCTTTATTTCATCGAAAGTTTTAGAAAAAATGGAACCGATCTAACATCTAGCTGTTTTAAAAATTAAAAACCGGACCGGAATCGTAATCGTAATTATAATAAAACCGACCTGAATATTTCCAGTCGAGTCCAATTCTATCCGAAATGCCAAATAAACAAACAAACAAATCAGACTAAGTTAATTTCTTACTTTGCAACTCTTATTTAATAGCAGATGTAGCATATATTGAGACACATTGAGAGAATTTAATATATATATATACACACACTTGAGAAAATCCTTATCTATTGAGAAAAATATACAATGATTTCAATGACCACGTGTAAAACATGTTATCCAAGAATTTTCAAATCAATTGGAGCGCCAAAAGTATAATAAAAATTTTAGTATCTCTTTGGGTGAATTATGTAATAGTCTTGTTTTAATTAAGTAGTTAATGAAAATGAGAAGTTTTATAAAACTATTAATTGGATTAAGCTATTTAGTATTTTAATGAATATATTTTATAAGTAATTATAACGTCTGTAATATTTAAGTATTTGGGTTAGTTGTTAATAAATGCTTAAAAAAAATAAAATGTCTTTCTTACTCTAAATATTAGATTGTATTTAGGCATGTGTTATTTTAATAAAATTATTATTTTTTTATATAATTAAAATATATATATATAATAAAGAATTGTATATTATTATATTATATAGATATCAATTATAACAATTTCAAATTTTAAATTAGTAAATCTTTTTTGTGAGCCAATTAAACCAAGTTATATTTTTAGTAGGATTTTTAAAGTTGAGTTATGGTAGTAGTAGGATTTGATTTATTTTAATCCTAATGAGACTAGGAGTCCTTGTCCTAGTGGGAGTGGTATTTTAATTCAATTAGACTTAGAAATCCTAATTGTATTAGGATTAGGCTTTACATAATTTATATATATAGGTGTGTAGCCGTGTGGTAGAGTGTGCCAAGGTGTGTGTGCTGTGAGCTGTATGCCGCAAGCCAAAAGAAAATATTGTTAGAGTGCTCTGCCGTAAGAATGGCACTGTCAAAAGGTGAGTGATTTTCTTGGTGAAGGTTTCTTTTAATAAAGTAAATTTGTGAGGTTTTGCAGCCAATGTATTTGATTGTTTCAAGAGAACACTATTTGTTCTTTGTCTTATTCTCTTTCATTACTTTGAGTTCCTTTATGTGAAGAATTGGTTTCTGCTCCATCATTCAACAAAAACGGTCCTTTCGTATTCCTTTTATTTCAATAATTTATATTTGAGGGTATTATTTTTGGGTCCAACATTTTTTCACAATTGTGAAATTCTTAGAATAATTTAAACCAATAAATAGTGAAGTTTTTTTTTAAAAAAAAAAAAAAAAAAAAAACAAAGATAACACCATGCAAGTTCACACTGTATTAAGATAACAAAGAAAGGCAACAAGTCTTAAATCGTGACAAAGGTCACAGAAGTCATGTCTGTCAACAGGAGGTCGCATGTTTCAAATGGAGGCGAGTTCAACCCACTAGATTATGGTTTTAATTGCCTTTGAAGTTCGCTGCAACTTGCATTTCCTTTTCAACACTCAAATTCATTCTTGAATTTTCTCGACTTAGATCCTCTATTTGTGAACAAGTCTAATGTTCGAAGTAACTATATATTCAATAAATCTCTATGCCCCAAAAGCCTTGTACTTTACTTCAATGCTAAACTAGGCAACAATAAATTGCTTTCATATATATAAATATATATATATATATATATGTATTGCTGCCTTTGCTTGTGAAGTGCCTATCATCCCAAGATTCAAGTGATGTTATGTCACGCCCCGAATTTCAGCGAACCCGTGACATGATTGACGAGACGAAAGGAAAATAAAATAATAAAGAAGTAAAAGACAATCTAACGGGTTCAACCCAAACTTACATTCATTTCCTTTAATATACATCCATGTAAAGCACAGTCAATAAAAACATTCAACATGTCATTCGGGCTTAAGCCCTACATCACAAAATATGCTCTAACGGGCCAAATATCCTCCTAAGCTCATATCTCTCCCACTCTGCAAGACTTCCTCAAGTCTCAAGTGCCGGGAGCGTCATCTGAAATATTGTCCCACGAATGGGTCAGCTCAACTGCTGATACAATATAATGCTAATGTAAGAAACAAAATTAAGGACGTGACATGTGCAAGTGTACAGTTATATCTACATGTCATTCAATATCATCATACAACGTACTAGCAATAATCTACATGTCATCCAACTCATTAACATAATTTAAGGCGTGGCATGTGCAAGTGTACAATTATATCTACATGTCATTCAATATCATCCATGTAATGTAATAACAATAATCCACATGCTTTCCGAATTGTCCATGCCACGTAATAGCAATAATCCACATGCCATCCATATCATCCATGCAATGTAGTGACAATGCCCATGAAACACCCACACCACTCTATGCCACAACCATGTCAAATCTATGCCATGTCCATGTCTCGTTTTTGGAACACATCCGATGGAAGCTAAGTACCATGTCTCGTTTTCAGAATACATCTGATGGAAGCTGAACACCATATCTTGTTTTCATAACACATCTGATGGAAACTGAGTACCATATTTAGCACCACGTGCTCAACCCACACTATGCTTTCAATGCATCACACTATGCCAATATGCCTTGATTCCATCATGCAATAATACAATCTCAGATAATCAATTTTACCAACACATAGAGCATGCTTTTAAACAATGTATTCCACTTAAAGCAATCACAACATCTGAATAACAAAACATCTTCCACATGCATGTATGCAATACATGATCAACGAAAATACATACTCAAGCCATGTGTTCACAATCTTAACAACTCCCCAAAAATATAGATTACGTACAACCCAACACATAGAACAAATCATATCTCCATAGAGCAGTAAGAAGCACATAAGTAACGTAAACAATCAACTCAATGTTTCATGGTTTTAAAGCAACATTCCTTATGTGATTTTTTTGACATTAAACAATTAAATATATGATCCATTCAATCAACATGCAAATCATTCCTAAACTTAATTCTATTTCTTACTTAGCACAATATATCGTACTTGATGGGTTGCCTCAACCCAAGAAGTCGTACTCGTAGCGTAGCAGAACTAACGGTAAGAATGTAGAAGGTTAGGCTACCTTCTCTCTGTCCTTCAGTGTTCCTAAAATCATGAAATACAATTCAGTTCAATTGCTACTTGAATTATGCTATTCATCAAATTTTATGTCTTTATTTTATAAGTTTCTATTTTGTCAAAATAGACTCTACCATTGAGTCCGGAACGCCGAACAAAGTCGGTTTAGGTTTTCGCGGAATTTAATTTGGACATATGAGTCAACAAGGACAAAACAGTCATTTTACACTTCTTACGAGTCCTTACATCCCGAGACCTCTTCTCACAAATCGGACTCCACTGTTGAGTCCGGAATGCTCGAAATAATAAAATTCTACTATTTGTTCACTTAAATCAGAGTTCGTTTGACTACGTTTTAACTCAGGAGCATTTTGGTAATTTTTAAATGTTATTACGGGTCTTTTATTTTTTTCGAGACCCCGTCTCGTAAAACGGACCTCACCATTGGTCTCAGAATGGTTGAGATTGTCAAAATACACTAATGACTTGTCCCATTTGGACTCCGGACTATTTTATGACATTTAAATAATTAAATTAATATTTTATTTTGGTAGGGGTAGATTATAATTTCTCTAAAGTTTTGGGGTCAAAGTGAGATTTCTGAAAGTTGTGGGGTCAAACTAAATTTCAAAAAGTACAGGGGTCCATTTGAAATTTCCAAATTTCTTATTCCTAATTCGGATAGCCAAACAGTGGCTAATCCAAAACAGGGATAGGATACCCTCATTCCAATTTAATTTCAATTTCAATTTTCTAACCCTGTAGCCAAACACCCACAATCTCCATTTAATTTAAAACAAGAGACTGACACGTGGCAGGGGTGGGTCAGTCTTGGACCGACCTGTACCCGAACCCAACCTGAGACCCGTACCCGGACTCGGAACAGTATTCCATCTTCCCTGTTTTTTCGACGAGTCCCCGGTAAGGTCCCGGCGCCTTATCCGGCACCGGTGACCGTTTTCTGGCGGGTTTTCCAAGTTTTAAAATTGTCATTTTCTTCCATTTTTCTCGTAGATCACGTATCCAACCTCCATTTTCACTTTCATTCATTAGATCCCCACGAAATGGCCAAGAACCGTAGCTCTGGCCAAAACTCTCCTTTCAGTTTCATGGTTCTTGAGTCACTGTCCAAAGCCCATTTCGACCCTAAACAGTTTCTGCACTAGTGAGGATTGGTTCCTCTCCACTTGGACGAAGCTTAAAGCCAAAATCCCCTAAAATCAGATTATCCATGTACACCTGCAACTGCTGTTTTCTACCTCAGTTCCGCACCATTTCTAATGATTTTTCTTGCAGTTTAATCCTCATTTTATGCTTAATAGGGTCCTAGGTTTCAAACTACTTAACATGCCTTCTAAAAATTAAAACAGAAGCCAAGTAAGACATACCTATTTTCTTATTTCTCCCCCGAGCTCCCTCTTCTGTCCCTTACTTCCACTTCTGGATCTTCCCCAATGTTCACGACCCTCCCCACTCAGTCTCTCCCTTTCAAATTTTATCTCTCCAACTAATGCACACATGCACATATACATATCAAGCACAACTGCCCCTTTCTCTCTCCTCTCTCTCTCTCTACCCATCCCCTCACAGCCCCCTTTCTGACTTGTCTCTATTGTTTTCTTTCTTCCATTTCTTCTTTTTTAGAATGCATTAAATGCATTTCTTGTTGCTTTGGGTTTCCATATATATATATATATATATTATATTACACATTCACACCCACACACACCCGTACACACTTGTCCACACACATGCACACCTCCAGTGCACACACCCACTTGCACAAGCTGTTGTCCACCACTTGTGTGTATATACATTTATATATATATATATACATGTACAAATATATATAATACATAATGTCACACACATATGCATATATACATATACTCATTCTACTATACATATACATACACATATCTACTCATATTTGCATAATGTAATTAAATTAAATTAAAAGTAATTAAGATCCAAAGAAATTTAAATATTGCCTAAAAAAAAAATTTATTCCAAAAATTTCGAATCTTTACATGTTAAGTGGATAATTTAATTTTTATTATTTTAAATTTTTGAATAAATTAGGTTATGATTGGTTATATATATAAATTTTAAATATTTAAGAGATAAACTAAAATCAATCATAAAATGATTTTTTAAAACATTACATTTGTATATAAGTGTTGAAAAATCAAGTTATTTAAAATAGAGAACACTGGACAAATTAGGTAAATTGCTTAAATTGCCAAAATCAGTCGATCATTTCTTATAATCAGTTGACTCTTATAATCAGTTGACTGATTCTTAAGCCTATTTTTACTATTGTCAAAATCAGTCAACTATTTTATATATCCAATCAATTAATTGTTTTATTGTTTACAAAACTAGACATTCTGTCAAAACTAGTCGACAATTTTTTAAAACCAGTCAATTAGTTGTTCTTGACAACATGAACCTCAAACATCTACCAAAACCATCCGATCATTTCTTAAAATTCTTAAGCCTATTTTTACTATTGTCAAAATCAATCGATTAGAAAATCAGTCGACTATTTTATATATCTAATCGATTGATTGTTTTCCATTCACAAAACTGGACATTCTGTTAAAACTAGTCGACAATTTTTTAAAACTAATCAATTAGTTGTTCTTGACAACATAAATCTCAAACACTTAAACAAATCAGTTGAACTTACCAATCAAGGGAATTATGATTTAGTCGATTTGACAATCACAAGAAAAAATATTTGTCTAAAATATTAGATAAAAATATTAAAAATGTTCAAATAACTGAGACTTTAACCTCTATATTTTTACTATTAAGGGGAGTATATTTGATTTAATTTATTTGAAATTTTTAATAGTTTGAAATTGGTTAATGTGGATGAAATACACTAAAGGATGTTGTCATGGTAAAAATCAAGTTGTTTTATTAAATTCTTTTTCTGAAAACAGGTAGGAGCTAAAATGATTTATGTCAATAGAATATATCTGAATTTTATAAAAAACAGTTTATTTGGGGAATTTTTTTTGCTAAACGTTGAATTATAAATTTAAAAATTGATAAATAATAAAAATTTAATATTAATTGATAATATTTTTAATAAATAATTAAATTTATTAATATAAAAAATTTATTAAATAGACAAAAAATTTAATCAAATAAATTATTATTTTTTAAAATAAAAACAATAATTTTCATAAATTACAAGAGCACCAAATATTACACGGAGCTCACAGTGGTCCAAACCGAAGGGCCCCACTAAACTCAAAGGAATAAACGATTTCGAGGTTCCAATTCAATGGGACTATCGTGGCTAGCTCGGGTCCTCTCAACTCTTGAGTCTTCAACGAACCCACGGCGTTTCTCTTCTCTACGCATCACACACATACACAATCTTCGCCCCTCCACAGTACTTCTCTCGACTTCTTCTTGTTCGGTCAATTACAGCTTCTTCGCACTCGTCTACAGGAGAAAAAATGGCGAAATTCGCGTTTGGAACGGATAATTTCTGTCGTCTTTCTCTCCACACGAACTACCAAAGCTCGACCTTTACTACTGCTATCAAAAACCGTCAATTGGGTGTTTTCTCGTCAAATAGCCGCTTGAATTTGAGAGTTTCTTGCAGTATTAAAGAGAAAGAAAATGTTGCGGAAACAGAGAGGGTTGACGGAATACTTACCGGACTTAGAGTCGATGAATTGGACCAGACAGATTCTGTATCAGCTTCTGAGGGTCAATTGGAAACGGAAAGTAGGTCTGAGAAAGTGGGTTTTGATTGGAATTTTCCGCCGTGGAGGAATCTTCCTCTTAGATACAAACTCATTGGCACGACGTCGTTGGCCTTTGTTGTTTGTAACATGGATAAGGTAATCAGTCCACAGTTTGTAGTCTTCAACTTTGGGTTGAGAAAATGCTAGTCGTCTTGACGAAGTGATAAGTCAGGTCGGTTATAGAAGTTTCAACATTGATGTGTTTTGAAATGGAAAGGAGCCAAGAAGGCTTGTTAGGTTTATTTTAATTTTTGTGTTTCGCATTGGTTTAATTTGTTTGGATGTTTAAATGGATAGGTGAACTTGAGTGTTGCAATTATTCCAATGTCGCACCAGTTTGGGTGGAATTCATCTACTGCTGGATTGGTGCAATCGTCTTTCTTTTGGGGGTATGCATTAAGTCAGTTGCCTGGAGGGTGGCTTGCGAAGACCTTTGGTGGAAGGTGAAAAGTTATTTGTAATTTGTTTACATGATTGCATATCTTACTTAACTACTGTGAATTTTGATTACCAACTGGTAGTGGGAACCTTTTTAAGACACTATGCTTATTTATTGAATTGTTGTTTCTATAGCCATGCATGATAAGTAACAATTTTCAAGCCTCGAGTGAACTGGCTGCTAGATTTTGCGAGTTCTTTCCATAAAAGAAGAACAATGAACTCATTATAGCTCGCAGGTGTACAATTGCACATGTAATGTACCTTGTACTTGTACACATTGTCACCAAAGCAAAATGATAAAGAAAGCAATAACCTGTGTAGAAGAGAAGATATCAAAACTAAATAATGAGAATCTGATTTAAATTGGAAAGAGGGGCAAATGAAACATGTCAGGATGGGGACAGATTATTCTACTCTCTCTCTTGGGTTCGTCCCCCTTGGGTGTTCTTTAATGAATCTTTACTTATAAAATAAAAATATTCTACTCTTTCTCATCTCTCATTCTCACAGATAAACTGAATGTATGTGGATAATGCTTTTTTTCTACAATAAAAGAATAAGCCTTAGGCTTACTTAACTCCTCATGTTCGAGTATCATTTAGGCTGATTGATTTAAAATGAATTTTTTACCAAACCCACGTTGTTTGGTCTTGGTTTAACAAGACCCATGCACATTTTTACTTATTTATCAAAAACATGTTGTTTTTAAAATCGCAATGATAATTTTTCAATAAAATCGCATCTTTAAGATGCGATTTCAAACCAAGATGGAGCTGGGATGACTCTCAAATACTTGTTGGTTTCGACAAGTCATCCCAAATCCTTCCTTGATGCGATTTCAAAGTCGCATGCGATTTTGTTAAAAATTTGACATTGGAATTGCTTCTTCGAGATGCGATTTCAAAAACAACATGGGCTTGGGAAATAAGTTAAAAACGGCGTGTGTCAAGTTAAATAAAAAAAAACCTCCGTGGGTTACGTAAAAAAATCGATTTAAAACCAACCGAAACAAACTCTATATATATTTTTTTTAAACCAATGCAACTTCTAATCTTTAAGAGACAGAAATCCTTGACAATACCTAAAAACTTACCCATCGTATTTGGATCTGTTCATCATACCCACCTTATACTATTGCATATTATCATCCACAAAACATGGTTTAGATTTCTCAAGTAGATGCTTATGTTGCAAAGGCATTTTCACTCATAGATATGCACATGTAGACGTTTCTTATTGTTCTGAACTCTCATTGCTGTCACTTCCATTCCTCAACTACTAGAACCTTGGCCAGTAACAAATTCTCTGCAATATTTTCATGTTCTGTACTTCATGCCATCATATTATTACAGCATCGAAAGTTTTAATTGTTCTAAATTACAACTGTGATGTTGTTGCACTGGTTGTTTGATCTCCCAAATGGTTTTTCTTCGGGTATCTAATCTCTTACTGTCTCAAAATTTCCCTCATCTTGGTTCAGATTAAACTATGCCATATTAACATTTGAATGTCTGGCACATGGTCAATTTTGTTTGGCCAAGTTATTGGTTCTGATGTCAGTTGTTCAGTTTGGCACAAGAAAGACCATTGAGCTCATAGAGTTCACATATAAAATGCATCGTACCATGTATAGGCTAGACCAGTGTATGGGTGAATAAAAATAAGAGGACTATAAATATAAAAGAAAGACATAGAACTAGAAAATAACATTCAAAAACAAAAAAACAATGGAACATGTCTATAGATTTTCTTTTCCCTCAATAAATCTCCTCTCCAAACATATTTGGTCATATGGGTGCTATCCATATTATAATGAGAAAGAAAATCTTGAACCTCACTGTTACTCTAATGAATAGCTATCTTACATAATTGGAAGGTAATGCAGCTAATTAAATTTATTTATTTCCCTAAGAAAGCAAACAATGATCAAACAAGTTTAACCAAAGTGACTTTAACTTGTTGGAGAAGCAATTTCCAACTATGATTTTGTTCAGAGCTGGCGACCATTGCCATCAAATGACACAAACTAGACGCATTGTATTTTTATATTAAGGCTAGTTCAGTGGTATGATTCATGCATCACACTTATTAGTTGTCTTCTTGCTGGTGCAGAAAAGTTCTTGAGATTGGAGTCTTGACCTGGTCACTGGCTACAGCACTTGTTCCTTCTGTTGCTGGGTTCATGCCTGGACTAGTTTTTTCAAGGATTTTGGTAAATAGGTCTTCTTCCAAGCCCTTTTCATCAACTATTTTTATTCTGGTCGAACTTGCCTCTCAATTTCTAGGCTTGAAAGTTTTAGTACTGTGTCTGTCTTTTTTGAAGGGGTGGTGTTCTAGTTTATTTGTTCATGCTAATTGTCTTGCATTTGATTATTTGGTTAACTTGAATGTTTATTTACGTATCCATGATGTTGCATAGACTTTATTTGGTAGTTAGTGTAACATTTTTATTTTTACCGTCTCATTCAGATTTTCTCTTTTTTCAAGTTCAGGTTGGAATAGGAGAAGGTGTTTCCCCATCAGCTGCAACCGACCTGATTGCCAGGCATGTGAGACATTGAGAAGTAGTTTAGAGGCATGTTTTTTTTTTTTTTTCTTAGATGAGTTATGTTAACTGTAATTTGGATAAGATCTCTGTTCTGTTTGCTCTACTGTGTTTCTTATGTTAGATCATTGTTGGGTATTCACCCTTTCCATGTTTTTATTTCATTTGTGAGCTTCATTAACTATTTGGGAGTTGGGACGGACCCAATGTAACCTGAAAAGAAAAAGAGGGAGTTGGGACTACTTCATTTATTTGCTATATTTGCGCAGCAGCTACATCTAATTGAAAGAGTCCTTGAGAGATGTGAGGGTAAAAGCTAATAAGAAAGATGGAAACTTTCAATAAAAACTTATCATCTTTGGTCTAGTGTTTAGTTTTCTGTTCAGGCAAGTGCCAGTTATGCATTCAAGTGGCTGAAATTAGTGGGAAAAGAAGTTTCTGGCCAGATAGATTCAATGTGCCTTTTTTTTTAATAAGTAGATTCAATGTGCCTTTTGTTGAAGGTTATTGGGATGTCTTATAAAATGTTCTTCAGAAGGATTTTGAAGAACTCTATTAAGGTGCTTACCCACACAAGTAGTGTTGTTGACCAAGGTGGCGGCTTAAGAACTTGACATCTCAGGTTCGCCTTTCCATGAGATTACCCAATGCACATGGTTTATAGGTAGTTGCATCCATAGGTATGAGCCTTTCATTTTGAGAACATGTCTAAACGGACCAAAAGTTATTAATTTGGTTGATATGAACTTGAATATAATCAACACAGTTTAGGTAGTGCCTTGCCAATTGTCCGACTGTCTAATACACCTACAACCCATGTTGGATTTCATAACACTGCTGCATTTTTCTGTAAGAAAAAGAAAAAGAAAAACTAAAAACATAGGGTGATACTTCAGTGTTTCCAATTGCATCTCGGAATTTTTCTAGATGCTTCATTAGAACTCCCGATAAATTTTCCTGAAATTCTCAAAGAAGTTCATGCTGGTTTCTGAAAAAAATTCTCACGTGAGGAGAGTGTTACAATTCACGTTTCTTGTTATACGGTTTTTTTACTATTCATCACTTCTTCGTGCTTTCATGTCACATTTCTTAGGAATTCTTGGATTCGCTTTTTACCAAAAAGTTAACCTGCAGGTTTATCTTTTTTTTTTTTTATATTTATTTTTACTTTTTTTTTATTAAGGTTTGCGGCATTGTTCAACTCTTGATGCAGGTCAATACCACTGGAAGAGCGTTCACGGGCTGTATCATTTGTTTTTGGTGGTTTGAGTGTTGGAAGCGTCATGGGGTATGTTTCATTGGACGTAATGTTAAAAGTGGTTCCCAATGACTTTCTTTCTTTTTTCATAAATCTTTTATTGTAGTTAATGCTATATACTTCAACAGATTCATGTTCAATCCTAATGGTTGCTAAAGGAAAACACAATGAGATTACCAATAAGAAACTGAGTACTGGGAATTTCCCCATGTATTGTTGTTTAATATATACTGCTTTACTTTGAAAATAAAGATGCTTTTAGCTTCTCTGCACTTACCATGCTCTGACATTAACATCCATTTGTATCATTCATCTCTTTTAGCTTCCATTTAGTGACTCTGATCTATGGTACAGACGAGAGAGGTTTTGATTCTGCTTCATTTCAATGCAGGTTGAAATGAAAATACACATCAGAAATCTTATTTCTTTTATAGTATCAACACTTAACAGCAAGGGACGGTTTTTGCACCAATCAAATTGAGCCTATGGTGGTTTTGGGTTAAATTAATTAACTAAAATTTGTTTAATTAATTAACTATTCCACATAGTTAACAGCAACAACCCCAAATAAATTCTCTAATTAATTAATGCAATTAATTAGACAAGAGTCGTTGAACTTAAGTGGCTTAACCAAGTGTTCTTAGATAGTTATTTAAATACCAGATTCCAATTATAATATGGCCAAGTACTAAATTAAATACAATAATGAGCACAAAATAAATGAGAGACATCTACAAGTAGAGAAAGATACCGATCTTACATACTCTTTGGGAAATAAAACCCACAACCTACTAGAGAATCTTTACTATTAAACCAAGGAGTTACAAAGAACACCACACTAATAATTACTAACCCTACTACAATGCGTTATAGACTTACATCATTAGTCAATCCTCCACACAGTCCTTTCCATAATGTTCTTTTGTCTTTTGATTGCGTTTGATCTCTTGACAACAACCGCTTTATCCACAATATGATGTCCCTCAAATTCACACAAAGCAGCGCGGTGGCAAAAAGTGTTCATAAGATGTTTTCTTAGATGCAAAAGCTCCACATCACCTATTGTGAAGAAGAGATTATAGAGAATCCAAACTTTAAAATATAGAATCAAGCTTTCGGATTCATAGTGCCTAAGTTCTCAACAAGAACACAATGTATGCCGTTTAGAATGCAAAACTGCACAGCTCCCTAGAACCTCACACATTATGTATTAACCTAATTGAATTCAGGAATAGAAGAACCAATCAAATTCTCCAAAATTGGACACGCATGATGCATTTGGACGGAGTGTGCTCTTCAGTTCGAACAGTCCTTTCTTTTGGATGCGTATTGACTCCATTCGGACGGGGTAGCTACCGTTTCTGAATATTTTCCAATTTTGATTTGTAGCATATTTTTTAAACCCACTAAGTGTCAAGGGACATATTAGGACATATTTTAAATCACTTTTAAGTTTATATTCAAAACTAAAAGATGCCTAACCTATGTGCAATTAAAAACTAAGACCCAATGTGACTAAAAAATATGAAAGATTAAACATATACATATTCGAAATATGGTCTAACATGAATGCATGAATTTTATGTGTGTTTATATCTTTCTTGTTGTAGATCTGAAGTAACAAGTTGTATCATGAAGTTCATACAAAGCTACTTAATCTAACCTAACAATTACAGACTTAATAAAGACTTTTAGAATGAATTGCTAACACAAACAATCTTAAATGGAAATTTTACAACCATTGTAACTCAAATTTCCTAAGAGAGCCAATTACTGCCCCTTTACAGTTTTTTTTTTTTTTGGTCACATCTGAATAGCATTTTTCCTGAACTTGAGAATCCTTATTTCAAAACCCATTTCAGTGTTTAAAACTTGAGTTACCTTTTTGAGAAATGTCATGCAAACTTCTTGCATATCTCTTTCTTGCACTAAAAGCACCCAACGGATGAAATAAATTCGCAATGCTCCTAAGGGAAATTCACGAACCTTTGAGAAGAAGACAAAGCCCCAAATTCCTTTGGCACAGAGAGATGGATAAAGATATAATTTACTGCAAATGCGTGTCTCTTTCTTAAAATCTAGTTTACTCTCGGAAATTTAAGAATGTTCTAATCTTGATCATTTCATTTCTTATGTTACTTCTAAAGATTTGTGAAGTTTTATCTAAGTATAATATCAGTCCTTTTAAGTTTTACTTTCTGCTTGAGTGTTGTAGGTTTTCTGCACCAAGTCACTTACATCAGCCTTCCAATGTATTTTATGTCCATTTTTTTACTCTCCCGGATTTTTTTCCGAGCTTGGATAAGTTTTAGAGGGAGTCCATTTGGAGGAGGTTAAGGGCAGAAGTTTAAATATCATTTGGTGGATTGAAACACTGTTTGCTTGCCTTTATAAATGGTGGTCTGGGTATTAAAAAGTCTAAGCAATTTAACCAAACTTCAGTGGTAAAGTGGCTATTGAGGTCGATTGTTTGTGGAGGAGGGGAGAGGGGGATTTGGGGGTGAGAGGGATGGTTGGACCTCTGAGAAGATTAGATGTTTGTATGTTGGAGACGCCCCCCCGGGGGGGGGGGGGGGGGGGGGGGTTGCTGGTGAAATGTATCAGATTGGGTTGGGAGAAGTTCTCTAAAAATGTTGGCTTCATTGTGCGAGATGGTTAAGAGGTTGAGATTTTGGCTTGATGTTTGGTGAGGGGAGGTTCCTTTCAGAGGGGCTTGTTTTGGATCTCTATGGTATATCTCTAATAAAGAGGCACTAGTTGCAGATCATTTACCTTTCTTGGAAAGGGGAGTGATGTGGGAGCTTAGATTTAACTGCACTTAAAATTTTTTAAGGGTACTTCTATTGTTGTTGGTAGAAAAAATGATTTACTGTAGAAGGCTTATAGAAGTGGAAAGTTTTGGGTGAGGTTATTCTATAAGGTGCTTTGTATCACGATGTTCTAGGCTTCCCTTGGAAAGGCATATGGTGGGTTAAAGTGCCTTTTGCTGCAGTCATTTTTTGTTTTATTTTCAGCTTTGGAGCTGATTTTGACCACCGATAATTTGGGGAGTAGGCGTAGATTGCTTCCGAATTGGTATTGTATGTACAAGGCTACAAAACAGACTAGCAGTCATCTCTTAATTCATTGTTCAGTTGCTCTGCATCTTTAAAGTTTACTGTTCTCCCCTATTGGTGTGTCCTGGGTCATGTCTCCTAAGGTAGCAGAGTTGTTTGTTAACTTTAGCAGCGGGTCATGCCAACAAAAGAGTTAAGGAAAAGTGGAGAGGGGCTCTTTTGTGTCTTATGTGGTGTATTTCGATAGAGAGGAACTAAGTCAACTGACTGCTCCTGTGAAGAGGTTGAGTTTCCAATAAATTAAGGCAGGGAAGTTAAGGCTATTCAATTATCCATCCGAAAGTTTCCAGATTCTTTATTTTCTTTGGTAGATTTTATAGGTGATTTGTGCTTTTTATGGAATCATAGCTTGTATGCTCTCATGTACTCTACATGCATAAGGGTTGCACACCCTTGGTGCTCTTCTCAATACAATTTTGTTTATCAAGTGTGCGCGCGTGTGTAACTCACATAAAAAAAAAAAGAATTACCTTCAATGCATAGCCTAGCTTTTCTATGTTTACTGATGAGGCCATATGCATTTTTGTCATCATAATTGATCATCCACAGCTGATTTTGCAACTAACTCTTCAATTTTTATTGTTTCATATCATTATGACTGTTAAAACAGCATTGACCTTTGGGGTGAAGCAAATTTAGTTGCGAATAACTCCTCCCTTCAAATCCTTTCAGTGGTCATGGAGTTGGGTTTTTTTCAAGTTTAAGAAACTCATACAAGCAGCAAGCTTTCTTACCCTTTGTCTTATTCCTAATGTATGCTTGTGAGATAGATTTTCTCTAGTACTGTGGGCGTGAGATAATGTAGGCGAGTGGTTCGTGATAGAGTGGCAGTTATGTGTAAGGTAGTTAGGACTCTTGAGATGATGTGGAGAGTGGGAGTTGAGGCAATCTAGAGAGAGAGAGAGAGAGAGAGAGAGAGAGAGAAATAGGGTAGAAGAGTAGTACGAGAAGAATGTGAAGGTTCTGTACAAGTAATGCACAGTGTTTACCATACGCATTATCTCCAAAAGGCATGTACCCAATTGGGAAAGGTACCACGTCTATTTATAGTGAGTTACCTGACATGTTCAAATAGCATTTGGTGTACTCATGAATTGGGCAGTGCAGTCATGAAAGGGGTGACTTGATTGTGAAATGCGTAGTGAAACCATCTTGTTTCAGAGAGATCAAGGAGGTGGTGCCACGTGTCCTAAAGATAATAATATGCAAGCCTTTTTCTCTACAAAGACTGAGAATATTCATGGTATGGTTTGAAGCCAGCCTTGGTGGGCCCTCAACCACTAAACTACGTATTCCTAAGAGTAAGGATTCAAAATTTCGTTTCATAGAGTTGTTGCGGTCACCTAGAAAACAGAAACATTTCAGAAACGTTTTGAAGATGTTTCGGAACTATAATGGAAAACGATGAAAAAAAGTAAAATGTATAGAAACATTTAGAAACATGAAGTAAAATATATAAATGTGTGAAGATAAATGTTATAATTAATTGAAAATGTTTTAGGGTATATACCCATCCATACAAGAAGATATTATGGTGAAATTAAAAAAAAAAAAAAAGTAAAGTAAATTAGTCATTAATACCAAATAACTCTCTACTTATTAAAAACTAGTATAAAAGATTTAGAGCTAATTTGTTTATGTAATATAAAGTTGTTATATATTTGCTATAAAATATGTAAAATTATTATAAATCATAAAATAATAAATATATGTTATGTAATATCCACGAATTAGACAATTTGACTCAAGTTACATATAATATAATAAATAAAAATATAGTAATTTAAATCTATTATAATTAGTAACTAAGTATTAAAATAAATTATTTATCTATATTTTATTTCCATTACTTTTACTTTTCATTTTCTATTATTTGTTAGGAAAACTAGAAATATCTTCTTATAATTTTGGGTTTTAATCTTTCAATCTCCTTCATTTAAAAAACAAATTGATATTATCTTTTACCAACTTGTAGAAGTATTGTTGATACTAAAGAAATGTTTCCTACTGTTTCGGTATGTTTTCACTAGTTTTGGTATGCTTATGAAAACATGTGAATTTCGGTATTCTACTAGTGTTCCATTTCGATTCACTAAGAAACAGAAACGTTTCGGGTGGAAACGAAACGAAATTTTGATCCCTGCCTAAGAGGCCACATTTGTTTGCCCCGTTTCGTTGGTGTTTGGAAAAAAAAAAGAGGGCAGGACTAATAATACTGGAGGAGCAAATAATCCTTCTGACATGGATAATATAAAGGGAGGGGGTGGTGGGATTCGTAATCCCGCCTTACTTCTCCCCGCCACTATTATTCCCTTCACAATTAGTGAAGGGGCAGGTAATCCACCCCAATCCAGTCCCTTAAACGAATGTGGCCGGAATCTCATTGAAGGGACTGTAGTGTGTCAATAAGAGCACACCATAGCTACACACCAATACTTTTGAGCCTCCTAAGGTCTGTCCCAGACTTAGGCAACCACAAAGTGGTAGGGTGAACCAATTGAGGAAAACCCTAGGTAAACTTGAGGTAAGTCAGGGAATCATCACTAGTTCAACCTGGGGAAATATAGCTCAAAAGGAGAGTCGCTCAATCTTATAAGAGGAGCCATTCCCATGATTACTTTATATATATTTTTGATAAGTACACCTCACTACTATATATAAGCGGTGCTAGTCTAGTGGATAGCTAAGTTGAGGAACTCAGGATGAGCTCAACCCCAAGAATATAGCTCAGAGAATAGTTTTCCTCAACTAATTCAAGAGGAGGCAATCTTAAGATGGCCTCGGCAATATCTTGTAAGCAGGTTCAGAGTCAAGGTACCACGTACTTTGATTCTCACAAGTCACCATATTACTGACCTATCAAAAAAATGTCACCATTTTACTGATGGATGTGTCAATGGGTGATTAACTTAGTAAGGTCAACGTGGCACAGTGGTGGTCCAGCTCAGCACCAAAGGAAATTAGAAATGTGGCACATATGCAGAGAGTGGAATCTGATGCCCACAAGTATTATTCATGGTCTAAGGCCTTTATCTCCTATTTTAGATTTCCAACCCCTATAAATATATAAGGTGCAAATGAGAGAAGCAGCAAAAGGTTGTACATATTAAGGCTTCGTGTGAAATTGTCACTGTTACTCCTTTTGGTTCCTGGAATCTCCCTAAGAAGATGAACAATGAAATTTCAGTTTCTTGTTATAATTTGATATATATTAGAATCTATGTACCATGTAAGATGAGGCTGCCAAGTTGAATGCACGGGTTTGTTTGTACTATGATGATTTGTTTGTTAGCCATCTCTAACTTTGGAAAACACTTGCAGGCTTCTTTTGGCTCCTCCTCTTATCCAAAATTTTGGTTGGGGATCTGTGTTCTACATATTTGGCCTTTTGGGGATAGCCTGGTAAGTGGCTGTTATTAGAATTGTTGATTATTGCATATTCCTGTTCTTCTGACTGTTAGGAGCATTTTCTGAACTCAGTATGTTATTGTACTTACTTCCTATTAGTTGGGTTAATGTGTTATATCTGTTGCTGTGAACTTAAATTTTATTAAAGCCATTTAATTTAGAGCAAAGTAACTTCTGAATTGTGCTATATGTGAAGTATTCTTTCTTTGAAATACAACAGAAGGAAAACTATTTTTTAGTTTTACCGTTAACATGCTTCTCATTTGTCAATTCTCATTTCTGAAGAATTTTTTTTGGCAAATTTGAAGATCAGATAGGTTTTTGAATTTCCAATATGAAGATTTGACTGAAATTTGGCTTGATACTCGTGTCATTATCCAAAAATTGTGAAGGTTTTTGGGATTTCAGCTTGTTGCAGAGGAACAACCTCCATTTGATGCTGCACCCATATCTGGTAAGTTCATATTCCCCTTTTCCCATTAATTATCATTTATATAAAACTGAAGTTGCTTGCTTTGTCATGACCAACTGACTACTCCATTCAAAACTATTGGTATGCTTGGTTTCCATTGTGGTCAATAATGCGTTTTGTAGAGAGAATCGTTGAGATTATTAGTTTTGCTGTCCCTTGCTTGCCATAAGCACCTTTTTCCATTGCATATCATGTTCTGCCCCAAGCTTCCTAGGTCACTTAATCAATGGGGCTTCCTAATGACTTTAAGTCAAAGTTCGTGTCAACCTCCTATTTTGAGTACACATCTTATCCATCGCACCAGGTGATTCCTCACATTTACTTTTCTGAAAGAAGTACTTTGGAATTTCTCTAGTTTTGACCACTGTGGTAGGCATGAAGAGATGGACAAGAAATTCAGTGGATAGATGGCAACAAAAATTCAAATGAGTAACTAACCACCTTAGCAAATAACATGAATTTAAACACTGCTTCCCTGGTACATCAATTCGATGCACCTGTTATCGGCAATACATACATCAGTATAGCCAGTGTTAGAGTTGATTCATATGATTTACTGAATTGCCTATGGAAACAGTTATCCATGATTAAGGCCTGCCAATACCGACATGTATCAAACTATATGTTTAATTTTCACCAATACTTCTGTAGTATTCTTTGTCAAGTTCTCCTGGCATTGTCATGAATGATTTTAGTAATGAAGTTTATTATAACCATGTGCACTATATTTTACTAGCGATTCTTTCTGCATAGCCATTGATATAATATTTAACATTTCACAGGTTCTCCGTCTATCTCTACGGAAAAATCATGGAGAACTTCTTTGGAAGAGTTAGGTGGCTCACTGAAGGTATGATACATTCTTCTCTCTCTCTCTCTTTGATTTTGTGTGTCTATACATGTAGTTTCTCTGTCAGATATGTTTTGACTTAGATTGTAATGGGTTATGGGTTAAATGCGAGTCAGATTTATGAGTTGGGAATGGATGCTGATATTGTTATGGGGTACCCATATTCATTCAACAACTTGGCTTTGAGTCTTCAAAGTAAGTTTTTGTTGTACCAGTACACCAGTTTCATTGATACCTTTCCTTAAATAGTGGAGTTGGCAGTACAAATCCTGCTGTGCCAATCCAGCTTCTTGGGCCACTAGTGAGCATGTCTGTCACCTTAACCCCATCCAAATATTATTTTTCAAGTTATATAGTTTATAGGTGCTTGTACCACCATACAGACCAAGATTGATTAGTTGTATGGAGATTTGATTTCATATCATGATTTGGTAATTAGCCGACTGAAACAATTTAAGAGAGCCATTCCACAAAATCTTGTGTGAGCAATTTTTATCTTGGGGTATATGTTCGCCATTAATGAGGTATGTATTTGCCTTGATGATGGGTTTTGAGTATCTTTTCATTTTCAGTTCTTCCCCATAAGTCGCAGTAAATACATGAAACACATGAAGGCAAGCCTTGTGAACTGTCCATAGTGGAAATAGTGTCCACACTTCACAGTCAGGGAAGCAGTTGTGAGTCAAGGTCACATTCCAATTTTCTAAAGAACTGCTAGATTGCAATTTGTTCCCAAGTTATTAAGCTTTCTTTCACTAAGTATCCATCATAAAAGCAGATAGGTTTTCCAGTGAATGAATAGGGCCATTGATTTGGAATCAGAAGTCTTTAAATCAGAGTTTTGTAAATTAAGATTGCATCGGCATTGGAGTTCAAAGCTTTTCTTTGTTGATGACACATTCTTGTTTTGGACAGACTTTGACCTAACAATCTTGTAGTCATCGGAATATGCCTCTTATAAATCAGGCTGTGTTGTAATGTTGGGCATGTTTTTCTGTGTCCCTTTCATGGTCTTTTGGGGCTTCATTATTAATTTTAAATAGTGTAGAGGTTCATATATTCACTTCTGATACTTACCAAAAAAATTATATCCACTTCTGATGTAGAATAGCTTAAATCATTGCATTTCAGAAAACAGTAAAAGCAATGGGTGTACTCATTTTAGCTTATCCTTTGCAGAGGAATGAAAAAAAATGCATTAAAAATGGATGACAGTGGTGAAGGGTATATGTGAAGTGTGAATACTGTTAACTCTTAATACTGGTAGTACATTAGACTAGTAGGATTGAGATATGCTTTAACTTTGATTTGGAGTTTTGCACCTATTCCTTTCGTAAACAATAGATCATTTGTTTACCAAAAAGAAAAAATAATAGATCATCGGAAATCCAAATAGAGGTGGTTGGAAAAACTGTAATCACCAGTTTGCTTCCCATATTACTAATCATCCTTGCATTTGTTTCAGAATCATCATCACTGCATAACCAGTTCTTCTACTACTTCTGTTTCATGATTTTTATTCCCTCATTTTTATGACTAATGTGGTAATTGTAAATTTATGTTGTATTGAGAAATTGCAACAATATACTTTTGAATGAGCTCATCTCTTTTTTTTTTGGCCCTGGTTTTCTAACTGACTTTCTGTAATTTATAGGATGTACCATGGAAGGCATTTTTTCAAAGTAAAGCAGTATGGGCAATGATATATGTTCATTTTTGTGGAAGTTGGGGTCACTATACTTGTCTGTCTTGGATCCCTACTTATTTCAGGTATCGTTGACACTATCGCGCATTTCAACTTTCGTAATCTTTAAATTGGTAATTTCTGTGTTACGTTGGCTCTTCCCTTACCACTTCTAAGTTATATTGTCACTTAGCTAATGGAAAAAGCTCCACTCTGCTCTTAGTCTTGTTGCATCAACAATATAGTTCATTCATTCTTTTCTCTCCAGTAAATGCTAGCATACATAAAGATCTTATACAATAATGAATTACTAATAAAGAAAAGGGAAATAAATTTCATATTGCACTAAGATGTCTAAAGCAGGAACTGCAATATCTATATTCTGCACAAACATGTTGTCATTGCTTCAAAAATGTGATTTGTCCTGGACATAAACTTTAATTAAGCCTTAAATGGAAATCCACCTTAATTAAGCCTTAAATGGAAATTCGGTGGTTCAAGTTGTTAGGCCATGTTAGCATGAAATTTATCAATTAAAAGAAATAATCTGTTTCTCTCATTAAAACCGGGGAATATGAAACAAACTCAAATCATTCTGAATCATGGAGACATGGGTTTGCTCTGTAGATTTCAACAGTATGGCACATTCCCTTGCCGTGCAATCTAGAAAATCTTGGAATTGTCTCTTCAGGTCCTGCTGAAAATTGTTACCTAGCTTGTTGGAGTTAGAAATAATCTAAATAGTGAATGCTTATTTATGTACTGGAAAAAAAAGTTTGCTGGGGGCTTGCCTAATCATGTGATCAATAATGACTGTGCAAAGAAGTCCACAAGCATTGTGATTGGGCCTGATTTTTCTTTCTTAATTTTATTTCTTCTTTGAACACAAAAAGTGTGCATAGATTTACTTAGCATACACAGATTTTTATTATAAGTTGAAGTATAAACTCAAAAGTATTCATAAAATATTGAGTTATTGTACACATGCTGCTCTGATTTCTTTCATATTAGCTTCAATCTGCAACATTAAGAATGAATGATGAATTACATCTTTATTTTCATTCTTTTATAATTTAATTTCAATGAAATTGATTTTTTCAACTTACATCCAATGCAGTGAGGAGCTGAACCTTAATTTGACAGAAGCTGCATGGGTAAGCTTATGACACTTCTGCCTCTCTATTCTCATACCACTTTATTTTGAATGTCTGGGAAAGAATAATCTTCCATGGCTCGTGATCTTAAATGAATAATGTCCACCATGGTCTTTTAAGTTTTAATAGATCAGGAAACAAAACTTATAAGATTGGTGCACTTTGTGTACAAGCTAATAAGTTCAAGGTTATCTTGCATTGGATTGGTGACATATTCTAGATATCATGTCATTATCATTTATCATAATATTCTCGATATCATGCCATTGTCATTTATGTTTTGTAATATGTTGGCTAGTTAGAAAAGCTCTTGTGCTTGTCAAAGCATTAGGAAGGCCTTGGTTATGGCCCGTCATGTCTAATATGGTTTATTTGTAAATGATAAGATTTTTTGCAGGGTTGGAATGTACCACTCACAGGTTTAATTTTTTGCTTTGTTCTAGTTTTTGTTTTTTTTAATGAGGCAGGTCACATGTCCATAGATTCTTCTGTAGGGTGAGTTTATGTAGCTCTTTGATTGTATACCTCCTGTATACATCAGTTGCAGCCTGCTTTGGTGCTTTTTATGATGCTATCTTATCAAAAAAGCTTAGTTTACAACCTATCTGACGCCTTTAGTTTTCAGAGAAGAAGGTTGTTTAATAAAATCAACTTGAAATTGGTCTCTAGAGATTTGATCTCCTATTTATTGGTGTGCTAATAACAATCTAGATAAGTTATTTTCCTTCGGGACCTGAGAGTTGTGGGGATGCAGTCAATCTGTATTATGCTGTAACCTTTGATTGTTGTGCAAAAGAAGTCTATTCCACGAAAATCCTGTTAGAAAATCATTGATGGAATTTGAAAACCTGAAACATTGTGGCCTTGTATGAAGTGAAGGAAATCCTGTTAGAAGTCTATTCAATTTGGTTACATGATCCAAAAATTTTGAGTTCCTGAACTCTTTCATCAAATGAAAATCAAATCCATCACTAGTATCTTACTTCTTTTCAATACATTTATCACTAAACAAATGAGTTTCTCAAGTTTGTTGAACCATGGAAATGGAGAAAAGTAATTATATTACGCCCAAGAAGGGAAAACCCAAATTACAAAACAAAGGGACCGGCTCACAAAAATCAAAGCTTAAGATCCCCAAAAAATCTATAAATTTATGTACATACATCGGGTATTCTTCCTTAATCCAAAAAAAGAAAGTTTGCAAAAAATTATCTTTGAATGTCCAGGGGAGATTCCAGCCCCTCAAAAATTCACCAATTCCTGCTCCTGCCACAAGCACCAAACAAGACAGTGGGGCCATTCTCCAAGCTATTTTCAACTCCTTTCTAATCTTCCCACATTTCCATGACAAAAGAGTCTCCTTAAAGGAATTCAGCAACACCCATGAGCATACAAAGATGGAGAACACTAAATTCCAAGCATCTCTAGCCATTTTACTGTGGACTAAAAGATGATTCACTGACTCTTCCTCCTCTTTGCACATCAGACATCGATTCGGCATCTGGAAACCTCAGGTTGTCCGTTGTGAGAATTGTACCCCAAGATGCCAACCACGCAAAGAAGGCAGCTTTGAGAGGCCCTCTAGACCTCCAAATCAATCTCCATGGGGAAGACATATCCTTTGCACCCAGTAAGCTCATGTCAAAAGAACAAACCGTGAACTCTCCTTTTACTACTAACATTCCACTTCACCCCATACCCCCTCCCCTCCACCATACCCAACAGTTCTAAAAAAGTCTCAACCTCCCTTAACTCCCAATCAAAGAAACTTCTCCTAACTTAAGGACTCCATGCCTTCCTCCCCCTACCTCCTCAACCTAGTCTGCCACCACTACATCCTTGTTCAAAGCAATGTTAGATAAGTTGGGAACCTGTCTTTTAGAGCTTCATTCCCCAACTAAGTAATCCTTCCAAAACTTCACTCTCAATCCCTCCTCCACATCAAAATGAATATGCCGAGTAAATACATCCGGCCCTTTATATATATATATATATATATATGATAAGTTTTGTTTCCTTCATAATATTTGTTATGGGAATCAAGAAAAATAAAAAAGAGGAATGATATTGAGTTTGAATGAGCTTGAGATTTTTTTTGATTAAATAATGATGTTAACTTTTGAACTGAAATTCTATTTTTAGTGTTCAATGGTTGGAGTATACTCAATAGTGTTTGATGGTTGGAGAATACTCATAGTGACCTGGAAGTCTAGCCATCAGTTCACTTTGAATCTTAAACAGAATTTGGATAGAGGCAACTGGGATGTGATAAACAAGCAGAATCTAAGAAGTATTGAGTTTAGAAAAATCAGTCCCGCACCATATTTGCTTTGCATGACAGAAGGTGCCATTCGTCTAGTACTGGCCACTAGGTACTTAATCTAATTCTGATGATGTGTTTATCATTCAATTGTAAACAATCTGGGTGATGTGTCCGATCGGTTCGATGTTCACTTGATAGTTTGTGATTAAGAAAAACTATAAAATATATATATATATATATATATTATATAAAAGCTGTAATTTTTTTTTATTATTAAAGAAAACCAGCATCATGTTTTGTGCAGTTCGAAGTCCCTCGTAGATATGTTTCGTAAAATTTCCATGGACATATCAAAAATTTGATTGTTTAATTGCAGGTCTGAGCAGATTATGAATAATTTTCTTATATTTTTATTTCAGGTTTCTGTCCTTCCTCCATTGGCTTCTATTTTTGTGGCTGGCGTTGCTGCACAATTTGCAGACAATTTAATTTCCAATGGAGTTGAAACCACAACGGTATGGAGAGCAGGGATCTGTGTGTGTGTGTGTGTGTGTGTACATGTCATAGTTGATGTCTAGATTTCAAATGCTAGAAAGAAAATAATAATATTAATAATAATTTCCCATCCATTCCTGAACTGTGAGTAGCATTAACAAAACCAAGATATCAGCCTTATAACCTGATTTTGAATGTCAACATGAGAATGTATAAAATTCTTTGTCAAATGCTTAAAAGATACAGCAAAAAAAATAAAAGGCGAGAGTTAATACCAATATAGTGTGAATCTAAATCCTTTTTAACCAAATCCAAGTTCTTTTGACCTAATTTTCCAAAATATTGTTTTTAAATTACAATATGTACCCGACAGTTAATGAAATTATAACTAATGCTAGCAGCATTTGACTATTCTATAAAAACCTATAATTTAAAAAAACACTTGCACATGAACCTTTATTCTTGTTCCATTTTTTATCCATGCGCACCAAGTTTCATCTTTTTCTTTCTTTTTCTGAGTTTTCAATGGGTAGACAAGAAGCCTAATGCCTTGATTATGCTAATGGCTAATAGTTATTATCCAAACACTCTTTAACCTTCTGGGATAATTGAAAATAACAGATGTAGGCAAAGATGAAAATTTTTATTGATTTCGAAGAGAGATTACAATAGGATAATTTACAAAAGAAAGATTATAAAGCCTCAATACTTTCTCTCTATTGCTTTCTTACTTCTTTGCAAGAATTCCTGCCAACAAGACGCAATCTATGCCCTTTTATAGATTCCATCTTTTTAGACATCACATGATCTGAATATAATAGGATAAATTTCACATGGCTTAAACATGGCCATCTAGGTCTTATTTAAGATTCATGCTGATCCTTAGCTTTTTTTATGTAGAGTTTGCAGAGTTAGTCCTCCATCATGTTTTAGAGGTTGTTTTCTTCAATGAAGTCCATTGAGTAGTTGTCACCATCTCTGTCATCTGCTCTCATCAGCAGTTGGTATTCTTCATACACTTCTCTTGGGATATTAAGCTTCCTTTTATATCAATCATCATAAAATTGATCGAGTTTTTTTTCTTTAAGCTATAAGGTCAAGAAGTTTTTTTTCGTTCATCTTACATTCATATAATTCTTCTTCCATGAAAGGACATTGAACCACCACAATCCTTTTTATAGTAATTTTATTTCTTATCAATAGCAAAACATTTTATTGCTTCAATTGCCAGTCATCTGCTCTCATCAGCAGTTGGTATTCTTCGTACACTTCCCTTGGGATATTAAGCTTCCTTTTATATCAATCATCATAAAGTAGATTGAGATTTTTTTCTTTAAGCTATATGATCAACAAGTTTCTATTCTTTTTTCTTACATTCATATAATTCTCCTTCCATCAAAGGGCATTGAACCACAACAATCCTTTTTATAGTAATTTTGTTTCTTATCAATAGCAAAACTTTTTTATTGCTTCAAGTGTCATGCCTTTACTTCCAAGTATAAATGAAACATTAATGTCAGTTTAAATTTTGACCTACTTTACTGATAAAAATAGCATCTCATTTTGTACATGTAGGTTCGGAAGATTTGCCAAACAATTGCCTTTTTGTCTCCGGCTACTTGCATGATTCTTTCCTCATTGGATTTAGGATTGTCGCCATGGGAAATTGTGACAATTCTCACTGGTGGTTTAGCGCTCTCAAGCTTTGCCTTGTCAGGTACTGATAATACTAAATTTTGTGCTTAGATCAATTGTGGAGACAAAAATAAAATAAAATTTTGATTTGTTCTCCTGCTAGACCATTAATCTTTTCATTTTCTTGGCACAGGGCTATATTGTACCCATCAAGATATTTCACCTGAATATGCAAGCATACTTTTGGTGTGTAAGCTTACAATTCCAAATCTTTATATTTTGTTCTGCAAATTATTATTATTGGGGAACATTGCTCTTCATCTTTAAAATTCTATCGTCCAACCATCTTGTGCACGGATTCAGTTGTCATTGATTCTTGTGTATGGTCCTGCTCTAGATTTTGGTATAGTAAATGCTATCATACACAATCATACTCAATTTGATGGAATTGTTACAATACACAAAAATGACAAACTGGGGTGCTCTTCAACATAATTGTTAGTATCTTACGATAGATTTTGATATGGATATAAAATGATATGTATCTTATAGTTGTATCTTTTTGCACTCTTATCTCACGATACGTTTCAATACACACGATACAGGCAATCAAGATAAACGACATCGTTTAGATCTATTTTTTGTTGTTTTGTTATATACAAGGAATTTTTTTTTTTTTGTTTTATATTGTCTTTTTAATTCCTAGAGATGTTTCCTCAAATAAAAATAAAAAGAAAAGTAAGTATTTTGAGAAGATATAGATGAGGAGTGAATATATACAAGAAGTTGAAGTAGAAAAAGGAAATGAAAAATTGTTAGCATTTGATGATGATGTTATCGATACCATTGAAATTGGATATTAAGATGAAAATGGAATGGATTCTGAATAATTTTCAATTTTGTATGTTAGAAACTTGGATTATTAACTTTTATTTGAAACTTGTGGTATTTATAAATTTTGATTCTTGTATTGTATGAAATTTAAGTTGGTTTTTTTATAAGTGAGTTAAAATATATTTTTTATTATTTTATACATTATATATATAATACTATATATAACATGATACAATATATTTGAAAAATGATACAACTATGCTTGGTACCACTTTGATTTTTAATTGTTGCATAAGGAATAAGAATTCATATTTCTAATTGTATGACTAGTAAATTGAATTGTTATTTATATCATTTCAAACATTATATATATTCTTGTATATATATATATATATATTTATAAAATTATTTTTAAAAAATTACATGTATTTACGATACATGATATGATACATTTTTTTATAAAAATGACACTGGCTTCCGATGCACGTTTTGATAACTATACTCTTCAAGTTCATTGATATTTCCTGAAAATTACTTTTTTAGTTTCAGCCTTCATAGTCTTAGCTTTTAGGTCAAAGTGATGATATCAATAAATCATGCATATGGAAAATACAGGGTAAGAGTGGTGGCCAACCCTCTAACCCTCTAATGATTTGGATGACTACAATTGCAGCAAATGCATGATACTACACATATTCCCAATAATTAAAATACAGTATATTATCTTTGTTTGTGTCTGTCTCTGCCGAGGTATTTAGCGAATATGTTATAGTATTTGTTTGAACACTTCCAAGGAAGTCAGCGAACATGTTATAGTATTTATCTGAACACTAAAGAAATAGTATTTTCTAAAGCATCAACTGTTGACGATATGGTATGATATTTTCTTCTGAATTTGTCTACTCAGGGTATTACCAACACTGTTGGGGCGGTGCCTGGAATTGTAGGGGTTGCTCTCACTGGTTATCTACTCGATTCAACTCATTCATGGAGTGTAAGTTGCCACCTTTTTTGCCTTCTAAGGTCCATTGCCTTAATGGGTACTCAAATTCTTAACAGTTTTTTAACTCCGTAATATTTATTTTATAATTTTTGTGCTATGTAGTTGTCATTGTTTGCACCATCAATCTTCTTCTACCTTACTGGTACCGTCGTCTGGTTGGTGTTTGCAAGCAGTAAGCCTCAAAGCTTTTCCAGGAAAGATTGACCTTATTACCAAGATTTTTAACTGATTATCCTGAATGAAGCTTCAGAAGTTCAGAAGAGACTTCATTATAGTATTACTAGCCTGATCTTTTTGCCCCTGTCAGAGCAGAATTGACCTTACCCACTAACCACAATTCATCTGTTGTATATATATACATTGTAGAAAATAGTATATTCACAAACCCAAATTGAATTTGCTAGGTAATGTATAATTGTGTTGTATATCTTGACCATTGGTCAGTTGGCCAGCCAAAAGAAAAGAAAAAAATGTACCTGACCTATTTTTAGATTTTATATTAAACAATTTGTTTAAGAGTCTGCATTCTACAAAGGTTTCTGAGAAGTCCAGAATTTTTGTTATGAATACTGCAGAAACCCTTTTTTGAGATGATCCTTCAAATCATTGTTGAGTCTCTCTCTTCTTTAGTGAGAAAGAACATCCTACGTAAGTTCATTGTCAAAAAAGAAAATTTATGAAGAAAGAACATCCTACGTAAGTTCATTGTCAAAAAAGAAAATTTAACCCGATCCGTTAAGACTTTGCCTTTATTGGCGACATGTTTGGGGGAAGCTTTGCAACCCCGATAGGGATTTGGGGCTGCTCGGCTTCAGTTATATGAAAATAACCAATGGGTTTTTATATTATATAATCAAGCTTACAATAAAGTTTTTGTCTCAATTTGGAGAGTTTAGACAAATCTCATAGAGTTATATTTTTTTATAGTTTATAGAAGGAAGAAACATCTTTGATTTTAACATGTGTAATGTATTGTTTAGGGGTTGTAAGTAGTTATTCTCAAACAATCACATATGTATTATCATAGAGTAGCTGTTTCACTGAATAATTTTTTTTTCTTGGCTTTTTGACTGAGCAATGGTACGTTTTTGAAAAAAAAAAATCAAAAGTAATTTTAAAATAATATGGTAGTGTTTTACTATATGCATATCAAAATCAAGATTGATATAAAATTAAAATAATAATGTCACATCATGTGGTAAATAATGTTTAGTGCTTTATCTGTTTCAATTTAAGAGTCTCTTATTTCTTTGTTTTCATGTCCTAAAATAAAAGTCTAGGTTGAAAAATTAATGTATAAAACACTATGAAGTGTTCAATTTACTCATTTTTACCAATTTGATGTGTTGTGTAACTAGTTTGAAAAAAGGTTAGTATTATAAGTTTGTATTATTTACTTGAGTATGGAAAGTAATAAATAGATTGTTCTCTTAAAAAGTTGGTTTTCTTAAATTATTAAAAAAAAAAAAAAGGTGCTCTTAAAATGAGACCGAGAAAATAAAATTTTTTGGAACCATAATAAATGTTATATTTCTCATAATTCATCTTTGTCTCATTTCTTATAGAAATAAAATTTACCGCCCATCTTTATGAGATAAATGGGAGAATGTAGGGACATGTGAGGCATCTATCTCTTACTAGTGTTTTTTTTTTTTTTTTATTATTATCGACTAATTTTGTGTCAATTTGATAATGCTTTTTTTAAGTATTTTTTTTGTTCATTTGAGCAAAAAAAAATAAAAATATAAAAAGTAGTGTTTGATTTGAATTTTTTTTTTAAATAGAGTTGTTTTTAAACTTTTTTTTCAAGAATAGGGTTACAGCAAACTTATTTATCAAATTAGGGTTATTTGTGAAATCGTCTTTCCAAAATACGATTTTTAAAAAAAATGTTTGAAATCGTCTTTCAGAAATATGTTTTGAAAAACATATTTTTGAAAGACGATTTCTTAATAAAGAGTTTTTTAAATACATCTTTTTGAAAGAAGATTTTAAAACAAAAAAAATAATTTGTTTTGAAATCGTCTTTTAGAAAAATGCATTTAAAAGCGTCTTTTTGAAAAACAATTTAAAAACAACCTTAATCCCGTAAATAAGTTTAAAACAACACCAAATTGGAAAATAAGTTTTTTTTTCACTCAAGATTTTACTCTATTTGATTTGGACCAAAAAAAAAAATACTTAAAAAATTTAAAAAATATTAAGCTACTTGTGATCGATTTGAGTAGAGACTTGATCGATATTAGTTCGAAAAATAAACAAGTCAAAACTTAATCACAATTTAAAACTTGTTTATTTTGATGAGTTAAACTTGAATAACTTAGAACAACTCAAAACTCAACCTAACTAGACTTATTCATTTATAACCCTTCGTATGCCCAAATTAGCTTGCTTACCCTCAAACATAATTGTTTCTTAATTCACAAATTTTTTTTCCATCCCATCAGTTACAACCATATCAATTAAAATCAAAACACCTACTAATGTCAAATGTTTTAATTCCATTTCTAAAACTCTCCCTCCCTCTCTCTCTCTCTCCATTATTATATATAAATCCCACCACAGAAACGTCTTTCAAAGCCTCTCAATCTTTGCACCAGTACCACTAATACACAAAAATGGTGGCACAGTTGTGGGGGTCATTTTTTATGTCACTGATGGCTGCAAGCATGGCGATGGCGTTGGAGACTTTGGCACCAACAACAGCAAGGTCAGTAGCAGTTTGGCGACATGAAGTACCAGTAGTCATGCCATGGCCATGGCCATGCCCAGATGACAATATACGAGTTCATTGCTGGTCACCTGTAATGAAGATTGATGGGTGTATAAGTCAGATATATGAGTCGCTTCACAAACATCAATTTCACAGTCTTGGCCCTTCATGTTGCAAGGCCATTCTCAATAATAAAATTAAGGACAGTTGTTGGCTTAGAATGTCCCCTAAGTTCGACCTTGAATTTCAATCATTGATCCATGACCACTGTAAACATCAATTTGTACTGCCATGAAAATAATAGAAGAAGCCAGTAGCTAGGCACTAGGCAGTGTCATATGCATCAATGCTCGTATGCTTTGTGTTCTTAGTTGCATATTTTGGGCAAGCCCAGCTGCAACAATATATATGAACCCTTGCTCACACTACCTTGTGCTCTGTCACGGCAACTGTCTTGATAAAGATGTATTGCAGTGCTGGTCATCTCTCTCTCTCTCTCTCTCTCTCTCTCTCTCTCTCTCTCTATATATATATATATATATATATATACACACACACACACACACACACACACATATATATATATATATTAAATCAAACATATTTTTTTGATTAATCTAAAATACTTTGTTTTTAACATGTAGCCAATTTAGAGCCATGTAATCTGTGATAACCATGCCAGCAGTGGCTGATTGGTTTATGTTACGTTTGGTTTACATTATTTTGTTCGATTTATTCACTGAAAATGATTAAATTAATTTTTGTTTTTAAAATTTTTGTTTGGTTAATTGAATAAAAATAATTATTTTATAATGAATTATATGAAAAATCAATTAAATCATAATCAAATCTTATATTAATTATTTTTTTTATAAAAAAATTTATATTCATGAATAATTTGAAATTAAAAAAAAAACACTTTTCTATATGTAATAACCATATATTATCTTTTATCAAGTTATTTAAATAGCAATCAATTATATAATAATCAAAACTAATTTAAAATTTTAAACCAAGCATAACACTGTCAATGGATATCCGAATCCAATTGGTTTATTTAAATAGATTTGATTTAAGTTCGATAATTCTTTTTTCTATGATTTATATATACCATGTATATTAATTTTTTATATAATATATAATAAAGTATATATTATATTAAAAAATAATTTATTTTTAATTTATTTAATATATTAATTTTTAAATTATATAAATTTTGTTAAATAGAATACAATTGAATTGAATTTTATATATTTTAAATTTTACATAATATAAGCATATATTATCACAAAATATTTTATATATGTAACATAATAATAGAAATGGCAGTGCTGGTATGAGTTACGCCTGTTAATTCTCTGATAAGATGAGCCGTTTACCGGATAAAGTTGTATTGAGGAGATTAAGATTAGCAAATAAATTCACATCCAAACTCTTATAATCCATATCTAATCATATTTGTAACAGTTACCCAGTTGGAATAGCCATCCAAACCCTATAAAAATCGACCAAGCATCTCTCAAAATCACCATTAATTATCATAGAGAGGGGAGAGGGAGAGAGAGAGAGAGAGAGTGGTAGAGATGATGAAGAGATCAGGTTCAGTTTCCATTATTTTCCTTGCTGTTTTCATGGCCTTGTTGGCAACACAAGGCTTAGCCTTTGAAATAGCGTTTGAAACAGGTGATCATGGTGTGATGCCATCCTCTTTGAGTAATGATCATGATGATCAATGCTATAAATGTTGGTCTGGTCTGCGTGATATAGGTTTTTGCATTCGAGATATACATATATCATATTTGTATCGCCGCTGGTATATTCGCGATGATTGCTGTAAAGCTGCTACTGAAATTCAGGAGGCTTGTTTTCCCAAAATGTTTCCGCATGTTAAACACCCTGATTTTCTTCCTTTGCTCCAGCAACATTGCTCTCACCGCCATGCTCCGCCTCCGGCAAATGGAGAAGCACTACCACATTCTCCATCGCCTACTGGAGTAGAAGAAGCACCATTGCCGACTGACTGAAGAGAAGCAGGTTGAACCACCGTCTGATGATGATGCCTTCTTAGATTCGAAATTTATTTATTTATTTTTGAATGTTTTATAGTTTAGTGTCCTCGATATGAGGCAGACATTGAGGAAAAAATAAATAATTCAGCAGTTTGTTTTTATTTTCTATATATATATATATATATATTTCTAATTTTAATTGTATAAATAAAGTTGTATTGAGAAGATTATGATCATGAGTAAACAAATTTACACTCAAAAACTCTTATAATCCATTACCAATCAAACTTTAACCTTACCCATTTGGAGTTAGCTATCCAAACTCTATAAAATCCGACCAAATAACTCTCAAAGGCACCATTATCATAGAGAGCATAGCTTGAGAGTGGTAGAGAAGATGATGAGAGTTCCATTTTTCCATTCTCTGTGTTTCTACTTTCATGGCCGGGCTTAGCCCCTCGAATAATGTCTGAAACATGGGAGCAAAGACCTATAACACTGTCTTTAGACGGGAGGAATTGAAAAGAAAAGGAAGAAAAGAAGAAGGAAAGAGAGTTTATATCATGTTTGTTTTAAAATTTAGGAAGAAAAAGAAAAGAAAGGAAGGGAGAGCTTAACTCTTATTTAAGCAATTTTGTTATCCTTCCAAAAGTGGAAGGAAATGGAGAGAAAAAAATAATGATCTAATAAATTTTTAATAATACCAATATTATCCTTAAAATTATAAAAACTAAAATAAAAATGATATATCTATCCTAAAGCATCCAAAGGGTATAATAATAAAATAATATAAAATTATTTTTTTTCGTTTCTCTCTTTTATCATTCCCAAACAAGATGGAAGACTTTTTTCTCATTTCTTTTCATTAGTTATCTAAACATAAAAGAGGGATTCAATTGTATATACAATTAATTAATTAATTAAGATTTATATAATATTTCACGATTCAATTGTTGTGAGTGGAGTCACGAATAAAATTTTTATCTCGTTGTCGACAAATAAATAATTACCGTTATTTTGTATTTTATATTTTATATTTCATAATGAAATATATAATATATGCGATATATAAATTGCTGTATATATAATAAATATAACGTGTTATATATAAAATATATATAATATGTATATATACACACATACATACATACATATATATATATATATATAACCATAGATTCATAAATATATATAACCTTTATATATACATAATATATATAATCTGTCATACATACATACATATATATATACATGTATATATATATAATATATAATCTGTTATATATAAAATATATATAATATGTATATAACATATATATATATATACATATAAAATATATATATATATATACATATATATGTATTATATACATACATATACATATACATATATATATAACTTGTTATATATCTAATATATATATTTTGTTACATCTAATATATATATATATATATATATACATATACTTGCATATAATTGAATTCGTATTTTTAGAAAAAAATAATAATAAATTTAATATGTCGAATAAAACTCGACTCGATCCGACGTGAATGTTTTTGGATTGAGTCGTTTTAGTTTTATCATTTTTAGAGCAACTCCAACGCGGAGTGTCATCTGGGGTGTCAAATACATAACTGTCGAAATAGCACCCCAAACTCAAAATTTTTCACTCCTTGGAGTGCCATTTTTACAAACTTTGGAGAGAGAAAAAGAACATGTGCCATTCGACGGTTACAGCCATTTTCATTTTTACTGTTACACTCTATTTAACAAAGAATTCTATAAATACAGGGAGTTTATGAAGAGAAAACTTATCAAAATCTGAAAAATCACTCTGAAAATCATTCTATAAATTTAGAATGATTTTATTTATTTAACTAGTTTTTATAATTAAATAATTTTTGTAATTTAGTTAATTATTAGAATTTAAATTAATTTTTTAAATTAAATTAATTTTTATAATTTAATTTAAATTGAACCGTTACAAAAATTATACTTATTAAAATATAACTGTTAAGTTTAATTATATTTTTAATAAAAAAATATTAAAATATTAAAATGACATCTTATTTTGATATTTATTATTAGAGTAGATTTATAATTTAAGAGTAACATAATACTATTAAAAATTACAAATAAATTTTTTAACAGGAGACAACTCCTTTTGAAATTGCTCTATTTCAATTAAAAGGTTAAATCAATTTCAATTTTTTACGGCTCAAATTCAGTTAAAAGGTTAAATCAATTTCAATTTTTTGGTAACCCGACGGAACCTAACCCAACTCATGTGCGGCCTGACATCTTAGACGATTTTGTTTTGTGGTCAACGGTTGTTTTCCTTCATCGTCAGATCGTCTTATAGAATTACTCGATTAATGAACACAAAATTGACAATTAGTCATTGATTAGAGGTAACAAATTGTGATTAAAATTTAATAAAAATCCTTGGAAGTAAGAAGCTTTCGGATATTCATAGGCAAATTGGTTGGCTTTCTGGTTTCTCTTGTTTCTTCGGACACCACCTCGAACCCCTTTCTCTAAGCCTAGCCAAGTCAACACGCCCGTTCTCTTTCTCTCTCTAGTTTCTCTCTCTCTATCCCTGCTTCCAGGAAAAACCCTAGAACCTCCGATTTATACACACACATATACGTATATACATTTTGTTAAATCATATTATATGTGTTGATTCGCTTCATTTCAACGCCGCCCGTGATCGTAAATTATAGTATCAAAATTTTCCATGGCGTCGGAGATCGAGGTCGTTGACGAAGTCGAATCGAGAGATCGGGACACGGCGGCAGCGGAGGCGGCCGGTGGAGGAGGGGGAGAGGCGGGCGGAGTCGAGGATGAGAGTTTGCGGAACGACGTGTACACGGCGGCGGCGTATGGAGATTTGGAAAAGTTGCAAAGATTGGTGGAGTCCGAGGGTTGCTCAGTGTCCGAGCCTGATGGTCTTGGTTACTATGCGTTGCAGTGGGCGGCTTTGAACAATCGGACCGCTGCTGCTCAGTATATCATTGAGGTTTTTGTTTCTTTCGCTTAAATTGAATTTCTTTCAATATAATATTTATATATGCTTATATTGTGAATATGAATATATATATATATATATGTATGTATGAATAAATATAAACTAACACTATATTTCTCCCCTTGTTTGGTTTCTGTGATTTCAAACAAGCTATAATTGAGTAATTGTCTCTCAATTGTCTGTCTGACCGAATTTTCTTTAAATGAAATTGCTGTTTTTAAGTAGAGGCATGTTAACTTATCAAAAAGAAATAGAGGAATATCTGTAGTTACTGATAGTTATTGGTTGTATATATTATGCAGCATGGGGGAGATGTGAATGCTGTAGATCATACTGGGCAAACAGCATTACACTGGAGTGCGGTGCGAGGTTCAATCCAGGTTGCTGAGCTTTTACTCCAAGAGGGTGCTCGGGTGAATACTACTGATATGTATGGGTATCAGGTTAGTTTTCCTTGACTTAACCATTGTTGTAATTATTTTAGAAACAAATCAGAGGATTTAATGCATAGTTTTTGGGCGAAAGATTTGATGTGAATTCTATGAGCAAACATTAGTAATATTGATTTTGAACACAATATCTGTACTTGAAATTTGGTAATGCAAAATGTTGACATGACTATTTGGCAGTTCATTGGTTTGACAAACAGATTTAAGCACAATATCTGTACTTGAAATCCGTTCATGCACAACATTGACATGGCTATTTGGCAGTTTATTGTTTGACACACACTGATTTGGGCAATCTTGATATGTAATTTTGATAAGAATTTTGTAGGCCAATTACTGCTATTATTCACACTCCTTGAAGCGACTTCTTTTCTACTTGGCATATTAGTTCAACTTGGCTTCTTGTGGTGATGTTGGGCTGTACTTGATGTTTGTGGTTTTCAATAATTAATGATTAAAAATGTACTTCTAACTTCATTCCTCTTGTTTGTAACTTTTTTTTTGTTTATTGCTATGATATTGTGCACTACAACCTATTGGAAGGTTTGATCACGTGCATTTGTTTAAAAGATTTTGTAAAGTTTTCGTAATGATCTTTGTATATATAATTATATGTCTAGTTAATCTACATGGTTTGAAAATGTGGCTAATTAGCTGAAATTTTTTTAGTACAAACACCAATTTTTTGGGTAAACAACTAAATTAGTTAATAGCTTGATACATATAGATTTAATTAACTATTTGACTTAGTTGGTGACTTAGTGTATATATATATATATATATATTTTTTTTTTTTTTTGATAAGTGAAGATGTATATATTATAACTGTGCCCAAGAAAGGCAACAAGGGCAAAAAACGTCAAAAAGCTTTACAAAGGTCTTAATGACCCCAAAAAATCTATGTGACTTAGTATATAAATATTTCAAGCAAAAGTTTTGCTAGAAAAAATTGAGATTTGAGTTATTTCACTTCTGAAAATGCCACACCAAAGGTCTACCCTAGAATAGAGTGCCAATCCAAGCGAGGATATTGGGTGAAAATTTGGAACTCCAGTTGGATGTGATCAGGTGATAGACATATGACTTGCAACTTTTGTTGGAAGGTTATTAGAGGTGGAATAACACATTTGAAGGAACACTAGCACACAAGAGAGAAAATGCTGCAAAATGTGAACATGTTCCCAATGAAGAAATGAAGTATTTTAAAGAGAGTTAAGAGCAATGGAGGGATAAGTACAGAAGGAGAGAGGAATTTGAGGCTCAATTGAGAGGGAGGGGGAGGGGGTGAAGAACACGCTGATTTAGGAGATGAATCTAATTTAGATCCAGAGATAACTATAGCTCAACGAGAGAGTTTCAAGAAGAATTGAGTAAATATAACATTTAAGAAGAACTAGTGCGAATCATGTGACGTGGGAGGTTGTTTTGATCTAAACCACATAACGCAAGAACCATGGGTAGTTGTAATAGGTAGGATCAAGTGGTAGAGATATTGCAAATTTTTTTTTAAAAAAAATCATGTAGTGTTCTTGATATTGGGGATGAATGGGCAGCAATGGATTGATTCAGAAACCCCTAAAACCAAGCTGAGGGCAATGGACCTAATACTCCAAAAGTGTAGGAGTCCAAAGCGACCCAAAATTAGTTCAAAACAAATGAAGGCCTTGTGGGAGAAGTTTTTTTTTTGGGGGGGGGGTGTGATGTTCAATTGTCTTTCTTTTCATTTACTAGATTTTACATGGACATAGCCAATGCTTGATGTTACATTGTTATTGCAAAAGTAGGAAAATTAATGAAGAGCCAAGTGCTTATGAGATCTCATAAGTTTATTTTTCCAAGGAATATACTAAGAGGAACAATAAATAAAATCCCTTGAGTGCACATGGAAAGAGAGGTGTTTACTCTCATGATTGATTGTGATTGGGGAGAGATTTCAACTAAAATTGGTAGGTTGAAAGCGACAGTATCTCCCCAAAGGGGGCCGTGTCACTCATATAAAGAGTGTGTTGGCTAAACTTCCTATCTATGTTATGTCTCTTTTCCCTATGCCAGCTTTGGTGGGAAAGAAGTTGGAGAAATTGCAGCAAGATTTCCTTTGTGAAGGGAATGAAGGGAAGAGGAAAACTCATCTTGTTAGATGGGACAAGATGAAATGGTAGGTGGGAGATGGTGGGTTGGGATTTAAAGATACGAGAATCTTCAACAAAGCCTTATTGGGAAAATGGTTGTGGAGGTATGCTAAGGAAAATCAAGCCATGTGGAGGAGAGTAATTGCGGCGAAATATGGGGATGGAGGGGGGGGGGGGGGGTTTACTCCAATGAGACTCGAGATGCATATGGGTGTGGGGTGTAGAAAGCCATTCAAAAAGGGAGGAGGGAGGAGGGAGGAGGGAACCTTGTTCGCTTTGAGGTGAGTGAGGGTGCAGTTTTGGGAGGATTTATGGTGTGGGGGACAAATTCCCTTCTTTGTTTGATATTGTTTCTAATAAGGAGGCTATGGTGGCGGATTGGATGGAGGGAGAGGTGGTTTGGAGTTCTTGTTCTCATGGTAATTTATTTGATTGGGAAATGAGGGAGATGGAGGAATTGATGGCTTTGTTGAGTAGCCATTTGGTGAGGAGGGGGAGGGAGGATGTTATGGTTTGGAGAATTGGGAAGCAAAAGAGCTTCGCAATGAAGTCTTTTTATCATTTCTTGATGGGAGGAAGGAGGATAATTTTCCTTAGCAATTGATTTGAAAGTCTAGAATTCCAAAGAAAGTTGTCTTTTTCTGTTAGTCGGTGGCTTGGGGGGGGGGGTTGATTCTTATTTCGGGTAACTTGAAGAAAAGGAGATTCCAACTTCCAAGCAGATGATACATGTGTAAGAGGGAGGAGGAGACCTTGGATCACTTACTTCTTCATTATGGTGTGGGTTGGCAAGTGACACTGGAAACATGGTGTTGATTTTGTTTGGGTATAGTTGGCCATGCCGGCCTCCTTAAGGAAAGTGTTTTTGAGTGAGAGCTAGTAGAATGAGAAAGGAATTGAAGCCTATGTGGAGAATTGCTCCTTTATGTCCTTTTTAGTGCATTTGGAGGGAATGAAATCGGCGAATCTTTGAAGAGAAAGAACTTTCTTTATGGGAGTTGAAGGATTTTTTGTGGGTGCATTTATGGTTTTTTATTTGGTGTAAAGAGGAATACTCTGTAATTAGACTATGTTCTTTCTTTTTTGGTGGAGTTAGGGCATTGATTCTTGTAGACCCTCCTCTTTTTTGTATACAGGTTGAGCCCTCCTCGGGCTCCTTGTTTATAATATAAATTACACTTTACCAATCAAAAAAATAAATTCCTTCTTCTTTCTTCTTTTTTATTTTTATTTTTATAAGACCTTGTTTGGAAGTTTTAGAGAGAATAGAAAAGAAAAGAAAAGAAAATTTAAAAGAGAAGAAAATAAAAGAAAGTATTCATTTTTACATTATTTGAATATTCAGGCAAGAAAGGAAAAGAAAATAATTATTTCTTGTTTGAATAGTCAATAAGAGAGAAAAGAAAAGAAAGTGTATAAGTTATTTGACAATTAAATCCATTTTATTTATAAAATCTTAACTTTTAAGACAAACATTCAAAGGTATATTAGGCAGTTTTAAAAGTTCATTAAAAATGTTTCTTTTCTCTCCAAATCTCTCCACTTTTGGAGAGATTGGAAAAGTGATATTTATCATTAGGTCTTTATCTCCAAATCTTTTATTTTCTCTCCTCCTTAAAATCTTAAACGAGATTTTTATGTATCACTCTACCTCAATCTTTTCTTTTCTCTCCAAATCTCTCGGTCCAAATGAACTGTAAGTAAACTTATGCTTAAATTTTTAATATGTTGTTATGGAGGTGTTTTTAAAGTCTATTTGTGTATTTGCTGTTCGAAGTGAATTACAATGTATTATTTTGGGTCGTTAGACATGGCTGTGCAAGAGATTGGGGAGTCATACATTATCCAATTGGTGATGAGCAATAAGACAATACTCAAGTTGTTAGAAAAATGTAATGCAAAAAAGAAGAAGAATAAGAAGAAGAAGAAGAAGAAGTTGTAGTGAAATTTTGTGCATTGATGTCATGCTTCATGACATGGTAAAAAAGAAAAGTGTGGCTCACGTGATAGAAAATGCAAAATCGATAAATACTTTCATTTTACAACTTAACGTGGCTTTTGCACTTAATGAAGAAATATACAAATGGTAGAGAATTATTTCGTCTTGCTATTTCTAGATTTGCCACAAATTTTATAGCCTTTTTTTTTTTATTGATACCACAAATTTGTAGCCTTTGAGAATACTGTGAGGTACACGCAAAATTTGGGGGACATATTTATGTCTGGTGAGAGGAAGACTTCAAGATAAGGGAAGGCAAAAAGTGGACCACCTTATGATGTGGGGAAGATCATTCTGGGAAATGAATTTTGGAAGAAGGTTGGTGAGATTGTGAGAGTTTAAGAGCTACTGGTGAAGGTTCTAAGATTTGTTGATAGGGATTAGAAACCCACAGTAGGTTTCATATATGAAGTTATTGATCATGCAAAGTTGGTAGTTAAATATGATTGCCAATAAGTGATGGAGTTTCCAGTTACATCATGATTTTGCTTGCAACTAGTTTGTATTTAGTTTTTATATTTGGTATTTAGTGTTTTCTATTTTATTATTGATTTATTTATGTACACTTTTATTGTTCTGTTACTAACCTACTAACTGGAATTGAACATATTAATTTGGAGAGGTTATCATTTGAATCCCCAATATTAATACAATGTCACTTCTTTCGGTGAAATTGTTCAAGTTGGAGTGAAAAATGTTATATCTTGATAAGAGTCCGACATTGATTCTCAAATTGAGGTAACAAATCAAGTTAGTATACATGCTACTAGTACTATTTAGTACACAATACATATAAATTTAGAAGGCTTAACTAATAAGTTAACCAATTATAGATGTTAATATTTTGTGATAAGGGAGAAACATTTGGAACTCCAATATTATAAAGAGCGGTGACGTAAACAAATCCTAGTAATTGATTACTTTTGTAATTGTAATAAAGTACTCGAATATTGTATTTCAAGTTATTTAACATTGATATTTGGTTCATTGGCTTTTAAACAATTCAGTTTTATGCATCTCAACGGTGGGTTCTTTATAGTATGGTCCTAAACTTCATCGAATTGCAGTCATGTTTTGAGTCAAACTACCTCATCCTTGAATTATGAGCACATTTAGCCTCATTTACACAAAGACAAGAAATAGGCTAAAGTATTTTAAGCTTCAAAGATTGTTTCATCACTTAAAACATGAGCCCTAAGTTGAGGCATACCATGAGAAGAAACCAACAAGAAATTGATGCTAGTTTCAACCCCGTCAACTTAGATTATATATTTGTCGATGTTCTACTTGCTTCCTTGGTTAGAAAAAAGGGAATACCCTTTATACTAGATGCCAAGACCTTTCTAGTTGGCTAGATTTGGATACTGATGCTGATGCTGCAAGAAGTCAACAACCAAGTCCATCTCAACGTCATGCGTTGAGAGTGGAAGCTCAAGTCTCTCATCCACTCAAAGTAATGATAGTGGTGGTCTATGGTTCTGGTTATGGTGGTGGTGTTGTGCCTTTTGGTAGTGCTACTGCAGTAGATGCTTATACTGTTGTTGCATATTATGGTAGAGACCATGGATTAAGTGGTGTTTGAGATGATTGCAAGGTTGGAGAGCCGGCTGCACCCTTGAGGCCTTACCTCAAGGGCCGCCCTCCCTTGGTGTACCCTTTTTTGTTTTTTGAAAGGGCAAGTCTGTTATAAGTATATTGAGTCATTGACAATTGAAAAAGTATATTAACATTTGAATGATGATGGATATGATACAGTCAACCCTCTTATCATTAATAGATATGGGAGATCGAAAATTTATTAATTATTAGAATTATTAATTATTAAGTTTTCTCATATTTTCATAAATGAACAAGTGCTTTTTACGTGTAATATGATTTTTGGAAAAAAAATATGATCTTATATGTAACTTTTTAACGACATTTTAGCTTTTCACAAAAATACATATAATATTAACTTAAGGTGTGGAAAACTTCTAATTTTCTTTTCAAGTAAAGAAGTTGTGTTTTCAGATGTCACAATTTTTTCCACTTATAATACTTTTGACTTAAACCATGTTAAATTAATAATATAATTATCAAGACATGTCATAAATGGGATAGATATAAGTACATATATAATTATTTTATCTTTCTAATAATTAATATTATAAAGATTTTTTCTAAAAAAGGTTATTAGGTAATAGAATTATTAATTATAACCCATGGAACCAAGTTGGTTCCTTAAAAAATTATTAATTATTAGAGATTATTAACTTATTGTATCTTAATTATAAGAGGGCCAATTGTATATGCTTGGATGCAAAGGCAGAAACTTTTTTTTTTGGGGGGCCCCTTCCCCCCCCAAACCAAAATTTTTTTTTCTTCTTCATATTTTTACAAAAGATCCTATTAGATTTTAACTTTTGTATTCCCCCCCCCAAAAAAAAAAAAAACAACAAAAAATCTGCCACTGAGTTGGATGGTTAGTTTTAAATTTGTATTTTGATGGTTTTTTGGACTAATGACTTGCTTAACGAAGAGTTACTTAATTTTTTGTAATCTATATTATTTTGGATCTGTTTTCACAGTATCTTGCATTATATGATGTTATATAAAGTATTCTTGCAATTTGCATGCATGAACATTGCTTATTTGTAGCTAAAAAATTTGAATACTTTAGAAATTTTTTTAAAGAAAAAATTTAATATTGGTTGTCGTTTTCTCACCATATCTGAACTTTTGCCATGCATGGTATTGTATCTTGTTATAGCCATCTCTTGAATCCGTATCTATGTTTCATAATGAACACACCCTATGCCTGCTCCACGCAACCTGAACTTTGTTTAAACCTAATTTTGTGAACATGGATGACATTGGGTTGTCTAGGACTATAATGGGTTAGTTTGGATTTATTGAGTTTGTGTTAAATATTTAGATGAAAATATAAATAATATAAAAGAAAATAAATTCTGATAAATGGAAGAACGAACCCAAACGGGATGGAAGTGATGAAGAAGGTGTACAGGTTCAAATTTGAATCAAATGGAAAATTTTACCTTAGACATAAAGAAAACTTGTTAGAGTTTTGAGCCTTGAAGTCTGACTTTAAAGAGGAAAACGGAAGATAATAAGACGAAGATGAGAAAGAGGAGGAAGAACAGGAAAGTCTGTGGAGGCTGGAGCAACAAAGAGTTGACCTGTTTGTCCAAGTGGGGTGAATTTTTCTATTGTAGTTGAAGGTGTGTGCTAGTGATACGCAAAAAGTCTAGACCTTTTTGTTTGAAATGGGTTCTATAATCATGTTTCTCGAGCTACGCATTGCATAGTTTTTCCTCTTATTTTATTATATTTCTGGAGTTTTTTTTTTCATCTCTCTCTCTCTCTCTTTCTCTCTCTCTCTCTACTCCTTTATTGCTGTTTTTTTTTTTATTATAAAACTTTTCATGTTATTCATGTTCACATTATGACTGTGAGTTCATAAATATTCTGCTGGGTAAGTAGTCTTCGAAAGATTGTTTATTGATTGTGTGATCAAATTGACTTGATCGCAGACTACACATGTTGCAGCGCAATATGGTCAGACAGCTTTTCTTTATCACATTGTTACAAAATGGAATGCTGATCCTGATGTCCCTGATAATGATGGAAGAAGTCCTTTACACTGGTACTTGAAAACTTCAACTTCACATCAATCTGTTTTTAGTAATAATGAAAAAAAATAATTGTATACTGTTTAAACTTTTCATTTGCTGATTATAGATTATTGTCAAATTAGATGGAGAAAAGTATCCATGTTAGTGAGAATAGAATTGAGTACTTCTCATCTTACTGTCTTTTACTTGGGTCATTTGCGTTAAGTTTCATGGGCTGAGTGACAATTAACCTAGTTGAATTTCCAATGATTTAAATTCTGTCATCTTTTGAACCTCTTTTTCTTTCTTTCTTTCTTTCTTTCTTTTTCTTTTCAAAATCTGGCATTTCAATGATTGATTTTTGATATGCAAATGGGATATGGATTATTGGAACCAAAGACTAGCCTTAGCAAGTCTTATGCTTTTTGGGAGGATTCCAAAAATTACGTGATTTCAAATCGTTCTGTTTTTTTTTTGGAAATTACGGAAGTATAGTCAATTGATTAAAAATCGCAGATACATAAGATTTTGTCCTGGAATCTTGTGGAGAGGACACTTCAATGCATTTGCAATTGAACATAAAAGTTTAAATTCTTTAAAAGCTACTTTTTGTAAAATATAATAGTTAAAAAAGATTATTTTTGTAAAGAGTTCATGATATTCCTCTCATATTGTAGAATGCATTTCTACCTGTGTAACCCATTATGTACCTTTACATGAAAGCTACAAATATTCTACATGACATATTTTTCCAATTTATTAATTCCTCTAAATTTAACTGGTGATCATACTTACCAAAAAAAAAACTGGTAATCATATCCAAGGGTCAAACAATACCCTTCATATGCAATACAATGCATAAGATTGATGATTTAGATGTAACTGAAAATTTTTATCTACATCTCTATTCATGATATCTGCTTCCTATTTTCTGGAAGGTAAATTTTCAACCAGTTTTACCCACGTGTAATTGGATTACATAGTTGTGTTTGTTATGGAAAAGGTAAGTGGAGATCTACTTTCATTTCTTTTTTCTCCAGCCAACAAAATTTTAATGTGTGCACATGGACGGAGCTAGCATGGGCCTGGGGGGTCAATTGGCCCCCCTCAATTTTTTTAATTACAAAACTTTCATATATATTTTTAAATATTTTCAAATATATCCTTCTAATTTATATTTTTGCCCCCTCTAAATTTAAAGATTTTACACTTTACCCTTGTTTACCCTTTTAATGAAACTTTTGTTGAATTTTTAATATAGTCTAGATTCTTTTATGGTGTCTTTCTTTGATTGGACTTGTTTTCCAATTTGTAAATTCATTTATATTAATAAATTTAGTTACTTACTAAAAATACTATTACTTAATATTAAAATTTTATGTCTATTTAATTTTAAAATTTATGATCCAACTTTAAAAGCAAAATTTGCCCCCTCTGAACTAAAATCCTGGCTCCGTCCAAATGCACATATATGATGGGAAAGAGTTAGCTGTCTGACCTCAAATGTTATAAGTTGTACTGAACAAATAATGTTTCTAATATGTTGCCTTATTAGTGGTTGAAATAATCATGAATTTTCTCTGAGCACTGCAGGGCTGCATATAAAGGTTTTGCTGATTGTATACGTCTTCTTCTGTTTCTGGATGCATATAGAGGACGCCAAGACAAAGAAGGTGAAATGTCTCATTTGTTGCATTTATAAAAGAGCGAGTTTACTTCTGTTAAGTATCACCTTGCCTGATAAAAAGTGTTTCTTATGCACTTTTTTCTCTTTATAATTGTAGGTTGTACTCCTCTCCATTGGGCTGCTATTAGGGGGAACTTAGAAGCGTGCACGGTTTTGGTGCAGGCTGGGAAGAAGGAGGACTTGATGATGACTGATAACACTGGTCTTACACCAGCACAACTTGCTTCTGATAAAAGTCACAGACAAGTTGCTTTTTTCCTTGTAGGTATTCCTTGACTAAAACATTTGTAATTTCTTTTAGCTATAGCAAAAATTCTGTAGTGATATTTTTTTTGAAAAGTAGTTTTCTATTATTATTAATATTAGGGTACATTCTTACCGGAGTTATGGCTTTTCAACATCATACCATCTTAAGCAAAACTGTTTTTTCCCTTGATTTAATGATGCATATAATGGATTCTCACATAAGTACTGTCTTAAAACAAAAGTAATTATGTGGTATTGTTCTTTACTGTCACTCCTTTTTGTTTCTGCATATTAGAACTTCATTCAGTCTTTCATGCTTCTGAAAACTGTTTTGGGCAGGTCATCCTTACTCCTAGGATCTTGCTATATTGAGAATTCTGCAGAAAATTGTACCTGACAATAGTGTTTTTTTTTATGCTGACAATATTGTTTGTTGCACAAAGGAGAAAGTTCTCCATATTCATTGTATTCTTTCCTACCCAACCAAGCTTTCTAAAATTTCTTCTTGGTTTCTGACCATCAATAGATGTTACTAATCTGTTGATCCTGTCAAGAGATCAGGACTTGTGGGTTGCTAGCCTATAGTGCTTATATTTTTAAATATTTACCTGTCATTGGAGTTCACCATTTCCTTGTGCCTTATTTTTTCTTTTCTTTTATGTGGATATCTGCACTGAGAACTTGTGCAAGTTACCTACTATTTTTTGTATTTGTTATCTGTGTGTTGATACATGCGAAGATGCCCTGAGAGATTGTAGAAATCTAGTTGTGAGATAGCTTTATGATAAGGTTGAATGGGTTAATCTTCAAATTTGTTTTGAGTTTGCAATATTTGCAATAAAACCTCTCGGTTCCTGGTTATGTTTGTGTCTGTGCACATACACAAGTAAGATTAGATGAAAGCACTAAAGCACAATTTTAGAGACACATGCACGAATTAATTCAAGGAATACCTGAAAAAGAGAAAATATTTAATAGTAGGAGACTTTAATTACTTATAAAAAAATGACATTTCAATTGTCAAGTTAGAAACCATGTTATTGGGTATGAAATGGTGCATGATAGAAATGGTTTTAGAGATAGGAATGACACTGGAGAGAGTGGAGAGAGGCTATCTTAGATTTCACAGTGGCATACAATCTCTCTCTCTCTCTCATGATTTGGAAAAATGTTTCTTAAATTATAGTTTTGAGGCAACTCTTTTCCGTATAAGATTCCCAGCTTGTATCAGTATGATATTGGATTCTGCTTTGGGATGGTTTTTCAATAAAAATTATGAGGCAATCATCTTGATGTTTTATGTTCTTTGACAAATCTGATTCTGCAGGGAAATGCTAGAAGGTTGCTCGATAAACGTTGTGATGGGAACACCCGTCTTGGACAATTTTCAAAATTAGGACTTGCTCCAATACTTTGGTGTATAATCTTTCTGCTACTTGTAACATATATCCATTCTGCCATCGTGGGTATGGCCTTGTTCTGTGTATAACCTTAACTGGGCCCTTTTGGTCAATGTTTCAAAGTTATAATTGTTTGTTTTTGGTCAATATATCATGCTTACAATTGTATGTCTTTACCTCTGGCTGCAGCCTCAAATCTGCCAAAGTTAACGGCTGGTTTTGGCCTTCTGGCATGGTTGGGTGTTTTCCTAGCATCTTCTGGACTGGTTATGTTCTATAGGTGTAGCAGGTAACTCTAGAGACTTTTTGGCATTATGAAACTTTCAGAAGTAATCTTCTGAATATTTATATTTTTTCTATGCTACCAATACGTATTTTAACTAGCTTATATTCGTAGTGGACATTGGTTTCTCCATCATTTTCTTATTGTCAAAACTTTTCATTCTAAAGTAGTTGGGGAAGTTTGAAAAGATTGGTGAGTCGCCTGTTGGATATGTATTTTAGCTTTTAGCGGTGGTATACATGGATGAAGACAAGGTTATGACAATTTGCCTTTATTTCATCAATGTTCGATTTTTGGATCTTAAAAAAGTTGAATTATGAACAATAGAATTTAGAAACTTATGAGGTTTTGCTGTGTTAGTAACTAATCTATGATGTAATATAGATAATTATACTGAGACTATGAAAATAACTTTCGCTGCATATATATAATTGTTTCAGAATTGGATGTTACCACTGTTAAAAGAAGATATTCTTTTTTTTTGTATATTGGTAGATTCTTGCAGTCAGTGACCTGCATGATCGAAATGCGGCACCTCAACCTTCCTGCTCTTATTTTCTGATTGACATCTTCCTCAATATCTTCCATTCTGTTTATAAATGACCCTAGACGTCGAGAAATTTCACTTTGAGATATCATAGAATTGCTGTTTTATTCTAGCTTTTCATGGCTGTGTAAGTTGCTTGGATTGATTGATAGTAAGAAAAGATATGATAGTGTGTGATTTGATTGATGTCTTGATACCATGTAGCCGGCCTCAAATAGTTTGAAAAAAGGCTTTGTCGAGTTGAGTAAAGCTACTTGGATTGTGCTCAAACTTGCAAATACATTCAACGTTGTGACAATGATAGAAGAAGCATTTTTTACTGGCATATATCTTTGAACAGTTATATATATATATATATATTTATATGTATGTATCTGTAAAATGGTCATTTTTGTGTTGGTTGTCTCTCTTTGACTTGACCTTTTCTTGAGCATATGTACATCTATTGTTTTCTTAAATCTTATCTGAATTTTAGTTGGTCTTTCTGTTTGTAGCAAAGATCCAGGTTTTATCAGAATGAATGTGCATGATCCACAAAACATGAAAGATGATGTAAGTTGTTTCTTCTTTCCTTTTCTTTTCTTGTTCTATTTGTTTTTTTTTTCCAACCTCTCATTTCTAATGTTATCTATGACTTGACTCGCATTTGTTTCATGTCCAGACTTCTTTCATCTTCAAATTTTATACTTCTCTTTTTCCTGCATCTTCTTTTATCAAGCTTAAAGTTTTATATTAAATGGGTTGTCAGTGTACTTCTATCTTTCACTAGGAACCTTTGTTGAAGATTGAGATAAATAACCCTGCTTTGCTAGCTGGGAATTGGTCCCAGCTTTGTGCAACATGCAAGGTGCTGTCTACTTCTGGTTGTTACCTTTTTTTTTAATAAAAAAATTAAATTTATTCACAATTATTTGTTTTGATTGCCTTTTTAATGTCTTTATTTGTTTGTTTCATTAGATTGTCAGGCCCCTTCGTGCAAAGCACTGTTCCACCTGTGACCGTTGTGTTGAACAATTTGATCATCACTGCCCTTGGGTATCCAATTGCGTTGGCAAGGTGCTTCTTTTTTAATATTGATCCGTTGCATATTTGATCTTTCCTTTTCAACCTAAATCTTTATGAATCTAGGAAATATAAGATTACTATCATGTAAGCAACAGGTAATATATGGTCAGATCGCATGATCTTAAACATCCTTTTTATATAGGACAAGACTCGTGTATGAAGTGAGGATTCATGTCGTGATGATTATATTTAGCTCGATAGAGGACATAAGAGCTCTTACTTGTGACTTTAGTGATCTATCCCTACTTGTTTTCTCTCTATTCATGCCTGAATGATGTTTGGTCGGATTTTATATCAACTTATTACTCACATTCTTTGTTTCAATACATGGGGTCCCCCCCCCTCTTTTTCTGTTGGCACTTTAGTGGATACTAGTAAAAAAAAAACTCTTTTAATTACAAGTGTGGATTTTGTTTTTACAATAGAAAATGTAGTTTTGTGTGTGAGGTGAGGATTTCATGTCTTCTTGATTATATTTAGCTCATTGTGTTGATATTAGGACATAAGAGCTCTTACTCGAGCCTTTAGTGATCCATCCTAACATCTTTCTCTTTGCTTTTACTAAATGATGTTGATAGGATTTTTTTAATCAAATTGTACCCCATTTCTTTTTTGCTTTTAATACAAAATGTTCCCGTACTTCTCACCTTGGTCTGATTAATTGTTTGCCAACACGTGATTCAGAAAAACAAATGGGATTTCTTCTTGTTTCTTATTCTAGAAGTTTTTGCTATGCTGATAACTGGTGGAGTCACTCTGACAAGTAAGTGTCTTCTTTCTCGTTGGCACTGTTTTCAAGCCATTTTTCAAATCACTCGTTGGATTTTTTTTCTTTTTCTTTCTTTGGTGCCTTCACCTGCTGAAAGAAAATAATTTTTTTTTAATGCAGGGGTTTTGACTGATCCATTGGCTCCATCTTCGTTTGGAGCATGGATGAGCCATGCTGGCAGTCAGCATATTGGTGCTTTAACATTTCTTGTTGCGGATTTTTTCCTTCTCTCTGGTGTGGCAGTCTTAACTGTTGTCCAAGCTTCGCAGGTATTATTTTGGTTGCAACACTTTTGATAAGTTTGCCAATTTGTGTCTGAATTCTTCTTCTTAAGGTGACATGCAAAAGAAGTGACATCTTAATAAGATCAAATTAGATGGCATAATTGGTGAAAGTCTGTATGCCAGACTAAATGTTACTGTTGTTAATGTGTTCTCTTTAAGTATTTGCTTGGGGTCTATCAGCTTTAAATATCATGGTTTTCATTGAAATGACACTGTTTGCCCTCTTTTAGTTAGATCTCTTGTTTAGGGTTTAGTTTGTGGTGCTTTCTATGCAGTCAAAGTAATCTTCCTGTAAACCAGATTTAAGAGAATTCTGAGCTTTAGAGGGAATTTTCTGGGACTAGGCCTCGAGTATTTTGTCTTGAACCTCCTAAAGTTGTTTCCTGTACTCTTTATTCTAGTGAAGCTTTGATTGTTGTTGCTTATGGATGCTCCTTCCCATTTGCTGTCCTGTTGAATTCTAAGGTTTTCTTGTTTCTTCTTTTACCACTCGATTTTGTTTTCTTCCTTGCACTTTTTAAGTTTATTTGTTAATGTTATCAAACCTTGATGCAGACATTTTTGCATTACATTTTCGGTACATCTTCTTTTTATACTAGTAAATATCCGAAATGTTTTCCCTCAAGTTTTAGGAAATTGTCTCAAGAACTCGGAAAGCATTTTAGAATTTTTTAATATATGCTCCAAGAACACCCTGAGGCATACCTAGTTTTTTGAACATCAGGTTTTGCATATGTATAGGTAAATTTGTTTAGAATTATGTTTTGTTCAGTATTTAAGGTGAACAAGATTTTGAAAAGCTGTACTATCATGTAAATGATCTTTTGACATTATAAAATATGAACTAAACATCAATCTTCAAATTAAAAATAAAAAATAATGATGAGACAAATCCAACATCCATCTCTTAAGATGATTTCGTATTTGATATTTTGATGACACAAATCTAAGGTCTAAACTTGAATTCAACTTCTCTGTGAACGAAATATCTGCAATTGTTGCAAGTGTAAACATATCTGGAAATCAACTTTCAAATGAAACTTTACAAGGCTGGACTTAGATGGAGCCTTGATTGAAACACTCTTTGGCTTAATCTTTTTTATTTTTTGTGTGTTTTTTTTTCCCAGTTTGTGTTTTTTTTTTTGGGGGGGGGGGGTGCAAGGAGGGGAATTTTTTTTTTTAAATATTCAATCCAAAATTTTAAGAAGTACAAAAAAATTAATATTGATTGATAGTATTTTAGTAAGTAATTAAATTTATTGATATATATGAATTTATCAATTAAATAAGGAATCTAATCATAGAAGGAGACCCCTAAAAAGCTTTACACTACAAAAATATTCAAAAAGTCAATAGAAGTTTCAAAAAGGGTTTTAAAATGAAATTGAAAGAAGGTAAAGTATGAAATATTTGAGACTTGGGGGGGGGGGGGGGGGGGAATGCAAATTAAGAAGGTATATTTGACAAAAAAAGAAGTGAAAAGTATATAAAAAATTTCAAATAAAAAAAATTGAAGGGGGGGGGGATGAACTGAAAATATCGAACGCCTCACCGTTGCCAAATATTGGACCGACCTACACTTGACAGTCATGTGGCTTGCTATAATGAAGGGCAGCCTTGGTGGTGATATGCCCCAATAGTTTTTGGGTCCCGGTTGTGTCTGAGAACTGAAACAAGAGAGTGGAAAACCTTTTTATTTTGTTTTCTTTTTCTGATAAGTGAGAGGAGTGGGGAACTTTAGAAGTTTGACTGGTGGCTCTGGTGTGATCTGGTTTTTAAGTCATTTTATCAGCTAATTATGTACAAATGAATCTTACCCGAGAAAACACTGACGACTTATTTGACCGGGTGTTAGTACAAATGAATCTTTTCTTTTTGCAGATATCACGGAATATCACAACAAATGAAATGGCAAATGCAATGCGCTATAGCTACCTCAGAGGACCTGGTGGCCGGTTCAAAAACCCATATGACCATGGGATCAAGAAGAATTGCTCAGATTTTCTGATAAATGGCTACAATGAAGATGTGGAATATAAAGAAGAATCAGCTCAAACTGAGGGGATTGGAATGGTGCATATGACTAGGAATGCTAGCCTCCCAAATGGGGTTGGCCATTCGCATCAAACCAATGGAAATAGCCATGTTGTCATCAATGTGAATAATAACACAAAAACCCATCAGGGCCACGTTCATTCTTCCCATTGTACTCATAATACCCACGGCAAAACTGATTCTGTTCCATTAGGTTTGGGTCTCGGCCTGGGACGGAATAGTGCCCGTTCTGTAACAGCTTCGTGATCTAGCACTATGCCCTGTAGTAGCTGAAGGTGCTGTTTTTTGAATGTGTGGCTGTTTATAAGCATACGTTTGAATTAGCTTCTGTAATTCAATCAATTACTACTCATTTTTTGCCCTCTTGGTCTAAGCTTTTGAGCCCTTTTGTATAATTGTAGTGGTACCCATTTAGGGTTTCTTTTTCATTTTGTGGATTTACAACCCACAATCATCTAAGCTGTGAAAATATGTTTCTCTTGACTTTCAAATCTCTAATTGATTCTATGGTCAAATATAGCCATTAGAGTTGACAAATGTTATCTAAATTCGTTAGCATGTCCACTATTAACCCATCCTAACCCGTCTATTTAGTTAGCGGGTCATAAACGGATTGGGTAATGAAGAACTCGTCAATTTAGCCGGTCAATACGGGTTGAATATGGGTATTTGACAGGTTGAAATGACAGGTTGAGAATGGAAAATAATAAAATAGTATAAATATATATATATATATATATCTCCATTTATATAAGAACATATATATATATATATATAAAAATATATATTTATATCTTTATTTGGGAAAGAACAAAATATTAAAACATATACAATAAATTATAAAATAAAATTAATATTTAGAGAATGTAATTTAATATCACCATATATATAAACAAAATACAAACCAAAAACTTGTGATTCAAAATAAGTTGAATTGATCTTTGCTAAGAGTTTTGAATACCATTTTTTTTCATAAACAATAATTAACATATATAAACCACATCAAAGATATACATGTACAAAAATATGAATTATCTTATTAGTCTATATTAATTATCATGAAAAAAATAAAATTTCTTATTACTACTTAAATACATAAAAAAAAAATTAATTACATATATATATATATATATAATGGTATATACATGATAGTGCTCCACTATGATGTGAGAAGAAGATTAAAATGATGAATGCAATGATGAATTCAACTTCAGCACTGTGATGTGGTGTTTTTGGTTTTTAAGTGGTTGAAGACTAATCAAGCAAATTGGTTGGTTGAACTCAGTAATTAGTGCTTCACATCATTATTGGAAAGAAGAAAATTATTCCAGTATTCTGTTACTAACATAGACAAGCTATTAGAATCCAGGAATTACATCTTGTTTGAAGTTTTTTTTGGAACCTTGATTAGCTAAAATAAATTCAAGAATAACCATAAATGAGAATTTATTTCTTAAAAAAAAAATTGGGATAGCGAATCAAATTCGGATTGACACGACCCGTTGATGACCCGATACGCATCCGACCCGATTAATTCGGATCAAATGTGGGTTCAACTTGCCTATTTTGCGAGGCCTAATGGCCATTATATTGGAATCAAACATATTGAAGTTAAGATTGGAACATTTGGCTTCATGTAACAGATCTCTGGTTGGGTGGGTGGTGGTCGGTTGGTTGGAAAATCCTTGCAGTTAAATTCAGGAACTAGGGTGTCTCATGTAAACACTTTTTTTTTTTAAATTAAAAGTACCACAATAAAAAGTACCCAAAAAAAACTTGTTGCCTTTTTCCACTAGGACCACATAAAAGGACATTTTTATTTCTTTATTTTGTTTGGTACAGTAAAAAACTAGAGGGGTAGAAAATGGAGGGGAATGAGAGGTTTTACCTTGCTTGTTAGAAAGGAAAAGACAGGATAGAAAATATGCAAGGACCACATTCTTTTTCCGCCCACTATGAGTGTTTTCACCTAAAATCGGCCCGAAAAAATAAAGGAAAGAAATGGGTCCACTTTTAGGGGGTTAATTATTGTTATACCCTTTATAATTAAACATATTACATTTAAACCCCTTTTAGTTAAATGTGAATTATACTACATTTCTGTCAATATTATACTACGTTTTTGTGGTATTATTTTTTTACAAGTGAATTTCTCTCACACACGTATATATACTTTATTCTTATTAAAACTTGTTGATTCCACTTAGCAAACAGAAAGAAAAGAAATGAATCTCTTCTAAGCAAAGATGAAAAGTCCATTATCCTCACTTTTTCTTCTATACATTCTTTATTATCTTGAAAGTAACTAATAGTCTTACCTACCTTTCTTTTCAAGTCCCTTTCCTTCCTACCAAGACAAGTGTTAATTATATATGAACTTTTTATATTTCTTATGTTATGATGAAAGCATGTGTCAAATTGTTTCAGTGTGATTTTGTCAAAGGCAATCACGTCTAAAACGACACCGTATTGGCAATTTCCAAATTATCAAAACGGCGTTGTTTGATGTTTGTTATATCGTTTTCTGATCATCCAGTCCAAAGCATAAGCTTTCCCCGGCGGCCCATTATGCAGAAAAACCGTAAAATGGGACCCACTCTCCAACCTCTCCCTTATCTGATCATCGAAAGCGACGCTCCCAACCCAGCCACGTGGTAAAGATCTGATGGTTCGGACTTTGGCTCGGTCCACCTGCTACTTGCGCACCTGTTGGTTCTTCCCTCTCTGTGTCATCACTTCATCCCCTGCTTTCGTGGTCTTTCAGTTCAATCTTCCTCTGTCTATTCTCTCTCTCTAATCGCAGAAAGAGTTTCTGATATCTTCTTCGATCACATGGAAAAGCCCGTCTGATTATAATTCTTCTCGGGTATATATAAATATATCATGTGCCTATATATCAACAAGAATAAATTTCAGTGTTTCTCTGTTTCTTTTTGGTACTGATGATTTATACTCTGAAGTTCAAAACCTTATTTTTCAGAAACCAGTAAAGAGCTTTGGAAGCGATATAATTTTCCTTTTGTGCGTTAATTGTGCATGCGTGCCTATATATAGGTATGTATAAGTATGAAATCTCAAGTTGAATGTTATTACTTGCTTCCGGTGAAATGGTTTTTCTAGTGATCTGTTTTTTTTTTTTAGTATATAGCAGTCTGGACTCTGACTTGGAATTTTGTGTATTTGGAAATGATTGATGATTGGAATTGGATTAATTGACTTTCAAGATGGGTCCTGAAATTTTTTGTCAAGTTTTCCTGGTGATGGTGATGGTGATGGGTTTATTTGCTTTTTCAGAGATTCCAATCCAATTTTTTGAATTTTATACATTGAAAGCAAGTGTAGAAAGTTGGGATTTTGCAACATAGCATTCTATTGGGTCTTTTCATTCCCTCTAATATATGATTCCGCCTGCATGCATCACGGAATTTGTTCAATGAAACATATGTTTGCATAACATAAAAAAAAATACATAAAACACACCCATCCACTGTGAATCGGCAAGAATTCTTTTCTTACAACTTACTGAAAATTGATAACACGGAAAGTATTATAAGAATTAAAGTATTGCAAAAAGCCAAGAATGTGATTGGAATTGACTTTATTGAATGGCTCACGGTTAGTCTTGTTGCACCATCTCTCTCATCTTCAACTTCTTATCAAAATCAATACGCAATTCTTTTTCCAATTTCTATCTTTACATGAAGCAACCTCTGGTTTTGATTTTAGTGTTCATTTGGCTTCTGCTATCCAGAAAGAGAGTTGATAGCAAATCTTCTCTACCCTCCTAAAGGGACCTATGAGATGCTATGATAGACATTTTTTATCTTAGCGCTACTCATATGTGCAAGTGATTGTGCGTGTGTGAATGAGCTCTTGAAAATGGAGACCCAGTTATTAGATGAAGATTGCTACATCCCCTAATTTTTATTTAATAATTTCTTTTCTGGCTTTGATTATGTGCGTATGAATACTTTTTCAGCCAGCTAATTCTAATGTTTTATCAGAATTTATGTATTATTTCCCACATCATGGTTTGGAATTCTGGTTTTGCAAAGATCAATTTTTTTTTCCTCTTTTTTTTTTTGTTGGGAAAATGACGAGTTTAGAAAGGTTTTCTCATGCAAAAAGCTGATGCTTGGGTGATTTCTGTTGGCCATTTCATAATCACCAAATCAACCTATATCTATATGTATACACGTAATTAACATTATTGATAAAACTGAAAAAACAGCTTTGTTGAAACTGCATGTGTTTGGCATTTGTGTTGAGTTAATGCTGTGTTTCAGATAGCTCACTCTGATATTGCCCCCGTTATGATATTTAGGGTGAGGTAGGGTGCTTGGCTGGATTTCTCTATACTGAAATGGGCTACAAGGTTGTTTTTTAGTGCATTTTGTGCTAGCAAGTACTTTCAAGGTCAATCTTCAATGGGTGGGGTTTGTTCAAGAAAGAGAGACCAACAGGGCGATAAAGATGGTATACGGAGAGGGGTCTCTGGAAGGTATTGCAAAAGTGGAAGCTCAAAATGGCTGCGGACCTCATTTTCTGGGCCTGTTGAATGTCATTTGGAAGGAGTCAATCCCCCATCCTTGATGGAGCTTTGCATTTATAAAATACGTGAGGTATTTGATTTCTTTGGTCTGTTTGCTTTTGTTCATGGTTTGGTGTCTCACCTAATCGTAGGTTTCTTATCTGTAACAGGATATCGACAAATATAGTTCATTTTCTATGCTGCCAAGGGATATAAGCCAACAAATATTCAATGAATTGGTCTATTCTCAGCGTCTTAGTGATGTCTCTCTCAAAGCTTTTCGAGATTGCGCTCTCCAGGTAATATCCTTGTGATGATTTGAAACTTGAAACTTGAAATCTTGATCATAGTTGGGTTCCTTTATAATTATTAGTTCTTTGTGGAGCATGCTTATCTTTACAGTTCTCATTTTGTGTTGGCAGGATATATATTTGGCAGAATATCCTGGAGTAATGGACGTTTGGATGGATGTTATCTCTTCGCAGGGACCATCTTTGCTCTCTGTTGATCTTTCTAGTTCTGATGTAACAGATTATGGATTGAGTCTCCTGAAAGATTGCTCAAACCTCCAAGGGTTAGCTTTCAATTGTTGTGACCAGATTTCAGATTGTGGTCTAAAGCACATTATTGGTAATCTTCTCTATTTCTCTTAATTAGGTATTTTACATATCCTCAAATGTTGGCTGTGAAAGAAATTTTGTTTGTTGCTAAGGTCAATGAGTGTTTACCTTGGTATGAACTTCTTGATGTGTTTACCTAGGTCTTTTACTTAATACACCCATGTTGAGTCCCAACTGGAACTTGAACCACTCTAGCTAACAACTGTTGGTTATTATTTATTTATTTATTTTTGTATATCTTCCTAGATCCTACGTCGCGGGCATCATCCTTGGGCATTTAAGATTGATGCATGCTACATGATGCACACAAATGAAAAATGAAAATTTAAGAACAATCTCACATAAAATAGAAATTGAGAATATGATTTATCTTTATAATAACATGAGAGTAGAAGTGCTAAAAGAGGAATCGACCACATTTTTGTGTCTGGTAAGCTAATTGTTTTGTTGTTTGGATAATAAATTGTAGGGATAATTACACTAACCTCTCTTGTGATATCTTACAATTGCAAGGACTTCTCCTGTTATCTCTAATATTACACTGATCTCACTTGCCAGAGTTGTCAAGAGATGGACGATATTGGAAAGCATGAATTTACTGTTTTATCCTTAAGGATAATTACACCGACCTCCCCCTATAATTGTTGGGTAACTCGGGGGAGGTTAGTGTAATTATCCCTAAATTATAACTTGATAGTCTGCAGTACATTCAAGCACCAATCTTCATGCATACTTGCTGCTGGCAACCATATTGTTATCCCTTTATAAATATCAGGTTTTTTGGGCTTCTGGTTCCATTTTAAGACATGCAGTCATTCCTCCATATTAGACTTGCTTTAAATAAAAGTCACACTATATATTGTGTTGGGATTGGTCTCAAATCAGAGAAATATTTATTTCAGACCTGTGAAGATTAGTAACTCAGGCTTTATATGATGTTTGATGTAATTAAGTATTGACTTGTAATATTAAGTCCACCAACCATACGGTGAATGTTCAATTATCTGTTAACTGCATATAAATGAAATGGTCATTCAGGCATTAGTTTCCATCAACTATCTGTGATCTAATAGAATAGGTGGACAGTTGTTTAATGATTTGCATGTTTTTGTCAGTCAAGAAGAGTGAGTTTTAACTGCAAGGTAAACCCATTTCTGCTGCAGCAAATACTGGCCAAATGTTAGCTGAAACAAATATTCACCATATTTCGCCTGCAACAAATATCTGATTCTGTAAATTTATGGCCATCTTTGTGGGTATGTGGCACAAATGCCACGAACATATGCCATGTGTGTTGATAATGACTGATATCATTTGGCACCATCTCGCTGTTATGTTTTTAGCTGTCCTGATTAGAAATAAAGGATGCAGTAGAATTGCACATGGTGTTTCACTTCATGTCCTTTTTCCTCTTTCCTATTTTTACTCTCTTCAAATTCATGTGGATCAGTTCACGAACTTCTGACAGTGAATTTGTTGCTGCATAATGTGCATGATCATTATGATCCTGTTCTTCAGGTCTTTCAAACCTGACATCTTTGAGTTTCAAAAAGAGCAATGCTGTTACTGCTGAAGGAATGCGTGCTTTTTCTGGCTTAGTTAATTTGGTAAAGTTGGACCTGGAGAGGTGTTCAGGAATTCATGGTGGACTCATTCATCTCAAAGGTTTGTTCTGCTTGAACTTTTTCTAACTGACAAAAAACTTTTCTACTCATGGTCCTCCAGAATCACATTATTTACGTTTTTTCTTTCCCTGTCACATTACTTTGCTATTACTATGTGTACATGGCAGTGGCACACTGCCTATTTTGGTTTTTCAAGAACAAAAAATTGAAAATACTAGCTTCATATTGCTGATACTGTCGTTAATTTCTCCCTCCAATTTAAGCAGGCATATTGTGATTAAGTATATAATCTCATATGTAGCACGGTACACCGAAGGATGAAGGAAAATGTGGCAGTTATTATTTATAATAATTATATGGGTAGGGAGAGAAAGGGAAGAGGGAGGGGAGAGGCCTTATGGTTGTTTGGAGTGGTCCCTTGGTTGCATTGGAATAATCCATTCATTTTACTGTAATAGGGTATTAAGAGCTAAGTAGCGGACGCCTACTTATAAAAACTTGGCAACTTTTTCTCCTGGAGCTGCTATGTTAGCCTACTGGTTTGATGCTGTTAGACAACCATGATATCTTTTGTTACCAGTCCTTTTGTTTGGATTTAATTGGATCATGTATACCACATTTTTTTTTTCAGGTTTATCAAAGCTTGAGTCTCTTAATGTCAGATGTTGTAAATGCATTACAGATTCGGACATGAAGTCTCTTTCAGGTAACTGTTGTCACTTGTAGTATTGTACTTGTGCTTTTTTCCTGGATAATGAGACCTTGCTCCCCCCCCCCCCCCCCCCAAAAAAAAAATATAATCAATGTGGTCCTTTTTGAACATTTTAATCGGAGGGTCACATACCATACAACCCGACTTGTGTATCAAATTGAGGAACTTCATTTTTTTTTTTTTTCTAACATGCCTTTGTTACAATAAGTTAACAAATCCAACTAGTTGGTAGTAATGATCCCGTTTTGTGTTTCTACTCCCTTTTTTTTTAAGGGCCATATTTTTGTGGAATCATATTGAAACATGTATGGGCCATTTTTTGGTTGAATGGTAAAAGCTTGGGCTACCAAGCATGATAACATGGGCTCGTTTACGAGACTAGCCACTCTGTGTAAATAATACCAAAGTTTAGGTGTGAATATGACGACCCCTCTGGCCATATCAGCACCCTGCGTTAGCAGGAGAACATTGGGTAATGGCCATATGCAAGCATGTCTTTTCTTTCTATTGCAACTTATATCCTATTCTGGTTTCGACATCATTGTTGCATCAGCATCAAACGAACCCGTAATTATCCTGCATTGGTGTGGTCATTGGTCATTTTGGTTTCTTGATGAGAATCTCAATCAAATAAACTTTCTCCTATTTCTGGTTGGGGCTGCCTTTATCTCTTTGTGAATATATTAATTTCCAGTTAGTGTTTTCTTATCTTGCCACTTCTCTAACATAACACCTCATTTGAGATGTATAATAACTTATTTTTTGATAAATGAGATGTGTAAAAATTGTAGAACATATTCTTCCTTTACTGCCAAATGTTTTGTATTGGAAAGGGTGGCTGGTCTTGAAGCTGTCTTATTGGAGCTTCCCTTAAACTTGATCAGTGTACTTCAATCACACAACCTGCACAAGTGCTTCCACCAATCTTTGGTATCCACCAACTTCATCTGTTACTCTTATTGCACTTACATTATGGTATCCACCAATCTTTGGTAACCTTTCTTAGAATCCTTGAATTCAACTTGGTTAGTTAAAACTATATCATGAGTAGATATCAATTATCATACATCTTATGTATGCTCCATTTAAATCATGATAATCATCCATATTTAATGACAAAATGTACAGGCTTAATGACAAGCTAAGCTTGTTCATTTTAAAATGCTCCTATCATTCCTTCAGTTGTACTCATTGTGTTTACTATTCATCATTCATCTTCTTCATCATGATATTTATTTACCTGATGCTTCTTTTTTGACAAGAAGCTTGAATTCCTCTATTATCTCTTAGAAATAATGCAGTATGTACCAACCATGGTTGAAAATGATTGTTGCGAGAGGAATTTGGAGGAAGTTGATTCTTATTCACCATACTGAAAATTAAATGTGGATTTAACTTGATGCTTGTTGACCTTTATCTTGATTGGTTTAACCTCTCTAATTGCTAGTTTTGGTCAAATTAGTGGATCCTCAATTCTTTCATGTTTCAGGGCTCACAAATTTGAAGGAGTTGCAAATTTCCTCCACAAGCATTACGGACTTCGGTGTGTCTTATTTGAAAGGTAATGCCTTGCTCGTTTATTTTTAAGTACACTATTTACAATGTGATGATGGTGATAATGATACAAAAGTTAACCAGTGCACCTATTTTAAGTTGCTGTGGTGAATTGAACTCGTACTTCTATCCCCAGTATTTAATTTGTTTGCACAACTTTTATTTTCTTGGTGAAAAGGAGGGGGAGGGGGGGCACTAGCGAGGAGGCCTTGCAAAGGTCACTCTAGCAGAATTTGCAAGCAGCAAGTTCTTTTCTCTGTGAGGGGGCTGTTCTAAGAACACAAAGGGATTTTCTTGATCAGCTGATTTAGCTCCTGGATTAGCCAACCAATCAGCACAGTTATTTCCCTGGCACAAGATATGAACAATTTGGCTATTATGCCTCTGCAGAAGTACCTGCAATTCTCGATTGTGGCGCTATAAGGATGTTGGTCATCTTTGATAATTCTACTGTGAACCTAGAGTCAGACTTTAGCAGTGCCTTAACGGGGCCCTTCTCTCTGACAGTGTACAATCCTCTGTAGATGCTCTATAATTCAGCTACTAAGCTTGTGATTTCTCCTATCTTGCCATACTCTACACAGATCCAAACAGCTCTATCATTTCTGATGAGACCCAGGATTGCCTTTAGCAGCACCATTGGTGTTCAATATAAAGGGCCCTGCACAACTTTCAGTCTGAATATGGTTTCAGTAGGATCCTATCTTTGGGTGTTTAAATAAGTACAAGGAGAATTGAAGAAAGGGGGTGATCAGGTTGGGTTGTTTGATTCATGTAAACTTCTGGTTAGAGTCTGGTACATATTGCTTTTATTTGAAAGCTTCCAAAGAAATCACAATGTTTGTTGTGAGCAATGGATTCACCATATTTTGTACACATTTTCTTATCTGACTGATAGAAAGAGAGTGACTGATATTATATTTTATTAATTTAAAGAGAGTGGAATACAATCTTTGGAGTATTCTTGCACAAAAAGATTGTCTTTTGATTCTTTTCCTCAAGAAATGTTGACTGGAGGGCTTGAGGGCTCATTGTGAATCCAAATGTAAAATCTTCTCCAGCTTGACCAGAAAAGATGATGACTATGTAAGGCTTCATCATGAATTCTTTGACTGGAGTCTCTAGGATTTTGAGTGTAGAAGAGACGAATGAAGCTTCATCTTGAACTATTACCTTGAATTTGAAGGTTGCATCAAAATCATAGGCTTGATTAAAAAGCCTTGAGATATTGAAGGTTTGAGTGAGAAAGTTCTTCAGAAGAACATTTACTCTTTGAAATCCTTAAATGATTTGAAGGAAGATTGGCTGTCAGTTATCTTTATGATCTTGAAGAACATTTACTTTTTGAAATCGTTAAATGTATCCATATAGATCAAACATTATGTTAACCGAGAAGGTGGCTAAGAGGGCTGTTAGGTTCTCCTGTCTTGGGAGGCATGCTGTTACTGGTTTCCTTTCTGTGCTAAGGGTGCTCTTGTCCCTCCTAGCTCTATGCTCCAATGGTGATTGTTTCTGTGTTTGGTTTGCTTTCTTGATGAATTTTATTTCCACCAGGGGGAAACAATTAAGTTTCTAGAGGTTTTTAGCAAACTACCACCAGCAGTATTGCAATGGAGTGCACTTAGCTGTATGCATGTTTTTGTGGCTGTCTTCCCGTAGTGCCAATTGAATATGTAGTTGGAGAATCAGGATACATGGCCCAGGAGTTCTAGACTAGTGCGGTCATTAAAGAATTAGAGATTCAAATGACGTGCTACCATCTGAACTACAGCCAAAGAAGCACCACAGGTGACCAATTGTCTTGCTGAAGACACTTCCTAGAGTTGCTTATCTAGATTGTTCTTAATTATTTTTGATACTTTAGAAAGCCCAATCTAATGAGGAAAGTATGTGTAGTCTTGTTTTGATTAGACTGGGTGGTTAGGAATTAGGATTTGATTTGTTATGATTTTATTTCTTTCATAATTGGTGTTTCATTCGGAAACTACCAAGTTAGTGTTTTGACTTCCTAGACTCTCATTTCTTCCTTGTGGATTTGAGGAAACCTCTGGTGGATTTAGGTTTTTATTCTTGAGTTGAGAGCTTTGGCCTCTACCCTACGGTACAGAGTGTCACAATAATTGATGTGTCAAAATTGCTTCACTTGAGACACATTTTTACATGTGACAATATTTTATTTGCCAACAATATCTTTAAAATTTTAAACCCTATGTGACTTTTGGTGAAGTCTTATTTGTTCTTGAAGTGACGTGTGGCAATACATAAAAGGCATTTAGCAATTTCTTGTTTACCTTGAAATATGTCTTCCTATGCCAACTTCATAGCATGTGGCAATTGTAAATGGCTCAAAAAGTTTCCTTCCTACAAGTGTTCTTTTTTTTTTTTTTTTTCTGACTGCAATGGGATAATTAATGTTGGTTGTATCATTCTTTTTACTTATTTGGCTGCTTGTCCTGAAACTTCCGTAATTTTAGTCTTCACCTTCTTTATATGGCTCATAATTCCAAGAAGCCGCATAACTTGACTTGCATCCTGAACAATGGCCTAAACCATGAGTAGGACATTCAGTTGATAGGAAGTAAACAACAGAGATTTGATTTGTGGTTTCTTTTGGTTTGCATGCAGTGTCCTTTCTGAATAATTCTTGTTTCCGTTGCTAACTATGACTATATCCCATGGAGCTAGAGTCATACTTTTTTATTCTTTCTTATGTGCAACTCATCTATGTGTCCTTCCGTGGATGGCCTCTCATTAGTTTTTTATTTTCTTTCTCCTTTATGATTCAGAAATGTCTGTCTTCCAGATATCATAAAACTATCTTGGAATTTATAGTGGGGAGGTTTTACTCTATTCTTATTTCGTATCATTTGTCTTATATTGTCATTTATAGAAATATGTCATTTTGAATTGATGCTGCAGTTGTTGTGTCTACATTTTGTGCATGACAGGTTTGTGCAAGCTTATTTTGTTGAACATGGAGGTATGCCATGTTACTGCTGCATGTTTGGATTCTATTTCAGGTATGCTAAGCCTTTCTAGTAATCATCAAAATCTTCATATGATACAACAGCATCAGTGATTCCTATTAGAATCTCCTGCAGCGAAATGTAACTCATGGTTGTTTCTAATTGGCTTTTAAATCATTTCTTGCATCTAGATATGAGGCTGGAGAAAAATATCATTATCATATACGGAATATTGAAAATATGGAAATATAATATCAGGATCCTTTTTCCTTTGAGGAGGCAAATTTGAGCTTATATTTGATTTGGAATTGAGTTAGCTTCTGTCATAGACTGCCTTAAGAAATCTGAGTGTCTGGGTCGTGTTGCATATATTTCAGCTAAATATAAGTCTTTTGAAAATTAGCTGGAAAATTAATAAATGTAAGTCTTTTGAAAATTAACTATTTCAGTTACCTTATAATCAATGATAAGAGGCTGTCTGGATTTTTTTTCCTTTAAAAAATAAAGATTCAGGTTGGCTTTGCTCTTAGCTACCAGATTTTTGGGTGTCCTAGTAAAATTGAAAATGAATACATTCGCGAAATGGTGAAAGTAGCACCTATAGGAGATAACGAGATAACACCAATTAAGATGGTTTGGCCATGTGCAACGAATACCTGCTTCAATAAGGAAAAGTTACATACTTCACATTGAGGGACGTGCCAGGGGAAAAGAGAGACCAAAATTAACTTAGATTGAGATAGCAAAATAATAATAATAATAATAATAATAATAATTATGTGTAATTTAACTGAGGGAATGACCTTAAATGGAGTAGAATAGTAAGACATGATTTATATAGCTGACCATAAAGGGTTAGTGTAAGGCTTTGTTAAGTTGAGTCTAGACAGGCAAATAATGTTTTTACCTTATGGTAAGACACCACAATGCATGAACCCTCAAAATATGACCCATAAAAAAAAAAGAACCCTTTAAATATGAAATGACTGTTAAATTGGCAGCTTTGTTGGTTAGAAATTTAATTTCTTTGGAAATAATAAGAATTTTCAAGAGATTAAAACATCAGAATTTAATTTATTCCCAAAACCTCTTTTCCAGTCAATTTTTTTTCCCTTTCTATTTTTGATTTTTGTTTGCATTGTCTTGGTGCAGCTCTTGTTGCCCTGTCATATTTAAATCTCAACCGATGTGCTCTATCTGATGATGGATGCAATAGGTTTTCTGGTGAGCTACAGTCATGCTACAATATTTGGCTTTATAAATCATAGAAATACATATAACAATATGACTTTGTTCAATATATTTTAGTTCGTTCTCACTTTTGGCAAGGTAAAATGTTTGATAATCTTGTCCTTACTGCATCACTCATAATTTTGCAGGACTCAAAAATTTGAAGGTTTTGAACATGGGGTTCAACAATATCACAGATGCATGTTTAGTGCATCTGAAAGGTGCTCTCTCTCTCTCTCTCTCTCTCTCTCTCTATACATACTTTCACATACACACACACACACACACACACACACATATATATGTGCCATTTAATCATCAAATTATAGTATCAAAAGAACTTACAACTTCACAATTGATTCTAAATGATCTTAGAAATACCCAAATCACATTATGATGCCAAATTGGTGGCCAAAATATTCAATTGCATAGATCAACCCATTTCGAATTAGGAATAACATTTTTTACCAAAATAATCCACAATATTTCAAATTAGACCAAAACAATTTCATTGGTACCAACAAATGTATCAAGATAGTCTCAAAATATTAAATAATTCAGAAGTAGCTTTTAACATAGTCCATATTCTCTAAAAAAAAATGATTTTAATTCAAAATAATTACTCAATTTAAAAGTACGAAAAATAAAAGAACTCAAATATGGTCATAAAATACCTCAAAACTGTCCCGAATTTACAAAAACAGTTATTACACAAATTTGAATATTTGTAGACTAGTAAATTAACATATTTTAACATAAAATCTTCCATGCATGTCTCAAGAAATGACTCACCTTAAATTTGAAACTTTATACTCTTTAATGGAGTCAATTTTCCTTGCGTAGGCGCTTAACAATTCCTTCACCATCACAAATTTTTCAACGATCACAATTTGGACCCCAAACTTAAATTGCATAATTGAAAATCTTCAACACTTTATTGGGAGCCAAACAACCAATTCCGGCCCCTATTTTTTTTTAAGGAATTTTTCATGCTAAAATTCAATTGAAGTCCTTCAATTTTGACAAAAGATCCATTTTCTTTCCTTGTTCAATTTCTTTTCTAGGCTACCAAACATCCAAATCACAACTATAATTAAATTTCTAGCTTCCCAAGAATGAATTTCTAAAATTTAAACAGATTAAATTCATCCATGAAGATAAAGAAATATTTATCATACTTTGATTAAGAAAAATCCATTTTCTTTCACTTTCCTTCCTCTCAAACACCTCTCTCTCTCTCTCTTTCTCTCACACACACACACACACACACACATGTGCGCGTGCGGACAGACAGACAACTCATGGCTGGAGAATGGATGAGAAAACAAAGCTTTTTTTTTTTTTTTCACCCGTTCTCCCCTCAAATCCTGCTAACCAGAGTTGGTTACTGAGCTGTCCACGAACATGTACTGGCCCATTGAATTGTTTAATCCTTTTTTTTTTTTTTCTCAAACATAATATACCATATTTTTCAATTCCACCATGTTCTTAAAATGCTAAAAACCTCAACAATAATTTTTTCCCCAGTCTCCCAATTAATTTGATTTCTTTATACATTAAAATTTAAATGAATTTACTCAAATAAAATCTTATTATTTCATGGGTCCAATTTATCTCACTTACCAAATCAATGTTTCTATTGTAGAAGAAATTAGAAGTCCAAACAAGCCCATGAAGTAAACATCTTCTTTTAGTTATAAGAGTTTGGGGTATCACACCCTAGATATATGTATATTTTATTTGTGGAGATGTATATGTATATAAAATGTACTTTTTTATATTTATAAATTCAGAATGCTGGTACATTTGCATATTTTTCCCCTAATTAAAGATAACCAAAAATGCATGTGGGGGCTTATAGACTTGTCATTAACAAATAATTGTGTCAATATGACTTTGATTCGGCAATGTTTATTTTTCATAAATGTGTAAGATGTAAGAACTTCCTTCAGCTGATGATAGTTGCTATAAGAGGCATGTAAACTTATGCAGATAAAGGACCAGCCCAAAATGGGATCTTGTTTACATTTCTGTTTGACATTACCAATATATAGATTTTTATACTATTTGCTGGGAAACCACTGTTGATATGATTATTGTGGAGAGATTAAGTGGTTGCAGAAGTCTTCTGCTCTAGGTAACACTCACTGCAGTCCTCCTCCGTAATTTGAATCTTATGTTTCTTATTTGGAGCTTGTTGGACGCCTTGTTATGGCTATTCATGATTGACACTTTAATAAGCTTAGACGAGATTGGGAGCAAAGTATCAAAAAAGATTCCAATTGTGAAATCTAATATAAAGAAGTTATAAAAATTTAACCTTTTTTTTTTTTGCATAAATGTCAATATAAAGATAGGAGCCATAACGTAAACGTTTTTCATACAAAAATCGGCACTCCCTTTCTTATTAACAACCTTTTTTACTAGATATATTTCTTCCAACTTTTTTTTGTTAATATTCGATTATACTGTGGATCTTGTAGTGTTTTCCTGTAACTATATAGATTAATTAATGTTCCCTAAACTCCTCAAACCTTGGGATCTCCTAAGGGCATACGTTATCTTAATCCTGCCCTGGACTGCTTATGTTGATCAAGCTGTCTTTTTTTTCCTATGAAAAAAATTATCAACCATGGTGGATTGTGGATGTCATAGTTCTAAGGCCCGAGTGGACTGTATTTTAATGTCTGAACATCTTTGGTAAAGCTATAATTTTGTTATTTTTCTTATAGGGTTGTAATACATCTGCCTGGTTTTTCCCTCTTGCAGGTTTAACAAATTTGGAGAGCTTGAACTTGGATTCATGTAAGATTGGTGATGAAGGGCTTGCTAATTTGACAGGTTCATAATTCCATTTCACTAAGTTCTATTTCTCCTGCACTTCAAATGATGGTTTTTTTTTTTTTTAATGCTGGGGAATGACTAGAATTAAACTTAACTTTACTCCCAAAATGTAGACCTTAAAATTAGAGCAAAAAGTAAGTACCTTTATGGTTCACAGCTGACTGGGGAAATCTTAAAATAGGACACAGGACATGGATATGGCAAGAACATGGAAAAGGAGATACTTTTTTCCACTTCTATGCTAATAGAGAGCTGTATTCCTTTGTCCGAGCGGAGGTCTATTTAGTCACGGTTTTGGCAAATATCTAAGAAGTTTTGGCTAGGTGTTTTTAAAAATTGCGTGAATATAGTGCTCTGCTAGTTTGGGTTTCACATTATCATTCCTGAGCTGTAAGAACCTTAAGAAAAAAAAAAAGGCTTCAAACAATGGAAGCTGTTTTCACATCAAACTCAGAGTGTTCTACTACATACGCGGCTAAAGTATGCCCCACTCCAGATCTGTCAAACAATCTCCCTCTATAAACTGCATTCCTTATCACATTTACGTGGACTGCAGTCAGCTTTTGTGAGTCCTTTCCATGAGGTGTCAGACACTTCCAAGAGTGTTCAAGAATTGTTGTTTTCTGACATGGACGCTACTGTGTTTTTAATGTATGTGCTTCTTGGACTTTCATTGCATTAGTGCATGTTTGTGAATTTGAACTTACCATCAAGAATGTTCATTATTGTTTTAGGATCTGATTCTAACCAAAAAATAAAAAGAAAATATTAGACTCTATTTTGAACAATAGATCATGCATCATAATTGATTGAATGTGACATTCCATTTCATCTTTTTTATTTGGTCTTGTCAGACTAGTCTTTTTAAACAATACTAATCTTGTAGAAAATGAAAGATGGGAATACCCATGGTTGAATATATGGATGATATAAATAATAGAATAGTGTTAGGACTCACGCTGCTGATAGGACTCGTGAACATTGGGAGCTTTGTTGGTAGGATTCTGTAAGTTTTGTTACCCATCATTTCGTGACCAGAAAAGAAAAAAAAAACTTGGAATGTTAACAGCATCTCATCCAACTCCAATCTGTTATAATTTTCCAAGTTTTCGTTTCTTTTCCTGTGTCTTCTCAGCAATTGGACAGGATCAGAAAAAAACAAAGGAATCTATAGTCTGAGTGAACTGCAAATGGAAGTGGGTGGAAGAAAGTGAAACTATCTTGGGGTGTTCGTTCAAGTAAATTTTCATGGTATCCTGACTAATCTTTTTGAATTGAATTTAGCTTCATTTTTGCTGCCTTATTTATTATTAATGTTATGTTTTTGTGGTGAGAAAATTGGATTTAGTTTATTATGATGATTGTGAATGAATTCTGGAGACCAAAAAAAATGATGATTGTGAATGAATTCTGGAGACATATATTTCATGTTCAGTTCAGAAAACTCAATGCATGGAAACAAATAATTTCAATGGTGAATTAGCAATTCGATTCACTTTGGGGCATTTTGGGGTAGTGCTCCAATGTGTGTAAGTGACCGAGCAATGGGTTGAACCTACCATTATACTTACTCATCTGTCTATTACTGATTTTTCTGTGATAATGGTGCTTATGTTTTAAGGTTATACTTTTTCTGCTCAGGCCTTGTACAATTGAAAAGTTTGGAGTTGTCTGATACTGAAGTTGGAAGCAATGGGCTCCGTCATCTATCTGGTTAGAGAGTTGCCTCTACTTGCCACCTCTACTTGCCATCTGGTGTCTGCATGATTTGACTGGTTTCTGAATATAATAGAAGCTAATGAATGTGATGGCAGTTTTGCTTATGGCATCTCATTTAATTCTTTCCATATTGTTTCTGCTGTTTTATGTTTGCCTTAACATAAGTTGTGTGTGTCACTCTTTTTAGTCATGGGTATGGTTTTCTTTATTGCTTATGTGTAGGTTATTTAGTTCTCATCTGACCGACAAATTTCCATAAGTGAGTTCTTTGAAAATTGAAATGGAAAGTTCTGGAAGTGAATTAACATTAGCATATTTCTGAATGAATTTTCTTTATTGTACTCTTCTAGTTGGATTTCCCTCATTGGGATTTGGTATATGGAACTTACCGATCTTAAGCCTATATTGAAGATACAATCTGAATGAATCCTCAGGGAAAATTTCTATTTGTAAATCTACATGGATTCCTTTAAACCTTTAAATGAATGTACATTTGCATGTGTTGACATGGGTTTGGTTATAGATGCCATACAGATTGATCTATGGAATTTTAGAATACTGATTTCCAAGTACCTGAGGAATTCCAGAACTCATAATATCTTCATAATCCTATTGCTGATTTGAAGCTGTCTTTTTAACTTCTATGCATTTTTAAAGAGGTTCCACCTTTTTAGTGACTGATTTTCCACCTAAATTTGAGACCTCGGATTTAGTGTTATGGTTCATGAGTCGAAAGACTTTAAACTCCTATTGTCTTCAAACTTTAATTCCAACTTGGCCAACATTTGGCAAGGACTGGGCTAAGATTCTGTTAATTAAATATGACGAATGTTGAGTGCAATCTGTTTGTTTAGTCATATATAGTGCTTATACGGACACAGGACACGGACACAGGCATGGCATGACAGTGATGACACAGACACACATGCATATCCTTGTCCTTTGGTATCTGTCTGGAAATTGTTGCTTGTGGCCTTAGCTTGAAGTCATGTGTAGTATTGTTATCCAGGAGATGGACGTTTTTCCCCCTCTATTTGTCATCTTTACTTTTGCTTATTGATCCTTAAATATTAATTTCTCTCAATACACTATGAGAAAGCTAATGTCAAAACTATAAACTAAGTGGTTAATGCTTGACTTTCCTGATAGTCTCTGATTTCTTTTCCTGTTTAAACAAAAGAACAAATAGCAAAAGATAAAAAAAAGAAAAAAGAGGCCCATTATCTGATTTTGTTACATCAAATGCTCCATCACGGGCTCATTGGATTTTTGAGTTTCAGATTTTTAAAAAGACAGGAAGTCTTGATCCTATATTTCAAAAATAGTTGAGATGAAGCATAAGCTTGGCTGTCTTCCTCTCAGCTGCATTTCTTTGGGTGATTCTCTCTATTTTTGCGGTTATGGCTACTACTGTGTTTTCATGCATACAGGAATGAACCTTTTATCAGTCTGGCTGTACTATTTGTATCCTTTGTTATGGTTAGCTTATGTTCATTATTCTAATGCATGTCATAATTCAAAGAATGGGCTAATATTTATTGTCCTTTTTGCTTTTAGGTTTGACCAATCTGGAGAAAGTAAATCTTTCATTTACTTTAGTAACTGACAGTGGTCTGAAAAAATTGTCTGGATTGACATCTCTTAAGTCACTTAATCTGGATGCTCGCCAAATAACTGATACTGGGCTTGCAGTTCTTACAAGTAAGCATTCAAGTGTTTGCTCTCTGCATGAGGTTTACAGAATTTTGTTTTATTTTATTTTTATTTTTTAAAGCACCTCAGTTGAAATTGTTTTGTTTAATGTGTGATTTTTGCACGTATACATGTTTTGAGTTTTGGACTGAAGAACATTAACTAAAATTCTTGCCAAATGCTAAAGATAACCAAGGTTGCCTTCCTGCCTGGGCTGGGACTGATGCCAAGATTAGTGGGCTCTTGGATTTGAGTTCTTAAGTAATCCCTTGGGAGAATAAAAACTAAATTCGATAGTTTCAGTTGTAAAATATAAACTTGATGCACGTGACAACTGACGCACTGATTTATAATTATCAATTATGCCCCATGGATTCATCTGAATAAGTCTATTGCTGGATTGTTTGGTGTCTCTTTTCAATTTTCATGAGAATTTATGTCTATCTCCAAGTGTAATAGCACTGTATCTGTTTCCTTTGCTCTTCAGAACATATTTACCAACCTGTTGATGTGTCTGATTCTGATACAACTTATGTAACTCCTAGCAGACACATGAATTGACTTCTAAATTTTACCACAATTTATGCGTCTTCACTTATCTATCAAGATGCTATGGTTAAAAACCTTTTAACATTATGATCACGTGTGACCTTATAGTCTACATGTCTGTTATCAACTTGTAGAACCATATTTATGATTAGAGCATAAAGGAATTCCTTTTGGACTTGATTGATATTACCTGGACTTGAACCACCCCCCACCGCTCCCCCCCCCCCCCAAAAAAAAAAAAAAAAAAAAACCAACCCAAGAAATTAATATTAATAATAAAAATAAAGGCTGGAGTTTTGTGCCCTCTTATTGGCAAAATGGCAGGACTGACCAGATGATATGTTAGAAAGTTCAAATACATTTCCAGTTCTACACATATATACTGTATACATTTGTGGTTGTATCGATATAAAGACATCTATGACATATATGTATACATGCACACGTGAACATGCATGTGTGCTGCACCACAGCATATGGAGATGCAACTGACTCTTGACTCAAGTCGAAGCTAGATTTTCATATATTAGGAAGGGTCTACATGACCATTTCCCAGATGAGTCTACTATTCAAGTCATTTACAACGAACACATTGATCTGGTATAAACCATTAGAAGACATTGAAAATCTGGTACCACTCTGACTATAGTTGCAAGTATTGAAACTCTGATTGCCTTACTAGCTTTGCAGCATAATATAGACTATTTTGAATTTCCATGAGTGGGATAGCATTAGTCAATTATATATACAAGCCCTATCTAGTTTTTTCAACTAAACTCAAGAAAGCCTTATCTCAATTATTTGGAGTCAGCTACATGAATCATGTCATGTCTCACCATTCTTTTCTATGTAAAGTTATTATATCTTTTTTTTTTTTACTCACCCTATTTAGTTTGTTTGGTAAATTTATTTATATGATATGGCTAGTGTTAGTTGCATACAACTCACTCTATAGGGATCACAGCCAGAATTCTTACCTATCTTTGAATAAAGTTGTATGGTTTTATTCTTGCTGTTCCAGGATTGACCATCACCATTTCTTTTATTATATAAATTTTTGAGAAATGGATCCAAGTATTTGCACCTTTTGCTTTTCCTGATGCAGGTTTAACAGGATTGACTCATTTGGATCTTTTTGGAGCTCGTATTTCAGACTCTGGAACAAATTGTTTGCGATGTATGTTAAAATAACTTTCCATTTCCTAAGTCATTCATAATGCCAATTTTCCTGTCAAATTTTGCATTATTGACCAGTGGTTATTTGCATAAATGTAACAGTAATCTTTCCTTTCTCAAAGAAGCTATGTCATTGTGAGTTCCATCTGAAAAGACTTAGCTAGATGTTTTCCCTTTACAGTTTTGCATGGGAAAATTGTGCTTTTGTAAAATATGTACACAATTTTTCGTACATGAGATGGATTTTTTTCCCTATCCTTGTGATGTTCAAGCATTGAGTTCTGGTGAAGTCCTATTGCATTTGGTTTGCTGTTAACTGCTGTATAAATATTATCAATCATTTGGTCCGAGCCTATTTCCTATTCACCACTGCCAGTATAATGAAGTACTCTACCCTTATAATGATTGTATTTGAGAATGACAAGTTATGTGGGTTAGGTAGTAGCCAAAAAATTTGAACTGGTTCCAAGTTCACATGGAGCCTAAATGGAAGTTCAAAAAATTGCTTCCTTTTTTAACTATTAATTTATCTTTCATTAGTATGTGCATTCAGGATTTTGTCTCTGTGTGTGTGTGTGTGTGTGAGAGAGAGAGAGAGCATGGTGAGTTACTTATACAGTTGACAATGTGAGTTGACAACTGGAAGGGCATGTGTGGTATCTTTTGGACATTGAGTGGTTATATTGTATTTTACAAGAATAATGAAGATAGCTTAAGCTCCAGTCGACTTCTGATAAGTACCTGCTCTGTCAAATATGCAGTATTTATTAACCAATAGAAGAGAGGATATTGAATTATAATGGGAAGACCTGGATAATATACATTTATTTGCACTTATTCTCTAATCATGCTCAGTATTTTTATTGTTATTTGTTTCTGTGCTAGATCAGACTTCAAGAACCTCCGACTCCTAGAAATATGCGGTGGAGGATTAACAGATACTGGTGTGAAGAATATCAAAGATCTTACTTCATTGACATTGCTGAACCTGTCACAAAACTCGAACCTAACAGATAAAACCTTGGAATTGATTTCTGGTATCTATTGCTTCTCTTTATTCGATAGAATCATCTTATAATTCAGGATGACAGTTTTAAAGATGATAAGGTCTCAAACATCTCATTTTAAGTGCACGCTAATTTTACATGCATAGTCGGGAGTTGGACCACCAATTGTATGGTCCAACCTAGGATCATCCCATGCTAAAGTTCCACCTATCTGGTTCTGACAAACTGCATGTCTACATATAATATGGCAGCATGGTTGCAGTTGTTTGTATCTGAACCACATGTTAACACTGACCTGGTAAGATTCAAAACAGTGACACTATGATTGCTCTAGGATCAATTACTTAATGCATCACCTTAGAGAACTATTTTTATGTTTTTATTGATTTTTCCCTTGAATTATTGCTCACAAGAATTAATCCAGAGTAAAAAAAAGGGAAGAAAAAAAAGAAAAAGAAAAAGAACACATATATATCTTGTATATGCATTGTTGTAAGAGGGCGAGCCTTGGTGCAACAGTAAGGTTGCTCCATTATAACTTGGAGGTCACGAGTTCAAGTCGGAGGGAGGTAAGGCTGTGTGCATCTAACCCTCTCTAGACCTTGTGCACTGGGCTAGCCGGCATGTATTACTGTTAAAAAGATTAATCTAAACTATGTCCCCATTATATGGATTCTTATTTTTGGGATTTACCATATCAAACTCCTTGTAACTTTGTTGGACTTGAACCTATAACCATGCATATAAATGGCCTCTGGTAGTGTTTGTACAAAACATTCATCTGCATAAGTTGGAGAAGTGATCATTAATAAGAAAATGTCTCAGATTAAGAGAGACACATGGGGCCCATCAATTGAAGGGTCCTGACACAGCAAAATTCTGTTTGATTTCGATGTACAGTCTTGCATCTCATGCTGATATTAATAATTATTATTATATTGTTCTTATCATCATCATCATCATACATGAAAATGCAGGGTTGACAGCACTGGTTTCTCTGAATGTTTCAAATTCTCGTATAACCAATGATGGGTTGCAGCATCTGAAGCCTTTAAAGAATTTACGTTCACTATCTTTGGAGTCATGCAGGGTGACTGCATCTGAAATCAAGAAACTTCAGTCAACTGCTCTTCCTGACCTTGTGAGCTTCCGGCCTGAATAGTTCCAGAAAGCATTTGAGTTCCTCTGTAAGTATCCTGCTATCAGCCTGGGATAGCTTTATGTACAGGTGAAAAAAAGTATATATAGAAACATTAAGTGGCCATAAAAGAATTGTCATAAAATGTGCACATAAATGGCCTCAATATGGATTGGATGTAAATATGTCTGGCTGATGAATGCAATTCCTTCTGAACAAAATTGTACATAGATGCTATGGATGATGCAAACTATTTAATTTATTTTGCAAGAACCAGAATCTGCTGTTGGATTTTATTGCATAAGCCAACTTAAAATTTTCAGAATCTTTCTTGAGGTAGTGTAAGATCCTTATTATGCCGGGCTTGATATGTGGATTGGTAGTAATGGATGGGATTATAATTGATGTTTGCATACAATTTAATCTGGTTTTTTGGCCGGACGCTAGATGGGCTTCAACCAAGTCAGCCCAGCCCAAACCAAGATGGGCTTAGGCCGGCCGGATTTATACTCCTATCTGTTAATGTTGTTAACCTAATAGAGGTGCTCAGTGTAATTTTTGAATTTGTTGGGAAGGTTTTTCAATTTGTAGGAAAGGTTTGTATATTTGCCATATCTCAAGAGAGTGGAAGTAAATTGTATTTGTCCAAACTCCAATGTAAATTGATGTCAAAGTGGTGATGTGTAAATCCTCCATGGCAATTTGTTAAAGGAATCCTTAGCCCAACAAGTGTGGCTTGGCTTCTTGGTGAATAAGACTACCCTCTATTTCCATTTTCATTGTTGAAATAAACAATTTGGAGCTTATTAATTTTTTAATCTCAGCTTAAATTTGAGTCGATTAGCTACTATGTATTTTAGTACCATAATAAAAATTAACTTGAACTCGATTATTTTTTATCAACACAACAAGTGTTATTTTCAAGTAAGTTATAATTAATCAGATGAGAGTTTTTAATATGAATCTCTTAAGAAATTTAACAATCATCAATAACTAAACAAATTCAATACATGATCGGAAATCAATAACTGATAATATGTTCTAACTTGGGAGACTTGAAACTGTAATCTCTCTTATGTTTAAAGACCTGAGATGTCACCTGACCATTAAGAAATTTTGGCACTTGAATTTGATTAATAATCGACTTGGTTAGAAGTTTATTCCAAATTTTGTCAGAAATTTCGGCACTTGAATTTGATTAATGATCGACTTGGTTAGAGGTTTATTCCAAATTTTGTCAAGCTATTCATGGCCAAGTCTTGAGTAATACATACAAGGCGTCTCCCCAAACCTACACAAAAACTACAATTGGTGTCATTTGGACAATGCCAACACCTCCATCTCATTTCGGCATGATTGGCACAACGGGACCTTTCAGTCTTTTCGGGGAATTGGAGGCTATTTGCATCTTATTCAGTTTGATGGATTACACACTATACAATCTCATTAGAAATTGATCTGAGTGAGTGGTTTGTGAAGTACCATATCGAGCTTATCATGTTTGGGAGGAGGGAAATGAAGAGAAGTAGAGGGAAGGGAAAATATAAGAAGGGGAGGGAGAAATTGCAGTTCTCTCTTATTTGTGAGCTTTAAAAGGAGGGAAATAGAGAGAAATGAAGACAAGAATAGCTCTCTCTCATGCCCACCTTCTTTCCACCCAAAATGGAACGGAATACAAAGGAAAATGAGTTTTTGATCCCATTTTCGCACCTAATTTTCAGAAAAAATTTGATTTCTTGTGTTTCCCTTTCTACTAGCAAATTAAATCATTCTTTTCTTTTTCCTCATTATAAATTTCCAAGTTCCAACCACCGAGGGAATTATCAACACCAACACCCCTTCCTTTTCTTTCCTAAAATTCCTGAATAAGGGAAGGGCTTATCACCTTCCTTTCCTCTATTGTCTTCGCTTTAAATAACTATCTTGCTTTCTCTATATTTCCTTCCAAAACTCCCAAACATAGGGTAAGAATTGTGACTGCAATGCAGTGGAAATAATTTTTCCTCATTTGGTTACTAAGAAAATCATGAAGGAAAAAAATAAAAAAAAGCAATATCAATTTTTTAATTTTATACAAGCAAGAGAGAAAACACAAGATTAATCACTTTTTGTTCCCTTTTTCTGTTCCTTTTTTCATTTTTTTTTTTTTTTTTTTGTATAAAGAGAAAACACAAGTTAATCATACTTTTCTTTCTCTTTTTCTATTCCTTTTCCATTTTTATTTTCTTTTCCGCCACTAGATTCACCAACCAAATAGAGCCCTACAAAATGATCAAAACTGCAATCCAGTATCCAATATCCCAACAAAAATACCAAGGCAAATTATACTCAATTTGCTTGACTAAAGACATCCAAGACTACCAATGAGTCGGTATCACCTGGTTATCCCCAATGGGGAAGTTAGGGGTTCAAGTTCCAGGAGGGGCATGTCAGGGTGGGATGGAGTATTGGGTAGTTTCTAGTCCTTGTGTCGAGTTTAGGATTTCTGGGGAGAGTCTTCCCCTTAACCCGGACTAGAAAAAAGGATCATCCAAGACCATATCAAAGATCATACTGCCTTTCAATGTCTGTCACAAACAAAAAAAAGAAGCTGATTTCCTGCTGAATATGGGTTCAAGTAATTTCAAATTACCTTCTAGGGAAACATTATGTTCAAATTGTTTTAATTCCTGCCGAAGCGCTCAAGTTCCCCCAAGAAAATGTTTCCCTCCCTATGTGATGAAACTCTGCTTTCTTAAATGTTCTCAAAAGCAAAAATGAAATGAACAGGGGCAGCATTAGTAATAAGACTTCAGTGCAAGAATGCTTCAAGCCAAATAGTAAATGTAAACTTGCAATTGGAATTTGATGGATGAAAGCTTTCTGCTGATGGAGATTCAAATTGGACAATATATATGAAAAAAATTTAAGTTTATTGATTCAATACAAAATCATTTCGTAAGATACCAATTGAATGTAAATTACAGAAGTTAACAAAATATAGAAAGTTTACATCAAATAATAAGTTACAAACTCAAAAGGCACAAAAAATAAGACTTCAAAAGGTATAAAGCACAATTACAATTTTCTGTTCACTGTATGAAACTGGTAAAAATGGGGAGGTGAAGTGGGTAAAAGCAGAAATGAACTAAAAAGGAAACTCCTGCTACTTCATCTTGTTCCCCGCGTGGAAAGGAAATGATAGAACTTGTTTTGTCAACCTAATTATAAACAATGCAATGGCAAAACCAACAACAATCCTTGTTTTTTGTTTTCTTTTTTCAGGTACTAGGCTGAAGCTAAAACTAACAGCTGGTGTATAATGAAAACCTGCATAACAGATAAATCAATGTCTCAATATCCAGACTATAAATGATAGAGATAAAGTTGAACTTCAAATTTTAGATCAGGGAATATCGAGAAATTAGAACAAGAACAAATTCCAGCTATGAAAAACCAATGAGACATGGTCATTATAGTTCAGATTTAAGTGAGGATTCTAATCAGAAAACATCTGAAACTTACAAAACAGCCTCTGGATTAGCTGAAATCAAACCACAAAGTGAACTCTCTCCAACTTCAGACCAATAGTTGCAGATATTCAAATGCAAAATAACGAACCCAATTCTTGAACGTCGTATGAATAATTGTGCTATATTAAGGATTGAATTACAATTGAGGCAGAAAATTTTACTTGCACCATTGGTTTACATTCAACATGTTCAGTTATATAACTGATTTTTCCCCCTTTATATTGCCACCTATTAGACTTACATCTTTGTCTAATGCATTTATTTTGTTCTCATTTTAGCTACAATCAGTTAAAATTCCCCACTTCTTGGAGTCCAATTCTTTTTTCTCCATTACTCAAAAGCATTTAATATCTTATTACAGGTTTTTAGATTAGCCTGACCAAGGACATCTATTTTAGCCCCCTCCCAGTCTAATTGACAAGTTACATGAAACTTAATTTTATTGTATGATCAAGTTTTCCTTTATTGCCGTTTTTTTTTTTTTTTTTGTAAGTAATGTGTAATTGTATTCAATAGCGCCCGAGGGGGCGAACCCATATATACAAAAGGAAGACTCTACATAATGGGTCTCAAAGACCCCAAAAAATCCACTAAAGAGCCTACATTCACAAGATGAGCTCTTTTAGCCCAAAAAAAGAGTAACCTCAAAAACCTATCCTTGAAAGCAAAAGAGGGGAGTTCCTCCCCATCAAAAGTCCTTCGGTTTCGATCCCTCCAAATGCACCAAATTAAATACAATGGTGCCATATTGCACACCTTTCTAGTCTCCCCTTTCACCCTTCCCCCTTTCCAAGAAATTAAGAGATCCTTCAAGGAAGCTGGCATTACCCAAGCATAACCAAAAATAGAGAACACCATACACCAAGCATCCCGAGCCCATGTACAATGGACTAGTAAGTGATCAACACTTTCCTCCTCTCTCTTGCACATGCAACACCTATTAACCATGTGGAAACCCCTACATTGTAGATTGTTCATAGTGAAGATTGCTCCCCATGTAGCTTCCCAAGAAAAGAAAGGCGACCTTTGAAGGAACCTTAGAATGCCAAATTAATTTCCATGGGAAAGGCATTTCCTTCCTCCTCATCAACTCCTGGTAGAAAGAACTCACAGTGAAGCCTCTTGATTTGCAACCTTTCCGCACCATTTTATCCTCCCTTCCCACAGTCATGTTGTACCATCCCAAAACCTCCAACAGCCGAACTCCTTCCTCCACTTCCCGCCCAAAAAAATGTCACCTAAATTTTGGAGACCACACATCCTCCTCACCCACCCTAGAATAGCAGTCCACTACCCCACATTCCTTATCAATGGCAATATTAAACAAGTTCGGGAACATTGCTTTTAAGGTCCTTCTACACACCATTCATCTACCCAAAATCTCACCCAACTACCATCACCCAAATCAAGCCGAATGTGTTTCTTGAAATCCTCTACTCCCTTTTGAAAAGTCCCCCACAAACCACAACCCAAGGCTCCCTCAACTCTCCTAGTCTAAGAATCACGGATACAGACACGGGACACGGATATGACACGTACAATGCGGACACGACATTTTTTAAAAAATAGGACATAGACACGTTGAACTTTTTATATGGCTATATAATAAATATTTAATATTATTTCAACGAAAATTGGCATAAAAATACGCAAATCACGTAAATATTATTAATATATCAAAATAAAAAAGACAATGAATAAAAATTTAAGAATTTTATTTAATTATAAACATTCATGATTCAAGTTTCAAAAAAAATTTGTTAACTATTATATATATTTGTATGAATAAAAAACATAGTAGAGAAGAGGAGGAGAAAAAGAGAAAAAAACAAAATAAAATCCCAAAAAAATTTTAAAAATTCCAAAAATGTATCCCCCAACGTGTCTGTAACGTATCTGAAATTTAGAAAAATTAGACAATTTTTTTTCATGTGTCCGACATGTGTCCAGAATGTGTCTGATGGTGTCCTTGTCTGACGCATGTTCGACACGGATACGTGAGACAAAATACAGTGTCTGTGCTTCATAGCTCTTAGTCCTAGGTAACTAATCCCTCCCCATACTCCCATATTTTGCCAAAATCACCTCCTTTTATTGCCATATTGAGTTGCTCCTAGATAAAGCAGTTACTCACATCAGAATACGGGCATCAATTCTGGTGTACAGAGAATAAAAAGAGAGAGATTTATATGCATACAATTATATGAAGAAAACTGATTTTTGGTATGACCCTCTTTTTGGTGTTCACATTTTCTTCTTAATATATAGATTCCACATTTTTAGCCAAATCATCCACAATTCCCACAAAATTCTTTGTGAAAACTAATAATAACTAACCACAAATTTATTTTTGATAAATGAAATATAAAAAAAAATGATTATGTGATATAAGAAGCAAGCGTATTGCCACCCACTCTGTTGTAAAGAAACCTTAGTATGTTGAGAGGTAATGGCCAAGATGGTAGTATCACACGAGATGGTGAAGAAATTCAGCATTTCAATTGGGACACTGTTGGTGTGTGTGTGTCTTGCCAATAAAAAAAAAAAGAACCGATAATTCAAACTAGGGAATTTTTGGACAATCCATAGATTGAATTGCACAGTTTTTTTTTTACCATTTTCTGTATGGATATATTGTCTTGAATGGCAGCTGTATGCCCAAATGATGATTAAGTGGAAATGAACTTTTTTCATGCATTCATAAGATTGATCCCCCCCCCCCCCCCCTTTTTTTTCTTAAGGTTACAATTTCCACTATCCAAATGGAAGTTAACTAGAAAACAAAGTCCAAACACCATAATCATCAAAACTGGTAGGTAAGTCAGGTATGCAATTGAGAAGCTTCTGAAGAAATGTTCCATAATCCTACATCCCTGAGTTTCAGAATGACATTATTCAAGGTTCTGCCACATTATTATGATATGCTCTCCTTTACTTCATATTTTAGCATTACACGATAACAGAGGTTTAATATGATCAAAATTGCTATTAGAGTTGAAATAATAAAAAATAAGTATGTCATCATTTACTCACCATGCAAAATTAAAGAGCGCTAACAATAAGTATTCGTCCTGCTTTCCAAGAAATCCACTCAACAACAAGCAACTCATGCATGCTCTAGAGCATGATAAAGCTTTGAAACTCGTCGTCGAAGTATAGGTTCTAATCGAAAAGAAGGAACACCACTCTGCCATTTTTTTGCTTCATACATCTCATTCCATGCCTGTACTATCTCATCAATATTGAACCCAACCCCTGTAATCATAATAAGTGGTTAGAAATATTTCCTACCTTCTTGTATATTTAAGACAAAATATGCAGCAAGATTTAAGCAGTATTGTTCATATATCACCTTCCAGTGCAGTATCATTGGAACAATGGTTTTTTAGCATGACAGCTATGTCTGTTGGAGAAGCCCCAGCAAGCTCAAACTTTTCAACTGCAACCTCCAAACATTCATGCCAAACCGGTAGCCCTATTTTAAATTCCATAAGTGATCGTTCGTAGAGCATGGTACCCCACAAAACGTATATCTGAGAACCCATGTTTGCAGCCTGCTCTACAGCTTCATCTGCAGATATATCTCTAAATAACCCATCCATACCCATGCTCTGCAATAGGGTTTTAACCTTATTTGGTTTGGATAGTTCGTTTAATCGCTGCTCCTCTGATTCCTCCCACATCTGCATGCCTCTTTCCATGTTTTCCTCTGCATAATTATAAAGCTGTAGAACCTCGGAATAATTCCATGTTTCTAAATCAACATTGTTGCCAATTGCATAATACCACGAAAGTTTTGCCTGCTCGAACTGCTGTTGCCCTAAAGCTAAATGACCTTCGTAGAAATCTGGTTTAATTTTCAGTGCTTCTTCATATCTTATTCCTGCTTTCGAATATTCATTTTGTGCCCACTCGTATGCCGTCTTGACCTGTGTGAGTACAGATTCTCTTGAAGCATCTTCTGTAAAGTACACCCTCTTCCTTGCCTGGGACATGTGAACATTTCCCCAATTGAACAAGGCCAAAGCAGCCATCTCCTGGAACTTTTCTGCTGCTGTGTTGAAAAGGTCTTGAGCTTCTTCACTTGTAACTGTCTCCTCCATAGCCTCGGAGTAGAGCTTCATCCCAATCTCATGAAGATCCAAATATGTATCAGAATTAAATCCAACATATTTTTTGAACAGCTGAGCGAACTGGACAATCCAGTCATCAATGTAACATGGAACCTTATCTGTTTCCTTGCCTTTTCCTACATTTCCATTCTCGGTAATATTATTTTGCTTTATATCAATCTTGAGCACCTCCTCTTCCCTTTTTACTTTCCCAAAGAATGGATCTTGTTCTGGATTAACTTCGACTATATACAGCCTGACAGAACCCTGTTGTCCAGCAGATGCTTCGGCCCACCTCAATTCTTCATTAGTGGTGATAGTGACCAAATCTCCTTCTTCATCCCTGTACTTAATAAGAAGAGCTTTTGAGTTTGGAAATCGATCACGTATAGCCTCCCTTAGTTTTAAAATGCTGCAATTAACAGGCAACTGGGCCCATCTTATATCCTCCCCAAACACCAGTTTGACGGACCTTTTAGGCTCTTCCTCCACAAGATTACTTATTTTCTCCTCTACAACCACTTTATCCTCAGCATTCTTCTCCTCTATTTTATCTTCAGCGTTCTTCACCTCTATTTTCTTTTCAGCTTTCTTCTTCTTTATTTTTTCTTCACCTTTCTTCTTCTTTATTTTTTCTTCATCTTTCTTCTCCTCTATTTTTTCTTCATCTTTCTTCTCCTCTATTTTGTCTTCATCTTTCTTCACCTCTATTTTGTCTTCAGCTTTCTTCTCATCAATTTTGTCTTCACCTTTCTTCTCCACAACATTTTCCTTGGCCTTTTTCTCCTCAATTTTGTTCCTCTTCTTCTTTTGCGGTTTCTCTTTCGATACTTTTGGTGGAGGCAAAGCACAAGGTGGTTCAACATATTCTGGCAACAAATCAATCACTACATCATTCGACTTGGAGCCCTTTTTCTCAATTGTTGTTTTCACCCTTTCTGCAATCTCTGTTGCCATGAGATTATTCGGCTCCATTTTCAGTACTGTATTGACATCTCTCAGTGCCAAATCCAGCCTATTCAAAGCCTCATAACACCTAGCTCTCTTCAAGAGTGCTTTACTGTACTTGGGCGTGACTTCAAGAGCCAAATTGCACTCGTGGATTGCCCTGGGGTACTCACTGAGACCCATCTGCATATAGCATGCAGCCATGTTACTTCGAAGATAGGATACATCTATGTGGTTTCCCGGAAGCAACTTGAGAGCTTTCTCATACTTTAACATGGCTCCTTCTTGGTCTCTCTTCTGAAACAACCTATTCCCCTCCTCCTTCAATTCCTGTGACATAGTAATGAACACCACTGTGTCCTTATCATATACTTTTGGGATATTATCCCCAATTTTCCTTTGCTTTTCATTTGAATCAACCGATTTTGCTCCCACCTGTTTCTTCTTCTTCCCAGTTTGCTTCCCCATCTTGAAACCCAACAATCCAAACCACAAAACTACAAAACTTCAAACTGGAATAACTAACAATATAATTATGCGCCAATTCCTAAGCCTTCCAAAACCAATCAATCAAACATGTACCAATCATATAAAACCCGGACACAGAAACCGAGGAGTTATACAAAAGTACACATCAAAACCTAGCTTCTCATAACTTTACTTGAACCAGCTCTGTCCCAAACCAATCCAATTTAATATTAGAGAAATGGGGGCTCTAACACAGAAGAACCAATCCAAACCCAATTATGAATCTATATTAAACCTTTGATTAGCTGCTTATTATTGAAGAAAGAACTTAGAAAACCTCAGATTTGACCCTGGAACTCAAATGGGTAGCCTTCAAGGCTTAAACAATGTACAATATGAATTGCAAACACCCACAAAACTAAAAACACGAAAAAACCAAGAATTATCTTCCCTCCAAATCAGGATTTGTGGCTGTTAATTCCTGATAAGAACCAATCCCAATTCAGAGAGAGAGAGAGAGAGAGAGAAACTGGCCCTAATTCAGCTACAAAAAACCTCCTTTTGCTAGTTTTTATGAATAACAAAAAAATATGACAATTTGAAAAGGAAACTTATCTGGGATAATAGCTTTCTTCAAGAACCTTCAAATTCCAGGAAATCTTACAGCAAAACCAAGAGACAATTGTTATCTGGGGATAAATATGTGCCTTGGGTTTGCAGAAATGGAAGGAAAACCGACCAATGTTTGTTATTTTTGATGAAAGAATACTACAGCTTAACGCAAACGCCACAAAAAAGAACTGCTAAATATCCAATTTGTTTTTGTTTTTGTTTTTGTTTTAATATTTTTATTAAATATTATACTGATGTCTTTTACCGACAATATCGGTGGGACCCGCACTTCCGTCGACTCCCAGTCTCTTGGGGACGTTTTGTATGAAAGCTAACGGCTAACGTCTGTTTGGTTTGACTATTCACAGACAAAATTGTACTTTGTACAATTTTACAGTTGTTTCTAGAAGAAAAAAAATATTGCGTAGTTAGTGGAATTTTTTTAAATCAGTCGTGCAATAAGTTTTTTTTAAATTTTCAAATTCATGCCATTTTTTTCTTTATTAACAAATCTCATGTTATTTTTAAAAATATCTTTTAAAAATACATATTTAATTTAAAAATTTTATTTAAAATTATCTTTTGAAAAAATGCATCTCTTTTTAACTTGAAATATAAAAACTTAAAAAATAATAAATTTTTGAACACATTAAGATTCTATCCAACAAAAAAGCCTTTAAGAAAAGGTATTTCTTTTGAAAAAATTGATCCAGAAACAACTTTAAAAATTATATGAGTTCGGATAATAACCCAAAAACTATGTGAATTTAAAAAATTTTAAATTAAAGTGCAGGGATGAGGTAAAAAAACTCATAATTAGTATATGCTAACACTTCATTTTGAAGAGGCTTTGATAAAAAAAAATTTATTAATATTTTTGTCTTTAGAAATACTATCAATCAAGAAAATATTATGCACAATTGCATCAACGATAGATTGTAATTCTAATCAAGATAAATTATATTGACTTTTTCTTTAGATTTTTAAAATTATTTACTGATTTTTCTATTTTTTTTATTTTTATTGATAAATTATTTATATTTTATTTCAGTCAAATTTTTTTTTCAAAATAAAAAATTGTTCCTTTCATAATTTTTTTTTTTTTTTTTTTTGCATTTCAAAAATTTTTTTTCTAACTTTTTTTTTAAAAATTATATAAAAATAAATTTAAGATAAATAACTTCTTTTTATTTTATATAAAAATAAATTTAAGATTTTAATCAATATTTATTTGAAAATGAGAAAAAAAATTTTAAAATGGTCAAAATCAAAAAGAAAAAAAAAAGCCTTAAAAAAAATAAAATGAAATGAAAGGATCAGTTTTATCATTTGAAAAAAAAAAAAATTTGACTGAACATATGTTTTGAATTTGTCAGATAAAGTAAGAGAATTTAATATAATTTTAGAAATTTAAGAATAAATCAATATAATTATCAAAACTTTCAAAAAATATTAATGTAATTTATCCTTAACTGTTTGTACATTTCAAATTGACGTATAATTATAGAACATGAAATATACACATCGTCAAAATAATATAGTTGTATCAATTGTAATTATGCATCAATATTGCTCTTCAATGAATAAATAAATAAACATACATACTAATTTATACATTCACCTTCCTTAATCTATTTTATTCTATTAAGTTAATACTTACCACTCAATATAAAAAGAATTTTCTTTGTGTATAAAAACATGGTTTCATATTATTTACAATATTTTTTTACAATTATCATGTGAGATTTATTGATTGTAATCATTAATTATTAATTATGACAATTGATTAATCATTGCCCAAAAGAAATTAATAATAATTATGGAATAATCATTTGCACTAAGGTAAAAAGATTATTTCAACCTCAAACAAGGAGAAATCGAAGAAGCCATACAAGGGTTTTGTCGGGCCTGTTCATATGGTACCTAAGCTAAGTAATTCTATGATACCAGTGGGAATTCAGGTCTCTCCGGTTCAACTAGGATTTTTTTAGCAGCTGCCCAATTAAACAAAATCACATAATTTATCACTAATTATTATAATCTATTCTAAAATTAAATTGTACTTATAGAAGAGAGAGAGAGAGAGAGAGAGAGAGAGAGTAAACAAATTCCACTCTTTTCAAATGTCATACTTTGCTGCAGTTAAATGTAAAGAGAGACATTGAAAATTAGAAGAAATACACTATATATAAATATATATATATATATATATATATGTTTATACACCAAGAAAAAAGATACGGAAGTAAACAAAGAACATAGGGAGGAAGAGAGAATTCCATTAAAAATTAGAGAGAGGTTGGAAAGGGTGTTGCCATACCGACATGCCAAACACACAGCTTGTGATGATACATAATCCATGATGCCCAACCTCACTGGCCTGCAAGCCATTTTGATAGGTAAAATTGGTTTGGGACAACCCTAATATGGGGGTACCCCAATATATATACATACACACACATACACACACACACACCAATAAAAATGGAAGTAGACAAAGAAGTAGAAGTTGTTCTTAGTGAATTTAGATCATCAAACTATCAAGTGTCATAACGCGTGATACTACTGACATGATAGTATTAAAATGATACAGTGTTCTAGTAGTGTAGAAATAGAAAACAAAGAAATAAAATAGTCTTTTCAATACAGTTATATTAGACTTACATAATCTATGTTGTACATACTGAAATATCGTTTAATGAAATTGGGCTGTAGCATGTCTTTCTAATAAATCATAACTCACGTAACATAATATCATTAAAATAACACAACAACTTTGTAATCAATCACTTTCATGAATTTTTTGTTCAAGTCTTACGAGAAATGAATTTTCTGTCCAAGTATTACAAAAAATTTTATTATAGATAATATTCATGAATCTCACTAATCACATTTAGTATGTACATAATTATTATTTTTATATTTTTAAAAGTAAAATATCTCATCTGAATGACAGAAGATAGTTTACGTAAACCGCAATGTTTCGAATTTTACAATTAACATTAGTAAAATCTCAAGCGAATCAATGCCACGTCAATGGACCGGTCTTGGTAGAACTTCTCCAACCCACATAGCTTGGCAGACCTTTTCTTAAAGGTAGAATAGGTTTTAGGGGTAACCCTAATGTGGAGGGTACTAGTCTGTCTGCCACTCAGAGGCCTTCACATTATCAACATAGCATGTGAACAAAGTAACGAACTGTAAGTGGGACCCATCCACTACCAACCAAGAACAAAAGGAGTTACCATCCCTACAAGGCAACTGCAAGTGGTGAGAATTCCGCCTTTTTAACAAAGATTCTCTCTCTATATATACGTGTATTAATGTTTATATATATATATATATATTTCACATATAAAAGTCAACTTTATATTCACAACCTCACACGCCACCGCCCAAAACGTTTTTCTTTAATCTTACGGCAAGTTTAAGGTTGTTAGGGTCTGTTTGGCTGGTCATGTGAGACTCTTTCAACGTAGAATCGTTGCCAGACGGATCGTTGTCTGCTCTGTAACCTTGGCTTTGGTTATGAATTCAGTCAAAAGATGTGGGTTGATGTTCTTGGTTTTAACAACCCTAGGTTTGACCGAAGGGATCTCTTGATTCCTAGCTTGTAATTCTAGCTGTTTTCTTTTTGTAAAGCTTGTTTTCTTACTTACCAAAAGACAAAAAAAAAAAAAAAAGAGAAAAAAAAAAGCTTGTTTTCTTAAAAAAAAAAATTTGAAAATTTAATTGATTCATTGGTTTTGAAAACTAATTTTAGAAAAATGAATTAGAAAGTACCAATTTTATAAATAAATAAAAAATAAGGATAAATTATACTAATTTTATCTTAAATTTCTCACAATTACACTCACTTATTCTATTTTTATTAACAAATTATAAAAACCCACTTTCAGTCATTTTTTTAAAGATAACAAAACTATCTATTTCATTTTTTATTTTTTTTTTGCATTTCTTCACTTTTGACTAATTTTTTCTATTTTTTTATTTTATATAAAAAATTAAGTTAAATAACTTATTATTATTTTATATAAAAATAAATTTAAAGTTTTAATTAATATTTATTTTAAAAATAAAAAATTAGTCAAAATTTAAAAAAATGTTAAAAAAATATATGAAAAAGACAATTTTATCACCTTTAAAAAAAATTTTGATTAGAGGAGGGGGTATTTGTTATCTTTTAGTAAAAATAGGAGATGTTAATTTCATAAACTTTAAAAAAAAAATCAATGTAATTATCAAAAACTTCTAAAAAAATCAATATAATTTATCTAAAAAAACTCATATTTTATTATTATTTTGTTTTCTAGTAAAAGATATTAAAAAATGATTGAGAATATTGTTAGTAGAAAACCCATCTTCGAAAGCCATGCCAAGCCTTTAAATTTTTTAAATATTAAAGGAGTTTAAGTTCACAAATATCCATAGTTGACTAGTTCATATCAAGAATTAATTAATTTAAATCAAGCACAGTTGCAAGTTAGCTAAGCTGTGGGTTGCTTTCTTAAGGTTGAGTTTAGCTTGTATGAATGATTTTAGAAAATTTATTCTTGAATCCAATTGGAAGGAGGCCAACATTAATTTCACCCATCCTTAAGTTTATTTTTGAGTCAAACTAGCCTTGGTAGCAACACTTTTCAAAATGCTTCGGATAGTTTTAATTTGTTTTGGGCTCGGAAGAGTTTGCTGGAGGAAAGTAAGACTTAGCGTTTGTAGTTGGGTGATAAAACCAAAATTGGTATTTGGGATGATCTGTGGATGCCCTTATCTAGTAATTTTCGTGTATGTTTTCCTAAGCCACAAAATTGTGAATTTATGAAGGGTGCTAATTTTTAAAACAACACGATAATAGGAGTCGAATATAACACGTAGTTAACGGATTTGGATTGATTATAAATGGGTTTGGGCTGAGAAATAGGTTGACGCGTATAACACGATTAATAAACATGTCGATTTTAGATTTTAGTAGTGTTAGTCTGTTTAACACGACTTAACATGTTTAATTATAAAAAATATCATAAGTTAAAGATAATTTGTCTCGTATCAAAAATTCATTGAAGTTTGGAGATTTTTTACTTATAAAAGAGGTTTCTACTTTGATTTGTCTCATGTCTAAAGTTTACTAAACTTGAAAATTATTTATACATACTAAAAGGTATGTAACTTTTTTATTTAAAAAATAAAAAATTAAAATAAACGGGTTAAACGTGTCGACGCGTGTAACTTATTTAATAAATGAGTTGGGTTTAGGTTTTAAAACTTGATACGATTAGTTAATGGTATCGGGTTAGGGTTGATCTATATTTTCGAATATGTATACCTTTAAATATATTCATCTAATTTATGTATTTGTTCCCCCGCTAAAATTAAATTTTTTTCATATTTTATCTTTATTTTAATTTCATTTTGACCCCTTTAATGATGCTTTTGTTGAGTTTTTTCAATATAGTCTATAGATTTTTGTCAGTCTTTTGCTTTGATTAGACTCTTGTCTAATTTATAAACTCTTTTATATTAATAAATTTAGATACTTATCAAAAATATTATTTATTTATATTAAATTTATATATTTTAAAAAAATTTAAGTTTATGATCCAATTGTGAAAAAAAATGACCCCCCCTCTCCCAAAAAAAAAGAAGAAAAAACTAAATTCCTCGATTTCGTCCATGTTGATGGTTCCTTGTTTGGGGCAACTGCTTGTCTAGTAGATGGTGTCTCTTATGTCCGACTCTTGGAAGCAATGGCTCTTAAAAAAGCTCTTGAAATTGTGGTTGTTCGGGGATTTGATAATTTTGGTTGAAGGTGTTGCCCAGGTGGTTGTTAATGCTTGCTTGGGAAGAATTAAGGTTGTTGCTAACTTTGATGTTGTGATTGCAGAATTCAAAGGTTAGCAAATCATTGTTCTCAATGTTTATTATGTTATGTTCATTGTTCTTGTAATGGGGCTGCCCATTTGTGGCAAGACATGTCCTGTTAATTGAGTCAGATGTGAATTAGAGGGATAGTCAGCCCTTGTGGATTCATAATCTGTCTCTTCAAGATTGTAGGTCATCTGGCCATTAACATTTTCTATTAAATTATAGTGTCATTCAATAAAATTTAAGGAATTTTAAAAATAGGTCCCTCAATAAGTATTTAATTAATAGTAGATTCAATCCAAAATATTGTAACTCAATAAATCCTTCAACATCTTGTTGACAAAATTGATCATTTGTTATAAAAACACTTTGAACATATTTTTCTTGTCACGTCAACCTTTTTTTTTTTAATTTTAAAATTAAATAACTTCTAATATAAAAATAAATTTTTTTATATATAAAAATTATATGTTTGGACTCAAAAATTAAAGATTTATCAAACAAGATCCATATTTCATAGAAGATTTTACCCAAAAAAAAATATAAATAGAAAAATTTCACTCACTAGATGGCAACCCAGATGGTAAGGACGAACTGCGGATTGTGTGGTAGGCGCACAGTCTAAGGTTCGATTCTCCATTTGATTGAATACCAGGATTTGTAGTGGTAGGTTCCTGCGCTAGCTTTCTAGGAATTTAGGTCACATGGGTGGGTCCAAAGGACCTTACCGTAGGATGGTTTCCCGTTACCAAAAAAAAAAAAGAGAGAGAGATCTCTCTATCTAGTGCTTTTATTATGGGTGATGGGTTATAAGTACGATGTTTAAGAGGCGAGTGTTACATACCTCGATAGAATTGTTTTAACAAACTTCATTTTATTTCTTTAAATTTCTCTGTCAGTTCAAACACTAGAAAAACTTCATTTTATTTTATGCATGAAATTATATCAACTATTTTAGAAAATTTTAATTAACAATGACACAGTAAAAGAGAAAAAAAATTTAATGTAAGCATAGTAGAGAGATTTCTCTTTTTGTTTCAGAAATGAAAAGATATCTCTGCTTGTCTTCCTTGTCTTAATCCAATAGTTTCTTACAAAATTTGGTGTCAAAACACATAGCATGCCACTAAAGCAAGAAATTGATATGTTTGTCTTACTCTTCCTAATCCAAAATTTCTATTTTAAAATTAGAGAAATTTCATATTTAATTTTTGGAATAGTAGTTGTGCTCACTACCAATGCACATGGAGATGTATGTTAAATAGAGTTTGTATATCACAAGAGTTTTGAAACTCTTTTCAAATTTTCAATGGTTCAAATTTTATTGTTGAAGGAGATATTCGAAAAGTCTCGAAATCGGTGAAGATGTTCATAATTATGAGTAATTATTCAATAACTCTAATGATTAAATTGAGTATTATATTTATATTAACTATATATATATATATATACATTTATGACTTATCATTTAACTGTTAGAATCATTCGACTCGTTCATTTAATAATTTCTCACATAATCATACTCAACCTCCTCTGCTCCACATCACCTGAACCAATAGTCAATTGCCAAGTCACAACAAAAAAAGATAGTCAGTCATATAAAAATCAAAATTTCCAACGTGGTAACTTTTAATTCGTCGAAATGCTTAGAGGTTATCGTCGCCTTCCACACCCGATCGCCAACGGCATTACCTTCAACAACAAACCAAAAGCTGTCTAGACTAGAAACGCTTCTCCTTGTAGCAGAGCACTGATCGTCGCCGTCTTGTGATACAGAAAGAAATTGGGAAGATGGCTCTGTGGTGGGCCCTACTTTTCGGCATCAATCTGCTGAACCATGGTGTCTTAGCCGATCAGATCTTCCCGGCTCATGCAGGTAAAAAATTTAAACCCTCCCCTCTGTTTGGTTGGAGAGAAAAAAATGGGGGAATGAAAAGAAAATTGCAGTCTTGAATCTATCTATCTTGCACAATGAATGATGAACTCTCTTGAACTATCCTTATCTTACTGGAGGTCTTGTTATATCGGGTCAATATATCAATCAGTTTGGGATTCAAGATTTCAATTTTGTCTCATATCCGGTGTTTTCTTAGCAAACAAACGGGGGCATTAATTAAAATTCTGGGTTTATCAGCTTCTTAGCGTGTTAGTAATGGCTTGGTGGTGTCACCCTTTTGTTCCCAGTAGATAAATGCGAAGTTGACTGAACGTTTTTCAATATTCCATCAACTTGATTTTTGGCATTCATGACAAGAGTGCAATGGGCAGTCAATCCGATTGTGGGCTTGAAATAAAAAATTTCTCCTTTTTATCACTATTTCAGATGCTTTAATGCTAATGTTTCCTTTATTGCTTTACCAACTGCTGATCATCAGCAGGGACCTTTGGTCGCAGCTCTAGAGAACCAAAATACAAGATTGAATTCCATTCTGAAGATTCTCCTTTTCATCCTGTAAGCAAACATAATAACTTTCATGTTATTTGGTGTTTGGTCTAAGATGATGCCATTATATTAGTTAACTTTCATGTTATTTGTGTTTGGTCTTAGCATGATTTCATGTGAATTTCATTTCTTTTTTTTTTCCCTGCAAGTACTCTTCAAGGTAACTTATATTTCCCTCCCTTGTTGGCTGACAAGCATTAATTTGATCTTTTATGATTTTACCCCTAGACATTTAATATGGTTTTAATAAAGGTTAAACACTCTTTCTCACCCTGTTTTCTCTCTCTACAAACCATACCCAAGTGCATCACTAATTCACCGGCGACGACCACCTTCACTGTTCCCCTCCACCACAGCCACAACCAAATCAAACCGAACGTTAACCCGTGATCAACGTTAACTAGCTCCACCATAGTTAGTACTTCCGTGGTCATTCCCTCTTTGTAAGACTACCTCCATTGATATGAAGATTTTTGCACACATATACATATATAAACACACACACAGATGTACATGTGGTTGAATATATTAAGTGATATAAAACAAATACCAAGGTTTATTTAAATATCGTAAGTGAGATAATTATGTTAAAAATCTCTTCACGTTTTTATTTTTTGAATGACTCTTTTAATCTGCTTTAAACTAGTCAAGTGTTATACTAGTTAATTTAAGTCATTTAACTCTTTATTTTTATTTTTTTGATAAGTAGGTCATTTAACTCTTTATTATGACTAGTATGGGTCTGATATTGTCTTTTAAAAAATTGCTTTAGGCTAATTAACCTCTCTCTTTTTCAGACACACACAACATAAACTCAATAAGCTTGTTTTGAACCAATTGATCTCTTTTATTAAATAGATCATAGTCTTTCATGGCCGAGTAACCTAAATATTTTAAAATAAAAGTTTTCTTCTTATATAAATTAAATGTTTTAATGCATCTAACATTGGTCCTTTTTTTCCCTTAGAAGGAAAATTAAGAAAAGATATATTGCTAAATATAGTGCTCTAGAACGTAAATGTTCCTTGTTTTGGAACCCACTGAATGAAAATCATCACGGTAACCATGAATCTAGCCATGGAATGTCACTCAGTATGTAAACATTTCAACACCAATTATCTGATAGGCTTCTAGTAAGGGTATATTTGAGCTTTAAATGTCTTCAACAAGCGAATAATTGACCTTAAAAGAATCTCTTAGTTAATTAGTTTTTTTTTTATGCCATAACGATTTTTGCTTAGTAGGTGAATATCTTAGTTAATTAGTATTTTGATAAGTAAAATATTGTATTAAAAGAATCTCTTAAGGAGAGCAAAGCCATATACAAAGGAGAGAGACAAAATTAAAGTCTCAAGTTCCCCCACAAAAATTGACAAAAGAGTCTACATATACGAGTAAACTTTTTGAATCCAAAAGAAAAACATTTTCAAAAACTATCTTCAAATCTCTAAGGGGATAATTCTTCCCCTTCAAAAATCCTCCGATTCGTTTCCTTCCACAAACACCACATAAAACAACGAGGCGCTACCCTCCATGCCTTCCTCACATCCCTTCTCACCTTACTCCCTTTCCACCCCACAAGTCCCTAACTGTAGCTGGCATAATCTGCGAACACCCAAAATGTAAGAACAACAAACTCCAAGCATCCCTAGCTAGGAAGCAATGAAGGAAGACATGATCATCTGTCTTCTCCTCTTCTTTACATATAGAATACCTACTAGGCAAAACGGAATCTCTTCTTTTGAGATTATCAATAGTAAGCACCGTGACCCATGCCACAATCCGCACAGAAGAATCCACTTCAACTAGAACTTTGGAACAACAAACTATCTTCCATGGGAATTTGGGATCCCCCTTCCTTGCCAACTCTTTGTAATAAGAACAGACGTAAAGTCAAGAGACGGGGGGACATCTATAAACGATAACCATAGTAGAGGGAAAGACAATATAATTTTAGAATCAAGAGAGGTACCCTTTACAAATGTCAAAAACCTCAGGGAAGCTAGTGTAATTTACCCTTACTCTTCGTATTATACATCATTTAATGAAATCCATATATTATGATATAGAAATGAGATTTTCTAAATTCTTAAAACCATTTTATTTGTTATGGGCTTTCACAATCTTAAATGGTGGTATGTCTTTTAAAACATTTAATGAAATGATCTGGAAAAGAAAATTTCTTATTCTAACTTATTTTCTATTCTTAAATTGGAAAAACCATTTGACACTTGAGAAAGGATAGTGGATTGTTTCTTTTCTCCACAGAGTTGGTCTTGGGGGTTAGTTTTGGATATAACTGCAGTTTTTGTTGCTTTACCTTATTGTGAACGGTCTAGGTGTTGTGTGTATGCTATTTTAACTACCCTTCCTTTTCAAATACTTGTGCTAATCCAGCATGTCCTTGCTTGAGGATCTTGTCCATCCCTCTTTAAGGCGTGGTGGTTCTTAAGTGAAATACGCTATCAAAAACTGCCTCCTGTTTACTTTGCCTTACGTCCTAATAAAAAAAAAAAAAAACGGTTCTTGCCTGGCCACAGAAAAAAAAACTATGTCTAACGATATGATATGTGGGCCGAATTTGTTTTGTAGGATGATGACCAGGAGTCCATAGTTATGCCCAACAAAAATGGAGAGAAGTTTTTATGTTTCTTGCCTAAAGTGGAGAAATCCAAGACTGGGAAGCCTGTCCCTCAACAGAATACGAGCAGCTTGATTGTGGAAACTGAGAAACAGATTATATTGAAGACACCGGATGAGCTGCTTGAAGTACTAAAGGATCAATGCTTTGTCAGAGTTAGAATCCATCTCCCCAATATGATTTTTTATATTGCCAAATGTTTAAAATTGTTAGAATTGATTCTGAAATCGCTGAAACTTGAATGAATCCTTGTCTGCAACATGAAATTTGATTCTCTAATTGTTTTAATTCATTACGACTTCACTATAATTCATTATAAATTGTTATGTTTAAATTGTCAAATATGTGTGCAGCAAGAGGGTTGGTGGTCCTATGAATTTTGTTACCAGCAGAAGTTGCGGCAAGTTCATTTGGAGGATGAGAAAGTAGCTCCTTAAGTTCATCTCAAGGTGTTCTCAGTTATCAATGGGGTATCCTTTTGCAATTGGAATATGATTTTGCAAATAATGCTTTTCCAAATGTTTTATCAGCTTTAGTATAACATAATGCTATCTTGATGAAAAGGCACTAGTTTGCCATGCATGGAATGCTGTATTCTTTTTAGTATGTCTCGGACACCCAACCAATTCAACAGTATAATCTGTGGGCTAATTATGGTGAAAGTATATGAATTTAGTTTAGTGTGAGTTCTAGTTGTGGTTTTAGCGCCATTAACAAATGAAATTATTATTAACCACACGTGCCTGTTGTGTCTGTGGTTTTGTATGTCTTTATGGGAATTCTTGTCTCTCTCTGTTTGTGTGTGATTTAAGTTGCATATCATGTTTTAGGTGGTTTAAGAATTTGTCTTTTGTATATGATGCTTAGGCTACTTCTACTTACAACCAGAACCTCTCTGACATTTCAACAGTGAAGGATCCTCGTTCAAAAGATGCATCCCAAAGGTATGAGTTTTTAGATGTGTCTAAATAGGGTGGCTTTGAGAAAATGGGACACAAAAAAAAATTAAAAAAGGGAATCTGAATATCATAATTCATGAGTCATGCAGGTATCATGCCCATCAGTATACAAATGGAACTATATGTGATCTTACAAATGAGCCACGAGAAACTGAGGTATGAAGTATTTAGTAAGTAGTTGGTAGCTTTCTGGTTTCCTTTTGATTTTACCTACACTGGTCTCTGTTCGTGTCTCTTGTGTGTATTGATATATAATATATTCTCTCTCTTTTTCAGGTGAGATTTGTGTGCTTGGAGCCCAGAGCTATGATTAGTTCTATTACTGAGTTATCCACTTGCAAGTATGCACTTACAATTCAAATTCTTATGCTCTGCAAGCACTCGTAAGTCTCCTTTCCCCCTCATCTCTCTGTTAAACATGCACACATACCCATCCATGCACAAACACAAAATTTTAGAACAGATGGTAATAGATGTAAAATTTAACAGCTGGCTCAAACTTCCATTGGGTGTGATTGATCTTAACTGCCAAAAAGATTCTATTGAAGTGCCCAATATTAAAATTCATCCAGATAGCACCTTCTTGTTTACTTACCCTGAAAGTTTAATTACATCCCATCTTTAATCCAAAGGGCAGGTTGTTAAATGATCTAGATGATTGAGTGGTCAACTTGGACAGAGGAGTGACCAATTGCTTTTAGATTTGGTTTTCAAAATAATAATATCAGTAATAACGTGCCTCATATGTGAGAAAGATTATTACAGACAGTACCACGCTGGAAATTAATTCTTGTGACAGAGCTCTGATTTACCTTTTTATGTTATTTGACTTACTAATCTCTTTTAGAATTTCGGGTGCATTAGGTGCCATAGAAAAAATAGATCCTGCTCTTGGTCAGAGATGATCCCCACTATTAACATGCATTCTACACAAGATAGTTGCTACCTATTCATAATTGATTTTAGAGCTTCAAGATGGGTTAATGGAATTTTATTTATTGTTTGTTTATTTGTTTTTTTTTGTTAAAGGGGGGGGGGGGGGGGGGGGGGACATATTAATTGTAATTAAGAAATTGTTTCTTGTGTTATCAGCTTTTTGCGTATAATAATCTCTGAACGTATGGCTTATGGTACCGCTCTTCCTGCTGTTAACATAGGTGCCATAGAAAAAATAGATTATGCTCTTGGTCAGAGATGATCCCCACTACTAACATGCATGCTACACAAGATAGTTGCTATCTATTCATAATTGATTTTAGAGCTTAAAGATGAGTTAATGGAATTTTATTTATTTATTGTTTGTTATTTTTGGTGGGGCATTTTTTTTTTTTTTGAGGGGGGGTGGTTGATGCATTTCATGAATTGTGCTTAGTGCACACACCTCAAATCATATGTTATTGAAACACTTCGTAGTGTTAGCATGGGAAGAATATAATCATGGGGTACTCACCTCATCTAACATCACTAATACACTCCTTTCCTTTGTTCCATTTGCCACTCAAACAAATCTTTGTAGTTCTTTTCTGTTGGCATATTGTGGTGTGACAAATTCAACAATTTTTCTGGGGCCCTTTCTATGGTGATGCCTTTCCTATGCTAAATAAAATGCATTGTAACAATTATGGGCTGAAGAAGTCGTCCTCTTCTGGCCAACAATAAGAGTTTATTCATTGTTTGGTCAAATGTGTTGCATGTTTTTGACATAATTTGCGCTCTTACATTTATATCATATCAAATTGCACCCCCTGCCCCACTTTTCTCTCTAAAAGACAAAAAAAGGGTAAGATAGAAAGAATGCATTTCTTATTGGAAGCATGTCATTTTACAACACTAAGAGGCTAAGACGGCCCTCTATAATGTATGCCTCCATGTCTTTGTGATGCATTTCCTTTCTTGGTCTGATGGCTAGTTTTGACATTACAGGTTGTTCCTAGAAGAGAGACATGTCTGGCATACCATTAACTGTAACATGCTCCCAAAAGATTACAAAGAACCAAAAGTGAAGGAAGACAGTTTCCATGATGAGAAGATTACGATGGTTACAGATATTGAATATCCATCTACTTTTGATTCAGAACAATCTGCAACTTCGACATTTATACACTGGGAATATATTTCTGGAAGAGAAGACTTCTTCAGTAGCAACTAAACAGGTATGTGTGGTGCATGTGGCATGCCTCTTCTTTTCCTCACAAATCATTGTCATATTTAGCTAGTTAAGCTCAAGATTAATTGTACACTTTTGTAATCATCATTGAGATCCTTTTCTTAGAAATTATTTTTCTTTGTAATTTCTCAGAGGTTACTGACAAAATTTTTCTGTTCAAAGATTGAGATGCGGCTGAAGCCAATACTTTATGTAAATGAGATTCTTTTAGTGCGGTTACAAGGTGCTTATTTTCTCATTCTTCATTCTTTCCCAGTACTAGAACGAACATGTCTTTATTATTCTTCTTTCATCAAGTTCGCGATAGATTGATGGATGTTCTTGGAGATCTTATATGGTTTGCCTTGGAATTATAATGCTCAAGTGAGATATAGTTACTTCGTTTCATTTGTGAGAGACTGAAATGCATTCGAGTACTTGGTGGCGTACTCCGAGAGAACTCTGGCATTCACAAACAAACTCTTGAGGCCTCATGCCTCAGCAATGCCCATGAACATATGATTGGTAGGAAAAAAACCAACCATCAACTTCCTGACAATAATGTTGAAGAGATCATCATTTTCATGCTTAAAGGTAGGTAAGAGCTAAGAGAGTGGATTTAGACCTTTTGAAATGCTCTGAATTCTAAAAGTAGGATGGAATCTCTTTTCAAAAATCATAATGAATCCAGAAATCCAAAAGAACAGTAGAAATGGCTGAATCCAACAGAAAATCTAATTTAATCATGGGTATTCTTCAATGTCTTTGAGTCTCTATTCTTCCTTTTTTGGGGGTGGGGGTTGAGTAGCTAGATTTAACAACCAACGAGAACCAGGAAAACAGAGGAACCAAGAAAAATAATACTAGATATCAGACAACCAAGGAAAGCATACATCCTTACCTAGTAGATTGATTTTAATTTCGCATATTAAGACAATCAAAGAGAATACACCAGTACATTGATGTTAACTTCATGTACCAAAACCAGAAAAGAAAAGAAATTTAAAAAGAAGAAACATCCAGTTCTCATCTACGTTAACAAAAAACAAATTGCAAAATCGTCTAGCCATCTGTATTCACCTGTAAAGAACTGATCTTCTTTCTGCACTACTAATTGACTCCAACTTTATGGCAACAAACTGATATTTTTCATTCATATTGACTAACCAAAATCCATTACATCTGTTGTCATTGGAAATCAGTCACACATATCTACTTTATTGATGTGACATGTGTAAGTGAAAATGGGATTGCTAAGAGCCTTCCGAATTTTTGACCCGACCCGGGTTGTTAGAAAATTTATTGACTCGATCCAAGCAGGTTTCAACTTATTTCCCTGACCCAGGTCCTTTTTAAAAGCGTATGATTCTTATACGTTTTTGAAATTTTTTCATTGAGAAGCGTATAAGTCTTATACGCCTTTGAAAGGCGTATAAGATTGATGCGCCTTTCAAAGGCTTATAAAACTTATACGCCTTTCAAAGGCTCATAAGACTTAGAATAAAAGAAGGCAACAAGTTGTAAAGAGAGAGAATGTGTGTGTTCTAGAGAGAGAAAAAGGAAAGACCTAGAGGTGAAAAGTTTGCAGGGAGATTAAAATAAAAAGGGTAGGAAAAGGCACGCTTACAGATAGAGGAGTTGGGGAAAAATGTCTTTTCAAAATTTTCTTTGTTTTCTATTGCCTTTTTGGTAATTCTGTTGTACTCTGGGATGAGATCGGCTTTTGATTCTTATTTTGTCGACTGTTATATCGACCGAAATGGTGGAGATTTGGGCAATTGAGAGCTAGGGTTTTTTTGGGGATATGAGGGTTTTGTAATGCTGTGTTTGGAGGTTATTTATTTGGAGTTGAGAATATCGAGATGATTGTGATGGAGAGAGAGGTTGTGGGATCAGTTTTGGTGTGGTTGATCATGATGGTTCATCCATTGAGGTTCATCTGTGCTAACATGGAAGGTGTGTGTATTTGTGGAGTTTGACGGCGTGTATTTGTGGTCTGATCGATACTTCAACATCTCCGTCATCTTCATCTTCTTCTGTTGGGATTGTTTAGACGGTTGCTTTCTTTGATTTTCTGAGGCCACAACCAGAATTGGCCGAAGTAGAAACGGCCCCAAAACTAGACGGACACTCCAATTCAAGCTTAGAGAATCATAACAGAAACTCATAAAAAATTAAGCATCGGAAATTGAGAGAAAATCAAATGATAATTCAGTTTTTGTGTCTGTAGCGAAGCTGAGAGAGAGAGCTTTGAAGAGATTGGAAATAAATCCCCCCTTTCTTGAATTCTGACAAACCATTTTTTTTATTGTATTTCTGAAAGAATAGAAGTTTCTCTCCCGTCGCAATTTTCTGAAGTGTTTGTGAATTTTCTCAGTAACCAAACAAACAAACAAAAAATTTCATCAACCATGGCGTTCAAGTTCTTCCTCATTCTGGTGTTCGTTGCCTTTTATTCTAAGTCTTATGAGCCTTTGAAAGGCGTATAAGTTTTATAAGCCTTTGAAGGGCGTATCAATCTTATACGTCTTTCAAAGGCGTATCAATCGTATAAGACTTATACGCTTTTCAATGGAAAAAAAATTCAAAAGTGTATAAGAATCATACGCTTTTAAAAAGGACCTGGGTTTAAGAAATAAGTTGAAACTTTCTTGGGTCGGGTTAATAAATTTTCTAACAACCCGGGTCAAGTCAAAAATTCGAGCCTTCCTCTCAAAATGGAGCGAAAGATGATGATGTAAGAGAAAGAGACACAGGATTGGTAGAGAAAATGATAAGTTAGAGGTCAGGACAATAAGAGTCAGGGTCGCGATTGTCGATGGAGACGAGGAAATAGCAATGGTCCTATTTATAGGTGTCTCGATTGTACGGTATTAGGATTTTTGCATTTTGGGTGTCATGACGTCTATCCTTTTCTCATCAGGTATCTGAGAAGAATATTCTCAATCAGTCAATACTGAACCCTTCTTGCCAGTCTCCAATCCGCTAAAGCTTGTGTTTTCGAGGTAGGACTACAACACCAAACTGCGTCACGATCCATGACGAGGTTGCATATAGGAGCAAAACCATGACTGCGAGATGGTGTGCTGCCTCTCATATCTTTTCTACTGTCTCTAGGAGAAAATATCCATTACTAATACCTGGTTCAATAGAATGGAGAAGCCAAGACATAACTGAAGAATTTTCTATATCCCATTGTTGATACTTAGGATCAGATTTATCCCGTTTTTTGATCTTCCCTTACAAATAATCCGCCATTCCTTGGCTCTTAATGAACTAGAGTGCCAGTTATGACCAAGCAAGGTAATTGCTGCCATCTAGCTTCCGCGTCCCAGGATTGTAATGTATCTCGATAAGAGGTTCACCACAATCGCAAGATTATAATACGTTCGCAACCTAAGGGAAGCGTGCCATAATCACTGGCCCAAAGACATGACTCTCTAGAGTAAATGTCTCCCGACCGTCGTCTAGTCACAGCCCCAGACAAGCATTGACAACATTAAGACTAGAGACCTTTGAGGTAATTGACTTTCTCAATGTCGTCATAGAGTCTATTGTTAATCGTTTACCCATTATCTTTCGGCAGTGGGCGTAATTTTGGAGGTCCTTACAAGAGCATTTCAAGTCCTTGGGAATTTACTACCTCGGTAATGTTTTTTGTTCACATTTTCACACTTAACAACATGAAAACCCTATACAACATTTCATTGGTTTAGGCCAAATTTGTTCTTACCAGGAAGATACTTTCTCAGTGTTCACCATTCTTTGTAGAAGCTAGCATAACGAAGTACTCATTTATAGCTTCACCTTCTTTGTTAATTGACAAAGACATTCATGACTCTGGTACTTTTCCAACCCTTTTCCCTCATTTCTCAGGGAAGAGCTTGATTAGGCAGAAACTTAGTGCATTAATCAACTAGAGAACTCTAATTGTTCCATGACCCAATGTGAAGCATACATCAACCTTGTACTATTTCAAGTTAGGATGAGGCAGGAAATTTAGAAAAACTTGTTTTATGTCATAATATGCAAATAACCACAACCCTAATTTTCCAATTCAAGACTGAATTAAATCGAAATAATAGATTTAAACTGACATTCAAATTAATGATACTCACGTTGATTAGTTGATTAAATTAATTGTCATCCAAGTTCATTATAGCTAATTAACAATTATGTGTGGAAATTAAAAACCAATCATTCACACAAGACACCAAATTTTAAGTGAAAAATCAAAAAAGGGAAAAACCATCACTAGCAAAGCAAATCAAGTGCAAGTATTTGAATTTCCCGACAAAGAAACTAATTTACCCAAATCACGTTAGTCTTCCAACTATCAGTATGATCTTCACTTGAATTTTTCCAATTTGCTTCTCTACTAGCAACATCAAACTATACCTTGACAATCATGATCAATGATCCACAATGAACAAATCAGCAATAACTGCACAAGTTTGTGTGCTATATGCTATACAAGTGCTTACCTAAGGAATCCAAATCCAAATCCTCACGCTTAGTAATATAAACTAAAAACACATAAATCACAAAGTTCTCTATAGCAGAATAACTATATGATATCTCCCCAGAATTGCCTAGAGTAATCAATATATCATTAGGTTCTATAGCAATTGTAAAGTAACGATAAATAGGTGATCCTGAAGCTTAAAAAAAGGAAACAATTACCAAAATCTGTCACGAAATAGACATGTTCAAGTGAGAACTACACACGTTTGAATGAGAACATATACATTCACACAAGAACTCATATGGTCTGAATGACTGTACTATTAGAAATCTTTTTCATCAAATAAAACACCATTACAATTGAATAATTAGAAATGCTTTCGAATGAGCGTGCCTTTGGATAAGGTGCCTTCAAACGAGCCATATGAACGTTCGAATGAGTAAATTATTAGTTTTGGCTCTCGCTTTGCACATCAAAATTACAAAAATCATTAATAAGGTCAATTTGGCCTATAGTCAAAACTAACGAAGGTCTTAAATATAATTAAGCACAATCTCAAACAAGACTTCGAAACTAAGTGTGTGAATTTTATAATTACATTTATCTGTCACTTGCAGACAATTTTGAAGTACTGTAGATTTGAATGAAAATCATCTTTAGAACTATCACAATAATACAATCAAGCTTGTTCTTAAGTCTTCATACTAATGGGACATACTACTCATGCGACTCAACTGAGCCTAATAATAAAAAATCCATATTTCAGAATACATTGTTAACATAAAAATGAATAATACATTTTCTTTACATCGAAGGTAAGTATATACCCACGTTATCATTAGATTGAAATGTTGATATGGGGAGCACCTTCTTCTTCTTCTTCTTCTTCTTCTGCGTAATGATTCTCAACACTAGTTTTTCTATCTTAAATTTTATGAATGTTATTTTTTCCCAGCTCCTAATTTCTTTCCCCTTTCTTTCTCCAAGCTTGGAACTTTCCAATATAGAGTCTGTTTAATAATCACTTTACAACAGACTTGTGAGAATTACATGACATGCCCAAAGTTCAAAAATGATTTATAATTTAAATGCTAATATAGATTTTAAAGGAAGACCATATGAAACCATTTTTAGGTTTATAATGTAGACCACATAATCAAATAAAATAGCATTTCAAAAATATTACATGAAATCTTGTGTCATGTAAAGTTCAAATTTCATATTGCAGACACAGTTTAGATTTCAAGCTTTAAACATATTTATATCTATATCTATATCTATACTACTTAGGGTACGTTTGGTACGTTGGAATGGAATAAAACAGGAATGGAATAGAGTAGGAATAAAATGGAAATAATTATTCTATTTTTTTATTTAGCTGAATATCCAATAATGGAATGACAATTACATTCGTGTGTTTGGTTTAAACTATCAAAATTATTAGAATGAAATTAATATTAAGTTAGATATTCAAAGTACTTGTATAAATTTTAAAGTTTTCATGTGCGTTTAATGAAAAAAAAAATTCAACCTACATTTTTTTTATTGGCAAAAAAAAAAAAATTTATTGGCAAAAAAAAAATTCAATCTACATTTGTTTTTATGGCAAAAAAAAAAAATTTCAATCTGCATTTTTTTTTATTGGTAAAAAAAAAAATTCAACCTGCATTTTTTTTATTGACAAAAAAAAAAAAATTCAACTTGCATTTTTGTTATTGGCAAAAAAAAAATTAAAAATTTTGATAAGGAATGGAACGAGCATTCCGTGACTTTTGATAAGGAATGAGGATTCCAATTTCTTTGAGAATAATCATTTCATTTGGAATGACCATTTTGACTTAAAAAATTTAAACAAATACAAGAATGAAATATAAAAATAAAATAACAATTAAGAATGCGTATTTCATTCTTACCCTCATTTCGTTTTATCAGACATAGCCTTATAAAAGTATAAGAACATTTTATGTGTTTTCTCAAAAAAAAAAAAAAAAAGTGTTTTACACATTTATTTGATAAAATTACTCTTCCATTGTAAAGTTATTCCGCTAAGGTTACGACGTTTTGTTTTCTTGTGTTAAAATGCAAACTTAAATGAATTGACCCAGAGAAATATACAAAACTTCAGCTGTATCTGCCCCCAAATCGGTGACCCCGGCTCTTGGAGAGACCAGAGAATGAAGGAAAGAAAGTTGAGAAGAAACTGAAGAAAAAGAAACTCGAGAAAACCCTAGCAGTCTCCCGCAGAGCTAGAGATGCCGCCATCTTCAATCGCATCCACAGCACCGCCGACCGTGACGTCTCACACCGAATACCTAAACATTGACAATTGCTTCCTGCGACTGAGAGATCGCCTTGGGATAGGGAGGATTGAGGTCTGAATAAACAATTATCGATGATGATGATTGAATCGCTGAGAGAAAAAGGCATAGACTCTCGCCAATTTGTTCCCTCTTCCCTTGGACCAGTTTTGCTACTCTATTTCCTCTTCTCAACGAAATCATGAAGTTGAAGATGACGGTCAAAGGTCGGGTTGTGTCACATAGTAGCTCTTTCCGGTAAGTGGAGACGCAAAGGGGTTTGTATTTTATGGGTAAATCAGATTTTGCGGCCGTGGATTCTTCAACTTCTTCGCTCTTCTTTGCAAGCACACACAATTTTTTCTCTCTTTTTCGCTCAATCACAACTACCGGGGAAAAATATCTAGGACACCATCGGGAATCAAAATCAATTGTGAATTCACCACCTCGGGAAATGCTTTGTGAAATTCACTTTCAAGTATTAGTTTCAAATCCCAATTTCGATTACATTCCGTCTTAATGGGACCTCAACAAGACTCAGAGCACATAATCATCTTAGATATGGCCATGATCCACCAAGAAAATATATTATGCTCTCCCTTTCTCCTCCTTTATTCATAAAAATATGACAGAGAGTAGAGGATTCAGTCGCTCAGTGTTGCGAGGGGGTTGCCTACTTCCCTCATCGTTTTATTTTCATGTCAATTTTGACTCACCTCATGAGTCATGACTCATGAGTGTCCCATTTTTAATAAATCAAAATGTAGACGGAAAACAATTGGCAGTGAGCATAATTTTAATTTTTTTTAGATTTATTAGAATAAAAAAGCACTTTCTTTTTAGTTATTTCATTATTTTGACTTAAATCGACAATGATTTAGTGAAATTTGTGCAAATTTTTAACAAAAACAAGATTATGAAATTTCTCATTGGATATTACATTTTGAAATTCAAGTTGGATTTGGTATGATTCTGATTTTTTTTTTCTCTTTTGCTTTGACTCATTCTGTTTCCGGGTCTTATTCGGTTTTATTTGCGTTTTTCTAAATAGCTTAGCACATTGGTTTTAGCCGAGCATGAAGGTGGTTCTATCAACTCCCAATCCGTGAGTGCAGTGGAGGCTGCAAAGTCTTTATATGAGGACAATTCTGTATCTCTGCTACTGGCTGGGTCAGGTCCTTTGCTCTGAGAAGCTGCTGCACATGCTGCCTCTTGCCATCCTTCCATTTCTCAGGTAGTTCATATTTCTTTTACAACTGGGTTCATTGTTCTAATACTAACCTATGGAACCATTTCTACATAACTATTATTTACCTTTACATTCATTTTATTTTGTCAGTAGTTTGTATAGTTTATGGATAGACTATTTTGAGATAGTTGCCCAAGAAGTTGTATTATGGATTTTAAGATGGTCTTTTATTTTTCTTTTTCCTTTTTGCTAATTTAAGAAGGATTTTAAGAAATTTTATTGTTTAATGTGTTTTTGAGTTAAATAGGGAATGTGGTATGGAGAATGTCTTCATAGTGGATGCATTATGAGAAACTTTTTGGTTTAGATCAACCTATAAAAATCATATTTTTTCTTTCTAGGAACTGCTCATTGTCAGAGATAAGTTCATTTTTCCTTATAAGTCCTGCGAATTGACAACCTTCAAGATAAGCTTGTCTTCCATTTTTTGTACAATAATAGAAGTCTGATTTTGTTGGATGTTTCTTGTATTTTAAAAGCTCGGTGAATCACTATTTTTTTTTTCTGAACCCATTAATTGTTAATACAAGAGTAATGATGCAAGCATTCCACTTGCCGAAGAGAAGCAACTTTTTAGAGAAATTAAAAGTTTGAAGGGACAAGGGAAAAAGTTATTGCCAATGCTGCTGCTATGATGGTAACAATTTAGGAGGCATTGGGTGTAAAAGAAGCCATTCAAGAGCTGGTCAAAGTAAGGCAATCCAGTTTATGAATTCACGAAAGAACTTGTATCTTTTAAAACATGTTGTCCTACTAACTTTTTTGTAGTTTTTGCAAATTGACTATTATTAATACTATTTGTATTTATTATTTTATTATTACTTTGTTTAAATCATATGTGGATTTTTATGTCATTGTAACTTGTGTGAGTTGATCTCGATGGAGTAAAAAAGGAACATTTGCAGAATAAAAGGACTCCATAGATAAAGACGTTAAATCTTTAAAGGGTGAGCTGACAGTTTGTGACACAAAAGCGGGACGAAGCCTATGAATACTTTGAGAAATTGAGAAAATAGAGAGGAGGGGGTGGGGGGGGGTATTTAGGTTTTCTTTCCATTTTTAGTTACAATGTTATATTTATTTTCAACTTAAAATGGCAGTGTTGGGTAACATTCTATGGATATTTGTTTGTTAGATTTGTGTCACCTTTCTTGTGGAATAGTTGTTCCCCCTCCGCCCCTAAATTATCATGCTGTTTAAAGGATCAGTTTTTTAAGGATAAGTCATGCCAGGTAAGGATCTGATTTCTCTTTGTCCCCATGGGGAAGAGTTGAATTACTTCATGATAGGGCAATCAATTTGCCTCTTCAAGGGCTAGGCTGGCTATTGCTAAAATAAACATGATTTGTTTAGGCATAGGAACTCTGCAGTTTTTAGAATAAAATTTATAGTCTTAATGAGTATATTATTGTAGTTCGTTAAATGCATGAGTTTGGTTAGTTATATGTAGTGAGGAAAATTGAGTTCTCACATGTTTTCTCTCTTGCTTAAATAAAACTAGAAAATAATTTCTCTTAAAAATAGTCAAAAATTAGGAAAAAGAATAGGAAAATGACAAGTAAAATAAAAAATCCTTTACTCTCGTATTTTGCTCTATTCCTTATTTTTCTTGGTAACCAAATTTGAGAAAATAATTTTCTTTGCATTGTCTTTTTTTTTCCCTCACTAAATCTGTGAAGAATGAACCAAATCAGAACCAAATGATACAAAATGTTCTTTCTTTCCTCCTATGCATTAGCTATTTCAAACCAGTGATTGCAAAAAATGAAAGCTTCACTTGTTTTGGCTTTCTCTAACATGGGGTTAATGTTCAGATCAGACATGACAGTGGACGGCAAATATTAATCACGTCTCAGCATGCCTGTTCTCAGTGTTCCAAAAATATTTACAGAGAAAGGACTTCAACTCGACAAGGGGCTCAACCACACTCTACAAACTTGACGTTCATGGCTGCCGAGATATCACGCAGCTCCTTCGCAATTTCTGAGAATGGTGATCTAGAGTCTGGATCAGACGACCAACATCGTTTGGGAATGAGATTAGATTGAAGCAAACCAAATCTTCACTTTGCAACAAGGTATTATGTATAATTTTTTGGTAAGAATTTATGAGAAATTTAATTTATATACCTTGTAGTATTCTTATTATTAAGTGTAATTATTGAAAGATATTATATAGCAATTCTTATGGATACCTGCTTAGAAAATTCAATTTCAGCATTGTGTGTTGCATTGTTTCATGTGTCATAAGATGTTTTTCAAAAAAAAAAAAAAACAATGATAGAAGAAAAAAATAGATGTAACAACGGGAACTAATACTGGGTAATGGAATCTACAACAAAAAATGGATGCGAGAATCTCTTATACTAGGAAAATGAAATATTTCAACCAGTAATGTTTAGTGACATTATTTTATTTCTTTATATATTAGAATGGAAGTTGGGGTTTACTTATGATATGTTTTAAAATATGACAATCGATTAATTGTTTAATGGTCTTAAAATATCTTCAAAATATTAGTATCATAATTTTTATGGTGGAAAAAAAAGTTAGGATGTGAACTGTCAACAATAGGTGAATTGAGCATGCATTATATAACTATTTCCTTCTGTATTATGATTGACATTAAAGAGGAGATGAGACAAATATTAGAGGGTGTTGGTTTATGGAAAATGAACCATGTGTCTCAGTTTATCATAACATTACCACTATTTTAAAGACCGAGTTTCTGTTTTCCCTTGTAATTAACAAGGTGTGGGGAACCACAATGTGGTTTCACATTGCTTTTTATATTTGTTCAGGCGGTTGTTGGTTGTCCTGCATCTTTAAGGTCTGGTCGCCGGTTAGACTTATATAGCGGTATAGGATCTGTTGGTATTGAAGCTATCAGCTGGGGATGTTCTGAGGTACTAATACTAATTTAATAGAAATCTTTTAATGGTATGAGTTATGATGTTTTGCTACAAGTGATTCCCTCTTTGGTCAGCTGGACAAGTAGTGGTATATATTTGAAAAAGTAGAGTTTGGCTTGTGTTAGAGCCTGCAACAAGATTTTTTTTTTGAGTAGTACAGAAGTTTCTTTTGCACCTTCCTTTGCTTGTTTCTATTCTGGTTTGGCACTAAATTGCCCACTTCCTGTATTTACCAACTCTCAGGTGCATTTTGTCGAGATGGATCCTTGGGTTGTTTCAAATGTTCTACGACCAAATTTAGAATGGACTGAGTTTCTTGATGTTTTCGTTATACACTGTCCGTGTTGAAAGTTTCTTGGAACAGGCAGATTAATTTATAGGTATGGGATTTCTTCTTCTTCTTCTTCTTCTTTTTCTTTGATAGTCAATATATATGGAAGGCCTTTGGGAAAACAAGATGTCATCTTAACCCTTAACATGTTAGGCCACCCCTGTCACTCACCTGCCATTTTGGTAAGCTTGGCCGAAAATGCTTTATGGGTGGCATGGTGATGCCGAAGGTCCTACACAATGAGAAAGACATCTCAATGGCAGGAGGTTATTGATCTGAATCTCACGGGTGTATACTTATGCACACTAGTAAGAATCTTCAAAGCTCTTGCTAATTACAGACAGAATTCTCTTATTTGGATCTGAGGTTTTGGACTCTTTGCAGGTAGCATCCAAAATTATGATGAAAAAGAAAAAGGTACTCCCATCTGTTGTTTTTTTAGTTTTCTGTCCAATTTGGCTAGGACATTGTCTAGAAACTTGGTTGGGGGTGGGAAATGGGCTGTGAACGAACTTTGTAGCTCCAGGGTTTATACATTAAGCAATGGATTTTCAGCCTACTTTTGTGTTTCCACTTGCCATAACTCTTTCCCCCACTCTGTGTGTGTGTGTCTGTGTGTGTTTCCCTGTTATTACTTCAAAATTTCATTTCTAGAATTAGAATCAGAATTATATTTTGACAAAAATGGAGATTAATTTATCATTCATTTCATGAAATTGTCTATTTATTTATAAACTTTTTTATGTCTATGGTTTCTTCTTGAGTTAAATATTTAGAGAGAATTAATTGGTGAAGGATTGGGTTAAAATTACTTAACCCAAAAAAAGAAAAAGTTTGGGTTAAAACCATTTTTTGTTACCACGCCAAAATGATGTCTAAAATCTCGTCTTGATCCCTGTTGGACCTTCCTTCTCATGCACACAGCAAATGATCTGTTCTTCCCTGTTCCATTGCTGGATGTAACTTGCTAGGTTTGTTGAAATTGAAAAATAAACATATATTAGTTGCTAAAGTTCAGCATGTTGTCAAAACTCGTCCCCTCACCCATCCCTACAACAGAAAAAAATAAAAGAGAAATGGAAAAATACTTTGAATCTGTTTGATTTTGAATCTCCCATCTCAGTCAACTTTGATTTTTCAGGGAAGGATAATAAATATAGCATCAGTTGTTGGTCTTGTTGGCAATGTTGGGCAAGCCAATTATAGTGCTGCAAAAGCAGGGGTAATTGGCCTAACAAAAACTGTGGCAAAAGAGTATTCAAGTAGGAACATTAACGTGAGTTTTCTAGAACTCTTGTCGCATTTCTATGTTTATTTATGCTTGAATCCATCCAATGGACGAAGAAATGTAACTATTATATTACCCACAAAGAAAAGGAAATTTCTTAGTACTTTTTTCACTTCGTGGCAATTTGGGCCAATTGGCAGGTTAATAAAAAGGCTGCAGAATCATTGGTAGATCCTGAAGAGTACCCTAACTTGTTTGATGACTGGCAGGTTACTCTTTCTATTGAGTCGAAACTTGCAGAAAAAAGGTACAGTCCATGTGGTTTACATAAATATGTCCCAATATGTCTCTAGGACTTATTTCTCTTTTCCTTTTTTTCTTGGCCTTTTTATTTTATTTTTATTTTTTTGGTGGTGTATGATAACATTATTACTTCGAAAATATTATTATTTTTCATATAGATAAGTGAAATAGACAATGCTTTGTAAAATTGAAATTTCTGTGTGATCTTTTTCCTTCATGTGAATAAAAATATTTCTCAAAGGTTTTTTTTTTATTTATCAAGGTTTGGGTTCAACTTCTAACTTGTTCAGCATGCATACATATGAAATGCACATATTTGTTGTTCCATTTTTCATGTGAATAAACAGGGGGAGAAGCTGAGGTTGGAAGCTTCCTATTTTTGATCTAGCTTCTAAGTAAGAAGCTAAAGTTGTTGTTCAATGATGTGAATTGAACTTCTCTGTAGTTGTTAATGCAGAACTGCAGTTTGTGGGGTTATGATTCTCTATGGTGTTTTGTCTCTCTTAATTTGAGATGGTGGCTCTAAGAGATCTATATTATCCCATCAGCTGGCTGGTCTTGGTTTTCAATGGTAGATTTGGTAGCTGGTTTGTGTGTTTTAACTTTGTTTGGCTGTAGTGTGGATGCTGTATTGCTATTTCTACTTGTGTTTCTCTATATTTTGTTTGGAGTAAAGCTGTTTCAGCTTGTATGGGTTCCCCTCTTTTCTGGTTGGTGTTGATAAAATAAACTTTACTAAAAAATATATCTAATTCATTTGTTATTTCTTGTGACACAGTTGATCATAGGTAGGAATTTATATTCTAATTCATACATTTTGGAAGAAAAAAAAATCTACTTTTTTTATAACAAAATTTTCAAGAGTTCCTTTTGAATTTGACTTATTAAAAAAGAAGAAGAAAAGAGTTGCAAAATCAACCAAGAAACTCTAATTGTTCCAAAATCTAATGAAAATGATGGTATATACCAAGGGAATTCATCAAACTTTTAATAATTAAACATTATCATTAATAACTGATCTAATGAAGTTAGGATGCAAGTGCCACATTATAGTATGAACTTGCAAAAAGTTAACAGTTTTACTCTTATAACTGATTATCAAACTTCTAAATATAATTCTGTTGAATTACCTGGAATGTGGCAGTTTTCAATATAACGGTATGTATATAGTTTAAGAGCACTTGGTGATAATAGAAGTACGATTATTGCTGTGCAATCCAAAATGCAGGTCAAGGCAGGCAGATTAGTTAGTCCAGCTGCCCAAAGAATTTCTTTTAATAGTAATATGTAAAGAAATTTAGAAAACAATATATTGAAAAGTTGAATCATTGGAATATTTTTTGGCACAAGCTTATTCGAGAAAATCAATGCCAAAATGGGTCCGACAACATATACATAAATTTATTTAATTCACATTGCAAAACAAGAAAACTCACAAACATCTAAATATAGTTGTCTAGAAAAAAAGAGCTACATATTCGTGTAATTGAACAGCTTATGGAAACTGTCAAGTACAAAATAGTAGCAATAGCTTATACAAACTTCAATGAGGTTGAACCATACCCTTCGCCAATAAGGATTAATATACAAAACTGTTGCAATCCCTAACAACACAGTTATATAAGACACTGAAAAGCTGACATAAAAAACACCCAAGTCAATGAAACCTTCATCATTGTCCTCATTGTTTGAACCATTTTGCATTGGTGATGGCAATTCAGTATTGGTGCAATGGTTTTGTAATGGAGGCCCACAAAGATAAGGATTTCCTTCATAGCATTTTTCATCAAAGGTTGAAAACTGAGCTTTCATGTCTGGGATTTTACCTGATAAGTTGTTGTACGCCACACTGAAGACCTCCAGAGAGTATAAGACTGTCAGTTGAGAGGGGATACTCCCATTCAAGTTGTTATAGGAAAGATCTAAGCTCTCTACATTCCTTAGGTTAGAGAATGTGGATGGAATTGATCCTATCAGACGATTATGGGATAGGTTTAGTGCACGAATCTCGTTTAAGTTCCCAATCTCAATTGGGATTTCACCTGTCAATTGATTGCAGGAGAAATCAACTCCAGACATTAAATGAAGGAGACTACCGTTATACACATAAGACATTTTTTTTGTTGGGAACACAACCTGTTGTTTGAAATACACCAATGTCTCCCTTTTCTCATAATGTGGATAGTTGGAAAAGTCAAAAAATTTTATCCCCAAATCTATTCCCCCTATGAACTGTGAAATAAGATAGAAGTTTAATTCAAAAGATTTTCTATTAGTTGCATTAAAAGTAATGTTCATCAGGCAATGAGGTATAAAACCAACAAGATTGTTATGAGAAAGACTGATTAGGCTTATTTGGTTCAGGTCGCATAACTGAGTGGGAATCTCTCCTTCAAAATGGTTACCATTCAAAAGAAGAATGCTCAATGCAGAAAGGTTGCCAATCCAATCAGGAATGGTACCACTTAAGTTGTTCTCACTGAGGTCTAATGTTACCAATGAAGAGCAACCATAGAATGCATGACTCCATGGACCACGTAGTCCATTTTTATTCAGATGAACATGTCTTATGTTTGCTAGGTTAGCGCAAGATGGTAAAGAGCCAGACAGGTGGTTTGCGGAGAGATCTAGAAAGTAAAGATGGTCTAGTTTGCACAATTCGATTGGAATGGGACCTTCAAGATGATTATTGGCCATACTAATTACACTTAATTCTGACATATTCCCTATCCATTGTGGAATCTTACCTGAGAAATGGTTATTACTAATATCTATCATGTACAAAAAGAAGTTAGACAAGATATCTGGTATCTCTCCAACAAATTTGTTGTTATCTAAATATAAAAATTCCAAGTTGGTCAGGTTAAAAAAATGTGGAATTGGACCATGCAAGTAATTATTTGACAGTTTGAGGAACCATAAGGAGGAGCCACCGACACCCAAATGCTCTGGTATTCTTCCTGATAAATTATTGTTAGATAAGTCTAAAATCCTTAAAGAGCTAATATCAGCCAAAGGAGAAAAATTACCTTCAATCATATTTTTGGACATGTTTAAATTCTCCAAATTTGGAAATATTACATTCAAATTTGTTGGAATTTGACTACTTATGTTATTCTCGGAAAGATCTAGTCCTTTAAAATGGGGATTAGGATATAGAGGCAATTCAAGGGGTCCTAGAAAATGGTTACTTCGTAAGCTAAGTGCTTCCAATCTCGTATTGTTCTCTAACAGCCAGGTAGGAAACTTTCCCACCAAGTTGTTGTGTGACAGATCAACTGCTCTAAGGTCATTTTGGTGATACAAGAAGTTTGGAAAGGTTTCAATGGAACATTTTGCCAAACTGAATACCTCCAGTTGGAACCTTGGAACCCATGACTGAAACTCATTTTCAACACTTAGTGTGATATTATCACTTAAAATGACCTTGAGCTTTGAAAGATGAAAGAATGATGCAAACGAGAATGGGAGCATGAAGTGGTTATATGAAAGGGAAATGTATTCAAGTGACACGAGAGAAGAAAGGGAAACATTTCCCTTGAAATGATTGAATGATAGATCCAATATCCGGAGAGATGTCAAGTTTCCTAAACATGAAGGAAGCATCCCCTCAAAATCGTTCTCGCTGAGATCTAGTAGTTCAAGATTTTTCAGGTTGCACCAACCTGTAAAATATAAGAAGTAATGCTTAGATTGAATATTCATTTGAATACAAATCAACTAGTCCAAGTACCATGGACAAATTTAATTGACATCAATAATGCATGGTACGAATATCGAGAACAATTTATATACCTTGAGAAGGTAGGCTACCACTCAGTCCACACTTACGTAATGATAAAACCCTCAGAGAATTGATCACTCCAACATTCTGAAGAAAGCTCCTATTGATGGAAGAAAAATCCAAATTCAAGTGCTCCAAGTTGTTCAGTGCACCCAAATCTATGTAAAAGTTGGAATAAAGAAATAAAAAAAATTTTACATTGTACTGTCTGGTAAAAAAGATTTGAAGTTGTATTTATATGGAGATCATAAGATGATAGTACTGTTCTACCTTTTGCAGTAACCAATCCCTGTATGTGAAGGCTTAAATTCTTGAGAGATGGGAATGCTCCCAGAGACTGTAACACGCTTGGACTAAAATTTTCTCTTTTCATATAATCTTCTCCTTTCACTCTAAGAACCCTTAGCTTGTTTAAGCACTTGGTACCTGCATGCAAACATGTCGCAATGTTTTACAATCTAAACTGTACTTTCAATCGCATTCTACGACTAAAGAGAGATTGACCAAAACATCATTTGACGTCTTTCTACCATTTTATACCTTTTGTGGTCATGAGGTGGTTAATCTCATTATAACTCAAATCCAGCTCTTCCAAGTTGCTCATAGCACACAAATCTAAACATAAAACGAGAGACATGTTATCCATATATTTTATATTTTCTTTACTTTATTTTGTAAACATTCTAATGTATGTTACACATTCATGCATGTACCATTTTGGAAAACTAGTTGTTATGCAAATTGGCAGATTTTGATTTATGTGGTTATCAGCTATGAGGGAAAATCTGACTTCTGATGATTGGTAGCCAATCTACTCTTCACAAGACCCTAAATTGATTATATTAGCACTTTAAAATCGTGAATTTACCAAACTAGTGACTATTGGTCTATTGTTATAGTTTTTGCACACATTATTATTTTTTTAATGGATCAGTTAGGAAATATCCTAAACTAATTTACGCGTATCAAATTAAGTCTATCTTTTTATGACAGCTAAACCTATGAATGCAAAAAATTGAACTCAGGTGAAAATGTTATAAGTTGTTTAGTTAGATATGTTGGTATCAAATTTTAAGGATGCTGAACAATGTTTTGTTCCCGACAATTTGTTTAGTAGAATTTGAGCCAAAGTGGGACTATTTGTAACATGTCTCAAAATTCTTGCTTTCTATTTTAGAGTTTGTTTCTTATGTGAATTGTGGTTTTTTTTTTTTTTTCCTTTAGAAGGAATTTGTTAAGATTCTATCAATGAATAGCTTAGTGTTACACAACGATATATGAAAGTTTCTGAATTCGGTGATATTGAGAAATATGAAAGTTTTTAAAGTAATAATTCGTGGTTCAAATATTGGTGCCAAACACACACAAAGTGGGGCCATAAAAATGGGCAAAAAGATTGACAAAATTACAAGATTCCCAACCGCTAGAAGATAAAATTTCTAAAGATTTGTCGTTCTATCAAATTTGTTTTACAAAAATTCTCACAAACTATATCTCCATTTTCTTTTATTTTTATTACATATATATATATATTATAAACTTCTTTTAATTATTTTATTTATGTTATATATAATTTTATATTAATCTTTTTTAATTATATCATATATTGAATATATTAAAGTTATATAATTTAAAATCACTTCTAAGTAAAGTTTTACCAAATACCTAACTAATCACTTTTAGCATCATAATCAATTCTGGCATATATACATCCAAACACTCAAATAATTTTCCATTAATCAAGTTTGTATCAAGTTCAACAACGCCAAACACCTACTAGATTTTTCACATTATTTTAGGATTCTTTATTTTCTAAATTTGAGCTTGACTCAAATTTTTTATATTTCTTTTTTTATATAAATTCTATGTTTTTGTTATTGTTTTACTTTTCGGTATGATTTTTTTAATAGGATTAAAACTTCCAATGTCTATATAGGATTGTAAGTCTCTATTAAAGATATCTTTGATTTTTGATAATTAATAAAATTTATAAAGAATTTTTCTCTTGTTTACTCTTTGATTCTAGGTTTTGGGTATCGTTGTGCTCGTATTCATTTGCATTTTGTTTTGATTGGTATCAAAACCAGGAATTATAGAAAGAAGAAAAAAAACTAGGCTCGTAGAATATTAACAAAATTCTATTGCTAAATTCATCTCTTATTACACTTCAAGGATAGTACATTAAATATATTTTTAAGATGTTTTAATATTATTGAGTCATTGAGTTATTGTTTGTAATCAAATCGGTTCACACAAATCTGTCCAGTTTATTAGGTTAACTACAAAATTGGATAGGTTAACTAGATTTTACTGATTCACATGATGATCTAATGATAAAACTGGACCAATTTAACTTCTAATTCACCAAATTGCCCTACTACGTCGGACTAATTTAATAAAACTGAGTAAATGTGATTGACTCTCGTAAAAAAAAAATTATTCATGAAACTCACACCTTTTTAAAAATAAGACACCAAGAAAAAAAAAATTTCATTTACATTTCTTGTGGTTTGGATTAGTGACACTTACACTATAATTAAAAATGTGACATTAAAATTTTGTTAAGCAAAGTGATAATACTAAGTTTCATTAAAATAAACGAAAGTATGTAATCACAAAAAGATAAAGTGCCATCCGCACTAAATAAAGAAAGATAAACTATAATTTTTTTTTTTCTAATATTTGATGTCTTGGGCCAAATGTAACAGAATTAACGAAATATTTTAGTCTAACCAATTTCAATTTTGTAGTGCCAAATATAATATTTTTACTTTATAAAATATTAGTTGGCTACCAATCATCAGAACTCAGATTTTCCCCTTCAATAAACATTCTAATGTATGTTACACATTCATGCATGTTTTTTCTAATTTTGTAGGCTACAATTGTTGCAAAATAAAACATAAAAAATAATTGCTGATATGAAAAGCAGTTGGAACAATTTCACTCTAAATCTTATGCAGAAAAAAATTGAGAAAAGTTTTCTATTAATCCAGTTTCAGCCTCCATCAGCTAGACTTCTTAGCTAGGCCGTTTGGTATTAAGTGATCAAACCAGTAGTGTATTGTGATGCATCTATTGGTGGTGCAAAACAATAAAATAGGAGATGATGAACAATCTGTAATTGAATTGATCCAATATGCAGAGCATTTTCATGCTTGACTTACCTTGAAAGTGAATGGATCCATTCAACTTGTTGCCGGCTATATGTAGAGTCTTAAGTGATGAAAGCACTCCAAGATATGGTAGGATGCTGTTATTGAAATTATTCCAATCCAAGCTAAGAACCCTCAGCTTGTTTAAGCACTTGGTACCTGCATGCAAACATGTCGCAATGTTTTACAATCTAAACTGTACTTTCAATCGCATTCTACGACTGAAGAGAGAGTGACCAAAACATCATTTGACGTCTTTCTACCATTTTATACCTTTTGTGGTCATGAGGTGGTTAATCTCATAATTAGAACTCAAATCCAGCTCTTCCAAGTTGCTCATAGCACACAAATCTAAACATAAAACAAGAGACATGTTATCCATATTTTATATTTTCTTTACTTTATTTTGTAAACATTCTAATGTATGTTACACATTCATGCATGTACCATTTTGAAAAAATAGTTGTTATGCAAGTTGGCATATTTTGATTTATGTGGTTATCAGCTAAGAGGGAAAATCTGAGTTCTGATGATTGGTAGCCAATCTACTCTTCACAAGACCCTAAATTAATTATATTAGCACTTTAAAATCGTGAATTTACCAAACTAGTGACTGTTGGTCTATTGTTATAGTTTTTGCACACATTATTATTTTTTTTATGTATCAAATTAAGTCTATCTTTTTCTGACAGCTAAACCTATGAATGCAAAAAATTGAACTCAGGTGAAAATGTTATAAGTTGTTTAGTTAGATATGTTGGTATCAAATTTTAAGGATGCTGAACAATGTTTTGTTCCCGACAATTTGTTTAGTAGAATTTGAGCCAAAGTGGGACTATTTGTAACATGTCTCAAAATTCTTGCTTTCTATTTTAGAGTTTGTTTCTTATGTGAATTGTGGTTTTTTTTTTTTCTTCCCTTTAGAAGGAATTTGTTAAGATTCTGTCAATGAATAGCTTAGTGTTACACAATGATATATGAAAGTTTCTGAATTCGGTGATATTGAGAAATATGAGTTTTTAAAATAATAATTCGTGGTTCAAATTTTGGTGCCAAACACAGACAGAGTGGGGCCATAAAAATGGGCAAAAAGATTGACAAAATTACAAGATTCCCAACCGCTAGAAGATAAAATTTCTAAAGATTTGTCGTTCTATCAGATTTGTTTTACAAAAATTCTCACAAACTATATCTCCATTTTCTTTTATTTTTATTACATATATATATATATATTATAAACTTCTTTTAATTATTTTATTTATGTTATATATAATTTTATATTAATTTTTTTTAATTATATCATATATTGAATATATTAAAGTTATATAATTTAAAATCACTTCTAAGTAAAGTTTTACCAAATACCTAACTAATCACTTTTAGCATCATAATCAATTCTGGCATATATACATCCAAACACTAAAATAATTTTCCATTAATCAAGTTTGTATCAAGTTCAACAACGCCAAACACCTACTAGATTTTTCACATTATTTTAGGATTCTTTATTTTCTAAATTTGAGCTTGACTCAAATTTTTTATATTTCTTTTTTTATATAAATTCTATGTTTTTGTTATTGTTTTACTTTTCGGTATGATTTTTTTAATAGGATTAAAACTTCCAATGTCTATATAGGATTGTAAGTCTCTATTAAAGATATCTTTGATTTTCGATAATTAATAAAATTTATAAAGAATTTTTCTCTTGTTTACTCTTTGATTCTAGGTTTTGGGCATCGTTGTGCTCGTATTCATTATTTGCATTTTGTTTTGATTGGTATCAAAACCAGGAATTATAGAAAGAAAAAAAAAAACTAGGCTCGTAGAATATTAACAAAATTCTATTGCTAAATTCATCTCTTATTACACTTCAAGGACAGTACATTAAATATATTTTTAAGACGTTTTAATATTATTGAGTCATTGAGTTATTGTTTGTAATCAAATCGGTTCACACAAATCTGTCCAGTTTATTAGGTTAACTACAAAATTGGATAGGTTAACTAGATTTTACTGATTCACATGATGATCTAATGATAAAACTGGACCAATTTAACTTCTAATTTACCAAATTGCCCTACTGCGTCTGACTAATTTAATAAAACTGAGTAAATGTGATTGACTCTCGTAAAAAAAAAAATTATTCATGAAACTCACACCTTTTTAAAAATAAGACACAAAGAAAAAAATTTCATTTACATTTCTTGTGGTTTGGATTAGTGACACTTAACACTATAATTAAAAATGTGACATTAAAATTTTGTTAAGTAAAGTGATAATATTAAGTTTCATTAAAATAAACAAAAGTATGTAATCACAAAAAGATAAAGTGCCATCCGCACTAAATAAAGAAAGATAAACTATAATTTTTTTTTTCTAATATTTGATGTCTTGGGCCAAATGTAACAGAATTAACGAAATATTTTAGTCTAACCAATTTCAATTTTGTAGTGCCAAATATAATATTTTTATTTTATAAAATATTAGTTGGCTACCAATCATCAGAACTCAGATTTTCCCCTTCAATAAACATTCTAATGTATGTTACACATTCATGCATGTTTTTTCTAATTTTGTAGGCTACAATTGTTGCAAAATAAAACATAAAAAATAATTGCTGATATGAAAAGCAGTTGGAACAATTTCACTCTAAATCTTATGCAGAAAAAAATTGAGAAAAGTTTTCTAGTAATCCAGTTTCAGCCTCCATCAGCTAGACTTACCTTGATTTTGATTCACCAATAGATTTTGATTCGTTTGATTAATTTGTATGTGTAATATTAATACGTGATTTGAATGTATCAATTATAAAACGAGTATTGATCAATTACAATTATATGAATGCAAATGAGCAGTGGTATAAAAGTGTTGAATTGTTATAATAAATAAATTTTAAATTATATTTAATTTTAATTTATTCATTTATTATTTGATAAATAATTTTTCATAAAATTTTTGATAATTATAATTTTTTTTAATATTTTTGAAATTATATGTATCTCCTTTATTGTCCATTTTTTTAATTTTTCAAAATGATAAAAACAATCCTTTTATGTTTTTTTTTTTTTACATTTTTTTCAATTTTAACTAAATGTTTCTAACTTTTTAAAAAGAAATTATTTATATAAAAATAAATTTAAAATAAATAACTTATATTTTATTTTTGATCAATAATTCTTTAATCAATGTTTATTTAAAAAAAATTAAAAATTTGTTTAAAATTAAAAAAAATAAAAATAAAATAAAAGAGGCATATTTGTTATTTTGAAAAAAAAAAAGATTAAATAGAAGGCATATATAATTTATCAATAAAAAAAAAATAATGTAATTTTCAAAACTTTATGAAATTTTTTTTTGAATGTCACAAATATAAAGTAAAATTAGTGTAATTATTATAAATATTATTATATATGTGTGTGTGTGTTTATATCTGTTTTGGTGCTAACTGTAACACAAAAAAGTTAATAATGTAATGATGCGCTAAAAGGTGGGGCTTCTCTTCAGGGGGGACTCTTTAATCCCTTTATTTTATCGTTGTCTTTTACCTTTTGGCCTTTCCCAAGGGAAATGTTATGGTGAGGGTGTCCTCAATTCACTTGTGGAAATATCAAACGTATTAATTTATGATCTAATTAATATATGTATTATATATATATATATATATATGTGCGTTAATCAGATTATGAAATGACGACTAGTTATGCTAATAATCTTCTTCCTGTGTTAGAAGGATTTGTCTAAAACTCACGGATGGAAACATATATTCAATGAAAATTCAAAAAATAAAAATCATATTTTCTCAAGGCTCTCACACTTAGAAGCACCAGAAGAGATGGTAACATGTGAAAAATGATTCTCAAAAATTAAAAAAATGTCATTATATTGAATAATAACTTCTTATTATCGTGTCAAATGACAACCCTTCTCTCTCTCTCTCTCTCTCTCTCTCTCTCTCTCTCTCTCTCTATATATATATATATATATATATATACACACACACACACACACACACATATATTTACAATTTTTACGATTTCCAGACTTCCAAATAAAAAGATCATCAATATTATTTTATTTTTAAAAATTACAATTATCACATCATTTTGCAAAAAAATAGTAAAAAAAAAATTTTCTGCCAAATGTTTTTAATCAACAGATTGTAATCAAATGTAAGACAAACAAATGGTCCTTTTAATTGGACTTGATAATCATGCATGCATGCATGGTAAGTAACTAAAACTCATTCAAAATTAAAAAGCATTGCAGCAATATGACAATAAAGGATGCATGTATGAGTCATCAATTCCCTTCTAAAACAATTAATAAAGTAATCAACCAGTAGTGTATCGTGATGCATCTATTGGTGGTGCAAAACAATAAAATAGGAGATGATGAACAATCTGTAATTGAATTGATCCAATATGCAGAGCATTTTCATGCTTGACTTACCTTGAAAGTGAATGGATCCATTCAAGTAGTTGCCTTTTATACGTAGAGTCTTAAGTGATGAAAGCACTCCAAGATATGGTAGGATGCTGTTATTGTAATTATTCCAATCCAAGGTAAGGATCTGCAGCTTCTCCAACCCAACTAATCTATCAAAACCTGCAATGAAATATCATGTTTTCAGTCGTTAGGTTCACAATAGTATTTATAATTAACAAAGAAAATCCAAAGTAAGCATACAATAAATTTAATTAATTAAGTGCTAGTAATTAGTTTGCTAAACAAAAAATTTAGACCTTCATTTGTGACCCAACCAGCAAGCCAGTTACCACTCATGTCAAGTTCTCTTAGCTCTTTAAAGGGAAGAAACAAAGAGGCGTTGAAATACCAATTTTCTAATCCATAATAACCCATTGTATTATTAAGAAAAAGTTTAATCACATGCCGTGTTGTGATATTGCACGCAACTCCTTCCCAATGACAACAGTCACTCTCTGTATCCTCCCAAGATGGCAAAGAAGTTCCATTTGGGTAGTTGATGGAAGTCTTGAGCTGCAAGAGAGCAACCGTCTCTTGTTCCCAACATCCACGACACCCATATAACTGAATCCCAACCCAAACCAAAGCCATCCACCACCATATCCCCAACTGCATCATTCTGTTTTGTCTACCCATTATCTATATTGATCACTCTTTGGAATGTTGCATATTTTCCAGCAGTGTGATTTGGGTTTTAAATAGATGGTGTTGGGGTTGTGCATAGCGTCAAGTAAGATCTAGTCAACGATGTCGGCCATATTCTAATTCGTCCTCCATTTTCCTTTAATAATTGCATAAGAGTCAAATATACATGCCTTTGGCTTTTGCATTTTTTCTTTTTTATTGTTCATCTTTTTGACCATGATGTGTGAATGCCTGGTCTAAATTGAAATTGACAATGAGAGTTGTGCATTTGAAAAGACAAGTCATCATTTTCATCTCCACTAATACATTAATTTAGATTTCAAATTTGTTACCTCTCAACTAAAGTAACAACTTTGCTACTCAACCGAGCATCCAATTTCCTACTCAACAAATTGGGATCAATAATCACAATTTTCTATCCATGCTTCTCAATCTAGTGAATGGCGGATGCAGGAGGAACGAAGGGATGCCCCCCCTGCCTCAATAAAAAAAATTGAATATCATATTTTTTGCTCCTAATTTTGTTAAGATAGGACTTGGCTTCTCAAATTTTGTTTATATATTCATATGAATTTTCGTAAGTTTTAATACTTACAATTTGATCTTCACAAAATTTTGAATATCGTATTTTTTACCACTAATTTTGTTAATTTTTTTTTAACAAAATATATAGGACTGCTCCCAATTATTTTTTTATATATTCATATGAACTCCCCAAATTTCAATAACTACAATTTGGTCCCCTAATTAAAATTTTTGGATCTGTCACTAATCTAGTGTCTTGCTAGAAAGTGCAAAAAAGAAATGATGTGCTAGTTCAACGTACAAGAATATAATCTTCTTGTGACAAAATGACTTAGCATTAGTGTGGATGTTGTGCTCTCTTACAGTTTTTGACAATTACAAAGATATTTTCTGAGATTTTTAAATGAGATTGACGTCTCCTACTTTTATTGACAAATTACCAAGACCTCTCCTCTTGCCTAATTTTTTTTTTTCAAAATAACAATAGCGCCGATTTTTATTTTTTTATTTTTTTTGCTTTTTTAAAATTTTGACCATTTTTTCCTAACTTTTTTTAAAGAATTTTTTTCGTATGTACTAAATGTTACCATAGCCTTATATATGCATGTACATCAAGAAGCATATCAACTATAATTATTCTTGTGAATAATAAGGTAGGAGGGGAGGTCTAAAACTACATAATTGTTGCAGAAAAAAAAAAAAAAAAGTGTCTTTGATTTTGTGGAAAACATTATCACTAGAAGAAAATGCTTGATGTTGTTGGACATAGCTACAATTTACTTTTGCTAAGCTATTGCTAAACATTAAAAAACAAAAAAAAAAAAAACATGTAAACTCATTGACCCGTCATTAACCGGTGTGCAATCTGACTATTAGCATATGAGATGGCTTCAAAGGACATCACCAAGAATCAACCTATGGACCTGAAATCTTGCAAGACTTAGGTGTCTCTGTTTCGCCTTCTCGACTCATCCTTCGGAGTTATGTGTGGAAATATTTCACATGGTGGGACAATGTAATTTGACAAAAGATGAGTAATTTGAGACATGAGACATCGCGTTCCTTTTCTTACTCCACCCACTCAAGGAGACCTTGACCTTGACCTTGACCTTAAAATATAACCATAAGGGGTGGATTATAGATAACATGATCACACAAGTAATTTTTTTTTTCAATGAAGGACACAATGTGCCATGGCTTACACTTGACTCAAGTCTTTCTTCTCCAATATAAGATGTGAGAAATAGGGAGGAAATGACTATGTTCTTCTTTTCATTTAAACTTTTTTTTCTTTTTTTTCTTTAGTTTATTTAAGTTTTATAACCATTATATCTCCCTAGTTTTGTATAAAATACTAGATTTTTTAAACTAATATATAATCTTCTTGCGTAATTATTGTTGGTAAAAGTTTGAAATTGATAAAGATAATCGAACTTCAACCATTGGTGGATCTTCATAGGAGTAGGGGGACCATGGCTTTAAAGATATTTAAAATTTTCATTGTTTTTTCTTAATATATTGGTTCTTTTTTTAAATTTTAATTTAGTTTTGCGTTTCTAAACACATTAAAAAAAGGGTAAATTATACTGATCTCCCTTAAAGTTTCTAATAATTATACTAACTTCTATGAGGTTTTTAAAATTATTCCAATTTTTTTCTATTTTACCTGATAATACACAGTTGATATTTCTTTTCAATCAATTTTTTTTAAATGATAAAACTACCCATTTTATTTTTATTAAGACTAATGAATATACAGATACCTCCAAATAATGTGAAAATTCATTTTTTTATGCAATTATCGTGGTTCGATTCGCCCTCTTCAGATATGTATTTGACCAAAAAAAAAAAATAGCACTGTGAATCACACGACTATCACCAAACATTTTGTAGAAAAAGAAATTTGTATTTGACCAAAAAAAAAAAAACAGCACCGTGAATCACACGCCTATCACCAAACATTTTGTAGAAAAAGAAATTTGTATTGGACCCAAAAAAAACAGCACCGTGAATCACACGCCTATCACCAAACATTTTGTAGAAAAAGAAATTTGTATTTGACCAAAAGAAAAAAAGCAGCTCCGTGAATCAAACGCCTATCACCAAACATTTTGTAGAAAAAGGGGCAACAAACAAAATTTGACTGAAAAATTTTCCATTCAACAGGTACATCTCGTATGATTCACATGGCATATTGTGTAACAAGAGAAGTCATCAAGTAATCCATTGGAAAAAGTTTCAAATGATTTTTATTTTTAATTTTACTAAGACCAATGAATCTTACTTTTTCATAAATGATTCCATATAAGTATATAATTTGTTTGATTTCAATATTACTCTATTAATTTAGTTTTTTTAATTTTGTCCTTTAATTTTTTAATTAGAATTCAGTCAAGGGTTTTCATAAAGTCCTAAATTAACATAACGTCCAATTCAAAACAATTTTATCCAAAAACTCCTAAGGCATTTTGTTGTCAAAAATGTTCTTTTATATTAAAACACGGTGAGAATAATCCTCACTGTCACTCATTACTTTTTTATTTTTAAAGTTTTAAAATTAAATAACTTACAATATATAAATCTATTTTAACAATTTTTTATATATATATTTAGACTATAAAAATTAAGATTTATTAAACAAGATGCATATTACATATGAAATTCTATCAAAAAAATCGTGTTTTTTGAAAAGAGGAATTTTGTTTTATGTACAAAAAATTGCGTATTTTTTTTTTTGTAACAAGAATTTTGTTAGTTAGTATTTTTGAGCTGTCTTCAAACTGAAACTGCAATTTGTTTTGAATAAATTAACCTATAAATCATATATTACCATAAAGCTCTATGAGTCTACCTTCGAACAAAAAATAATAGAGCTCAGGTTCGATTTTCTTAGTACAAGATATGACCATTTTATTACAGCATGTTTAGGCTGTCACTCAACAAAGAATTTCTATTACTCAGTATTTTTTGAGTTATCTTCAAGCTAAAACTACAAAATACTCCCAATGAATTAAACTACAAATCTTATTTCACTAGAAAGCTAACACAGGGTGGAACGTGAATGAGAATCAAACTTATTGAATTCCTTAGTAACCAAGAATAAAAGAACTCCTCACCCAAAAAAAATAAATCTCAAATTACAAAAATATTATTGATAAAAACTTGGAAAAAAAAAAAACGACTTTACATCATATATATAAGCTAAGACTACTACTAATCCGAATAGGAATATACTAATTCCTTATACTAGTCCTATTATAATTAAGAAACTAGAATAATTTTAAAAAATAGGAAAAATCCAAAAATAATAAAAATTGAAACTTTTTGAAAAACTAGAAATCATATCAAATTAGAAAACTATAGTAGCAAGTTAAAGTTAATTCGGACTTCCCTAAACAAAGTAATTGCAAAATCAAAAGTTACTAAAAATGACAAAAAAGTCAATTTGGAAGCCTAAACATCGTTTAGGCTTGGGACAGCTTCAAATATTTTATTCAAAATGATTGAACAATCCCCTTTATTTGAAAATGAGAAAAAGTCAGAAAAAAATTATCAAAATTCAAAAAAAAAAAAAATGGGGTAGCTTGGTCAGGTCAAAATTCAAATTCTTTTAACTGAATCTTATTTATCTCTTAAATCTAGTTTAAAAATAACTTACACCTCCCATTATCTTTTTTATAAAACTCATATTTTCTCAATTCAACTATTGAATTGACCTTGTGTTACATTAGAATTAACCACCAGATTGAAAAAAACAAGTTGATTCGTACAAGAAATTGAGCTACATAAAAATTATTAATTTTAATTCTAGGTCTAAGTCAGTCTTTCTTAAATAGATAATAATAACTAAATCAATAACCTCACACCTTGGCCTTTTTAAATGTCATACCACATTTGGGTATTGTTTGCCACAAATTTAATGTGTGTTTGGATTGATTTAATGGATTTTAAAATGGGTGTTTTTAAGTTTAAAATGAATTTCTTTTGTATAAATTAGGTGTTTGATTTAATTTATGAACTGCATTTTTCAAAATTGAAATAACTCAAAAAGGATATTTTGATTAAACTGTTAGAAGAGGTTTTTTCAAACGGCACTTTTTCATTGCCCATCCAAATTAGCCTTAAACTCAACAGCCAATTCCATAAAGGAAGGCCTGATAGGGGCACACTAGCTGCTTGGTGAAGCTTCAAATTGTAGACTTGTAGATAATGCTCGTTGATGAGAGACCATGAAAAACTAATATATATATTTCTTTCCCATAATTTGAAGGAAAGTGCATAATTTAGCCTATTTATTTTAGGGGGATTAGTGTGAAAGATTCATGACTCTGGTACTCCTTAACTAAACATTTTATTATGGCCTTGTTTTTTGGGGAATAGTTTGATCAAAGAACTCTAATTAATTGTTCCAAAATCTAGTGAAAATGACGACTTTACTGATGAAGTGCATCAAACTTGTAATAATTAAACATTATCATTTGTAACTGATCTAATGAGGTTAGGATGAAATTGCCACATTAATTATCATATGAATTTGCAAATATTTAATAGTTTTACCCTTATAATTGATTATCAAACTCCTAAATATAATTATTGAACAGACTGGAATTTGGCAGTTTTCAATATAATAGTATATTGCTGGTTTTTTTTTTTTTATGGAAACGTCATTTATGACGGCGTTCATCAAAATGGTCTTTAAAAGATTTTTTGGTATTATCTAGCTATGGATCAAAAACTGGTTGAGAAGAACTCAACACGACTACCTAATTCTTCGTCTTCGAACTTGTGGTGTTGGAATGCGATTTGGAAGGCAAAAGTAGTAAATAAAGTTAAGGTTTTTACTTGGAGGGCATGCTTGGATGCTTTACCAACTCATTTGAATCTTCTTAGTTGCAAGATTAATATAGACCCTATGTGTTCATTTTATGGAGGCTCTCAAGAAAGTTTAATTCATGTTCTTAAAGATTGTCATGTTGTTAGGAAGACATGGCCTTTGTCCCCTTTGGGCTTGAGATTAGAAGCTCACCCGTTTTCTAATTGTTAAGCTTGGTTTGAAGGGTCTACAAGTTTGTTGATGGTCTTTAGTTCAGGATTTTCCTCACTATTTCATGGGTTTTATGGAGTAATAGAAATACAGTTTTGTTTGATGAATGTGGCCAAACTTCAGAGGAAATTTCTCGGTATGGTGTTTCTTTTTTCAATGAGTATACAAAAGCTCAGCTCTGTCCACTCTCTTCCTCTTCTCTTGAGCTAATTCAGATATGACTTCCTCCATCTTCGAGCCTGTATAAAATCAATTTTGACGCTGCTTTATTCCAGAGCATGGGTGCAGTGGGAGTGAGGGTGGTTGTTAGAGATTGTCAGGGTGATTTCATTGAAGGTATGTCTCAAAAGTTATCTATGTTGATGGAACCTGAACTCGTGGAATCCATGGATGCCTTATATGGTCTCCAATTTGCATTGAATATTGGTGTTTGTCAAGTTATTTTGGAGGGTGATTCTTTGGGTACTATTAATGATATTCTCTCTTCTTCTGACAATTTTTCTTCACTAGGTTTGATCCGTCCAGATGTGAAGACACTCTCTAATAATCTTTAATTTTTCCAATGTTAATTCATTTGTTGTTCGGCTAATGGAATAACTCATGAATTAGCTAGACATGCTAGATATATTGATTCTGTTATTATGTGGCTGAAAGACCCTCTTTCTTTTATTGTTAGTGTCCTTCAGTTCGATATTTCTTATCATTCTTAATGACAATTCATTGCTTTTTTTTAAAGAAAAAAAAGAAGTAAGATTAGTATTATGAAATCCACACTCTGCTAATCAAGGAAGGAGAGATGAACAAGTCCAGCTGCCCATTGCATTTCTTTTAATTTATTGAACTCATATTGCAAAACAAGAAACTCACAAACATCTAGACACGGTTATTTATATATAGAGCTATATATTCCTGTAATTGAACAGTTTGCGAAAACTGTCAACAACAAAATAGTAGCAAGAGGTTATACAAACTTCAATGAGATTTAACCATGCCCTTCTCCAATAAGAATTTATATACAGAACTGCTACAATTCCTAACAACACAGTTATATAAGACACATAAAAACTGACATAAAAAACACCCATGTCAATGAAACCATCATTGTTCGAAGCATTTTCCATTGGTGGTCCCTGTTCAGTGTTGGTGCAATTGTTATGTAATGGAGGTCCACAAAGATAGGATTTCCTTCATAGCCAGTTTCGTTGAAGGTTCCAAACTGAGCTTTCATCTCTGGTGTTTTACCTGATAAGTTGTTTTGTGCCTCACTAAAGACCTCCAGAGAGTTTAAGACAGTAAGTTGAGACGGGATACCCTCATTCAAATTGTTATGGGAAAGATCTAGACTCTCTATATTCCTTAGGTTAGAGAATGTGGGTGGAATTGATCCTATCAGATGGTTATAGGACAAGTTTAGTGCACGAATCTAGGTTAGATTCCCAATTTCAACTGGGATTTCACCGGTCAACTGGTTGCAAGAGAAATCAACTCCCGACGTGAGATCAAGGTCAGTACCCTCGTACATATAAGGCATGCTCTTCGTTGTGAACTCCACCACTTGTTTATTATTTGATGATGTATCACAGTGATAAGTATCTGTAAAATACTGAGATTCTATCACGCTCAACAGATCTATCCTCCCCATGATCGACAATGCTAATCTCCTCAAAGTAAAAGAAGGTAAACCTCCACTTTCAAAATAAGCTTTGCCACTTGTTGCCTTGAAAGTAATGTTAGTCAGGCAATGAATTATAGGACCGACAAGATTGTTATGAGAAAGATTTATCAGAGTTATTTAACAGAAGAATGCTCAATGCAGAAAGGCTTCCAATCCAATCAGGTATTGTACCAGTTAAGTTGTATTCACTAAAATCTAATGTTATCAATGAAGAGCAGCTATAGAATGCATTAGTCCATGGACCATGTAGTCCATTTTTATTCAGATGAACATGTGTTATGTATGACTGATTAAAGCAAGATGGTATAGAGCCAGACAAATTATTTGCTGAGAGATCTAGAAACTCAACACAGCTTAGTTTGCATAACTCAATGGGAATGGGACCTTCAAGATGATTTCTGGCCATGTACATTTCCTTCAAAATTGACATATTTCCCATCCATTGCCCTGACAAATGGTTGTCACTGATATCCATCACCTCCAAAAAAGTGTTAGACAAACTATCTGGTATCTCTCCAAAAAATTGGTTGTTGTCCAAATATAACCATTGCAATAAGGAGAAGCCACCCACTGCCACATGTCCTGCTAATCTTCCTGACAAATTATTGTTAGACAAGTCTAGGACTGTTAAAGAGCTAAGATCACCCAAAGAAGAAGGAAAATTACCTTCAATCACATTTCCGGACATGTTTAAATACTCCAAATTCGGAAATATTTCATTCAAATTTGTTGGAATTTGACTACTTATGTTATTGTCGGAAAGATCTAGTGTTTTAAAATGAGGATTCGAATAAGATGGAAATTGAAGGGGCCCTGTGAAGTGGTAACTTCGTAATCTAAGTACTTCCAATCTCGTATTATTATCTAACAACCAAGTAGGGAACTTCCCCTGCAAGTTGCTGTGGGAGAGATCAACTACTCAAAGGTCATGTTGGTGATACAGAAAATGAGTAAATGTTTCAATGGAACAATTTGACAAACTGAATACCGTTCAGTTGGAACCTTGGAATCAATGACTCAAGCTCATTTTCAACACTTAGAAGATTGATATTATCACTTAAAAAGAACTTAAGCTTGGAAAGGTTAAAGATTGGGACAATGAGAGTGGGAGCACAAAGTGGTTATAAGATAGGGAAAGGAATTCAAGTGACACGAGGGCAGTAAGAGAAGATGGGGAAACATTTCTAGTGAAATGATTAGAAGATAGATCCAAGAATCGGAGAGATGTCAAGTTTCCTAAACATGAAGGAAGCATCCCCTCAAAATCATTCTCACTGAGATCTAGCTCTTCAAGGTTCTTAAGGTTGCACCAGCCTGTGAAATATAAGAAATAATGATTTGATTTTGGATTTTCAATTGGATACATGGTAGGGATATGTAGAACAATTTATATACCTCGTGATGGTAAACTGCCACTCAGTCCACGTTTATGCATTGATAAATTCCTTAGAGAAGTCATTACTCCAGCGTTCTGGAGAAAGCTCCCATTGATGGAAGAAAAATCCAAATTCAAGAATTCCATGTTCAATGCACCCAAATCTATATAGAAAATGAAATAAGATGCTAAAAAACATAAAATATCCAGCTCCTCCAAGTTGCTCATGCCACACAAATCTAAACATAAAAAATGAGACATTTGTTATCCATATATATATATATATGAAACGTACTAATGTCTGTTTAGCGGGCCGTTTGGTACTTAGAGACTTCAATGTTAACTCAAAAGTCATGTCAATTTTAAATTTGAATTAAAATCTTTAAAAAATTTCCATCAATTTTTGCAATTTTAAATTTGAATTAAAATCTTAAAAAAATTTCCATCAATTTTATCGTTAAACTTATACCAAATCAACAAGACACTATTCATAGAACCAAGTCAATGTTCACAAGCAAAATTAACTTCTGGAATAAGATGCAAATTTTTTGAGACAAGCTAAAGCTAGCTAGATATCTAAGAAGCACGGACACTCTATTTTAACTCATGTCTCCGTGTCGGATACGTGTCGGACACCGACACTCTCGGACACTTCCCGGACGCGTGTCCGGACACTTGAATCATGGATGTTGATGATTAAATGAAGAAGTTCTTTAATTTTTATTTAATCACTTTGTTATTTTAATATCTTAATAATATTTTTTAAATTTTGGTGTTTTTATGCCAAGTTTAATCGAAATAACATTAGGTTTTTATTATATGGTCATATAAAAAATATAAAAAATTTATATATATTCAACGTGTCCTTAACGTGTCCGTGTTCTACTTTTTTAAGAAATAACGTGTCTGCGTGTCTGTATCGTGTCGTATCCGTGTCCCGTGTCCGTATCCGTGCTTCTTAGCTAGATATGAATATTTTTTCAAAAAGATTAATTTGAATAAAACTTGAGGTGACAATTGGAGGGCTTCATATGAAATGAAATTTTTTCTCCAATTAAAACTTTTGTAACAAGATGAGAATTTTTTGAGACAAACTAGATAGGAATTTTTTTTCAAAAGATTTGAGTAAAATCAGATATGAATTTTTTCAAAAAATTTGAGGTGACCATTAGAAAATTACGTATCAAATGAAACTTTTACTTAAATTTAAGTAACCAATGAAAGTAACCTCAGTGATCAAACCAGGAGTGTAATATGCTGAATAGATTGATCGATGCTGCTACGAATAATAAAAAAAGAGATGAACAATTAGCAAACAAAGCCATGGGAATTCATAAATCATTAAGTGAGATGCAAGCATGGGTGTGATGATTTAAATAAAAAAAATAGGAGAGAGGGAGAGAGAAAGTTTTGATGGTAGTTGGCTTTAAAAAAAAAACGATTTGGTGCAGTTTTTTGGATGCTGTTTTTTTTTATTTTTAAATTCGGCATCTGGGCCTTTGGGCTGACTAATCCACCCCGTTTAACTTGCAGCCTTATATGTAGTGTCTTAAGGGAAGAAAGCACTCCAAGATGTGGTAAGATGCTGTTATTGAAATGATTGTAATCCAAGCTAAGTCATCCACAGTTATTTGAAACTAAAAAAGAAAAACCAAAATAAGCATACAATAAATTTGATCAAGTGCTAATTAGTTTGCTAAACATGAAATTTGGACCTTCATTTGCAACCCAACCAACAAGCCAGTTTCCAAACAAGTCTAGATCTCTGAGCTCTTTAAAAGGAAGAAACAAAGAAAGATCCATTAAAATTCCAATTTTTCAATCCTTAATCTCCTAAATAATAAAGGAAAAGTTTAATCACACGCCATGTGGTGATATTGCACTCAACTCCTTTCCAATCACAACAGTCACTCTCTGTATCCAGCCAAGATGGCAAAGAAGTTCCATTTGGGTAGTTTATGGAAGTTCTGAGTTGCAACAGAGCAAACCTCTCTTGTTCCCAACATCCACCACACCCATTTATCCGAATCCCAATCCAAACCAAAGTCATCCACCACCATATCCCCAACTCCATCACTCTATTTTGTCTACCCATTATATCTGAAATGCTAAAGGATCTTCTTAGTTTTATAGGTTTGCCTTAATCTCTGCAATTTTGTATATTTGCTAGAAGAATTGTTTGGGTTTTATATAGGAATTTTTTTAATGGTTTTGTGTTTCACATGATATGATTTTTAAAATTATTATATAGTTTTATGATTTGCTATGCACTAAATACAAGATCGTCATATTACACTCTCTGTCTTCCATTTGAGCTCCAAAAAACTTAGTTTTTTAATGATTATAACTGTACTTTTTAGAGCACAACTTGTTATATGTGGAGTGGGGATAGCTTGACTCATAATTCATCTCCCTTTACCTACCAATTGCCATGGTTGTTCCCCTCTCATGGTCATTAAATTTCATCAAGTAGAGACCCTCATTACTAAAAGAAATGAAATGCTTGAATAGCTGCAATTATGCATAAAATCAAGCATGACATAATAGCATTTCCAATAGAGCACTTTTCTATTTTAGCTACTATATCACTTTTAAAAGAGTCAACTTCAACACTATTTTGCATTTTAGCTAATTACTTTGCTCTATTATTTGTTTTTAAAAATTTATTCACACATAAACCCTGGGGTTGGGGGGGAGGAGGGAGAATTTTTTATTTTAAAAAATAAGTTTAAAGTAAATAACATATTTAATTTTATATAAAAATGTTTTATGGTTTTAATCAATATTTATTTGAAAATGAAAAAAAAAAGTCGTAAAAATTGAAAAAAAAATATATACAAAATGAGTAAATTTGTTATTTTTTAAAAATGTATGTTAAAAGTTATTTTAGTCTAATCAGTAATATTTTTTAACGATATTAAGATATAAATTTATAGTTAATCTTTTTATTTTAATAAAAATTTATTTTTTCAAAAATTTTAGATATAAAAAAACTTATCATGACTTTTTTGGCTTGAAATTTTTATTTTAAAAATTTTTTAGTATTTTTTTCAAATAAAATTCCATCCCTTGGATAAAAAATTCTTATCTCACAAGGTAGCGTTTACGGCTATCATGAAAAACGTGGTTTTGAATCTTTTGATATTCAAAAGCAACAATGAAATCACACCTCAATTATCAATATCACCACCTACTGAATGGACCTCGCAAAGACTTGGGTTCGTATGGGATGCCTGGGCATCTCCAGTGGTGAACCAAACCCATATCAAATTTAAATTTGAGTCAAAATTCACAAAATCACTCTCCAACCCTAGACTCAAACCCATACCAAATCAAGTTTTACTCAACTCCAAACTCAAATCGGCGCGTGACTGTTCACAACATCAAATTTCTAAGGGCTATTTTTTTTTCCCTACCTAGTCTCACTTCAGATGAAAAATGAAAGGAAAAGGCAAGGAAAAGAAAATCAGGAAAACAGACCTGGAGGGAATCGGTGATGGCGGGAACGATCGCGCAGAGACGGTTGGTGAAGAACGCTGGTCTGCCGGAGCACGGCCTCGGCGTACTCCTCTGTGCACCTCCGGCATTCTCTACATGCATACATAATAGATACAGTTTCGATCAGAGGGAAGAAAACAAACAGATCTGCTTGAAAAAAAAAATACAGAAATTCAAAAACAAAAAAGCATTTCATTTAAAATTTCAGAAAATCAAAAAAAAAAAAAAAAATCAATACTCACCTATTGTTGCTTGCGGTCTCCTCTCCGATGATCGAAGAAAACAACGGAGAAAGCTAAGGCTCTCCCGTGATCGGAGCTCAATAGAGATGGAATAATACCCACGCGCAGACGGAGAGGGAAGGAGCAACGCAGATGCCTAGGGTTTCAAGAATGAGCATTGAGCAATGCCGAAGAGGATTTCTCATTTGTGTTCACTTGTAGAGAGATAGTCCACCCAATTGGAAGACATCCACGGTCAAGATTAATTTGGTTTAATGTTTTTTTTTTTCAAAGTAATGTTATTTTATTTTTAATGTTTTTTTTAATTAATGTAATATTTTTTTAATGCAATGTTATTTTATTTTTAATGTTATTTTTAATTAATGTAATATTTTTTTAATGTAATGTTATATTATTTTTAATTAATGTAATGTTTTTTTTAATGTAATATTATTTTATTTTTAATGTTTCTTTTAAATTTAGGAGGGAATGAAAATTAAGAGTGAAAGAGGTTTGGAAGGAAAAAGAAGAGAGAAAATAATTTTTGAGGAGAAATGACATAAAGTAACTTTTGAGATAAGGTAAGAATTTTAAAAAAGATTTGAGCAAAATCTTAAGTAATTGTTGAAGAACATTAAACTCAGATTCACTTTTTACTCAAATTTTAAGTAAAATTTGGGTTTGAGTTCGAGTAACTACTGGAGATGGTCTGACCGTTTAAAAATAACCTCTTACGCATTTGAAACTTATTTTTAAACAAATTTTAAAATTAAAACTAATTCACTAATATTATTAATTTAGATATCGTGCTAGTACTCTTTTATTTTGTTATTATTAATATTTGAGGTACTGAATTAATAGGTGAACTTATAATTGAGCTAAATAATAAAAATTACGTTTCTAATAGAGATTACACAAAAAATAGAATAGAAATGACAATATTCATTTTTTTTTTAAATTACATTTCTAAAAATCCACCTATATATCGTTCGTGTAAATGGTATTGAATTGTGTTAAGAGACTAGCGCACTCAAAATATAATCTTGAAATTGTGTCAAAATTGATTAGGTAACTCATTTAGATGCGTAAATTCTAAAACTTATCAGTATTGCTCATCTACAAGTTCTTTATTTCACAATTCATATGTTTATGATATTTATTAAATCCGCGCTTGTTTCGTAATTTCTTAAAAAAATTTCAAGTATTCACAATAGCTTTAAGGATATTTATCGATATTCACATATTACGTTATTATATAATTCACTCGTGTGTTTGACTCACCATACTGAAATTTTAGTCACACGTGAGAAGATGGTTACACCATATATACATATTCAAATTACTCTCTCTTTCTCCAATCATTTAAGCTTTTTTAAAATTAATTATTTGGCAACTTTATTAGTAAGATACATAATTGATATACCATAAAAGAACAAGCCAATCAACACTTGACACGTATGACCACAGTCCGATTTATGTTCAACTAGCATGATTCTCGCTCAGCCAATGACATCCAGATCATCATATAAGGTCGGAAATGACCAACAAATATATCCAGAATTGACCACAGGGTCCAGACCATAGCTTCAGATCTCGTCACCGCCTTAGCGGATTCCGAGCAGAGAATAAGGAAGCAGTCTCCAATACGGAAACTACCATTTATGATTATCTCCATCTACGACTCAATGCCCACAAGGTATCTGCAATCTCCGATGATCATATCCCTATATTCATGGCGTCGAATCCTAATCAACTTAGGAAAGCTTCGGCCTATATATTAAACCCTAGAGGTACGCTTTTAAATTCATGCTCATTCTTTGACTTTCAATACAGTCTTTCAATTCCCTTACTCACTTAAGCATCGGAGCGGCTACCGCCGGAGCCAATCCGGTGGTCCTCTGATCATCTTTCTGAGTGTTCTACAGGTCACGGAGCCCTCACGTGTTGCGAGTCAAAAAGTGCAGCATCAGTTTGGCGCCGTCTGTGGGAACGACTAATCTCTACGTGCTTTATTCGTAAATTCATCTTTTTCCCCACCGGAAAACCATGGCACCAAATCTCCGACCCCGACAGAATACTCAGAGTTCGCAAAACGCTCAGCGTCAGCCGCCTGCTCCACGCACAAGAGGACCAGCGGCCAACCCTATGCGACAAGAGATCGAAGCAATAAAACGACACAATGACCTGGTGCAGGAGCAGTTGCTAGCCATCACTAGAACGCTGGCCACGCTCACGCAGAACCAAGCAGCGGCTTCTCCTAGCCCGCCGGCCAACTTCGTTGCAGGAACGCAACCCCCGGTTGCCACGGGGAATGAAGAACTTCGTGGGCAGGCCCCTACTAACCAGCCTGAGCACCCTTCAGGCGTTGCTCACGATGGCCGAGATCCACAGCCATCAACAGTTCCTGGCTGGGGAACATCCGCTTTTGTCCCCGACGTGCATTACCGGAGCACTACTTGAGCCCCAACTCCGAGGGTTTCGGGAGCACCCCCGGCACCACAGGAACCTTATCATGCAGCGCCAGTCCCACCAGTTCGGATTCCTCCTCCATCCGAAGGGCGCACTCCACCCTATTACCCTGAAGCCGAGGCTGTCAGGCAGGGTTCACAAGATGTCAGACTCAGAGACCCGCGAAGGGTAGAGGAGATTGCCGAGTCTATGGACCGGACAATCGGCTTAAGGGGACCTCAGAACCCTCCAGAGCAAGACGAACTGGCCAGGCTGCTCGGAAGACTAGCCACACCGTTCACCTTCGCCATCATGTCCGAAGAGAGGCCTAGAAAGTTCGTGGTGCCCAAATTCACTCTCTATGATGGATCTGGAGATCCAGGGGATCACCTATCTCATTATCAGCATACGATGGCCCTTCACGGAGCTTCAGATGCTTTCATGTGCCGAACGTTCATCACCAGCTTGAAGGGAACAGCTCTAAAGTGGTTCCACAACCTCCCTCCGAACTCAGTTGCCAGCTTTTACGAGCTCGGTAGACAGTTCTTGGATAGATTTATGACCAGCAGAAGGCTCAGAAGGGGGCCAGAATTCCTGCTGAATGTTAAGCAGACCAGGGAAGAATCCCTCCGGGCCTACATTACCCGTTTCAACACCGAGCTCACTAAGATCACGGATTGCAGCCCGAAGTTCCTTGTTGCGGCCCTTACTGCCGGGCTTGCCCAAGGTGGCTTCAGAGATTCCCTGACAAAGAGCCCCCCGGCCGATATGGCAGCATTGATGGATCGGGCCAAAAAATACATCAACCTGGAAGAAGCCAACCGCCCAGCCCAGAAGGGCAAGGATCAGACCCAGAGGGATAATCCGAAGCGGGAGGACCATAAGAAGGAGGATCACAGAAGAGACTCCAACAAAAAGAGGGTCAGAAGCCCAGAGAAGAAAACAGCTCCCAGAGCGGTGTACAACTCCGCACCAAAGGAGTTCACCAACTTCACGCCTTTGAACATTACTCCGAACCAGGTACTCCGGCAGATCCGAGATCGGGAGAACCTGAGGTGGCCAGAGCCGATCAAAGGAGATCCCAGCCTGCGGGACCAAAGTAAGTACTGCAATTTCCATAAAGATCATGGGCATACTACTAACACTTGCAGGACCCTCCGATATGAGATAGAACAGCTCATAAAGAAGGGACGTCTTCGGGAGTTCATCAAACAAGATGGAAGGCAGAACCCCCAAGAAGACAAGCCTCAGCAGCGGCCAGATCAGAGGCCCGAACAGAGGCAAGAGCAGCGGGAAGGACGAAACGAGCCTCAGAGGCAGAACAACCATGTTATCTACGTCCTCCATGCTGACTCCCCTGTTACAGGAATGTCCAACAGGGCGAGAAAAAGATATGCTCGGGAGGCCAGAACCGCCCCAAACATCTTGCAGGTCTCCAACGTCGAAAAGAGGCTCAAGCCAGGGCCAGAGATCCAGTTCACCGAGCAAGATCTAGCAGGGGTACACTGCCCTCACAGTGATGCCCTTGTTATCACCCTCAGAATCGCCAACTTCGAAACTAGAAGAGTCCTAGTCGACACTGGCAGCTCAGTCAACATTCTATTCTACGAACCGCTTAAGCGGATGGGCATAGACCAGGACAGCGTCAAGCCCACCACTGCCGTAATGGCAGCTTTTGATGGCAGCCTCAGCACCCCCCTGGGGAGAGTTGACCTTCCTACCACTATTGAGGAAGGTGAAGGGCAGAAGACCACCATCTCAGAGTACATGGTGTTGAACATGAAGTCTCCATACAACGTCATCATTGGGAGACCCTGGTTACACCAGATAGGGGCGGTCACTTCGACCCTTCATCAGTGTCTGAAGTACGTCCACAATCAGAGCGTGCACTCGGTCCGGGGATGTCAGCCAACCTCACGAGAATGTCACGCTATTGCCCTCAAGGAGACAGCTCCAAAATAGCAATTACAGTACACTCGGGACTGTGCAGATCCGGTTTTCACTCACACTCCCGAGGTGGAAGATTGCCCATCCGGCGTTGAAGAGCCCCTGAGCCCAAGGGGACGAGATAGCCGAGCCAAGCCTGTTGGCGAGCCCTTCAAGATACTGGTCAGTTCAGAAACAGAAGGGCGTTATTTGTACATCGGCCCAGACCTTACGCCCGCCGAGCAGAAAAAGATAGTCAAGTTTCTAAAGAACAACCTCTCTATCTTTGCTTGGGAAACTAGGGACATGGAGGGAATAGATCCTAATCTGATAACTCACAAACTGATGGTAGATCCAGATCACCCCCCGGTCAGACAAAAGAGAAGACCGATCGCTCCCGAACGGCATCGGGTTATAAACTAAGAAGTCCAGAGGCTGCTGGACGCCAGGATGATACGGGAAGTTTTCTATCCCGAGTGGTTAGCCAACACTGTGCTCGTCAAGAAGAAGAACGGCAAGTGGAGAGTCTGTGTTGACTATACAGACCTCAACAAAGCATGCCCCAAGGACAGCTTTCCACTACCGAGAATAGATCAACTGGTTGACGCCACTGCAGGGCATGAGCTTATGAGTTTCATGGACGCCTACTCTGGATACAACCAGATCCAGATGTACCCTCCAGATCAGGAAAAGACCGCCTTCATAACCGAAAGAGGACTCTACTGCTACAGAGTGATGCCTTTCGGTTTAAAGAATGCTGGAGCCACTTACCAACGGTTGGTGAACAAGATGTTCAGCCCACTGCTTGGCAGCACCATGGAGGTATACATCGACGACATGCTGGTAAAGAGCCTCCAAAAAGGCAGCCACCTCCAGCACTTAGCCCAGACCTTCGATATCCTCAGACAGCACAAGATGAAGCTCAACCCCTCGAAATGTACCTTCGGAGTTACGAAGGGAAAATTCTTGGGGTACATCGTCTCTCAAAGAGGTATCGAAGCAGATCCCACTCAGATCCAAGCCCTGATTGGACTGAAGTCGCCAAGGACCAGAAAGGAGATTCAGGCACTGAACGGCAGAGTCGCCGCATTGAGCAGATTCATATCCAAGTCCACCGATCGCTGCCTACCTTTCTTTAAAGTTCTGAAGGGCAGCAAGGCCTTGCAATGGACAGAAGAATGCGAGCTTTCCTTCCAAGAACTAAAAGAGTACCTAGCCTCTCCAGAGCTCCTGTCAAAGCCTGTACAAGGAGAAAAGTTGCTCCTGTACCTAGCAGTCTCTGAGAACGCGGTCAGTTCCGCACTAATCAGACAGGACAAAGGAGTACAGAGGCCTATATTCTACGTCAGTAGGGCACTACTTGACACGGAGAAAAGGTACCCAGAAGTAGAGAAGCTGGCCTATGCCTTGGTCGTATCAGCCCGAAAACTTCGACCTTACTTCCAGGCCCATCCAATTGAGATTCCAACTGCTTATCCTCTAAAGTCAATACTGAGGAAACCCGAGGTATCGGGAAGATTGGTCAAGTGGTCTGTGGAGCTAGGGGAGTTTGACATAGCATATGTACCCCGAAACTCCATCAAAGGGCAGGCCTTAGCCGACTTTGTAGCCGAGTTCACCCCGGCACTGCAGAACGAAGCACAAAACGCCGAAACTACAGGAACCTGGCTGCTGTATATTGATGGTTCGTCAATCGATCAAGGATCAGGGGTAGGACTGGTACTACAGTCCCCTGATGGACTTACATCGGAAAAAGCAGTCAGCCTGGGATTTAGGGCTTCTAATAATGAAGCTGAATACGAGGCCCTAATCTTAGGGATGAAGCTTGCCCTGGAATGCGAGGCTCAGAACCTGGATGTCTTCTCTGACTCCCAACTGGTAGTAAGCCAAGTTTTGGGAGAGTTTGCCATTAAGGATGACAGGATGCTTCGGTACTCCGAACTGGTAAACCGTTTAAAGCATTCTTTCCAGACTTTCACTATCCAGAAGATTGAGAGAAGTCAGAACTGCAGAGCAGATGCTCTGGCTAACATGGCCTCCCGCCTCAAGTCTGAAGCAGATTCCACCATTAAAATCTCTTTTCAACCAGGATCCAGCATTGAGGAAGCATCGGTTGCTCAAATCGATGAAAAAACCCAGAGCTGGATGACCCCAATCCTCCAATATCTAAGATCCGGGCTCCTCCCAGAGGATAAAAACAAAGCCAGGAGAATCCGAATCAGAGCGGCCCGGTACCTGATCCTGAACGACAAACTTTACAGGAGATCATACTCTCAACCTCTGTTAAAGTGTTTGGCTCCAGACGAGTCACAATATGTTTTGGCTGAAATTCACGAGGGAATTTGCGGGAATCACAATGGGGGCAGAACTATAGCCCACCGAGCTCTATCACAGGGCTACTACTGGCCCGGCATGCTGAAACAGGCTAAAGAATATGTTCGGAAGTGTGACAAATGTCAGAGATTTGCCTCGTACCAACACCAGCCTCAGCACGAGCTCATCCCGATTCCTAGTCCCTGGCCCTTTGCTCAATGGGGAATGGACATTGTGGGCCCGTTACCACGAGCACCTCCAAACAGGAAGTACCTCCTGGTGGCTATCGACTACTTCTCTAAATGGGCCGAAGCTGAACCTTTAACGCATATTACAGAGAAGGAAGTCGAAAACTTCACCTGGAAGAACATTGTCTGCAGATTTGGCATACCACGTGTAATTATCTCAGATAATGGGACACAATTTACTGGTAAAGGCTTCAAGGCATTCTGCGAAAATCTCAACATCAGGCAGCACTTTGCCTCTCCAGGCCATCCACAAGCAAATGGGCAGGCAGAGGTCACCAACCGAACAATCCTTGATGGGTTAAAGAAAAGGTTGGAACAAGCCAAAGGGAAGTGGGCAGAAGAGCTCCCAGGAGTCCTTTGGGCCTACCGTACAACCAGAAGAACTCCCACCTCTGAAACACCCTTCTCATTAGCCTATGGGACAGAAGCAGTAATTCCGGTTGAAATCGGTATGCCAACTCTGAGGACTGAGGCCTTTGAGCAAGAATCCAATGATCAGCAGCTGATGGAGAACTTGGATTTGCTCGAAGAGAGAAGGGATCAAGCCAGCATCAGGATGGAAGCCTACCAACAAAGAATGGTCAATAAATCCAGGATAGGACTCAAGACAGTCAGCTTTCAAGTTGGAGACTTCGTCTTAAGAAGAGTCTTTCAGAACACCAAGAATCCCACCATGGGAAAATTGTCACCAAATTGGGAAGGCCCCTACAAAGTGACGAAGGTCGTTCGACCTACCACTTACTGGCTTGAAGACACGACTGGGAAACCTGTTCCTAGGCCATGGAACGTAGAACACTTGCGGAAGTATTATCAATAAAAGTTTTTTCTTTTACTTCTTTAAAACTGTTCATCTATTAATGCACAGGCCTCCAGAGCCTGGTCCATCTATTAATGCACAAGTCTTATGACTTGGTCCATCTATTAATGCACAGGCCTCCAGAGCCTGGTCCATCTATTAATGCACAGGCCTCCAGAGCCTGGTCCATCTATTAATGCACAAGTCTTATGACTTGGTCCATCTATTAATGCACAGGCCTCCAGAGCCTGGTCCATCTATTAATGCACAAATCTTATGACTTGGTCCATCTATTAATGCACAGGCCTTCAGAGCCTGGACCATCTTCAACTAGCGGGTTCTGTAATCCAGTCTATCCAAAGGCAGAAGTTCCGAGCACCTGTCAACTAAAGTTTACTAGAACGGAATACCTCGGATCTGACACTTACATTATTTGACTTATCTGTCAAATAAATCAGCACCATGGTTTCAACCAAAGGTGAAGTACTTCGATTCTGGCATTTTTCTAAGTTTTTGATTTATTTTCAGAACAATCGGCAACACATTAGAAGATGCTTAAATTTCAAAAGAGCACATTCACAGAAAGTATCAGCTCAGAGAAGAAAAAATTCAACTTTATTAATAACTCAAAAAGATTTACATCAGTACCAAGAAGCTATTACAGAAGCTACTACAGAAGCTATTACAGAAGCTATTACAGAAGCTACTACAGAAGCTATTACAGAAGCTACTACAGAAGCTATTACAGAAGCTACGCTTGGCAACATAATGGCTCTTCTCCTGGGATGATAAAGGGGCACAAGATCCAAAACCTTCAAAACCGCCTTCATCGGCTCCATTTGAAAGGAAGGAACCCTGAACCCCAATCTGCATCACGTAGTGCCCAGGCCATTTCATCATCACTATCACTGGTCCCATGACCAACGGATGATGAGGGCTCTGAGCCTCAGGAGACTTTTCATTCTCCACCTTTGTAATCGGCATGACTCCTCAGAAGAATAAAGCAAGGGTCTCTGCCAAGACACATGGGGGGGAAGGTAGTCCACCTTCAATCTTCTTCTTCACACCGTCTGTTTCACCCCAGCCACTTAGAGCAAGGGTCTCTGACAGAGCGTGAGGAAGGGGAGGCAACTCACCTTCGTCTTCATCACCAACACTCCAGGCCTCGGTTGAATCAGGGAGGGGCCACCACCAATCGGAGAAATCTTGACCGGATGCCAGAGGAAACAAGAAGACTTGGGCCTCCTTCAATCCTTCCTTGGAGACTGAAAAAAGGGGGAGGTTAACTCTCGGCCACAGGCTCATTATTCCTAACTCAGGCAAGGAATCTTCCATCATTTCCGGACGAATGGGAGAAACTCCGGCAGCATATGAGGTTTCTCTCACGAACAAATCGGGGAGCAAAAGGGTTGAGCACAACCGTATGCCCCGTTTCCATATATATAGACCCTTGGAGTCCAAAAGCCACCCAACTGAACCGTCGCAACGGTGAAAAATAGAGTGGCCTCGAAAACCCAAACGACGGTCGAATGACTAAGTGGTGCATTAAATAAGCCTCTTCAATATACCAAGAGACAGAGTACAGAATTCTCAAGACAGAGACCGCAGTCCAGTACTTAAGCTCCCAAATCAATAAAGAGGGGAACAAAGTCTAAAGTAAATAGACCCCCAATTCAAAGATTCAGACCTACTGGTCTTAACTATTTCATAACGGGTCAAGACACATAACAAAGACCAAGCAGATCGGATATATCCCAATCCCGAGTACTCAGCATACCGAGCATCATAATAACGAGCACAAGCTGCTCAGTTAACCTCACAGACTCTTAATTCAGAGCAGTCTATCTCAGAACTCTACAGGGATCCACTCCCGCTCTGTCAGGCTCTATCTATCTGGCTATATCTACTTTCTCGTCTTATTTTAATAAGGCAGATCTATATTCACTATTCAATGACAAGTATTGAAGATTAGAAAGCAACTATTTGATCTAGCATGCAAAGGGTTCAGAGCAGCCACACTTGCAACAAAATTCACAAGAAGGAAAAATACAAGCAGAATCTGAAGAAAAGTCAATCTTATTGATCAGAAGGGAAAATATATTCACTACATCAAAAAAAAAAAGTCAAAAGCCTATAAAAAGCCTCAGGATTTCCCAGAGGGGCCTGCATCCTCTTCCAAATTAAGGGCACGAGCCCCAGCAGTCTTATCCGGATCAGGACGAGATGAGGTAGGTTCAGGAGGAACGATTGATGACACATCAAAGTTCGGGAACTGAAGTTGGAATCTAGTTCGGAAATTCTCAAAGCCGAGCAGGATCAGGTCATCACCCATCTGATCAACTTCCTCTTTTAATTCCATCTTAGCCTCAGCTTTGGCTTGACCAACTGCCTCTTGAACCCTCTGATCAATGGAACTACGGAGACCAACCAACTCCGCCTCAAGCCTCTCAACCGTCTGAGCAAATATATCCCTCTCAGACTCTGCTACCTTAAGGCTGGTGGTAGCTTTCTCCAGACCCTCTTCAGCAGACTGAATTTTGGAACGGGCTGTTCCGAGCTCCAATCTCATCTCGTTCACCTTCGTCCTCAGCTTCTCGGCCTCCTCAAGGCCCATGGGGGTCACCATCAGAGCAGCTAAACTATGCATGCTCTGTATAAAGCAAGACAGATAAATTAGAATGAAACAAATGAGCAAACAAAAGGCCAGGGAAAGGCTTCAGAAGTTACCTTCATCTGGAGAGTCATTATCTCAGTCATCAATTTGGAGGGATCATCCCCTCTGTACCGATGTGGGCCCTGAGCCCATATTTGATCAAATGCCTTCTTGGCAATTTGATAATCCGGCTCAACAAATGGCTCAGAAGGTACGGCAGGAGCTTTCCCCTTCCTAGACCTCTTGCTCGGACCAGGAGGAACAGCCGATACAGGAATGGCAGGTTCGGCTTCCTCAGCCTCGGCAGGGGAGGGCTCAGGGGAACCAGAGATCAACCTCCTCCTCTTCACTTCTAAAGGAGCATCAGGCTCAGCTGGGGAGGAAGACTCCCCCACCACTTGAGGCTTCGGCACTTCCCACCTCGAGGCTAGCCTCCTCTTAAACTCTACGCTACGGGTGGCCATCACTTGGTCCGGAGTGACGATAACAGTATGAGCCCGGTTAGAAGTTGAAAGCAAAGCCCGGTACTGATCCTGCAGAGCCTTAGTAAACTTGGGCCTCTTCCGAGCACTCTTGACTGCACAAAGGAAATGAAAAATACCAAGTTTGTCAGTTCTGAGGATATAAGCAAAGCTAAAGCAAACCCAAGAGAATAAGTCTCACCCCTATGGCCCGTAACACAAGGAAACAACGAGGTCTCTCCGGCCTGGAAGTCCTTATGCTCCCATCCTCCTCCAACGAAGAAGTACCACTTCTTCCACGTCTTGTTGGAAGTAGGAACGGAAGACAGGGGTCGGAACCCCTTCTCGAAGGACATATAATAGAGGCCCTCTGCCTGCTTGAACTTCAGATCCATATTGCTACGGATCAAGTCCAGAGACACGTCCACTTTGTTCAGGTGTCCCAGCACCATAAAACCTAGAAGATGCCGCCAGCTATTGAGATTCAGGTCGGCAGGGTAGAGCTTGAACCAGCAAAAGAATTGCCTGACTAAATCCAGCAATGGAAGCCTTAAGCCCATTTCAAACCAGGCAAGGAAAACACAAATCTCCCCGGCTTTAACATCTTGAGGACGGTCCATGGGTCTTGGAACTCTGCAAGTCACATTTGGGGGAAATTCGAATTTCACCCTCCATTTATCTAAGAGGCTTTGAGTGACGGCACTCTCACCCTCTTCTCTATGAGAAGACCTACCAGAGGTCTCCCCGGCCCTATCTCGGGGCTCTTCGAAAGCATCAACTATTCTATCCCCTGGACTAGGGGGAGGATCAACAGGCCTCTCCTCAATAATCTCAAGAGCAGGGTTACCTACATCTCCTACAACAGACGGACCAGCCATCTCAGAATGGTCTCCTACTCCCTCATTCACAATTCGAGATTCCGAAGGAACAGACATTATTCTCAAACTCAAGAAGAAAGAAGCAAGAGAGGGGAAAAAATCAGTCGAACCTGTTTTCACTTAGGGGATCTGTATTCTTCAAGGTCGCACGAACCAACAATGGCGAATGAAATCTTCTAGCACAGTAAAAATGTCGAGGGAAAGGTCATTTCAAAAATCTTATCCCGTATTTATAAACACGGTACCAGAAGGGACCCACCAAGCCCAAACGCCATGACGGTTCAGAACAATGATGTTCTCGAGAAAACCAACTGTCCGCCCAGTGTAATTGTGACCTTGAGAAGACTTAATCACCAACTACGCAATAAATGGCGCCCCAACAATTGTCTTGGAAGGCGAACAAGCGAGATACATAACTCTCTTAGCCCTAGTTACTTACATCAAACTAGGACTTGGGGGGGGAGTAACTGATATACCATAAAAGAACAAGCCAATCAACACTTGACACGTATGACCACAGTCCGATTTATGTTCAACTAGCATGATTCTCACTCAGCCAATGACATCCAGATCATCATATAAGGTCGGAAATGACCAACAAATATATCCAGAACTGACCACAGGGTCCAGACCATAGCTTCAGATCTCGTCACCGCCTTAGCGGATTCCGAGCAGAGAATAAGGAAGCAGTCTCCAATACGGAAACTACCATTTATGATTATCTCCATCTACGACTCAATACCCACAAGGTATCTGCAATCTCCGATGATCATATCCCTATATTCATGGCGTCGAATCCTAATCAACTTAGGAAAGCTTCGGCCTATATATTAAACCCTAGAGGTACGCTTTTAAATTCATGCTCATTCTTTGACTTTCAATACAGTCTTTCAATTCCCTTACTCATTTAAGCATCGGAGCGGCTACCGCCGGAGCCAATCCGATGGTCCTTTGATCATCTTTCTGAGTGTTCTACAGGTCACGGAGCCCTCACGTGTTGCGAGTCAAAAAGTGCAGCATCAATAATCAACAAATACTTGGACAAGGAGTACTTCAACAATAATCAAAGAATCTCTACTGTTTATCAAAGGGTCGGTTCTAAATTTCTAAGATATGACTAAAGTCAATTAAAATGGCAGAAAACCAACCTTAGGTGGACCTAAAGGGCACGGGACAAAACACTTTCTCTGTCTCAGATTCCAGCACTCGAATAATAAGATTTTTGCTATACATGAGAGAGTTGGGAAGTCAAAATCAAACACCACAACGTATACTGATAGTGAAAGGCAGTGGTCCAAAGAGTCTAAATGTGTGGCCATCCAAAAAACGAAATGAATGGGATGCATGGACTTAAAAAAAAAAAAGAGGGAAAAGAGGGAAAAAAAACTAGTGAAAGATGAATTGTGAGGTTGAAAAAAAAAATAAAGGAACGATTATCAAATAACAAATAATTAATAGAGATTACTAAGTTTTTAAATATTAATTCTATTTTCTTAGTTAAGTTTAAATACTAATTATTAGATAATTAATTATAATAATTTTTATTATTTAGCTCAATAACAAGTTCACCCATTAATTCAGTGCCTCAAATATTAATAATAACAAAATAAAAGAGTACTAGAACGATATTTAAATTAATAATTAAATTGAGTTTGTTAATTAAATTTAAAATAAAAATATTTATTTAATTTCTTTTTGGGTAAGATAATTTTATTCAAACCAAAAGAGGGGAAGCCACTAAACAATCAAAGACACAAAAAACTTACTATTTAAATACAAAAACAAAGAAAAAAATTAAAAATTAAAAATACTTTAATACACTTTTTATCAAATATACAAATAAAAAATTAATTATGTCATAATTAATTTTTTTAAATTCATTATCCATTAATTAATTCTTCAAATTCTAAATTCTCATAAAAAAAAACTCATATTTAACATTATTTTTTCAACAATATTTATGGAACATTCAATAACCACTTTTAAAAATATAATTAGTTTTTAATTACATCAATTTAAAACTAAACTAATTGTGTTATAGATATTTTTATCCAACTCATGATCTATAAATACTTTTTTCATAATGTATAATCAACCCCAAAAGTCCCCGTTATATTATGATTGTTAACTTGGTTGCACTCATAAGAGAGGATTGCTTCTAAACTGGCCGGGCTATTGCTCCCCGTCTCGGAAAATAAATATTTACATGTAAAATTGTTATGTTGTCAGATTTTCAATTTCAAAATACAGGATACGCGTTTTAAAATTAATTTTTTTTTTAATTTTTTAAAATTTAGATTATCATATCCAAATACATTTTCATAATTTTTTAAAAATTAATTACAAAATTTTTAAAAATATTTTAAAAAAAAAATTATATCTGAATCACTATCTAAGCTTAGCATTTTTTTATATTACACACCCCAGAATTTTCGCCCCTTAAATTTTTTTTTTCAAACACGTTATTTTTTTTTTTTTGTGGCTCCACCCTTAGTTACACTATATATGTGTACTTTTTTTTTGTTAGATCAGTTAGGAGATATTCTGGGTTAGTTTATGTGTACTAGATTAAGTTTTTCTCTCCACGAGTATCAGGTCTACCCTTTGTACTCTAACTGGTAACAATCGGTACAGAAGAAACTATGTATATGTGTTCTGTTAAGCAATAACATAAGCACAAAAAATAAATAAAGTTAAACTGCATCCTACTGCATGTTGTAGAGAAAGACAGTGTCAAGCTCAATGAGAAGCCAATATGAGATTTCTTGATGATGTATTCTTTGAGAGCGCAATCGGCCTTAAATTTGTCTGATTTGTATAGAAGGTCGACTTTGTGAGGATCGATGAAGGTTTAGTCTTATGTAAATTTCTAGTCATTAAAGATGGACGGTTACCTAATTCAGTAAAAAGTGATCGAAAATTCAGCCTATTAACAAAAGGAAAAAGAAAGGAGAGATTTCTTGATGACAAAAATCTTCCATACCATGGAAAAACATTATCAATTGGAAGAAAATGCTTAATCTTGCAGCTTGTAACTTTTGATAAGCTATTTAAAAAAAAACAAAGGTCACTTTTTTGAGTAAAAAATTATCAAAATTGTATTGATGAATGAATTTACCTAATAGTCAACCAATGATTATTAATGACCACCGACACACTCATGATCAAAATTGAGTCATGTTTAAACTCAGTACAAGTTCTAAATAGTCATGTAAAGATTTAAATTTTTTTTTTGGAATAATTTTTTTTTTAAATAAATGTATGTTATGTGTGACGTAGGTGTGGTGTGTAATTGTAATATATATTATAATGTATGTATATAAATATCTCAAGTAAAAAAAAAAGAAATGAAAAGTGTGCAGCGTGTGCATTGTATTGTATGTATCATATATATATATATATATTACATATAATATATATGATGTCTTAAGTGAGACAATGAAGCAAAGAAAAGAAAACAAATAAAGAAAAGGAAAAAGTAGCAGCAGGTAGGTGTTTAGGTATTAGCATGTGTATGTCTGTGAGGCTACAGCCGTAGCTGTTGGGAAGAGAAAGTGGTGTACTAGTGGGTGTGTTTAAATATAATGTGTATATGTATATATATATATATATATATATATAGATTGCGTGTGCAGTGTGCAGTGTGCATTGTGTGTATGTGTGGGAAAGTCAGAATTGAAAAGAAAGGGGAGAAAAAGAGTAGGTGAGAAAGTCAGAACTGAAAAAGAAAGAGAGAAAAAGTGGGTCGGAATGCTGTGTATATATTGGTGTTGTATCAGAACAGTGGGGGTGAGAGGGAGAGAGAGAGAGAGGGTAGAGAGAGAAGGAACCGTTTGATTATGTGTATATATATATATATATATATGTATATATGTATGTGTACATTGCATGAAGTCGGAAGAAAGCAGAGAGAGTAAGAAGAAGATATAGAACGGAAAGGAAGCAAACCAAGTATAGGGAGAGAGGACACCATTGTTAAGGTAAATACTCCTAGCCCATTTATTTTCTCTCTCCTAAAAAATCTCAATATGAATGATCTGTTTTGAGCATGTTAGTTTATTTAAAGGGTAGGGACTTGTAGAGTGTAAAATGTAGAACATTGTGCAAAAAGAAGGAAGTAAAATGGTTGAAAAATTTAAGAGAGAAGCTAAGTTGCAGGTCTATACTCAATTCGGTTCTAACATTTTATGTGTGTGGAAATCAACTTAAATAACATAGATTTAAGGCCATGGAACACAAGGAGAATTTGGGAAACAAAACGAGTAAGAATCCGTGGAGAAACGGGCTCAGAATAAAAGATGTTCAGTTGACCGTAGCTCACCGGAAAAAAAAAACTGATTTGGGCCAATGCATGTGAACTGTTGGAGTTCAAAAATAACCCAAATAAATTGCTTAAGGTCCTAGGGCTCATTTGGTAGGAAAAAGGGAACTTTTGGACGTGCGAAAGAGGTGGAAAATGGCTTGGGGCGTAACTTTCCGGTGCCCGGCGTTGGCCAGGTCACCGGAGATGGTGATCGGAAAGTCGCAGGGGCGGTTGGACTGAGGGTGGGCCTTTCCTTCTTGGGCTGATATGTTGGGCTGATTTGGTTTTAAAAAGGGGTGTTGGGCTTGTTTAATTTGAAGAGGAGTGGGCTAGTTGTCTTGGGTTTAAAGGGAGGATTGGGCTTGTCTTAATTGGGCCCAGAACAGTCCAAGCGTTTTAAAAAGGGAACTGGGCAGGAAGTGGGGAGGCTGTGGTTCGAACCCTCAACCATGCGGAAGGAGGCAACCACTTAACCACAAGGCCATGTGACCTAAACCATATATAAATATATATATATATATATAATTATATAAATTAAATCAGGAATATTGTGAAAAAAAAAAGGTGCACAACACCTGGGAGGAGTTTCAAACACAGGACCAGGAGTGTGGGCTGACATGCGTGACCAAATGGGACGGTTACCAACCGTGCCCATGCTTGCACCAAGTATATATATTACACTTAATAATTTAATTAATTAAATCAAATTAAATACCTCGAAATAGCCCGGAGTCCAAACAAGGCGAGTCATATATGTTTTCTAACTATCTTAGACCCCCTAAGACCAACAGTGAGGTCTGGGACATGAGACAAGGTCCCAAAAAAATAAAAGACTCGTAGAACCCTTAAAAATTATCAAAATGCCCCTGAGTCAAAACGCAGTCAAACAAACCCCGATTAAAATGAAAAGATAGTGTATTTTCATTATTTCGAACATTCCGGACTCAACTGTGGAGTCCGATTTACAAGAAGGGGTCTCGAGAAATAGAAAACCGTGAAAGCACAAAATGACTGTTTTGTCCTTTTTAACCCGGATGTTTAAATTAAATTCCGTAAAAACCTAAACCTATTTTCTTCGACGTTCCGAACCAATGGTAGAATTTAACTTAGCAAAATAGAAACTAATAAAATAAGGACTTAAAATTTGATGAATAGCATAATTCAAATAGAGATAGACTAAATTGTATTATATGATTTTAGGGACATCAAAAGGCAAAGAGAAGGTGGTCTAACCTTCTGCATTCTGACTGTTCGTTTCGCTACACTACGAATACATCTTCTTAGGTTGGGACCGAACCATCAGGTACGATATATTGTGCTAAGTAAGAAATAGAATTAAGTTTAGGAATAACTGCCATATTGACTTAATGATTCACATGTTTGTTTTATTGTTCATATGCTTATGTGCTCCCTGTTACCTTTTTGAAGGTTGGTGATGAATGTGAATCATGATTATGTGTATATCGCATGTGTTAGTATAGTGTGTGGATTATATTTTTTTTTAAAGAATTGTTAGGATTGTGAAATATGTGACTTGAAGCATGTGTTACATGGTCTATGCATGGCATGTGACCTTGATGAAAGGATCTTTCGATTTGAATGTTATTGTGTAATGCATCATTTAAAGCATACTTCATGTGTGGATCTAATGCTTTATTGAGATTGCATTATGGTATGGTGGAATCAAAGCATATTGGCATAGTATGATTCCTTAAACATGACATGACATGATATTGCATTTGGTACCTGAACCAGCGGGAGCGATCCGCGAAGGGACATGGTATTGCATTTGGTACCCGAACCAACGAGAGCGATCCGCGAAGGGACATGATGTTGCATTTGGTGCCCGAACCAGCGGGAGTGATCCGCGAAGGGACATGATATTGTGTTTGGTACCCGAACCAACGGGAGCGATCCGTGAAGGGACATTACATTACATTACATTACGTGAGTTGACATGGACATGGCATAGATTTGACATGGTTGTGGCATAGAGTGGTGTGGGTGTTTCATGGGCATTGTCACTATATTGCATGGATAATATGAATGGCACGTGGATTATTACTATTACGTGGCATGGACAATTTGGAGAGCATGTGGATTATCGTTACTACCTTTCATGGATAATATGGATGGCATGTGGATTATTGCTATTATGTGGCATGGACGATTTAGAAAGCGTGTGGATTATTGTTATTACATTGCATGGATGATTTAGAATGCATGTAGAGATGAATGTACACTTGCACATGCCACGCTTTAGATTATGTTCATGAGTTGGATGACATGTAGATTATTACTAGTACATTGTATGCATGATGTTGAATGCCATGTAGATATAACTGTACACTTGCACATGCCACGCCCTTAATTTTGTTTCTTGCATTAGCATTATATTGTACTAGCAGTTGAGCTGACCCATTCGTGAGACAAACATTTCAGATGACGCTCCCGGCACTTGAGACTTGAGGAAGTCTTGCAGAGTGGAGGAGATATGAACTTAGGAGGATATTTGGCCCGTTGGGGCATGTTTTGTGATGCACGGGCTTAAGCCCGAATGATGTATTATATGTATATTGACAGAAGTAAATGTAAGTTAAATGAACCTGTTAGATTGTCCTTTATTTCTTTATTATTTTATTTTCCTTTCGTCTCGTTACTCGCGCCTCGAGTTCGTTGGAATTCGGGGCGTGACAAGTCAGTTCAAATTTGATTTTGAACTTAACAACTCAATCCAATCCTAATCTGAATTAAAATTCATTTTTATCAGGTTCAATTTGAACTCAATGAATTTTTAACAATTTAAATTATTAATTCTAATTTCCACATTTTATTCATAGTTTTTTTTTAATAAACTATTGTATTTTTCCTATTTTGATTATACATTAAATTTTTTTCAATTCTCTTAGTTTCTCTACTTTAAAACAAAAAAAAAAAAAAAAAACAAAATCTATTAAAATAATTGTTTCAACATAATTTAATTTAAAAAAAATGTTAAATATCAACAAGTTTTTAAAATTATAAAAATATAAATAATAATGCTTGTACAGAATTTCTATTAATGAAATGATTTATAAGCAAAGTATAAAAAAATATAATATATAAAATATTATGTTCAAGCTAAAGTTTTCAAAGTCTCAACCCAAGTCAATCTTAATTTAAATCGGACTTGAGTTTTTTTACCAAATCCATCTAAAAGTATAAAAAAGAAAACTCAAGCCTTGAAAAATTTGGACCAGGTTCGGGTTAGTCCGCACAAGTTCACCCCTACACTTAGGCGACCAAATAACTATCATAAGTAAGGATGGAGTCAAGAATTTATTTTAAGTTGGGAAATTCTTTTTCTAAAAACTTGATCATAAATTTAAAAATTAAAGAAGTAAAAAAATTTAATATTGAATAAAAATAGCTTTAATAAGTAATTAAATTTATTAATATAAAAAATTTCAAATTAGACAAAAAGTCTAATTAAAGAAAGAGGCCCTTAAAAACTTTAGGTTATACAAAAAAAAAAATATCTTTAAAAGTTGATAAAAATTTCATTGAATGATCAAATTAAAATTAAAATATGGGTAAAGTGAGGCAAAAATATAAATTAATGAGTTATATACGAAAAAAAATAATAAATATAAAAAAATTGAAATAAAAAGAAAATTGAGAGGAACAAACCTTAGTTTGCTCCGTCTATGGACATAAGAACTATATTACTTCTGTTTTTCCCAAAACACCATGAATCCATCACTAAGGACCTGTCTTTAAATTCTAAAATAGATTTTGAAAATTATTTGAGGAAATATATTTCATTTCACTTTTTATATTGTATCTATTGAATAATGTGTAAGAAGTAAACCTAGGAGAAAGTTAAAACTGTTTGGAAAAACATGTTTTTCGATCCTTTGTAGGTTGCATATGCAAAACATGGTTTTAGCGAAACATGTACTTTGCAACTAAAACTCGGTTTTGAAGTATGAAACCACATTATGGGAGCTCAAATGCTCTCCAAACAGCCAGTGAATTTTGCGTTTGGATATATATATATATATATATATATATATATATATATCTCGAAAATAGAATTTTCTCCAAACAGTATTCCATACTGTTTGGTTAGTCAAACAGTCTTGGGTACAATTACATGCTTTTGAAAAACGAAGGATAAATTATTAAATTATATTGAGTTTTTTTAAAATGTATGGCAATTATATTAATTTTTTTAAAAATTTTTAAAATTACACTGATCTTTTATATTGTATAAAATAATATACAAATACTTCTCTTTACTTAATTTTTTTCTTCAATGTGACAAAACTATTATTTTTATTTTGTTTTTTCATTTTTTAAATCTTGATCAATTTTTATTTTTTTTTATTTTTCAAATAAATATTGATAAAAACTTTAAATTTATTTTTATATAAAATAAAAATTAGTTATTTACTTTAATTTGTTTTTAAACCAAAAAAAATAAAAAATCTTTAAAAAAAAGTTAAGATAAATTGATCAAAATTAGAAAAATATAAAATAATAAATAAATAAAAAAATTGTTACATCATTTTGAAAAAAAAAAATTAACAAAAGAAAAATATCTATATATTATTTTATAAAATAAAAAAATTAATATAATTTTAAAATTTAAAAAAAATAAATAAATAAATAAAATTATTTTCAACTTCACGGGATATTAACATTTTCAGCATAGCTTAATCCTTGTCAAAATCTTCCTCTGCCACCTTTCATTTTCATTTTACGTCACATTACGTCACCTCACCTCACCTCTTTGGCGAGCCTTCTTGTTATAATGTCACATGTCGAGATAATGTATACGAATTTATATGAGATAAGATTGTTTAATAATAATTTAAAATCTTTTTTTATATAAACTTAAATTTTCAATAACATTATTTATATATACATATATATTAATTTAAAGAAGAAACAACTTGTCAAATGCGGCATTTACTGGCGGATTGTGTGGGCTACAAAAACAGCCTAGACATTTATTTTCACAAAAATGCTGTAGCATTTTAACATGCACATGGCATCAACAATAATGTAGCAACCACCTCAATATAGTTTAGCCGATGTAGCAACAAAGTGACATGTTAATGAAAAGACATATTCAAGTGATGTATCGGCTAAACTATATTGAGGTGGTTGCTACATCATTGTTGATGTCATGTGCATGTTAAAATGCTACAGCATTTTTTGTGAAAATATATGTCTAGGCTGTTTTTGTAGCCGACAGAATCCACCAGTAAATGCGACATTTGACAAGTTGTTTGTTTCTTTAAATTAACTTTGGTTCAATCCAAACTTGATGGGATTAACAATAGACATATGCTCAAATTTTGACAAACAAACTACTTGCCCAATTTTACAGCCTATTGTCTAGCTTTTTTCTAATGTATAACAATTATAACTGTAGCACGTAACAATTGTTGTGGCAATAGTACAACAATTGAAAAAAAGAAATCCAACTCACTACAATTATATGAGAAGTGAATATTTACATCACTTGAATAAATCTCGATCATTGACTCAAATTTCTTATATCTTATATGTTATGAGTCACATCTAGTCAAAAAAAAAGAAAAAGAAGAAAACAATATTATAACTAAGCAATTATTTAAAAATGACCGTTAATATTTAAGATTTATTAATATCTGAGAGTTTATTCAGGAGTGCAAATGATTTGAATTGTTCAATACCAACTTGATAATCGAGATGAGCTAAACTTGAGTATTTTAATTTTAAAATTTATTTATTAAATAAGTGGAGCAAATATTTTTACATAATTATTGCATTAATATTTATCTCGAATAAGAATTTACAAGACTTGCTTAAACATAACAAAATCTAATGCAAGTCTTGCTTACAATTGTTAAAGGACCTATACCAAAAGTTCTCATAATTCAAGTGATTCAAAATGGAAATACTGTAAGAGTGTCGGTGCTCTAATTGATTTTGCAAGGTGAATTTGGGAATGAAAATTTTAAGACTTAGGTTGTGTTTGGATGAGCGGTTTCACTATTCGTTTGACCATTTTTACCTTTTAAATGAATTTTAGGATAAATAGGTATTTTTTGAACTTCTTGAAACGTCTGTTTAGATATTTTTCAAAACCAAAACAAGCGTTTTAAAAAAATACCAATAAATAACTTTTTTCAAAATATCTATTTTAAAATGTCTTTTTCTAAATGTCCGTTTTCATTGCCCATCCAAACGAACACTTAATATTGACCTTAACTTGACTTTGTCGCTATTTTTTTTCTCCAATTGTGTATTACAAAAGTAATCTGCAAATATTCACAGAAATTTCATAAATATAAATCTTGAAAAAGACAAATTCAATATTTAACTAAAAAATTAACAAAGCAACACATGCTTCACTTAATAGACTTAAAACCATGACATTTTTCATAAATAGAAGCACTTCGCCACCAATTATTGGGTGCCTGACTTTGTTTTCATTCATTGGAGCTTAAAAGATTAGACATATCCCGTCAAAGGTGTTCCAAAAACTTGAAAATCTTTGGAAGCATTAATACAATGAATGAACATTAGATAAGGACATCTTTTTTCAGTCCCTACCTTTCAATACACCAAATGAATGAACATTATTAGACAAGGACATCTTTGAATCTACTCCAAATGAATGAACATTAGACAAGGACATCTTTTTCAGTCCCTACCTTTCAATAATTTATCTGTGTGAACAATGAATCTACTTAGATGCTAATATGCTTCTTTTTTAGTACAACAAGTGATTTAAAGTCACAAGTAACCAAGAAGTAATCCGGTACACAAGATTGGAATCCTGCCATCAAATGATGATGTGGCATGCAATAACATATGCTATTTTTCATGTCAAATATGACATTGTCATATTTTGACAGGTCAAATGATACATCATTAAAGCAACAATTTTTATATCATTGCTAAATTTTAGAATTAAAATAGCATTTGACACATGCATTAGAAATGCGCTATGAATGAAAAGAAAAATTGTGACATGACATGAACATGGTATTGCCATATTCATGTGCTATTCGATCTTAATACCATATTTTGATCTTAAAGATACTATGTAACTTAAATCTCCATATTCATGTGCTATTCGATCTTACTGCCATATTTTCAATCAAATGTTATTCATGTGTTGTTCGATCTTAATTCCATATGTAGCATTGAACATGACATTGCCATATTTTAGTAGGTGAAATGATGGTCTATTAGAGCAATTAATTTTCTAGTCTAGCCAAATTTTAGAATTGACTGTGCATTTGACACATACATTGAAAAAGCTCTTAGCCATGAAGTTACATAGCTATTAAAGATAAGTGATGTTATCTGTAGCAATTTTTCTCACTTCTATATATATATATATTACTTTTTGATTAGCAAAAAGGAGTATTATTGATGAAAAGAAATGTACAAAACATACAAAACAAAATACATTAATAGAATTGAATGCTAAGGCATCAGAACTCCAAGTTTCATTCCAATTAGATTCACACCACATCACTTGCTAGCAAAAAGCCTAATAGGAAGAAAGCACCAAAATGATGGAAAACAATAAGCAACATGACTGACCAAACTTCCATAATTCCCAAACAAAATCCTTCCCATGCCTCTGCCCGCGCATTGATATCAAATTTCAAATTGTAGCCCAAACACAGACACCGCACTTTCAAAACCAGCTGTAGTTTATAACAAGAAGATCAGCTGCTCCAGCAACCAACAACACCCATCAACAGAGATTGCAAATCACATCCCAATCCTCTTGACATAAATAGAACGAGGAAGAAGATTCAAAGTAGTTTCAAAATTTTAATTTTATTTGCAACTACTAATTAAAAATCAATTCAGAACCAACGGAGAGATTATTCAATTTGGGGAAAAGCTTTCCATTCATCTCTAATGATTCACATGGCATCATTAAATATACTATCTACTATGAGAGATCATCAAGTTATCAATTGGAAAAAGTACAAATTAGTTCTATTTAATCATGAATTATTAAATGATATTTTAACAAACTTAATTTTTTTTCAAATTTAGAAATTTAAGTTACATAGTATTTTTAAGTTTCTCTATTAATTCATTTCAATTTATTTAAAGTTAACCAATTATGAGAACTTATTGCTTAAATATTATATAAATTAATTAAAATATTCAAACCATATATATATATATATATACATAATTCAACATTTTCTAAATTTACTTTATTGACATTTTAAAATTTTGATGATTTTTATTTTATTTTTTAGTAGAAAGTACCAAATAAAATCTTAAGTTTTGGATTCAAATTCTCTAAATTTCTTAAATTTTAACTATATTACTTTGATTTTTCCAGTTCTCAACTTTTGAATTTTTAATGATATTTTTAGCATATGTTTTCATTCAATTTTATGTTGATTCACTTAGATGCCATTACTTGAAAAAAAAAAATTGATTAATCGATGATGGAATTAATTGGAGAAAAAAAATTTAATTTTTGTTTATATTTAGCCATAATAAGTTGGAGGGATCAAATAATTAAATATGGATTAAAATATATCCATTCATTAATTCAATTAAAAATCTTTGGTTTGTCACTGAATAATAGCTTTACGGTAAATTAATAATCTATTTTTAAAAACGTAATTAAACGAAACCTATAAACCAACCAACAGAAAACCCATTACTTTGTACTTTCTTTATTCATCAATAATATTAATAACTGGTGGACCAAAAAATTAGGCCAAAATGGTGATCCAATTGTTTAATACTAAAATGAAACTAATAACTAATTACATTTAAATTCTAAATTCTATATTTAGTCTATATATATTTGTGGGTTTGAGTGTAGAGTTCTCTGAGAGAATTGGTGCTTCAACGTGGTTTTGGTGCTCCTCTTGGAAAGTCATTGCGCGGCTATGCTCTTGGTATTATATACTACTGTATATATTTATATATGTATACATATATATGCATTCTTGCCCTTGATATTGCGTTTCTATGCATATATGTCTTCATCCTTGTAGTTTTGTTTATTTGATGTTGATGCTTACTGTACTGGTATTGTAGTGCAGAATCAAATGAACTTTTGGTTCTACAGTTGGTAGAGTTTTTGAATATCAGAAAACGTACGTACGTGGGAGTGACAAGACTGCAACATATACATTCACATTCCCTGCATTGAGGGAAGATAGCTCAATTCACCTTGTTGCTTTGCTATACCATGAAGGTAATGCATCTAGTCAGATTCTTTGTTGTCTGTCCCAAATTTTCTTTCATGTTTCCATGCCGTACCACAGAAAATTGAGTTGAAGGTCAACATTTGGTGCCAGAAGTGCAAGACTGATGTGCTAAAAGCTGTCGCCAAACTTGGAGGTACTTGTTTTCTCTCACAGTGTCACGAGTCTGGTGTACTGGGTTAGCCCATATATATATATATATATATAGTTGTGATATATTTGTTGTGGAATGTTATTTTGAGTGAACAGGTATTGATCAAGTATCGGTGGATGCTGAGAAGGGGACGCTGACAGTTATTGGAGAAGTTGACCCAGTACTGGTGGCAATTCGACTCAGGAAAAAAGGAAAGGAAGCAAAAATTATCAGTGTTGGACCACCAAAGCCTCCTGAACCACCTAAGAAACCTCCTGCAGAAAAACCACCTCCACAAAAGCCTCCAGAAAAGCCTCTTCCTCCTTGCTGTAATCAATGTCAGACTGTTACCATCTACAGTTTCTACGATGATGGATACTGCAGCATCCTCTGAGGGTTTAAGGGTATTTACATTGAAATATTTTAGCTGTTTTTATATTGGCAAGGTGACAATTGAGATATTTGCTGTTTGAATCTTAATATGTTGCATTACTGGGTATTAATGTTTGATACTTATGCATATTTATTATTTTTAGTCATTTTTCTTTATTTTTCCTTTTTCAAGTATGATTTTTTTTTCTTTTATATTCTGGTTGGATTAGGACTTTTAATATTTATATACATCTCCATTAGAACATCTTTGATTTTTAATCTTGAATACCTTTTTATTTTTTGAGATTTTGTTTTCTTATTTTCATTGTTCACATTTCGTGCAGCATCACTGGAGATCATGTCATTATTGTTTTTTTTTTTTTGGGTGAATGTTCATGCACCATTGTCATTGATAAATTAAAACTACACGTAACCAGTCAAACTAACACCAGAAAATTAACCAAAAACAGTGCCATCTTTAGATATTGGAATATCCAATGTAATAAAGAATATCAGCATATATATATATATATATATATATATAGTTATGTGAGGATTTGAGATTTGAGTAATGGGACTAATTAACTTAATTAAGAGAGCACAAACTACCATAACAATTGACATTTTTGAGGAAATACTTGACTAATGGAATTTGAAACAATATTGTAATAAATTATTTTGCTGTATTTTGAATGGTATTTTCCAAGAAAAGTTGAACTTTGAAAATGAAGCATGAATGGGAGGTGCAGTAGTACTGAAACAATGAAAATGAAACTCCATATTAATTTCCAAGGGAAACTCATGGCAGACACATGTTCTGCAAATAAAAGTTTGAGTTAATTTCAATCAAATTAAAGGTACAAAGGGTAGGTGAAATAGGTGGATAATGCAAAAGGAAATTTACTATTATAATAAATTAACATCAATGAACCCCAACAGTAGAGTAGGTGAAATAGGTGGATAATGCAAAAGGACAATTTTTCTTTATAAATTTCACATGGTGGGGCTAGAAAATTAAAGATGCATGGTGGTCAGGGATAACAATTTGACCCAAGGATGATTGGTTTTATTTGGACTAGGACTTGGGTTTAAAGGAAGTTTGAAATTTTTTATGATTATGAATTTAACAAAAATACCCTTATATTTTACTCTAATTTCAAAATAGCAGTACCTAATTTTGGTTATACTCTTTTATTTTACTTATTTGTTTTGTGGCATTAATTCATTATGGTATGGTTTAAATTTTAGGTTAAACTTAGTTTGATTTTTTTTTCAATTATTTTTACCTTTTCTTGTCCCAAAATAAACTTTTTGAAAAAATTCTAAGTTTCAAGAGAGAGGAGAGTGAGTGAATATGAACTGGATTAGAATTTAAGTGTGGAATGTATATATCTTAGATATGAGATGGAAATGAAAAATAAAGAGAAACTTCTTTTAATGGGAGAAGAGTGAGAACTCAGAATATAAACTCACACCATTATATATCATTCTTAATCCTATCATATATGATAAAATATTATTATCATACTCATATTTTTTCTCTCTTTCCTACTACTTAAGCTAGAGGTTACCATGAAATTGATCAAGAAAACAGTACGGAAACTCAATGTCAGTCCTACGGGTAGCAGAAGGGCCACTGTCCCTCCAAAATCTTGAAATTTTTTTTTTTTTTATTATAATTTAAAAATTATCTCCTCAAAAATTTACTTTTATACTTTTATAATATAACAGAAAAAAATTAAATTAATAATGTAAATTAAATTTTAACAGTACTGTATATTTTGAATTGAAAATATGAAACACAAAAAGAAAAAACCTAACTTAAATTTATTGGAAAAAAAAACCTTTAACTTTTTGGATTAGACACCGAATATGCATTCTACACGTTAGAGCTAAAAGTATTTCATATTTTTTCTAATAAATGTAGAGGTGCACACATCTTCAATTTATTTTGAAATTATATTTTATTTTACAATCCTATTACCAAAATTTTGTTTATCATTGAGTTTTGAGACTTACAAATAGTAAATTTAATATGTTGAGTGTAAAAACATCCTTATATAATAACAATTTTGATTTGGGCAATATTTAAAGTTGAAAGTATAGTTATTAAATTCGGTCGGACGTCGACTCGGTAAAGGGACAGAGTTAGTGGGTCATTGGTTCAACCAATACGTCAGTTGGTCGAACTGGTCATATTATTAAAATATTAAAAATATATTTAAAATATTAAACATATATTTTAAAGTACATCCTAAAATAAATCAAAATAGATAAATAATAAAATATAATTATAACATGTTGAATAACACATTATTGTATTATCATACTATATAAATTAATATTGAACAAAAAAAAACTAATATTATATGATCATTCCTTATTTCGATTACTAAATTATAGTTAAAAGTATCAAATTTATTGTTAATATTCAAGCTAAATATTACATAAACCTGAAAATAAAAAATAAAAGCACCTAATAAGCATATTAAATATATTCTAAAGGTATTTTAATATCATTCATAAGGATAAACCACTTAGAATTTTGGTTATTAAGTCATTTTTTTTGTAATTATGTATAGTCCAATTACTAATTTACACAAACATGTCCAGTTCACTGGGTCAAACATAAAATTGGTTGGATTACTAGTTTTTACTAGTTCACATTTTTAAATGGTCCTATAACAAAATTGGATAAGTCTAATCGATTTTTAGTTCACCGATTCATCGGGTTGACCTACCGAGCTGGGCAGGTTTAATAACTTTGGTTGAGAGAACAAAAATGGTAACATTATTTGATAGGAATTAGCAAATTAAATTTAAAGAGAAAAACTAATTAATAGGAAGAAATATAACATGATAACATTAAGTGAGATACAAAATAAGGCATGACCAAAAAATACCAAATCCACTTAATTTTTCTGAAATTCTCTCTTGCTCCCAGCAACCCAAGCATCCATTGCCAAAAACAATACAATTTACAGCCACAAATGACCCAAATCCATTGGATTTATCCTCTTTACACATGAGCTAAAGTTTTAGATTCAGGTTCATTTTTGCTTCTTAGCAAAATGGTTTATTTAAGAATCCAGAATAAATGGTCTAATTAGTTAATATTATCAGTATTACATTTGGTTTACTGAACACCATTTTCTTTACCAAATCACTATCATGGCCCATTTTCTTCCTTTTTTGGGGGTGGATGAGTCCCACCCTGTTGTTAGAGGATCAGAATTGGAATGATTCAACCTTTTTTTCTTTTTTCTTTTTTAGGTACAATGATGGGATGAGAACTTAATTATTACTTTTGTATGTATATAATACTGTTTAAAAAGTGAACATTTAGTATTATTCAAACAGAATTTTAGGAATGATTCAACTTCTTTGGAAGTCCAATTCTTTGTAAATTTATCACACGTCAGCATATAAAAAAGGACCCACTATGATGGGTCAAATCAAGTTCATTTTTGCTTTTTTTTTGTAAGTTATTTATTTATACCAACCAAAAGAGCTTTCAGAAGCAGAGCAAGGCTGCACCACAAAACACTAGAACAAAACAAACAAACATGAAACACTCAAAAGCATACCTAGTACAACACTCAAACACAAACAGAATCAGATCAAGACAGAACCAACCACAAAGCCAAAGACATAACAACTAAACAACACTAGAAACACAAGTTCCTAAGCTGTGGACAATATAATATAAACTCCAACAATTATTATTAGTTTGCTTTTTTATTTATTTTTGATATGACGGACAGCTACCAACCTCGCTACCACTATCAGAATATAAGATCAACTCCAAAAACTGAATATAATATAACTGCATCTTTAGTGTGGAGGTATTTTTTATTGTAATTATTACATAATGTATTACTGCATTTTTTAATAATATTTTATTATATATATTATGTTATATTAAAAAATATATGTTATATTACACTTTACAAATTAATACATTATCATCTCACTATATCAGATTCATTTAAAAATTTTTGTTTTGATACGTTTACAATAGGACAAGTATTAGAAACATAATCATTTATTTTCAAAGTCTTCACAACTGAATAATAGTGGGGGAGCTAGTCTATTGATATAATTTCTAAATTTAAAAAGACTCTTTATAAAAAAAATAAAATTTAAAAAGACTCTTTATAAAAAATAAAAATTTAAAAAGACTCTTTATAAAAAATAAAATTTAAAAAGACTCTTTATAAAAAATAAAAATTTCTGGGCAAGTCAAGTTATAATTTCTAAATTTGGTTTATAAAACTAAGAAGTAAAATACCAAATGTTTAAAATTTTGGGAGGTCACCGCTAGTTGTCCAACCCTAGCCCTCCTTATATCCGCTCTCAATTTAATATAATTATTAAATAAAATGTAAATATAACATATTTTTTCATTCTTAAAAATAAAATAATGCAATAAATGAATACCACCAACTTGTGTCTAATATCAAGAAAATAGGGTGAGGAAATTGGTTATGAACAGCAATATTGCTCTAATATTAATATTTTTACAAAGCCACGAGTATACCCATATATGCATGCAGCTTACCCAAAAAATGAAACTGATGCTGCATTTTTCGGCTCGCAATAAATCTGGGTTCTGTGACTTGTAGAACACTCAAAAGAGGAATCAGAGAGCCACCGGATTGGCTCCGGCGGTAGCTGCTCCGATGCTTAAGTAAGTAAACTGAATTGAAAAGACTGTATTGAAAGCCAAAGAATGAGCATGAAAATAAAGCGTACCTTTAGGGTTTAATTTATAGGTTGTGACTTTCCTAAGTTGATTAGGATTTGGAGCCATGAAAGTAGGGATTTGATTCACTGGAGATAGTAGTTTCCTTGTTGGGTGTTGCACCATAGATAGAGATGAACACGTATAGCTGTTTCCTTGTTGAAGACTGTTTCCTTATTCCTTGTTCGGCAGCCGCTAAGGCGGTGGAGAGCTCTGGAGTTCTGGTCTGGAGTCTTGTAGTTAACTCTGTGATTCATATCCGTATGTGCTCTGGAGGTATATGCTCGGCCGTTTCTGATCTTTCAGTCTGTCCTGAATGTCCGAGCGCTTAGCTATTGGCTGAGCGAGAGTTGAGTTTGCCGAGTGTGAGCTGGACTATAGACATACATGTCCGGCGCTGATTGGTCTTGCTCTTTTGTGGTATATCAATTACTCCCGCCCCCAAGTCCTAGTTTGATTGTTAACAAGCAACTAGGGCTAGGCCTTTTTCGGAGAGTCATGTATCCTACCTGTTTTCCTTTCAAGGCGACTGTTGGTGCGTTATTTATTACGCAGCCATCATTGTATCGATCCAATGGTCGAGTTTCTCGAAGCCATCATTGTATCGAACCGTCATGACGTTTGGGCTTGGTGGGTCCCTGCTTATAAGTACAGGGAGAGATTTGAAATGACCTTTCCCTCGTCATTTTCATTGTGCCAGAAGATATTGTCCGCCATTGTTGGTTTTTGAAGAATACTGGTTATCTGAGGCTCTGGTCTAGAATAGGTTCGACCGATCTTCCTCTTCTTTTGCTTCTTCTCCTTTAAGTTTGAGAGTAATGTCTACTTCTTCTGAATCTTCAAATGCCAGTGAGGGGGTAAGGAATCCCTCGGAGATGGCTATGCCGCCTCATAAGGAGAATGTAGGTGGTACTGCCGCCGAAGATATTGGGGAGAGGTCTGTTGAGCCTCCCCATAGTCCTGAGACTAGGATAGTGGACGCCTTCACAGAGCCCCGAGATAGGGCTGGGGAGACCTCTAGCAGGTCTTCCCGTAGAGAAGAGGCCGAAAGTGCTGTTACCCAAAGCTTGTTGGACGAGTGGAGGGTGAAGTACAATTTTCTCTCAAATGTTACTTGCAGAGTACCAGGCCCAATGGATCGTCCCCATGACGTTGAAGCCGGGGAGATATGTGTTTATCTTGCCTGGTTTGAGATGGGTTTAAGACTTCCGTTGCCTGATTTGGTTAGGCAGTTCTTCTGTTGGTTCAAGCTTTGTACTGCCGACCTTAATCTCAATAGTTGGCGTCAACTTTTGGGGTTTGTAGTGTTAGGGCACAAAAATAATGTAGATGTGTCCATAGATCTGATCCGTAGTAATATGGTTCTGAAGTATAAGAAGGCAGAAGGCCTTTTTTACATGTCTTTTGAGAAAGGTTTCCGACCTCTCTCCTTTGTACCCACTTCTAATAAAACATGGAAGAAGTGGTACTTCTTTGTTGGAGGAGGATGGGAGCGTGAAGACTTTCAAGCTGATGTCTCGATTTTCCCTCGTACCACGGGTCACAAGGGTGAGGCTGATTTCCTTAGGCTTGTTTTAGCTTTGTTATGTCTTCCGAACTGATAACCTGATATGCCGTTTCTCGCATATGTGCAATCAAGAGTGCTTGGAGAAGATCTGAGTTTACTAACGTGCTTCAAGATCAGTATCGTGTGCTTCTCTCGACTTCCAACCGGGCTCACACTGTCATAGTCACCCCGAAAAACTTGATGGCCGCTCATGCTGAAGAGCTTAAGAAGAGGCTGACATCGAAATGGACAGAGGCGGAGGCCCAAGTAGCGGGGAAGGCTTCCTCCCAGGTTGAGCCTAAGCCTCCTCTTCAAGTAAAAAGGAGGAGGTTGATTTCTGGTTCTCCTGAGCCACCTCATGCCGAGGCTGAGAAGGAGGCCAAACCTGTTGTTCTGGTCTCAGCCGTTCCTCTTGCTCCTGCACCTTCCGTTCCGAGCAAACGGGCTAGGAAGGGGAAGGCGCCTGCCGCGCCGTCCGAGCCATCTGACGAGCTGGACTACCAGATTGCCAAGAAGGCCTTTGACCAAATTTGGTCCCAGGGCCCTCATCGGTATAGGGGAGGTAACCCTGCCAAGCTGATGACTGAGATGATGCATCTCCAAATGAAGGTAACTTCTGAAGCTTTTTCTAGTCTTTTCTTGCTTGCTTATTTGTTTGGCTTAACTTGTCTGCATTGTGTTGTGCAGAGCATGCATAGTTTAGCTGTTCTGATGGTGACTCCTTTGAGCCTTGAGGAGGCTGATAAGCTGAAGGCCGAGCTGGATGAAGTGAGGCTAGAGCTTGGAATGGCTCAGTCCAAGGTTTATGCTACCGAGGAGAATCTGAAAGAGGCCAGCACTAACCTTGCCGTGGCAGAGTCTGAAAGGGACATCTATGCTCTGCAGGTTGCAGAGCTTCAGAGGGAGTTGGTCGACCTTCGAAGCACCTTTGATGAGAAGGTTCAAGATGTAGCTGACCTTGCCAGGACTGAGACTGAGACGGAAATGAAAGAGGAAGTTGATCGGATGAGGGATGACCTGATCCGGTTCAGTTTTAAGAGCTTCCGATCTAGATTCCTGGCTAGGTATTTGGACTTTGACGTGTCGTCAATTGTCGCTCCTGGAGTTACTTCATATAGTACTGGTCCGAGCAAAGAGGCCAGGAACAAAGAGGCTATGACTGCCGACCTTCCTTCGGCAGAAGATCCTGGCCCTTCTGATAAGGCTTGAGGCTTTATCAACTTTGCCCTTTTGTTTTATCAACTTTTTGATGTAACAAAATACTTTTTGATCAGTAAAATTTGAATTTCCTTTAGACTTTTCTTGTGTTCTTTCTTTTCACGAAATTTGTTGTGAGTATAGCTATTCTGAGCCCATTGCACGCCAGATCATCTGTTCAATAGTTACTGGTTGCCCTCCGAGCTTCAGTACTTGTGATAGAACAGCGAATGTAGATTAATTTCGACTATCTCATCATAATAAGATAAGAAAGCAAACTTAATCAGATAAATAGGAATCCGATGTTGAACTTGTATCGTATAGAATGTAGGCAAACTCTGCCGAACTCCAAAGCGGGTTGTTCTGAACCAGAGAGTTGTGAAAATAAATAGGCACTTGTGTCCGTTGTTTTGATGATTGAAACTTCTATTTCTGAGCCATTAGGATCGGAATATATCAGAGCTGTTGGTCTTTGTTGTATACGTGGCTTGTCAGGGGTTAATGATGTGGACAAAACTGAAGAGTCTATATGTCGCACACGTGGCCCTGCCTTTTGCTTTCCCGAGAGGGTGGTTTAATGCACCATTTATTGCGCCACCGTTGTTTGAGTTTTCGGAGCCAACTCTTCGTCTAACCATCGTGATGGTCTGACTGGGTGCCTTTTAGGGTTCAAGGGTCTATATATACGACAAATGGGGCATACGGTTGCGCCCAATCTTTCTGCCTCCTTTTTCCCAAACTGTTCCCTTGTTTAGATGTTGCTAGAAACTTGCTGTTTGCCCGGAGATGACTGACAATCTTCAACCTGAGTTGGGAATGATTAAATTGTGGCAGAGAATCATCAACACCTTCGATTCAGCCTCCAAGGAAGGATTAAAGAGGGCGAATCCTCTCTTGTCCATCTTAGCATCCGGTTGAGATTTCTCCGATTGGGGGTGGACTCTTCTTGATTCAACCGAGGCTTGGAAAATTGGTGATGAAGACAAAGGCGGGAGGCCTTCTCCCTTTTGTGATTTGGCAGAGACCCTTGCTCAAGCTAGCTTGGGTGTTATGCTGAATTTGAGGAAAATAAAGGTGGAGCATGAAAAGTCTCCTGAGACCCAGAGCCCTCGTCTTCCGTTGGTATTGAGATAAGTGATAGTGAGGACGGAATGGCCTGGGTGCTTCTTGCTGCAGATTGGGGTTCAGGGTTCCTTCCTTTCAAATGGAGCCGGTGGCGGCGGTAATGGAGGTTTGGAGCTCTGGCCCCTAATGCCCTGCATCAAAAAGACTCGAGAAAGAAAGCCAAGATGGCGTGAAACTGACCGATGTCTTTATTGTAGCTTCTGTAGTTGTTTTATTTCCTGTATTCTTGTACTGATGTAAACTTTTATGAATCATCAATAAATTTGAGTTTCTTCTTTCCAAATCTGATGTTCTTTCTGTTCGAATGTACCCTTCTGGAGTTAAAACACCTTTCTGTGCACTTCTGATGAATAACTCTTCTGTATGTCTTAAGAGTAGATCAAAGAAACTTGTATAAAACTTAGAGTCTTTGAACCAATTTTCTTTAAGCCTGCACGGTACCGTGGTGCTTGCTGGTACATAAGCTAAACAATCTAAGTATCAACTTTAAAGTACTCCGATCTAGGAAAATTGTGTAGATTGTAGTTGGACTTTGGTAATCATAGAGTCTGTATATCGAAGATGGACCAAGTACTAAGACTTGTACATTGTAGATGGACCAGGCTCTGGAGGCCTGTGCATTAAAAGATGGACCAAGTACTAAGACTTGTACATTGTAGATGGACCAGGCTCTGGAGGCCTATGCATTAAAAGATGGACCAAGTATTAAGACTTTTGCCTTGTAGATGCACCAGGCTCGGGAGGCCTGTGCATTAGATATGGACCAAGCACTAAGGCTTGTGCATTGTAGATGGACCAGGCTCTGGAGGCCTGTGCATTAAAAGATGGACCAAGTACTAAGACTTGTACATTGTAGATGGACCAGGCTTTGGAGGCTTGTGCATTAGATATGGACCAAGCACTAAGGCTTGTGCATTGTAGATGACCAGGCTCTAGAGGCCTGTGCATTAAAAGATAGACCAAGTACTAAGACTTATACATTGTAGATGGACCAGGCTCTGGAGGCCTGTGCATTAGATATGGACCAAGCACTAAGGCTTGTGCATTATAGATGGACCAGTCTCTGGAGGCCTGTGCATTATAGATGGACCAGGCTCTGGAGGCTTGTGCATTAAAAGATGAACATTTTGTGGAGGTATTAAAAAGAAAGAGACATCTTCATTGATAATACTTCCATAAATGTTTCACGTTCCACGTTCTAGGAATAGGTTTCCCAGTCATGTCTTCTAGCCAGTAGGTGGTAGGCCTAACAACCTTCATCACTTTGTAGGGGCCTTCTTAGTTTGGTGACTACTTTCCCATAGCGGGATCCTTGGTATTTGGAAAGACTCTTCTTAAGACAAAGTCTCCAACTTGAAAGTTGACCGTCTTGAGTCCCACCTTGGATTTGTTGACCATTCTCTGCTGATAGGCTTCCATCCTGATGCTGGCTTGATCCCTTTTTTCTTCAAATAAATCCAAATTTTCCATTAGCTGTCGATCATTGGATCCTTGCTCGAAGGTTTCAGTCTTTAAAGTTGGCATACCGATCTCAACCGGGATTACTGCTTCTGTACCATAGGCGAGTGAGAAGGGAGTTTCAGAGGTAGGAGTTCTTCTGGTTGTTCTGTAGGCCCAAAGAACCCCAGGGAGTTCCTCCATCCACCTTCCTTTGGCTTGTTCCAACCTTTTCTTTAACCCATCAAGGATCGTTCGATTGGTAACCTCTGCTTGCCCATTTGCTTGTGGATGCTCTAGAGAGGCGAAGTGTTGCCTAATGTTAAGATTTTCACAGAATTTCTTGAAACCTTTACCAGTGAACTACGTCCCATTGTCAGAGATGATCACACATGGTATACCGAACCTGCAAACAATATTCTTCCAAGTGAAGTTTTCAACTTCCTTCTCTGTGATGTGTGTCAGAGGTTCAGCTTCGGCCCATTTAGAGAAGTAATCAATGGCTACCAAAAGATACTTCCTGTTTGGTGGGGCTTTGGGTAATGGACCCATGATGTCTATCCCCCATTGAGCAAAGGGCCAAGGACTAGTAATCAGGATGAGCTTGTGATGAGGCTGGTGTTGATATGGGGCAAATCTTTGGCATTTGTCGCACTTCTGGACATATTCCTTAGCCTATCTTAGCATGTTAGGCCAGTAATAGCCCTGAGTCAGAGCTCGGTGAGCTATCGTTCTGCCCCCATTATGATTCCCATAAATACCTTCGTGTATTTTAGCAAAGACATATTGCGATTCTTCTGGAGTTAAGCATTTTAACAAAGGTTGAGAATAAGACCTTCTGTAAAGCTTGTTGTTCAGGATCAGGTATCGAGCCGCTCTGATGTGGGTTTTCCTTGCTTTGTTTTTATCTTTAGGGAGGAGCCCAGATTCTAGGTACTAGAGGATCGGGGTCATCCATTCTGGGGCTGTTCAGTAATTTGGGCAATTTGGGCTTCCTCTATGCTAGGTCCTGGCTGGTAGGAAATTTTTATCGTGGAGTTTGCTTCAGACTTTAGGCAGGACGCCATGTTTGCCAAGGCATCTGCTCTACAGTTCTGGCTTCTTTCTATTTTCTAGATAGTAAACGTCTGGAAAGAGTGCTTCAAGTAGTTCACCAGTTCGGAGTACCGAAGCATTCTGTTATCTTTAATGGAGAATTCTCCCAAGACTTGGCTTACCACTAGTTGGGAATCTGAGAAAACTTTAAGGTTCTGAACCTCGCATTCCATAGCCAGTTTCATGCCTAGGATTAGGGCTTCATATTCTGCTTCATTGTTGGAGGCCTTAAATCCCAAGCTGACTGTTTTTTTTGACGAGAGCCCATTAAGGGACTATAGTACCAGGCCTACTCTTGAGTCCTGATCGGTTGGCGATCCATCGATGTAGAACAGCCAGGTTCCTGAAGTTTTGATGAGCTGTGCCTTGTCTTGAAGTGCTGGGGTGAACTCGACAACGAAATCTGCCAAGGCCTGTCCTTTTATGGAGTTCCATGGTACATATGATATATCAAATTCCCCTAACTCCACAGACCACTTCACTAATCTTCCTGAAACCTCAGGCTTCCTCAATATTGACTTCAGAGGATAGGCAGTTGGGATTTCGATTGGATGAGCTTGGAAATAGGGCTGGAGCTTCCGAGCTGATATTACCAAAGCAAAGGCTAGCTTCTCAACCTCTGGGTATCTCTTTTCTGTGTCGAGTAGTGCCCTACTGACATAGAATATGGGCCTCTGTAGTCCCTTGTCCTGCCTGACTAGTGCGGAGCTAATCGCGTTTTCAAAGACTGCAAGGTACAGGAGTAGTTTTTCTTTCTGTACTGGTTTTGACAGAAGTTCTGGAGAGGCTAGATACTCCTTCAGCTCTTGAAAAGCTTTCTTACATTCTTCCATCCACTACAAGGCTTTGTTGCCCTTTAGAGCCTTGAAGAAAGGTAGGCAGCGATCAGTGGATTTGGAGATAAATCTGCTTAGTGCCGCGATTCTGCCATTCAGCGCCTGAATGTCTTTTCTTGTTTTTGGTGACTTTAGTCCAATTAGAGCTTGGATCTGAGTGGGGTCTGCTTCGATAACCCTTTGAGAGACAATGTATCCCAGGAACTTTCCCTTCGCTACTCCGAAGGTACATTTCGCGGGATTGAGCTTCATCTTGTGCTGTCTTAGGATATCGATGGTATAGGCTAAGTGCTGGAGGTGACTACCTTTCTGCAAACTTTTGATCAACATATCATCAATGTATACCTCCATGGTATTGCTGAGTAGCGGGCTGAACATCTTGTTAACCAACCGCTGGTATGTGGCTCCAGCATTTTTCAAACCGAAAGGCATTACTATGTAGCAGTAGAGACCTCGTTCGGTTATGAAGGGTGTCTTCTCCTGGTCTGGAGGGTACATCTGAATTTGGTTATACCCGGAGTAGGCATCCATAAAGCTCATGAGTTCGTGCCCTGCAGTAGCATCAACCAGATGGTCTATCCTTGGTAGTGGAAAGCTGTCTTTGGGGCACACCTTATTGAGGTCTGTATAATCAACGCAGACCCTCCACTTTCCATTTTTCTTTTTGACCAAGACGGTATTGGCTAGCCACTCGGGGTAGAACACTTCTCGTATCATTCTGGCTTCAAGTAGCCTCTGGACTTCCTCATTTATGATCCGATGCCGCTCTAGAGCAATCGGTCTTCTCTTCTGTCTAATTGGTGGGTGATCTGGATCTACTATCAACTTGTGAGTTATAAGGTTAGGATCTATACCTTCCATATCTTTGGTCTCCCAAGCAAACATAGAGAGGTTGTCTTTCAGAAACCTGACTATCTTCTCTTGCTCGGTGTGTGTCAGGTCTGGGCCGATGTACAAATAACGCCCCTTTGACTCTGAACTGACCAACACCTTGATGGGTTCACCAATGGGTTTGGCTCTGCTGTCCCTTCCCCTTGGGCTCAGAGGTTCTTCGATGCTGGACGGGCAACCTTCATCCTCGGGAGTGTGGGCGAGAACTGGATTTGCACAGTCCCGGGTGTACTGTAATTGTTATTTGACAGTCTTTTCCTTGAGTGCAATGACATGGCACTCTCGAGAGGTCGGCTGGCATCCTCTGACAGAATAAACATTCTGGTTGTGAACATACTTCAGACATTGATGGAGGGTTGAGGTGACCGCCCCCATCTAGTGCAACCATGGTCTCCCAATTATGACATTATAGGGAAATTTCATATTCAACACCATGTACTCTGAGATGGTGGTTTTCTGCCCTTCTCTCTCTCTCCTACAGTAGTAGGAAGGTCAATTCTTCCTAATGGGATACTGAGATTCCCATCAAAGGCTGCCATCACGGCAGTAGTAGGCTTGACGTTGTGATGGTCCATTCCCATCTGTTTGAGTGGCTCATGGAACAATATATTAACGGAGCTGCCGGTATTAACCAGGATTTTCTGATCTCGAAGTTGGCGATCTTGAGAGTGATGACGAGGGCATCACTGTGAGGGCAGTGCACCCCCGCCAGGTCCTATTCTGTGAACTGAATCTTCAGCTTTGGCTTGAGCCTTTTTTCAATGTTGGAGATTTGCAATACGTTTGGGGCAGCCCTGGCCTCCCGAGCATATCTTTTTCTCGCCCTGTTTGACATTCCTGTAACAGGGGAGTCGGCATAGAGGACGTAAATGACATGGTTGTTCTGCCTCTGAGACTCGTTCGGTCCTTCCCTCTGCTCGGGCCTTTGGTCTGGCCGTTGTTGAGGCTTGTCTTCTTGGGGGTTCGGCCTTCCGTCCTGCTTGATGAACTCCTGAAGACGCCCCTTCTTTATGAGCTGCTCAATCTCATATTGAAGGGTCCTACATGAGTTAGTCGTGTGTCTGTGATCTTTGTGGAAATTGTAGTACTTACTCTGGTCCCGAAGGCTGGGATCCCCTTTGATTGGTTCCGGCCATCTCAGGTTTTCCCGATTTCAAATCTGCCGGAGTACTTGGTTTGGTGTAGTGTTCAAAGGGGTAAAGTTGGTGAACTCCCTTGGTCCAGAATTATAAACAGCCCTGAGTGCTGTTCTCTTTTCCGGACTCCTGGCCCTCTTCTTGCTAGAGTCCCTTCTGTGGTCCTCCTTCTTATGATCCTCCCTCTTCGGATTATCCTTCTGGTTCTGCTCTTTGCCCTTCTAGGATGTGCGGTTGGCTTCTTCCAATTTGATGTACTTCCTGGCTCGGTCCATTAATGCTGCCATGTCGGCATGAGGGCTTTTGGTCAGTGAATCTCTGAAGCCACCGTGAGCAAGTCCAACAGTTAAGGCAGCTACAAGGAATCTTGGGCTGCAGTCGGTGATCTTCATGAGTTCGGCATTAAAGCGCACAATGTAGGCTCTGAGGGACTCCTCTTTAGTCTGCTTGACATTTAATAGGAATTTCGGTCCCCTTCTGAGCCTTCTGCTGGTCATAAATCTGTCCAGGAATTGCCTACCGAGCTCATAGAAGCCGGTGACTGAGTTCAGAAGGAGGTGGTGGAACCATTTCAGAGCAGTTCCCTTTAAGTTGGTAATGAAAGTTCGGCACATAAAAGCACCAGAGGCCCTGTGGAGGGCCATCGTATGTTGGTAGTGCGAGAGATGATCCCCTAGGTCTCCAGTCCCATCGTACAGGGTGAATTTTGGCACCATGAACTTCCTGGGCCTTTCTTCTGTCATGATGGCGTGAGTGAATGGGGTGGAAAGTCTTCCGAGCAGCCTGGCCAACTCATCCTGCTCTGGAGGGTTCTGGGCACCTTTCAAAGCTGCTGTTCGGTCCATAGATTCAGCAATTTCTTCGACCCTCCGTTGATCTGTAAAGATTCAAAAATTTGGAATAAATTTTTTTTTTTTTTTAACACTGCGAATGTCCTTAATTCCTAATTAATTTAAATTTTGAAAAAAAAAATATAATATAAAAAAAAAATAAAAATAAAAATAAAAATATGTGTAATAGTATATATGAATAAAATATTAAGTATGGTATAATATATATATATATATATATATGGGTGTGTGGTGGAAAATGAATAAAAGAAGAAACAAAAGAAAAGAGAAATGAGAAAAGAAGAAAAGGGGCGTGCAGGTCTCGGTGAGGGAGAGGGACAGAACAGGGGAGGAGGAAAGGGAGAAGAAAAGAGAGAGAAAAAGGAAGGAAAGAAAGAGGGAAAGAGAAATGGACGGGGCTGCGGACGGCGGTGGTCGCGAGGGGGGAGATCTGGTCGACGGCCATCGCGTCTCGCGTGTCCAAGCTCGCGTCGGAGTGCAACGGGTTTCGGATTTCCTGGGGCGATTGGAGATGCGTGTTGCGGTTTGGAGGGAGCCGTGGGGATTCGTGGGAAAAGTCCGACAGGTTGGTGCGGCGGGCGGCTAACCGATGGTGAGTAATTTGGTGAAGAAGATCGAGGCAAGGGGGCGACGGATTTGCGACGGGCTTGCGACGGATTTTGGATTGCGATTGGGGTTACGATTCTGTGATTTGTGTTGTGATTTTTTGTGTGTTGGCTGTTTGGGTTTGACGCAGAGCAGGGGATGGAACAGGTTGTTGTCACGGTTGTGGTGTATGGCTATGGCTATGGGAGTTGTGGTACAGGGTTGTGTGTATATGTACGTGTATATATATGTGTGTATATGTGTGTGTGTTGGTGTAGTGGCGCAACGGGGGAGAACTATGGGAGTTGGTTTGATTGATGGTCGGCTGCCCAGGTTTTGATGATCTCTGTTGGGGGATTCTGATACGTCTTGTGGAAAAAGGGAACAGGGGTTTGGTCTAAATGTTGCAAGACCTGCTGCGGTAGTTGAAGACTGACCTTGATGGAGGATTTTGTGTGTCAAATTGTTGGGAGGATCGTTGGGGTTTGATGAATAGTGCCGGTGGTTGTGATGGTGATGGTGATGGTGATGCCGTGATGTTGGGTATCTGTTTGGACAGAGAACTCTAGATAGACTTGTGTGTTGCTCTGTTTCATGGCAATTTTGTTTGTGGTCAATATGTGGGTTGGGTTGTTCTCTGATAGCACTGGGGGCCATTTGTTTGAGCAGTGGTTGATTGTAATGCGTTATTGGACAGGTTTTGGCGACGGACGGTAAAGGATGGTAACAGTGTTCCGGTGAGACCTGAACAGGAGAAGGACGGAAGTTTGGGCTGTGTTGCGACGGGTAAGGAGCTGATGATGACGCCAGTTCTGATCGGGTACACTGGGCTGCGCTTGACAAGTTAGGAGATCGGTGAAGGAGAGAATTGTCAGGTGCTCGGTGTGTTGGTCAAATTGGAGATAGAGGGGGAATCACGTTGGCTTGATCATGGATGGATGATTGAGGAGTTCGGTTTGCATAAAGGATTACTGGTATTGCGAACTGGGTGGAAGGATTCAAGTGATTACTATGATGAATGAGAGGGAATTCTCACTGACCCTGTAGGTGAAGATGAGGGATGTTGAGAGTGTTCTGCGGGAATTTTAGTTTGTCACAGAGTTTCCGTAACGTATGGGTTCTTGGAAGTAGTTTGCAGCTCATGACAGGGGCTCTTAAAGAACCCAGAGAGCTGCAAATTAGTTGTTCAGTACTCTTTAAGAAAATAGAGGAACTTGAGAATGACAGTGGGCAATACAATAGTTGAGGATTCTACAACAGAGAACTAGACAGTAATCTGATGAGAGGAAGGGAAAGTTCTTCAATATCTGATGGATGGGATGATAAAGGGACAGAATCTGTCAGGATCATCATCTGTTTGAGGGAAAAAAGACCGAAGAAGCTGATGAAACTGGATTTAAAACGGTTGGCCGACTCGATCAACCTGCGGGTGTGTTTTCTTCAATTGCTAAACCATGGACTGGAAAGCAACCTCAAACTCGGGATGCACGAGGGTTTGGTTCACGCTTGACTGCAAATTCTCCAAAGATTGGCTGAGTAGAGATAAGCATAAGCTTGATATGATTCCATTGGAGGGCTAAATTACTTACGGGTTGATTGGATTGCATTGTGGACACAGCTTAGTAGGGTTGTGACCAACCCTATCAGGTATGATATTTTACTAATGTGAGAAATGAGGTTGAGCTTAGGGGTATTTGATAAGATGATTGAATGTTCTCTATGCGTAATTGCTATTAGGAAACCACTTAGAATTTGATTGTTTATATGCTTACGTGTTCTATATGAATCTGTGGGTGTTATGATTTACTTCTTGAGTTGTCATCATATGTGATTTATGTTTTAGAAGGATCGCTGATATTGCGACATGTAGATTTGCATAAGTGTTGGGATTGATCGAGCATGACACGTAGATTTGCGGATGAAGTCTTGTGATTTAAATGCTATTGTTGATCTTAAATGTGATGCATTATTTACAGCATGTTGCATATGCTTATGAAAGAGATGTTTCATTTGAACTGTATTATTGTATGATGAAATCATGGCATATTGTCATCGTGTGATTTCTTGAAAGCATAGTGTGGGTCAGCACGAGGTGCTGGTGCATTATGAGGGTGCAGATCCTGTGGTGAAAAACCCAAAATTGGCCATTAGGTACTCGCATGCCTGACGGGTTCCGGACTGTGAAGCGAGACATACGTGGCAGTACTCATGCCAGCGGGGAAGGACCGTATCATGAGACATGGGTGGGCATGGAGTTGCATGGGTGTGTCACGCATACTGATCATATATTACATACTGTTCATGTACTGCCATAATGATATCGAATGCCATATAGAAATAACTGTACACTTGCACATGCCACGCCCTTAATTTTGTTTCTTGCATTAGTATTATGTCATACCAGCATGTTGTCGCTGACCCATTCGTGGGCACAGGTTTCAGATAAAGCTCCTGGCACGCGGGACTTGATGAAATCTTGGAGAAAGGAGAGGAAATGAATTTGGAAGAATATTTGGGCCCTTGGGGCGTATTTAGACATTATAAAAGATTGGTGTGTTTCTGAAAAGAATGGAAATGACATTGTATATTGTAATAAATAATGAATTTGTGATCTTTTAGTTTAAGTGTAGGAGTAGACGTGATGGATTGTATAAGTAGGTGATGTATATTTAACTTTGATAGAGTTGTGGCCATCGAGTGAGGATGGATTGTGACTGTTGTATATATATATATATATGATGTCTTGTGTTTATTAGGGGGAAAAAGGTTCAAAAAACAAAGGAGGTGCTGCCGAAATTTTTAGAAAATTAAAGAACTCTATTTAATTTGTCGTAAATTCATAAATCTGTTTAATTATCTTTTATTTTATTTACTTTCTATTCGTCAGTCGCACCTCGGGTTTCCGTCAGAAATTCGGGGCGTGACATGATCCCTGAACCGGACCTCTTGTGAACCTTGTCTTACAGCTTCGGCTTCAGGGTAGTCGGGCTGAGTACGTCCCTCGGACGGAAGAGGGTTTCGAACTGGAAGGACTGTTGCTGCTTGGGGATGAGGCTCCTGTGGTGCCGGATGTACTCCCAGAGCCCTTGCAGTTGGGGCTCTAGTAGTGCTCCGGTAATGGACGTTAGGGATGAAGGCTGATGTTCCCCAGCCTGGGGCTGCTGATTGCTGTGGATCTCTGCCAACGCGAGCAACACCTTGGGGGTGCCCAGGCTGGTTGTTTAGAGCCTGCTCATGGGGCTCTTCATTCTGAGTGGTGATATGAGGTGGTGCTCCCGCAGAAATGTTGGCCGGCGGGTTAGGAGGACTCGTCGCTTGATTCTGCGTGAGTGTCGCCAGTGTTCTAGATATGGCAAGCAACTGTTCCTGTACCAACTTGTTGTGTCGTTTGATTGATTCGATCTCTTGTCGTAAGGGATCGACCGTCGGCCCCCTTGCTCCTGGAGTAGGCGGCCGACGCTGAGAGCTTTGCGGATTCTGAGCATTCTGTCGTGGTCGGAGATTTGGGGCCATGATTTTCCGGTGAGGAAAAAGATAAGTTTGTGAATAGAGCACTTGGAGATTAGTCGTTCCCACAGACGGCGCCAAATTGATGCTTCACTTTTCGGCTCGTAATAAATCTGGGTTCCGCGACCTGTAGAACACTCAAAAAGAGGAATCAGAGGGCCACCGGATTGGCTCCGGCGGTAGCCGCTCCGATGCTTAAGTAAGTAAACTGAATTGAAAAGACTGTATTGAAAGCCAAAGAATGAGCATGAAAATAAAGCGTACCTTTAGGGTTTAATTTATAGGCTGTGACTTTCCTAAGTTGATTAGGATTTGGAGCCATGAAAGTAGGGATTTGATTCACCGGAGATAGTAGTTTCCTTGTTGAGTGTTGCACCATAGATAGAGATGAACACGTATGGCTGTTTCCTTGTTGAAGACTGTTTCCTTATTCCTTGCTCGGCACGCTAAGGTGGTGGCGAGCTTTGGAATTCTGTTCTGGAGTCTTGTAGTTAACTCTGTGATCCATATCCGTATGTGCTCTAGAGGTATATGCTCGGTCGCTTCCGATCTTTCAGTCTGTCCTGAATGTCCGAGTGCTTAGCTATTAGCTGAGCGCGAGCTGAGTTAGCCGAGTGTGAGCTGGACTATAGACATACATGTCTGGCGCTGATTGATCTTACTCTTTTGTGGTATATCAGAAACCTTGCATGTGTATCATTTGCATGGTACAGGCCCCAACACAGGTTAAGCTGAAATTTGGCTCTGACGAGTTAATGGGTGTTTGTTCACTTGATGATCAATAAATTAAATTAATAAAAAATTTCATTTCAAAAGACAAAATTAGTGACATAATAACCAAAAGCTGACAGAAAAAAAAAGAAAGAGAAAGAAAGTTGATGAAACAGAGTTGCTTTTGTTTATTCTGTTGGATGCTGGCACCAAAAGCAAAGGAACAAGAGACTCGAATATTAAAGCTCTCTCTCTCTCTCTCTATTTTCTTTTTCATTCTTGTACCCATAAACCGATTGCCATAACAGTAAACAGCCCCAAAAATTGGCAATTCAATACTAACAAAAAAAGAGAGGAGGAATTAATGAAAGTTTCATCTTTTTTTTTTTTCATCACCTGATATAGATGTACATGGTGTTTGGTCATCCTAGAATCTGGGAGATCCAATTCATAGCATAGAAAACAAACCCTCTACTCACGATAATTCACCTTGTAAATCAACTCAACGCAACACAAGTAATGCCAACATCAGCATGAACGATAGAAAAGGAGTAATCTCACAACAGAAAAAAGATTTGTTCATAGCAGCAAGGAACTGAAGGCTGCAATATGATTTAATAGCAACAGAACTTATCTTCACATTGACCTAGTAATCTCTTTGGGGAGAAAATTGTTCCCAACATCCAGAAATCAGAATAGTAGAAAAATCAACATGCAAAGTAGCAAACTGATGTAGTGTAGAGCCAAAAGCAATTCTGAAGAATAGTAGATAAAAGATTCAACAAAGTAGCTCTTACTTGGGACATGTGTAACTAACAATTCAACAACAAATTCTAGGACTATGCAATAACAAGGATTTTATTTATTTATTTTTTGGTCATTTATTGCATTTGGATGAGTCCATTCCTAACCATGCATTTGGTCATTTATGGATTTCTTATACAAGAATTGCAGAGTATTATATCATTTTTGGTAATGATTTCAAATTTTGCAGTGACTCCCACCTAAGGGAAGAATTTATAGTTTCAAATTTTTTTGAAAAATTGGAACAAATTCGATTCTATGGAGCATCCACAAGCTCCCCAAATTGAAGCCACACAGACATGTTTCATAAATGGATCACATGGTACCACATCTATAGCCAATTGGATATCTAGCAGCCTTGCAGTTCACTCTCCACCATGGTTGGGGTCTCTCACTTGAATTAAACCACTGCTTTAGCCTGCCTTTTAAAGAACTATTTCTTAAATCTACATTTCTGTAGTACAAAACTCACCATAGATTAAATTACTGAATTGTATATAAAAATAACTTGATTACTAACCAAATCAAACTAGAGATCACATTCCCGTGGAATAAACCATCACTTGATAGCTAATCTGCAAATAAAGGTCTATCAGCAATAACTTCACAGCAATAATCAGAAACCACTAATGAATCACATAAAAATGCATCAAATTAGCATGCTTTAAAATTTATACCTCCATTATGAACTAACTGAATTCCATAGCACATCCTCTCCCAGGCGCAAACAAACCTAGATTACTGATGTACAGTTTGTGTTCAGTCTCCAATATATCACCGCCACAGATGCAAGTCCTCATGTCAACTTCAAGGATCATCATCTGCCAATCAATGAACTAAAGAAGAATCTTTGAAGCAGCACAATTATTTGTACATTCTAACCAGCATGATATTAATCCCATGAAACCTGCCTCCCTTGCCTGTGAGCTGTCCCCTCCCCGTCTTTGTAACACTGTTAGGAACTCATCGGAGCTTAAATTCCCATCACAATTTGTATCAAATATATAAAATATCATATCAACCACATTGTCTGTAAGAGGGATGCCACAAACCTTGTACCAAATGAACTACTGTATTAGTGTATTAATAGAAATGGTCATTCCCCAAAATCAAATGAATAAAATACTCAATATAAGAATGAAAGGATAGTGAGGTATATATACTTGATATGCAGCTCTTTGGAAATCCTCCTTTGTCAACAGCCCGTTCACTTTGCCATAACTGAAGATCGCGAGAGACAAGGGCTGCAATTTTTTACGTAGCTCTGCAAAATTCTTGAATTCTTCGAAAGTAATGCGAATGTCTCTTAGACATGGTTCATCGTCTAATTCATCAACCCTATCAAGAAACTTGTTTATATGCCTCATGTCAGCAGATGCAACCATGGACAAGGCAAAATCCTTAGCTGATATGGTTCCTCGTGACTTGTAGTCATAATGGGAAAACTCCAACCGTAATATCTATCAAGTTCAAGAACATAAATTGTGATATCAAAATTAAAAAGATTGACATGAAACTCCATGAATGAAGTGTACTTTAGACCAAATAACTGAGATCTTATATCTTTAATGAATTATAAATTGAATGAAAGTTTAGCCCTTGAATAAGTGTTCATGGCCTTCTAAGCATTCCAAAACGGTACGATGCAAATCAGTACATGTGTTGTGTTTGGAAGCAATTTCATGAATGAATGACCTTTATTGGCCACTTAAGAGTGTGTTGGAACTGCAATTATGGAATAAATTCTTGTCATTGTTTTTATATCATCTTCTCCTTATGCGATTTGGGTCAATTTATACTTTTCATGAGAACAAGCTCTATTGGCTTTGCCTTTTAAGTTGGTAACAGTTTCCTCATAAGAGAGAAAGTCATTGGCTAATGGACACCCTCCGCCCTCTTAAACCTTTCTGCCAAATACTTTTTATTAAATCGCATTTTTTAACATATCTCCACCTTTCTCTCTCTACTTTTCTCTCGTTACCTCCAAAATCTCTCTTTACATACATGCAAAATGTACTAAAACTATTTCTGATTCCAAGAGCTCCCTAAATAATTTGTAATTTTACTACTTGGGGCATAAATATTCTGATTTCTGATTTTGAAATTCTTGCAACTTCCATGATTTTGAAACTCTTAATACTTCCATTAAATACAACGTTAATTCAGGGCAGAAAGAAGTCATATAATTGCTAATGTGAAGAATCTGAATAAAGAAAAGACAATTTCATGCATTTAGTAAGTGCTCAATTTCAGGGTTAAGAAAAATTTTCACAAGTGCAACTTCTAAATATTACTGATCTAGTGATCTCAGAGATAAGCCCAATTTCTCCCAGAAGCATGTGATACCTTCTTTATTAAAACCAATTCAAGATTCTTTTTGTTAGAATATTCTAGAATACATATAAACACTATTCCCACATCGTATATATTCCCACATTATATTCTCATCTTGTACCTATAAATAAGCCTCATATTGTACAGTTTTAAATACACAGAAATATATAAAAATATTTCCTCAGTTCTTTTCTTTTCTCTATTTCTACATGGTATCAAAGCCACAAACTTGTGGCCTGTAATCTTGTTTTTTTCCACCATCCACATCATCACACATTGTCAGCCATGTCAGCTGCCACGTCATCATCACCCGGGCCCACTGCCTGCCACGTCAGCTGCCACGTTATCATCACCCGGGCCCACTGCCCGCCACGTCATCAGCCACATCAACTGCCACGTCATCAGCCACGTCGTCTGCCACGTCATCACCCTGGTCCACGTCATCTAGTCACGTCAGCTGCCTAGGCCACTACCCGCCACGTCATCAGCCCCGTCATCTGCCACGTCACCACCCTGGTCCACGTCATCACGCCACGTCAGCTGCCTAGGCCACGTCAGCTTGCCACGTAGCACGCTTTGCCACGTCAGCCCTAGGGTTACTACCGGTTCACGCCTGAACTAGTTCATTGTGTCCACTCTTCAGCAGACCGCAATGGATCGCTTAGATGCCTCCCAGCCCATCACTGTTACTCTGGATGGTTCAAACTACATTCCTTGGGCATAAGCCATGTCTAGTTTTCTTCAAGGACACAAGTTGTGGCTCTATATCACTGGCAATATCACTGAACCTTAGCAAGGCAAGGAAGAGGCTGCTGACAAATTTCTTGAACGCCTTGAAGACTGGGACAGCAAAAATCATCAGATCATCACGTGGTTTCGCAATACCACTGTCTCTTCCATCAACCACCAATTTGGTCATTTTTTATCTGTCAAATCAGTCTGGGATTTCTTAGCAGCTCGTTACACCACTGCTGGTCTTGCTCACCAATATCAACTTCTCAGCTCTCTTCATCGTACACGATAGGAATTCGGCCAATCTATTAATGATTTCCTGTCCCAAATATATGCCCTTTGGGATCAATTGACACCATCAGAAACCACATGGTGATGCACTTTCGATGTTGAGCAATTTGCTACCTACCATGATCAACAACGCTTGATTCATTTTCTTATGGCTCTCAACCACCATTTTGAGCCGATTCGAGCATCATTGCTTCACCGCAATCCTCTTCCCACTCTCAAGCAAGCCATCTCTGAACTGCTCTCAGAAGAAACCTGTCTTGGTCTCCTCAAGCCCTTTTCCACAGATATTGCACTGGCTGTCTTTCGACCTCCTCCACACAAGAGCAGTTCATCTACTCAGAAAGTTTGCAAGTATTTTCATCTCTTTGGCCATCTTCTCGACTGCCCTACTAAAGTATGTCGCTTCTGTTAGAAACAAGGACCTGGACACTATCAGGATGACTGCCACAAAAATCCAAATCGTCAGTCTCGTGGCAACTGGCCCAAGGGCCGATCTGGTCACTCATTTAAAGTAGGGTCTGCTTCTTCTTCTCTTGCTGCTGTTGCCGAAGAACCTACTCCATCTGAGTCTTCCTCTCCATCCTTCTCTGTTGCCGATCTTGAAGCAATCCTCAAACAGGTTCTTGCACCTTCGCCATCCACTGCTATGTCTTCCACTTCTGGTAAGTCCTCTTGGTATTTTGATTCTTCATGCAGTAATCATATGACCTCCAACTCTAGTATTTTCACTTCTACAACTCCTGGTTCTCATATTCCCAAGATTCACACGGCAAATGGCTCACATATGTCTGTCAGTCATATTGGTGAGGTCTCTACATCTCATGCATCCCTTCCTAGCACCTATCTTGTACGCAATCTATCTCTCAATCTTATATCTGTTAGTCAATTATGTGATCTTGGACTTAATGTTATTTTCTCTTCTTCTGGTTGTTGTGTGCAGGATCCACAGACAGGGAAGACCATTGGGATAGGCCATAAGGTTGGACGCTTGTTTGAGCTTATCCATCTCCGCATTCCCTCTCAGCTCACTTCTCCACTGTCCTCTGCAGCCTCTGTCTCACCACTGTCCTCTACAGCCTCTGTCTCCACAATTTCTCCTACCACGCTCTGGCACTCCCGATTGGGTCATGTCTCTTCTAGTCGTCTACAAACTTTAATTTCTAGTGGATTGTTAGGATCTGTCAAAAATGAAAACATTGATTGTCTTTCTTGTCAGAATGCCAAACAATCGACTTTTTCATTTAATAAAGGTGATTTTGTTTCTACTGCTCCTTTTGATCTGATTCACTCTAATATTTGGGGACCTTCTCCTCATTCTACCATGGCAGGATCCATATACTTTGTCATTTTTATTGATGATTATTCTCGTTTTACTTAGATTTATCTCATGAAAAATCGCCCCGAGTTACATTAAATATACCTTGACTTTGCCCGCATGATAAACACTCAGTTTTCTTGTTCTATCAAAGTCTTTCGCTCCGATAACGCCAGGGAATACAAAGACTCTGGTTTCTTACATACTTTTCGTCAGTATGGTACCCTTCCTCATCGTTCCTGCCCTGGCACTTCCCAACAAAATGGTCGTGCTGAACGTAAACACAGACATATTCTGGACACTGTTCGGGCACTTCTTATCTCTGCCTCCCACCCTGAACATTTTTGGGGAGAGGCTGCTCTTACTGCCGTTTATACTATCAATCGCCTCGCCTCCCCTGTCCTCTATAATCAATCTCCTTATGAACGCCTTTATGGTATTTCTCCTGACTATAGTCATCTTTGTATTTTTGGTTGTGCCTGTTTCGTTCTACTCCAACCTCATGAGTGCTCTAAGTTGGAACCCCGGGCTCGTCTCTGTTGTTTCTTGGGTTATGGCATTGAACATAAAAGCTACAGATGTTGGGATCCCTACTCCAAGAGACTTCGCATCTCTCGTCATGTTGTCTTTTGGGAACACAAAATGTTCTCCTCTCTCTCTCTCTCTCTCTCTCTCTCTCTCCATTTTACGTATCCTCCCCCTCCACATCTTTATTATTTACTGATTCCTCTGTTGATTTATTTCCTAATGAGCCATCTGAGCTTCCACCTGCAGGTCCTTCTGAGACATCTACTCTGTCTGATGATCCTGCCATTACAACTGATCCACCAGCCATTGCCACTGATTCACCTGGCTCCAGCTTCTCCTCTGATCTCTCCATTCCAGGTCCTCCACCTCATCGTTCCATCTGGGTAAGGGAACCACCTACTCGTCTCCATGACTATCATTGTTTTTCTACCATTATTTCTCACCATGAGCCTCAATCTTATCGTGAGGCCAGTTCTAACCCTCTTTGGCAGCAAGCAATGACAAAGGAATTGCAGGCACTCGAGAAAACTCATACTTGGGATCTTGTTGATCTCCCTCCTGACAAAAAGTACTTGGGACCTTGTTGATCTCCCTCCTGACAAAAAGGCTATGGGTTGCAAGTGGGTTTACAAAACTAAAATTCACTCTGATGGTTTTATTGATAGATACAAGGCTCGTCTTGTGGCCAAAGGCTTTACCCAAGAATATGGAATTGACTATGAAGAGACCTTTGCCCCTGTGGCCCGTCTCACCTCTGTACGCTGTTTACTCGCAGTTGCTGCTATTCGCAAATAGGGTTTATTTCAAATGGATGTGAAAAATGCCTTCTTGAATGGCGACCTTCAAGAAGACGTCTTTATGAAACCCCCTTCCTGGATATCATCATCCTCCTCACAAAGTCTATAAGCTTCGTCGTGCTCTCTACGGACTTAAACAGGCTCCTCGTGCTTGGTTTGCCAAGTTTAGCTCTGTTATTGGTGACTTTGGCTTCACTTCCAGTTCTCATGATTCTGCCCTCTTTCTCCGCAAGTCTACTAGTGGATCTATCTTCTTACTTCTTTATGTTGATGATATGATCATCACTGGCGATGATCTCACTGGCATTACTGATCTAAAAAATTTCTCAGTCAACACTTTGAAATGAAAGACCTTGGACCTCTCAGTTATTTTCTCGATCTTGAGATTTCTTCTGCTTCTAACGGTTACTATCTCTCTCAAGCCAAATATGCTTCAGATTTCCTTACTCGTGCCGGGCTCACTGATAGTAAGACTGCTCTTACCCCTCTCGAGCCCAATGCTCGCCTCACCCCTTTGGATGGCGTTCCGCTCACCGATCCCACTTTATATCGCCAGCTGGTTGGGAGTCTTGTCTATCTTACTGTTACTCGACCTGACATTGCTCATGTTGTTCATATTATGAGTCAGTTCTTGTCTGCTCCTCGTTCCACTCACTATGCAGTCGTTCTTCGTATTCTTCGCTATGTTAAGGGCACAATGTTCCATGGCCTTCACTTCTTTGCTCATTTATCCCTTGATTTACGTGCCTACTCTAATGCTGATTAGGCAGGAGATCTTACTGATCGTCGTTCTACCACTGGGTTCTGTTTCTTTCTTGGTTCTTTTCTCATCTCTTGGCGTAGCAAGAAACAGACTGTTATTGCCAGATCCAGCACTGAAGCAGAATATTGTGCACTTGCGGATGCCACCCAGGAGCTTCTTTGGCTTCGTTGGTTACTTACAAACATGGGTGTCCCTCACACCTCTGCTACCACTCTCCATTGTGACAATTGGAGTGCTTTCCAAATTACTCACAATGATGTCTTTCATGAGCGTACCAAGCATAGCGAGATTGATTGTCACTTTATTCGGCAACATATTCTCCGTGGCACTGTTCATCTTCTTTCGATCTCCTTTGCTGATCAAGTTGCTAATATCTTCACCAAAGCTTATCCTTTTGGGCGTCTTCAAGATTTAGTTTCCAAACTCAAGTTGATTTCTGTTCTACCATCTTGAGTTTAACGGGGGATGTTAGAATATTATAGAATACATATAGACACTATTCCCACATCGTATATATTCTGACATTGTATTCTCATCTTGTACCTATAAATAAGCCTCATATTGTACAGTTTTAAATACACAGAAATATATGAAAATATTTCCTCAGTTCTTTTCTTTTCTCTATTTCTACACTTTTAAACATCAAAGAGTAAATTGGTCTCATAATCCAAGCAAAATGACCATTAGAGTAAATCAAACATAAAATCTGTTCTCGGAGACACTTCAAATGTCTACAGATAACTTGCCAGGACATAAGAACTGTTTGACATTATCAGTGGCAAAGCAATACTAAGATATATATATATATATATTTTAAAATAGACCATAATCCAAAAAAATTATATAAATTAGAACAGATGAAAGGGGTTCATTTGTGAGAGAGAGAGATGAGCTACATACTTCATCATGCAACTCTCTTAAGAATTGAACGAATTTTTCGTGTTCAAGACATGCCTTGCCATCTTTGCCAAAGAAGTACTCTAGCAAGCCCCCATTCTCTATAGAACCTGAAACTTTCAGTCCAATTCGCAATACATCCCTGTGGCGAGCCCCTTGTCTATTATGAGTTCGCATCAAGGCCATCAATTTCTTAAATTCCTCCTTGTCAATCTTTCTGTTTAGGAAAATCAATAGTTAATAACTCACACGAATCAGTATAGGATATAAGTAGCTATCATTTATATAAATTCCAACAAAGCAATAAGCTATTTTACTAAATATATGGAGCTGTCATTTATGTATATTTCTAAAAAAATCATAAGCAATCTTGACAATTGGTGAAAACTGACATTAATCAATATATACATGAACCTTTGTTATGTTTTTGCATCCTCTATTATCCATATCTGACATTAAAAGTATGGGGATATATAGATAGCTATATGCATGATGCCTTAACCATCAATTGTACCCTGGTAAAGCAACATCGGTTTCTCAAGCTTATCTGTTATGACAAAGGCAACATTGACACCGCATGATAGAGAGACTGGAGAGTCCACAAAGAGGACTTGATACACATGTCGGATCCCAACTTGACCCAAAAACTTAAGCTACTAGGTCTCGGGCCCAATCATGTAAATTAGTCCTTTCTTATTACACTCATTACCCAACGTGAGACACCAAGCTTGTTACCTCAACAAATCTCCCCCTTGACGCTCTTCCAAGAACGCCAAGCACAATGTGTTTACAACACCACCTCAACGCCAAACACTGTGTAGGTAGCACCACTAGAAGCACTGTCACTGCATGTTGGGGAGACCAGAGAGTTTATAGAGGGACCTGATATACATGTTGGATCTCAACTACCCAAAAGCTTAAACTGTTAGGTTTTGGGCCCAATCATGTATATTAGTCCCTCCTTACTCGATGTGGGACTCCAAGCTCACACATTACCTCAACACAATCCTTGAAGAATTGTGAAGCCTAAAGCCTAAGATTCACCCATTTAGGTTGTGGTTGGAAGTATTATTAATAAAAATCGAAGGATGAGTTCTATAAAACCTATTTCTAGATCCACATGAAGTATTGCAAAATCAACTATATAAAGGCAAAGGAATCGCATTAGGAACACAAGATTTAAGTGGTTTCCAAGTTTTCTATGTCCATAAAAGAGAAAGATATCAAATTTATTATCTACAATAAATTAGGATTACCAAAAAATCATGCTCTATGTCTCAACTCTTGTTATGATACCCTACGTTTAGTAAGGGAAAAATTAAACAAATCTAAGGGACTATTCATATCCACTAAGTTGAGCTAATTTGGAAAATATAACACAATTAAAATATGAGGTCGAAGTTCTCTCCAAGGACACCCACAGGGGGAAAAACCTAAGGACCCCCTAGCCAAAAGATATTACAAAGCTCACTACTATTAAAATTTGGTATAACATATCCCTAAGCACATCAAGTATATGACATTACAAAACAAAAAAGGGCTAGTCCAGTGCACAAGGCTATCGCCACTCAGGGTCTAGAGAGGATCAGATGTACGCAACCTTATCCTTGCAAACAAAAAGGTTGTTTATGCAACATAGCATAACAAGACTTTCTAAAGTAAACATCATAATGTGATCCCTATAGTAATCCTAATCTATGATTTGCTAGTACCATTGTGGGGGGTTTAGGGATGACAAAGGAACCTATTAAAAAGTTTAGATTGACAAAATATTATGCCTTGGAAATTTCAAAAAAGAAGCAATACTAGTTCTTGAGATTCATTTGTGAGATCAATCACTATCAAATGCTATACGCTCATCATGAACATTCTTAGGAAACATCAAATGATAAAAGCCTGAAAAAGAGTTTCTTTCTAGACCTTAGTGATCAAATTGGGGACAAAGGGTAGAACATTAAGTTCTCTCAATATCCTGGGTTGACTTTTTCACCCCAATTGAGAGGAAATAACTTGTTGGTAGAGCTCTAGTGTGATTGTTGGCCACAATTAATGTGATCTTAAGGAAGATAAACAACTACTCCAAAGGTTTTCCATAGGCTATTATAAATTGACATTGAAAATGGAGAATAGTTTCCCATGTATGTAAAACATATTCATTGATAAAATCTGTATTTATAAGCAATTATTAATTGCATTATGGTTAGAATTTCCTAGACTCCAAAACCTAAGGCCTTCGACAACAAACACTGGAAGTCTACATAGGGGATATGTTTTTCTAAATGACATAAGTGGAATATAATGGGGTAGGTCTAACTATAAAAGTAAGTTTTTTTCACCCAAAAATGAGTATCGAGAATTAATATCATTGAAGTGTATAAGTTTTCTATATAGTTATGAAAGCTTATTATGTTAAAATATACAAAAACATTGAACTAAGTACACCTATTTATGTTGATATCTTGTTTTGTCATTTGTCTTCTTCTTTTTTTTTCTCTTAAAAGGAAAATTAAGAAGAGATATATCGCTAAATTTAGTGCTTTAGAACGTAAATGTTCCTTGTTTTGGAACCCTATGAATGAAAATCGTCATGGTAACTATGAATCCAGCCATGGAAAGTCACTCAGTATGTAGACATTTCAACACCAATAATCTAATAGGCTTCTAGTAAGGGTATATTTGAGCTTTAAATGTCTTTAACAAGGGAATAATTGACCTTAAAAGAATTTCTTAGTTAATTAGTTTTTTTGAAGCCGTAACGATTTTTGCTTAGTAGGTGAATATCTTAGTTAATTAGTTTTTTGATAAGTAAAAATATTGTATTAAAAGAATCTCTTAAGGAGAGCAAACCCATATACAAAGGAGAGAGACAAAATTAAAGTCTCAAGTTCCCCCACAAAAATTATATTATATTATTATATTATATTATACTACTTATAAAAATATGGAATACCTTATATGTTTTTTCAAACTTATAAAAATATAGAATACCTTATGTGTTTTTTCAAAAAATGTTTTACACATTTATTTGACAAAATTACCCATCTATCGTAAATTTATTCCTTAAGTTACAACGTTCGCAGCCCTTACGACTCTCGCCAATTTGTTTCCGCTTCCCTTGGACCAGTTTTCCTACTCTATAACATTACAATCCGGTCGATTACATAGTCACAGGCTCGTGGGGTGACAAGGCTTTCAAGGAAGCCACCAAGTATTGCAAGCCCACCGTGATTTGGTAGGGCAAATCAGAGAAATACACTCAGATTCCATCTTAAAATGCCAAGTATTTGCATATATGCGTGAACGAGACCATTCACAGAGTCGAATTCAAGAACTACCCAACCCCGAAGAATAAAGACGCAGTGTTGATTGCAGATATGTCTTTGAATTTTCGCTCGAAGCCCGTGGACGTGACCAAATTCGGCCTGATCTATGCTAGGGTGCAGAAGAATGTCGGCCCCTCTGGTGTCACCATTGTGATCATCAAGAAAGACTTGATTGGAAATGCTCAAGGGATCACCCCTGTGATGTTGGATTTCAAGATCCACGCTGAGAACAATTCACTGTACAACACTCCACCTTGTTATAGGATATATATGTGCGGTTTGGTCTTCGAAGATCTGTTGGCACAAGGTGGTTTATCAGAGGTTGAAAAAAAGAACATGAAGAAGGCACAAATTCTCTGTGACACAATCGATCAGAGTAATGGGTTTTAAGAAAATTTGGGGTGTTCTTCTAGACAGTGGGGTTTGGGGCAGAACATGAACTGGTGAGTTTCCGACTTTCTGATGCGTCGACGCCTTGCCATTTTCGGTCATCGAGTACTCACAAATTCCTCGCTTTTTCCCCAAGCATCAATATCATATTTTACAACCAATCAAATCTTTGTTGTTGTATGCATTTCATGCTTTTAGCTTTGTTTGCAAATTGGTGGTTAGATTTACTGGTTCAATTACTAATAAAGCATCATTTGCTTTTGATGATTCCTTTATGGGGATTTTCCTTCATAGTGTTCTTTACAATAACTGATTAATTAAGTAAAATTATGGGCCCCCGGATTAAAAAAAATTCATAACATTTTTATGCACACTTGAATCTTCACACCCAGTTAATTGGTATCAGTTATCCTGACCATTTAATATGGTGCGCGTTAGTGATCACTTGTTCCCTACTAACGTGCGCTGGAAACAAATCTCAGGAGACTAGCACAAGTTGCTTGCCGTGGTACGAAGTCTAGACTCCACCCCATTCGTGACTCACACTTCTAGGTGCCGTATAGTGTGGTGGCGTTGGGTAATTTAGTCTGAATGATTGTATTTGTAGTAGGTGGAGGAAGGTTGGTTAAGAGAGCGCATGATGGATTGTTGTTGGATGCTGGCGGTACCTTTTTGCAGTTAGCCAAGCCCGTGGAAGAGACTTACGTCGTAATCAAGAAAAAATACAGTTAGTTTGGGATCTTTATATATGTATACAATACCCAAGTATTTCCACAAGAAAGAGAGAGACATTATGCTTAATTCTTTTGACTCTAAACAAGTTATGTAATGGAATGCATTTAAAAATATTTGTACCAATTGTTTACATTGTTATTGCTTCTAGGTTAAGACCTGTGGGTTGTGAGTTCTAATGTACAATACCCTGACCCAAATTGTAACCGGACGAGCCATGTAAACTCGAGCCGATAGGATTTTATGTCATGATATCGAAATGAATGGACGGTCGTGAAATTTAAATGGTCTTGAATATACGGACAATGACGGATGATGCTGAGTAAGCCATGAATGAAAACCAAAATAAAAAAATATATATAAATAAAAATAAAAGTAAAATAAAATAAAATTTAAAATAAAAGAAATAAAATAAAATGGAATAAAACAAGATAAATAAAAATTATTAAAATATATATAGTTATATCTATATACGTGTAATATGTATATATATAGGTGTAAATGATAGGCAGCACATGTGTATATAATTGTGTGTGTATAATTGTAATTGAGGGATATATAGATATAAGGGAGGGGAGTAAAGATCAAACGGAGTTTGATGAGTGAGGCTAATAAGGATACGGACCAGAAGGGATTAGAGTGAGAGAAAAACTGTGGGCGCTTAAGGGGGCGGTGGTTACGGATTTGAGAGAGAGAGAGAGAGAGAGAGAGAGAGAGGGGTTAGAGAAACATCAATAGAAGGGGCGGAATCGCTACAGATTAAATTCCCGAATATTTTTCTCATGAAGCTGAGAACGATCCAAATAAACTCCTTCAATCTTGTTCCGATCAATGGAAAATCTCATAAAACAGAGAAGATAAAGATGATCAACACATCCGCGATTTTTGAGACACACCGCCATTGACGCATTGTGCGAGTGCTGCGTCTTTGCCTACCGGCCGTTAAGGGGTCAATTGATGTCGGATTCAATCATGAGATGAGGGATATCGAAGATTTTGCTCATTCAGAAAAGAGAGTCAGTGGTGATCGATTTACTGCAATTGGAATTTTCGGATGGGGAGATCGGAATCTGGGGTTTTGTAGATCGTATTAATTTTTAAAAGATTTGAGTGCTTCTATTGCAGCGTTTTTTTTAGTATAAATTTTGTTAGTCGAGCAACATTGTCAAGTAGTTGGGAGACTGGAGATCGGTTTGAAGTTTGAAGATTGTTCAGAGGAGGCGAGTTCGAATTAGTTTTATCCGAATTTGTCTTGCGAAGTTCGATATCAGATCGGCAAAGACTTGAAGTATTTTGCGCTATTTTAGAGGGTTTGGAGTCTGAATTATTGGACTTGTTGGGAATTTTGAAGTTTTTGGGTAGCAGTTATTTTGTTGGATCTGTGTTTGTACCATGGGCTTGGGTGGAGGAGTTGCAGAGCTACACAATGGGAACAAAACTCGCCAATCATGGGTTATAAGCGTGCATGCTTTTTCTGATTTATCCCATGTGAATCCAGGAAATTTAAATCATAACGTGAAGACTGTTCCAATCAACCAATTTAAGGTAATTCTTGAAATGGGTTTCTATCCATACAATGATAAACTTGATGCGTTTTATTAAACCTCCTAACTTTGAGATGATACATTTAATCATTTCCTATATACTATATGTTTAATAGTGAAGTACTGATTTAATTCAAGAATGGAGGATAACAGCTATGGATTATAGGCTATTGAATATTAACAAATTTCTGCACTACGGCTGAGTGTTTTTGTGATTTAATTTGGGCCAAACCGGGTCGAGTCCAACCCGACCCACCCATTCAGATGGCTGCCCAACATTGTTGCTTTATGGGTAAAATTTTAAATTTGAGTTTGGGGGTGTTTGGTTGAAAAGGAGAAGTTATTCGAAAATTGGCTTGAAATGGGTACAGGAAATGGAAAAATAGGAAAACAGTTTGTAAAAAAATGGTTTGGGCAAAGACTTGAACTTGGGACTAAGGGGGAAAGGGTGAGAAGCTGAACCACTGTGCCACTAAGGTACATGTGAATTGTTTGGGCTCAAATACTATATATATTAGTGATATTTAATTTATTTAAATAATTAGTCAAATTAGTAATTATTGAATTAATTTTCGATAGGTAAATGAGTCAAATAAATAGTGTAAATTGACTGTTTTGGACCTTCTGGATTTAATGGTGAAGTCCGTTTCACGATACGGAGTCCCAAAAAATAAAACACCCGTAGAACGCCAAAATGACTAAAATGTCTTACGTCGAAGGTGAGTCAAACAGACTCCGATTTAGTTAAGTAAATAGTAAATTTTTATTATTTCAAACCTATTGGATCCAACGGTGAAGTCCAAATTATGAAAATAAAACCCGAAGAGAAGAGACACGTAAATGACTATTTTGCCTTTGGGTAAATTAAGTTCAAATCGGAAACCGTGAAAGCATAAATTAGTAAAAGAGATATTTAGAGTAGCAAGGCATAAATTCAATAAATGACATGAAAGTTGAAACGTGTTTATTGATGTATAGGCAAGTCAAAAGGAAAGGAGAAAGTCACAGGATACTAGGACACTGATAAGGTAAGTGAATTCCTATCTCTTATGCGTGGTTTTCCAAGCCACGATCTTTCTATTACTACCAGTCTTGTACTTATGTATATATACCCACTGTTATTGTTCCCACCATGGATATTGTTCTACCTGGTGGATGTCTATTGGTTGATGGTTCATGACTTAATTCATTGTGTTGATGTTATTCACCGTATGCTTATGTTATGATAGTCCATGCTTTGTACACTTCATATGGAATACAACAGAATCCTAATTTATGTTAAATGTCGGGTTTTGTGCTCAGACACATTACCCATCTGATGCTATCTGATTGACTGGGACCTATGGGTCAGACAAATATATGGCAATGATGGCATTTTTACGCAGTGAGTTAAGTGGCATTTTATATGCCTTCATGTTAAGGGGGGTATGCCGGGCCCCAAAAGACCGAGGGTCTGCCAAACCCTGAATAGAGTAAATGCATTATTCATGTTTGACTGTTATGTGATGTTCATTTGATTCATGTGATGTTTCATTTCACTGTGAATAGTTTCATGTTGACAGTTCTCATATTCATTTGACTTGATTGAGATCATTCCATTGTGGCAGTACATTTACGTTGACTGTGAACGTTGAATGTTTCCGTATTCATGATATATCACTATTCTTATTTAGTTATCATGCCTTACTGTTCATTGGCCATTTGGCATTTTACTGTTAACTGAAATTGCTACCATGACTGGTTATCATGTTCTTCCATGATCCTATATGTTCCATGATTACTCTGACTCGTATTTGAGATAGACTTTTACTTACTGAGCTTTGTTAGCTCATCCCATTCATTATATTTTTCAGGTGAGAATGTTACAGAACCACAATAGGAGATCAAGAGCGTAGGGAGACAGTTGAGGAGCAATAGAACGATATAGTCTCTCCCATGTACTCACCACCTAAGAGTGGTTCATGATCAGTATATTGTTAGTTAAGTTTAGTCTTTGAACAATAATTGTAATAAAGCTTTCGCACTTTAATGTCATGTTATATTATTTACTGTTATTATTGGTAAAAGAATGGAAAAAGTAGGGACGGCCATTGGACTCGCGCCGCGACACGAGATCCACATAGGGTGGGTTTCGGGTCGTGACATAACGAACATGGAATTATTGGATTTACCTAAATGCACAATTAGTTCCCTCTGATCTGTCTGCCTATTATTAGAATCCTCTAATTGGTTTGGATTTGGGGTTCACTAATAAATTCTGGGAGGTGTTTATTTATGCTATCTTTGAATTTCTTGTTACTTTGCTTTTGATTTGTTATTTCACAGAACCGAAAAAAAGAATCTTTGACTAGAATTTTCTAGTTTTATTTTCCTGTTTGTTTGTTCAGTAGTTTAAGTGATTATATTGTTATGCTCTTTACCTTGCTTCTGATGGTTTATTATTTCAATTACTACTATGGCTCCTGTTTTAGTATCTTAATTATATTTTTACAATGTTAATAGGTTTAAGTGCAACTTCAGCTGAAATAAAGTGAGGGTCTAATAGAGCTTTTGCTGCTCATTGTTTATATTTCTGTTGAAGTGATTATATTATTCTGTTCTTTGCCTTGGTTAATTATTTCAGCTACGAACTTTGTTCTGTGGTTCCTGTTTTAGTATCTAAATCATAGTTTTACAATGTTAACAGGTTTGAGTGCGACTTTGGCTGAAATAAAGCAAGGGTTTAAAAGAGTTTTTGCTGCTCCGTGGCCTGAAAAGCTTCGCTACCAGGCGAGATTTTCTTGTTCATTGATCTTTTGCACTTATATTATTTGCATACCCTTAATTTGTTTCAAATTGAAAAAGTTAAGAGTTCCTAACTGTACCATTGTACTCTGTAAAAATAATTTGTGAGTCATAAAAAGTTAAGATTAACATTTGCCCCCCGAAAAAAAGGATACTACATATAAAATTTATACAAGGTAGCATGGTTTGTTTCCTGTCCCATTTATTTTAGAATAACATGCTTATTAATAGCTAGCAGAAACTGGTCCATTACATAATTGGAATGACATCTCCTTAAAAAACGTTTGAAAAAACCAGATGAATAGATAGGGTGGAGCCAGCTGAAGGATCTCATTACTCTGAAAGCCTGCTAGATCATTTTGTATGGAATTTTTGTACAAATCATTGTGTCAGAAAGTTTATTTCTTATTAGATTCACCATTTAGCAACTATCCCAAAGAAAATGTAGGATACTGGTTAATATCACATTCATAGAAATAAATAGGTCCTTCATGCTCAATGACATAATGAATTTTTATCCTGTGGGCGGTCTTTCTTAAGACTTGTTTTAATACCTTATCAGATGATAGGAAAGGAGAATTTGTGATGCAACTAATGAGGCGTTTATCACTGTTCCTTTCGTAATCACAGTCTTTTGTTTGTCAAAAACTCACTCTCTTCTTCGGCTCCAGTCATCATCAGTGCATTTGTGTTCCTGGCCGACCTTGTCAGCAATATGAAGTTACCTGTTACCGTTGACTTTATTCAAGCGGAATCGTATGGCTCTAGAACGGAATCGAATGTTGCTCCTAGGAATTCCTTCGATTTGAAGATTGATTTTGAGGGAAAGCACGTGATTCTGGTATTAATTTGATTCAATTTTTACTGTTGCATACCCTATTTTTTTTTTACCAAAGGGTTCAAATTCAATATGATTCTTTTCATTTCTGAGTATATTTAAATACTGGGAGGATGTTATGTTGAATTGGATACATAACCGTTGATTTTATTCAAGCGGAATCGTATGGCTCTGGAAAGGAATCGAATGACGCTCCTAGGACTTCCTTCAATTTGAAGATTGATTTTGAGGGAAAACACGTGATTCTGGTATTAATTTGATTCAATTTTTACTGTTGCATACCCTGGTTTTTTTTACCAAAGGGTTCAAATTCAATATGCTTTTTTTCATTCCTGAGTATATTTAAATACTGGGAGGATGTTATGTTGAATTGGAGACATAACCATTGATTTTATTCAAGCAGAATCGTATGGCTCTGGAACGGAATTGAACAGCGCTCCCACGATTTCCTTCAATTTGAAGATTGATTTTGAGGGAAAGCATGTGATTCTGGTATTAATTTGATTCAATTTTTACTGTTGCATACCCTGGTGTTTTTTACCAAAGGATTCAAATTCAATATGCTTCTTTTCATTTTCGAGTACATTTAAATACTGGGAGGATGTCATGTTGAAATGGATACATAATAAGTCTTAAATTTGTATATAATATATATTAGATAGTAATACATATGTATATATAGATTCAACTAAATATGGAAAATTTGGAACAGGGTTATTAATGGCTTGATAAGATAATTGAATCAATCATATTTAAAAACAACCCAACATTAACTAAAAAAATTAAATGCCAAATACTCAGCTACATCAATCCTTTCTTCGCCACGTAGCTTTATTTTTGTGTCACATCATTTGTTAAATTATAACCATTTTGTACTCTTCTTTTCACTATTTCATCCCGCTTCTTATTTGACTTATAATTTATGTCTATATCTATATCTATATCTATACTATCTATAAATGTATAGATCTTTTTGTGTGTTTTCACAAAAAAATATTTTGCACTTTTACTTAACCAAAATATCCTTTCCAACAAATTTTATTCCAACTTTACCGACCATTTAGTTTCAAACTTTCCAAAACCCATTTCCTAATCTTCTACCGACTCTTCCCGTTTCTTCTCTTTCCCGAAGTTCTCTGCCCTGCCTGATGGGGCGTCTCCTTACTACGAGTCTCTGTCCGGCGAAAAGCACAAGGAGAAGAACGATAGAAGTTTTGATAGGGACCTAACCGATCATCAGTTGATTCAGCAACAGAGTTGGGTCGGGACGAAGGCGTATCCGGCGTCGATCGGGCTGCAGAGGCAGTCGAGCGGGTGTAGCAATGGTGAGATCTTGCTTTCCGGGGAGTACTACATCCTGTCCCTGTTGATGGGCGCCGGCGATCCCGATGCGTTCGGTCACTTACACGATGATGTCTTTAAGGTTGGTGGTGGTGGCGGAGGGGATTGCGTCTCCGTACTACGAGTCTCTATCCGATGAAAAGAACAAGGGGAAGAACGATAGAAGTTTTGATAGGGACCTAACCGATCATCGGCTGATTCAGCAACAGAGTTGGGTCGGGGAAAAAAAAACACAAATTAGGAGGTTTCATATATATGATACCAGTGATTTGTTCTAAGGGTATTAACATCGGTTTCGGGAATTGTTATATTGGTTAAATCATTTTATTGGAATTTTTTGGAATATTTTAATTCGTGGAAAAAGTGATCATTGTAATTTTTTTTCCAACACAGATCCGTCCATTGTGGAGGCATAACTTCCAGAACACACATGGTCTTATATTTGTGGTGGATAGCAATGATAGGGATCGAGTTGTTGAGGCAAGGGATGAGTTGCGTAGGATGCTGAACGAGGTACCTTTCAACTTAACATGTCTTCTATTTTTCACTCTGTTCTTTATGCTATGAATTTTAAATTTTGTGTTGTGATATCACTTGGCACCTCCTGTTATGTTCTGATGGATTTATTGTCCATGCCATTCAACTGTTCTTATGAATTTTTTGGTAGTTGTTGCCATTGGCATCCCTGGGATCTGTTTGCTTAAACTTTGTTCCTTATTTTTGTTGAATTGGCGTGTTTGTCTACACATCTTATATTCCCAGGCACTGTCTATTTAGTCTCTTCGATCAGTTCAATGTGATTAGCACTGGGAGTATTTCTGAGTTAATTTTAGAGTCTTTGCCCTTGCCTTCACTTGTTTAGACAACTTTAATAGTTTGAAGAAATGGCGCATGTTTGCAAACAAGAGAAAATAGATTGAAAGAATTCACGGCCCAAAAATTTGATTCCCGATGGTGGTGATCCAAATTCCTTATAGCTACGCAACTCAGGTCATCTAGGTTACGCAAATAATCCACTGCTTCAAGAGATGATCATTGATGGTCATGAGATCTTGTGATAGAGCAGAGAAGAGAGAATACCTATAATTGGTTTAGAAGATTAAAATTTTCAAAATTCATACGTTAGGATTGAGAATGTGAACATATCCCCAACATAAAAATTGGGAGTTATTTGACCCCCAATTATAATTGATATTGTCATCTGCAATATCGAAAGCTTTCCTATATTAACTTAAAGAAGCATAAGTTAATATTTGGGGTCTTGACTCTAAATCATTGTGACAATATGTGACTCAAGAATTACATGAATGGGAGTTATTTGTCAGAGATATCTGTACTAGATTGAAAAAGAAGCATAGGTTTTCATTCTACAAGTATCCAATTATTCATATTTCCATATATACAGCAGGAATTAATTTTATGCGCATGATTTAGTGTATCAATTTTGAACTATTCAATCCCTTCTTTTGTGCTCTACTTTTTCATAATGCATGGTCCATCAGAATTCCTGTGGTTCATACAAAGGAAAAATACATGAATTTCCCCATCTATAGAGGGATGGCATGCCAGTCCAGAACTCAGCTAGCTTGAATCTTAATATTATGTAGCTTTGATCCTGAGACAGCCTTAAGAGATCAAGATACAATGATAGGAATTTTTATATTAACTTATGCTTCTTGAATTCCTCTTCTCGGCGAAAGCATGAAGATGAAGATGACGGTCAAAAGGTCGGGTTTGCTCATGTTCAATTTAAATTATGTTAGAATTTTATTTTTTTAATTAATATTTATTTATTTATTATTATTATTTTGTTTAATGTTTTAGTGAATCTTTACTTAATTAACTAAAGTTAATGGGATTACTCCCAGCAAGAAGGATTGTTCCATTTTGAACCGCATGAAGAGGTAAGCAAAAATGTTTTAATCTTTCAATTTAAAAAAAACTTTGACTCCTAAAGGGATTATAATTTATCATATTCTTTTACGTAGAATCATTATAGCATGTTAGTGAAGTGGAATCCCAATTTAAAAACATGTGTTCATGTCATTGTTATGTGTTCAATTAGGATTCTATAAATTAGTGGAATGGAATCAACATCCATTAAGAGGTAAACAAAACAGATGCAGAACCTTGAAATAGATTCAACCTCCATTGAAATGTAATTAAAGCAGATGCAAAACCTTTCCAAGAACAAATGAAATCCAAAAGAATGAGCAGTATAAGACTCAAGAGGATAGGCCAAAAAATACAGGGGAAAATTTACCTTTACACTCATTTTGGTATGAAGGAGTTTGAGCATTAGTCTAATATCTACAAATGATAAACCTCTTTAGTAAAAATGCAATGGAAGTATTATGATTATAATTCTGGATAAAGAAATGTGAAGAAAGACAAGAGATGGAGTCTAGAAATTATGCCTAGGAGGAAAAATTATATGTAGAAGAATTTTGGGAGATCTTATGAAAATATATATAAAAAGGGGTATTATTCTTAATTTTTAAAGGATTTTAGTAAAATAATAATAGAAAAGATGCATTTTTTAGAACTGACACTGGCTGGAGGAGATAATTTCATCTTGTCTAACATACTCTTTTTCATCAAAACTGTTCTCTAACTCGTCAGGGATCTTCACTGATGATGATGTCTCTTCTGCGTATTCAAGAGAACACATTGCCTTGAGTCTCTCCATTTCTTCAATTTTATCTTTTGCTTCCTTGAAATCACTACAGTTACCCTCAGAATCTAAAGCATACATTGACTTTCCATTTTCTGATGACAAGCCATTTCTCTCATTGCAAATATCTAACTGTGGCTCAAATTTTCCAGGGTCACTTGGCTGGCTTTTCAATTTATTTTCCTCATTTTTTCTAACACTTTCCTGCACTGATATATTGGGAAACTCATCATCTCCCCCCAAACCTGCAATGTGGAATGATTCTTGAGGTCTACCTTTCATGTTACAGTCTGGAGATAGATTTGGTTTGGTTTGCTGAGACCCAGTGTTGGAGAAGATAGGGGTCTCATAAGAGTTCACATGACTAAGTTGTTGGCAGAATGCAAGTTTTTCTGAGACAGGCGAACATTCAGCAGGAACATCATGTTTGGATATCTCAAAAGATGATCTGGCATTAACATGTAAGTCAGGGACAGGACATGCACCAAAAGGATCTTCAGTCCAAAGCTTGCAATTGGAGGATGCGTGTTTTTCAGCCCCTGAATTTCCACATAAAGAACTGAAACCTGAATTTATATCAATAGAAGTATATCGTCCCTTGAACATATAACTGTCTTCTGGTTCAATTTTTTCCCTGGAAAATAATTTCAGATTAATTATTTTGTTGCATGATTTTAAGTTTCTATTTCTTACCCGTCATCAGGCCGTCAGACAAGATGGAGATTTTTTTGTTGTTGTCAAAATGCCCCTTAGAGAGACATAATTTGATTGCTTCTAATCATTTGGAGATCACCTACTTAGATTCAACTTAGCAGGGAAGTGTTAGGTTGACAATGAAAGAAAAAAGAGCCTTGGTCATTGGATTATAGATCTATTCAACATCTAATGTCATGTTTGTCGATCATTAAATCCAATATTAATGTTGTAAAAGCCAACTTGACAACAGCACCAGATTCAGCATCCCCTTGTCCGTCAAAGTACTCCGACTCAACAAAATCTTATTCCAATTATTTGGAATTAGTTACAAAGTACTCCACCTTCAAAAGAAAATATAAACAAAATAATATATGTATATATATATATATATATATTTGACAATACGTAAACCAAGCATTCCAAAATTCGCTCAACTCAAAAAAAATATTATTCTAATTTGGAGTCAGTTATAAAGTACTCCACTTTCAAAATAAAATATAAACAAAAGAATATATATATATATATATATATATATATATATATATATAACAATCTACAAACCAAGCATTGCATTGGAGTCAAGAATGACATGGAGAGGTAATGTGTACTTTGTATCCAATCATGACTTGTATTTTATAACATAGATTCTTAAAATAATGAAGCTGTGTATATCCAGTCTGGTCCCATCTCAGAATTTTTCTCAAATATATGCCATGATATCCCTACTCATGAAGTAAAAATGGAAAAGAGTGGAACAAAAGGTAAACGATTGCTAAAATCCCATCAAGAATCACCTATTTGGTGATTGGACAGTGGTAGGATAACATTCATTATCCATCATCCATCAAGAGCCAAAACGACTCTCTATCCTTTGTTCAAACTTTTTGTTTTTGAAATAGGTCTCTGTGCTCAAACTTTCTGATTTTGAAATAGGTATCAAGTGCCTTCTCTTTGTATCAATTTCTTTACTATCGACATCTTTTCTTTTCTTTTCTTTATTATGTTACTTTTTAAATTAATTTTTCCTATACTTTGAATTTGAATAATTAATGTTTTTTTGTTTTTTAGTTGTCTCCATTAATTTCTTTATAATGCATGTGCCAATTTTTATCAGTAAAGTGGATTCTATTATTTCTATTTAGTCATACACACAATTAATGGAAAATTTCTTACATCCTCAATTAGTGCACTTTTGATTTACCATGAAATTCACGAGGGGTTAAAGCACAATGGGTAATATATTTTCTTTGACACTATTTTTGTATGGATCGTGTAGAGGTCCCCTCTACAGCGTGTCAAATGCTTTCATGTTATGGGGCCAAAATGAATACATCAAAGGGGATCTATGAATCAATTAATTGCCAATGAAATAGACAAACGATGCCGATATTCCTTATAATTAAGCCATTCTAGAATACTTATATATTCATATTTCACATTGAAACCTTTCATTTTTTTGGTTCGTGATTGTGAAAAATTAGCTTTAGTAGAAGAACGACTTCATCAATTTTCCTGGATTTTTTTTATAGTTAGATGTTTGCATGAAGTTTCTTCACATTATGGAATGGAAGAACATCACTCTTAATTTCTAGACAGTAGACATATGTAATCTTGGAAACAGAACTGTACAAAGTAGACAAATCTAATCACACAAATCAGGTTGTTGATAAATTGATAAGAGATGTTTCATTAAATTGAGTTTCTCCTTATTTAATGAAGTCAGACAAAATGTGATGTTGTGGCCTCAGTTTTTCAGTGACTGGGGTAACATTTTTCTCACCTGTACATTTATTTTTGAGCTGTAATCATTTTACAGCTGCTCTATCATCAAATAAATGTTGAATTGTTGGTGTTTTTGTATTTTTCATAATTTCATAATACTTTAGCATGCTATTATTGTTTTATTTTGGTAACTTTTCTTTAATGTCCTTGGATGAAAACTGCGTTTAACTTCTAATTGCTATATTTTGTGTAGTAATCCAACAACATTATCTTATCATTTCTAGAGGGAAGATTAGGTAGTCCCAGCAGGGACAAGGGAAGTGGGGTTAGTAGGCATTAAAACTATCAACCCTAACGATTGGCTAGGATTTCAAAAAAAAAATTTCTATAAGATCACACGTACACCAAGTTCTTGAAATTTGGTTCAGAAAAATTATGAAGATGGAAGTGGGGTTATTAGGGATTAAAACTATCGACCCTAACGATTGGCTAGGAATTAAAAAAAAAATTTCCGTAAGATCACATGTACACCTAGTTCTTGAAATTTGGTTCAGAAAAATTATGAAGATGGAAGTGGGGTTATTAGGGATTAAAACTATCGACCCTAACGATTGGCTAGGATTTCAAAAAAAAATTTCCATAAGATCACATGTACACCTAGTTCTTGAAATTTGGTTCAGAAAAATTATGAAGATGGAAGTGGGGTTATTAGGGATTAAAACTATCGACCCTAACGATTGGCTAGGATTTCAAAAAAAAATTTCCATTACGATAGGATGATTTTATTATTAGACTTGTAGTAGAATAAACTTATCAGTTCCCGGGTAAAAACTAGAAGGCTTAATGCTTAAAAAAAGAAAAAAAAAAGAAGAGGAAAGCTTAATTTACATGAACCTATTTTTAGAGTTAGACGTTTCTGTGCTTTCTACTTAGGCATATGAGCATATATTTGTCAAGATCACATGTACACCAAGTTCTTGAAATTTGGTTCAGAAAAATTATGACGATGGGATGATTTTATTATTAGACTTGTAGTAGAATAAGCTTATCAGTTCCCAGGTAAAAACTAGCAGGCTTAATGCTTAAAAAAAGAAAAAAAAAAAGAAAGAAGGAGGAAAGCTTAATTTATATGAACCTATTTTTAGAGTTAGATGTTTTCGTGCTTTCTACTTAGGCATATGAGCATATATTTGTCATGTACATGTCATTCAGACATTCACTGTTCCTCTTTCAGCAAAAACCATATTAAATTTTTTTTGAGGAGTTAAAGCAACCAAAGTTTTTTATATTGTCTCCTTATGAGATATGTTTATGATCAATATACAAAAATTTACTTCATTTGTAGATTAATATGCTCTATTTGTATCTTATTTTCCTTTATTTTGGTTATTTGTATCAATATTGTTCTAATTTATTGATGATGTTAAGACCACTATAAGGGTGTAAGAGAAAGCTTTGAATTATCATTTTTGGGCCTTCTCTTTTCTTTAGTTACCAGGCTTCTTTGCTAAGCCCTATTGAAAACAATCCACACTTTTGTTAATCGTGAAAATCTTTGAATTTATAAATCATTAGTTATTTCGAAGGACTTTGTACTTGGTAGTGAATTTTAAAATACTACGAATATTTGGAAAAACTTAACCTTATGATTAAGACCATATTAATAAAAGAAACAGTGGAGTGAAGATGAAGAAAAAAAAATAAGAAATGAAATAGCACTCCTAAAAACAAAATAATTTCTCCACTTTTCTTTTTTGGATTCTGTTTGCTTACACAGTCATCTTCCACCCTTTAATCTCCCAAGGATATATGAAGTAACTTCATGATCCATCAATCCACCTCTCCATCTCAAAACACCAATAACACCATCAGGTACATCAAAATGAACTAAACCAAAATCATGGAGCTTTTCCCTCTGACCATTCTACATGCAAATCCCGTAGCGATAGCACAGATTTCTCAAAGTTTCCTAACATTTTTTATGCACTTCCAAATTATCAATTTTGATGCAGAGTGATGTGCTTATAATTAGTCAATCAATATTAATCAAACAATGAAAAATGCTGTGGAGTATGCCAAAGCATAAGCCAGCCTATGCTTAACTTTCAAAGTTCCCAAAATTATTAGATAGTAAAGAACAACAGAACACCATCACTTCTATAATCTTTCAAAATCTAAACTTAAAGAAAAGCATATAATAATAATAATAATAATTAAAGAATACGCAGTAAAATGTATGATCTTTATATTTTAAAGCCACAATGTTGCAAACAAGGTATATGAATTATAATTCTATCTTCACGAAACTAGAGTAAATTTTTTAAAAAAAATTATGTAGCATTTCTACAATGACAAAAAATTTACAAGAAAGTAATAAACATGATTGAATAATGTAACATAGTTAGGCATGTTATGGTGTTCAAAAGTTTGAGCATTGAAGGACACAAAATTTTAGACAGTACTATAACATATCACCACTTTCTTTTTCTTTTTCTTTTTCTTTTTCCATAAGAGATCACATTAGACGTTGGGATTGCCCTTACAAGTTAAATGCCTAAGCCCTCAAAATAATCTTATGGATAGGACCTTACTATAGCTATGCATATGCAATTCAATGTTCCACCAAGTGTAGAGAAATTCTGTATAATGAGAAGAAAATTTGACCCTAAATTCATCATATACAAATGGAATAGCAAGTTTTTTTTTTTTTTTTCTGAATACATAAGATAATCTCTTAAAGAATAAATTGATCCCTTGAATAGAATCATCATAGGAAGCATAAATTTATCAACAGACTCACACTACAAGTAAATAAAATTTTAACCAATATATGTAGCATAAAAATAAAAATTAAAAGCACTTGCAACATTCGGATCATTTTCTTCCGAGCATCTTCAATACATAAATTCCAAAAGGTTGCATCTCCTTAAATAATATTCTCTTAATTTTCTTTATCGTGAACCTATTTATAAGCGAACTGGACTTCAACGTTAATTTATTTTTTATCAGTAACACGTGTTAAATTTTATAATTGCATATAAAATGGAGGAAATCATGGAATTAGGAGTTAGTCCTAAATCAACACAACTGCCAGAAGTTGGTTGGGTATTACCTAAAAAGGAAAGTTGAGGAATTGGAGATTGAACTTGAAATTAATTCGAAACATGAAGTCATCTATTACAATCAAAGAATGACCTGCACTGGATGAGCATGACTCTTCGCTGTTAAAAGTTCACAAATAATTATAAAAAAAATAAAAATAAAACAGTTCCAATGACAAACAGTGAAAACTGAGTTGACCATGAAACAAGGGTAACTAAGAATATTAACCTCAGCAAGCTCAAACTCTCTCTTGGATCTTCTTTTACAAAGCAAGACCATGCTGGTTGGTCGGGTACATCTCCAATATCACAATTTCTTCCCCGTGTTGGATACCTGCAATCATAAAAAGATAAGATACCTAAGTAAATGCCAAGTACCAATAGATCCTCCGAGCAGAATTTGACACACCATGTTGTCCTTTTTGGAGTTATGAAATCATGATCATTCTCTGATGTTTGGTGTTTATAATATGGAGCAGGTGACTCTGATTACCAAAGAAAAAAGAAGAAATAATCAATCATCAAAGACAAGACCAACAAGAATAAGTCAACATTTTCCTTCACCAAATGTTCAATAGCAGATAACCATTGTATGCCTTGACATGTAGACAATAAATCTTTCATGAAAATAGAGGGAAAACTCTACACTAGATATACCTTTTTAATCTATATCTATATCTATATCTATACTACCTATAAATGTATGGATCCACTTACATGTTTTCTTCAAAAGTGTTTTACACTTTTACTAGACGAAAATACCCATTTTATTTAATTGTTAGGACAAAAATGCCCTTTATTCCTTGCCCTTTCCTATCCCCACTCTCTTCTGACATACCTTTTCGTAATCCTGGTTTCTTCTCTTCGATCTCTGCGAATGCTGTGAAATACCGACCCTAATTTATTTCTCTGTGAATGCTGCGAGGCGAAATACATCAAAGTCGATTCGGTTTGGATTCAAAATCTGAAAATGGGTTTGTGGGTCTAATTCATTTTGAGGTAATTTTTGGGTTTGTCAAATGGGTTTTCTTTGTTTGAATTAATCTATCAATATTCTATATTGATCTTTCGAATTGATTTTTTTTTTTTTTTTTGGTGTTGAATGCAAGGTCAATTCGGTTTGGATTCGGAAACTGAAAATGGGTTTATGGGTCTGTCTCATTTTGAGGCAATTTTTTGGCTTTTCAAATGGGTTTTCTTTATTTGAATTAATCTATTCACACTCTGTTGATCTTCATAATCTATGATTGTTTATTTTTGTTTGGTGTTGAATGATGAAGTACATACAAATGTAAATTTTAATGAAAGAATGACATGGTTATTTTTTATTTTTGTTTGATTTTCTATATTCAATGTTTTTTCCCTTCCCCTTCCCCTTCCCCTTTCCCCTAGTGTATAAGAAATGGATCGATACAATCTAAGATGAGGAAATTGAGATGTAGTAAAACAGGATAAAAAAGATTCATGGCCATGTATAATTGTATTAGACTTAAAAAGAACGGTTGTGTTTGTGCAGCAATGGAGACAATTTAAAATTCTTCACTACAAATTTTAAAATGAAGAGGAGAGAGATGGTTATTCATCTAGATAGCTGTTGTGTAGGAGTAAAGTCCTGTACAAAACAACCCATTTGAATGTCATTTTGATTTCATCATACTTGGTTACCTTGTATGCGTCAGAGTGATGTTGAAATTAAATGGCTGTTGTCATAGGAGTAAAGTCTTGTACAAATGTGGTATGGGAACAACCCATTTGAATGCCACTCTGATTCATCATACTTGTTTACCTGGTTTGCATCACACTGATGCTGAAATTAGATGGCTGCTGCAATAGGAGTAAAGTCTTGTTCAAATGTTTTATGGGAACAACCCGTTTGAAGGCCATTCTGATTTCATGTAATGCTGAAATTAGATAGCAGTTTCCATAGGAGTAAAGTCTTGTACAGATGTTGCATGGGAACAACCCATTGAATGCCGTTCCGATTTCATCGTACTTGGTTACCTTGTATGTGTTACAGTGATGCTAAAATTAGATTGGAGTCATGAACTATTTTTTTTTCTTCCCCCAGTTGCCTTTCTCCTAATTTTTAACCATTATTGTAACCTTTTCTTTTAAACATTTTACCATAGTGGTGCTGTGGCTTTAGCCTTTTGTTTATAGGGAATGTGTTGGGTTGAGATCTGGCCCATAGTGTTGACCGGTTAATATCAATGGGATTTGTGTGCTTGGGGTAGTAATATAGACTAAGGTGAGTCCCAAAAGGTTAAACTTTTACATATATTGATATATATATATATATGTGTGTGTGTGTGTGTGTGTGTGTGTGTGTAAGTGAATGGCGAATCTAGTCTGTACACTTAAAAAAGGATAAAAATAAAATTTAGAGGAATATCTAATAAAAATATGAAAAATTTTAGTAGAGCAACTCTTAATTTCTTAATTATTATTATTTTTTTATTGAAAAAAGCAGTAACATAAATTAATTTTTCAAAATTTTGGTACTAAATCCGTCATTGCCTAAGTGATTTGCACATTGTTAATGAAGTGGCATGAGTATATACATTTGTATTTGGGAGCAATGTGACTGCACTTTCTCGTATTAGTAAAAATTGATTTTTTTCATAAAAAGAAAACCATTAAAAAATTGGTGGTTTTAATAATTAAACATTATCATTAATAATTGATCTAATGAAGTTAGGATGCAAGTGCCACATTTTAGTATGAACTTGCAAAAAGTTAACAGTTTTACCCTTATAACTGATTATCAAACTTCTAAATATAATTCTGTTGAATCACCTGGAATGTGGCAGCTTTCAATATAACGGTATGTATATAGTTTAAGAGCACTTAGTGATAATAGAAGTACGATTATTGCTGTGCAATCCAAAATGCAGATCAAGGCAGGCAGATTAGTTAGTCCAGCTGCCCAAAGAATTTCTTTTAATAGTAATTTGTAAAGAAATTTAGAAAACAATATACTGAAAAGTTGAATCATAGGAATATTTTTTGGCACAAGCTGATTCGAGAAAATCAATTCCAAAATAGGTCCGACAACATATGCATAAATTTATTTAATTCAAATTGCAAAACAAGAAAACTCCCAAACATCTAGATATAGTTGTCTAGCAAAAAAGAGCTACATATTCATGTAATTGAACAGTTTATGGAAACTGTCAAGTACAAAATAGTAGCAAGAGCTTGTACAAACTTCAATGAGGTTGAACCATACCCTTCGGCAATAAGGATTAATATACAAAACTGCTGCAATCCCTAACAACACACTTATAAAAGACACTGAAAAGCTGACATAAAAAACACCCAAGTCAATGAAACCTTCATCATTGTCCTCATTGTCTGAACCATTTTGCAATGGTGATGGCAATTCAGTATTGGTGCAATGGTTTTGTAATGGAGGCCCACAAAGATAAGGATTTCCTTCATAGCATTTTTCATCGAAGGTTGAAAACTGAGCTTTCATGTTTGGGATTTTACCTGATAAGTTGTTGTATGCCACACTGAAGACCTCCAGAGAGTTTAAGACTGTTAGTTGAGAGGGGATACTCCCATTCAAGTTGTTATAGGAAAGATCTAAGCTCTCTGTATTCCTTAGGTTAGAAAATGTGGATGGAATTGATCCTATCAGACGATTATGGGACAGGTTTAGTACATGAATCTCGTTTAAGTTCCCAATCTCAATTGGGATTTCACCTGTGAATTGGTTGCAGGAGAAATCAACTCCAGACATTAAATCAAGGAGATTACCGTTATACGCATAAGACATTCTTTTTGTTGGGAACACAACCTGTTGTTTGGAATACACCCATGGACGATACACTGATGTAACATACTCATAATTAGATGGATGGTTGACAAAGTCAAAAACATTTATCCCCAAATCTGTTGCCCCAATGAAATCTGAAAAAGGAGAATAATAACCGGCCTCAAATCCTAAAGATTTGCTATTAGTTGCCTTAATGTTCATCAGGCAATGAGGTATAAAACCAACAAGATTGTTATGAGAAAGACTGATTAGGCTTATTTGGTTCAGGTCGCATACCTGAGTGGGAATCTCTCCTTCAAAATGGTTACCATTCAAAAGAAGAATGCTCAATGCAGAAAGGTTGCCAATCCAATCAGGAATGGTACCACTTAAGTTGTTCTCACTGAGGTCTAATGTTACCAATGAAGAGCAACCATAGAATGCATGACTCCATGGACCACGTAGTCCATTTTTATTCAGATGAACATGTTCTATGGATGATAGGTTAACGTAAGATGGTAAAGAGCCAGACAGGTGGTTTGCGGAGAGATCTAGAAAAACTAGAGAGTCTAGTTTGCATAATTCGATTGGAATGGGACCTTCAAGATGATTATTGGCCATACTAATTACTCTTAATCTTGACACATTCCCTATCCATTGTGGAATCTTGCCTGAGAAATGGTTATTACTAATATCTATCATAGACAACAAAGAGAAGTTAGACAAGATATCTGGTATCTCTCCAACAAATTGGTTGTTATCTAAATATAAATATTGCAAAATGGTCAGGTTAAAAAAATGTGGAATTGGACCATGCAAGTAATTATTTGATAATTTGAGGAACCATAAGGAGGAGCCACCGACACCCATATGCTCTGGTATTCTTCCTGATAAATTATTGTTAGATAAGTCTAAAATCCATAAGGAGCTAATATCACCCAAAAGAGAAAAATTACCTTCAATCATATTTTTGGACATGTTTAAAAACTCCAAATTTGGAAATATTACATTCAAATTTGTTGGAATTTGACTACTTATGTTATTGTGGGAAAGATCTAGTGCTTTAAAAAGGGGATTAGGATATAGAGGCAATTCAAGGGGTCCAAGAAAATGGTTACTTCGTAAGCTAAGTGCTTCCAATCTCGTATTGTTCTCTAACAGCCAGGTAGGGAACTTTCCCACCAAGTTGTTGTGTGACAGATCAACTGCTCTAAGGTCATTTTGGTGATACAAGAAGTTTGGAAAGGTTTCAATGGAACATTTTGACAAACTGAATACCTCCAGCTGGAACCTTGGAACCCATGACTGAAACTCATTTTCAACACTTAGTGTGATATTATCACTTAAAATGACCTTGAGCTTTGAATGATGAAAGAATGATGCAAATGAGAATGGGAGCACGAAGTGGTTATATGAAAGGGAAATGTATTCAAGTGACACGAGAAGAAAGGGAAACATTTCCCTTGAAATGATTGAATGATAGATCCAATATCCGGAGAGATGTCAAGTTTCCTAAACATGAAGGAAGTATCCCTTCAAAATCATTCTCGCTGAGATCTAGTAGTTCAAGATTTTTCAGGTTGCACCAACCTGTAAAATATAGTAAGTAATGCTTAGATTGAATATTCATTTGAATACAAATCAACTAGTCCAAGTACCATGGAAAAATTTAATTGACATCAATAATGCATGGTACGAATATCAAGAACAATTTATATACCTTGAGAAGGTAGGTTGCCACTCAGCCCACACTTATGTAATGATAAAACCCTCAGAGAATTGATCACTCCAACATTCTGAAGAAAGCTCCCATTGATGGAAGAATAATCCAAATTCAAGTGCTCCAAGTTGTTCAGTGCACCTAAATCTATGTAAAAGTTAGAATAAAGAAATAAAAAAAAAAAAAAAAAGTTACCTTGTACTGTTTGGTAAAAAAGATTTGAAGTTGTATTTATATGGGGATCATAAGATGATAGTACTGTTCTACCTTTTGTAGTAACCAATCCCTGTATCTGAAGACTTAAATTCTTGAGAGATGGGAATGCTTCCAGAGACTGTAAAACAGTTGGACTAAAATTTTCTCCTTTCAAGCTAAGAACCCTCAAATTGTTTAAGCACTTGGTACCTGCATGCAAACATGTCGCAATGTTTTACAATCTAAACTGTACTTTCAATCGCATTCTACGACTGAAGAGAGAGTGACCAAAACATCATTTGACGTCTTTCTACCATTTTATACCTTTTGTGGTCATGAGGTGGTTAATCCAATTATAACTCAAATCCAGCTCTTCCAAGTTGCTCATAGCACACAAATCTAAACATAAAACAAGTGACATGTTATCCATATTTTATATTTTCTTTACTTTATTTTGTAAACATTCTAATGTATGTTACACATTCATGCATGTACCATTTTGAAAAAATAGTTGGTATGCAAATTGGCAGATTTTGATTTATGTGGTTATCAGCTAAGACTTTTAGCATCATATTTGACGCTTTTTTCTAATTTTGTAGGCTACAATTGTTGCAAAATAAAACATAAAAAATAATTGCTGATATGAAAAGCAGGTGGAACAGTTTCACTCTAAATCTTATGCAGAAAAAAATTGAGAAAAGTTTTCTATTAATCCAGTTTCAGCCTCCATCAGCTAGACTTCTTAGCTAGGCCGCTTGGTATTAAGTGATCAAACCAGTAGTGTATTGTGATGCATCTATTGGTGGTGCAAAACAATAAAATAGGAGATGATGAACAATCTGTAATTGAATTGATCCAATATGCAGAGCATTTTCATGCTTGACTTACCTTGAAAGTGAATGGATCCATTCAACTTGTTGTAGGCTATACGTAGAGTCTTAAGTGATGAAAGCACTCCAAGATATGGCAGGATGCTGTTATTGTAAATATTATAATCCAAGTTGAGGAGCTGCAGCTTCTCCAACCCAACTAATCTATCAAGACCTGCAGTGAAATATCATGTTTTCAGTCGTTAGGTTCACAATAGTATTTATAATTAACAAAGAAAATCCAAAGTAAGCATACAATAAATTTAATTAATTAGTTTGCTAAACAAAAAATTTAGACCTTCATTTGTGACCCAACCAGCAGCCCAGTTACTACTCAAGTCAAGTTCTCTTAGCTCTTTAAAGGGAAGAAACAAAGAGGCGTTGAAATACCAATTTTCCAATACATAATAACTCAAGTCAAGTTTAATTACACGCTGTGTTGTGATATTGCACTCAACTCTTTTCCAATCACAACAGTCAGTCTCTGTATCCTCCCAAGATGGCAAAGAAGTTCCATTTGGGTAGTTGATGGAAGTCTTGAGCTGCAAGAGAGCAAACCTCTCTTGTTCCCAACATCCACCACACCCATATATCTGAATCCCAACCCAAACCAAAGCCATCCACCACCATATCCCCGACTGCATCATTCTGTTTTGTCTACCCATTATCTATATTGATCACTCTTTGGAATGTTGCATATTTGCTAGCAGTGTGATTTGGGTTTTAAATAGATGGTGTTGGGGTTGTGCAGAGCGTCAAGTCAGCCAAATTGTAATTCGTCCTCCATTTTCTTTTAATAATTGCATTAAGAGTCAAATATACTGACCCCACAGGTGAATGTTGCTTCAATATTATGGCCATTTTTCTTTATTTCTTTAATTATTTGGGTCCACATTAATTTCATTTTCATTTGCATTATACTGCAAATTTTGAAAACGTCACACAGCAATTTGACATACCAACTAATAATGTGAGCTTTGGTGGTGCACAACTTGGTTTATAAGATTTGCCGTAACTCAGGAATTTCTGAGTCTAATCCGCCAAACTCACGGCTGATTGGAGTTTTCAAGATAGATATGAAGTGGAATAGGACAAAATTGATGTACCAATTCCTTTGACAAAATAATAATAATAATAATAATTGCTGCACTTATAGGCCTCATATTATTTTAAGTTATTTTTGGACGAATTTGGTATCTTACGTGTCGATACATCTTTTTAATAACACTCTGACATATATATTATATTCATTAAAAATAATTAATCATACTATACATAACAAAATATTATTAAATAAATACATTAATACGTTACTGTATCAGACTTATTCAAAAAATTTCATATATTTCAGAACCCAATTGCTGTACTTGGTCAGGAATGGGGCTGATGCACCCAGACAGCTGCCGGCTAAATCACATGACCATGGCATTTTTGTGCTTTTGTTTTAGCAGCCATAACTATATATTATTTAGTTTAATTAAAAATCACTCATTATTTTGTTCTAAACACTATGATCAATTACTTTTTCAATATAGGTTATATCTACCAGGAGTGGGACCAATTTTTCCTTCGTACTTTTTTTTTTTTAAAAAGTCAACTTTTCTTCCTTCTTCTTCATTATTGTAACCATAAAAACCTAATCCCACCACTCAAGGAGACCTTGACCTTGACCTTATAATATGGCCATAAGGGGTGGTCCTTTTCTTACTCCAACCACTCAAGGAGACCTTGACCTTGACCTTATTATATTGCCATAAGGGGTGGTCCTTTTCTTACTCCAACCACTCAAGGAGACCTTGACCTTGACCTTATAATATGGCTATAAGGGGTGGTCCTTTTACTCCAACCACTTAAGGAGACCTTGACCTTGACCTTATTATATTGCCATAAGGGGTGGTCTTTTTCTTACTCCAACCACTCAAAGAGACCTTGACCTTGACCTTATAATATGGCCATAAGGGGTGGATTATAGATAACATGATCACATAAGTAATTTTTTTTCAATGAAGGACACAATGTGCCATGGCTTACACTTGATTCAAGTCTTTCTTCTCCAATATAAGATGCGAGAAATGGGGAGGAAATGACTATGTTCTTCTTTTCATTTAGACTTTTTTTTTCTTTCTTTTCTTTAGTTTATTTAATTTTTATAACCATTTTATCTCCCTAGTTTTGTATAAAATACTAGATTTTTGAAACTAACAGATAATCTTCTTACAGAATTATTGTTGGTAAAAGTTTGAAATTGGTAAAGATAATCGAACTTCAACCATTGGTGGATCTTCATAGGAGCATGGGGACCATGACTTTCCACATATTTATAATTTTCATTGTTTTTCCTTAACAAATTGGTAATTTTTTTAAAAAATTTTCTTAAGATCTTCTCTCAAAATTGTAATATATTTAGTTTTGTGTTTCTAAACACATTAAAAAAATGGTAAATTATACCGACATCCCTTGAAGTTTCTTACAATTACACTGACTTCTCTTAGGTTTTTAAAATTATACTGACTTTTTTTTATTTTTACCTGATAATACACAGTTGATATTTTCTTTCAATCAATTTTTTTTTAAATGACAAAACTATCCCTTTTATTTACGCCTATCACCAAAAATTTTGTAGAAAAAGAGGCAACAAACAAAATTTGACTGAAAAATTTTCCATTCATCAGTTACATCTCGTATGATTCACATGGCATGATTAAATATACTGTGTACCAGGAGAAGTCATCAAGTTATCAATTAGAGAAAGTTTCAAATGATTTTTATTTTTAATTTTACCAAAACCAAGGAATCTTACTTTTCAGAAATGATTCCATATAAGTATATAATTTGTTTGATTTTCAATATTACTCTATTAATTTAGATTTTTAATTTTGTCCTTGAATTTTTTTTAATTGGAATTAAGTCCAAGGTTTTCCATAAAGTCCGAAATTAACATAATGTCCAAGTCAAAACAATTTTATCCAAAAAACTACTAGGCATTTTGTTGTCAAAAATGTTCTTTTATATTAAAACACGGTGAGAATAATATTCATTGTCACGTCATCACTTTTTGTTTTTAAAATTTTAAAATTAAATAACTTACAATATATAAATCTATTTTAATAAATTTCTTTTTATATATTTGGACTCTAAAAATTGAGATCTATTAAACAAGATCCATATTACACATGAAATTTTGTCAAAAAAGTAATGTTTTTTTAACAGAGAAATTTTGTTTTATGTACAAAAAATTGAGGTTTTTTTTTTTTTTTTTTTGGTGGCAAAAATTCTGTTAGTTAGTATTTTTGAGCTGTCTTCAAACCAAAACTAAAATATGTTTTGAATAAATTAACCTATAAATCATATATTACCATAAAGCACTATGAGTCTACCTTCCAACAAAAAATAATAGGGCTCATTTTCGATTTTCTTAGTACAAGATATGACCATTTTATTACAGTATGTTTAGGTTGTCACTCAACAAAGAATTTCTATTATTCAGTATTTTTTGAGTTATCTTCAAACTAAAACTACAAATCTTATTTCACTAGAAAGCTAACACAATGTGGAACGTGAATGAGAATCAAATAAATCTCAAATTTCTAAACAGAAATATTATTGATAAAAGCTTGAAGAAAAAAATTACTTTACATCATATATATAGGCTAAGATTACTACTAATCCGAATAGGTCTTGTTAGAAGTATAATAGTTCCACATATATATTATTGTGTAATGCTAGTAGGATTAGGGTTTTATAGTTTATTTCTTTTATTAACACTTTCTTTCCATGTACAACCTCACGACCTTTGTTTCCTTTATTAATACTTTCATGTACAATCTTATAACCCTCCTATATAAGGAGCTCTCTTATTTAGTATTAGAATAATTCAATTTAATACAATGTAGTCCTTTGGATTTTTCTCTTCTCTATCTTCTCTATTTCTTGTCTCTTTTATGTTATTCTACCAAATCTAACAATCCTAATTCCTTATACTAGTTCTATTATAATTAGGAAACTAGAATAATTTCAAAAAATAGAAAAAATCCAAAAACAATAAAAATTGAAACTTTTTAGAAAACTAGAAATCATATTAAATTAGAAAACTATAGCTGCAAGTAGAAGTTAATTCGGACTTCCTTAAACAAAAGAATTGCAAAATCAAAAGTTACTAAAAATGAGAAAAAAAGTCAAATTTGAAGCCTAGACAAAGTCGTTTGGCCTCAGTTGTCCGTTTGGCCATTTTGGGTCAAGATAGGATTCCTTATTCTCAAAAACGTGTTTGACCAACTCTCCATTTACTGGTACTTTTTATTGTAATAGGACTTAGAGCGTTCCCATTATTCTTTAAATACCTTAGCAACTTGTTCTATATCAAAAGTTCTATGCATCTTTTTTTTTTTTTTTAAAAAAAAGAACCTCAAATTCGATTTTTCTACGGTAAGATATCATCATTTTACCACAATATGTTTAGACAATTACTCACAGAAAATTTCTGTTACTTAGTATTTTTGGACTCTCTTCCAACTAAAACTGTGATTTGCTCCAAATGAATTAGCTTACAAATCTTATATTACTAAAAATCTCTTAATCTACTTCCCAATAAAAAAATGGAGCTCAATTTTATTTTTCCATGGCAAGATATGGCAAATTTTCAACAACATGTTCAAGTAGAATTTTTGTTACTCAGTATGTTTGGGTTCTCTTCAATTTAAAACTATAATCTTCTCCCAATTAATTAGTTGCAAATCTTATATCATTTAAAAAACTTTATGAGTTTACTTTCCAACAAAAAAAAAAAAAACAGAGCTCTGTTTCTATTTTTTAGAGCAATATATGACTATTTTACCAGCGTATATTTAGGCTGTCACTTAACAGAAAATTTATATCTTCAAACTAAAATTACAATCTGCCCCTAGTGAATTAGATTGCAAATCTTATATCAATAAAAATATCTATAAGTCTACTTTAAAAAAAAAAGACAGAGCTCTGTTTCAAATTTTTTGGAGTAAGATATGGTCATTTAGCATAGTTTGTTTACGTTGTCACTTCAACATTTTTGGGTTAATTTTAAATTAAAAGTGAAAATATCTACCAATGGATTAGCCTGCAAATCTATTTTTAATTGGGTAAATTACAATGCCATCTCTTGAATTTTCTGACAATTATACTGATCTCCCATGAAATTTCTGAAATTACACTAACATTTCTTACTTTACTTGATAAACTATAAATTCTTCTCCAATCAAATATTTTTTTTCAAAATGATAGAACCACCCCCTTTATTTGATAATGAGAAAAGGTCAGAAAAAAATTATCAAAATTCAAAAAAAAAAAATATAAGGGGTAGCTTCGTCAGGTCAAAATTCAAATTCTTTTAATTGAATCTTATTTATCTCTTACATCTGTTTTAAAAATAACTTACACCTCCCATTATCTTTTTATAAAACTCATATTTTCTCAATTCAACTATTGAATCGACCTTGTGTTACATTAAAATTTAACCAACAGATTGAAAAAAAATAATTTGATTCGTACAAAAATTGAGCTATATAAAAATTATTAATTTTAATTCCAGGTCTAAGTCGGTCTTTCTTAAATATATAGTAATAACTAAATCAATAACCTCACACCTTCCCCTTTTCAAATGTCATACCACACTTGGGTATTGTTTGCCACAAATTTAATATGTGTTTTGATCGATTAAAGGATTTCAAAATAGGTGTTTTTAAGTTTAAAATGAATTTCTTTTATATAAATTAGGTGTTTGGTTTAATTTATGAATTGCATTTTTCAAGATTGAAATAACTCAAAAGGAGCATTTTGATTAAATTGTTAGAAGAAAATTTTTCAAACCGCACTTTTCCACTGCGCATTCAAATTAGCCTTAAATTCAACAGCTAATTCGATAAAGGAAGGCCTGATAGGGGCACACTAGCTGCTTGGTGAAGCTTCAAATTGTAGACTTGTAGATAATGCTCATTGATGAGTGATCATGAAAAAATAATATCTATATTTTTTGCATAATTTGAACGAAATTGCACAATTTAGCCTATTTATTTTAGGGGGGATTAGTGTGAAAGAGTCATGACTCTGGTACTACTTAACTAAACATTTTATTATGGCCTTACTTTTTGGGGAATAGTTTGATCAAAGAACTCTAATTAATTGTTCCAAAATCTAGTGAAAATGACGACTTTAGTGATGAAGTGCATCAAACTTGTAATAATTAAACATTATCATTTGTAACTGATCTAATGAGGTTAGGATGAAATTGCCACATAAATTATCATATGAATTTGCAAAAATTTAATAGTTTTACCCTTATAATTGATTATCAAATCCTAAATATAATTATTGAACAGACTGGAATTTGGTAGTTTTCAATATAATAGTATATTGCTGGTTTTTTTTTATTAAAATGTCATTTATGACGGCAGTTCATCAAAATGGTCTTTAAAAGTTTTTTCGTTATTATTTAGCTGTGGATCAAAAACTGGTTGAGAAGTACTCAACACAACTACCTAATTCTTCGTCTTCCAACTTGTGGTGTTGGACTGCGATTTGGAAGGCAAAAGAAGTAAATAAAGTTAAGGTTTTTGCTTGGAGGGCATGCTTGGATGCTTTACCAACTCATTTGAATCTTCTTAGTTGCAAGATTAATATAGACCCTATGTGTTCATTTTATGGAGGCTTTCAAGAAAGTTTAATTCATGTTCTTAAAGATTGTCATGTTGTTAGGAAGACATGGGCTTTGTCTCCTTTGGGCTTGAGATTAGAAGCTCACCCGTTTTCTAATTGTAAAGCTTGGTTTGAAGGGGTCTACAAGTTTGTTGATGGTCTTTAGTTCAGGATTTTCCTCACTATTTCATGGGTTTTATGGAGTAATAGAAATACAGTTTTGTTTGATGAATGTTGCCAAACTTTAAAGGAAATTTCTCGGTATGGTATCTCTTTTTTCAACGAGTATACAAAAGCTCAGCTCTGTCCTCTCTCTTCCTCTTCTCTTGAGATGATTCAGAGATGGCTTCCTACATCTTCGAGCCTGTATAAAATCAATTTTGACGCTGCTTTATTCCAGAGCATGGGTGCAGTGGGAGTGAGGGTAGTTGTTAGAGATTATCGAGGTGATTTCATTGATGGTATGTCCCAGAAGTTATCTATGTTGATGGAGCTTGAACTTGTGGAATCCATGGTTGCCTTATATGCTCTCCAATTTGCATTGGATATTCGTATTTGTCAAGTTATTTTGGAGGGTGACTCTTTGGGTACTATTAATGGTATTATCTCTTCTGACGATTTTTTTTATTGGGTTTGATCCGTTCAAATGTAAAGGCGCTCTCTATTAATCTTCAATCTTTCCAATGTCAATTCATTCGTCGTTTAACTAATGGAATAGTTCATGAATTAGCTAGATATGTTAGATATATTGATTCTGTTATTGTGTGGCTGGAAGACCCTCCTTCCTTTAATGTTAGTGTCCTCCAGTATAATATTTCTTATCATTCTTAATAACAATTTTATCACTTTTTTTTTTAAAAAAAAAAGGAAAAAAAAAAGAAGAAGTAGGATTAATATTATGAAATCCACAAGTTTCCAGACAAGTTCAACAATTTTATTGGGGCCTTCACTGTGGTGATGCTGTTCCTAAGCTAAATGAAATGTAGTGTAACAATTATGGACTATACAAGTCCTCATACTACTAAAATAAAGAAACCCTATATATCTAGAATAGAAAACAAATAAAAAATATAACAGTCACATTTTTAGACGGGCTAACAAAACCACAAATCTTGCTTAAAATGTGGTATCCTCGTTTCAAGAAAAATCAAGATGACTAGGTTGGTTGCAAATTCTAGCTATATATATATATATATATATATATATATATATATATACTTTTAGAAATGGCATTATGATTTTGTAAGCAAGACCATTTTAGTAAATTTCCAAAGTACTTAGTATTATTAGACATATAATGTGTGCAATTAATATGAAGCTTCAGGAGGTTTTCTATCTAACTATTGTGAAGTTCGCTTGACAGATTTCTATAGTAACATCAATAAATACATATATATTGTTTGTAAAATATATTATGATGTCAGAGGTTTCAACAGACAAATATATATTTATATATAATTTTTAATATTAAATTATGACCAGAAAGCCACAAGTTCAAATAGTAAAAATAATTTATGTATTTATTAAAAAAAAATTGCATACATCTAATTCTCTTCAAATCCTATTAACACGAGTCTTGTGTACTGAGTTATATTTTTTATATTAATTTCTAACAATTAATATTACCAAATATCATATATTGTTTGTATGATTAATGTTATGAACTGATATGAGCAAGGCTAAAAACGTAGCTCCTAAATGTTATATCATCCCAAAGGTCACGCATGTCCTTCCCCTCTGTTTTGTCCTCCAAAATTTGTCAAAAAAGGGAAAGAACTTGCACAATCTCCTACTTTTATTTACCCACACACACATATACACACACACACGCATTTTAAAACTGCTACAGCCAAAAAAGGGAAAGAACTTGCACAATCTCCTACTTTTCTTTACCCACACACACACACACATATACACACACACACACATTTTAAAAATCACTAAAAAAATTAGCTTAGGAATGAACACTAGTGTGTCCTTATCATATACTTTAGGGATATTATCCCCAATTTTTCTTTGCTTTTCATTTGAATCAGCCGATTTTGCTCCCACCTGTTTCTTCTTCTTCCCAGTTTGCTTCCCCATCTTGAAACCCAACAATCCAAACCACAAAACTACGAAACTTCAAACTGGAATAACTAACAATATAATTATTACTCCAATTCCTAAGCCTTCTAAAACCAATCAATCAAACATATACCAATCATATAAAACCCGGACACAGAAACAGAGGAGTTATAAAAAAATACACATCAAAACCTAGCTTCTCATAATTTTACTTGAACCAGCTCTGTCCCAAACCAATCCAATTTAATATTAGAGAAATGGGGGCTCTAACACAGAACAACCAATCCAAACCCAATTACGAATCTATATTAAACCTTTGATTAGCTGCTAATTATTGAGGAAAGAACTTAGAAAACCTCAGATTGGACCCTGGAACTCAAATGGGTTGCCTTCAAGGCCTAAACAATGTACAATATGAATTGCAAACACCCACAAAACTAAAAACACGAAAAAGCCAAGAATTATCTTCCCTCCAAATCAGGATTTGTGGCTGTTAATTCCTGATAAGAACAAATCCCAATTCAGAGAGAGTGAAAGAGAGAAACTGGCCCTAATTCAGCTACAAATAACCTCCTTTTGCTAACCCAAATTACTTTTTTTTTTTTTTTTATGAATAACAAAAAATCTGACAATTTGAAAAGGAAACTTATCTGGGACAATAGCTTTCTTCAAGAACCTTCAAATTCCAGGAAATTTAACGGGAAAATCAAGAGAGAATTGTTATCTGCGGATAGATATGTGCCTTGGGTTTGCAGAAATGGAAGGAAAACCGACCAATGTTTGTTATTTTTGATGAAAGAGTATTACCGCTTAACGTAAACGCCACAAAAAAGAACTGCTCAATATCCAATTTGTTTTTGTTTTTGTTTTAATATTATTATTAAATATTATATTCATGTCTTTTACATACAATATTGGTGGGTCCCGTACTTCCGTCAACTCCAAGTCTGTTGGTCTTGGGGACGTTTTGTATGAAAGCTAACGGCTATCGTCTGTTTGGTTTGACTATTGCCAGACATGTTTGTATTTTGTACAGTTTTACAGTTGTTTCTGGAAGAAAAATAAAATTTGCATAATTAGTGGAATTTTTTTAAATCACTCGTGCAATATATATTTTTTTTTAATTTTCAAATTCATGCCATTTTTTTCTTTATTAACAAATCTCATGCAATTTTTAAAAATATCTTTTAAAAATACATATTTAATTTAAAATTGTCTTTTGAAAAAATACATCTCTTTTTGACTTGAAATATAAAAACTTAAAAAATAATGAATTTTTGAACACATAAAATTCTATTCAACAAAAGATTTATTTTCAACAGACGTCTATTTAGGATTCTATCTAGCAGAAGAAGTCTTTAAGAAAATGTGTTTCTATTGAAAAAATTGATTCAAAAATAATTTTAAAAATTACATGAGTTCGGATAATAATCAAAAACTACGTGAATTTAAAAAATCTTAAATTAAAGTGCAAGGGATTATGGTATATGCTAACACATCATTTTGAAGAGACTTTGATAAAAAAAATTTATTAATATTTTTGTCTCTAGAAATACTATCAATCAAGAAGATATTATGCGCAGTTGCATCAACAATAGATTGTAATTTTAATTAGGACAAATTATATTGATTTTTTTTTTTGTAAATTTTTAAAATTATACTGATTTTTCTATTTTTATTGATAAATTATACATATTTTATTTCAATCAAAAGTTTTTTTTTTCAAAATAAAAAATTGTTCCTTTCATACTTTTTAAAAAAAAAATTTAAAATTTTTTTCTAACTTTTAAAAAATATATATATAAAAATAAATTTAAAATTTTAATCAATATTTATTTGAAAATGATAAAAAAAAAAATTTTAAATGGTCAAAATCGAAAAGAAAAAAAAACTTAAAAAAATAAAATAAAATAAAATGAAAGGATCAGTTTTGTCATTTGAAAAACAAAATTTTGACTGAACATATATTTTGAGTTTGTTAGATAAAGTAAGAAAATTTAATATAATTATCAAAAATTTTAAAAAATATTAATATAATTTATTCTTAACTGTATGAGCATTTCAAATTTGACGTACAATTATAGCACGTGAACTATACGCATCGTCAAAGTAACATAGTTGTATCAATTGTAATTATGCATCAATATTGCTCTTCAATGAATAAATGAATAAACATGCATACTAATTTATACATTCACCTTCCTTTATCTATTTTATTCTATTAAGTTAATTCTTACCACTCAATATAAAAAGAATTTTCTTTTTGTATAAAAAAATGGGTTCATATTATTTACAATATTTTTTTACAATTATCATGTGAGATTTATTGATCCTAATGATTAATTATTAATTATGATAATTGATTAATCATTGTCCCAAAGTAATTAATAATAATTATGGAATAATCATTTGCACCAAGGTAAAAAGATTATTTCAACCTCAAACAACACCTTTTTAGCATCTGCCCAATTAAACAAAATCACATAATTTATCACTAATTATCATAATCTATTCTAAAATTAAATTGTGCTTTGGATAGAAGAGAGAGAGAGACTAAACAAATTAGATTCTATATAATTTTATTTTTCTTCAGTACAAGAATCGAATTAATAGTTCCACTCTTTTCAAATGTTATACTTTGCTGCAGTTAAATGTAAAGAGAGACATTGGAAATTAGAAGAAATACACTATATATATATATATATATATGTTAATACACCAAGAAAAAAGATATGGAAGTAGACAAAGAACATAGGGAGGAAGAGAGAATTCCATTAAAAATTAGAGAGAGGTTGGAAAGGGTGTTGCCATACCGACATGCCAAACACACAGCTTGTGATGTTACATAATCCATGATGCCCAACCTCACTGGCCTGCAAGCCATTTTGATAGGTAAAATTGGTTTGGGACAACCCTAATATGGGGGTACCCCAATATATATATATATATATATACACACACACACACAAACACACACACACACACCAATAAAAATGGAAGTAGACAAAGAAGTAGAAGTTGTTCTTAGTGAATTTAGACCATCACACTATCAAGTGTCATAACGCGTGATACTACTGACATGATAGTATTAAAATGATATGGTGTTCCAGTAGTGTAGAAATAAAAAACAAAGAAATAAAATAGTCTTTTTAATACAGATATATTAGACTTACATAATCTATGTTATACATACTGAAACATCGTTTAATGAAATTGGACTGTAGCATGTCTTTTTAATAAATCATACCCCATGTAACATAATATCATTAAAATAACACAACAACTTTATAATCAATCATTTTCATGAATTTTCTGTTCAAGTCTTACGAGGAATGAATTTTTTGTCTAAGTATTACAAAAATTTTTATTATAAATCATATTTATGAATCTCACTAATCACATTTAGCATGTACATAATTATTATTTTTATATTTTTAAAAATAAAATATCTCATCTGAATGACAGAAGGTAGTTTATGTAAACCGCAATGTTTCGAATTTTACAATTAACATTAGTAAAATCTCAAGCGAATCAATGCCACGTCAATGGACCGGTCTTGGTAGAACTTCTCCAACCCACATAGCTTGCAGACCTTTTCTTAAAGGTAAAATAGGTTTTAGGGGTAACCCTAATGTGGAGGGTACTAGTCTGTCTGCCACCTTCATATTATCACATAGCATGTGAACAAAGTAACGAACTGTAAGTGGGACCCATCCACTACCAACCAAGAACAAAAGGAGTCACCATCCTACAAGGGAACTGCAAGTGGTGAGAATTCCGCCTTTTTAACAAAGAATTAGAAAAATGAATTAGAAAGTACCAATTTTATAAATAAATAAAAAATAAGGACAAATTATACTAATTTTGTCTTAAATTTCTCACAATTACACTCACTTATTCTATTTTTATTAACAAATTATAAATACCCACTTTCAGTCATTTTTTTAAAGATAACAAAACTATCTATTTTAATTTTTTTTTTTTTTTGCATTTCTTCACTTTTGACTAATTTTTTCTATTTTTTTATTTTATATAAAAAATTAAGTTAAATAACTTATTATTATTTTATATAAAAATAAATTTAAAGTTTTAATTAATATTTATTTAAAAATAAAAAATTAGTCAAAATTAAAAAAATGTTAAAAAAAAATGAAAGAGACAATTTTATCACCTTGAAAAAAAAATTTGATTAGAGGGGGTATTTGTTATCTTTTAGTAAAAATAGGAGATGTTAATTTCATAAACTTTAAAAAAAATCAATGTAATTATCAGAAACTTCTAAAGAAATCAATATAATTTATCTAAAAAAACTCATATTTTATTATTATTTTGTTTTCGAGTAAAAGATATTAAAAAATGATTGAGAATATTGTTCGTAGAAAACCCATCTCCGAAAGCCATGCCAAGCCTTTAAATTTTTTAAATATTAAAGGAGTTTAAGTTCACAAAAATCTATAATTGACTAGTTCATATCAAGAATTAATTAATTTAAATCAAGCACAGTTGCAAGTTAGCTAAGCTGTGGGTTGCTTTCTTAAGGTTGAGTTTAGCTTGTATGAATGATTTTAGAAAATTTATTCTTGAATCCAATTGGAAGGAGGCCAACATTAATTTCACCCATCCTTAAGTTTATTTTTGAGTCAAACTAGCCTTGGTAGCAACACTTTTCAAAATGCTTCGGATAGTTTTAATTTGTTTTGGGCTCGGAAGAGTTTGCTGGAGGAAAGTAAGACTTAGCGTTTGTAGTTGGGTGATAAAACCAAAATTGGTATTTGGGATGATCTGTGGATGCCCTTATCTAGTAATTTTCGTGTATGTTTTCCTAAGCCACAAAATTGTGAATTTATGAATAGGGTGCTAATTTTTAAAACAATACGATAATAGGACTCGAATATAACACGTAGTTAACGGATTTGGATTAATTATAAATGGGTTTGGGTTGAGAAATAGGTTGATGCATACAACACAATTAATAAACATGTCGATTTTGAATTTTAGTAGTGTCTGTCTGTTTAACACGACTTAAAATGTTTAATTATAACAAATATCATAAGTTAAGATAATTTGTCTCGTATCGAAAGTTCATTGAAGTTTGGAGATTTTTTACTTATAAAAGATGTTTTTACTTTGATTTGTCTCATGTCCAAAGTTTACTAAACTTAAAAATTATTTATACATACTAAAAGGTATGTAACTTTTTTATTTAAAAAATAAAAATTTAAAATAAACTAGTTAAACGTGTCGATGTGTGTAACTTGTTTAATAAATGAGTTGGATTTGGATTTTAAAATTTGATACGATTAATTAATAGTATCGGGCTAAGGATTGACACATATTTTCGAATATGTATGTCTTTAAATATATTCATCTAATTTATGTATTTGTTTCACCCCTAAAATTAATTTTTTTCATATTTTATCCTTATTTTAATTTCATTTTGACCCCTTCAATGATTTTTTTGTTGAGTTTTTTCAATATAGTCTATAGATTTTTGTGAGTCTTTTTCTTTGATTAGACTCTTGTCTAATTTATAAACTCTTTTATATTAATAAATTTAGATACTTATTAAAAATATTATTTATATTAAATTTTTATATTTTTGAAAAATTTAAGTTTATGATCCAAACTGAGAAAAAAAATGCCCCCCCCCCCCCAAAAAAAAAAAAAAAAACTAAATTCCTGACTCTATGTTGGGGGCAACTGCTTGTCTAGTAGATGGTGTCTCTGATGTCCGACTCTTGGAAGCAATGGCTCTTAAAAAAGCTCTTGAATTTGTGGTTGTTCGGGGATTTGATAATTTTGGTTGAAGGTGATTGTCACGCCCCGAATTCCAGCGAACCCGAGGCGCGAGTAACGAGACAAAAGAAAATAAAATAATAAAGGAATAAAGACGATTAAGTATAATTGCATACATTCCGTACACCATTCTGATACATACACAAGATCTAGTCCATTAGTTCACAATATACAAAATAAGATACAATCTCGGGCTTATGCCCTTATACAATATCAAAAGCGCCCCTTGGGCCTAACATAGTCCCTAATCAGATCATCTCCACGTCTCGTACAGCTGGGACATCATCTGAAATGTTTGCCCCATTGAAGGGGTCAGCTCAACATGCTGGTACAATATAATGCTAATGCAAGAAACAAAACTAAGGTCGTGGCATGTGCAAGTGGACAGTTATTTTTATATGGCATTCGATATCATGATGGCAGTATATGAACAATGTAAAGTATATGAGCAGTATGCGTGACACACCCATGCAACTCCATGCCCACCCATGTCTCATGATACGGTCCTTCCCCGCCGGCATGAGTACCTTGTATGTCTCGCTTCACGGTCCGGAATCCGTCAGGCCGGCGAGTACCTAATGGCCGATTTTGGGTTTTTCACCACAGGATCTGCACCCTCATAATGCAAAGCACCAAGTGCTTAACTCACACCATGTCCAAGAAATCACACTATGCCAATATGCTCTGATTTCATCATGTCATAATGTAATCTCAATGATGCGTCTCATTCATACGTAAAGCATGCTTTCAAGTACATATTTCATATTGTCAACAGTTCTCAAAGCATATAATTCACACACTACACTAGCACATGCAGTATACACATAATCATCATCCACATCATCACCCAACATCAGCAAGATAGCATAAAGCACATAAGCATATGAACATTCAAGCAAACATGTGAACAATCAAGGCAGCAAAACAAGTATTCCTAATCTTAATTCTATTTCTTACTTAGCACAATATATCGTACCTGATAATCGATCTCAAACCGGGAAAGTATACTCGCAGTAAAGTGAAATCACTGTAAGAACACCGAAGGTCAGGTCACCTTCTCTTTGCCTTTCCGTGTCCCTAAAATCATAACATGAGACTCAGTTCAATTGTCACTTGAATTATGCTATTCATCAAATTTTATGTCTTTATCTTATAAGTTTCTATTTTGCCAAATTAAACTCTACTATTGAATCCGGGACGTTGAAGAAAATAAGTTTAGGTTTTTGTAGAACTGAATTCGGACATCTGGGTTCAAAAGGGCAAAACAGTCATTTTGCACTTTTTACGGGTCTTTACACTTCGAGACTTCTTTTCACAAATCGGACTCCACGGTTGAGTCTGGAATGCTCGAAATAATAAAGTTTCACTATTTGTTTACTTAATTTGGAGTTCGTTTGACTGTGTTCCAATCTAGGGGCATTTTAGTAATTTTAAAGGTTACTACGGGTCTTTTATTTTTTGGGACTCCGTCTCGTAAAACGGACCTCACCATTGGTCTCAGAATGGCCGAGATAGTCAAAATACACTAATGACTTGTCCCATTTGGACTCCGGGTAATTTTAGAGTATTTAAATAATTAAATTAATTAATTAATTTAATTATTATTTTATTAATATTTAATTCTGGTGGGTTAAAGTGTAATTACTTCAAAGTTTAGGGGTTAAAGTGTAATTTTCAAAAGTTCAGGGTCAAGTTTGTAATTTTTAAAAGTCTAGGGCAATTCCGTAATTTTGGAAACCCTTATCCCATATTCGGATAACCAAACAGGGGCCAATTCCAAAACAGGGATAGGATATCCTTGTTTTCAATTTAATTTTAATTTCTAATTTTATAACCTCGTAGCCAAACACTCCTAACCCATTTTTAATTTAAAACAAGAAGGCGACACGTGGCAGGGGCGGATCACCCCCGCTCGAACCGGACCCGAACCGACCCGACCCAGGCCCGGAACAGTTCCCTTCTTCCCCCCGTTTTTCCGGTGATGCACAGTAGGGTTCCGGCGCCTTCTTCGGCGCCGGCGACCGATCTCCGGCGACTTTTTAGGGTTTTCAAAATGTGATTCTCTAGTGTTTTTCGCGTAGATTCCATCCCTACCCTCCATTTTCAATTTGGACCAATGGATCATCACGAAATAGGGCTCAAAGGCCCATGGCCGAACCTCCGGCCAACTGTAAAATTCCTATTTCACGCTTATTTCCCTATTGTTTTTCATTCTTCCTTTTTCTATTCTTTTTTTGCACTTCGTAGGATTATTTTAGGACCATTTAAATGGAGTTCTACACATAAAATGACAAGGTCCAACCTCCATGGCCGAGACCTGTAAATCCCCATTTCTCCCTCATCTCTCAACCATTTTCTTTCATTCTTTTTGTAAAATAACCCTTACAACATGCTCTTTGAGATTTTATGCATCAAATAAATTATTATGCTTTAAAAAAATAAATAAAACAGAACTGGGTCACTCACCTCTTTTCTGAGTTTTTCTCTCTCTAGCCGTGCACCTCTTCCACCCTCTGGTTCCAAGCTCAAATCAAGCTTTATGATCTCTTCTCCCTTCCAGAACTCTCTCTCTCTCTTGCTTTCTGTTTTTCTTTCCTTTCTCACCTCCCAACCGAGACTATCATATACCCTAACACATCAAGTCTCTCACGTTCCCCCACCTCCAGCCACTTTTCTTGACCCTTTTCTCTCTGTTTTAGCCAGCCTTGTTCTTCCCCAAATACAGCTTTGCATTAAATGCAAAGCTGCCCCTATACATGCCTATATATATATATATCACTCATCACACACACACACACTAAAAACACACACACAGCTGACACCTCTCACACACTAGTTCAGTTGCAAACACACACACACACATTCAGTTACACACACACAGTGCACTGCCATACATCATTCTACATATCCATATACACATGCATGCACATATAACATTCTACACATACCTACACATTCATACTATGTATATATATAATCCCAATGCATCAATTTAATAATAATATTAATTTTAATAACCAAGGAAAATTCTCGTATATAAAAAGAAAAAAAAAAAATTTCGGGTTATTACAGTGATGCCCAGGTGGCTGTTAATGCTTGCTTGGGAAGAATTAAGGTTGTTGCTAACTTTGATGTTGTGATTGCAGAATTCAAAGGTTAGCAAATCATTGTTCTCAATGTTTATTATGTTATGTTCATTGTTCTTGTAATGGGGCTGCCCATTTGTGGCAAGACATGCCCTGTTAGTTGAGTCAGAAGTGAATTAGAGGGATAGTCATCCCTTGTGGATTCATAATCTGTCTCTTCAAGATTGTTGGTCATTTGGCCATTAACATTTTCTATTAAATTTTAGTGTCATTCAATAAAATTTAAGGAATTTTAAAAATAAGTCCCTCAGTAAGTATTTAATTAAGAGTAGATTCAATCCAAAATATTGTAACTCAATAAATCCTTCAACATCTTGTTGACAAAATTGATCATTTGTTATAAAAACACTTTGAACATATTTTTCTTGTCACGTCAACTTTTTTTTTTTTTAATTTTAAAATTAAATAACTTCTAATATAAAAATCAATTTTTTTATATATAAAAATTATATGTTTGGACTCAAAAATTAAAGATTTATCAAACAAGATCCATATTTCATATAAGATTTTACCCAAAAAAAAATATAAATAGAAAAATTTCACTCACTAGATGGCAGCCCAGATGGTAATGACGAACTGCGGATTCTGTGGTAGGCGCACGGTCTAAGGTTTGATTCCCCATTTGGTTGAATACCAGGATTTGTGGTGGTAGGTTCCTGCGCTAGCTTTCTGGGAATTTAGGTCACATGGGTGGGTCCAAAGGACCTTACTGTAGGATGGTTTCCTGTTACCAAAAAAAGAGAGAGAGAGAGAGATCTCTCTATCTAGTGCTTTTATTATGGGTGATGGGTTATAAGTACGATGTTTAAGAGGCGAGTGTTACATACCTCGATAGAATTGTTTTAACAAACTTCATTTTATTTCTTTAAAATTTCTCTGTCAGTTCAAACACTAGAAAATTTTCATTTTATTTTATGTATGAAATTATATCAATTATTTTAGAAAATTTTAATTAACAATGACACAGTAAAAGAGAAAAAAATTTAATGTAAGCATAGTAAAGAGATTTCTCTTTTTGTTTCAGAAATGAAAAGATATCTCTGCTTGTCTTCCTTGTCTTAATCCAATAGTTTCTTACAAAATTTGGTGTCAAAACACATAGCATGCCACTAAAGCAAGAAATTGATATGTTTGTCTTACTCTTTCTAATCCAAAATTTCTATTTTAAAGTTAGAGAAATTTCATATTTAATTATTGGAATAGTAGTTGTGCTCACTACCAATGCACATGGAGATGTATGTTAAATAGAGTTTGTATATCACAAGAGTTTTGAAACTCTTTTCAAATTTTCAATGGTTCAAATTTTATTGTTGAAGGAGATATTCGAAAAGTCTCGAAATCGGTGAAAATGTTCATAATTATGAGTAATTATTCGATAACTCTAATGGTTAAATTGATTATTATATTTATATTAACTATATATATATATATACACACATTTATGACTTATCATCTAACTGTTAGAATCATTCGACTCGTCCATTTAATAATTTCTCACATAATCATACTCAACCTCCTCTGCTCCACATCACCTGAACCAATAGTCAATTGCCAAGTCACAACAAAAAAGATAGTCAGTCATATAAAAATCAAAATTTCCAACGTGGTAACTTTTAATTCGTCGAAATGCTTAGAGGTTATCGTCGCCTTCCACACCCGATCGCCAACGGCATTACCTTCAACAACAAACCAAAAGCTGTCTAGACTAGAAACGCTTCTCCTCGTAGCAGAGCACTGATCGTCGCCGTCTTGTGATACAGAAAGAAATTGGGAAGATGGCTCTGTGGTGGGCCCTACTTTTCGCCATCAATCTGCTGAACCATGGTGTCTTAGCCGATCAGATCTTCCCGGCTCATGCAGGTAAAAAATTTAAACCCTCCCCTCTGTTTGGTTGGAGAGAAAAAAATCGGGGAATGAAAAGAAAATAGCAGTCTTGAATCTCGCTATCTTGCACAATGAATGATGAACTCTCTTGAACTATCCTTATCTTACTGGAGGTCTTGTTATATCGGGTCAATATATCAATCAGTTTGGGATTCAAGATTTCAATTTTGTCTCATATCCGGTGTTTTCTTAGCAAACAAACGGGGGCATTAGTTAAAATTCTGGGTTTATCAGCTTCTTAGCGTGTTAGTAATGGCTTGGTGGTGTCACCCTTTTGTTTCCCAGTAGATAAATGCGAAGTTGACTGAACGTTTTTCAATATCCCATCAACTTGATTTTTGGCATTCATGACAAGAGTGCAATGGGCAGTCAATCCGATTGTGGGCTTGAAATAAAAAATTTCTCCTTTTTATCACTATTTCAGATGCTTTAATGCTGATGTTTCCTTTATTGCTTTACCAACTGCTGATCATCAGGAGGGACCTTTGGTCGCAGCTCTAGAGAACCAAAATACAAGATTGAATTCCATTCTGAAGATTCTCCTTTTCATCCTGTAAGCAAACATAATAACTTTCATGTTATTTGGTGTTTGGTCTAAGATGATGCCATTATATTAGTTAACTTTCATGTTATTTGTGTTTGGTCTTAGCATGATTTCATGTGAATTTCATGTCTTTTTTTTTCCCCTGCAAGTACTCTTCAAGGTAACTTATATTTCCCTCCCTTGTTGGCTGACAAGCATTAATTTGATCTTTTATGATTTTACCCCTAGACATTTAATATGGTTTTAATAAAGGTTAAACACTCTTTCTCACCCTGTTTTCTCTCTCTACAAACCATACCCAAGTGCATCACTAATTCACCGGCGACGACCACCTTCACTGTTCCCCTCCACCACAGCCACAACCAAATCAAACCGAACGTTAACCCACGATCAACGTCAACTAGCTCCACCATAGTTAGTACTTCCGTGGTCATGCCCTCTTTGTAAGACTACCTCCATTGATATGAAGATTTTTGCACACATATACATATGTAAACACACACAGATGTACATGTGGTTGAATATATTAAATGATATAAAACAAATACCAAGGTTTATTTAAATATCATAAGTGAGATAATTATGTTAAAAATTTCTTCACGTTTTTACTTTTTGAATGACTCTTTTAATCTGCTTTAAACTAGTCAAGTGTTATACTAGTCAATTTAAGTCGTTTAACTCTTTATTTTTTTGATAAGTAAGTCATTTAACTCTTTATTATGACTAGTATGAGTCTGATATTGTCTTTTAAAAAATTGCTTTAAGCTAATTAACCTCTATCTTTCTCAGACACACACAACATAAACTTAATAAGCTTGTTTTGAACCAATTGATCTCTTTTATTAAATAGATCGTAGTCTTTCATAGCAGAGTAACCTAAATATTTTAAAATAAAAGTTTTCTTCTTATATAAATTAAATGTTTTAATGCACCTAATATTTTAATGTGTTGTCTTAGTTAAATGTTATATGAGTATTAAACTTGTTATACTAATGTACTAAAAAAATCAGGACTGATGGAAACTTTTGTACTCCAAATATTTATTATAATTTTTTGATATTTTTCATAAATTTTAAACTTATTCGCTTTGTATTTTTAAGGATCCTTAAGATGCAAAAATAGTAGCTAGTATTAATTTTTTCATTTTGTAGAATCTTACAATTCTCGATCCGATTTTGAGGATCATCCCATTGATCCATTGTAGGATCCCAATTTTAACAACCTTACTCTAAATGTGGTATGACAGGGGATATGTTTTTGTAAATGACATAAGTGGAATATAATGGGGTAGGCTAACTATAGAAGTATGTTTTTTTCACCCAAAAATGAGTATCAAGAATTAATATCATTGAAATGTACAAGTTTTCTATATAGTTATGAAAACTTATTATATTAAAATATGAAAAAACATTGAACTAAGTATACCTATTTATGTTGATATCTTGTTTTGTCATTGGTCTTTTTTTTTTTCTTTTAAAAGGAAAATTAAGAAAAGATATATTGCTAAATTTAGTGCTCTAGAACGTAAATGTTCCTTGTTTTGGAACCCATTGAATGAAAATCGTCATGGTAACCATGAATCCAGCCATGGAAAGTCACTCGGTATGTAAACATTTCAACACCAATTATCTGATAGGCTACTAGTAAGGGTATATTTGAGCTTTAAATGTCTTCAACAAGGGAATAATTGACCTTAAAAAAATCTCTTAGTTAATTAGTTTTTTTGATGCCATAACGATTTTTGCTTAGTAGGTGAATATCATAGTTAATTAATTTTTTGATCAGTAAAAATATTGTATTAAAAGAATCTCTTAAGGAGTGCAAACCCATATACAAAGGAGAGAGACAAAATTAAAGTCTTAAGTTTCCCACAAAAATTGACAAAAGAATCTACATATACGGGTAAACTTCTTGAATCCAAAAGAAAAACATTTTCAAAAACTATCTTCAAATCTCTAAGGGGATAATTCTTCCCCTTCAAAAATTCTCCGATTCGTTTCCTTCAAAAACACCACATAAAACAACGAGGCACTACCCTCTATGCCTTCCTCACATCCCTTCTCACCTTACTCCCTTTCCACCCCACAAGGAAGTCCCTAACTGTAGCTGGCATAATCTGCGAACACCCAAAAAGTGAGAACAACAAACTCCAAGCATCCCTAGCTAGGAAGCAATAAAGGAAGACATGATCATCTGTCTCCTCTTCTTTACATATACAATACCTACTAGGCAAAACAAAATCTCTTCTTTTGAGATTATCAATAGTAAGCAATGTGACCCATGCCACAATCTGCACAGAACAATCCATTTCAACTATAACTCTGGAACAACAAACTATCTTCCATGGGAATTTGGGATCCCCCTTCCTTGCCAACTCTTTGTAATAAGAATAGACCTAAAGCTTTTTAGAACTACTTGGCCTCCACTGAAGGGAATCTTCCCTTCCTGCTACAAGCTTGAAATTCTGAAGGACCTCCATTAGCCTCGCCACATCCTCCAACTTCCAATCTTGGAAATTCTTTTTGAAGCACGTAGCCCATACCATATCTCCCCTAAAATCAATCATATAGTCTGCCACCCAAGAATTCCTGTTGGAGGCATATATCTTAGTTAAATTTTGTAAGTGCAGAATTGGTATTTTAAAATAATTCAAGTATTGCATCAGAAAAACTCGTTCATGTCGGTAGCCCATTAAGAGACGGGGGGGCATCTATAAACGATAACCATAGTAGAGGGAAAGGCAATATAATTTCAGAATCAAGATAGGTACCCTTTACAAATGTCAGAAATCTCAGGGAAGCTAGTGTAATTTACCCTTACTTTTCGTATTACACATCATTTAATGAAATCCATATATTATGATATAGAAATGATATTTTCTAAATTCTTAAAACCATTTTATTTGTTATGGGCTTTCACAATCTTAAATGGTGGTATGTCTTTTAAAACATTTCATGAAATGATCGGGAAAAGAAAATTTCTTATTCTAACTTATTTTTCCCCTAAGGCATAGTATTGATATATTGACTAGAAACCTGGAAAATGGAGATTTTCTTTTAAAAAAAATTGACATAGCTCATTAGGTTTCAACTTAGAATAGGAAACATATTAATAATAATCATTGACACAGTCACTATATAAAATGTTTCCTAATGTCAATAGGTTGCTTATGCTTTCCAACTTTTAGTATTTTATTAATCTTCTTCCGCAGATTACAAAAAAAGGAACCTTTTCTAGCAACCATAAGTGATCTATGACAATCCAACTGAGCAAAAAATGAGTGGATGGGACTCACTTCTGTTCTGCACCCTTGGTGATATGAGTTCCAGAAAAAAATTTCTAGATATTTTCTATTCTTAAATTGCAGAAACCATTTGACACTTGAGAAAGGATAGTGGCTATGTTTCTTTTCTCCACAAAGTTGGTGTTGAGGGTTAGTTTTGGATATAACTGCAGTTTTTGTTGCATTACCTTATTGTGAACGGTCTAGGTGCTGTGTGTATGCTATTTTAACTACCCTTCCTTTTCAAAAACTTGTGCTAATCCAGTATGTCCTTGCTTGAGGATCTTGTCCATTCCTCTTTATGGCGTGGTTGTTCTTAGGTGAAATACGTTATCAAAAACTGCCTCCTGTTTACTTTGCCTTAAGTCCTAATAAAAAATAAAAAAAAGGTTTTTGCCTGGCCACAGAAAAAAAAAAAAACTATGTCTAACGATATGATATGTGGGCCAAATTTGTTTTGTAGGATGATGACCAGGAGTCCATAGTTATGCCCAACAAAAATGGAAGGAAGGTTTTATGTTTCTTACCTAAAGTGGAGAAATCCAAGACTGGGATGCCTGTCCCTCAACAGAATACGAGCAGCCTGATTGTGGAAACTAAGAAACAGGTTATATTGAAGACACCGGATGAGCTGCTTGAAGTACTAAAGGATTGATGCTTTGTCAGAGTTAGAATTCATCTCCCAATATGATTTTTTATATTGCCAAATGTTTAAAATTGTTACAATTGATTCTGAAATCGCTGAAACTTAAATGAATCATTGTCTGCAACATGAAATTTGATTATCTAAATGTTTTAATTCATTTCAACTTCACTGTAATTCATTATAAATTGTTATGCTTAAATTGTCAAATATTTGTGCAGCAAGAGGGTTGGTGGTCCTATGAATTTTGTTACCAGCAGAAGTTGCGGCAAGTTCATTTGGAGGATGAAAAGGTAGCTCCTTAAGTGCATCTCAAGGTGTTCTCAGTTATCAATTGGGCATCCTTTTGCAATTGGAATATGATTTTGCAAATAATGCTTTTCCAAATGCTTTATCATCTTTAGTATAACATCATGCTATCTTGATGAAAAGGCACTAGTTTGCCATGCATGGAATGCTGTATTCTTTTTAGTATGTCTCGGACACCCAACCAATTCAACAGTATAATCTGTGGGCTAATTATGGTGAAAATATATGAATTTAGTTTAGTGTGAGTTCTAGTTGTGGTTTTAGCACCACTAACAAATTAAATTATTATTAACCACAGGTGTCTAGTACAGGTGCCTGTTGTGTCTGTGGTTGTGTACGTCTTTGTGGGAATTCCTGTCTCTCTCTGTCTGTGTGTGATTGAAGTTGCATATCATGTTGTAGGTGGTTCAAGAATTTGTCTTGGGTGTATATGATGCTGAGGCTACTTCAGCTTACAACCAGAACCTCTCTGACATTTCAACAGTGAAGGATCCTCGCTCAAAAGATGCATCACAAAGGTATGAATTTTTAGATGTCTCTAGATAGGGTGGCTTTGAGAAAATGGGACACAAAAATAAAATTAAAAAAGGAAATCTGAATATCATAATTCATGAGTCATGCAGGTATCATGCTGATCAGTATACAAATGGAACTGTATGTGATCTTACAAATGAGCCGCGAAAAACTGAGGTATGAAGTATTCAGTAAGTACTTGGTAGCTTTCTGGTTTCCTTTTGATTTTACCTACACTGGTCTCTGTTTGTGTCTCTGTGTGTATTGATATATAATATATTGTCTCTCTTTTTCAGGTGAGATTTGTGTGCTCGGAGCCCAGAGCTATGATTAGTTCTATTACTGAGTTATCCACTTGCAAGTATGCACTTAAAATTCAAATTCCTATGCTCTGCAAGCACCCGTGAGTCTCCTTTCCCCCTCCTTTCTCTGTTAAGCATGCACACATACCCATGCACAAACACAGAAGGTTAGAACAGATGGTAATTGATGTAAAATTTAACAGCTGGCTCAAACTTCCATTGGGTGTGATTGATCTTGACTGCCAAAAAGATTCTATTAAAGTGCCCAATATTAAAATTCATCCAGATAGTGCCTTCTTGTTTACTTACCCTGAAAGTTTAATTACATCCCATCTTTAATCCAAAGGGCAGGTTGTTAAATGATCTAGATGATTGAGTGGTCAACTTGGACAGAGGAGTGACCAATTGCTTTTAGATTTGGTTTTTAAAATAATAATATCGATAATAATGTGCCTCATATATGAGAAAGATTATTACAGACAGTACCATGCTGGAAATTAATTCTTGTGACAGAGCTCTGATTTACCATTTTATGTTATTTGACTTACTAATCTCTTTTAGAATTTCGGGTGCATTAGGTGCCATAGAAAAAATAGATCCTGCTCTTGGTCAAAGATGAACCCCACTATTGACATGCATGCTACACAAGATAGTTGCTATCTATTCATAATTGATTTTAGAGCTTCAAGATGAGTTAATGGAATTTTATTTATTGTTTGTTTGTTATTTTTGGTGGGGCATTTTTTTTTTTTTTTGGGGGGGGGGGGGGGGGGGGGGGACTCCATTTCGTCTTTAGGGTCTATATTAATTGTAATTAAGAAATCGTTTCTTGCGTTATCAGCTTTTTGCGTATAATAATCACTGAACGTACAGCTTATGGTACTGCTTGCGGTACAGACTGGTCTTCCTGCTGTTAACATAGGTGCCATAGAAAAAATAGATCATGCTCTTCGTCAGAGATGATCCCCACTTTTAACATGCATGCTACACAAGATAGTTGCTATCTGTTCATAATTGATTTTAGAGTTTAAAGATGAGTTAATGGAATTTTATTGTTTGTTTGTTTGTTATTTTTGGTGGGGTATTTTTTTTTTGTTTTTTTTTTTTTTTGGGGGGGGGGGGGGGGGGGGGGGTTGATGCATTTCATGAATTGTGCTTAGTGCACACACCTCAAATCATCTGTTATTGAAACACTTCGTATTGTTAGCATGTGAAGAATATAATCATGGGGTACTCACCTCATCTAACATCACTGATGCACTCCTTTCGTTTGTTCCATTTGCCACTGAAACAAATCTTCGTATTTCTTTTCTGTTGGCATATTGTGGTGTGACAAATTCAACAATTTTTTTGGGGCCCTTACTGTGGTGATGCTTTTCCTACGCTAAATAAAATGCAGTGTAACAATTATGGGCTGAAGAAGTCGTCTTCTTCTGGCCCACAATAAGAGTTTATTCATTGTCTGGTCAATTGTGTTACATGTTTTTGACATAATTTGTGCTCTTACATTTATGTCAATTCAAATTGCACACACCTCATTCGACATCACTGTTGCATTTTTTTCCTTGGTTCCATTTGCCACTCAAACAAATCGTCGTATTTCTTTTGTGAAAAGCCTTGGCATATAGTCCTGTGACAAGTTCAACAATTTTTTTGGAGCCCTCATTGTGGTGATGCTTTTCCAAAGCTAAATGAAATGTAGTGTAACAATTATGGGCTGAAGAAGTCGTCCTCTTCTGGCTAACAATATGAGTTTTTTCATTGTTTGGTCAAATGTGTTGCATGTATTTGACATAATTTGCGCTCTTACATTTATATCATATCAAATTGCACCCCCTGCCCCACTTTTATCTCTAAAATACAGAAAAAAGGGTAAGATGGAAAGCATGCATTTCTTATTGGAAGCATGTCATTTTACAGCACCAAGAGGCTAAGATGGCCCTCTATAATGTATGCCTCCATGTGTTTGTGATGCATTTCCTTTCTTGGTCTAATGGCTAGTTTTGACATTGCAGGTTGTTCCAAGAAGAGAGACCTGTCTAGCATACCATTAACTGTAACATGCTCCCAAAAGATTACAAAGAACCAAAAGTGAAGGAAGACAGTTTCCATGATGAGCAGATTACCATGGTTACCGATATTGAATATCCATCTACTTTTGATTCAGAAGAATCTGCAACTTAAATATTTATACACTGGGAATATATTTCCGGAAGAGAAGACTTCTTCAGTAGCAACTAAACAAGTATGTGAGGTGCATGTGGCATGCCTCTTCTTTTCCTCACAAATCATTGTCATATTTAGCTAGTTAAGCTCAAGATTAGTTGTATACTTTTGTAATCATCATTGACATTCTTTTCTTAGAAATGATTTTTCGTTGTGAGGTTACTAACAAGATTTTTATGTTCAAAGATTGAGATGCGGCTGAAGCCAATACTTTTTGTAAATGCGATTCTTTTAGTGTGGTTACAAGGTGCTTATTTTCTCATTCTTCATTCTTTCCCAGTACTAGAACGAACATGTCTTTATTATTCTTCTTTCATCATGTTAGCGATAGATTGATGGATGTTCTTGGAAATCTTTTATGGTATGCCTTGGATTTTTAATGTTCAAGTGAGATGTAGAAAGGGCTCATGCCTCAGCAATGCCTGTGAACATATGATTGGTAGGAAAAAAACCAATCATCAACTTCCAGACAATAATGTTGAAGAGATCATCATTTTCATGCTTAAAGGTAGGTAAGAGCTAAGAGAGTGGATTTAGACCTTTTGAAATGCTTTGAATTTTGAAAAGTAGGATGGAATCTCTTTTCAAAAATCATAATGAATCCAGAAATCCAAAAGAACAGTCGAAGTGGCTGAATCCAACAAAAAATCTTATTTAATCATGGGTATTCTTCAATGTCTTTGAGTCTCTATTCTTCCTTTTTTGGGGGTAGGGGTTGAGTAGCTAGATTTAACAACCAACAAGAACCAGGAAAACAGAGGAACCAAGGAAAGCATACATCCTTACCTAGTAGATTGATTTTAATTTCACATATTAAGACAATCAAAGAGAATACACCAGTACATTGATTTTAACTTCATGTACCAAAACCAGAAAAGAAAAGAAATTTAAAAAGAAGAAACATCTAGTTCTCATCTACGTTAACAAAAAACAAATTGCAAAATCACCTAGCCATCTGTATTCACCTGTAAAAAACTGATCTTCTTACTGCACTACTAATTGACTCCAACTTTATGGCAACAAACTGATATTTTTCATTCATATTGACTAACCAAAATCTATTACATTTGTTGTCATTGGAAATCAGTCACACATATCTACTTTACTGATGTGACATGTGTAAGTGAAAATGGGGTTGCTAAGAGCCTTCCTCTCAAAATGGAGCCAAAGATGATGATGTAAGAGAAAGAGACACAGGATTGGTAGAGAAAAGGATGAGCAAGAGGTGACGACAATGAGAGTCAGGGTTGCAATTGTCGTTGGAGACAAAAGGAAATAGCAATGGTCCTCTTTTTAGGTGTCTCGGTTGTACGGTATTAGGATTTTTGCATTTTGCGTGCCATGATGTCTGTTCTTTTCTCATCGGGTATCTAAGGAGAATATTCTCAATCAGTCAATACTGAGCCCTTCTTGCCAATCTCCAATCCACTAAAGCCTGTGTTTCCGAGGTGGGACTACAACACCAAACTATATCGCCGGCGATGACGAGGTCGCATATAGGAGCAAAACCATGACTGCAAGACAGTGTGCTGCCTTCCATATCTCTTCTACTGTCTCTAGGAGAAAATATCCATTACTAATATTTGATTCAATAGAATGAAAAAGCCAAGACATAACTGAAGAATTTTCTATATCCCATTGTTGATACTTGGGATCAGATTCATCCCCTTTTTTGATCCTCCTTTACAAATAACCCGCCATTCCTTGGCTCTTAATGAACTAGAGTGCCGGTTGTGACTGAGCAAGGTAATTGCTGCCATTTAGCTTTCGCGTCCCAGGGTTGTAACGTATCTCAACAGGAGGTTCACCACAATCACAAGATTATAACACGTTCGCAAGCTGAGGGAAGCATGCCATAATCACTGACCCAAGGATATGACTCTATAGAGTGAATGCCTCGCGACCGTCGTCTAGTCACAGCCTCGGACAAGCATTGAAAACATTAAGACTGGAGACCTTTGAGGTAATTGACTTTCTCGATGTCATCATAGAGTTTATTGTTAATCATTTACCCATTATCTTTCGGCAGTGGGTGTAATTTTGGAGGTCCTTACAAGAGCATTTCAAGTCCTTGGGAATTTACTACCTCTGTCGTGCTTTTTGTTCACATTTTCACACTTCACAACATGAAAACCCTATACACAACATTCATTGGTTTAGGCCAAATTTGTTCTTACCAGGAAGAGACTTTCTCACTGGTCACCATTCTTTGCAGAAGCTAGCATAGCCAAGTACTCATTTATAGCTTCACCTTCTTTGTTAATTGACAGAGACATTCATGACTGGTACTTTTCCAACCCTTTTCCCTCATTTCTCAAGGAAGAGCTTGATTAGGCAGAAACTCAGTGCATTAATGAACTAGAGAACTCAAATTGTTCCATGACCCAAATGTGAAGCATACATCAACCTTGTAATATTTTAAGTTAGGATGAGGCGGGAAATTTAGAAAACTTGTTTTATGTCATAGTATGCAAATAACCACAACCCTAATTTTCCAATTCAAGACTGAATTAAATAGGAATAATAGATTTAAACTAACATTCAAATTAATGATACTCACTTTGATCCGTTGATTAAATTAATTGTCATCCAAGTTCATTATAGCTAATTAACAATTATGTGTGGAAATTAAAAAACAATCATTCACACAAGACACCAAATTTTAAGTGAAAAATCAAAAAGGGAAAAACCATCACTAGCAAAGCAAATCAAGTGCAAGTATTTGAATTTCCCGACAAAGAAACTAATTTACCCAAATCACATTAGTCTTCCAACTATCAGTATGATCTTCACTTGAATTTTTCCAATTTGCTTCTCTACTAGCAACATCAAACTATACCTTGACAATCATGATCAATGATCCACAATGAACAAATCAGCAATGACTGCACAAGTTTGTGTGCTCTATGCTATACAAGTGCTTACCTAAGGAATCCAAATCCAAATCCTCACGCTTAGTAATATAAAATAAAAACACATAAATCACGAAGTTCTCTATAGTAGAATAATTATATGATATCTCCCCAATGTCCCCAGAATTGCCTAAAGTAATCAATATATCATTAGGTTCTATAGCAATTGTAAAGTAACGATAAATAGGTGATCTTGAAGCTTAAAAAAAGAAAACAATTACCAAAATCTGTCACGAAACAGACGTGTTCAAGTGAGACCTACACACGTTTGAATGAGAACATATACATTCACACAAGAACTCATATGGTCCGAATGACTGTACTATTAGAAATTTTTTTCATCAAATAAAACACCATTACAATTGAATAATTAGAAATGCTTTCGAATGAGCATGCCTTTGGATAAGGTGCCTTCAAACGAGCCATATGAACGTTCGAATGAGTAAATTATTAGTTTTGGCTCTCGCTTTGCACATCAAAATTACAAAAATCATTAATAAGGTCAATTTGGCCTATAGTCAAAACTAACGAAGGTCTTAAATATAATTAAGCACAATCGCAAACAAGACTTCGAAACTAAGTGTGAATTTTATGATTACATTTATCTGTCACTTGCAGACAATTTTGGAGTACTATAGATTTGAATGAAAATCATCTTTAAAACTATCACAATAATACAATCAAGCTTGATCTTAAGTCTTCATACTAATGGGACATACTACTCATGCGACTCAACTGAGTCTAATAATTAAAAACCCATATTTCAAAATAAATTGTTAACATAAAAATGAATAATACATTTTCTTTACATTGAAGGTAAGTATATACCCACGTTATCATTAGATTGAAATGTTGATATGGGGAGCACCTTCTTCTTCTTCTTCTTCTACGTAATGATTCTCAACACTAGTTTTTCTATCCTGAATTTTATGAATGTTATTTTTTCCTAGCTCCTAATTTCTTTCCCCTTTCTTTCTCCAAGCTTGGAACTTTCCGATATAGAGTCTGTTTAATAATCGCTTTACAACAGACCTGTGAGAATTACATGACATGCCCAAAGTTCAAAAATGATTTATAATTTAAATGCTAATATAGATTTTAAAGGAAGACCATATGAAACCATTTTTAGGTTTATAACGTAGACCACATAATCAAATAAAATAGCATTTAAAAAATATTACATGAAATCTTGTGTCATGTAAAGTTCAAATTTCATATTTCAGACACAGTTTAGATTTCAAACTTTAAACATATCTATATCTATATCTATATCTATATTACTTAGGGTACGTTTGGTACGTTGGAACGGAATAAAACAGGAATGCAATAGCATCAGGAATAGAATAGAGTAGGAATGAAATAGAAATAATTATTCTATTTTTTTGTTTAGCTGAATATCTAATAATGGAATGACAATTACATTCGTGTGTTTGATTTAAACCATCAAATTATTAGAATGAAATTAATATTAAGTTAGATATTCAAAGTACTTGTATAAATTTTAAAGTTTTCATGTGCGTTTAATGAAAAAAAAAATTCAACCTACATTTTTTTTATTGGCAAAAAAAAAAAATTTTATTGGCAAAAAAAAAATTCAATCTACATTTGTTTTTATGGCAAAAAAAAAAATTTCAATCTGCATTTTTTTATTGGCAAAAAAAAAATTAAAAATTTTGATAAGGAATGGAATGAGCATTCTGTGACTTTTGATAAGGAATGACGATTCCAGTTTCTTTGAGAATAATCATTCCAGACCATTTTGACCTAAAAAAAATTTAAACAAACACAATAATGAAATATAAGAATGGAATAACATTAAGAATGCATATTTCATTCTTCCCCCATTCCGCTTTATCAGACAGCCTTATAAAAGTATAGAACATTTTATGTGTTTTCTCAGAAAAAAAGTGTTTTACACATTTATTTGATAAAATTACTCTTCTATTGTAAAGTTATTCTGCTTTGGTTACAACGTTTTGTTTTCTTGTGTTAAAATGCAAACTTAAATGAATTGACCCAGAGAAATATACAAAACTTCAGCTGTCTCTGCCCCCAAATCGGTTACCCCCGCTCTTGGAGAGACCAGAGAATGAAGTAAAGAAAGAGTTAAATCCTCAACTAACGTAAAAAAAAAACTTATTTTCCATTCTAGGGTTGTTTTGAACTTAATTACCAAACTAGTGTTGTTTTGAAAACGTCTTTTGAAAAAACGTTTTCGGTGTGAAAATATTTTTTGAAAAGTCGATTTCATAATTTTTAAAAACGGAATTCACATAAAAAACGTCTTTTGGAAAGACGCTTTCTAAAGCGTCTTTTCAAAAGACGTTTTTCAAAGCGTTTTTTCAAAAGACGCGTTTAAAAGTCTTCTGTGAGAAAAACGCTTTGGAAAACGTCTTTACAAAAGACGCTTTAAAAAACGTCTTTCCAAAAGACGCTTTCTAAAGCGTCTTTTCAAAAGACGTTTTTTAAATGCCTCCTCTGTTTCTAACTCTACTACACTCAGCAGTCCACAGAAAGTTCACAACAATTCAGAACAAATCCTCTACCTATGCTCCATCCACAGCAGATAAATGAGCAGCAGATGATCTCTTTTGGTCCCCACCACCACCATGGTTTTAGGTACCCACCATACTTTGTAGGGGACTCGGCATCGTTACAGCTACAATAGCAACAGCTATTGCAGTATTGGAGTGATGCATTGAACCTGAGTCCAAGAGGAAGGATGATGATGATGAAGGTTGGCACAGGACGGTAGGAACTTGCTTAGGCCTCTGATGCCCTCTGTTTCTCCTACAAAGCTGTACAGAGGAGTGAGGCAGAGACATTGGGGCAAATAGGTTCAACAGACTTATTAATTGAGTGTTGGATAAAAAATTAATTAACTATTCTTTTATCTATAGTTTATATTATATATATTATGTAATGAGGAAGTGATAGACTTAATAAAAAAGAGAATTTATGTAATTGTTCTTGATTTAATAGCTTTTTATTGAATATAAAACTAATTTTGTAAATTTATTTTACTTCAGGTATAGAGTAAAAAAAGTATTAATATCATTTTGTTTTAGAGTGATGATGACTGAAAGTGAAAGAGAGATTTAAATTCATTTCAAGATATTTGGACTGAATTTCATTTCAATGATGTTTGGAAAGTTCTCTTTTGTTTTCCTTTACTATCTCCCACTAAGTGTGAAAATTTGAGTAGGTCATAAATGGGGTTGTTCAAATTGACTAAAGCAATTCATCACAAACCGGAGTAGATGTATTCATTTTGGACACCTGCTTTTTTCTCAAAATCAGCTTTTTGGCAATGGCAATTGGAAATTGTGGTTTTTGGATGCCTGGAGCATGGTTTGCGAATGTGGCAGCGGGTTGTTGCTTGCTTTCTTTTTCCATTTGTACCTTGTGTGTTGTTCGAATGAATGATCTCAAAAGAGACTGCTGTGTGGAGTGGACAGAAAAAGGTCTGGTTCTTCTCCGTAAGATCTCTGATTTTTGAATTTAATCATAGTAATTTCTTAGATTAATCAGCGTGCAATAAATGTGGTTCGCTTGTATGTAAGTGGATTGTTTTTGGGGTGCCTATGGTGTCAATAAAAAAATCCCATCTGTTTCTCTCAATAATTCTTCACTACTCAACCTTGCATAGTTGCATTTGTGTGCTATCTTCTTTTTGTTAATGTAAGTACATATGAACTTAATCTGCTTCAAATTAAATGCTATTTTTTATTGCAATCTTTTTTTTTTTTTTTTACTTTTGCCATTGTTCAGCTTCAGCTTATGCTATTGTTGGAATATATGGAAACCACTTTATAGAACAATCCATATGTATAGAATAGATCAATCAATACAAAATTCATCAATATGAAAATGGTCACACTACTAAAGAATCAAATGCCGTTGATGAAGGAATTGCAATTCCAATATCACTGTTTTGCCCTGGTAACCACTGTCCAGCAGAAACATTTAAAGGAAAGGCATATGAAGACTTAAAAATTAAGTGCCAGTTCAAAATTGACTTGACATTAGATTAGTTATGAGAATTCAGAATCTGATACTTAAGAGGGAGAGAGGACATTAGATATAATGAAACATACATTTCATTGAATAAAAGAAGCATCCATACAGCTCATTTGACTACTACAAGTGCATGTAGATGAAAATAATTACATACAAATTCAATCACAAATACAAGCAAACTGAGATGGCTTGCAATGATGGTGACTGGGCTTGAGCGCTTGAAGCAAACTGAGACAAGGCAGAGACAACACTTGAAACCTGCTGATGATCAAGCAGTTGCTGCTGCGATGCTGCTGCCTGCTGCTGCTGTTGATTAGTGAATGAGTGCTGGTGCTGCAATTGTTGCTGAAGAAGATGAGGCTGATGCTGAACCTGGACCTGGGACTGTTGAACAATTTGAGTAAAAGCAGGTTGAGGCTGAGACTGCTGCAACATTTTTAGATATTGCTCGTTAAGGAAGTAAATAGCTATTTCCTTCAAAATATTTAAAAGCTAAGCTTATCAATACAACTGCTGAATTCCTATGGATTTATTTACACACAACCCATTAAGCTGGCAGATCAATGTCATTTTCCAAACAGCCACTGGTGCAAAATTACAAATCCACAAGTTCCCCGTATCATGCATTTATGTTAGGTACTTTTTTATATAAGATTTATTTATTTATTTATTGGGAAGACTTGAAGCGGCATACAACAGAAGGCCAAGGCATCAACACATTAAATCTGGGAAGATTCATAAATCTTATGATAGCGGGTGGATGAACTAAAGGGACACAGACAAAACCCAATCCAGCATGCAAGATCCATCTTGACAGAAGAAACATAGCTGATTTTTATAGACCTGTGAATAACACTTCAATGGACTAGGAACCATAATCTGACAAATCAAAATTGGGCAGATTGCATCATCTTTGCATAGTACTAAACAGCTAAAAAAGACTTTCCCAGTAAGAACAAGGGCACACCTTAATTTGTTTGCCACAGAGAAGCGACTGGGTATTTCCCATCTGAATGGCCAGAGCTGCCTCAGCATGGGTGCTGTATCTCACAAAACCAAAACCTTTATCACGTTGGACCCTAACTTCCTCAATTACTCCAGCACCAAGGGCATGAAAATGGCGATGGAGATCAGGCTGAGTGACCTGCAAATCAGACAAACATAAAGGCTATCTTTAGTACGCAGGAACAGAATAAGCCAGGCATAAAATGGACTCAAAAATGGAATGAACCATGAATGGAATAGGAGGGCATTTATAACAGTGAAAATTCTACAATTTCAACAGCCATGAGCAGATGGAGAAAAATCAAAACAAAATAATAATATTAACAGCAGCAGCAACATATCATATCTTGCCTCAGGAGCAAGATTGCCCACATAAACTGTTGTGTATTGGGGGTTATTCTCAGGAGCATCATTATTTGCTGTCTCTTTACCATCTTCTGCAAAAGCAAAGCCAATAAATGTTAGTACATTGGTCCTCAGTCCTCAAAAATTTCGTTTAAAGATACAAAGAAATCCATAACAAAAGCATCAATGAATATATGGGTACCATCAGAACTTTCCAGGAATTGGACTCTTAAACCTTTAGAAAGATTTTTGGTTTTGGATCGGTACCTTTAGAAAGCTAATATTCTAGTAAATAGTCAGAAAACCCAAACTACTTAACTTCATGGAATGACTAGATGTAATGATGTTGGAAAGATAGTTATCCCAGATTTCAGAACAAGATAATAGTGATCTCACCTTCACCCACTTATAAATATAAAACTCTTCTTGACTCACCTGAAGAACCATTCGATAACTCAACCATGCTTTTGGCATCTGAACTCTGCTTGTCATCATTAGCACCCGCACCTTTTGCAGCCCAGTTACAACGTATCTGTCTACTTCCAAGCCACTTTCCTGAACAATAACATTAGAACAAGTGAACATTGTTGTCACATAGAACAGCAACAAGTTAGAAACTTATGCGCACCAAACGGAATAACTCACATCTAATAATGTCACGGTCACAAAATTTTCTGACTTTTGAGATATTTCTGGCTAATCCATTAACTATTTAATTAGATTTAATAGAATCAACTGTTTGTTAATTCCTAAACTCTTTGACAAGTTGCAAATTGTGACAATGCCTTTAGAAAAATTTTGTTCATACATTTATGTTGGTAAATATGGACAATTACAAGAGTCTCACTGATGTGACAGGAAAAAGAGCTGGAGCCCAGTAAAATTGCTCAAAGCCCTAAGAAAATTTAAGTAAACATCCTAGAGTTGACAATAGCTTCATCTGACATGCTGATATGTTTAGATTATTGAGAAGCAAAGAGCAGAGCTATATTAATTGCACATCAGACTTACCAGTTAAGTCATTTATTGCACTTTGAGCATCCTGGACAAATGGTTAAAGAGTCAAAATTATAATGAGAAACAATGGCAATGCAAAAACATAGCTTAAATTATTAAAACATAAATTAAAAAAGAAAACAGAACCTGTTGATTCCGGAAGGAAACAAAACCAAACCCTCTTGAACGCCCAGTCTTCTGGTCCCACATAACCCTTGCATCACTGAAACCAGCAAGGTCAAATTAGGCACCATAGTTTGACACCAATATGGTGAGCACCATGCAATTTTACAAACCACTGATTATAACATTCCAAAAATGTCGTCGATGAAAATTGATCCTTTTTTTAAAGAAAAGGCAAAAGATGGTCAGAGGAGAGAAGCTTACGAACAACTGGGATAAACAGAGAAGCATGCAAACAACATTGCATCAGTAACCTCAGGGCTGAGATCACCAACAAAAATGTTGTAGTGGCCTGCACAACAAGGTAGCAATATCACCAAATACCCCCAACGAATAAATGCCAAAACAATTAATAACCAATTAGAACCATTAGTATGCAAAAACAAAAGAAGTGAACCCACTTGATGTGTCCTCCCTTTGACCACTGGCATAGGCCCAATTAACTTTGATAGGCTGCCCAAACCTGCATATTACAGAATAAGAAACAAGAGGACCAAACAAGAATGTACCAGAGAATCACTAAGAATTTTACTTACAGGTGCCTCCCATTAAGAGACAATATAGCCAGTGCAGCAGATCTACGATCAAAATAGTGAATGAATCCATAGGACGACTGCATAGAGTAGCAACAGCAGAAGAGTTAACAACATGATTAAAGAATTACAAGCAAACTGAAGGAAGAAAAGTCAAACCAAGCAAGATACAACTCATGAATCTGGACCTATAAAATTTTTCTGCAAAGTAATCTATTGCGACACATGAATGTTACAAACTAAGGATATAAAATAATACCTTATCCTTTCTAATAAGCTTGCAACCTTCAACAGGACCAGTACTTGAGAAAACCTCTTAAAGAAGAGGTTCCGTCACCTGTGTATGAATGTTTCCAACATACCTGCATTTTCTCAAAAATAAAGAAACTAAAATTTTTAAAAAGAAGAAAATAAGAAAATAAATTGAGCTATAAGAATCTCTCCCGGTTGTCAAGGCATGAGATAGCAAAAGACTAAGCAGAGAACCTGAAGAGGAGCTAATAGGCCAGGATGGTACATAGACTGCTGTTGAAGGAGAGCTGCTTGTTGCATCAACGCTTGCTGTTGCTGTTGCTTCAGCCTCTGATGATGCATTTTTCCACGATTTTATAGTTCTTCGATGTCGATACAACGACACGACAACAGGGTTAAGGGATTCGAGAGTAACAAAGAAGCCCCTGGTGTTTCATGTAGAAAAATTCTCCCAATTTCCAGCCCTCCATGATAGAACTATCTATGAAACACCTCATACTATTTACTTGACAACCCTAAAATATTTTCTATGAACAGATAGCAAGCTAAAATGTTCACCAAAACAATTCTACAGATCAAACAGAAATTATTATGTTGCATTTTAATTTACAAATTGAAAAGTGTTTTAACTTAATATGCTTGTAGAAGATATGGGATGGAACATCAAAGGAGGATAACACTAAAGCAACAATTTATGTCCATGTTTGGGTACAACATTTGTTTCTTTTTTAGCATAGAAGGGCTTGATTGCAAGTATTATTCTTTTCCTTCATTTCATTAGGGAATGATTACAGGCATTACATCCCCCATTCTCAAGCAGCACTGAAAGATGCCATCACTTTGAGAAAGGAAAACAATGAGATGAAGATGCTAGTTCAAAGGAAAAACTGGATTTACTTACCTTGGTGTGATCATTGTTGGAAGTAGCAAGAACCATTGCTTCTGATTTTACACCACGCATGGTCGCTGGCTTCAGGTTGCAAAGATGGACCAGTGGGCTCATCCCAATAATCTGGATGGTGAAGAGGGTGGAATTCAGATGCGTATATAGCCATATTTGTTGACAACTTGTAACATTCATCTATGCAACTCCATCCATCAACTGAAGCTTGTGCAAACACCGCTAAGGCGTGAGAACATGGAATTTTGTAGATGACCCATTTCCCACATGAACATATACCATCACGTGTTAATACCGCGTGTGAGTTACCCCTCCTCGTCATCACTGCAGCCTCACCGGAGTTTCTGTTGAAGTCGATGATGCGATGTCCACCTAACTTAGATTGGTAACGCAAAATATTTGTAACAGCAAAAGGAGTATATGTGGAACCATCGGAAACAGCTTGCTGGCCAAAAGCTCGTCTACCACAAAAGTATTTGACAAGACGATAAAAAATAAGTTGTACACACGCAGATATTGGCAAATTTCGTGCACCTTTCAACACACCATTAAAAACCTCCGAGATGTTGGTAGTCAAATGTCCATACCGTCGACCACCATCATGTGAAATTGTCCATTGCGTTGCAGGTATGTTATTCAACCACTCCCATGCCTTCGGATTTATGGTTTTAATTTCTTCCATAATGGAATTGAATTTGCGTATTTGATGTGCACTCCCAGCAGCCCAAACAAGCGACTTCAGATGGGCATCCTTGAATTTGCTATTGAAATTGCTACGCACATGTCGTAAGCAAAACCTGTGATATGCATTAGGCTCCTGCCATCCAGAATTGACATTATTAACTGCAGCAATTATACCCTTATGTCGATCAGATATCAAACAAATGTCTTGCCTCATTCCCACAACATACAGCCTTAGTAAACTAAGGAACCATAACCAACTGTTGTAACTCTCCTCTTCAACAATTGCAAATGCAAGGGGAAAAAGTTGATTATTACCATCAATAGCCATTGCAATTAACAACTTTCCCTTGTATTTCCCATACAAATGTGTGCCATCAATACTGATAAGTGGCCGACAATGCAAAAATCCCTGAATTGATGCACTAAATGACCAAAAAATCCGACCAAATTGTAGCACATCTTGGGTGTCAGTGTTATAATGTAACCATTTCACAATTGTGCCTGGATTATATTTAAGAAGGGCTCCCATAAATTTAGGCAACAACCTATACGAACTCTCCCAATCTCCAAATATCATAGCAATTGCTTTCTCCTTTGCAATCCAAGCTTTTCTGTAGGAGATATTGTAATTGTATTTTTCTTGCATCAGCTCCACAATTGAATCTATCTTGATTGCAGGATCAACCCTCACTGCACCTTGTATCTCACTTGCAATTAACTTGGAATCTAATTGCACATGATCCAAGTTCATCCGCGGGTGTAAACAAGTGTGTGGGCCCTCATATCTTATGATTTCAAATCTTCCAGTCCTTTTTCTTTTAATAGCACGTAACCTCCATTTGCACCCACACTCTTCATGCAATTTACACCTCACAACCCAAAGTTCACTATTGCTTTCAACCACCTCGTACTGATGGTGGGATCTTATTGAAAATTCTTTGACAGCATGTTGTAATTTTTCTTTATCATTGAAAACAATGCCTTTAGCCAACTCATTGCGCAATGGATCCCAAATCTGAGTATGGTGTGGAAGGGTTGAGCCACTACTACCAACATCATCTCCAAAATCCACATTTAAAAAAAATGGGGAATCAGCCTCATGCCTGCTATGCTCACCGGGTTCATTCATGTCATCATTATCAGCCAATCCATCATTATCATTGTATTCATCCGAGATAGCAGCACAATCATTTAAATTTAAGTCATGGTTGCAAATGCCCTCGCTCTCAACCTGAACAAGATGCTCAATAAGAAACGACACATGTTCTGTATGACATGTATCATTTATCAACACAGGACTTGCAGTTTGATGTGCCATGGGAATAGAGTTGGCAATTGGGTCCTCATTATCCTGTGTGAGCAATCGAGTATAAGAACCAGATCCCATCTCTAGCGGTTGAGAGACTGCACAAGGATATTGCACATTTTCCTTCTCCACATACAAGTCGATGCCATATAAGGCTTGATTTCCTATAACAACTTCAATCATTGTTTGCACAGTCTCATCATTAACTACTTGTAATGGTATGTAATTGTTGTGGTTGATTGGAAATCGGCAGATCATCTTTAGGGAGAATTCTGTTATATCCACCTTCATGATATCATACATCTTTGCCAAAAGTTCAGCATAAGTTGTTCCCCTCCTTAACATAATGCTTCCTTGAGCATTCATATCATACCATATATTACCTTGTTCCCCATAACAAATATTTCCTCCCCAATAACATAATACAGGTATTGATATTCCAGCCATTTCTAACCTTCAAAAAAAAATATACAAGGCATCAAAATTTGGAAATAACTAAATAAGTGTATGTTGGGATCAAACTCCATCTTTGAATGTCCTAAGCTAAAATGGTTAAAAGAACATCTTTGAAATTAAGCAAAACAACATCTTTTGAAATTAAGCAAACATAGATTCAATAAGCTAAAATGTTGTGAAAGTCACAAACATGAGCAAAACATCTTTGAAATTAATCAAACAATATTTAGACGGGAATTAATATATATTTATAGAACTGATTAGCTTTTGACCTAGAAAGGATTCCTTATGCCTATGTATTTTCTTTTTCTTAAAAAAAAATTTCTTTAAAGCACAAAAAACCATTCTTCAATCTGATTTCACATAGATGATGAAGGAGCACCATTCTTTCAAAAACGTCTTTCCAAAAGACGCTTTCAAACCAATTTTTTTTTTTTTTTCATCTTTTAAGTGAATTTGATTTTCAGTGACGTGTCTCCACCTGTCTCCACTTCATATAATCACTTATGAAATATATTCATTCAAACATTTAATAGCTTAATTCAATCAACATTTTTTTACAATTATTTTTCCTCTCTTAATTCAAGTTTTCACAGCTCATAGGTACTATTTATGAACTAAATTGATTTTTTATTTTGTTACATTTCTATGCATTTGGGGAAGTAATCTCAAACACTCACAATGGAGTTTGGGTTCAAAATATTTTTGTCTATTTGTTTTGAGTTGAGTCAAAGAGAGAGAGAGAGATTTATCGACTGATTTACATTTTTTTAAAGAACAATTCTATGCATTTGGGAAAGTAGAGAGAATCTCTTCCAAGGACCATTAGAACTCTTCTATAAAGTCCATTGTTGGAACTTTTCTTTCGTGATGGAAAGAAGGCAATGCCCTACTTAAATTGGTCAGCCATTGCTTTATGCAAACAATCATTGTCCTGTTTACTTTAAAAGGTTTATGCCATTTTAAAGAAATTAAAATTCTACCAAACAAGTGCAGAGTTGAGTATCAAAGTAATGGTGTTCATCTTGTGTATAGTTGTAAATTGTAAGAAATGGAGGAATCAAATGTTCTAATTTTTCCCTTATAACATCTTAATAATTTGATGATATAATTTCATATGGATAAAATTTATTTGGAGTAATGGATACCAAAATAAATAATTTTGGGATGGGAATCAAATTTATTTATAAGATGGGGGAGATCAAAGTGAAATTATGCAATTTTTTTTTATGGATGCCACGGAAGCCCTTTTACCACCATGAACAATTTCATGGTGAATGATCTTTGGGGGGGGGGGGGAAGTATATGAGCACCGCCCTTGCATACAAGTTCAACAAATCTCACCAATACCAATGCCTAACTTAATGGACCCTCCAAGCTATTGACATGGAACCCATTTAAACGACAACATTCTAACAGCCACAATAATAGTTCAAGATATCCAATTGAGGTTTTCACAATGGAAAAATAGGGGAAGCATGGAAAAAAATTTCAATAAAGTTACCCTTGTCAATCCCAAATATTTTCCTCTCAAATGATGTGATATTAAGAGAAAAAGTTATGAAAGAGAGGTACGATATTTTATTATTTTTTTATCAGTAAAGTATCACTAAGAAGGGATATGACATATTATTAATGTGACATAATTAAGAGTTGGAATAGACATATTGACATAATTAAGAGCACTTCACAAGGAGTTAAGACATTTTCCTTCTTAATTCTAGGGGTGCAACTTGGATGGGCTAACCTGAACCCCATTCGAGTCCGGCCTGAATTTTTTTGGGTTTGGGTTTCATTTTTTATACTTTCAGTTGGATTTGAGCAAAAGAACTAAACCCGATCTAAATTAGGGTTGGACTTGGATTGAGACTTTGGAAACCCGAACCCAACGTGAACCCGAACTTAATATTTTATATATTATATTTTTTATATTTTAGTTATAAACCACTAGATTAGTTGAAATTCCTTATAAACATTACTATTTATATTTTTATAAGTTTTAAAACTTGTTAATATTTAACTTTTTTTTTTATAATTAAATTATGTTGAAGAAATTATTTTAACAGATTTGTTTGTGTTTTTTTTTTTTTAAAAGAAGAAACTAATAGAAATAATTAAAACTTTTAATGTATAATCAAGATAGGAAAAAGATGACAATTTATTGATGGGACTAGGTTCATGTTCGGGCTCGAGTTGAACTCGCTACTAATGAATTTTATTTCGGGTCGGGCTTGGGTTGACTATTTTAAAGCTTCGGTTATGCTTGGGCTTGGCTCATCCCGAGCCCGGCCCGCCTGAGTTGCACACTTACTTAATTCTCTTACTAGTTGCTACTTCCTGTCCCAAGAGAGTCAAAAATAGAATAATCAGTGTCTTCTTTCCCCTTCTTCTCTCTTCTTTATTTTCCCTTCTCTTATCTCCTTCATGGTGAACCAAACTACAAACTTCAGAATCTAAACATGAATCTTAATGAAATCAGCGGAAAAAAAAAAGCAATTCTCACAAAAGGTTTTAAAATAAGATTCTCTCAGCTTCCATAACTACTACCCAAAAAAATAACACACAGACAACCAAAACCAGCAATCAAAATCTCAAAATTTCTTCATCAATAAATGAAATAACAACAAAGAAATAAAATCATATAAACTAAAGACCAGTAACAATATATGAAAACTTTCTTAAAGAAAATTGATAGCATGAAGATATCACTAAACCAAATCACCTAAAAAAAATTATACTTTATAATATATGTGCATTATTATATATGTATATAAGCACATGTATGGTTTCATTTGAAGTATAGATCCAAACCAAATCTGGAACACATAAAAAATTGTTATTTCATTACTTTAATTCCTCCAGTTGAGTATGAGTTCTGAAAGCAGAGAACCAGACTTAATATTGTGCCTGCCTTAAATGTTCTAGGGAGATAAATTTCCTCAAATATTATGAGAAATTACTGAGGTACTTGTACCTGCCAGCATGAAAACCAGATTCCATAATAACACCACTTAAGGACATTCAGTGAACTTCTGTCAACAACTTGTGCTTAATCATGGCAGCTACAATAAATACTGAATATTTGAAACCATGTTTAGTTCAGAGTTTTAAATTTATTTGGAAGTTTACTATTACATATGATTTTTACTATTTATATTTTCAATAGATCCCTAAAGATTTATTAGGCATGAAGCTTTTTGTTAGGCTAATTATGATTCATGAAGCGGCCAACATAAGAATGCATTAAAAAAAAAGGACCCGTGAACAAAAAGCTGCACACGTTTCAACAAAAAAAATAGTAGCAAGAAATTTTTTCAAAAGGAAATTATATATTTGACCTAAAATTTGTCTTTCCTCTGCTAACAATTTTCCCGGCAACTATTTTCTTGCAACAGTGGTAAACAAAAACAGAGGAGGCCAAATGCCACCAAAAAAGTGAGTTTTTCACCCCAATATCAGTATACAATCAGCCAAATCAATTTCTGCATGCACTAGATTTCTGTGATTTTCACATGGTAAGGTGATCTCAAACACCCCAATATCACTATACTATCATTCAACCCAATATCACTGGCACTGGGAATGGGAAAATTAGAAACAAAACAATCACAACTTAAAGATAACTTCTCAAATCTGGAAAAAAAAAAAAAAAAAAAACATCGTTTTTTTTAACCTCAGATCTGATGAGATCACTGTGAAACAGTGGTAAACAAAAACAGAGGAGGCCAAATGCCACCAAAAAAGTGAGTTTTTCACCCCAATATCAATATACAATCAGCCAAATCAATTTCTGCATGCACTAGATTTCTGTGATTTTCACATGGTAAGGTGATCTCAAACACCCCAATATCACTATACTATCATTCAACCCAATATCACTGGCACTGGGAATGGGAAAATTAGAAACAAAACAATCACAACTTAAAGATAACTTCTCAAATCTGGAAAAAAAAAAAAAAAAAAAACATCATTTTTTTTAACCTCAGATCTGATGAGATCACTGTGAAACAGTGGTAAACAAAAACAGAGGAGGCCAAATGCCACCAAAAAAGTGAGTTTTTCACCCCAATATCAGTATACAATCAGCCAAATCAATTTCTGCATGCACTAGATTTCTGTGATTTTCACATGGTAAGGTGATCTCAAACACCCCAATATCACTATACTATCATTCAACCCAATATCACTGGCACTGGGAATGGGAAAATTAGAAACAAAACAATCACAACTTAAAGATAACTTCTCAAATCTGGAAAAAAAAAAAAAAAACATCGTTTTTTTTTACCTCAGATCTGATGAGATCACTGCACCGAGAGAGACAAGTGAGTCGGAATGGTCGTCAAAGACAGGTCTGATGTCTATTACCTCAGATCTGATGTTTATACACGATGGGATCAGGTCGGAATGGTCGACCAAGGTCGGCAATGGTCAGCACTGAGTCGGTGAAGAGAGGTTGAGAGATAGAGAGAGCCGAGGGTCGGTGAAGAGATATGACAGAGACGAGATGATGGTCGGTGAAGAGATATGACAGAGACGAGATGATGGTCGGTGAAGAGAGGTAGAGGCCACTGTGGAGACGAGTCGTCAACGAAATCGTGAAAACGAGAGATATGACAGAGACAACGGCTGAGAAACATGTATCTGTTTTACAAACGTTGGTCTGTTGCCGCATAAAGAAACATGGAAATCGTCTTTTGAAAAGACGATTTCTCAAAACGGCATTATTTTGGTAAATAAGTTGAAACTAACCTCATTTTGGTAATATAGTTTTAAAATGCCATTAAAATGGTAAAAAATTCAGTAAAGAAAGTTGAGAAGAAACTGAAGAAAAAGAAACTCGAGAAAACCCTAGCAGTCTCCCGCAGAGCTAGAGATGCCGCAATCTTCAATCGCATCCACAACACCGCCGACCGTGACGTCTCACACCGATTACCTAAACATTGACAATTGCTTCCTACGACTGAGAGATCGCTTTGGGATAGGGAGGATTGAGGTCTGAATAAACAATTATCGATGATGATGATTGAATCGCTGAGAGAAAAAGGCATAGACTCTCGCCAATTTGTTCCCTCTTCCCTTGGACCAGTTTTGCTACTCTATTTCCTCTTCTCAACGAAATCATGAAGATGAAGATGATGGTCAAAGGTCGGGTTGTGTCACATAGTAGCTCTTTCCGGTAAGTGGAGACGCAAAGGGGTTTGTATTTTATGGGTAAATCAGATTTTGCGGCTGTGTATTTTATGATCAGGTTTGTATTTTATGGGTAAATCAGATTTTGCGGCCGTGGATTCTTCAACTTCTTCGCTCTTCTTTGCAAGCACACACAATTTTTTCTCTCTTTTTCGCTCAATCACAACTACCGGGGAAAAATATCTAGGACACCATCGGGAATCAAAATCAATTGTGAATTCACCACCTCGGGAAATGCTTTGTGAAATTCACTTTCAAGTATTAGTTTCAAATCCCAATTTCGATTACATTCCGTCTTAATGGGACCTCAACAAGACTCAGAGCACATAATCATCTTAGATATGGCCATGATCCACCAAGAAAATATATTATTCATAAAAATATGACAAAGAGAGTAAAGGATTCAGTCGCTCAGTGTTGCGAGGGGGTTGCCTACTTCCCTCATCGTTTTATTTTCATCTCAATTTTGACTCACCTCATGAGTCATGACTCATGAGTGTCCCATTTTTAATAAATCAAAATGTAGACGGAAAACAATTGGCAGTGAGCATAATTTTAATTTTTTGTAGATTTATTAGAATAAAAAAGCACTGTCTTTTTAGTTATTTCATTATTTTGACTTAAATCGACAATGATTTAGTGAAATTTGTGCAAATTTTTAACAAAAACAAGATTATGAAATTTCTCATTGGATATTACATTTTGAAATTCAAGTTGGATTTGGTATGATTCTGATTTTTTTTTTTCTCTTTTGCTTTGACTCATTCTGTTTCCGGGTCTTATTCGGTTTTATTTGCGTTTTTCTAAATAGCTTAGCACATTGGTTTTAGCCGAGCATGAAGGTGGTTCTATCAACTCCCAATCTGTGAGTGCAGTGGAGGCTGCAAAGTCTTTATATGAGGACAATTCTGTATCTCTGCTACTGGCTGGGTCAGGTCCTTTGCTCTGAGAAGCTGCTGCACATGCTGCCTCTTGCCATCCTTCCATTTCTCGGGTAGTTCATATTTCTTTTACAACTGGGTTCATTGTTCTAATACTAACCTATGGAACCATTTCTACATAACTATTATTTACCTTTACATTCATTTTATTTTGTCAGTAGTTTGTATAGTTTATGGATAGACTATTTTGAGATAGTTGCCCAAGAAGTTGTATTATGGATTTTAAGATGGTCTTTTATTTTTCTTTTTCCTTTTTGCTAATTTAAGAAGGATTTTAAGAAATTTTATTGTTTAATGTGTTTTTGAGTTAAATAGGGAATGTGGTATGGAGAATGTCTTCATAGTGGATGCATTATGAGAAACTTTTTGGTTTAGATCAACCTATAAAAATCATATTTTTTCTTTCTAGGAACTGCTCATTGTCAGAGATAAGTTCATTTTTCCTTATAAGTCCTGCGAATTGACAACCTTCAAGATAAGCTTGTCTTCCATTTTTTGTACAATAGAAGTCTGATTTTGTTGGATGTTTCTTGTATTTTAAAAGCTCGGTGAATCACTATTTTTTTTTTCTGAACCCATTAATTGTTAATACAAGAGTAATGATGCAAGCATTCCACTTGCCGAAGAGAAGCAACTTTTTAGAGAAATTAAAAGTTTGAAGGGACAAGGGAAAAAGTTATTGCCAATGCTGCTGCTATGATGGTAACAATTTAGGAGGCATTGGGTGTAAAAGAAGCCATTCAAGAGCTGGTCAAAGTAAGGCAATCCAGTTTATGAATTCACGAAAGAACTTGTATCTTTTAAAACATGTTGTCCTACTAACTTTTTTTTAGTTTTTGCAAATTGACTATTATTAATACTATTTGTATTTATTATTTTATTATTACTTTGTTTAAATCATATGTGGATTTTTATGTCATTGTAACTTGTGTGAGTTGATCTCGATGGAGTAAAAAAGGAACATTTGCAGAATAAAAGGACTCCATAGATAAAGACGTTAAATCTTTAAAGGGTGAGCTGACAGTTTGTGACACAAAAGCGGGATGAAGCCTATGAATACTTTGAGAAATTGAGAAAATAGAGAGGAGGGGGCGGGGGGGTATTTAGGTTTTCTTTCCATTTTTAGTTACAATGTTATATTTATTTTCAACTTAAAATGGCAGTGTTGGGTAACATTCTATGGATATTTGTTTGTTAGATTTGTGTCACCTTTCTTGTGGAATAGTTGTTCCCCCTCCGCCCCTAAATTATCATGTTGTTTAAAGGATCTGTTTTTTAAGGATAAGTCATGCCAGGTAAGGATCTGATTTCTCTTTATCCCCATGGGGAAGAGTTGAATTACTTCATGATAGGGCAATCAATTTGCCTCTTAAAGGGCTAGGCTGGCTATTGCTAAAATAAACATGATTTGTTTAGGCATAGGAACTCTGCAGTTTTTAGAATAAAATTTATAGTCTTAATGAATATATTATTGTAGTTCGTTAAATGCATGAGTTTGGTTAGTTATATGTAGTGAGGAAAATTGAGTTCTCACATGTTTTCTCTCTTGCTTAAATAAAACTAGAAAATAATTTCTCTTAAAAATAGTCAAAAATTAGGAAAAAGAATAGGAAAATGACATGTAAAATAAAAAATCCTTTACTCTCGTATTTTGCTCTATTCCTTATTTTTCTTGGTAACCAAATTTGAGAAAATAATTTTCTTTGCATTGTCTTTTCTTTTCCCTCACTAAATCTGTGAAGTATGAACCAAATCAGAACCAAATGATACAAAATGTTCTTTCTTTCCTCCTATGCATTAGCTATTTCAAACCAGTGATTGCAAAAAATGAAAGCTTCACTTGTTTTGGCTTTCTCTAACATGGGGTTAATGTTCAGATCAGACATGACAGTGGACGGCAAATATTAATCACGTCTCAGCATGCCTGTTCTCAGTGTTCCAAAAATATTTACAGAGAAAGGACTTCAACTCGACAAGGGGCTCAACCACACTCTACTCACTTGACGTTCATGGCTGCCGAGATATCACGCAGCTCCTTCGCAATTTCTGAGAATGGTGATCTAGAGTCTGGATCAGACGACCAACATCGTTTGGGAATGAGATTAGATTGAAGCAAACCAAATCTTCACTATGCAACAAGGTATTATGTATAATTTTTTGGTAAGAATTTATGAGAAATTTAATTTATATACCTCGTAGTATTCTTATTATTAAGTGTAATTATTGAAAGATATTATATAGCAATTCTTATGGATACCTGCTTAGAAAATTCAATTTTAGCATTGTGTGTTGCATTGTTTCATGTGTCATAAGATGTTTTTCAAAAAAAAAACAATGATAGAAGAAAAAAATAGATGTAACAACGGGAACTAATACTGGGTAATGGAATCTACAACAAAAAATGGATGTGAGAATCTCTTATACTAGGAAAATGAAATATTTCAACCAGTAATGTTTAGTGACATTATTTTATTTCTTTATATATTAGAATGGAAGTTGGGGTTTACTTATGATATGTTTTAAAATATGACAATCGATTAATTGTTTAATGGTCTTAAAATATCTTCAAAATATTAGTATCATAATTTTTATGGTGGAAAAAAAAGTTAGGATGTGAACTGTCAACAATAGGTGAATTGAGCATGCATTATATAACTATTTCCTTCTGTATTATGATTGACATTAAAGAGGAGATGAGACAAATATTAGAGGGTGTTGGTTTATGGAAAATGAACCACGTGTCTCAGTTTATCATAACATTACCACTATTTTAAAGACCGAGTTTCTGTTTTCCCTTGTAATTAACAAGGTGTGGGGAACCACAATGTGGTTTCACATTGCTTTTTATATTTGTTCAGGCGGTTGTTGGTTGTCCTGCATCTTTAAGGTTTGGTCGCCGGTTAGACTTATATAGCGGTACAGGATCTGTTGGTATTGAAGCTATCAGCTGGGGATGTTCTGAGGTACTAATACTAATTTAATAGAAATCTTTTAATGGTATGGGTTATGATGTTTTGCTACAAGTGATTCCCTCTTTGGTCAGCTGGAAAAGTAGTGGTATATATTTGAAAAAGTAGAGTTTGGCTTGTGTTAGAGCCTGCAACAAGATTTTTTTTATGAGTAGTACAGAAGTTTCTTTTGCACCTTCCTTTGCTTGTTTCTATTCTGGTTTGGCACTAAATTGCCCACTTCCTGTATTTACCAACTCTCAGGTGCATTTTGTCGAGATGGATCCTTGGGTTGTTTCAAATGTTCTACGACCAAATTTAGAATGGACTGAGTTTCTTGATGTTTCCGTTATACACTGTCCGTGTTGAAAGTTTCTTGGAACAGGCAGATTAATTTATAGGTATGGGATTTCTTCTTCTTCTTTGATAGTCAATATATGGAAGGCCTTTGGGAAAACAAGATGTCATCTTAACCCTTAACATGTTAGGCCACCCCTGTCACTCACCTGCCATTTGGTAAGCTTGGCCGAAAATGCTTTATGGGTGGCATGGTGATGCCGAAGGTCCTACACAATGAGAAAGACATCTCAATGGCAGGAGGTTATTGATCTGAATCTCACGGGTGTATCACACTAGTAAGAATCTTCAAAGCTCTTGCTAATTACAGACATAATTCTCTTATTTGGATCTGAGGTTTTGGACTCTTTGCAGGTAGCATCCAAAATTATGATGAAAAAGAAAAAGGTACTCCCATCTCTTGTTTTTTTAGTTTTCTGTCCAATTTGGCTAGGACATTGTCTAGAAACTTGGTTGGGGGTGAGAAATGGGCTGTGAACGAACTTTGTAGCTCCAGGGTTTATACATTAAGCAATGAATTTTCAGCCTACTTTTGTGTTTCCACTTGCCATAACTCTTTCCCCCACTCTGTGTGTGTGTGTGTGTCTGTGTGTGTTTCCCTGTTATTACTTCAAAATTTCATTTCTAGAATTAGAATCAGAATTATATTTTGACAAAAATGGAGATTAATTTATCATTCATTTCATGAAATTGTCTATTTATTTATAAACTTTTTTATGTCTATGGTTTCTTCTTGAGTTAAATATTTAGAGAGAATTAATTGGTGAAGGATTGGGTTAAAATTACTTAACCCAAAAAAAGAAAAAGTTTGGGTTAAAACCATTTTTTGTTACCACCAAAATGATGTCTAAAATCTCGTCTTGATCCCTGTTGGACCTTCCTTCTCATGCACACAGCAAATGATCTGTTCTTCCCTGTTCCATTGCTGGATGTAACTTGCTAGGTTTGTTGAAATTGAAAAATAAACATATATTAGTTGCTAAAGTTCAGCATGTTGTCAAAACTCGCCCCCTCACCCATCCCCACAACAGAAAAAAATAAAAGAGAAATGGAAAAATACTTTGAATCTGTTTGATTTTGAATCTCCCATCTCAGTCAACTTTGATTTTTCAGGGAAGGATAATGAATATAGCATCAGTTGTTGGTCTTGTTGGCAATGTTGGGCAAGCCAATTATAGTGCTGCAAAAGCAGGGGTAATTAGCCTAACAAAAACTGTGGCAAAAGAGTATTCAAGTAGGAACATTAACGTGAGTTTTCTAGAACTCTTGTCGCATTTCTATGTTTATTTATGCTTGAATCCATCCAATGGACGAAGAAATGTAACTATTATATTACCCACAAAGGAAAGGAAATTTCTTAGTACTTTTTTCACTTCGTGGCAATTTGGGCCAATTGGCAGGTTAATAAAAAGGCTGCAGAATCATTGGTAGATCCTGAAGAGTACCCTAACTTGTTTGACGACTGGCAGGTTACTCTTTCTATTGAGTCGAAACTTGCAGAAAAAAGGTACAGTCCATGTGGTTTACATAAATATATCCCAATATGTCTCTAGGACTTATTTCTCTTTTCTTTTTTTTCTTGGCCTTTTTATTTTATTTTTATTTTTTTGGTGGTGTATGATAACATTATTACTTCGAAAATATTATTATTTTTCATATAGATAAGTGAAATAGACAATGCTTTGTAAAATTGAAATTTCTGTGTGATCTTTTTCCTTCATGCGAATAAAAATATTTCTCAAAGGTTTTTTTTTTTATTTATCAAGGTTTGGGTTCAACTTCTAACTTGTTCAGCATGCATATATATGAAATGCACATATTTGTTGTTCCATTTTTCATGTGAATAAACAGGGGGAGAAGCTGAGGTTGGAAGCTTCCTATTTATGATCTAGCTTCTAAGTAAGAAGCTAAAGTTGTTGTTCAATGATGTGAATTGAACTTCTCTGTAGTTGTTAATGCAGAACTGCAGTTTGTGGGGTTATGATTCTCTATGGTGTTTTGTCTCTCTTAATTTGAGATGGTGGCTCTAAGAGATCTATATTATCCCATCAGCTGGCTGGTCTTGGTTTTCAATGGTAGATTTGGTAGCTGGTTTGTGTGTTTTAACTTTGTTTGGCTGTAGTGTGGATGCTGTATTGCTATTTCTACTTGTGTTTCTCTATATTTTGTTTGGAGTAAAGCTGTTTCAGCTTGTATGGGTTCCCCTCTTTTCTCTTTTCTGGTTGGTGTTGATAAAATAAACTTTACTAAAAAATATATCTAATTCATTTGTTATTTCTTGTGACACAGTTGATCATAGGTAGGAATTTATATTCTAATTCATACATTTTGGAAGAAAAAAAAATTTACTTTTTTTATAACAAAATTTTCAAGAGTTCCTTTTGAATTTGACTTATAAAAAAAGAAGAAGAAAAGAGTTGCAAAATCAACCAAGAAACTCTAATTGTTCCAAAATCTAATGAAAATGATGGTATATACCAAGGGAATTCATCAAACTTTTAATAATTAAACATTATCATTGATAACTGATCTAATGAAGTTAGGATGCAAGTGCCACATTATAGTATGAACTTGCAAAAAGTTTAACAGTTTTACCCTTATAACTGATTATCAAACTTCTAAATATAATTCTGTTGAATCACCTGGAATGTGGCAGTTTTCAATATAACGGTATGTATATAGTTTAAGAGCACTTGGTGATAATAGAAGTACGATTATTGCTGTGCAATCCAAAATGCAGATCAAGGCAGGCAGATTAGTTAGTCCAGCTGCCCAAAGAATTTCTTTTAATAGTAATATGTAAAGAAATTTAGAAAACAATATACTGAAAAGTTGAATCATTGGAATATTTTTTGGCACAAGCTTATTCGAGAAAATCAATGCCAAAATGGGTCCGACAACATATACATAAATTTATTTAATTCACATTGCAAAACAAGAAAACTCACAAACATCTAGATATAGTTGTCTAGAAAAAAAGAGCTACATATTCATGTAATTGAATAGCTTATGGAAACTGTCAAGTACAAAATAGTAGCAAGAGCTTATACAAACTTCAATAGGTTGAACCATACCCTTCGCCAATAAGGATTAATATACAAAACTGTTGCAATCCCTAACAACACAGTTATATAAGACACTGAAAAGCTGACATAAAAAACACCCAAGTCAATGAAACCTTCATCATTGTCCTCATTGTCTGAACCATTTTGCATTGGTGATGGCAATTCAGTATTGGTGCAATGGTTTTGTAATGGAGGCCCACAAAGATAAGGATTTCCTTCATAGCATTTTTCATCGAAGGTTGAAAACTGAGCTTTCATGTCTGGGATTTTACCTGATAAGTTGTTGTACGCTACACTGAAGACCTCCAGAGAGTATAAGACTGTCAGTTGAGAGGGGATACTCTCATTCAAGTTGTTATAGGAAAGATCTAAGCTCTCTACATTCCTTAGGTTAGAGAATGTGGATGGAATTGATCCTATCAGACAATTATGGGACAGGTTTAGTGCACGAATCTCATTTAAGTTCCCAATCTCAACTGGAATTTCACCTGTCAATTGGTTGCAGGAGAAATCAACTCCAGACATTAAATTAAGGAGCTCACCCTTGTACACATAAGACATTTTTTTTGTTGGGAACACAACCTGTTGTTGGGAATGCAGCAATGTATCAAACTCAAGAGATGGACGGTTGGAAAAGTCAAGAAAATTTATCCCCAAATCTATTGTCTGCATGAATGTTGAAATAGGAGAAGGAAAATTGTAGGCTAATTCAAAAGATTTGCTATCAGTTGCACTAAAAGTAATGTTCATCAGGCAATGAGCTGGTATAGTACCAAAAAGTTTGTTATGAGAAAGATTGATTAGACTTATTTGGTTTAGTTGGCATAACTGAGTGGGAATCTCTCCTTCAAAATGGTTACCATTCAAGAGAAGAATGGCCAATGCAGAAAGACTGCCAATCCAATCAGGAATGGTACCACTTAAGTTGTTCTCACTGAGGTCTAATGTTACCAATGAAGAGCAACCATAGAATGCATGACTCCATGGACCACGTAGTCCATTTTTATTCAGATGAACATGTCTTATGTTTGATAGGTTAGCGCAAGATGGTAAAGAGCCAGACAGGTGGTTTGCGGAGAGATCTAGAAATTCAAGATTGTCTACTTTGCACAATTCGATTGGAATGGGACCTTCAAGATGATTATTGGCCATACTAATTACTCTTAATTCTGACATATTCCCTATCCATTGTGGAATCTTACCTGAGAAATGATTATTACTAATATCTATCATTGTCAAAAATAAGTTAGACGAGATATCTGGTATCTCTCCAACAAATTGGTTGTTATCTAAATATAAAAACTCCAAGTTGGTCAGGTTAAAAAAATGTGGAATTGGACCATGCAAGTAATTATTTGACAGTTTGAGGAACATTAAGAAGGAGCCACCGACACCCATATGCTCTGGTATTCTTCCTGATAAATTATTGTTAGATAAGTCTAAAATCCATAAAGAGCTAATATCACCCAAAGGAGAAAAATCACCTTCAATCATATTTTTGGACATGTTTAATCTCTCCAAATTTGGAAATATTACATTCAAATTTGTTGGAATTTGACTACTTATGTTATTGTGGGAAAGATCTAGTTTTTTAAAATGGGGATTAGGATATAGAGGCAATTCAAGGGGTCCTAGAAAATGGTTACTTCGTAAGCTAAGTGCTTCCAATCTCGTATTGTTCTCTAACAGCCAGGAAGGAAACTTTCCCACCAAGTTGTTGTGTGACAGATCAACTACTCTAAGGTCATTTTGGTGATACAAGAAGTTTGGAAAGGTTTCAATGGTACAATTTGACAAACTGAATACCTTCAGCTGGAACCTTGGAACCCATGACTGAAACTCATTTTCAACACTTATTGTGATATTATCACTTAAAATGACCTTGAGCTTTGAAAGATGACAGAATGATGCACACGAGAATGGGAGCATGAAGTGGTTATGTGAAAGGGAAATGTATTCAAGTGACACGAGAGAAGAAAGGGAAACATTTCCCTTGAAATGATTGAATGATAGATCCAATATCCGGAGAGATGTCAAGTTTCCTAAACATGAAGGAAGTATCCCCTCAAAATCATTCTCACTGAGATCTAGTAGTTCAAGATTTTTCAGGTTGCACCAAGCTGTAAAATATAAGAAGTAATGCTTAGATTGAATATTCATTTGAATACAAATCAACTAGTCCAAGTACCATGGACAAATTTAATTGACATCAATAATGCATGGTACGAATATCAAGAACAATTTATATACCTTGAGAAGGTAGGCTGCCACTTAGTCCACACCCTCTTAATGATAAAACCCTCAGAGAATTGATCACTCCAACATTCTGAAGAAAGCTTCCATTAATGGAAGAAAAATCCAAATTCAAGTGCTCCAAGTTGTTCAGTGCACCCAAATCTATGTAAAAGTTAGAATAAAGAAATAAAAAAAAAAAGTTACATTGTAGTGTTTGGTAAAAAAGATTTGAAGTTGTATTTATATGGAGATCATAAGATGATAGTACTGTTTTACCTTTTGCAGTAACCAATCCCTGTATCTCAAGACTTAAATTCTTGAGAGATGGGAATGCTTCCAGAGACTGTAAAACACTTGGACTAAAATTTTGTCCTTTCAGGCTAAGAACCCTCAACTTGTTTAAGCACTTGGTACCTGCATGCAAACATGTCGCAATGTTTTACAATCTAAACTGTACTTTCAATCGCATTCTACGACTGAAGAGAGAGTGACCAAAACATCATTTGACGTCTTTCTACCATTTTATACCTTTTGTGGTCATGAGGTGGTTAATATCCCAATTATTACTCAAATCCAGCTCTTCCAAGTTGCTCATAGCACACAAATCTAAAATAAAACAAGAGACGTGTTATCCATATTTTATATTTTCTTTACTTTATTTTGTAAACATTCTAATGTATGTTACACATTCATGCATGTACCATTTTGGAAAAATAGTTGTTATGCAAATTGGCATATTTTGATTTATGTGGTTATCAGCTAAGAGGGAAAATCTGAGTTCTGATGATTGGTAGCCAATCTATTCTTCACAAGACCCTAAATTAATTATATTAGCACTTTAAAATCGTGAATTTACCAAACTAGTGACTGTTGGTCTATTGTTATAGTTTTTGCACACATTATTTTTTTTCTTATGGATCAGTTAGGAAATATCCTAAACTAATTTACGCGTATCAAATTAAGTCTATCTTTTTCTGACAGCTAAACCTATGAATGCAAAAAATTGAACTTAGGTGAAAATGTTATAAGTTGTTTAGTTAGATATGTTGGTATCAAATTTTAAGGATGCTGAACAATGTTTTGTTCCCGACAATTTGTTTAGTAGAATTTGAGCCAAAGTGGGACTATTTTTAACATGTCTCAAAATTCTTGCTTTCTATTTTAGAGTTTGTTTCTTATGTGAATTGTGGTTTTTTTTTTTTTTTTTTTCCCTTTAGAAGGAATTTGTTAAGATTCTGTCAATGAATAGCTTAGTGTTACACAACAATATATGAAAGTTTCTGAATTCGGTGATATTGAGAAATATGAAAGTTTTTAAAGTAATAATTCGTGGTTCAAATATTGGTGCCAAACACACACAAAGTGGGGCCATAAAAATGGGCAAAAAGATTGACAAAATTACAAGATTCCCAACCGCTAGAAGATAAAATTTCTAAAGATTTGTCGTTCTATCAAATTTGTTTTACAAAAATTCTCACAAACTATATCTCCATTTTCTTTTATTTTTTATTACATATATATATTATAAACTTCTTTTAATTATTTTATTTATGTTATATATAATTTTATATTAATCTTTTTTAATTATATCATATATTGAATATATTAAAGTTATATAATTTAAAATCACTTCTAAGTAAAGTTTTACCAAATACCTAACTAATCACTTTTAGCATCATAATCAATTCTGGCATATATACATCCAAACACTCAAATAATTTTCCATTAATCAAGTTTGTATCAAGTTCAACAACGCCAAACACCTACTAGATTTTTCACATTATTTTAGGATTCTTTATTTTCTAAATTTGAGCTTGACTCAAATTTTTTATATTTCTTTTTTTATATAAATTCCATGTTTTTGTTATTGTTTTACTTTTCGGTATGATTTTTTTAATAGGATTAAAACTTCCAATGTCTATATAGGATTGTAAGTCTCTATTAAAGATATCTTTGATTTTTGATAATTAATAAAATTTATAAAGAATTTTTCTCTTGTTTACTCTTTGATTCTAGGTTTTGGGTGCCGTTGTGCTCGTGTTCATTTGCATTTTGTTTTGATTGGTATCAAAACCAGGAATTATAGAAAGAAAAAAAAAACTAGGCTCGTAGAATATTAACAAAATTCTATTGCTAAATTCATCTCTTATTACACTTCAAGGACAGTACATTAAATATATTTTTAAGACGTTTTAATATTATTGAGTCATTGAGTTATTGTTTGTAATCAAATCGGTTCACACAAATCTGTCCAGTTTATTAGGTTAACTACAAAATTGGATAGGTTAACTAGATTTTACTGATTCACATGATGATCTAATGATAAAACTGGACCAATTTAACTTCTAATTCACCAAATTGCCCTACTACGTCGGACTAATTTAATAAAACTGAATAAATGTGATTGACTCTCGTAAAAAAAAAAATTATTCATGAAACTCACACCTTTTTAAAAATAAGACAAAAAAAAAAATTTCATTTACATTTCTTGTGGTTTGGATTAGTGACACTTAACACTATAATTAAAAATGTGACATTAAAATTTTGTTAAGTAAAGTGATAATATTAAGTTTCAGTAAAATAAACGAAAGTATGTAATCACAAAAAGATAAAGTGCCATCCGCACTAAATAAAGAAAGGTAAACTATAATTTTTTTTTTTCTAATATTTGATGTCTTGGGCCAAATGTAACAGAATTAACGAAATATTTTAGTCTAACCAATTTCAATTTTGTAGTGCCAAATATAATATTTTTATTTTATAAAATATTAGTTGGCTACCAATCATCAGAACTCAGATTTTCCCCTTCAATAAACATTCTAATGTATGTTACACATTCATGCATGTTTTTTCTAATTTTGTAGGCTACAATTGTTGCAAAATAAAACATAAAAAATAATTGCTGATATGAAAAGCAGTTGGAACAATTTCACTCTAAATCTTATGCACAAAAAAAATTGAGAAAAGTTTTCTATTAATCCAGTTTCAGCCTCCATCAGCTAGACTTCTTAGCTAGGCCGTTTGGTATTAAGTGATCAAACCAGTAGTGTATTGTGATATCGATGCATCTATTGGTGGTGCAAAACAATAAAGTAGGAGATGATGAACAATCTGTAATTGAATTGATCCAATATGCAGAGCATTTTCATGCTTGACTTACCTTGAAAGTGAATGGATCCATTCAACCTGTTGTCTTTTATACGTAGAGTCTTAAGTGATGAAAGCACTCCAAGATATGGTAGGATGCTGTTATCGAAATTATTCCAATCTAAGCTAAGAACCCTCAGCTTGTTTAAGCACTTGGTACCTGCAAGCAAACATGTCGCAATGTTTTACAATCTAAACTGTACTTTCAATCGCATTCTACGACTAAAGAGAGAGTGACCAAAACATCATTTGACGTCTTTCTACAATTTTATACCTTTTGTGGTCATGAGGTGGTTAATCTCATTATAACTCAAATCCAGCTCTTCCAAGTTGCTCACAGCACACAAATCTAAACATAAAACAAGAGACATGTTATCCATATTTTATATTTTCTTTACTTTATTTTGTAAACATTCTAATGTATGTTACACATTCATGCATGTACCATTTTGAAAAAAATAGTTATGGAAATTGGCAGATTTTGATTTATGTGGTTATCAGCTAAGACTTTTAGCATCATATGTGATGTTTTTTCTAATTTTGTAGGCTACAATTGTTGCAAAATAAAACATAAAAAATAATTGCTGATATGAAAAGCAGTTGGAACAATTTCACTCTAAATCTTATGCAGAAAAAAATTGAGAAAAGTTTTCTATTAATCCAGTTTCAGCCTCCATCAGCTAGACTTCTTAGCTAGGCCGTTTGGTATTAAGTGATCAAACCAGTAGTGTATTGTGATGCATCTATTGGTGGTGCAAAACAATAAAATAGGAGATGATGAACAATCTGTAATTGAATTGATCCAATATGCAGAGCATTTTCATGCTTGACTTACCTTGAAAGTGAATGGATCCATTCAGGTTGTTGCCTTTTATACCTAGAGTCTTAAGTGATGAAAGCACTCCAAGATATGGTAGGATGCTGTTATCGAAATTATTCCAATCTAAGCTAAGAACCCTCAGCTTGTTTAGGCACTTGGTACCTGCATGCAAACATGTCGCAATGTTTTACAATCTAAACTGTACTTTCAATCACGTTCTACGACTAAAGAGAGAGTGACCAAAACATCATTTGATGTCTTTCTACGATTTTATACCTTTTGTGGTCATGAGGTGGTTAATCCAATTAGCACTCAAATCCAGCTCTTCCAAGTTGCTCATAGCACACAAATCTAAACATAAAACAAGAGACATGTTATCCATATTTTATATTATCTTTACTTTATTTTGTAAACATTCTAATGTATGTTACACATTCTAATGCATGTACCATTTTGAAAACATAGTTGTTATGCAAATTGGCAGATTTTGATTTATGTGGTTATCAGCTAAGACTTTTAGCATCATATGAGATGTTTTTTTCTAATTTTGTAGGCTACAATTGTTGCAAAATAAAACATAAAAAATAATTGCTGATATGAAAAGCAGTTGGAACAATTTCACTCTAAATCTTATGCAGAAAAAAATTGAGAAAAGTTTTCTAGTAATCCAGTTTCAGCCTCCATCAGCTAGACTTACCTTGATTTTGATTCACCAATAGATTTTGATTCGTTTGATTAATTTGTATGTGTAATATTTATACGTGATTTGAATGTATCAATTATAAAACGAGTATTGATCAATTACAATTATATGAATGCAAATGAGTAGTGGTATAAAAGTTTTGAATTGTTATAATAAATAAATTTTAAATTATATTTAATTTTAATTTATTCATTTATTATTAGATAAATAATTTTTCATAAATTTTTTGATAATTATAATTTTTTTTAATATTTCTGAAAGTATACTATTTTTTTTTATTGATAAATTACACGTATCTCCTTTATTGTCCATTTTTAAAATTTTTCAAAATGATAAAAACAATCCTTTTATGTTTTTTTTTTTTTTACATTTTTTTCAATTTTAACTAAATGTTTCTAACTTTTTTAAAAGAAATTATTTATATAAAAATAACTTTAAAATAAATAACTTATATTTTATTTTTGATCAATAATTCTTTAATCAATGTTTATTTAAAAAAAAATTAAAAATTTGTTTAAAACTAAAAAAAAAATAAAAATAAAATAAAAGAGGCATATTTGTTATTTTGAAAAAAAAAAGATTAAATAGAAGGCATATATAATTTATCAATAAAAAAAAATAATGTAATTTTAAAAATTTTATGAAATTTTTTTTTGAATGTCACAAATATAAAGTAAAATTAGTGTAATAATTATAAATATTATTATATATATTTATGTGTGTGTGTGTATATATCTGTTTTGGTGCTAACTTTAACACAAATAAGTTAATAATGTAATGATGCGCTAAAAGCCGGGGCTCCAAGAGACACTTCTCTTCAGGGGTGACTCTTTAATCCCTTTATTTATCTTTGTCTTTTACCTTTTGGCCTTTCCCAAGGGAAATGTTATGGTGAGGGTGTCCTCAATTCACTTGTGAAAATATTAAACGTATTAATTTATGATCTAATTAATATATGTATTATATATATATATGATAATATATAATATTAGTGTGTATGTATATATATATATATATATATATATGCGTTAATCAGATGAAATGACGACGAGTTATGCTAATAATCTTCTTCCTGTGTTATAAAGAATTGTCTAAAACTCACGGATGGAAACATATATTCAATGAAAATTCAAAAAATAAAAATCATATTTTCACAAGGCTCTCACACTTAGAAGCACCAGAAGAGATGGTAACATGTGAAAAATGGTTCTCAAAAATTAAAAAAAGTCATTATATTGAATAATAACTTCTTATTATTGTGTCAAATGACAACCCTTCTCTCTCTCTCTCTCTCTCTCTATATATATATATATATATATATATATACACACACACACACATATATTTACAATTTTTACGATTTCCAGACTTCCAAATAAAAAGATCATCAATATTATTTATTTTTAAAAATTACAATTATCACATCATTTTGCAAAAAAATAGTAAAAAAAAAATTTTCTGCCATATGTTTTTAATCAACAGATTGTAATCAAATGTAAGACAAACAAATGGTCCTTTTAATAGGACTTGATAATCATGCATGCATGCATGGTAAGTAACTAAAACTCATTCAAAATTAAAAAGCGTTGCAGCAATATGACAATAAAGGATGCATGTATGAGTCATCAATTCCCTTCTAAAACAATTAATAAAGTAATCAACTATCGTGATGCATCTATTGGTGGTGCAAAACAATAAAATAGGAGATGATGAACAATCTGTAATTGAATTGATCCAATATGCAGAGCATTTTCATGCTTGACTTACCTTGAAAGTGAATGGATCCATTCAACCTGTTGCTGGCTATATGCAGAGTCTTAAGTGATGAAAGCACTCCAAGATAAGGTAGGATGCTGTTATTGTAACTATTCCCATCCAAGGTAAGGATCTGCAGCTTCTCCAACCCAACTAATCTATCAAAACCTGCAATGAAATATCATGTTTTCAGTCGTTATGTTCACAATAGTATTTATAATTAACAAAGAAAATTCAAAGTAAGCATACAATAAATTTAATTAATTAGTTTGCTAAACAAAAAATTTAGACCTTCATTTGTGACCCAACCAGCAAGCCCGTTCCAAGTCAAGTCAAGTTCTCTTAGCTCTTTAAAGGGAAGAAACAAAGAGGCGTTGAAATACCAATTTTCCATTCCATAATAACCCATTGTATCATTAAGAAAAAGTTTAATCACACGCTGTGTTGTGATATTGCATACAACTCTTTCCCAATGACAACAGTCACTCTCTGTATCCTCCCAAGATGGCAAAGAAGTTCCATTTGGGTAGTTGACGGAAGTCTTGAGCTGCAAGAGAGCAAACCTCTCTTGTTCCCAACATCCACCACACCCATTTATCTGAATCCCAACCCAAACCAAAGCCATCCACCACCATATCCCCAACTGCATCATTCTATTTTGTATACCCATTATCTATATTGATCACTCTTTGAAATGTTGCATATTTGTTGGCAGTGTGATTTGGGTTTTAAATAGATGGTGTTGGGGTTGTGCATAGCTTCAAGTAAGATCTAGTCAATGATGTCGGCTAAATTCGAATTCGTCCTCCATTTTCCTTTAATAATTGCATAAGAGTCAAATATACTGACCCCACAGGCCGTTGAATGTTGCTTTCAATATTATAGTTGATGGAGGCCTCCATCTCGATCTTAAATCAATTACACATGCCTTTGGCTTTTGCTTTTTTTCTTTTTTATTGTTCATCTTTTCTACCATGATGTGTGAATGCCTGGTCTAAAATAAAATTGACAATGAGAGTTGTGCATTTGAAGAGACAAGTCATCATTTTCATCTTCACTAATACATTAATTTAGATTTCAAATTTGTTACCTCTCAAATAAAGTAACAACTTTGCTACTCAACCAAGCATCCAATTTCCTACTCATCAAATTGGGATCAATAATCACAATTTTCTATCCATTCTTCTCAATCTAGTCAATGGAGGATGCAGGAGAAACAAAGGGATGCCCCCCCCCCCCCCCCCTTTCAATAAAAAAAAAAATTGGATATCATATTTTTTACTCCTAATTTTGTTAGGATAGGACTTGGCTTCTCAAATTTTGTTTGTATATTCATATGAATCTTCTTAAGTTTTGATACTTACAATTTGATCTACACAAAATTTTGAATATCATATTTTTTATCACTAATTTTGTTAAATTTTTTTTAACAAAATATATAGGACTCCTCCCAATTTTTTTTTTTTATATATTCATATGAACTCCCTAAATTTCAATAACTATAATTTGGTTCCCTAATTAAAATTTTTGGATCTGTCACTAATCTAGAGTTTTGCCAGAAAGTGCAAAAAAGAAATGATGTGCTAGTTCAACGTACAAGAATATAATCTTCTTGTGACAAAATGACTTAGCATTAGTGTGGATGTTGTGCTCTCTTGCGGTTTTTGACAATTATAAAGATATTTTTTGAGATTTTTAAATGAGATGAGTCTCCTACTTTTATTGACAAATTACCAAGACCTCCGCTCTTGCCTTAATTTTTTTTTTCAAAATAACAATAACGCACCTTTGATTTTTATTTTCTTTATTTTTTCTATTTTTAAAATTTTGACCATTTTTTCCTAACTTTTTTTAAAGAATTTTTTACATATGTACTAAATGTTACCATAGCCTTATATATGCATGTACATCAAGAAGCATATCAACTATAATTATTCTTGTGAATAATAAGGTAAGAGGGGAGGTCTAAAACTACTTAATTGTTGTAGAGAAAAAAAGGCTGTGTTTGGATACATATCCAAAACACATTTTTGTAACCAAAAAAATTGAAAACTTGTTTGTTTGTGGACCATCCTTGACTGAATTCAAAACACTTCTCTAAAAAGTTTCAGATGAGTTTCAAAACATATCTTTGATTGAAATTATACTAACTTTTTTTTCAATCTTATTTTTTTTTTCAAAATGACAAATATTTCTTTTATTTAATTTTTTTGTATTTTTTTAATTTTGACCAATTTTTTTAACTTTTTTTTTTCATTTTCAAATAAATATTAATTAAAATCTCTTTTGACTAAAAAAATATAAGTTATTTATCTTAATTTTATTTTTTATATAAAATGAAAAAAAAATCTTTAGAAAAATTTAGAAAAAGGTCAATTTTAAAAATCCAAAGAAATAAATGAAATGGGTATTTTGGTCAATTTAGAAAAAAAAATTAATGGAGAAGTTATTGTAGTTTATCAGTAAAAATATGAGATGCCAATATTATTTCAAAAATCTCACTAAAAATTTCTATAATTAAAAAAAATTTAAAAGATATCAGTATAATTTATTCTTTAAATTAAAGTAGTATTTAAAAAAATTACTATTCGTGTAGAAAGGTAAATAAGTCAAGTCAAATTAAGAAGTGAGTTATTTAAGTTTAATTTGTTAAAATAAATAAGTCTTAAATTGTGATCAAACTTGATTTATTTATTTCTTAAATTAATTTTGAATAAACTGATTAAGAGTTAAACTTGAGTAATTTAATATTTTATATAATATTAAATTATTTATTTATTTATTAAATTAAATTAAATTTAATAAATTAATAAATTTTAAAATATGTTCGAACTTAATTTATTTTTTTAACTCATTTCATTTCATGACCCAAGTCCGTGAGACCGTGAATCGTCAAGTAACGTGAGCATTATCTTAAACAGATTTTTCATCCATTGCAATTGTCAATCATGTTTATTGTAATATTTTTAATTTTGTGTATTATTATAAGCTAGAAATTGGACAGAGGTAAATAATATTTCAACTTTTTGGTGTATATAAATTCACATATTATTATATCTAAACGCATTTTCATAATTTTTAACTCAGAAACTGAGTTCTGATTAGCATAACTAAACGCATTCCCACAGTTTTCAAAAAATCAATTACAAAATTCTGAAACACATTTCAGAAACATTTTTCACAAAATCATATCCGAATCACTATCCAGACGCAGCCAAAGTGTCTTTGTTTTTCTGGAAAACATTATTAGTCGAAAGAAAATGCTTGATCTTGTTGGACATAGCTGCAATTTAATTTTGCTAAGCTATTTCTAAAGATTAAAAATAAAAAATAAAAACAGGTAAAGTCATTGACCCCTCATTAACTAGTGTGCAATCTGACGATTAGCATATGAGATGGATTCAAAGAACATCACCAAAAATTGACCTATGCACCTGAAGTCTTGCAAGACTTAGGTGTCGTTGTTTCGCCCCTCTCAACTTGTCCTTCGGAGTTATGCGTGGAAATATTTTACATGGTAGGAAAATCTAATTTGACAAAAGGTGAGTAATTTGAGACATGAGACATCGTGGTCATTTTCTTACTCTCGCCACTCAAGGAGACCTTGACCTTGACCTAATAATATGGCCATAAGGGGTGGATTACAGATAACATGATCACACAAGTAATTTTTTTTCAATGAAGGACACAATGTGCCATGGCTTACAGTTGACTCAAGTCTTTCTTCTCCGATATAAGATGTGAGAAATAGGGAGGAAATGAATATGTTCTTCTTTTCATTTAAACTTTTTTTTTTCTTTCTTTTCTTTAGTTTATTTAAGTTTTATAACTATTATATCTCCCTAGTTTTGTATAAAATACTAGATTTTTTAAACTAATATATAATCTTCTTACAGAATTATTGTTGGTCAAAGTTTGAAATTGATAAAGATATTCGAACTTCAACTATTGGTGGATCTTCATAGGAGCAGGGGGACCATGGCGTTCCAAATATTTATAATTTTTATTGTTTTTCCTTAACATATTGGTAATTTTTTGAAAAAATTTTCTTAAGATCTTCTCTCAAAATTGTAATATGTTTTTTGTTTTGCGTTTCAAAACTAAATGTTTGATTTTGTTAGACATAGCTAGAATTTACTTTTGCTAAGATATTTCTAAAGATTAAAAAAAAAAAAAAAAGATAAACTCATCAACCCCTCATTAACCGGTGTGCAATCTGACGATTAGCATATGAGATGGCTTCAAAGGACATCACCAAGAATCGACCTATGGACCTAAAGTCTTGCAAGACTTAGGTGTCTCTGTTTTGCCCTCTCAACTTGTCCTTCAGAGTTATATATGCGTGAAAATATTTCATATGGTGGGCCAATCTAATTTGACAAAAGGTGAGTAATTTGAGACATGAGACATCATGGTCCTTTTCTTACTCCAGCCACTCAAGGAGACCTTGACCTTGACCTTATAATATGGCCATAAGGGGTGGATTACAGATAACATGATTACACAAGCAATTTCTTTTCAATGAAGGACACAATGTGCCATGGCTAACACTTGACTCAAGTCTTTCTTCTCCAATACAAGATGTGAGAAATAAGGAAGAAATGACTATGTTCTTCTTTTCATTTAAACATTTTTTTTCTTTCTTTTCTTTAGTTTATTTAAGTTTTATAACCATTATATCTCCCTAGTTTTGTATAAAATACTAGATTTTTTAAACTAATATCTAATCTTCTTACAGAATTATTGTTGGTCAAAGTTTGAAATTGATAAAGATAATCGAACTGCAACCATTTGTGGATCTTCATAGGAGCAGGGGGACCATGGCTTTCCAGATATTTATAATTTTCATTGTTTTTCCTTAACATATTGGTAATTTTTTGAAAAAATTTTATTAAGATCTTCTCTCATAATTGTAATATATTTTTTATTTTTTTGTTTCAAAACTACATGCTTGATCTTGTTGGATATAGCTGCAATTTACTTTTGCTAAGCAATTTCTAAAGATTAAAAAAAAAAAAAAAACAGGTAAACTCATCGACCCTCATTAACCGGTGTGCAATCTGACGATTAAGATATGAGATGGCTTCAAAGAACATCACCAAGAATCGACCTACGGACCTGAAGTCTTGCAAGACTTAGGTGTCTCTGTTTCGCCCTCTCAACTTGTCCTACGGAGTTATATATGCGTGGAAATATTTCATATGGTGGGCCAATCTAATTTGACAAAAGGTGAGTAATTTGAGACATGAGACATCGTGGTCCTTTTCTTACTCCAGCCACTCAAGGAGACCTTGACCTTGACCTAATAATATGGCCATAAGGGGTGGATTACAGATAACATGATTACACAAGCAATTCCTTTTCAATGAAGGACACAATGTGCCATGGCTTACAGTTGACTCAAGTCTTTCTTCTCCGATATAAGATGTGAGAAATAGGGAGGAAATGAATATGTTCTTCTTTTCATTTAAACTTTTTTTTTTCTTTCTTTTCTTTAGTTTATTTAAGTTTTATAACCATTATATCTCCCTAGTTTTGTATAAAATACTAGATTTTTTAAACTAATATATAATCTTCTTAAAGAATTATTGTTGGTCAAAGTTTGAAATTGATAAAGATATTCGAACTTCAACCATTGGTGGATCTTCATAGGAGCAGGGGGACCATGGCGTTCCAAATATTTATAATTTTTATTGTTTTTCCTTAACATATTGGTAATTTTTTGAAAAAATTTTCTTAAGATCTTCTCTCAAAATTGTAATTTGTTTTTTGTTTTGCGTTTCAAAACTAAATGTTTGATTTTGTTGGACATAGCTAGAATTTACTTTTGCTAAGATATTTCTAAAGATTAAAAAAAAAAAAAAAGATAAACTCATCAACCCCTCATTAACCGGTGTGCAATCTGACGATTAGCATATGAGATGGCTTCAAAGGACATCACCAAGAATCGACCTATGGACCTAAAGTCTTGCAAGACTTAGGTGTCTCTGTTTTGCCCTCTCAACTTGTCCTTCAGAGTTATATATGCGTGGAAATATTTCATATGGTGGGCCAATCTAATTTGACAAAAGGTGAGTAATTTGAGACATGAGACATCATGGTCCTTTTCTTACTCCAGCCACTCAAGGAGACCTTGACCTTGACCTTATAATATGGCCATAAGGGGTGGATTACAGATAACATGATTACACAAGCAATTTCTTTTCAATGAAGGACACAATGTGCCATGGCTAACACTTGACTCAAGTCTTTCTTCTCCAATACAAGATGTGAGAAATAAGGAAGAAATGAATATGTTCTTCTTTTCATTTAAACATTTTTTTTCTTTCTTTTCTTTAGTTTATTTAAGTTTTATAACCATTATATCTCCCTAGTTTTGTATAAAATACTAGATTTTTTAAACTAATATCTAATCTTTTTATAGAATTATTGTTGGCCAAAATTTTGAAATTGATAAAGATAATCGAACTGCAACCATTTGTGGATCTTCATAGGAGTAGGGGGACCATGGCTTTCCAGATATTTATAATTTTCATTGTTTTTCCTTAACATATTGGTAATTTTTTGAAAAAATTTTATTAAGATCTTCTCTTATAATTGTAATATATTTTTTGTTTTTTTGTTTCAAAACTACATGCTTGATCTTGTTGGATATAGCTGCAATTTACTTTTGCTAAGCAATTTTTAAAGATTAAAAAAAAAAAAAAACAGGTAAACTCATCGACCCTCATTAACCGGTGTGCAATCTGATGATTAAGATATGAGATGGCTTCAAAGGACATCACCGAGAATTGACCTATGGACCTAAAGTCTTGCAAGACTTAGGTGTCTCTATTTCGCCCTCTCAACTTGTCCTTTGGAGTTATGTGTGGAAATATTTCACATGGTGGGACAATCTAATTTGACAAAAGGTGAGTAATTTGAGACATGAGACATCGCGCTCCTTTTCTTACTCCACCCACTCAAGGAGACCTTGACCTTGACCTTAAAATATGACCATAAGAGGTGGATTACAGAAAATATGATCGCACAAGTAATTTTTTTTCAATGAACGACACAATGTGCCATGGTTTACACTTGACTCAAGTCTTTCTTCTCCGATATAAGATGTGAGAAATAGGGAGGAAATGACTATGTTCTTTTTTCATTTAAACTTTTTTCTTTCTTTCTTTTCTTTAGTTTATTTAAGTTTTATAACCATTATATCTCCCTAGTTTTGTATAAAATACTAGATTTTTTAAACTAATATATAATTTTCTTACAGAATTATTGTTGGGAAAAGTTTGAAATTGATAAAGATAATCGAACTTCAACCATTGCTGGATTTTTATAGGAGCAGGGGGACCATGGCTTTCCAAATATTTATAATTTTCGTTGTTTTTCCTTAACATATTGGTAATTTTTTTAAAAGATTTTCTTAAGATCTTCTCTCAAAATTGTAATATATTTAGTTTTGCGTTTCTAAACTAAATGCTTGATCTTGTTGGACATCGCTAGAATTTACTTTTGCTAAGATATTTCTAAAGATTAAAAAAAAAAAAAAAAGAAGAAGATAAATTCATCAACCCCTCATTAACCGGTGTGCAATCTAACGATTAGCATATGAGATGGCTTCAAAGGACATCACCGAGAATTGACCTATGGACCTAAAGTCTTGCAAGACTTAGTTGTCTCTATTTCGCCCTCTCAACTTGTCCTTTGGAGTTATGTGTGGAAATATTTCACATGGTGGGACAATTTAATTTGACAAAAGGTGAGTAATTTGAGACATGAAACATCGCGGTCCTTTTCTTACTCCACCCACTCAAGGAGACATTGACCTTGACCTTATAATATGACCATAAGGGGTGGATTACAGAAAATATGATCACACAAGTAATTTTTTTTCAATGAACGACACAATGTGCAATGGTTTACACTTGACTCAAGTCTTTCTTCTCCGATATAAGATGTGAGAAATAGGGAGGAAATGAATATGTTCTTCTTTTCATTTAAACTTTTTTTTTTCTTTTTTTTCTTTAGTTTATTTAAGTTTTATAACCATTATATCTCCCTAGTTTTGTATAAAATACTAGATTTTTTAAACTAATATATAATCTTCTTACATAATTATTGTTGGTAAAAGTTTAAAATTGATAAAGATAATCGAATTTCAATCATTGGTGGATCTTCTTAGGATTAGGGGGACCATGACTTTCCAGATATTTAAAATTTTAGAGCCTATTAGCTTTTTAATATACCAAAACTGTCTTTCCTTGCAGTCAAAAAGCATGATGGTCCTAAACAGAATATATCAACAATATAGAAGTGTATTTTGGTAGTTCAAGTTTTTGGTAAAGAAAGCTTTTAACTGTGTATTAGAAATTCGGAAATCAGAAAATTCTTATTCAAATTGCAAAGTCTCTGACATTTGGGAAACTCAGCCTAAATATTTAAAGAAGTCTCTCTCTCTCTCTCTCTCTCCCTATATATATATATATATGAAGCAAACTTATATGACATTACAGTAGCTGAAAATTGAAACTGTGATTGTAGTTTACAGCCACATTATTAAATGGTGGCAGATTTATAAAACCACACATTGAAATACAGTTTATTTTTCCAAGTTATCAGGGAAGACTTTTGACTTTTAGGGAACTTAAATTATTTGAGAAGACTAAGTTGTCAGGGAAGACTTTGACTTTGAATCAACTTGAATTGTTTGAGGAGACATTGACTTGGGGTCAACACAGAGACAACCCTTCCCCATAATATCAAATCCTTTGCAATTGATTTTTCTTGCATTCCTGAATTGTTCATGTTAATGGGCGTTTGTTCACTTGATGATTAATAAATTAAATTAATAAACATTTAATAACCAAAAGCTGACAGAAAAAAAGAATATCCTTTGCAATTGATTTTTCTTGCATTCCTGAATTGTTCATGTTAATGGGTGTTTGTTCACTTGATGATCAATAAATTAAATTAATAAAAAATTTCATTTCAAAAGACAAAATTAGTGACATAATAACCAAAAGCTGACAGAAAAAAAAAAAAAGAGAGAAAGAAAGTTGATAAAACAGAGTTGCTTTTGTTTATTCTGTTGGATGCTGGCACCAAAAATTGGCAATTCAATACTAAGAAAAAATAAAGAGGAATAAATGAAAGTTCATCTTTTTTTTTTTTTCATTACCTGTTATAGATGTACATGGTGTTTGGTAATCCTAGAATCTGGGAGATCCAATTCATAGCATAGAAAACAAACCCTCTACTCACGATAAGCAATTCTGAAGAATAGTAGACAAAAGATTCAACAAAGTAGCCCTTACTTGGGACATGTGTAACTAACAATTCATCAACAAATTCTAGGACTATGCAATAACAAGGATTTTATTTATTTATTTTTTGGTCCAGTCAATAACAATTAACGAGGTGAAATTGAAATCATTCCATTATGCATTGCATAGTATCTACAATTGTAGCATTTGGATGAGTCCATTCCTAACCAGGGATTTGGTCATTACGGATTTCTTATACAAGAATTGCAGAGTATTATAACATTGTTGGTAATGATTTCAAATTTTGCAATCATCTTTTTGCAGTGACTCCCACCTAAGAGAAGAATTTATAGTTTAAAATTATTTTGAAAAATTGGAACAAATTCAATTCTATGGAGCATCCACAAGCTCCCAAAATTGAAGCCACACAGACATGTTTCATAAATGGATCACATGGTACCACATCTATAGCCAGTTGGATATCTAGCAGCCTTGCAGTTCACTCTCCACCATGGTTGGGGTCTATCACTTGAATTAAACCACTGCTTTAGCCTGCCCTTTAAAGAACTATTTCTCAAATCAACATTTCTCTAGTACAAAACTCACCGTAGATTAAATTACTGAATTGTATATAAAAATAACTTGATTACTAACCAAATCAAACTAGAGATCTATAGCCTTGAATATTCACTCTCAGTGTATTTAATGTATTCTGGGAAGAATATTACTTTCATGTGTTCTGGGAAGTTCAACATAAGATTTTACTTCTATATAATACTAACCATGATATTAAATGAAAAAAATATTTAAATTAATAGGCAATCGACATTATTAAGAATAGTTCATAATACAATTTTTTCCATAGAAGCAGGACAAAATCTTTGATACATTAACCCCCCATTTGAAATAACATGAAGAGGAAAATTCCTTTAGATGGATAAACAATTGATTGCATTCTAAAAAAATAGATTAGAAGACAATTTATAGAAACGGGAAAAATATGTACACGGGTCAACATAAACTGACTTTACACTTCCATTTTAGCAGAAAGGGAACTGTTTAGCAGATCACATTCCCCGTGGAATAAACCATCACCTGATAGCTAATCTGCAAATAAACCATCACTTCACAGCAATAATCAGAAACCACTAATGAATCACATAAAAATGCATCAAATTAGCACGCTTTAAAATTTATACCTCCATTATGAACTAATCGAATTCCATAGCACATCCTCTCCCAGGCGCAAACCAACCTAGATTGCTGATGTACAGTTTGTGTTCCGTCTCCAATATATCACAGCCACAGATGAGTCCTCATGTCAACTTCAAGGATCATCATCTGCCAATCAATGAACTAAAGAAGAATCTTTGAAGCAGCACAATTATTTGTACATTCTAACCAGCATGATATTAATCCCATGAAACCTGCCTCCCTAGCCTGTGAGTTGTCCCCTCCCCGTCTTTGTAACACTGTTAGGAACTCATCGGAGCTTAAATTCCCATCACGATTTGCATCAAATATATAAAATATCATATCAACCACATTGTCTGTAAGAGGGATGCCACAAACCTTGTATCAAATGAACCACTGTATTAGTGTATTAATAGAAATGGTCATTCCCCAAAATCAAATGAATAAAATACTCAATATAAGAATGAAAGGATAGTGAGGTATATATACTTGATATGCAGCTCTTTGGAAATCCTCGTTTGTCAACAGCCCGTTCACTTTGCCATAACTGAAGATCGCGAGAGACAAGGGCCGCAATTTTTTACGTAGCTCTGCAAAATTCTTGAATTCTTCGAAAGTAATGCGAATGTCTCTTAGACATGGTTCATTGTCTAATTCATCGACCCGATCAAGAAACTTGTTTATATGCCTCATGTCAGCAGATGCAACCATGGACAAGGCAAAATCCTTAGCTGATATGGTTCCCCGTGACTTGCAGTCATAATGGGAAAACTCCAACCGTAATATCTATCAAGTTCAAGAACATAAATTGTGATATCAAAATTAAAAAGATTGACATGAAACTCCATGAATGATGGTATTTTAGACCAAATAACTGAGATCTTATATGTTTAATGAATTATAAATTGAATGAAAGTTTAGCCCTAACTTGAATAAGTGTTCATGGCCTTTTAAGCATTCCAAAATGGAACGATGCAAATCAGTACACGTGCTGTGTTTGGAAGCAATTTCATGAATGAATGACCTTTATTGGCCAATTAAGAGTGTGTTGGAACTGCAATTATGGAATAAATTCTTGTCATTGTTGTTATACCATCTTCTTCATTTTCATCTTCTCCTTATGTGATTTGGGTCAATTTATACTTTTCATGAGAACAAGCTCTACTGGCTTTGCCTTTTAAGTTGGTGACAGAGTTTCCTCATAAGAGAGAAAGTCACTGGCTAATGGACACCTGCCGCCCTCTTAAACCTTTCTGCCAAATACTTTTTATTAAATCGCATTTTTTAACATTTCTCCACCTTTCTCTCTCTACTTTTCTCTCACTACCTCCAAAATCTCTCTTTACATACATGCAAAATGTACTAAAACTATTTCTGATTCCAAGAGCTCCCTAAATAATTTGTAATTTTATTCTTGGGGCACAAATATTCTAATTTCTGATTTTGAAATTCTTGCAACTTCCATGATTTTGAAACTCTTAATACTTCCATTAAATACAACGTTAATTCTGGGCAGAAAGAAGTCATATAATTGCTAATGTGAAGAATCTGAATAAAGAAAATACAATTTCATGCATTTAATGAGTGCTCAATTTCAGGGGTAAGAAAAATTTTCACAAGTGGAACTTCTAAATATTACTGATCTAGTGACCTCAGAGATAAGCCCAACTTCTCCCAGAAGCATGTGATACCTTTTTTATTAAAACCAATTCAAGATTCTTTTAAACATCAAACAGTAAATTGGTCTCATTATCCTAGCAAAGTGACCATTAGAGTAAACCAAACATAAAATATGTTCTCGGAGACACTTCAAATGTGTACAGATAACTTGCCAGGACATAAGAACTGTTTGACATTATCAGTGGCAAAGCAATACTAAGATATATATATATATATATATATATATATATATATTTTTTGAAATAGACCATAATCCAAAAGAATTAAATAAATTAGAACAGACGAAAGCAGTTCATTTGTGAGAGAGAGAGAGATGAGCTACATACTTCATCATGCAACTCTCTTAAGAATTGAACGAATTTTCCATGTTCAAGACATGCCTTGCCGTCTTTGCCAAAGAAGTACTCTAGCAAGCCCCCATTCTCTACAGAACCTGAAACTTTCAGTCCAATTCGCAATCCATCCCTGTGGCGAGCCCCTTGTCTGTTATGAGTTCGCATCAAGGCCATCACTTTCTTAAATTCGTCCTTGTCAATCTTTCTGTTTAGGAATGTCAGTAGTTAATAACTCACATGAATCAGTACAGGATATAAGTAGTTGTCATTTATATAAATTCCAACAAAGCAATAGGCTATTTTACTAGATATAAGGAGCTGTCATTTATGTATATTTCTAAAAAAATCATAAGCAATCTTGACAATTGGTGAAAACTGACATTAATAAATATATACATGAACCTTTGTTATGTTTTTGCATCTTCTGTTATCCATATCTAACATTAAAAGTATGAGGATATACAGATAGCTATATACATGATGCCTTAACCATCAATTGTACCATGGTAAAGTAACATTGGTTTCTCAAGCTTATCTGTTACGACAACGGCAACATTGACACCATATGATAGGGAGACTGGAAAGTCCACAAAGAGGACTTGATACACATGTCGGATCCCAACTTGACCCAAAAGCTTAAGCTACTAGGTCTTGGGCACAATCATGTAAATTAGTCCTTTCTTATTACACTCATTACCCAACATGAGACACCAAGCTCACATGTTACCTCAACAAATCTCCCCCTTCACACTCTCCCAAGAATGCCAAACACACTGTGTTTACAACACTACGTCAATGCCAAACACTGTGTAGGTAGCACCACCAGAAGCATTGTCACCGCATGTTGGGGAGACCAGAGAGTCCACGGAGAGACCTGATATACATGTTGGATCCCAACTACCCAAAAGCTTAAGCTGTTAGGTTTTGGGCCCAATCATGTATATTAGTCCCTCCTTACTCGATGTGGGACTCTAAGCTCATACGTTACCTCAACACAATCCTTGAAGAATTGTGAAGCCTTAAGCCTAAGATTCACCCATTTTGGTTGTGGTTGGAAGTATTATTGATAAAAATCGAAGGATAAGTTCTATAAAACCTATTTCTAGATTCACATGAAGTATTGCAAAATCAACTATATAAAAGCAAAGGAATCGCACTAGGAACACAATATTTAAGTGATTGCCAAGTCTTATATGTCCATAGAAGAGAAGGATATCAAATTTATTATCTACAATAAATTAGGATTACCGAAAAATCATGCTCTATGTCTCAACTCTGGCTATGATACCCTATGTTTAGTAAGGAAAAAATTAAACAAATCTAAGGGGCTATTCATATCCACTAAGTTGAGCTAATTCGGAAAATATAACATAATTAAAATATTAGGTCGAAGTTCCCTCCAAGGAACCCCATAAGGGGAAGAACCTAAGGACCCCCTAGCCAAAAGTTATTGCAAAGCTCACTACTATTAAAATTTGGTATAGCATATCCTTAAGCACATCGAGTATATGACATTACAAAACAAAAAAGGGCTAGTCCAATGCACGAGGCTACCGCCACTCAGGGTCTAGAGAGGATCAGATGTATGCAGTCTTACTCCTGCAAGCAAAGAAGTTGTTTCCGCAACATCACAAAACAAGACTTTCTAAAGTAAACATCATAATGTGATCCCCATAGTAATCCTAATCTATGATTTGCTAGTACCATTGTGGGGGGTTTAGGGATGACAAAGGAGCTTATTAAAAAGTTTAGATTGACAAAATATTATGCCTTGGAAACTTCAAAAAAGAAGCAATACTAGTTCTTGAGATTCATTTGTGAGATCAATCACTATCAAATGCTAGACGCTCATCATGAACATGCTTAGGAAACATCAAATGATAAAAGCCTGTAAAAGAGTTTCTTTCTAGACCTTAGTGATCAGATTGGGGACAAGGAGTAGAACATTAAGTTCTCTCAATATCCTAGGTTGACTTTTTTCACCCCAATTGATAGGGAATAACTTGTTGGCAGAGCTCTAGTGTGATTGTTGGCCACAATTAATGTGATCCTAAGGAAGATAAACAACTACTCCAAATGTTTTCCATGGGCTATTATAAATTAACATTGAAAATGGAGAATAGTTTACCATGTATGTAAAACATATTCATTGATAAAATTTGTATTTATAAGCAATTATTAAATGCATTATGGTTAGTGTTTCCCAGACTCCAAAACCAAGGCCTTTGACAACAAACACTGGAAGCCTACACAGATGTTAGATAATAGTCATGAATGATAGCTACCTAATGTTTATTGTATAATCGGAAATCATATTCCAAGCGACAACGACATGTGCTTGGATTGATATATGTGTGTGTGAGAGGAAGTAAAAGGTAAACAAAATTTCACAGAATTACAAGTTACTTTGCACATGCACATGCACACAACACACAACACACACACACTTTTATTGGCATCTGAGTACTGGATTCAGAGAATTCTATATCAATATCATATCTGGAAAATATCAATTGTCAAATGGTAATGGTTTTAAAAGTATTAACTATAGGGAAGAGAAAGTTAGTTAGGAATTTAAAAACAAAGGAAAACAAAGAAAAAAAAAATTCTACATTTATGAAAATTACATGATGGTCATTTTATGATGCTTTTCTGATTCTCCAGCTAAAACTTGGAATTTTTGCAATTAGAAACTTTGATCTAAATTTATGATAAAGTAAAAAAAATCTCCATTATGTGATATTATAATTCCAATATAAATTCTTAACCAATTTTGTCATTCTTGTTAATGTCTGAGTAGTCTGTATCAAACTCCAACCTATTTTTGATTTCTTAAAGCTACCAAATAATTATATGATGAAAGCTTGGTGGCTTACTTTGAACTGCATATCAATTTATAATTGGAGTGTGATCATTTTTATGATTGACTAAAAGAAAAGCAACTCCAGATGTAGTTCCTTTTTTATTTTTCTATCTTAAGGTTAACAAGGTGAATTAGTGAGGGTAACGCTAGGGGAAGGGGAAAAGCAAAACTACTATCAATTGGGGTAATAAGGGAATACATGGTAACTTGTGGTGTAACTAAATCTATGGCCCTAAAAAGAGAGGAATGGAAAAACATGATTCATGTAACTAACTCCAAATAGTTGGGATAAAGGCTTAGTTGAGTTTAATTGAGTTAATGAGTGAGAGTAATTGTAATGATGAAAATAGCAAAAAGAAGAAAGGAAAATGCATGACATGTGAATAGGTAAAATGACCTCTAGTGGTGACAATGATAGTTCTCAAAAGTACCTAGATGCCTTCATGTTTGGTGAATACATATAAGACCTACCCATTATTGCCAAGGTCAAACATTTTAAATGCCACAGAAAAGCTTGATTCTGGGATGCTGAGTAGTGTAACAAAAAAGATGTACCTGTTACAACAAATATAGATATGAAGAGATTATTCCAAGAACTTTCGTTTCAATTATCCAAATCTGACATATTGCATTTGAACAGTTGCTTCAAAGAGTTTTAGATGAGATTACAAATCGTCTTTGTAGACAAGTAGAAGCAATCTTAAAGAGACAAGTCAACACTCACTCCGCGAATGATATAACTCCATCATTATCAGTATCAAAAAGCATAAAAAAATTTGAAGGAGTACAGTGTAACTCGCTAGGAACCCACTCCCCTTTCAGATATCCCCCTCTAACACCGGTTGCTTCAGAAGGAGGAAATACAGGAACAACTGCTCTCATCAAGTCTTCTGGTGTCATAAACACCTCTCCACATGGGGAGTGGAATGATGCGAAGTACTCAAATACCTAAAACAGTACAAGATTGATAATGAAGATAATATGATTATAAAAACAAAATTTAGTCACTACCTACCACTAAAATATTCAAATATGTTTCAAACAATTTACAACCTTATACAACTTGAAGCTCAGGAATTTTGATGAGCATTCACTTAAAATGCTTAACAGGTGATGCTATCTAGTCAATTAGAAACAATATAAAAATTTAGTTAACAACCATAAAATTAAGCTATAAAGAATGTAATGCTATTAGAGGCCTCAGGTGCACCTGACATGCTTAAATATCCCATTGCCAAGGTGATAAGCTAAAAAGGTGACAGGCTTAGGCCACATTTGGTTGTCAGGAATTTTTTGCAGGAAACTGATTCCTAGAACTTTAAATTAGAGTAAAGTAAAAAGTAAAGGTATGGGAAATTTAAAAAAAAAAAAAAAAATTGTTTTAGGTTTTTAGGAAAGTTTGCCAATAAATATAACTTAAACTTTCCAAGGATGCATGATCTTGTGTAGAATGCAAGACAAAATTTAAGAGAAAGTATTTCTTGCAGGAAAATAATTAGGGGTGGGACTCACAATTTTTAGTGACAGCCAAACTCATAAAAATGACGGAATTTTTTTTTTTTTTTTCCTTTCTTTTCCTGTTAACTAAACGGGGCTTTGAGATCTTGGGAAACTTCAAACATGTATTAAATAGATTTGCAAAAGAAGTAAGAAAAAAGTACTATCAATATACAAATAGAAATAACATAAATTTGGCCTGTCTACCCTTTAGTAATAAAAGGCTATTTAGTTTTCTTTTGCTTGTCTTTTAATCATAGAGACAGTAAATCCACCATCAATGATGCAGAATAAGATATAATTTCAAGAACAGAAGTGTTTCAGAAGAACAAACAAACATGTGTTTGCATGTTTGTGTACGTGTTGTTGCCGTAGCAACAATATTTTAGCAGACAGGCGACATGCAATGCTTCAAATAACATGTGTTTATGTGTGTACATGTTCTTTCTGTAGCTACACAATTTCAGCACACAGGCAACATGTAATGCTTGCAAGTCATTTTTTTGTAATTTCTGCCAGTCAATAGGACAGGATTTTTGTTCTAAAGAATCATCATAAAATAGTTCCAGGTATTCCTAGTGGATTCCTGTTAGCTGTTAATTGTGTCACCATTAATACAATACATCATATCTATGTGACTCACATGAGTATGAAGGATTATTTTATCAATCGCTGCATAGATGCATAACATATATCCAAAGAAGTTGCAAACCTTTTCAGGAGGGCTTCTTATTCTTATGCGTTTTTCATACTTAAAGAAAACTTTTCTCCTGTATGCATCTGAAAATACAAAGAAGACAAGTAAGCATATTTAGTTAGACTGACGTGAATAGATATCATGAAATTTTGACAACAATTACACCGAGTGAACCATGGTCCATGTTCAAATAAATCCTTGAATATAATTATTTCCACTCTGCCATGACCATGGTTACCCCAATTCGCTCCTCCCCTAGTGAATTGCGAATTGGGATCGCACGATCCAAAACATGGATCATTAGCGATTTGGAACGCAAAATTTAGCGTTCCAATCTAAAATATCAAAAGTCTCAAAAAAAATCATATAAAATAAGCACACATCATTAGAATTTTATTTTATAATGGCTTGGATTCGTTGAAATCTTTTTGGTGTTTATATATACATACCAATATTATTACAAATACAATCAAAAAGCATATCACGTTCCAAATAAACGTATTTCATTCCAACAAAGAGATCCAAAGAAGTCTACGTCTAACAGACCATGTTTTATAACAAGTGACGATCTACGTTTCCGTTCCCGTTTCCCTTACCATAACGATCCACGTTCCAGGTAACATTGGCTATGACTATTCTAAATCAGAAGTTTCAGAAAATAAATGTCTTCTGCCAATTTTTCATTGACTCTTTGTGAGTAGAATTAATTGTGCCAAACATTTGCTAGAACATATTTTTACAATTTCAAGGTGAAAGAAGAGAAAAAAACCTCAGCTTAGGTTATTAAACTATATTACAAATTTGATTTTATTGAAAGTGGCAAAGAAGTCTACAAAAAGTAAATGATTCAAATCCTTTGTCATCATAGCAACTACCATAAGATGCTAGTACATTTAATGGTTTTCAGACTCTTAATAAGTCTGTGAGTTTATCCAAAATTTTAGGGAAATAAAGTATTTGTAAGACAGAATTTCATGAAGCACCAAGATAACACAACATGTTGAGGGTTCTCAATTTTCAAGTTCTAATCCATTAGATGACCAATAATCTGAATTGAAACGGATATCTGAGCGATCCTAAGAAAATAGATTTGTGTAGAAATTGAAGTTCTATTTCAAACCCATCCAACCTAATCATTGTTCAATTCATTCTGAAAAGTGATATTACACAAAAAACACCCACCAACACACACAGATTATGAATCTAAATCTTAAGCATATCAATATAGGAAGACAAAGTTCAGTTCGAGAATACCACAACATTCTAGTACAATTGCAATCGGTTCCAACATGTTAAGCCTGTGGATATGAAAAGATTTATGCACTTCTTTGGTCTTTCTCTTATTTAGTTCAAAGAAAAGTAAGAAAATATAGTTCACTGAAACCTAATAAAATCAAGAGACTCGAGTGAAAAAAAAAAATGGCTGAGGTAATCTGATCGTTTCAGATCCTCTCTTAAAATGTCTGTTCCTATCATCTCAATTCAAGTTCTTGTAACCCTTCATCCAGTCCTTGTAACACCTCCATTTGACTAAATCACTCGTTACTTGTGCATTCATTTTTTTCCTTGCATGTAAGAAACTCAACTTAGAATACCTTCCCATATTATGTCATTAATTCCTGCTCCTCAGAATCAAATCTATTTCATATTCCATTCCTTATTTGATTGAATATTCATCCATCTCAACATCTGACTATACTTAGTTTCGAACTTAATTTGTCCTGGTGCCCATAAGTCCATATAATAAAATGCAGCATTGTCAGCCAAACCCATAACCATCTTCAGTGTTCCCAGCAGTCTACAAATACTCTACTCTGTTAATGTATATTTATGTTTTCTAGATCTATTGTGAACCCTAAATAACAAATGCAATCCATTTTCAGCGTTTCCTGGCCGTGGATGTTCACTATTCCTCCATATATACACCTAGTTCTTTCTGTGAATATTTCTTAAATATTCTTATTCCGACATATCCTAAAACCTTTAGAATCTTAAGTATTTCCCAGAATTTCAATTCAGAATGCCCAAAGAAAATTCCTACATATCCTAAAACCTTTAGAATATTAAGTATCTCTTCATATTTTCAATTTATATCACCCAGCTTTAATTCCAGCTAGCCCACAAACAGAGTACATTATGTGACCTTTTCTTAAAATTCCTAATAATTTAATCCATCTCCGATCACAAGTATAATGATATGATTTCCACTCTTGATGTAATTCATTACAAATGTGAATTCACTAAGCTCTCATCTTCACTTCAATTATTATTCCCTAGTTCATGTCCTTGAACATATCATTCGGGGACTCTATCAAATTCTCTGTCTAAATTAACTAATACCACATGGAAATCTTTCTAACTGTCAATAAACCTATCCATCAATCACTTTGTTACAAAATAAACTTTGCCGCTGATTTCTCCAACTGTAATGTGAATTGGTTTTCAAATACCCTTGATTCATGATATAGTATTTATTCAATCAGTCTCTTAAGAAATATTTTACCAGGAGTTGTAATTCCTTTTTTTCCCTTTTGGTAAAAGTGAGAATGTAAGCCTAAAAACAGCACTCAAGTGAGATAGGGTAGGGTCAAGCCTGCAACTCGGCTAAAATCAGGGGATCCCTTCCAAATGGTCCAGAGTTTTGCAACTGTATTGATTTATGCTGCCAACAGAAACCATAAAGACCACCAGTCTATGCGTCATAAGTGTGATTTTAGTTTGTGCAACTCTGAAAATTGATCACAAATTTTTTTTTATATAGTTATAAGAGAGCTTAACATCCATTCATCAAGTACTTCTCAGTTTGCAGTGTCTTTTTCTAAGAGTAAGTCAACTAAATATACCATTATAACCTCCGCATTTTCCTAGACCAAAGAGAAAACCAAATTCTAAAGCCTTCCCAATTTTCATTTCTCATAGTTTTTCAACTTCCACTGTCCTAATTTTCAGAAGTACCTTAATTTCTAATCTAAATACAGTTATTTAGTTCAGTTAAAAATATAGCAAATAAATTACTTATGCAGTTTACTTAAATCAATTTATGAACATTACTCTTCCAGCGCATTTATATCTCTACCCATCTATATGCAAGCCACTACATTTTCCCTTAATTCCTTAATCCAAGCAAATCCACATAGTTCCCCCCATCCCTTGTCTCCAACTATCTTATTAGCTTCCTTTTTAGGAACAAGCAAAAAGGATTCAAAATTTTCAAAATCCTACCGATGAACCCTGTTCTGCCAAATCCTACACCCTCAACCTCATTTTGGTTTTCAAAGTGAATTGGGTGAAGACAATGAAAATGCCTTGTGTTGGCCAAGCTCACTCAAGCACTGGCACTGGTGTAATCAAACAAGAGCACCAAGGAACAACACTAGCTTAAGTGGAATGGTCTCAGCTCAAGAAGTGCCAGCTCAGCACAAATATAAGAGTGACAACTCAGCAGAAGGCAGTTACAAGAAGCTCAAGCCAGCTGGTCCTAGTTGTCATCAGAACTAACTGTAACAAATCATGTGTATGTAACAAGAGAGAATTTGTTAGTTAGTTATAACTTCTCTCCTGATAGGTGAGATATAACTGCGTGTTGTATAAATAGAGGTTTTGAGATTGTAATTCAATTGAATCAATAAGAGAAACAAATCCAGTTGTTCTCCATTTCTATCATCTTCTGTACTGCACTTCGTTTCTGCAACTGATTTCTATGTTCTTGCATTCGTCCATGGATGCAAAACTTATCACCTTGAATGCTGAAGAAGAAAACAATCTACAGTTTTTTCCTGTCCTTCCGTTCATTCTCTCCAAGAACAAAAACATTAAACAAAGCTTAAATATCAAATATTTTCTTTAGGTATGGCCCCCTGACCTAATCCAATGTCCGGCTAGATTTCTACTGAATGACTCAAACACTTGAAATTATCTATGATCTGCGGATCAGACATAACTTGTAAATTAAATTTTATTTAGATTTTTCTTTTGCATAATTTTCTAAAAAGAACAAGGAACAGAAATTACTAATCTTCTTAATTAGTGGAAAACTGATCAATGTATTAACTAAATATCACATTGATTAACATACCATTTCATAAATCAATGCAAACCCAATATAAAAAAAAAAAACCCACACCACTAAAAGAATCTTGCACATGCACATACATTCATATATATATATATATATATGTATGTATGTATGTATGTATGTATTATATGTTAAAGGCATAAAAACAGTACCTCCAAATAGGAACTTAGGTTTATTACCGGGCTCTGCTGTCTCACCACCTGAATCGGCAAAAGACAAGAATGAATTCGTATCAGAAGGAGAAGACCAATAACAAAGCCCTAAGCTCGACCCGACTACGACCACCCCAGAAAAAAATGATTCTAAAATTGAGTCGCTCCTCTTATTGTCGCCATAGCTGGACCCACAAAACGATCTCAAAGACGATGATGATGATGCGGAACCGTTTGATTGGGTGATGATGGGACGAGTGTCGAGACGTTGAGCTGCGACGACTCGACGGATCAATGGTGAGGATTTCTTTAGCAAGGCCCAAGAATGCATAGTATGATGGTTCGCGCTTCCGAAATTTCACAACACAGAGAGACAGAAGAAGGATCGTTGACACAGAATATAATATACTCCAATGTAGAGAGAGAGAGAGGCGTATGATGCGGGTGGTCAGGGTTTGATTGACCGAGAAAATTGGTTTTGGGGATTTTGATTGAGATTTGTTCTCAACGGTCTTTTAAGTTAGTTGGTTCTATTGGTTCAAGACCGTTATTTTCATTCAGTTAAAATGCCACGTATACATAATTTATATCTCAATTATATTTTTAATATAATATATATGATTTTAGATTTCACACAGCGTTATTTTCAAAAATTACAATTCAATATCGTGACATATATTAAAAATATAAATTAAAAATACCTAATAATACTACTTTTCTTAAAATACCTAATAACGGTATTTGAATATTTGACTTATTTTGGATGAAATAATTAAAGAACATATTTGAAATATTTTATATACTTTTGAGGTATATAACTAATTTTTATTACCAATATCCGAGTTAGTATAGATGCATATAAAAATATTTATAAGCACATAAAAATAAAAATATTTTTTGACATAAACAAAATAGGATAAATAATACTGACATTTTAAGCTTATGATAATTATACTAACTTCTTATGAGATTTTTGAAATTATACTGACCTATCTTAAAGTATGAAAAGTCAGTGTAATTTCAAAAATTTCAAGAAAAATCAGTCTAATTTATTCAATAAAATATTAGTTCTATTTTTTTCGTTTAAATTAGTAAAAATAGTTAAAAAGATTTTTTCCCTATTTTTTATTACTTTAAAATGCATTCTACTTTATGTATAGCCTGCATGTAATTTTTTTTTTTTTTAATATAATGATACGGAAAAAGGGAATCAAACCCATGAGATTTGTATGCTGAGGAAGTAATTATACCACTTGGATTGATTAACCAAAATGTGATTAATATCATTGTTTGTTTATCAATTATCACCCTGACATAATAACAAGTTATAAAAAAAATGTTATTGTCAATTATAAAATTTAAAAATTTATAATTTAATTAATATGTATAATTCATGTACAACGTAATATTAATATGTAAATTACATTTGTTAATTAGATTACAAATATTCAATTTTCACAATTGACAGTAACACTCATCCAAGTTATAATTGTAACTGAAGGTTATTAATTGTCAGCCCAAGTGGAGTCAGGGCAGTTTAACTATTTATTTTCAAGTTTCTACCTTATGTATTTTATGGCTAAGAAAGAGGAGACACTTGTCATGGTAAGAGCAGTTTAACTATTTATTTTTCCTATTAACCAAATAAACGTACCTCTGGTTAAATTAAGTTACTGTTCCATAATTTAAAAGTAAAAATAAAAATGAATTTGATAACTCTTATTTAAAAGTAATTTAATTTTAGATTTTTAATAGATTTATTAAAATATTATTTAAAGATGAAATAAAAATTGATGAATATATATATATATATAGATATCATATATATATATATTTATATTTATATATATATGCTTTTATATATGCATGTATATGTGTGTGTATGAACTCATATAAAAGCGTATATATATAAATATATATTTAATAAGAACATATTAGTTAAGTATCAAAATATATATCTTGAATACAATTTGGGCTAAAACAGTGCAATGAGCTATCTCCACGAACCAATCTCAAATCCTATCGGAAGCCACATTTTAATTTTGTTTATATTCTAGGTATATATTTTTGTAAATTTGAACTTGTATGAATTCCCAACGAGTTGTATAGTTATACTATGTTTGTTTGTCGTATTGGGAAGTGGATTGGATAAATTATTTCAAATAATTTGTGAATTTGATATTTGAAAAGTTTTAGGTTCTCTCAAGATGTCCATCGAATCACCTATGCATGGAACACCTAGAATCTTCTAGAGTAATAAGATTTTACCAAAATTCCTTAAATATTTTATCACATTCTACTATATTCTACATACTTTTAACTAACTTCTATTTTGGACTGTAGTTGCGTACTCACATGACCAAATTGTTACTGACGAGACTACTACAAATAGCTCCCGTGTGTTATTATGAATAATGATGTAATTAAGATTCCTGACACTGAATTCTCTGTAGTATTCATACCTAAAACACTAACTATTAAATAATACGTTAAGTTTTGTGTCATCATCGTTATATTCTTTTAGTAATCTTGATCAACACTCATCTCTTATGTCTCACACTCTTTAAAAAATATCTCTCAACTTCTCATTACCTTTACTTTTCCTCTGTGGTTTTACCTTAGAATCTCTTGCTATTTGATGTGAGAGACTTGTTCCCGTATAACTCACTCTTTGACTCATTACCTGTGTCTCGAACTATCAACACTTATGAACAGTGGCCACATTAACTTGTTAGTTTGGAAGCCTTAAAAGTTGTAGTTGAATGAGAGCCCTAGTGTTCAAGTGGTGGTGGTGGTGTGGTTCTTAAGTCACTAATCAATGAGTAATAACCATTGATTCAGCCCACTTCCAGAACTGTCCCCATTGCCAAATTGCATATTTACATACAAAGACCTAATTCTTTGTGATAATATAATTTAAATTTCTTGAATTGTACCAATGTTTTTAAATCTTTGTTTATATATTTTACCTAATTTTGAAAAAAATAAAATTACAAAATGAACTATTTTCTTTCAAATTAATTTTTTATTTCCTTACTTTTTGGCTAATGTTTTGACTTTAAAAAGATCATTTTAGTCTTATTAGTTGTTAAAAAAAAATCAAAAAAATAAATTAAATAAAAAGAAAAATGAGATACCAAGATTTATATGATTTGACTAAAAAGTTTTCATTGACGGGTAAAGCACAAAAACATTAGTTTGTCGTGTTGGGAGATTAGACTTGAATAAAAACTAATTTTATATATTATTTTGGACAAAGAGGTTAGAAAACAGATTTTGTAGCCCAAATTGAGACTCTATTTATTTGACTTAGAGCTGTCAATGCATCCGACAAATACGAATTTAATCTATTTATCCAGATATAATACAAAAAATTATTATTCGATTAAATTTGATAATTTTTTTAGTTAAATAAATCGGATACAAATTAAACAAATCCGATCCATTAACGATTCGATCCGATTAAATATAACATAAATATATATATATATATATTATAAAATAAGATATATATTTTTATAATTTTATAATGTGTTAAATATTAAATTATATAAGACTTTTTTGTAAGTTGCATTAAGTTGAGTTTATATATTTGAAATTTTACATAATATTTTATATACATAATATATATTAGTATTATTATAGGATAGGATCAGATTGGATTGGATCTGATAGTTAACAAATCTATACATGAATTAAGATTTTATAGATCCATCAAAAAATCTGATCCAATCTGATTTGATAATTTTCTTAAAAAATGGAATTTGGATCACTCCTAATTCTATCCGAATCTAATCCGTTTACGAGTCGAATTTGACCGTGGTACTGCCATGAACAGATCCAAAGTGCACCCACCTTTATGCAACCAGCACTGGAGTTCTAAAACCAGTTGTGGTTTTCTGCCCATGAAAGAGTTGAATGTATACCACTTTGGTAATAAGCTAAGACCTATAAAATCTTCACACTCTACTTTCACAATTTGCTTGTCATTTTCAACTCTCAACTACCATTGAAATTCCATAAAGAAGCAAAAAAGTAAGAAATTATTGAGGTACCCAGCATCTTACCCACCACAATCACTCTCTCACTTTTAAGCACATTTACTTCCTCAACTCCTTCCTCATCTACTTCATATATATCTCTAACTATCAAACATAAAAACTCAGTAGCCATGGACTGGTACACCTGGCTATCCAAAAGCAGGCTAGACCCGACGTTCACTTATGAGTACGGTCTAGCCTTCGCTCGTAACGAGCTCGAAAAGGAAGATTTAACTCACTTCAACCATGAGTTTCTGCAGAGTATGGGTATTTCTGTGGCCAAACACAGGCTAGAGATTATCCAACTTGCTAGGAAGGAAGTTGGAGGTGGCTTTCGTAGCCTTTCAAGGCTCATTTCAGCCATCAACAAGACTAAGAAGTACCTTACCAAGAGCATCACCAGATGGGTTTTTCATAAGGACTCAGCTCATGTCAGTGTGTCTGAAGTTTCACCATATAGACCACAATGGAGCGGTGCATTGAGGAAGCACAATAGCTCAAAAGAGTTCAAGCAAGAGAAGGTTATGGTCACAGATAGAGGCCCAATGAGGTCTGGGCCTCTGGACAGAAGAGTCCATGAAAGGTTGATGGTTACAAGCAGGAGTCTGAGTGTTTCTGGGCCTCTGGATGGTAATGAGCAAGAGAAATATGTGTTTACGTATCGGAGCCCGACGGTTTCTGGGCCACTCAATGGAAGGGTCCAAGACAAATTCGTGTTTGCCGATCGCAGCCCAAAAAAATCTGGGCCCTGGGAGGGAAGGGGTTTGAGCCCAAATGTCAAGAGTCACTACAGCAAGGAAAAGATGGATGGTGGTGATGATGATGATGGAGATCCTTCAGAATGGTCCTCATTGTTTCAAGACATGAAACCCACTTGAACTGTGTTTTTTTGAGTGTTATTTTCATTGTGAGATATCATCCTCTTTTTCTTTTTTTTCTTTTTTTTTGGGAAAGTGTGCCATATCATCTTATTTATGGTTTCTGCATCAAAATGGACAAGGATTGTATGTCTAATAAGACATTGTTTGCATCTTTAGTTTGTCCATCCTCTTTTGTTTTGCCGGTGTGTCTAATCATGGTTAAAAATGGGTTAACAAACCTTGGCTAGCCACCCATAATCGTTCTCAAAGGGAGGCTATAGGTTCAACCACTTGAAAACCTTGACTGGTTTCTGGTTTTGATTAATTGGGACCCGTGAGATAAAGTTACTTCCAACCTTCGTTGGCCTCACACAATCTATAGCATAGGCTTCTGTTTGAATTGAAATCATACCCAATAATCTAAAAAGGGACAGAACTATACTCCTTTTGAGGTTCCATATTTTCATGTCTTCACCAGTGATGATCATTGATCCAGAACATGACTTAAAAAACTTCCACCAAAAGTTCATGTTCATGTGATATTTTATTACAGAAGATTCAAAATACACACATATATGTATGCGTATATATAAATATGCAGAATAATGGTCATGCAGCCTGAAGAACACTTGTTACACTTGCTTTCAAATACTCTTCATATTACAACATGAATCACTTCTTGTCTGCTGCTATTGAAATTTATGCTTTCAACATCCTTTATGGTCTTTTACAATGAATCAAGTAGAAATTTACTCTACAGTTAACAAAAGAAAACTCCCAGGCAAGTCAAGATGAAGAAAATGGTGCTTTTCTCCTTTTCAATTCCTTTCTGATATCTATATAACCAGCATTATAATTCCATTATCACCATCATCAATTTCAGTTTCTAACTCTATATGACTCTAGTAATACTTTGCATATTTAAAAATAGTAGGTCTGTAAATGAGTCGAACCAAACTGAACAGTAGATTGTTCAAGATTGATTCGTTAAAATAAACGAGTTTCATATTATGTTTAAGTTTGATTTGTTTATTTTTTGAGCCAATCTCAAATGAGCCTTTTAAGTAAGCCAAACTCAAGTAGTTTGATTTTTTTTTTTTTTTTTTATATAGTATAGATCACTTATTGACTTCTGGAGCCGAGTTCAATAAATTATTACGTTTTTAAATATGTTTAAGTTTGGTTTATTTATCTTTCTAGTCGATCTTTAATGAATCTCGAACTAAACCGATCACGAACCGAACTTGAATAACTTAGTTCACTTTACAGTCCTAAATTATAGGCATACCCAATACCTTTCTTCTCATCACACAATCTTGATCAACCTCTCTCGCTCCGTCTTTATAGATAACGAAGATTAGAACCCTAGCATGAGTATACAATGGTAAATTCACCACTCTTGTAGTATACAATTACTTGTGCAATGGATGCATCAAGTCCTGCCATATGTCATACCTATGTACTTACTAAAACCTAGATATATAAAATTTTCCTCTTACAAACTACTTGCCAACTTTGTACAATAAAGAACGACTATTATGAAGCAAAGTATCAATCAATATATCTTTGACTTCACGAGACGTGAAGTTCTTCCTCGTGTGAGACACAAAAAATTCCTATTTATAGAATAAATTCAAACTCTAAACCTAGTAGGATACAAAGTCTCAAACACATCAAAAACACCGCATCAAAATGTCTCACTTTCGGACAAGTCCCAAATTTGTGTTTGAACGGCCCATTACTAAAAAAATTTACCTCAATTTTAAATTTCTTGTGTTCGAAACATGTCACACACGTTCAAACGAAACTCATTCTATTCTCAAAAATTCCAAACACTATAATAATAAGATCACAAGAGTAACTTTACACTTGAGAGAGATTGTCTTGAGTTTTTAATCATATCTAACGATAATCACATAACTCAAACTAGAGCCTTACAAATATTAATCCTAGAAATACACATTTGAAAGAAGAAAAAAAATACCAAAATAAAATTAATTAATACATTTTCCTCAAACATTTTAAGAACGAAAATTGAAAAACATGTTAGTCAGCAAAAACATGGCAAGAATTGATAAATATAATCCGTTGTAGGATTTGAGAGTTCCAAAGTTAATGTTAGTTTGGTTCAAAGGATCAGAATGAGTTGTCACTTTTAAAGGATAAGTTAAAATAAAGGAGGAATCAATTTTGTGGATGCAATCAATGTAGGACTTAGACGCTGCTCTCCACATGCTTGGATTTATTCGTATTAATGAATATTAAGTTCTTATAAAGTTCCATAACTCCCCAAAACAATGGACATTTTTTTTTACCGTAAGCTCGAGTTAGTGTGAGACATAGTGTTCTAATCATTTAATAGTCTTAAAACTAGAGATATGAGATAAATAAAAACTCAATCTTGAAATCATTCAATAGTTAAAACACACGATACGAGCTCAAACTTATAGTAACATGACTCTTTTTTTTTTTTTTTAAATAAAGAACAATTTATAGTAAAATGGTGAATTTTTGAAGTTCAGAGACATGAATATTTGATTGCAATCCTAAGATTTTTTTGGTTGAAAGAGGGTGTTAGAGATAATGACTCGTATTCTTGTAATATGTAAAATTAATATATAGATCTTATGTATTGTATGGAGGACATAAGACTCATGTGACTTAACCCTAATTCTGTTGTCAAGAATGAATAATAGGTTAGGGGGTGTGAAGGGTGAAGCCCCTTGCAGTATGGTAAGGATATATTAAGGAATTTTCAATGTACTAGGTTAGAATTAGGGTTTTAACTGTGTGACAATATAAATACACTATAACTCTATTTTTTGAATAGTGAAACATATAGTCACTCTCGTAAACGTACGCACATTACCGAATCACGTAAATTCTTTGTATTATTTTTCTCTCTCTAACTCTTGTTACCTTGATCATTAATTTGTGTTATTTTTCTCTCTCTAACTTTTGTCAAATAGATCATTAATTCATTACAGATGATATCGTCAATTAATGAATGAATTTGAAACTCAACCATTGCAAGACCTAGAACAGAGCAAAAGCTTGTAATTTTTTAACATTAAGGCAGGTTTCCCCTAAGATGAATTACAATTTTCAGTTTTCTTTTTTATGTTAGCCTTTATTTACATTTTTTTTTTTTTTGGGGTGGTTTGCAAGGAAGTTGAAAACACGAGTACTATTACAATCGACTCTCTTATAATTAGCTTTCAATAAGTTAAATAATCTCTATAATTAATGAATTTTTAAAAAACTAACTCGATTCTATGTTTGGATAATTAATAATTCTGTTACCTAATAATTAATATTTTTTTAATTTTTTTGTAATATTAATTATTAGAAAGATAAAATACTTATATATGTACTTGTATATATCTCATTTATGACATGTCTTGATAATTATATTTATTAATTCAATATAATTAAGGTAAAAAAATATTGTAACTAAAAAAAATCATGACATCAGGAAATACTTCTTTACTTGAAAATAACATTATTAAAATTTAATAATTAACAAATTTACAATCTCCCATATTTATTAATTATAAGAGAGTTAACTATAATAGATTACTTTTACTACTCAACACAAAAGAAATAAAAGTTCAGGAGGAAACCACAAAAAATTGGTCCACATTACTGCCACATATGGGTGAATACATTATTATCTTGTCCTAGCTCTAGGGATCTCCTCAAAGAATATGATGTTCAAGCTTTTCTAAATGCTTGTTCTACAAAAACAAACATAGTTCATAGAATGCAATAAAAACAATCAGTTACCATCAAATTATCCTCCTCTTTTGCATAGCCCCTGAACTTGAGATATTTGCCATTGAACCTTAACGAATGATCAACCCTCTCTTATCAAAACCTAATTTCTGTTAAACTCATAAAAGGGTAGTTAATTGAACAAACCTAGATCATCTGAATAGTTCCTTGGCAACAAAAATAAAAAGATCATCAGAATAATTAGGAAGGCCGCAATATCAGATTTCAATTCAGGGAATCCTCAATATAGTATGGTTTTGATGATTTCTATATAGATGAAGCTTCACATTGTTCTTTTTATTTTCAACTTTTTGCTTATTCAAAATGTTCATTTTAGCTGTTGGGAATATCCAAATGCATCCAACATACAAATCCGATGCTCGCATGCCATTATTCATCAAAATATCATGTTCTCCCATGCTTGCATGCTTCTAGACATTAAAGTTTCTCATGTAGTAAGATGCAAAAGAGATTATGTTTTCTTGTAGTGTCCAGATGAATTTAATCATTATATGTTCATATGCAGAAGAGTTGAGCAGCCCAGGTATCTCGGGATGCATTCAAGAGCTTGTTTCAATAATAGCAGGCCCTAAATTGCTCAAACTACATATGGATATAATACTGGAACATTGAATTTTAGCATCAGAACAATAACAATAAGCATGGACTAAAAATCAGATTTCAATGATTTGATGATGTGGTAGAAATAGTTGCTTCATTCCAATCTTCTCAATGATTGGAATTTTGGGGCGGACGAAAGGAGCCCCCAGCATAGAGCATTTGGTAAACAGGCTTTATTCTCCTAGTCAAGATTATGCTAAGGATGGTGCCCATACCACAAACACAGGCCAGAGCCAGGAAAGTGAGCCTAAAGCAATCTGGACCCAAGCAAGACGCAGCCTGCTGCTTCGCGGCCTCATTATCATATATATACCCAGCAATGATACCTGAGAAAAGAGAAGAACCAAGAGGATTCCCAAGTGCCATAAAATTGTATATTATTCCAAAATGCTTCAAGCCAAAAAGCTCAGATGCGGTTGGGACCATGACGGAAAATTGAACACCGTAGCAGATTCCAGGTAATGCAGTTGCAGCATAAAGAGTACCATCAAGAGCAGAAGCAAATAGAAGGTATGTAATGATCATTATTACTTGTGTCAATGCCATCCAAATTGTCCTAGGGATAGTTTTTGACCTGCAAGGAGTAGAATTTCATGCCAAATCAAAATTAATCTCCCATGAAAACTAAAGGGAAAAATAGCAGTGGGCCATTTTGGTAGAGAGTAAAAAAAGAACATGATAACACGTAATATAATTGAGGAAATGGTCTTAAATAGAGCAGAATGGCGAGACAAGATTCATTTAGCCGACTCCAAATAGTTGGGATAGAGGCTTTGTTGAGTTGAGTAGTTGAGTTGAGCAGTGGACCATTTTAGTATAGCCAGTGTGCACTGATGACCTATCCTTGATGCTGAATGTTTCATGTGTCTAATAGAAAGTTCAAGTGAGAATGACCCAAACCAGTTACAAGTGTGTTTAATGCAATTCTGATTGAAGAGAATGAGTTTACTGTGCAATTTGTCTATAGATAGTGTTGAAGTGGTTCCAAGAAAAGCGAGTACTAACTTATAGAGGTTGCATTAATAGTAACTTTTCATGAATTTGAATCGCAAGATAAATTTTTCTTAAGGGCATTCAATCACAAGCACATGTTGATGTAAGCATTATCTTAATAGGAGATGGCCCAAATGTCAGGCATGTGGATGTTTCTAACCACCTCACCAATTAATTCAACCTTTAATTTTTGCCAGTTCACCGACTCAATCATGACAGGACTAACACAATGCAGTCTTGGATGACTGGGAAGCATTCCCAGACTGCATCACATTCTTTTGTACTTATTTTAGGAGATATACACATTTTGGAGGAAACTTAATTTGGTCTATGTTTCCATATGTATTCTTTACCTGTACACGGGTTACAACCATTTTGGCACCTAAAGTTTATATTTATATTTGTTTAAAAAATCTAATCTTCTAAAATTACTTTCTGGAAAAGGTTCCAAAAAAGCAAATAATCAAGGATCATAATACTTCCCAATTTAGTTACCGTAAAGACTGTTGGGCAAAACCCAAGAACCAGGTCACTTGAAGATAAGGCAAACTAGTTTTATGTTAGCTTGTGTTTGGTAATGTCTTAAAGACATCAAATTCTGGATTAATTTGAGTCTGCATAAATAAGGTTGAACACAAGCTTTTTTGCAGACCAACACTGTTGGTTTTCCTGTGAATCAGATAATAAAATGAGATGGGACTTAAATGGAACCATTTCTTGTTATTCCCAAAAAGCCCCTTAGAGACTAATCAACAACAACAAATGGTACTGACCTGACAAAATGTTCAGAGACTACACCTCCGCTGAGACGACCCACAAAATTGCAAAAGCTGAAGAGAGATAACAGGGTTGTTGTATCATGCACACCTTGAGCTATTCCTATCTGGGCCAGGTTATTAAGAACAGTAACCCCGGAACCAACCCCCGCAAAGTAAACCAAGAACAGGAGCCAGAAATCAGCCTTGATTAGAGCTTCACAAAACTTGAAATCCTCGCCTCTTTTGGGCCACTTCTACTTCTTTACCGCCCCCTCTCCCTCAGCAAGGAGCATATCCACCTCTGATAAGGTGTCACTCTCATGAAAACTCCCAAGGTTTGATGTTGATGGACTTGGTGACAATAATGGTTCTGTTTTGTCCACATTGCCTTCGGCTTGAATCAGATTATCTGAAGATCCAATGGGTTTGCCAAGTGTCCCTACCTTACTGCGATTTGTGGGGTATAATGTCATCTTTACAGGAATAAAAAGTGGTGCCATAAGAAGTAGTACCATTATGACAAGTAGAGTATAGGAAACGGACGAACTTAAAGAGACAAAATTATCCAATACTGTGGTTGTGAGAAGATATAAACCAAGCACAACACTGGCAGCTTGGATGAAAAGAAAATGACCAGGCTCTGCAGAGTCTTCCCTGGAGGCAGGAGTACAAGGCCTAACGAAATACATCAATACAATACATAGAATAGGGACCCCAAGTGCAAGGAACATCAAGAACATAGAAGAGGAATTATGAAGCACGAGGCCAAAAATTTCAGTGTATACTGCAGCACTGAGCCCCCCATAACCTTTGAGAATGCCTGCAACAGTGCCCCCACTGAGGGAAGTTTCTCATGTTTGTTACAAGCACGGCTGTGCCGATCCAAGCACTGCTATTGGTTGCAACACAAAGCGCAATCCATAACTGCCACAACATCAGAAAGAGAGATTATTGAGTTGAAAATTTCCTCATTTGAAGCTAGCTAATAGTTATATTTATTACATGATGATAGATGACCATGCCTAATATTCACTTTACCGGTCAAAAAACAGAAAAAGAAACATGATGATAGATGAAATGAAAGCTCACAGTAGCTGAAAATGGAAGGCACAAGTTAATTAAATATGTGGATAAAATTAAATCTATAAAAAAAACAACAGATAAGGGCAGATTAAGGCATGGTTATCGAGTTGCATCTTCGGTAACTTCTGGCCAACTTCATACTTATTTTCTTAAGCTCTTTGCTAGGTACCCTTTCCCCCCTTGGCTGTACCTTTTGAATCATTAACTACAACTGCAAAACACTTTCAAACTTCAGGAGTGAAACCACTGGTTGTCAATGGCTTTCACTGAAAAGTGAAAACAACAATTTTCAAGTTTGTACTATGTATATTTCTGTTTTGTTACCCAATTTTTTTCTTGATAATATGGGCACAAATTTAGTTAGATAATACTATGAGCTCTCTCATGAGATAATCACATCTTTCAAGAATTAGTAGTGAAGAAATGACAGGACTCTATTCAGAAAATGATATGGTCCATAAGAACACAGTCTTCCTCATCATACTCCACCTACGAGCTTGGAGGAGTCATTTTACTATCATCCTTTCACAACTGGGAATATCAGGCCATACAGAAGATAAATAGAGCTTTGCTCTGTATAAAATATTGACGTTTAGACAGCTTGTTTTATGAGACCTCCATGGAGGAATACAAATTGCTCAAACCCTTTTGTTCATACAAAGATATGATCATTTGTTGCCCAGAAGTGAAGAGGACTTTGCCGTCAGTAAGTCTGTTGTAGGAAGGAAAAAAAAAAACTGCTTGTAGAATATGCAAAAAATTGAGAAGCAAATTAAAGATGCCTCTCTCGAGGTTCATGGAAATGGCTATTTACCAGTCCCATCAATCTAAGATGCTGGGAGGTGTGGTCTTGGTATGGATCTAACCTCCCACTGTGTTTGCAAGAAGTGGCTGTAATCAGAATTGAACCCATATTTTCTTATTTTACCAGTCAAGATTAATAAATATTACACTGATCACCTCTAAGATTTTTTATCCTACACATAAAACCCTACTTGACTAGGGGTCATTACCCGATGTTGGCCCCACTAATTTGGGTGGGTGGGTGGGAGGAGGGGATTGAAGACAAATGTAAACTACGGTGTTTTTGCACAAAGTGACTACTTTTGTATTTAAATCTTATGCTAACTAAACATTATAAATTATGTACTGTTATGCATTTTATAAATTATCATCACAAAATCCACAAAGGTAAATGCAATTAGATACCAAACACTTCTCAAATGAAAACTCAAAATAAGGCAAGCGGAATTTAAGCATGAGAACTGGAGGTAGTGAATTGTAATTTTCAAAAACTTGAGGTTAGTGTTACTCTAGAAGCCAAAAGGAGCCTAATTTAAGTTTGCCCACAAATTGGGTGGGGAGACGAATGGTGGGATTGACAAGTGATATGCAACCAATTTAATCAATTACGAAAATGAATATATAATGATTTGCCATTCTTTATTGAGCCAAAAACTGGCATTCTGTAACAGAATTTTCATAAAACGAGATTTTATTAAAAAATATAAGGATAGGGAAAGGAAAAGTGGCAGGTATCTTCGTGCATCACAAAGATCAATAGGGGAGCTGCTTCAAAGACCAATGTGAACCAGATGGAGAAACCTAATAGGGGAACTATTAAGTGAACTGTTCCTTAGATTGTGGGGTGACAATGTACTGATGAATGAGAAGCAAAATCAGAAACCAAAACAAACACATCAGAAACAAAATTCAGTGCAGAGTACAGCCAAACCATCAAATAGAATCGGCTCCTTGTCTGCCTTCACCACGTTCTGCAAGATGCTGCGTAATGTATCCAAACTTAAGTAGAGCTTGAATGGTATCTGTATGCCTGGTCCCCCCAACATGCACTTGGCTCAAAGAGAAAATAAATCCCACTTTGCGCCCCCCCCCCCCCCCCCCCCCAAAAAAAAAAACACCAAAAAAAACCAACATATGTTGTTGTTGCTGCCTGCAAGGGAAATCTGAAATTATAACTCACAGTGGACCTCATACAGTCCAACTTCCATCATAGTTGGACTTTACTTAATTAAACAACAAATTTACTTTGCATGCTGTATGTCTAATTTTTATGAACTATACCAATTCAACCCGACCATCGAACCAAGGTAGGCCCTCTCATGATCTACGGCATGCATTTCTTTCCTAAGGGCTTGAATCAACCTAATATAATTTATTTAATATAACAATCCAGTTCATGTACTTCACCGCATTAATGTTGTTACTTGATGTCCAATGTCTTTAGCACGAAAAGAAACACCCTTTATGGAACAAAACTTGTTAACAAAATTGAACATCTGACTTATTTATTAGTTCCTATTTGTTCAAACACAGTAAAAGGACTCTCTAAGCTTCACAAGCAATTCACCAAACACAGTGATATTGATTCGCAAAGTTTTTAAGCAATTTCAGATACTTCTAATTGCTAGAATCTAGATCATAAAAACAATCATAAACTCATTTCATTTTGAGATCTATAAACAGTCATGAGCTCAAATACAAAAAAAAAAAAAACTTTAAAGACAGTCTAATCCACTAAAATCCCATAAAAACACCTAATATGTAGAAAAATCCAATCAATAAAGTCTCAATATATTGGATCAAAAACTAATAAATTCAGTAATAGACTCAAATTCATTTATAAATTCAGATCACCTGCATCCTACTCCAATCATATTAATCATATAAAAAAAATTAAAAAAAAAATCAAAATAATATGTCAATACAATCAAACACCTAACGGGTATGCAAAAAATTAAATTTTTATGAGAAAAATATTTAAAAAAGAATATGAACTCACCAGCCAATAAGGCAAGGACTCAACAGTACGGCTGACGGCGAGCCAGAGAACCCCATATCCGAAGAAGCATGCAAAAGCACCGATCAAAAGAACCACCCATGGCGGAAATTTGTTGCAGACGATGCCAGGAAGGAGGCCAACGTTCTCGCCTATATCGTTGGCCACTCCAAGCACTGTGAGCTGGCGTTGATTGAAACCCAGAACTGATTTCAGAGAATGAGAGTAGAGAGGGAAGTTGTAAGCATTCCCAACTGCTATCTGAAGCCAAACTGCCGCTCCAAGACCCACCCATGGTGGTCTGGTTCCACCTTTCAAGGTCAACATTGATCGATTGTGTTGAGCTTCAGAACCACATCTCTCTCTCTCTCTCTCTGTATGTATGTATGTGTGTGTGTGTGTGTATATAATGTTTTATATGTATTGAGATAGGGAAAACTCAGAAGAGGAAAGTAGGAAAAGAAGGGATGGGGGTTGTTCTTGTCTGAGAAGTAATAAATACAAAATGGATTTGGCAAGATTCTAGTGGATTTTGGGGGTCAAAATCCATGGAGCTTTTGCTTGACTTGACATGGCAGCAACTAGAATTTGAACCATTTATTTGATGGATCCAAAGTACTCTACAGAGATTAACTGAATCAATTTTATCCTTTGATTTTGCTCCAAGTAATTTGGATGGGAAACAATTTTGGAATTTTTTATCAATACTATATTAAATGAAATACATTCATTTATTTCTAGAGTTTTTGCCAAACATGGCTTATCATGACTTAGACCAAGGCTGTGTTTTGATGGGTGGTGAAATTGCCTGTTTAATTATTTTTATGTTCGAAATAAATTTTTAGAATAATTAATGTTTGTTTGAATTTTTTAAAATACTCATTTAAACATTTTTTAAATTAAAACAGACGTTTTAAAAAAAATTAATAAATAACTTTTTTCAAAATATTTTTTTCTTAAACGTCTGTTTTCACTGCCTATCCAAACAATCACTAAATCAAGATTGTAACAACGTACCAAGTCATGACTAAATCAATATTATTGTTTATTTATGGGCATAACTTAAGAAAATTGGAGCCTTAAAACCTTAACTATTAAAATTTTAATAATAAAATTTATAAAAATATAAATTAGGTAATACAAAATAACTATTCACATATTTTTTTATCTGGACATGGCAAAAAAAAAAAAAGAATAACATAAAATAAGATTCTACTAATAAAATTATTTTTTTTTGAAGTTTTTATAATTAAAGTCTTCTTTATAGAATTAAACTTCGAAATCTTGTATCTAAGGGAGGCCAAAATTAATTATTTTATTAATTTAATGTCAGAGTTGGTTGTGGTTGTTGGGAGAGATTATATTAATCCTTATTAAATTTTCATTTTCTTACATGTACTTAAACACTTAAACCCTGCTCTCTACTATGAGAATAGCTTGTAATACCACTTTTTATTAATAAGCATATTTAAGTACCAAATCAAAGTTGAAATTTGTAATTGAAAAAGGGGGATTAAGTCTCACCTAAGAATCATGAATATCAAAACATGTGTGATTCATAAATTATCAAGCTAAGGTTATGTTTAATTTGAATAAATTTGGAGGAAAAACTAAAAAAAATAATTAAATTTATTTTATTTTGAAAAAATAAATTTGTTTGGTGCATTAAATAAAAATAATTATTTTATATTCACTTAAATAATAAATCAGTCAAATTATAAACATGTCTTAAACTAACTAATTACTTAAATATGCTTGGGAAACGAATATAATTTTTAAACAATATGTATATTTTAATCAAACATTAACCAAACATAACTCTTTATTACCTTTTTTTATAATTTTAATATTTATTTAAGAATTAAAATTAATTTAAATAATCTGAACTAAATGCATTCTAATAATGATATGATTCCATGAGCTGACAATGGATCTTAAATTATTGGTTTCAACGATTTTATATAAAAATCATATATGTATGTCAATATATTTTTTACTTACAGGATCTTTATCTAAATCATCGAAATTCAATTATTTGAATGATTATTTTCGGACAAAACCCATCTAAGTTAAGGTCCACGTGATACTTTAGATTCAAGACTTTTTAAGATCACCGGCCAATGAGGTGGGGCCCACTTCTCTGATTGTGAACATGTGTGTATAAATAAGATAAGATATTGCGGGCCATCAGATTTGTGGATCAAACTTCAATTAGACAGCTGGATTGTTGCTTGGAATGTTTTTACACTACCAGCCATGTGCATTGCACTTGTACTTTATATTTAGGTACCACTATCTTTGCAGTCAGAAGTGAGATTGCCATGGTCTCCCTTGCCGTCCAAATTACGTGCATAGGGAAATATTACGGTATATTGCTCTTTCACTTTTACAGATCCGGTAATGCCTTCAAGATTATGCCACGTTGGCAATTGTGAATCAAGGGATGAAACGGACCCCACTTCTCACCTTCCTAATTAAAAATAAATAAATAAATAAAATTGAAAGTACAAAAATTTCAAAAGAAATCTATTCTTAAGCTTAAATTATACCATAATTAATTAATCAAAACATATAAGAAAAATAAAAAAATTAAAATAACCAAAAATTAAAACACACATATATATAATCATATTTTCTTTAAAATTAGAATAAAATATAAGAAATGATTAGAATGAAAAAGCCTTTTCTTAATTCCGTTTTAGAAGTCGTCAAAATTTTTTACCTTTTCGCTAAAATTATTTTTAATTCTCGTAAAATTTTTTCCTACACAGCTTATTAAGAGCAAGATGAATATCCAATTACTCATATTAAATTAACGTTCTTAATTACTTATTTTATACAGATATAAGAAAAAGGTTTTTGAAGGTAGCCTTATTGTGATGTTAGTTTCCTATTAACTTGTTCGAAGAATTAAAAATCTAGATTAATGTTACCAATTTTTTTTTTTTTTACATAAATAAGATAATTAAAAATCTTTAAATAAATGACTTTTACAGCATAAATGAAACTCAAATGGACACTTGAGAATGGTTGGGCCTAATCATAAGGATTCTGTTTTGCTGGGCTAATTCGAAAGGATCTTAGTACAAACTAAAAGATATGATGTTGAGTCACTGATGGGTTATGATTGATTAAATACATATACATATACATATATATATATATATAAATGAAATTGTAGTGATAATTGAATAGGAGTATGTTCATAATCAAGCCTTTAATTATTTACCCCTTTTTCATGTCATGTAAGTGTCCCTTGATTGGTGGCTTTACATGTATATATCTATTTTTGTATCTATATTTATATTTTATTTATAAATGTACGAATCATTTTATAGGATTTTCATAAAAAAATGTTTTACACTTTTACTTGACTAATAAAATATTATTTTCAATAATTTTTATTAATTTTATTCCCACTTCCGATCATTCAATTTCAAACTTTCCAAAACCCGTTTCCTAATCTTCTCCTGACTCTTCCCATTTCTTCTCTTTCCTGAAGTTCTCTGCCCTGCCTGATGGCGCGTCTCAGTACTACGAGTCTCTGTCCGGCGAAAAGAACAAGGAGAAGAACGATAGAAGTTTTGATAGAGACCTAACCAATCATAGGTTGATTCAACAACAAAGTCGGGTCTGGACGGCGGCGTACCCGGCGTCGATCGGGCTGTAGAGGCAGTCGAGCGGGAGTAGCAACGGTGAGATCTCGCTTTCCGGGGAGTACTACATCCTGTCCCCGTCGATGGGCGCCGACGATCGCTATGCGTTCGGTCACTTACACGATGATATCTTTAAGGTTGGTGGTGGCAGCAGAGGGGATTGCGTCTTCATACTACGAGTTTCTGTCCGGTGAAAAGAACAAGGGGAAGAATGATAGAAGTTTTGACAGGGACCTAACCGATCATCGGCTGATTCAGCAACAGAGTCGGGTCGGGACGGCGGCGTATCCGGCTTCGATCGGGCTGCAGAGGCAGTCGAGCAGGAATAACAATGGTGAGATCTCACTTTCCGAGGAGTACTACATCCTGTCCCCGTTGATGGGCGCCGGCGATCCCGATGCATTCGGTCACTTACATGATGATGTCTTTAAGGTTGGTGGTGGCGGCAGAGGGGATTTGAGGTTTAGGGGAGTGGAAGGGGGCTGGGGTGGTGGAGGTTCATTGTCGTCGAAGAGTTGGATGTAGTAGACGGAGGAGAGTTACCACTTGCAACTGGCTTTGGCGCTTTGGCTTTCGTCTGAAGCTACCTGTGCTGATGATCCTAATTTCTTGGATCCGGTACCGGGTGAATCTGTGTCAAGATCATCAACTGTCTCTCTTATCCGCCCCACTCGTCCAAGAAATTAAAGTGCGTTCTCTCTTCTCTCGGTCTTGCATTTTGTATCCGTGATTCTTGTAACACCCTGACCCAAATGTGACCGAGCAGGCCATGTAAATCAAGTCGTTGAAGCTTATTATTTCATATTGAATAAAATGGAACAATTGAAAATTCAATGGTTTTAGAAGTACAAATAGCTTCCGGGCAATGCCCGAGCAAACCACGAATAGATACTGGAATATAAAAAAAAATGAAATTTTAAATAAGGAAAATAAAATAAATGAAAAAAATAATAATAATAAATAAAAAAGAAAATAAAAGAAAAGAAAATAAGAATTAGAAATATAAATATAAATGTAAATATATAAACATAAATAAAATAATAATAAATGGGAAGTTGGAGGTGTGGACAATATATATATATATATGGGTATAAAGATATATATATATATATATATATATATAGATATGTGAAGGTGTATCAGTTACAATATGTAAAAGAAAAAGGAAAAAAAAAAAAAAGAACTGAAGGGGCGGTGGAGCATTAGACCTGAAGAGGAAGGAGAAAAAAAAAAAAAAAAAAGATAAAGGGATAAGGGGCATAACGGATGGGAAAAGAAAGAGAGAGAGTGTCACGCCCCGAATTCTGACTGAACCCGAGGCGTGACTGACGAGACAGAAAATGAAATAAATAAAAGGACAAAAGTAATTAAATTCACTAAACATGCGTCCATCCTTATCAATACATAAAATAATACACAATACATCGTTCATCGGTCATTCGGGCTTAAGCCCTTACATAACAAAATACAAGTCTCATGGATCACAAATATATCACGTGCTTCGCCCTATCAGGGCATCACTGTGTCTCACGTGGCTGGAGGATCCTCATCTGAAAATGTTGCCCACGAATGGGTCAGCACAACTGCTGGTATGATGAAATGCTAATGCCAGAAATAAAGCTAAGGCGTGGCATGTGCAAAGTGTACATTTATTTCTAAATGACATTCAAGCATCGCAGTAATATGTATGAATAGTATGCGTGACACACCCATGCACAACTCTATGCCACACTCATGTCTCGTTTACGGGTACTCCCCGATGGCTACGGAGTACCAATGCAATGGCCAATTTTGAGTTTTTCACCACAGGAACTACACCCTCATAATGCAAAGCACCACGTGCTTACCCACGCCATGTTCTCAAAGAATTCATCATATGCCAATATGCCAATGCAATCTCAATGAACATGGATCTCAATAATATAACATGCTCGGACAATAATAAATAAATCACCAGTCAGTTTCATATACATGCATATCTCATGTGTTCATACATCATAATTCATGTTCTTCACTTTATTAAACTTGCAAGTAACACATAACATGTAAACAACCAATTCCAAATAATCAGGTAAACACATTGCAAATAAACACATACAGCATCCCAGTCATTCACAAATATTCCTAACTTAACTTCATTTCTAACACTAGCAAAACACCATACCTGAAGGGTCAGTCACAACCCTAAGAAGAACGTGCACGATATGTAACTGCACTGGTCAATGCAGATGCAAGAGATCAGATCTCCCTCTCCTGTCCTGTAAGTGTCCCTAAAAACATAAATTCCAACTCAGTCTATTTTCATTTGAATTCATGATATTCATCAAATTTTATGTCTTTAAATTCATAGGTTTCTATTCTGCTAAATTAAACTCTACCATTGGTTCTCGGACGTTGAAGAAAATAAGTTTAGGCTTTCGTAGAATTCGATTTGGACATCTGGGTTCAAAAGGGCAAAACAGTCATTTTGCACTTTACACGTGTCCTTACATTTCGTGACCTCTTTTCACAAATCGGACTCCACGGTTGAGTCCGGAACGTTCGAGATAATAAAACTTCACTATTTGTTTACCTAATTCGGAGTTCGTTTGACAGTGTTTCAAGTTAGGGGCATTTTGGTAATTTTAAAGGTTACTACGGGTCTTTTAATTTTTGGGACCCCGTCTCGTAAAACGGACCTCACCATTGGTCTCAGAATGGTCGAGATAGTCAAAGTACACTAATGACTTGTCCCATTTGGACTCTGGAATATTTAATTAATTAAATTAATTTAATTAAATAATTAAATAATTAATTTAATTAATATTTTATTAATAATTTAATCAGGTGGGTCAAAGTGTAATTTCCAACAGTTGGGGGGTCAATTTGTAATTTCTGAAAGTTCAGGACAGAATGGTAATTCTCAGAAAGTTCAGGGGCAATTTCGTAATTAGTCAAATTTACTATTCTTAATCAGGTTAACCAAACAAGGGCTTATCCAGAACAGGGATACGATATCCTTGTTCCTATTTCAATTTAAAATTTTTAATTTCTTATATCCGTAACCAAACAGACCCAAACCTCTTTTAATTTAAAACCAGTGGGTGACACGTGGTAGGGGCGGACCAGCCCCGCCCGACCCGGATCCGGATCCGACCCGGTCACCCCATCTCCTTCCCCGACTTCCCGGCGAGGCAGCAGTAGGGTTCCGGCGCCTTCTCCGGCGCCGGCGACCGATCTCCGGCGAGTTTTTCAACTTTTCAAAATGCCATTTTCTAGAGTTTTTCAAGTAGGCTCCATACCCAACCTCCATTTCCCTCCAAACCTTCCCCATCTCCACGAAATAGAGGGTCAAACCCTCGGTCAACTCTCCGGCCGAACCTTTCCCCTTCATTTTTGTCACCATTTGGTCACGGTTTTTCTCCCATTCTCATCTTAATGCATTTCTGCACTCAAGGGGACTATTTTCCCAACAATCAAACAAGTTTTTGCACATAAAATGTTAACACCCACATACTATGGCCGTGACCTGCAACCTAAGATTTCTCCCTAGTTTCTCACTCATTTCTTCTCATTCTTTTTGCAAAATGATCCCTACATTATGCTCTCTAAGATCCTACAATTTAAATCAGTTAACATGCCAAAAAAAAATAAAACAGAAGCAGCCCACTCACCAATGATTTCGGCTTTTCTCCCTGTGCAGGTTTCCTCTCTCCCTTCGGTTCCTTTTGATCCACCTCTGCCTTTCAGAAATTTCTCTCTCCCTTGCTCTCAGTTTTCTTTTCTTTCCCTTTTTTTTCTTCTCACCCGAGACACACCATCATATGCACAAAGTCACTCTCTCTCTCCTTATCATTTCTCTCTCTCTCTCTCTCTCTCTCTCTCTCTCTCTCTCCAAGACCAACCACCCTCTGGCCAGACCTGCACCTCCCACTCCCTGAATCCCACTCACACACACAACCTCACCCCATGCCCCTTTGAGTGTGTAACACTCAACCCATGCACACACACAGCACACACACACACATGCCCACAAATCTGATATATATATATATATATTTATACAACATTATTTGAATCTTTTAATTACACATGTATATATACATGTACATACATACACAACACATGCATACATGTGTGTGTATATATATATATATATCTATATCCACATAACCTATGACAATAATAATAATAATAATAATAATAATAATAATAATAATAATAATAATAATTACTTGATATTTACAAAGAATAAATAATAATAAAAAAAAAAATTTCATGTTATAACAGAGAGGAGGGTTATGCGCAGGAAGTGGAAAAGCCAGAGAGAGAGAGAGATAGGGAAATTGAAAGCAAGTTATAAAGTGAAGCATGCATTGCATGCGTTGGAGAAAAAAAAGAAACGCAGAGAAGGAAAAACGGAGCAAGCGGCGCAAGCAAGGAGCGGCAGATAGCGGCACTACGGCGTGGGAGCGAGGCACTGAACCAAGGAAGGAAATAAAGGGAACTGAGGGCATTATGAGGACACATAAGTGAAAAGAAGTGGGAGAAATCAGAAGGTGGGGAGATACCGCAAGCAGGAACCGAAATCAGGATTTGGGTATGGATCAGTTTCTATTTTTTTTACATCTTCAAGCATGCAAATGTAGTTTGATGTAGTGTTTTGGAAAGCATGAATGATAGGAGATATTGAGGGTTTCATGAGAATGAAATTAGAGAAATTATGCAACAAGAACAGAGCATGAAATTCGGTTTACAGGAGAAAACGAAAGAAAACACAATTACAGGAAAGGATTAAAAATCGGTTTTTGTGATGATGATACATGAAATTTAATTTCAGTGCTTAGGAGTTACGTGTATGAGATGTAGGAACATTGGAGGGATTATTTGGTGTTGAAATATTAGGAGAAAAGGTGGGAAAATGGGGGAGAAAAAGGGCTGCCGGAAAAAAAAAATGCACAGCCCGGTGAGGCTACGATTTTCTTGGTTTTGAGAGCCATCCGGCACTCTGAATGGAAAACCGAGGGAAGAATTGGGTTGTCCATGACCTGTAGGTATGAACCCCACTAGAAAACGCAAGAAAATTCATCGCCGGCGAGTCGCCATTGACGGAGAAGACAACTAACACGCTGGGAAGTGTTGCTGTGCGGCTGGACTTTGCGATTTTATTTTGGCCAAACCGGGTTGGGTCTGATCCGACCCACTCATTCAGATGACTGCCCAACACTTGTACTTCATGGGTAAATTTTTAAATTCGAGTTTAGATAGTGTTTGGTTAGAAAGGAGAAGCTATCCAATGGTTGGGTTAAGCTTGAACAAGGAAATGAAAAACAATGGAAAATATTAAATGGAAAATTGGTATGGCAGTGAATTGACCCTATGACCAAAGGAATAAGGGTGAGAAGCTTAGCCACTGTGCCACCAAGGCACATGTGGTCTGTTTGGGCTCAAATACGATATGTATTATTCAGATTAATTAATTTAAATAAATGATTTAAATTAATAAATTTTAAATTTAATTTCGACGTCTAAATTAGTAGAACGAATAATGGAAACTTACTATTTTGGACCCTATGAATTTAATAGTGAGGTCCGTTTTACGAGACGGAGTCCCGAAAAAATAAAATAACTGTAGAATGCCAAAATGACCAAAATGCCCCTACGTCGAAGGTGAGTCAAACGGACTCCGATTTAGTTAAGTAAATAGTGAATTTTTATTATTTCAAACCTACTGGACTCAATGGTGAAGACCAAATTATGAAAACAAAACCCAAAAAGTAGAGACACGTAAATGACCATTTTGCCCTTGGATAAATTAAGTTTAAAATGAAAAACCGTAAAGCATAAATTAGTAAGGGAGGTATTTAGAGTAACGAGGCATAAATTCAATAAATGATATGAAAGCTGAAACGTGTTTATTGATTTATAGGCAAGTCAAAAGGAAAGGAGAAAGTCACAGGATAATAAGACATTGATGAGGTAAGTGGATTCCTATCTTTGATACGTGGTTTCCAAGCCACGTTCTTTCCATTACTGTCACGACCCCAAACCCACCCTATGCGGATTAGGGATCCGTGACCCGGGTCTGCGGCCCGTGGACCGTGCCCCGTCAAAGGATATGAAATACTGGATAAAGTTTTAGCAAAATATTTTATCATTATGTAATACACCTGGTAGCATAGTCAGGTCAACATTTAGATACATGTCAAAAAGGACATAAGTGTTTCAAAATTACAGATCCTCAAAACATCAAAACCAACACACAGGACCGTGGTGACATGGGAGTATTAAGACTTGCCAGCATTTAACTTAATACAAAACTCGCCAAAACAACTACCAGTAACTAGCAGCGTCTAAACTTCTTGAGCGCTTGAGGGTCCTGCTAGATCCTGCTGTCCTGAAAAATTTAAGGGAGGGGGGTGAGCTAATAGCCCAATAAGTAATTTCCTAGCTTTAACATGGGTTCGGGTTAATCCAAGGGACTGATAGAACAAAAAGGTATTAGATAGCCAACAACCAATGAGCAACAAGAAATTACATAGCCAGTCACCAAGATGCACAACAATATTGACCCGAGGGTCCAAAAGAGGCATCTCCCAATATAAAACAAGAGGAAATACAAGGTCAATCCAAACTGGGATCTAGCCTACCATGATGGATTGCTGCCACAACAAAACGTTAGCTAATCAAAGATATATCATGCTTGCATCAATATGATCATTCACAGGGTATAAAATATGATCATCCAACGAATACAAAAATAAATCATCATCGAGTTCTAATAACCCAGATATACGTGAATCTCCCGGGGCCCGGCATACCCCACTGGAACGCACATTCAGTCTCGCCTCATTACCCCGGGCTTACTGAATAGCGCTAGAGCTCTTTTCTCTACAAGTCCTGAAGGACATACAAGACCCCCAGAAGGTCTTTCCCCCACGTAAATCTGTGAATGGATGGGTCATTGTGACTGAGCACAACCCCGGGTACATTCCAAATACCATGATTACTAAAATTCTACACAGGATGTACAACCGTACAAAACCATTGATATCACCATCAACAAAACATAAAGTGTGTGGAATATCAAGATTTCTATCAACAGGATATATCTCAGGATAGTATGATAGTGCAATGATGCTCAAATATCAATGATCAGATTCACAAAGATGTAAGCAAGCAAGTCATATCAAAAGATCAGGCATAACCGATAATCACAAGTCGATTGGCTCAAATCAAGTACATCAGGTAGTGATAGAGTACAAATTTGGCAGCATATTAAAAGAAACGTGACTGACTGGGAATAACCCATATTAAAGCGTCAGAATTACTTACTTCAAAAATAACTCTCAGTAGTTCAACTAATTAAAATCTCCTTCCCCTTTTCTTTTGACGTGCTTGTAAATTGAAAATAACTCAGTCTATAACTGTAATCGAACCATACTCGATATTCAAATTTGCTAATCTTGGCTATCGGTATCTCGATTACTAATTTAGATGTCGTCATTGCATTCGGAACGTCGAATAAAATAAGTTTAGGCTTTTACGGATTTTAAATCGGACGTCCGGATTGAAAATGGTAAAACTGTTATTTTGTACTTTACGTGTCTTTTATTCTCGGAACCTCTTTTCATAATTTTGACATCACCATTGGGTTCAGAAGGCTCGAGATAATAAAATTTGACTATTTATTTGCCTCGTTTGGACTTCGTATAGCATCAGGGGCATTTTGATAATTTCACATGTTGTACAGCTAAATTTTTCGGGGTCCCATCTCATGAAACGGACCCCACCGTTGGGTTCGGAACGTCCAAAATAGTCAAAGTGCACTATTGGTTTACTTTATTCGCACTTTATTTGACTGGTTTAGAACTAGGGGCAATTTCGTAATTTCAGTAATTAAACATTATTAATGTAATATTAATTTCATTTTAGGTTGGGCCACAATATAATTTCTAAGAGTCCTGGGGTCGAAGTGCAATTTCTCAAACTTTCGGACTGAACCAAAGGGTTCAGTTTCACTTCAACCGAACCGGTCAACAGTTTCATTAAACCAACCGGTTTGGTTGGTAATGCTGACGTCATGATGACGTCAGCCCTGATGTTTTATAATTTATAATCTCAAAACGTCACCGTGTTGCTACCGGTTAGATCCGGTCGGGTTCCGACCCGAACCAAACCCAGATCCAGTTCCATCTTAACCTGATAGGCCGCCCCGACTTTCCGGTTGCCATCTCCGGTAGCTATTCCGACCACTGTTCACCGGAACAGTGCACAATGCACGGTTTCCCCCATTTTTCTCATGGTTTTCTCATCCAAGTTCTAATATTTTGACACCAATTAAATCCTAAGACTTCCAGAAGCAGTTGAGAACAACTTTTGGCCTCAAACATCACTGGTTTCGACACCCAGTTCTGGTTTTTCCGGCGTTGCACCGGCGAGCAATAATTTGCTCTAAAACGGTCATTTCTTAACCATTTTAAGTAATTCAAAATGTGTTGGGTTCCTGAAGATGTCTTCTACGGATTCTCAGTCCTAGTTTTAAGTTTCTTTTGGCCTACAAAAATCTGCCATTAGTGACCGTGTGCAGTGGTTCAGTTTTTGATTTTTGGTTCCTATTGCGATATCTCATCATTTTCAACAGCAACAATAACAAATATAGATATAACTGAACGTAATTTAACTCATAGCTTACCTGTTTAGTTGCTGCTTCTCCTTCCTCCAAACTCTCGGTCTCTCCACTGCTCCAAAACTTTTCTTTCTCTCTCTACTGCTTTCTCTCTCTATACAGATCAGTTCTCACACATGCACATCTATAGATATATAGACTCCAGTTTCTATCAATTTCTTGCTACTGTTTTTCCCACTATCTCACGTCTATCTCCTCATTCCAGACTGTTATCCACTTTTATTTCCTTTCACCCCTCATGGAGTTAGTGGCATTTCCACTTATTGATTCCATAAGACCACTTGTCTTTATTATATTTCTTGAAACCACATGGCTGCCACCAGTTTTGAATAATAGTTTGCAAGCAGCCCACAGATTCCCTCCTTTAATCCCTCATTTAGTTTATATATATATATATATATATATATATATTTCACCACAAACCATGTGCTCACATGGTTTGTTTGCCTCTGATTTCTACTCCACTCACGGCTATATATATATATATACAATTTGCACTTAAATGTTTATATATTCATATATGTACTCACTTGCACGTTTTTTTTTTTTTTTTTACATAATAATTTAAGTTTTGCTCGTAATTACACATCATAATCGAATCCAACCCGGGCCGGGTACTGGCTAACTCGGGTCGGGATATTACAATTACTGCCAATCTTGTACTCATATATGTATTCACTGTCATTGTTTCCCACCATGGATATTGCTCTACCTGGTGGATGCCTATTGGTTGATGTTGCATGACTTATTCATTTCATTGATATCCATTTACTGTATGTTACGTTATGATGTTCCATGTTTTGTACATTCATATGGAATACTATAGAATCTTAATTTATGTTAAGTGCCGGGTTTTGTGCTCAGTCACATTACCTATCTGATGCTATCTGATTGACTGGGACCTACGGGTCAATTTATGGGACCTACGGGTCAAAAAGGACATATGGCAATTATGGCGCTTTTACGCATTAAGGATAATGGGCATTTTATATGCATTTATGTTAATGGGGGTATGCCGGGCCCTAAATGACCGAGGGTCTGCCAAACCCTGAACACAGTAAAGGCATCATCCATGTTAATTGATATAGTTCTATGTTGATTGGTTTTGATTTATTGGACTTGATTGTGACCGTTTCATTGTGGCAGTATTTATGTTGATTGTGTTCATCGAACCTATTCTATATTCATGCTACACTGTTACTCTTGACGGTTATTGTACGTCGTCATTCATTGGTTACTCTTGACTGTTATTGTACCTTGTCACTCATTGGCCATTGTGGCATTTTACAGTTGACTGGAATCGTTATCATGACTAGCTATCATGTTACCTTGACTTGTATTCATTTATGTCATCCCCACCCGTATTGAGGATAGGCTTCTACTTACTGAGTTTGTAGCTCACCCCTTACTAAATTTTTTTCAGGTGAGAATGTTACAGAACTACAGTAGGAGATCAGGAGGTTAAGGAGACAGTTGAGGAGCATAATAGTAATTAATGAAGTCTCTCCCATGTACTCACCACCTAAGAGTGGTTTAAGATCAGTTTATTGTTAGTTTGAAGTTTAGTCTTTGAACTATAATTGTAATAAAGCTTCCGTACTTTAATGTCATGTTTATATTATTTATTGATATCATTGGTAAATGAATGAAAAAAGTAGGGACGGCCTTTGGGTCGGCCCCACGATACGAGATCCGCATAAGATGGGTTTCGGGTCGTGACAATTCTGTTCTTGGTGTTTGATTAGATGTTCTTATTCATATACATATTACGTATCTCATATATATAATATATGTATATGAAGTCTGCTATTGAATTAGCCAACCTTAACATGAATTGTTGTTAAAAGAAAATTAAATGCAAATTGTCAAAGAAGTGGTGAACCAGATGGCAAACCAGTTTCATGCATGGTATTTCTGCATTGGATGAGGGTAGATTAGTTATCCTCTTCACTAATAGTGATAGGATTAGTTGTAACACCCTGATTCGGTTATCGAGAATTTAGTCGCTAATTAAATATTAGAGACTTTAAGAAACAAAATAATGCATATGAAGATTTAAATCGAGACAATAAAGACTACAAAATTAATAAGATTTTGATTAATGAAAATCGACACATGAAGAAAATAAATAAAAGAATATAAGTACATGAGAAAGAAATAAAATTAATACAATAAGAAAAATAGGATTAAGTGCAAAAGTCTAACTAAAGGCAAATAAAAAGAAAAGAAGAAAAATAGGTCAAAAGTGATAGCCCAAGGTCTTGAACCCAAGACCAATAAAGTGGAAAAGAACTTATACCTAAAACATTAACCAACCAGGTTACAATACTTTTGTGGTTTATATTCAACTAGACATATATATAACTTATATGAAATTACAAGTCTTGCATACTCAAGAGTTGAGGTGTCAACACCCCATTGGACCCTCACCTCACCCAATCAAATTTTATGCACAAATCTGATATATATATATATATATATGCCATATATATATATATATATAATGTGTGTGCTGTGCGTATGTGATAGAAAAATTAGAGAAAGTGTGTGCATGTGTGTGTGTGATGGACGGATATGACAACTGGAGGTAGAGTCCACATCATTTTATCACGTAAATGTCAAATGGAGGTGGGCTTCATGTTATTTTATCAAAGGAAGAATAGTAGTGTGCTAAAAAAATGACATTTTAGCATTAGAGTAGAATTGTCAAAATCTGAAGTTTTTGTATTGTAGTAATACCAAAATATAAATTTAGTATAAATAAAATGATATTTAGCATTAGAGATACTCTTAAGTGATAGACGGATCACATTGATTTCTCCATTCAAATTCTATGATGTTGATTCCACCTTAGTGTGTCAAAGACGTAAGTCTTTAAGTCTATGCATGTCTCAAACTTTTGATTGTTATGAGGTTGATATTTTATTTTGAAGACTTTCGTATATAATTTGGTTGATTGTCTTAATGATACAAGATTTTCAAAGGAAAATCAATATTTTTGAGATGAAAATAAGTTTATAGGATTAGTAAAAAGGTGATAGTTTGATTTACAGAGGTACAAACTACTGCAAGGTAAAAGTACATTAATTCATGGTCAAGAATGTTGAACTTATTGATGGATAGATTTTTGCCAAGAAATTAGTTACATATTTTAAAAGATAAGTTTAGAGCAACTTAGGATTATATTAGTGCCAGAATGTATTATTGAGAACAAAGAAGAAACTCCAAAACCTATTTTTTACACCAGGGGAAAAGCACAAGAAAAATATGTTGATAAAGTTACAAATATTACGCCGCTGAAAGACGTGCACATCATTAAAGAGTACACTCTTATTATAGTAAGCGTAAATCAAGTTATTTCATCAATCGAAGACGATTACAAAGAGTTAAAACAAAACAAAGTTAAATTTATTTTTATTTATGTTTCTGAAATTGTTGGTAAAGATGACAAATAAGAGTAATTGATTGAAAATCCGATTGTGTAGGAAGAAAAAAAAAGTTCAAAATTAACAGATCAAAGTGTGGATCTAATGGTACAAATAGATTCTATAAGTTATTTTATGGAAGAGAAATAGTAAGAAATTCCCATGCAAGTAGTCAACACTAGAGACGAGAATGAATATAAAGCACTACAAGATTAATTTGATGACTATAAGAAGATTGATATTGTAGTTGATTAAAAAGATGATTTTTCTTGTTTCATTATAGGCATATTATTGTCATCAAGACAGAAGGCAAAAATTACAAATTTCATAAAAGGTATAAAAGTGAAGATCTTTGAGTATTCAAATGTTCTTGAAGAAATCCAATTGTTATTTTCAAGTTACGATGGATTCGAGAATGAGTACATACAGTTAACTCTAGGACGAATTATTTCTAAACAAGGGAGTCTCATGTAGGGCATATATGATTCCTTGAAAACATGAATATATATTTTTGAGTTATTGTAAGTTTCTTTACTTCTTCAAAATTTGAGTCTATCTAAAATTAGTTATTTTAGATAAAATATCTATTATCTTTATTGTTTTATATTTTAAATATGGTTCTTTGTTCCATTAGGATTGGGATTAAAATAAAATTATGATTTCATAATCAAAATAGTAATATTCTATTTTTATACATATAATGTAATAGATTTTTATTATTCAAATTCGTTTTATCAATAATAATATAATTTTAAGTTTTAAAAAATTTATTTCAATTTATTGGCTAATTGATTCCTTATTTTCATTTTGTGTTAGACCCTCAAATGTTAATCGTAATCTAATCGGAAGAGGCAGTACCACAACCGTCATCATCGCAATCACCACCAAAATCTCTTGTACTCACTCAAGCATTTTGTGTTGGACCCTCAAATGCTAATTGTAATCTAATCGGGAGAGGTTGTACCACAACCGTCATCATCACAATCACCACCAAAATCTCTTGTACTCACACAAGCATTTTGTGTTAGACCCTCAAATGTTAATCGTGATCTAATCGGGAGAGGTTGTACCACAACCATCATCATCACAATCACCACCAAAATCTCTTGTACTCACTCGAGCATTTTTCCCTCTCTCTAAGAATAAGATATAAAGGGTGCAAAGATTTTGAATAACGGTCCAAAATTCAAGCAGATTTTATATCACCCCATCTCTCTATGGGCCACAACCTTCTCAAGTAATATTTGGCTTTTCGGCATGTTTGTTTCGGTGGAATGGATATTTTAAAAATATATATTCTAATTTTTTTATTTTTTATTTTTGTTTGGTATGAGTAAAAATACTTATTCCATGAAATAGACATTTTATTAAAAGTCATTCTAAATATTAATTTGTCCTAAATGAGTAATACTTCTTTCATTCTATCATTTCTTTTTCATTTTCTATTTCATTTTATGAAATGACTATTCCATTCTTGCGTACTAAATATAGCGTAAGTCATTTACTTTCACGCTGTCATCTCTTACGTAATGTCTCCCTCATAATTAGATGTAAATTTGGAAATAAACTACATTCTATCTAATGAATGGATCATATTAATTTCTCCAATCAAATTCTATGATGTAGATTCCACTTTATTGTGTCAAAGAAACAAGTCTTTAAGTCATTTTGTGTATTTGATGAATAGATCATATTAATTTCTCCAGTCAAATTCTATGATATAGATTCCCTCTTACTGTGTCAAAGAAGCAAGTCTTTAAGTCTTTTTTTTATTCTGACTATTCCATTCTTGCGTACCAAATATAGCGTAAGTCGTTTACTTTCACCCATCATCTCTTACGTAATGCCTCCCTCATAATTAGAGGTGAATTTGGAAATGAACTACATTCTATCTAATGAATGGATCATATTAATGCTCTAGTCAAATTATATGATGTAGATTCCACCTTACTTTGTCAATGAAGCAAGTCTTTAAGTCCTTTTGTGTCTCAATCTTTTGATTCCAAGGCGGAGAATTTGAGAAAAAAAGAAAAGAATAAAGTAGAGAATGTGCTAAATTTCTTGTTTGTAAGTTTATAAATTTATGATGAAAAGAAAAAAAGAGAATATGAGAGAAAATTTTATGAAACTTAGCGTACTTCTCCAATCATTTCAAAAGTGAAGAGATTTAGAAAGAAAAAAAATATATTTAATGAAAAAATTTCATATATCAAAAAGAATCATAAATAAATGAATTAAAAATTAGACAATTATTAAATAAAAAACGTATAATTGTCGAATAATAATATTTACTTTCTTTTTTTTATTTTCTCTTAATTATTCAAACAAAAGATTATGATTTTTTTCTCGTTTAACTCCTCAACATTTAAATAAAATGTACATGAACACTTTCTTTTCTTTTTTGCTCTCTTATATTCTATTTTAAAATATATATTTTTCCTTTTCTCTCTTAAACTCCCACACAAACAAACTGTTAATTGATTATCTTTGCTCTCTCTTCTCATCATTTTGCGTAGAAAAGTAAGAAGTCTTAGATGCAACTTCTTGGACTCTTCTCTACAAGCACCCTTCTCATGCTTTCCATACTTCTATACCCTGTTATCTTCAACTCAATGCCTCACCTATTAGGTGATAGACAGATCATATTGATTTCTCCATTCAAAGTTTATGATATTGATTCCACATTGGTGTGTCAAAGACGCGTGTTTTTAAGTCTTTGCATGTTTTAATCTTTTTTGATTGTTATGATTAAGGACATCCTGACTTATGATTTTCAATACAAGAGAAAAAAGTCCTTTCATTGTGTAATAGAAGTCAATTTTATTATTTTTTTCCCCTTTTCTCTTGATTATTCAAACAAAAAATAATGATTTTTTTTTTCATTTAACTCCTCAACATTTAAATAAAATGTACGTAAATATTTTTTGTTTTTGCTCTTTTATATTCTATTTTAAAATATATATTTTTTCTTTTCTCTCTTAAACTCCAACACAAACAAACTGTTAATTAATTATCTTTGCTCTCTCTTCTCATCATTTTGCGTAGAAAAGCAAGAAGTCTTAGATGCAACTTCTTGGACTCTTCTCTACAAGCACCCTATTCATGCTTTCCATACTTCTATACTCTGTCATCTTCAACTCAATGCCTCACATATTAGGTGATAGACGGATCATATTGATTTTTCCATTCAAATTGATGTTGATTCCACATTGGTGTGTCAAAGACGCGTGTCTTTTAAGTCTTTGCATGTCTCAATCCTTTTTAATTGTTATGATTAAGGACAGCCTGACTAATAATTTTCAATACAAGTTAATTTTATTATTTTTTTCCTCCCTTCATGGGAAAGTGCTGCAGTGTTCTAAATGTAAACCTTATGGAAATTAAATTTGAGAGTTAAAAAATCATTAGCATTTGGGAGTTAAAAAATCATTAGCAACTGAAAGCATAGTTGGACTCTGATTGTTTGAATAGTTCTTTTGTTTGGCAAAAAAAAAACTCGGACTCTAATTATTTGGAGAGCTTTTTCATTTGGCAAAAAAAAAACTGAAAGCATAGTAGAAAGGAAAAAAAATTTCTTTTCCCTTGACAAAAAGGGAAAAAAATAGTAAAGGAAAAGAAAATCAAATAAAACTTAGTCATCGTATTGCATTAAAAAGTAGGAAGTCCTAGATGCAACTTGATTGCTGCGTTCCTTTTTATTAGGGGTGCACATGAGTCAGTCCGGTTTGGGTTGTAGTAAAATCAGAACCGATCTGACTTTATACAATTCTAAAACAGAAAAACTAGAACCGGAACCAAAGTCCTCTAAACTTGACCCAACCCGAATCGAATATTTTCAAATTGGGTTGGGTTAGGTCGGTTCAAGTTATTTTTTTTAGTTTTGTCCACTACACACTTATATATATATATATATATATATACACACACACACAGACACTAATTAGAGGTGAATTTGGAAATAAATTACATTCTATCTGATGAATGGATCATATTAATTTCTCCAATCATATTCTATGATGTAGATTTCACTTTACTGTGTCAAAGAAGCAAGTCTTTAAGTCATTTTGTGTATCTGATGAATAGATAATTTTAACTTCTCCAGTCAAATTCTATGATGTACATTCCACCTTATTGTGTCAAAGAAGCAAGTCTTTAAGTCATTTTGTGTCTCAATCTTTTGATTCCAAGCCGGAGAATTTGAGAAAAAAGAAAAGAATAAAGTAGAGAATGTGCTAAATTTCTCGTTTGTAAGTTTGTAAATTTATGATGAAAAGGAAAAAAAAAGGAGAATATGAGAGAAAATTTTATGAGGAGTTAGTAACATTATTTAGAAATATCAATTTTTCACATGAGGAGTTAGTATTTGTCCAATTTAAATAAATATATATATATATATATATATATATATTATTCGAATTTATGCATTATGATTGGTATTAGCACACATTAGAACAGAATCAGCCAGGCCGAGCTGACCTTGAGTGGAATTTAGTGGCTCAATATACTTTTAATCTGAAGAGCTGAAAGTTGAAACACTAGCCAGAAATGAACCGTTGGTGTTTTGTGGGTTCATGGGCACTCCACAATTATTTTAAAATTACCAAAATAAAATTATTTTAATGCTATATAATTAAGTCCACATTTTTTTAAGCTCAAAAAGTCTTTATTGAGATTACCAAAATGATGCACTCATTTATATGAAACACTATTGTTGTAAAATACGTACCATAAATTGTTTACAATCTTGTTTTTGTGGCTACTATTGTTGGAATCGAAGTCGAAAAGAACTAAATATTTAGTACAAAATCGTAAATGGCAGAACTTTAATGAGGAAATAAAGCATAAAATAGGATTTATTAGGTAGAAGTTTAACTTTGAAAATAGTTGAATCAGTGTGTGGCCAATTCGCAAGAAATGTTAAAATGTATGAAAAAAATTCGTGTTTTGAATTAGGGTAAAATTTCACTTGGTATCATATAGATTATAAAAAGGGAAGGGGAAAAGAAAATGTTATTTTTATTTAGTGAACATTAGTTTGATTTGGGTTAAAATTTTACTCTACGTGGAAAAAAATTATGTACGGTAAAAATTTAGGGAATTTTGTCTAGAAAAATAATTATGTAACTACAAGAATTAGAACTAAAATGTAAGAACATATTTAAGGGAAAATTCAAATTTAAAACATAATATTTTAAATGATATCTCAATTGGAGTTCATTGGAAAAAAATCGAGAGAGAGAGAGAGAAATCTAAAAACCAAAAAACAATAACAAAAAACAAAAATGAAAATGAAAACAAAAACAGAAAACTAATTCAATAAATGATAAAACAAAAAAATCTAAAACCAAAATACATGTTATGAACAACAATATAACATCGACTGTCTATATGATGAAGATTGAAGACGATAATCAGTGATATAACGGGAAAAAATTCAGGCAAGTGAAAAGGGATGATCGTATATGATGAAAATCCCGTTTGATTGATAATAATGATCGTATGAAAATAAATCAAAATTCAAAAAAAAAAATAAAAATCATTCCATATCGAATAGATTGAAAAATCTTACCAAAAATAACTTAAATAATAAATCATTTAAAAAAAAAAAAGGTCAAACATAACTAAATAGTAATAAAATATATAAAAAAAAATTACATATAGTCAATAAGGGGTATATTAGTAAAAAAAAAGTTGAATGTCATATAGGACTAATAGATCTCTCTACAAATTAGTAGCTACTAGATGTGCTGTATTTTACAATAGTTAAATATCTATACTAATTAACTCTCTATAAAATTGGGTCCATATCCATTGCCCTCAAATATAAATAGTAAAGTTTCAAGTATGCCAAAGTTTGGACATAGATTAGAAATTCTTGTTACGTGTAAGATTTAAATAACGTGAGAAAGGCCACGTGGCATCCAAGAGATGGATGGCACTTGCCACTTGGCAAGAAATTGAGAGATTTCCCACGTGGGCGAAGCAGGGGCAGGCCAGCGTGGAATCCATTGAAAACCAATCTCACGTGGCATCACGTGGGTCGGCGGTCCCCAAACAGAAGAAACCTTGAAGTCCAAATAGGGGGGATGAGGAAAGGTATGGGGAAGGCGGCCAGAGAGGATGTATCGTAATGTGAGGATGTTGTCTATCCCAACTGTATCAGAAACCGATTCCCGGACCGTGAATGTGTGTACTTAAGTTGAGTATAGAGCGGTTAGATTTGATTTGTTAAAATAAATAAATTTTAAATTATATTTAAATTTAATTTATTTAGATTTAATAAATTAACAAATCTGAAAATATATAAAAATTAAATTTATTTGTTTTATAAATTAATTTTAAACAAGATTAGTATTAATCTGATGACGAGCTGAATTCATTTTAAACAAGATTAACATTATTTCTGTACAATTATTCACTTAGGCACTTCCTACGGTGATAATAATAATAATTAGAATATTATTTTAGAGTGAGTTATGTAAATTACACAAAGAATTGATATTTGTACGGTTTGAATAAGATTTCAATCCTAAAATTTATTTAAATCGAGAACATGAGTTAGAATAGTCATTGGAACAATTATTTTCAAATTTTGATTAATCATTTAAAAAAATAAATTTCATCAAACGGCTCAGATTCTTAAATGAGTTAGAATAGTCCTCTAAAGAATCTGTCCAAAAAATATTTCTTAAATGGCTCAGATTCTTTTTATCAAACGGCTCATATTTGACTAAAATAAATAATCTTGTTGACACGACAAAAATCACTCAACAAGTTCTATGATGTGGATTCCACCTTATTGTGGCAAAGAAGCAAGTCTTTAAGTCATTTTGTGTATATGATGAATGGATCATATTAGTTTTTCCAGTCAAATTCTATGACGAAGATTCTATCTTACTGTGTCAAAGAAACAAGTCTTTAAGTTATTTTGTGTATCTGACTATTCCATTCTTACGTATCAAATATAGCGTAAGTCTTTTACTTTCACCCGTCATCTCTTATGTAATGCCTCTCTCATAATTAGAGGTGAGTTTGGAAATATACTACATTCTATTTAATGAATGAATCATATTAAGCCTCGAGTCAAATTATATGATGTAGATTCCACCTTACTTTGTTAAAGAAGCAAGCCTTTAAGCCCTTTTATGTCTCAATCTTTTGATTCCAAGACGGAGAATTTGAGAAAAAAGAAAAGAAAAGAGTAAAGAATGTGCTAAATTTCTTGTTTGTAAGTTTGTAAATTTATGAGAAAATTTTATGAAACTTAGCGTACTTCTCCGATCATTTCAAAAGTGAAAAGATTTAGAGAGAAAAAAAATATATATATATATATTTAATGAAAAATTTTTAAATACCAAAAATAATCATAAATAAATGAATTAAAAATTAGACAATTATTAAATAAAAAACGTTTAATTGTCGAATAATAATATTTACTCTTTTTTTTTTCTTTTCTCTTAATTATTTAAACAAAAAATAATGATTTTTTTCTCGTTTAACTCCTCAACATTTAAATAAAATGTACATGAACACTTTCTTTTCTTTTTTGCTCTCTTATGTTCTATTTTAAAATATATATTTTTTCTTTTCTCTCTTAAACTCCCACACAAACAAACTGTTAATTGATTATCTTTGCTCTCTCTTCTCATCATTTTGCATAGAAAAGTAAGAAGTCTTAGATGCAACTTCTTGGACTCTTCTCTACAAGCACCCTACTCATGCTTTCCATACTTCTATACTCTGTCATCTCCAAACTCAATGCCTCACCTATTACATGATAGACGGATCATATTGATTTTTTCATTCAAATTCTGTGATGTTGATTTCACATTGGTGGGTCAAAGACGCGTGTGTTTAAAGTCTTTGCATGTCTCAATCTTTTTTTGATTGTTATGATCAAGGACAACCTAACTTATAATTAATAGATGTGTTTGGCCATTTTATTTAAATTTTAAAAAAGAATTATAATAGATGATGTCATTTGATAAATCAATCCGTAAACTAATTCGGTATATCTAACATTACTAAAAACAAAAAAAAATTCTAAAAAAAGTTATTATCCAATCTCAGTTAATATTTAGCATATTTTTTTTTTGTTTTTAAAATTCCAGTTTGAATATTTACCATTACACTAAACAATAACTCATGTATATAAGAAAAGATATTCTATGAATGTATTATTAACAATAATGTTAGGGTTATTTAAAAACTTTACCAAAAGTGTTTACCTTTATGAGTTGTCAGTGTTGTATTGGTTGAATATCACATCATGTCATATGATGATGTGATATTCAACCAATACAACACTGCCAACTCATGAAGGTAAATATTTTTGATAAAATATAAAGGTAAGACTAAGACTAGCATTACCCTATTATTAATGTTAACACACATGGTCGTGTCTGTTTAAAATTAATAAATAAATAATGACTCTATTATTTGTATGCTTCTAGAATTTAGTAAAATAAAAAAAAATTAATTTTTGTTATTAATTTATTATAGAAAAATATAAGATAATGACCAAAATTAATATGTGTTGAGATAGTAAATATATATATATATATATATATAAAAGTCTAATCTCTGTAAAAGTCTCAAGACATATAAGTGTATAATTTAATTTGAATTAAAAATCTAAAATTTATAAAAGTATAATTCCCATAAAACCCCCCTAATCATCTCTAAGAAAAAACAAATTGTAAGTTAGAGCAATCAAACAGCTTTCTTAAGAATTGTTCCTTAAGAATTGAAAAAAATGAGAATTTTATTTTTTTATTTTAAATTTTCATATCATATTTCTTTTCTCTTTTCTGATTCTTAATTATTATTTTTAAATAATTTAAGATTTTATTTTGATATAGAGAAATATGAAAATTTGTTTGTCATATATATATATATATATATATGTGTGTGTGTGTGTATTGTTGTTAAAGATATGAAATGAGAAAATCTAATACCGTGATGATTATAGAAGGCCAATGCAATCTACTTCTTTAATGAAAAAATAACCTATTAAGCTGATGTGTTAATTGTTATTGTGAATAATACAACGATTTAGGCATTATTTTGGGAAGTCTCCATAAGTGTTTGTGGGACCTATTTGGGATCTAATTCAATTTGTATGAATCAATAAATTTTAATAAGGATTAATTAACCATTTTACTGTTTTCTATGCGGGTGAGCGAAGCAATGTCTTGGGTAGGATGTAGAATTTGAGGGAGATTAGATTTTTCAATACAGTTCTTAAATCGAAAAGGACAAGCTGGACCCCGTTGGGGAGGTAAATCGAAAAAGACCGACTTTCGTTAAGAGCAATATAGTAAGTAAAATTTCTTGAAATTAAAATCAAGTAAAATAAATAAATAAAAATATTATACTAATTTCCACTTGTATTTGATTTGTCAAAATATTTAGTGAAAAATAAAATTTATAATTTTTTAAGGGCATGATTTGAAAGAAAGCATACGGAATAATTAGCGAATAGTAAGTGATTAAAAAATTAATCCTTTTAACGTGTTTTAAATTGAGATTACACTACTTCGCCTATAAAACTTGAGCTTGCTCTTTGCAAAATTTGCATACAAAACTTTCACCTTTTGCTTCAGTCTGTAGTTAGTCTTCTTCTCTTCTGATTTCGAAAAGAAAGATGGGTTGTTTACTATGGCTGTATCAAAATCAACTCCTTAACCTCATTTTTATTCTCTCCTTCATCCAACTCACTTGTTTGCAGGCACAACCGTGTCCTCATGACCAGAGGTTTGCATTGCTTCAGTTCAAGAAACACTTTTCCTTCAATAAATATGCTTCTTCTTCTTATTGTGGTGATTTTGGCAGCATTCCTTCTTATCCAAAGCTTGAGTCTTGGAAGGAGGGTACTAATTGTTGCTCATGGGATGGGGTTGAGTGTGATAGGGGCACCGGTCATGTGATTGGCCTCGACTTGAGTTGCAGCTGGCTTTCTGGCACTATTCATCCCAACAGTACTCTCTTCCTCTTTTCTCACCTCCAAAAGCTCAACCTTGCTTTCAATGACTTTAAAAACTCTTTCATTTCATCAACATTTAGTCGATTCACAAGACTGACACATCTCAACCTCTCTGGATCTGGATTTTATGGCCAAATCCCATTTGAAATCTCCTTCCTGTTCAAATTGACTTCCTTAGATCTCTCTCGCAATTATAATTTGAGATTGAAAAATCCCAGTTTCCAATTGCTTGTTCAAAACCTAACCAAATTAAGAGATCTTAATCTTGACCAAGTAAACATATCTTCAGAGGTGCCCAATTCCTTGTTGAATTTGACTTCTTTAACATCTCTGAGTCTTTGGTCATGTGGGTTGCAAGAAAAATTCCCCGATGATATTTTCCACCTACCAAATCTAAAGAAGCTTGAGTTACGGTTCAATTATGATCTCACCGGTCATTTTCCAAAGTTTAACTCAAGCAGTCCCCTCCAATATTTGGGTCTTTCAAGAACGGGATTTTCTGGAGAATTATCCCATTCGATCGGCAATTTGAAGTCCTTAAATACATTGTATGTCAGTTATTGCAAATTCTCAGGATCTATTCCTGCATCGCTTGGGAACCTTACACAAATCACTAATTTGGGGCTTTCAGGTAATACTTTCAATGGTTCAATTGCATCTGTCATCCCTTACCTTAAAAATCTTCATTTTTTATCACTTAGTGGTAATAATATCAGTGATCCATTCCTACCATTAGCTTCAAACCTAACAAAACTTGTTCAGTTATACGTGTGGGATACTCAAGTTGCAGGTCCTCTTCCTTCACATGTAAGTGGACTTTCAAACCTAGCTTTTCTTGCATTATATAATTGTTCAATAAGTGGTACAATTCCATCTTGGTTGTTCACTTTACCATCACTGAGGTTTGTATACCTCATGTATAACAAATTCACTGGTCGTATTAATGATTTCCAATCAAATTCATTGGAAGTTATTAATTTGAGTAATAATAAGCTACATGGAACGATTCCGAGTTCAATCTTTCAACTTGTGAACCTTACTTCTCTCAATCTCTCATACAATAACTTGATCGGCTTGATTCCAAATTCCATATTTCAACTTGCAAACCTTACTCATCTCGATCTCTCATCAAATAACTTGAGCGGAACTATAGAGAGACTTCCATGGAAGTATATACAATATCTCAACCTTCAATCCAACTTCCTTCAAGGACGTCTTCCAGTTCCACCACCAAGTACACTTGCATTTTTGATCTCAAACAATAAATTGACTGGCGATATCCCATCATTAGTGTGCAATGCAAGTATCCTTCAAGTTCTCGACTTGTCTAATAATAGCTTGAGTGGTGTAATTCCTCAATGTTTGGGAAACTTTAGCAAAGATTTATCCGTGCTAGATTTGAGGAAGAATAGCTTTCATGGTACTATTCCTAATACATTTACAAGAGGGAATCGGTTGAGCACAATCGCCTTTAATGGTAATGAGTTGGAAGGACCAATACCAAAATCTTTGGTCAACTGCAAAGAGTTGGAAGTGCTAGATCTTGGAAACAATAAATTAAGTGATACATTTCCTCACTGGTTGGAAAATTTTCCAAAGCTACATGTTCTTATTTTACGATCTAATAGATTCCACGGACTCATAGCGACTTCCAAGGCCAATTTTTTCTTTCCTACCTTGCGAGTCATCGACATCTCATACAATGATTTGAGTGGTCCTTTGCCAACAAAATATTTCAAAAGTTTGAAAGCTATGATGAATGTTGATGAAGCGAAATTCCAATTGGAATACATGGGGGGAAATTATTATGAAAATTCAATGACTATAACAATGAAAGGATCAATATTCGAAATGGAGAAAGTCCTGACCACCTTTATAGTCATTGACTTTTCGAAAAACAAATTTGAAGGGGAGATTCCACTGTTAATTGGAAACTTAAATGGAATTGGTGGGCTCAACTTATCTCATAACAAGCTTTCAGGTAAAATTCCAACATCATTTGGAAATTTGAAGAATCTTGAATGGTTAGACCTTTCTTCAAACATGCTCATTGGAGAGATTCCACAGCAGTTAACAAGTTTGACATTTCTTGCCGTCTTTAATGTTTCGGAGAATCAGCTAACTGGAATTATACCTCAAGGAAACCAATTCAACACATTTTCAAATGATTCATATAGTGGCAACTTTGGATTGTGTGGGTTACCGTTGTCGAAGAAATGCAACAACTTTGAGGCACCACAACCACCAATGCTATTGGATGACCTAGAGTCTACTATTGAATTTGATTGGAAAGTCATATCGATGGGGTATGGATGTGGATTGGTGTTTGGACTTTCTATGGGATATCTTATGTTCTCAACTGGAAAGCCTAAATGGCTTGTAAGAATCATTGAAGATAAACAACACAAGAGCAAGAAGAGGTCGAAGAAGCATGCTACCAGCCATAGATGTAGAAGAAATTAGCCAGTGAAAATCACATTCTTATGTAAGTGTTGCAATTACCTTTGACTTTGCTATGCGATAGGGATAATTTGTTTCTTTATTATAGTACTCATTTTTCTTGTGCGTCTCGACGCCCGATTACAAAAAAAAAAAAAAAATACTTAGTCGATGACTGCCTAAACTAAAATAACTAAGTGATTGTCCGAATAACTGGATGGTCACCTAGGCGCATGGACGCCCAATTTTCCCGGACAATAGACATTTATAATTAACTAATTTTTTTACTTTAATAAATAATTAAAATTTTACTTTATTATTATATTTGTTTTGTTTTGGGTTGAATATATTGTTGAATAATAATTTGTTCTTAGGCAAATTCCTTATTTTAATACATAATTAACTTTCTATTTTATCCGACATTATTATATTTTTTTATCAATAAATAAATGAGATGAAATTAATAGAAATATTGAAAAATTTTCAAACATAGATTATTTGTACCTCGAGTTCTTATATATATATATATATATATATATATATCAACCTCTTATTTTATTTACATGCAATATATAAAATCAAATTTTTCTAAAAAATTATGTTAATATTATTTGATCCCCCATTTGTTTATTTCATGATGTTAAAATAAAAAATAAATTACATTTATGACCTTTTAATAGTCATTAATTACTTTGAATTTTGTCAAATTTGTTCAATATTATCTTTTGAATTATCATCAAGTTTTGTTATTTGAATGGGTTAACTTTATTCAAGTGATTTTATAGTATTATCCATTCTATTTGATTTATTTGCATATGTTATAATATTTCTAAAATTTAAACTGTATGTTTGTTTATTGACACAAAAATAACGTTAATTGGTTGTGTTTTTTTTTTCATATTTTTATTTAGGAATAACAATGTTATTTTTATTGATTTAATTTTTTTATTAATAAAATAATTGTATGAAATTATATATGCTTATTGTTTTCTTCTTTGAGCTGTGTTGTCTGCTTCAGGTGCTTTGGTGGAGCTCTGCTGTCTGCTTTGGTGCTTTGCTGTTTTGATTCAATCCCAGACATTTTGACTGTGTTGTTTGGTTTGGTTTGGTTTGGTTTGGTTTGGTTTTTGGGTTAATGTTGTGGTCTCACGTTGATCTTTGGGATTATTGCTCCGTTTGGAGTGTGTATTGGTATTCTGCCAAAACTCTGTGATCTTTTCTTCTCTTTTTTTTTTTTGGTTTTATGCTGGCTTCTAACGTGCTACGAGTTTGGTGTCAACTTTGTTGGGATAAAGTTTGAGCACTCTGATGCCCTCTGCATTTAACCGTTCTAATGTAATTTGTTGTATTTGGTTATGTATTTCTTGTATATTCTTATTATATCAGTAAAATCTCTTTCTTTACTGATAAAAAAATAATCAAGATGATATGCTTGCTGATTAAAAAAAAAAAAAAGGATGATATGCAATAATTTCATACAACCAACCCAGCTCATAACTAGAAAATAAATGCTAACATGAAATAAATGCTCATATCCTTCTAATAGAGAGTCAGACTTGAATGTATGATCTCGTTTTGGAGGAGGCATGAATGGCCAACTGAGCTAATCCCAGTTGAATTATGTATATCATTATTAATAATGAAGTATTGGGTATATGTATATAAACATATTTTTCCCCAATCCCAAATTTAAATGTTAAACTTGGGAATACAAGAAATTCATAAACAAAACCATAAGCAATATTAGGTGAACTCATCTATCATCAATGCTTACCAAAAATACGATTTGGATCAACTCAAACTCCCAAAGATATGTCAAGTTCTTCAAGGCAAACACCCATCATTGTATCAAAAGATAAATCACACAAAATTTCCTTCACCCTATTAAGCCTCCGGTTTGTTGTCATTTCCTGAAATGTGGGAAGGTGAGCGGAAGCCCAATAGGAATAACTATAATCATAATAAGAGACATACAACATCCCGAATCACAACATAATACCATAGAGTGAAGTTAATAAAGCATTCGATTTCCAACATCGTAATTCAAGCACAATCAATTAACCATTCCATGAACTCACACAACCCTTTCTCGTGCGCGCACACACACTTATTTCTTTTAGTCAACTCATGCACTCAGTCCATGTCATCATCTTTCACTATTCAAATTTTACTTATCATACTTTTGAACTATTCCTGCATTGTGTACCTAATTCTCGTTACATCAACATTGCACATACCCGTTAATTCCCCTACCTTATGGGTTCCTAACTTGATGGAACGTGAGTCAACTAGCTCCCTAGGGCTCCGTCCCTACTTATTTTCATGTCACACAACCGCTAATACAACACATTTTTCATTTCCATTATTAAAGTGTTTCCCACACAATGGTATTCACGCGCACGCACACACACACACACACACACAAAGCCTCTTTCCCTTAATTTCAGACGAGTCACTCACACACAATCTATATAAGTCATATTGCACATACAATTTTTCCAACCCAAGCACACAATATATCATTTTGGTACTCTTAAACATTTTCACTAACACTACACATACAATAATTCAAATCATGGTAAATTCTCAAATTACTGCATCCTTAGGACTCTTACAGTTCGTTTGGATAAGTAGGAGAGAAAGGAAAGGAGAAGAGAGTATTAGTTATGAAGGAAAGGAGAGGAGACGAGAGGAGAGGGTAATCCCTCCTTTATGTTTGGATAACTAATGAAAGGAAAGGAATAGAATCCTTTCATCTTGTTTGGGAATAATAAAGGAGAGAAAGGAAATGAAAGAATTTTATATTATTTTATTATTATACCTTTTTAAATTGTATTTGGATGCCCTAAGATAGATGTGTCATTTTTATTTTGTCTTTTATAATTTTAAGGGTAATATTGGTATTATAAAAAATTCATTAAACTCTTATTCCTTTCCTTCCATTTCCGCCCACTTTTGGAAGGATAACAAAATTGCTTAAATGAGGGTTAAGCTCTCCCTCCCTCTCCCTTCCTTTCCCTCCCTTTCTTTCCTAATTTTTAAAACAAACATGATATAAGCTCTCCTTCCTTCTCCTTCCCTTCCCTTTCTTTCCAATTCCTTCCATCCAAACATAATGTTAATCATTTTCAATAACAACATTCCCTTTCATTTTCAATACATAAGTCCAAAATTAACCATTCCTCCCATTCTACAATGGGTCACAAACAAGCTAATTCCAACACAATATATATTCAATTCTTCCCAATTTCAATTATTTTCTAAGTATTTGATCAGGTAAATCATGAGAAATTGATACACATTCTCAATTCCCTATCATACTATCCATCGCACACGATCTCTATGCATTTCTTAGGTACAAATTTATAGTATCATTATCATTCTAAAATACCTAGACTTCACACAGACCTTTTCACAAACACATCATTGGCATAATAACACAAGCATCATCTTCCACCAATCCAACCTAAATACATGCTCCAAGTCTGTCTTAGACATTTTAACAAACATCTAATATATAAACATCACATTCAATCAATTCCCCTTAAGGAATCATAACCCGTAGACATTCTCATGCTTCGAGAATACATTAACCATCCCAGTAATTATATTCAATCATACAACATACTTATCATGCATTATTTCATAACAACAACATACATAGCTTAGGATTTTCAGAATAAGCCTCATATACATACATATATTATATCAAAAATCACGTTCTTATGCATGCAACATACCAAGACTTATCAAAACTAGAGAAATCCCTACCTAAAGGTGAAGAAATCAAACACTGAGTGCTCCAAACTCCTCCAATCAAGAATGTGAAATGGTGGATTTGAAGCTCTCCTAAGGGGAACAATCATTGTCTTGAAACTTTTTAAAGACTCCGACTAGATCACCATTGATTTTGGCCACAAATCTTGAAGGATATAGAGAAATGGAGAAGAGAAAGAAAGACGAAGAGAGAAGGGAGAACGGGTTGCGTGTGAGATCAGGGGAATGCGAGTGCGAGCGGTTTTCAAGACAAACCCCACGCATACTTTTATGTTTTAACCTTTAAGACCATCTCCAATAATTAACTAAATTTTTACTTAAATTTGATTAAAAGCTTCATGCTATAAATCTCTCGAATCACTTAAATTTTTTTTACTTTATCTTAAAAGCTTCTTCATTTCATTTCTGACAAATCCATCTTACAAAGACAGTCCCATTTCATAAACAGTTTATATCCAAATTTCACAGTCTATCAAGAGCTACGAAATCTAACTATTTGACTTGATAATACTTTTTCGACAAAGATTGCAATGACTAAGACTGGACACATGCCACCATCGTCTTCGACAATATCCATTCGATATGGCAGTGACTTACAGTGGCCATCTCTCTTTTCTCCACCTGGAAAGTTTCCCTCTCTCCATATGGAAAGTTTTCTTCTCCTCTTTCTCTCTTTGATTCCATCCAAAATATGACTATTAGAAATTTGATTAAATCAATAGTATTTTGTTGATACGAGTAAAAATAAATTTGAGTAAATCATTGAAGAGGTATTTTTAATAATTTTTATTTAAATTTAAATTTTAAAAAAAAATTAATTAATGATCGGAGATGTTCTAAAGAATTTTGTCCCCTTATCTTATTATGTGTATTCTTACTTTTGCCCCTCATGCAAAGTAACTTCTTTAGTTGTCATTAATTGGTCATCACATTTAATACCTCTACTCATAATTAATTTCACTAATTAAGTGTCTAAATATTTAATACACAAAAATAAAAATGTGACGAGTAGTAAAAACGTTGTGAATAAAATTCAAGCGTCTCAAATTCGAATCTCTTCTGCACCGATCGTTAGCAGTTAGAACTTAAAAGATGGATCTGACTATCATAAAAATAATGAGTTTAACTGTCAAGAGAAGAGTAATTTAATTTAATGCGTGTAAGCTAGTATCCCTAACTGATACATCAAAAAAAAAAAAATTAATTGACATAATTAACATTGTTTGCATTTTTCACTTGTATTTCAGGCCCCACCACACGCGTGTCCCACACAACCCAATTAATTTCCAAAATTCCCAAAACACCAGAATGCCTTTTCCAATAATCCAACTAGTATAAACTTTAAAAGAGGCGAGTGTTATTGGAAATTATGGAATGGGCTGGGCTTGGGTTGAATAATTTCTACACAGGCCAACACAATTTTAGTGACTATATTGTGCAATCCAGGCCCATAACCACCCCTAAGTTAAAGGTTGTGATTGTTGTTGCTCCCAGAAGCACATTTCTGGTAGGCAAGGGCCTCAAGAATAAGTTTTCTTATGCATTATAAATCTGGTGTGTGGTTAGTATGAGAATTGAGAAGCTTTTACATAGACCGGTAATGGACTCGACCTATAATAACATGTCATTTGAATAGAATGACCGATTTTTAGAAAATACAAAAATAACATTATGCCTGCATGACAAGATGTGATTGTTGAGATTCGTGAATTGATGAGTTATAATGAGTTGCTTTAGTTAACCTATGCTTGAAACTTGAAGTTTGGTTGATAGCACCCGCTGTTAGCTTAAGCGGTATTTTCTATCACCCCAAAGGGAGAGGTGTAGGGTTTAGGTCCCGCTGTCCGGTTGAGACATGGTTGCAAGTGTATTACTTATAATAATAAAAAAAAAAGTTTGGTTGATGTCTGAAGTATAAATTTTTTTTTTTTTTTTTAAGGTTGTCATATATAAAAACATAGTGAACTTGATAAATTAATCTTCCAGAATTAATCACATTATGTATCAAACTAATCATTTGCACTTACTATTCTGTTGGATATGCGTGTATGACAAAAGTTTGCTGTGACGATCACAATGAAATCAATACCACTCTAATTTTATATTTGTGTGATATGCATATGATATGAACTATGTAAGAATAATAGTTGTTTTAAACGATTGTCGCGGAAGAGTTATTTTTCTCCCCCTACCTATCTAAAAGAGATATTAGCAAGGTTGGAACTTTTTTGTTTTATTAAAGAGACATGTCAAGTTAGAGATTAGTGAGAAGAAAATTAGGCTTATTCGAGGAGGATGGACTTTCCCATAATATTATTTAGAGGTAAATTAGGTTGTAATGACAATGGAAATTGTTGGCTGACATTCTATTAAAGGTTACCTACCTAAAAAAACCTATGAAGGTGGAAATGCTACCTTTAATTTTCCACCTTCACCATGAACAAATTAGGTTAAGGTTAGCTCAAAACAAAAAAATCAACTAATTTGGCTTCATTATTAAGAGTTGAATCCTCACTATGTTGGTAGGTCATCCTACTTAGCACCTAATTTATGGGACTATAACATACATACATACATACATACATACATACATACATACATACATATATATATATATATATCACAAGTTACAATACCAAAAATAGAAAAAAAAAATACAATTATAAATGTAAATTTTGACAGATTGTCATTCATGGAACATTCATCACTAAAGAATAATTATACATATTTTTCATTCATTTAAAAATCAAAACTTCTACATCCTTAAAGAGACCCACTAAACATTGTCATCTTATTATAAATAAATAAATTCTAAACTCATTAATGAAGACTTTTACACTTAATTACTTTTGTATATTGAATTAATTTATTTTGATCTCCCATAAACATCATTAGTCTTCCTTAAAATGATGGATTCACATACTAAAACAAAAAGCTTTTAGCATGGTAACAAATATATATATATATATATATATATATAAAATTCTTAATTGCATTGATTCTAAGATGACCCATATGCATGACATAAACTCAAGCTTTATCCTTATCTCTTTTTCATTTAAAAAACAGAAAAAGAACAGAGGGAATCAACATCCTCATCCAACAAAATCCTACGTGGCAGGTACATGCATGCCAGCACATGGGCTTGTCACATTCCCCAGAGAAAGCGTTGTAGTTGGGCCACCTAAACCTATGGTTAACTCTTCCTCATACATCCAAAGATCTATCCATAACGTAGGTCACCTCACCTGTTCTTGTTTTGCTACATTCGTCTCATCCACATATCAAATCATGATTGGGCTGTCAAGATATGTGGCCCACTGATTTGGTTTTGATCTTTATTGTGTCACATGATAAGAGGGTTGATGGTTTACAGATTAGTTAAACTCATTTGTCAAACTTTTAGTAGTATGGGCCCATCAAGTGGGATCTGACATGTAATGTGGGCCCTTTCGACCAACCCAAAGACAATATGTAGCTGAAAGTGAGTCACTTAAGTTAAACTTGCTTAAGGATTCCCCCCACTATATCTATATCGAGCTCATACACATGGCCCCACAGGCTGGTGTGATGGATCCATCTCAGCCTTCGTCCTTCCAGTCATGTGGGCTGCTCTGGATGGTCCCTTTGTAATCTTTGGACTTTAGCCATTGTGGGTCCTACAACTCAAGAAAATATTACCAATACCTGCTATGGACCAAAACCAGGTTCTAAGAAATCAACCAAATTAAATTGCCAATTTGGGAACTACCAGATTGGGGCTTTTAGATCCTTGTTTTGGAAGTAGCCCAAATGGACACATAAATACCTACATACATATACACACATACATATATATATATATATATAGTGGGAGGGTCTTATTCTATCTTTTTTGTTTCTACTTTTTAATCTCACTCTCAATTTTTTTCCCTAACACCTCTGCTTCCAAACATACTACTCTCTCAAACACACATGAGATAGGAATCTCCTATATTCTATCTTTTTCATTTCTATTTTTGTAATCTCTCGTATTTTTTCCCTAACACCTCCCATTCTAAACCAACTCAAAAACGTATAGGAGATTATATATGTGAAACTCTTTAGAAACTGAGTCATGTTTGGATGAGCGATGAAAAAGAGTGATTTAAAAAAAAAGAGCGGTTTGAAAAAGTGTAATTTGAATTAAGCTATGAGTGTTTAGATGAATATATTTGAAACGAACTTAAATGATATTGTAATATTTGAATGAGCTGTTAATAATGTTAAACATGTTATATAAATAGAAAACGAAATAGGAGATTGGAAAAAAACTCTCACACTTTTCCAAAACAAGCATTTGTACTTGAAAACATTCAAACAAGCATTTTAAAAAGGTCAAAATAAACATTCAAATATATAAAAAAAAAAAACCCGATTTGAACTTCAAAATGCTTGTTTCGGAAAAGCAACGGCCCATCCAAAGATGCCTTAAGTAATATGGGGACTACTCATCCAACAAGAGAAAAAAATTTCAATTTTGAAATTAAAATATTATTTATAAACTGAATAATAAGAAATTGATACATCGTATTTATAAGTTAAGAGACTACTAGTCGAAATAGAAATCTACTAATTTCTTATGTTAGACCTATTACAATTAAGAAACTAATAAATTCTAAAAGTAGGAAAATTTTTGGAATAAATAAAAAGTGGGACATTTTGAAAAAATAGAAATTAGATCAAATAAGTAAAACATAGCCGTAAGCAGAATCCAATTCGAGCTTTCTTAGACAAAGAAATTACAAATATAAAACTTATTATAAATGGTAAAAAAAAGTTTAATTGAAAGTCTAAATGAAAGAATTTGACCAAGATACAGCTTAGGCCATGGGTATTGTTTATCTCACCATATTGAGTCAGAATAGGGTCTCAATTTTCAAAAAATGTGACTGACCAATTCTACGTCTACTAATACTTTTTCATAGAAATGGAATTTGAAATGCAAAGACTTCAGCAACTTGTTCTACATCATAAACATCTCAATTTCTCACAAATAGAATTAAGGTAAGGAATTCTTTTGTTAATCTCTTAATTTTTTCCCTAACACATCAAATTCTAAACATTTCACTTTCTCACAAATGAAATTAAGGTAAGGATTTTTTTTTGTCCAAATCTGATGGCAGGCTTTGGTGTACTAGTAAAATTATTTTATTTGTAACTCAAAAATCACGGATTCAAATCACAGAAACAGACTCTCCGTTCGGAGGATAAGACCAGTGGAGGATGTATAAATACCACCTAGGAGGGGCAAAAACAGAATTTAAAGAAGATTTCAATGAAACTATAAAAAAACTTTGGAGGAGTCAACTCTTGGTTTTTTAAAAAAGGTCCATTCAAATGATGGCTAAAAAATTAAATTTTCAACTTTTTTTTGGGAATGGCATGGCCCCGATAGTTCCTCTATTCGGTAAGATTACGTACATATAACATGACAAAAATCTTGTATACTAGACTAACTCTTTTATTTTCTCATCAACCAAACTCATAATTAGGAAGAAGAAATAAACCACATTCCTCAGAGTGTAATTCATCATGAATTATCAATCAAACTAGTGATAATTAACCTTTTTAAGTTTATCTTCGAATAATCATAATATCCTAATTTTGTATCATTAGCTAAGTAATCTTTACTTAAACAACAAAATTGAACCAAACCCTTTTTGAGTAAACCTCAAATTTGTGGTTAAAGAACAATAATGGAAACTTGCACAAGCCACTGTCTTCATCTTCACCTACACCTTTCATTTTCCCAATCTTATCCAATATTGAAGTCTCTATAGTTGATATAGGTGAGGGGAGCTTGATTTCAATGCGATAGAGACAATTCTGTGGAACCTTTTTTGTCTTTCCAAATGTTTTAGGTGAAAGACAGTTGTCACAGAATATCTCGAACTGATATATATATATATATATATATAATTTGTATCACCAAAGATAGATTTTAGGTTCCTCTAGCATCCCTAGTGGACTGGGTTGTCTGTTTATTTGCTATAATTATATCACCAAAGATTTTAGGTTCCTCTACTATTTCTAGTGGTTTTTCTATTTGCTGTACTTATCCAATTTTACTATTAAATGGTTTGAAATATATATATATATATATATATATATATATATATATATGTTGCTGATGGACATGGATTAGATAGATTTAAATTAAGAAAAGTCAAATAAATAGAGCTTGAAATATGATCAATACTAGAAGATTATTGGCTTATATTTAATAAAGCAACTAGCTGCAAATGAGTTCTTTATATTATCTAAAAATCATTTTTTTCCTGGTCTCATGCTTGGGAATTCAGATAAATAATGGTTCTAAAATCAATTGTGCCAAACTGCGTTCTATCATGGCCGGAAACTTCAGCCATGGCCCCTGGTTTAAATAGGATGGGAAATTGACATTAGAACTAAAGAATTGTTAAATGTTTGGTTTAGATTTTTTATACTGATTTCGATTATTACTTAAATGATTGTTTTATAATTGATTTATATTTAAATAATTTGATAAAAAATAATGTTTAGTTATTAATATAAGAAAAGTAATTATTTTTAATTTTAAATTTTTATCTATAAGTATGAAGTTGTTTCAAAAGTAATTAGCATTAGAATTGATTATGATTTGATTAATTTTTTATATAATTGATTATAAAATAATCATTTGCTTTCAAGATTAATCAAACTAAGATTTCAAAATAATAATTGATTTAATTACTTTTTTTTAATTTAGTCAATTAAAATAATCTATACAAAACATAAATATACTATAACTTATATGTATTTGATATGGAACATAAACATCATATATGTATTTGTTGTATTTTTTATGTATTTTCTCTCTCTCTCTCTCTCTCTCTCTCTCTCTCTATAAGTTTGTGAAGCTGGGCTTGGATGATAGAAAATTTTTATACCTTTTTTTACGAGGAAACTATACTATTTTCTTAATAAAATTTCTTATTTATCTAAAATTTTAATCAGCCCTACACCTTAAATAAATTACAAATAGTAAAACTACATTCCAAGTGTCTGAGTTCAAATTCTTTTTATGTCGATCATTGACAGTTAAAATTTAAAAGGTGGACTTGATTATCACAGGAATAGAGACTTAGTCTGCCACCATGTCATCCTTATTAGACAAAGGTCGCGAGATCAAGTCTCATTATCACTATTAGGAGAATATCAACACTGTGAACATTATTTTAATCCAAAACAATACTGTAGCCAAAAAACAATTAAATAATTCCCCTTTCTCAATAAAGCTTTCCAAACCTTAAAAGCAAGAAAAATGTTGTGTATAATACATTTTTCAATAGATTTTTTTTAATTAGATACAGAAGTGGTCATAAATGCATCAATGAGAAAATTTTCACTATCTTCTACATAGAAATGAGAAAATTCTTTAAAAATTTTATTATGTTCAACTCTTAAGTTATGAGAAAAATAAATATTTCACTTTTCATAACTCATTTTTATCTCACAAAGACAAGTATAAGTGAAGGACTAAAAGAGAAGTGAGATAAAGACAGGCTATGAAATATGAAACATCTATTGTTACTCCTTAAACTATCATTTTGGTACTGTTTAACATTTTCACAAACACTACACATACAATAATTCAAATCAAAGTAAATTCTCAAAATACTGAATCATTATGACTCTTAATCATTTTCAATAACAACATTCCCTTTCATTTTCAATACGCAAGTCCAAAATTAACCTTTCCTCCCATTCTGCAATGGGTCACAGACAAGCTAATTCCAACACACAATATATATTCAATTCTTCCCAATTTCAATTATTTTCTAAGTATTTGATCAGGTAAATCATGAGAAATTGATACACATTCTCAATTCCCTATCATACTATCCATCACACACGATCTCTATGCATTTCTTAAGTACAAATTTATAGTATCAATATAACTAGACTTCACACAGACCTTTTCACAAACAAGTCATTGGCATAATAACACAACCATCATCTTCCACCAGTCCAACCTAAATACATGCTCAAAGTCTTACTTAGACATTTTAACAAACATCTAATAGGCATAATCATATAAACATCACATTCAATCAATTCCCCTTAAGGTATCATAACCCATAGACATTCTCAGGCTTCGAGAATACATTAACCATCCCAGTAATTACATTCAATCATCACACATCAACATACAACATACTTATCATGCATTATTTCATAACAACAACATACATAGCTTAGGATTTTCAGAATAAGCCTCATATCCATACATATATTTTCTCAAAAATCACGTTCTTATGCATGCAACATACCAAGACTTATCAAAACTAGAGAAACCCCTACCTAAAGGTGAAGTAATCAAACACTAGGTGCTCCAAACTCGTCCAATCAAGAATGTGAAATGGTGGATTTGAAGCTCTCCTAAGGGGAACAATCATTGTCGTTAAACTTTTTAAAGACTCCGACTAGATCACCATTGATTTTGGCCACAAAGCTTGAAGGATATAGAGAAATGGAGAAGAGAAAGAAAGATGAAGAGAGAAGAGAGAGCGGGTTCAATTTTTAAAAAAGCATCAAAATAATATGTCAATACAATCAAACACCTATTGGGTATGCAAAAAATTAATTTTTTATGAGAAAAATATTTTAAAAAGAATATGAACTCACCAGCCAATAAGGCAAGGACAAAACAGTACGGCTGACGGCGAGCCAGAGAACCCCATATCCGAAGAAGCATGCAAAAGCACCGATCAAAAGAACTACCCATGGCGGAAATTTGTTGCAGACGATGCCACGAAGGAGGCCAACGTTCTCGCCTATATCGTTGGCCACTCCAAGCACTGTGAGCTGGCGTTGATTGAAACCCAGAATTGATTTCAGAGAATGAGAGGAGAGAGGGAAGTTGCAAGCATTCCCAACTGCTATCTGAAGCCAAACTGCCGCTCCAAGACCCACCCATGGTGGTCTGGTTCCACCTTTCAAGGTCAACATTGATCGATTGTGTTGAGCTTCAGAACCCCATCTCTCTCTCTCTATGTATGAATGTATGTATGTGTGTGTGTGTATATATACACATATATATGTATTGAGATAGGGAAAACTTAGAAGAGGAAAGTGAGGAAAAGAAGGGATGGGGGTTGTTCTTGTCTGAGTAGTAATAAATACAAAATGGATTTGGGGGTCAAAATCCATGGAGCTTTTGCTTGACTCGACATGGCAGCAACTAGAATTTGAACCATTAATTTGATGGATCCAAAGTACTCTACAGAGATCAACTGAATCAATTTTATCATGTGATTTTGCTCCAAGTACTTTGGCTGGGAAACAATTTTAGAAATTTTTATCAATACTCTATTAAATGGAATACATTCATTTACTTCCAGAATTTTAGCTACAGATGGCTTATCATGACTAGATCAAGGCTGTATTTGGATGCCTAATGGAATTGTTTGTTTCATTATTTTTACACTTTAAATAAATTTTTAAAATAAATTGATATTTGTTTAAATTTTTTTTAAATGTCCGTTTTTACTGTTTATCTAAACAAGTACTAAATCAAGATTGTAAAAACATACCAAGTCATGACTAAATCAATACTATTGTTTATTTAGATGCATGACTTAAGAAAATTAGAGTTTTAAAACCTTAACTATTAATATTTTAATAATAAAATTTATAAAAATATAAATGAGGTAATACAAAATAACAATCACGTCTTATTTTTACCTGGACATGGCCTAAAAAAAAGAATAATATAACATAAGATTCTATTAATAAAATTAATTTTATTTTAAAGTTTTTATAATTAAGATCTTCTTTGCAGAATTAAACTTCGGCCTTAAAATTTTAATTTAAATTATATTATAAATACATAAATTTCAAGATCTTGTATTTAAATGAGACCAAAAATGATTATTTTGTCAATTTAATGTCAGAGTTGGTTGTGAATGTTAGGAGAGATAGTATTAATACTTATTAAATTTTTATTTTTTTATATATGGGCGTACTTAAACACTTAATACCTGCTCTCTACTATGAGAATAGCAATTGTAATATCACTTATTATTATTGATAAGCATATTTAAGTACCAAATCAAAGTTAAAATTTGTAATTGAAAAGAAGGGATTAAGTCTCACTTAAGAATCTTGAATATCAAAACATGTGTGATTCATAAATTATCAAGCTAAGGTTATGTATAATTTGAATAAATTTGGAGGAAAAAACTAAAAAAAAAAAACTAATTAAATTTATTTTCTTTTGAAAAAATAAATCAGTTTGATGCATTAAATAAAAATTATTATTTTATATTCACTTAAATAATAAATCAGTCAAATTATAAACATGTCTTAAACTAACTAATTACTTAAATATGCTTGGGATAAGAATATAATTTTTAAACAATATGTATATTTTAATCAAACATTGACCAAACATAACTCTTTATTACCATTTTTATAATTTTAATATTTATTTAAGAATTAAAATTAATTTAAATAATCTGAACCAAACACATTCCAGTAACTGAAAATTGATATGATTCTATGAGCCGAAAATGAATCTTAAATTATTGGTCTCAACAATTTATATGAAAATCATGTATGTATGTCATTGTCAGTATATTCTTTACTTACGTAATTTTTATCTAAATCATCGAGTTTAGTAGTTTGAATGATTACTTCCGAACAAGACCATCTAAGTTAACGTCTAATTTGAGAGAAGCTTTACATGCTTATGATATATCATTCAAAAAAAAATTCAACGGATCCGAAATATTTTTATTTTAATATATATTTTTAATAATATTTTGTTATATATATATATATATTATATATAATATATATATATAACAAAATATTATTAAAAATATACACTCGATATTTGACTTTATAAGATTACCCATTCCAGGTTCATCGAAGACTTTATAAGATCACCAGCCAAATGAGGTGGGGCCCACTTCTCTGATTGTGGACATGTGTGTATAAATAAGATAAGATATTGCGGGCCATCAGATTTGTGGACCAAACTCCACTTAGACAACTAGATTGTTGCTTGGAACGTTTTCACACTACCAGCCATGTGCATTGCACTTGTACTTTATATTTAGGTACCACTGTCTCTGCAGTCAGAAGTGAGATAGTCATTATCTCTATATTTAGGTACCACTGTCTCTGTTGAGTGCAATATATATAAGATATATATAACTAATAACTAATAATAATTATAGTAACAAATAATAAATTATGAAAAACGACATCTACTTTTACAAAAATAAAATACAAAACAAGTATATTAGATGATTAAAAGTCCTCCTTCTTGTTTCCAATTAGAAATATCATACTAAAATTAACATTGAGTTATAAAAAATGATTTAATACTTATAAGCAAAACAAATTTCACTCAATGTCTTTCTCAAAATATTTTCTTAAGTTGTACGTATTGAAAGAACTTTGACTTTCAACATTCGATGATTTCTACAAAAATCTTATTATTTTTCTTTCATTAAATACTAAATTTCAAAATAAAATATATATTAATAAGCTATATGTTAAAATAATACATGGCTTAAATATATCATCATAGGGTTAGATTGTAACAAATTCGTAAAAGGTATATTTAAGTATTGCACATCTGTATTTTACAATAAGGATGTAAAAACACTTGAATAATATTAATTAAAAAAATAATTTGTTTTATCATATGATGAAAATATCAGATTGTCAATTAAAAGATTTGGTGTTGTCGCATGAAACCATGAAGGTTCTAGAGTAGTCATTTGCATCGCCTTGTCTATTTAAAAAAATACAAACAAAGAAACATGTTAATACCACATTTGCAAATTTTATGTGGTGCCATCTGTCTATTCCAATTTTCAATTCTATAAATTATTCTTGTCAGATAAAAAATTATTTAAAACATTTATATCTACCCTATTTAACATATTTAATTATAAAAGAAAATACTATGAGTTAAGGTAATTTGGCTCACACCAAAAAGTTATCAAGATTTGAATATTTTTTTACTTATAAAAGAAATTTTTATTTTGTTATCACCTACATCTGAAAATTATCAAACTTGAAAATTATTTACAGTTATAAAAAGATAATTTTGTCATAAAAAAATTAAGATAAACATATTAATTATGTCGACACGTGTAACTTGATTAATAAATTGATTGTGTATGAGTTATGAATCTTGATACGATTAGTTAATCGTGTCGATTAGAATTAATATGTTTTTAATATATATGTCTGATACGATTCGAACATGATACGCTAACACAAATTACCACTCATGTATAAGTCTATTGTATTCAACAAAGTTCGAAAATGAATCATAATACTTGAATCAAACATATTGGAATTTTGATTTATCACCATGATCTTTTGGAAATAAATAATATTTTTGGATTATGGTATATGATATGCATGTTGAAGGGTATTTATGTGGAAATAAATTAAGAAAATATTAAAGAGTATTTATATAATTTAAATATATAATTAGAATGAGGTACCTTTTTCATCTTCACTTCAAACCTATGACAAATTTTAGTATCTCATTTCTTTTGTCTCATTCTATTTATTTTCTTTTTAAACATGTTTTATTATATAATTGAAACATGAGATATTTTGTCATTCCTAAACGTAAATTGACAATGTACCTACCGAATAATATTTTTCAAAACTCCTACACGGTGAATAGCTCCTTAAAAAAATACGGTGAATACCTCAAATTGGGTCAAGAGCCACACAGGCTTGGCACGGCCTGTAACAGGCTGTGCTTGGCTAAGTTTTTTTTTTTCGGCTTGGAGCCTGACACGCCAGCCTACAATGCCGTGCCAAGCCCGGCACGAAAGCACTAATGGCCTCTTGTTTCGATACCTGTAAGCTGATTGGACCTTAAGATGGAATATGTCAGGACAGCTGAAAGAATTTATTTATAATTATTTAAATTTAGGGTCCTTTTGAACACTCTTTAAACCTTGGCTTTTATTTTTAAATGGTAAAAGTTGACTAAACAAAAAAAATTTGTTTGGTCATTTAGTCATAAATATACAAAAATGTATTTATGAAAATATAGTTTTGGACGCTCTTTTATAAGATGAGATAAAAACTGTAATTTTTTTTTTTGAATAAATGACATTAATTTTATCTGACATTTTTAATATTACATTGATATCTTCAGTTTTACTTGATAATATATAAATACATTTTTTCGATTAATTTTTTATTTAAAATAACAAAATTATTTTTTTTATATTTTTTTTCAATTATATTTTTAATTTTAATCAATTCTTTTTATTTGTCAATTGTCTGAGTTGATTTTAAATCTTTACTAATCTCCAATTATCTTTCTCCGAGAGACTTGAACCCTAATTTTTCCTATGAGAACGAACTGATTTTGACCTCTCAGATCATTTTCTAGTGATTTGAGTAATTAAAGATGATAAAATAACTATACCAAATTACCAATAGCATAACTTCTCTTCTAAGGGTTACGTTAAATTCAAAATTTATTTATTACTTCTGTTAATCTCTCTTCATCAAGCCAGTAGGGTGTACTTATCATCAAGTTTCAACATCCTACTAATTCTTTCTTCGATAAATGAATTAATGGAGAAGTGATTAGAGACATGCTTCTGCATATGGTGCACTCACTGAACTCTCAATTGTTTTGAGGCTATGACCCCACTGATTTTATGCATGTATATGATCATGGATGGTGTGTGGGCTACATCAAAGTCACCATGTGGACCATTAGATGGAAATCTCACATGTGGGACCAAGACCAACTTACCTAATTACCCATCACATGATTCAGCCGAATTTCTGACCGAAACCCGAGGTGCGACTGACGAACAAAAAGTAAATAAAATAAAAGATAATTAAACAGATTCATGAATTTACGACAAATTAAATAGAGTTCTTTAATTTTCTAAAAATTTCGGCAGCACCTCCTTTGTTTTTCGAACCTTTTCCCCCTGATAAACACAATACATCATATATATATACAACAGTCACAATCCATCCTCACTCGATGGCCACAACTCTATCAAAGTTAAATATACATCCCTACTTATACAATCCATCACGTCTACTCCTACACTTAAACTAAAAGATCACAAATTCATTATTTATTACAATATACAATGTCATTTCCATTCTTTTCAGAAACACACCAATCTTTTATAATATCTAAATACGCCCCAAGGGCCCAAATACTCTTCCAAATTCATTTCCTCTCCTTTCTCCAAGATTTCATCAAGTCCCGCGTACCAGGAGCTTTATCTGAAACCTGTGCCCACGAATGGGTCAGCGACAACATGCTGGTATGATATAATACTAATGCAAGAAACAAAATTAAGGGCGTGGCATGTGCAAGTGTACAATTATTTCTATATGGCATTCGATATCATTATGGTAGTACATGAACAGTATGTAATATATGATCAGTATGCGTGACACACCCATGCAACTCTATGCCCACCCATGTCTCATGATACGTTCCTTCCCCGCTGGCATGAGTACCGCCACGTATGTCTCGCTTCACGGTCCGGAACCCGTCAGGCATGCGAGTACCTAATGGCCAATTTTGGGTTTTTCACCACAGGATCTGCACCCTCATAATGCACCAGCACCTCGTGCTGACCCACACTATGCTTTCAAGAAATCACACGATGCCAATATGCCATGATTTCATCTTGCAATGATACAGTTCAAATGAAACATCCCTTTCTTAAGCATATGCAACATGCTGTAAATAATGCATCACATTTAAGATTAACAATAGCATTTAAATCACAAGACTTCATCCGCAAATCTACGTGTCATACTCGATCAATCCCAACACTTATGCAAACCTACATGTCGCAATATCAGCGATCCTTCTAAAACATAAACCACATATGATGACAACTCAAGAAGTAAATCATAACACCCACAGATTCATAAAGAACACGTAAGCATATAAACAATCAAATTCTAAGTGGTTTCCTAATAGCAATTACGCATAGAGAACATTCGATCATCTTATCAAATACTCCTAAGCTTAACCTCATTTCTCACGTTAGTAAAATATCATACCTGATAGGGTTGGTCACAACCCTACTAAGCGGTGTCCACTATGCAATCCAATCAACCCGTAAGTAACTTAGTCCTCCAATGGAATCATATCAAGCTTATGCTTATCTCCACTCAGCCAATCTTTGGAGAATTTGCAGTCAAGCGTGAACCAAACCCTCGTGCATCTCGAGTTTGAGGTTGCTCTCCAGTCCATGGTTCAGCAGTTGAAGAAAACACACCGGCAGGTTGATCGAGTCGGCCAGCCATTTTAAATCCAGTTTTATCAGCTTCTTCAACCTTTTTCCCATACTCAAATCGGATAATCGAATTACTACATACATTCCTCACCGTGCCATCATAACATATAACAACATCGCGAAGGATGGCCCTTAAGTTTTTGAATAAAGTTCCAGGCTCAGTCAACCCTCTAGATGAACGGACAATAACTTCTCTGCTTGAAATTGAGTGAGCCATCTTCCAATTGTAACTTTTCCAACCAGGTTGCAATTCCAGCAACTTCCTCATGTGAATCAGTCCCCTCAATCATCCATCCAATTCTAATCACAATCCGCCCTTTCCAAGCCACTGTTTCAACCCATGAATACCAGCCGCAGAACCTGATCAACAAATCCACTCTAAAATCACATCAACAAGACTAGTACTTAAATTTCTCACTAAACTCAATCCATCTCGAACAACAGGTGCTGCAGCACTCCTGCAGTACTCACATTCACCAACTATTTGAATTTGGAGCTCAAGCCATCCAACACTAAGCATCATTCACACTTACGCCTTTCCATTCATCACAGCAATCACAAACCAACAAGCTATACAAAAACAACACCTCTTGACCCAATGTGATTTTTGCCCCTGACATATCTCTAATTTGATTCTCAATTTCCGATCTACACCTGAACCATTCCACAAGTTCAATCGCTACATACATACGTACACATAAACACCACCTCGTACCATAACTCCCCTAGCCGTAGCCATTCACGATTTCCGAGCTACAACCGTAACATCTAACCCGCTCACTCTCCTGCTCTGCTTCAAACCCAAACAGCCACACACACATCAACCAAGACATTCACAATTACAAAACATCAATTCCATTCCCCAATCCAAGCTGCCGTAACCTTCCTTACACTGCCTTCAATACATCCACAAATTCAATCACCACCCAACAGCCGTAACATCCACCAATACGAACCCTTAACATTTGCCTTTGATTTGATCTCTCCAACGCTCCCTCTGGTCTCCATCCATCTCTGCGCCACTATACACACCAACATATACGCATTGATCTCTTACAATTTCACACCTATATCAAGCTTCCAACATGTCGGAACAGTCCACCGTGGCCTCAATCTCCAACACGGCTGGATCAAAAATTCCCACCTGCACAAACTCGACCCGACGCAACTCCAATAACAGCCTCAAGATTCAGCTCAGTGACCAACGGCGCCCACCGAACCTGCTGCACCAAATCGACCCACAAACTCGATCCACTCGACGACCAAGCACCGCCCGTTGGACCGAAACTGCCTTCTTAAACAGCAGCCATATTTCAACTCTGAAAATTCTCGGCTCTCTCCCTTTTTTTCAATTTTCCCCTCTGCTCTAACAATACACAAACACATACACTAATACACTGCTACCATTGAGCCAAAATCACCACAATCCGAACAAAAACAACTGCTACGGTTCGATTTCTCATGCTACGACACGATATCCAGAACATCCCAACACCCTGGCGTAAACCAGATTCAGCCGAGAGAAAACCAACCCAAACCCAAGTCAACCGACCCTACCACTGCTCCTCAACTTCCTCTGTTCTCAACTGAAATGGTAGAAACAGGGAAACCCCACAAACCAACACACCGCAACCTCATCCAATCCGCAACACAAAAAAAATCGCAACACAAATCACAAAATCGTAACCCTAATCGCAATCCAAAATCCGTCGCAAACCCGTCGCAAATCCGTCGCCCCCTTGCCTCGATCTTCTTCACCAAATTACTCACCGTCGGTTAGCCGCCCGCCGTACCAACCTGCCGGACTTTTCCCACGAAGCCCCGCGGCTCCCTCCAAACCGCAACACGCATCTCCAATCGCCCCAGGAAATCCGAAACCCGTCGCACTCCGACGCGAGCTTGGACACGCGAGACGCGATGGCCGTCGACCAGATCTCCCCCCTCGCGACCACCGCCGTCCGCAGCCCCGTCCGTTTCTCTTTCCCTCTTTCTTTCCTTCCTTTTTCTCTCTCTTTTCTTCTTCCTTTCCTCCTCCCCTGTTCTGTCGCTCTCCTTCACCGAGACCTGCACGCCCCTTTTCTTCTTTTCTCCTTTCTCTTTTCTTTTGTTTCTTCTTTTATTCATTTTCCACCACACACCCATATATATATATTATACCATACTTAATATTTTATTCATATATACTATTACACATATTTTTATTTATATATATATATATTTTTTATTATATTATATTTTTTTTTTCAAAATTTAAATTAATTAGGAATTAATGACATTCGCAGTGTTCTAAAAAAAAAATTTTATTCCAAATTTTCGAATCTTTACATACATCCTACCAACACAAAATATAACTTCAAATAAACTCTTCCCACCACCACAAGCTAAACTGAGCCATGCCTGATGGGCTAGAAGGTCAGGTCCAGCATGGCCCATGCTCTAGGCATGAAAGAGCACTAGCACGACACGGCCCATGAGGAACTGTGCCAGGCCATGCAATTGGTGCTGAGCCTAGTAGGCGACCCAATTTACAACACGTAGAGACTCCAGCAAGCACTTTCTTCTCCATCCTCCATCCTATCAACACAAAATTTAACTTCAAATAAACCCTCCATCCTATCTCTTTTCATATAGACTTGGCATTTGTGAATGACAAGATAGAACTCATGATGCACAGAGTGTGCTCACATTGAAGAAAAAGCAATGATATCAACAATAACTAAATAGACCACAAAACTTCCAATTTTGAATGATTCAATAATCATGTACAAGAGCTAAGGTTGGATATCTTTCCAATCCCCTCATCCAAAAGAAAAATGGGAAAAGGGACAAAAAAAAAAAAAAATTAAGGATCAATTACCAAGCAATGTGAAACCTTAGGGTTCGACAAGTTCAGAAGCTGCTTTTTCCAAAGTTTCAAGTTCAAACTCTCATCCCAAGGGTCACTTATAAATAATAAAAAATAAAAAATACCAAGCAAGGTGGGAAATGGTTCATAGCTCCATATACCATCCAAACACCCCTAAGATCATATCTAAAATCTCTGTCCCTTACAAATCTAAAGCATGGCACGGCCACAATTTCAACAGCACAACTCTCCATTGTTTAAGGCAACATGACTCAGAAGTAAATCAAACATCGAACAAACAGATGAAAAAGAAAAGGAAGGTCAATGTAAACTGAAGCACCATAGAAGTATAGACTTTAGAACAGCAATGGAAATAATGGATACAGAAGTTGCATAATTAGTGAGTCTATTATAAACTCGAGGAAAAAGGTTTTCCTCTACAATTAGATTAGATGATATAAATAGCTAAACTTTGCCATCTTTGCCCATGGGCTGTGTCATACCTTGGCCATCTTTGCCCAGCCCTCCCCCTTCTATGTATCCCATCTTAGCCATCATCGTTGATCCGAAACCTGTAGTATGTAACTCAAAGGCACCGTATTGTGATGAGCTGGCCATATCTTTGTTTTCGGGGGAAGTGTTATTTGTTTCTTTTGAGATTATTTTTTGTTTTTTTTATAAAAATTAAATTGATAAACTATTAAATTAAAGCATAGAAAATGACTATTTGCAGATTTGTGAGACATAGCTTCATCCTTAATTTCTTTTTCATCATTTGAAGCTATTTGTATTTGTGTTTAGATAGTGATTCAGATATAATTTTTTGAAAATGTTGTAATTAAATTTTTAAAAACTGTGAAAATACATTTGAATATGATAATCTAAATTATAAAAAATTAAAATTAATAATTAAGAACTTACTAAATGCGTATTTCGCGTTTTGAAATTAAAAATTTGTTTTTGAAAACGTAAACAAAGGAAGAAATTTTTTCTTTTTTAGATTATATGACTTAATGAGACACACAATTCAAGAAGTTAGTGTAGAGAGAAAAATTAAATAGGTTGGTTGAGACAAGAGAAAATCAGATTTTATATATGTATTTTATATAGGCAGTATTTGTTGGATGATTGTTATGAATTCACTCGAATTTTTGATGACTCGTTTGTGACCCAAAACGACCTGCTTTTATTTTTGGACTTTTTTTTTATATTATAACCTACTTATATAAGAGTATTATCTTTTAGAATTGTGAAGAAGAGAGAGAGGAGAGTCGTCGTTGGGGAATAAGGGGTTTCGGGTTTTGTGAGTTTTTATTTTATGTAATTTCTTTGATACATAATAAACTAATCATCGCTGTCCATGAACGTAAACATCTTGCCGAAACACGTAAATTTTGTATCTTATCTGTTTATTTTATTTTATTTTTACTCGTTTAAAATCGATTTATTATTTGTTTGATCGTTTTTGCAAAACATCGTATTCTCAATTCTTATTTATCCATTTGAGTTTCAAAAAATATAATTTTAAATAATTAAAATTATAAGAGTATGGATAACAATTTTCTATGTGTGTATATATATATATATATATATATAGATATGAAATTATATTCATGAGTAATTCGGTGTAGAGAGAGAGTCAATGAAAACGTGGGAAGTTGAGAGGTAGGTGGAGACCGAAAGAATAAATATAGGAGAGAAGTTCGGCTGTGGTGTGAAAAAGAAAAATAAATGAGATGAGAATATGTTAGTAATTGAAAAGGGGAAGGAAGGAAAAAACAGTCTAGTGGAATGATATTACTGTAAATTTTACATAAATTATACAAAATATAAATAAATAATAAATTACAATAGAGATAACACTATCGTCATTCTGAGCTATTTTTTCAGGGATGAGCCAAAAGGAGGAGAGAGAAAATAAAGCCTTCCATCTCTTCCATCATCTTGTTACTATCTGCTGAAGGGATAATTTGGCACAGACAAGTGACTGACTTTTTATGGACGTGAGGCATCATATTTAGTAATGGTACCTCTAAAAAGTAGAAGTCAAAGTAACATGAAAAAAATTATATATTTATTTAAATCAATTTTAAGTATATGATATAAATAATATCATATTAGATTTTAATTTTAAATATAAATAACGTATCAAAAGTTAATTTAAATAAACATAAAAAAATAAAAAATTTATTGAGACAAGGTTTTCTCTTATTCGTTCATATTATATTTTAATTTTAAATATAAACCACGTATCAAAAATTAATTTGAATAAACATAAAAAAAAGTAAAAAATAAAATATTTATTGAGGCAAGGTTTTCTTTTCTTCGTTTCAGATTTTAACAATTCTGGTTCTATACTAAAATATATATATTTTTAGTACACTAACTGATAAAGTAGTATAGACCCTATATCCGTTTGACATTTACTTGATAAAATAAGTTTAGTATATGATATAAAATGACACTAACTATTCTTGATGCCAAATATACTATTGAGAATAATATTATTATAGCCAAATTTTAAAAATGACACGTACATTAGAATTGCTCTTATATTAAAAGTATAGAAAAAGAGCCAAGTTTAATTATAGAGTTCTTACTCGACCAGTCCCTCCAAAATTTAAATCTTCAATGCAAAGTTTTTCTGGAGAACTGACCTATTCCACCACAATACAGAGTTTATGCACATCAATTACTGCAAATTCTCAGGAACCATTCAAGCATCTCATGGGAATCTGAGATAAACTGGCATTACATGTCATATAATCAACTAGTAGATCTTCTTCCTTCATAAATTGGCTAATTCCTAATCAAGATCGATCTTCACTCCAGTTCAATAATTGCTTAATCAGCATTACAATTCCATCTTGGCTAATTATCTTATTCTTTTAGAATAACTAGTTATTTAACATTACAACTATGAACAGGTGAAAGCAAAGTAGAAAAGTCCATCATCTTCTTGTTCCTGTTTTCTACACAGGAAAATAGGGGGAAAGAACCAGTGATCATGCTTGCAAAACTCACACGGAAACCATGGAGTGTCCATCATTGTGTGAATTTGGAATAACTGTTCTCTTTTAAGACTAAAACATCCTTTTGACAACATACTTGTCTAAATTCACATTCTAAGCTGTCAAGTCTCTCTTGACCCATGAAACACATGCTTAATTACATGTCCAAACACAAGTTTTGGGATTTAAAATTTTTGAAAATTAAGGATTACCTATAACTATTATTTTTTCTTTTTCTTTTCCACTCTTTTGAACATTAACGATATATGTAATTATGGTAAAAAGTATTAAAGAATAGAATTTACATGTTTCGATAGTATGAATTTTCTTTTAATGTAAAAATAAGATTATAACATATTTATACTGTCTTCTAGTTAAAATTCTACTCATATCTTGCTATATTAAAATTTTCGACAATATATCTTTATTGTACTGCGGGATTTTGTCTCCTGTCACCCCAACCTATTATTCAAACGCAACAACATAACTAAAATAAGCCACAATGGGCCTTATGAATTCCGCTCACTCTGCCCATAAATATACTAGTTTCACATATTACAATAATATGAGTTTCTCTCTCGGTAAGGCGTTGCCAATTTATAATCAACATTAGATAAATATATTAGTTTCACATATTGCAAGAATATGAGTATCTCTCTCGGTAAGAGTTTCTATGAATTGAAATTTTCTTTTGCATCTACCTCCCATGTTTTAGAAAAAAATAAATAAAGTTGCCTCCCCTTTCATGTTTTAGAAGAAAAAAGGTGCTAGAAGAATGTTGTATGGCCATGTTTGTTTCATGGATTGGATAAGGGTAGATTAGTTATCCTCTTCACTAATAGTGATAGGATTAGTTGTAACAGCTCGATCCAGTTATTGAGAATTTAATCGCTAATTAAATATTAGAGACTTTAAGAAGCAAAATAATGCGTACAAAGATTTAAATCGAGACAATAAAGACTACAAAATTAATAAGATTTCAATTAATGAAAATCAATACATGAAGAAAATAAATAAAAGAATACAAGTACATGAGAAAGAAATAAAATTAATGCAATAAGAAAAATGGGATTAAGTGCAAAAGCCTAACTAAAGGCAAATAAAAAGAAAAGAAGAAAAATAGGTCAAAAGTGATGGCCTAAGGTCTTGAACCCAAGACCAATAAAGTGAGAAAGAACTTATACCAAAAAATTAACCAACTAGGCTACAAGACTTTTGTGTTATATATTCCACTAAACCTGTATATAACTTATATGAAATTACATGTCTGTATACTCAAAAGTTGAGGTGTCAACACCCCATTGGACCCTCACCTCACCCAATCAAATTTTATGCACAAATCTGACATATATATATATATATGCCATATATATAATGTGTGTACTGTGCGTATGTGATAGAAAAATTAGAGCAAGTGTGTGCATGTATATGTGTGTGATGTACGAATAGAGAGAGAGAGAGAATTGTAGAGAGAGAAAGAAGAGGAAGGAGAGAGAAGAAGTAGAAAAGAGCTTGCATGCAAGCATTGATCAAGGCACAAGAAGCCTAGAGGACTCGAACCAACCAAATAGAGGGAGAAGAAGCTCATTGTAGAAATTGAAACCCAACTTTCTCTCTTTAGAAAAAGGTTGCTGTAACTTACTGTTTAGTAGTATTGGATTACATGCATGGTTTTAATTGTGATGTCCTAGGGTTTTGGAAGTAAAAAGGAGACCTAAAAGAGCTTAAAACACTAAAACCTCAAAATCCACCATTGATGAATCTCTAATTTGGGTCTGAAACAAACTTGAATCAAATTTAATTTTGGGAATGGAGATCACAAGTAGAGTGAAAATGGAGCATCATGCAAAAGCAATTGGGTCAAATGGCTCAAAGATGAGCATTTACTAGGCAGTTGTAGGTTGGGGAATAATCAACCCATTTGTCAAACCGATGTTTAAGGTCGGATTTAAAGCCTTATAGTTGTAGGAAATTGAATAAGGAGCACAAAGGCTCAAAAATCACCAAATTTGGTGAAGAAATAACCGAGAAAGAAATGATTGAAATAGTCACCGAAAAATCGGGCAAGGGCCATTCGGGCCACTACTGAGAGATTCGAGGGGCACAAATGCTTCCTAAAGACTCCAAAACATGTTTAAAAGAGTTTAATGGCAAAAAACGATCCAAACAATGCAAGAAAATGAAATTTAAAATTTTAAAAATTTGTAGAATCCGACGACCGGCACCGGAGATGGTCACTGGAGTGTCGCCGAAAAAACGAAAAAGAAAAACTGTTTGGGTCGGAACCCGTCCGGGCACCAAAATGGGTAATTGAAATTATGTCGTTTTGGGGTTTTAATTAAATGGGAATTGGGGTGTTTGGCAACAAGAACAAGGCCTTGATTTAATATACCCATTCAGATCTGGGATATCCTATCCCTGGTTAGTCTCTTATCCGTCGTTTGACAATTGAAAATCAAAAAATAAAGGGGAGTCGCAGCTCCCCAAAACTCAAACCCCTGACCTTGTGTACATGAGAACCCAAGAGACCATGCGTGTGCCATTGTGACACCGTGGCACTTGTGTTAAAATAGTAACAAGATATATATATATATATATATAATATTAAATAAAATAATTAATTTAATTTAATATTTGGTAAAATATTCCGTGGCCTAAATAGAATAAAAGGGTAGTGTAACCTGACTTTTTCTGACATTCTGGACCCAATGGCGAGGTCCATTTTATGAGATGGAATCCCAAAAAATTAAGACACGTAAAATATAAAAACTACCATTTTATCTTTTATGATGATCGAAGCCAATTAAATATAAAAAGTAATCTATCTTGACTATTTTAGACGTTCCGAACTCAATGGTGAGGTCCATTTAGCTCAAATAAATTATGAAAAATATAGAACAACAAATTAGGAGATAACCATTACGTCCCGAGCTTTAATTTAACTATAAGATGAATTTAGAAAAAAATGGCGGGACCTAACTTAAAGTCTAAGGCTACTAGACCAATGCATAAAATTCGTTAAGGAAAATTTAGTTACAAATTAATAAGTGGTCGATAGTAATGCCTCAGTTATGTTCTAATACGAAGTTATGCGTATTTGACTTATGGATCTAGGAACTAAAGACAAGGGAAGGAGATTAAGGAAATAGACTGAAAGTTTGAGGTGAGTAATCTTGTGCCCTAAAGCAGTGGTATTGTACCTTATATCTGAAGGATACTTGATTTATTTTGTGAGTAATCCGATTACTTGAATCAGTGGTATTTTATCTCCTATTTGAAAAATGTTTAAGTGCTTTATCTCCTGTTCAAAATGCCAAATTTATTTTGTGAGTAATCTTGTATCTCGAATCAATGGTATTTTATCTCCATGAAAAATGCTTAAGTGTTTTATCTCCGTTTGTAAATGCTTAATCCATTTTTATGAGAAATCTTGTTCTCTGAATTAATGAATTTTTATATCTGCTCAAATGTCTATCTGCACTTAATGAAATATCCGAGAACTATGATCTTCATGTCTATATTTTCAAATGACGTTCATATGTACTGATTTGAAAAAAGTTTGTATGGCTTGAATCCTGACTAAATTCTTTAGCAAAAATATCTGTAAACCATGACATTCCTTTCAATTCTTAACCAGCAATACAAATCCATCTTGGCTAATTATCTTATGCTTTTAGAATAACTAGTTATTTAACATTATAACTATGAACAGGTGAAAGCAAAGTAGAAAAGTCCATCATCTTCCTGTTTTCTACACAGGAAAATAGGGGGAAAGAATCAGTGATCATGCATACAAAACTCACATGGAAACCATGGAGATTCCATTTTTTCTACGTCCCTACACAGATTTCCATGTCAGTGATCATGCATTATATTTCACCATCATTATGTAAATTTGGAATAACTGTTCTCTTTTAAGACCAAAACATCTTTTTGACTATATGCTTGTCTAAATTCACATTCTAAGCTGTCAAGCCGTTGTTGACCCATGAAACACATGCTTAACTACATGTCCAAACAAAAGTTTTGGGATTTAAAATTTTTGCAAATTAAGGATTACCTATAATTATTATTTTTTCTTTTTCTTTTCCACTCTTTTGAAAATTAACGATATATGTAATTATGATAAAAAATATTAAAGAATAGAATTTACATGATTTGATAATATGTTTACTTCTACGAGAGCAAGGCACCATCTTTTTTATTTTTAATGTAAAAATAAGGTTATAATATATTTATACTATTTTTCAGTTAAAATCCTAACCCTAACTTGCTACACTGAAAAATCAGACAATATATCCTTATTGTACCGCGGGATTTCGGGGGATTGTACGGCTGGATTTTGTCCCCCATCACCCCAACCTATTATTCAAACGCGATAACATAACTAAAATAAGCCACAATAGGCATTGTGAATTCCGCTCGCTCCGCCCATAAATATACTAGTTTCACATATTACAATAATACGAGTTTCTCTCTCGGTAAGGCATTGCCATTTGATAATCAACATTATATAAATATTCTAGTTTCAAATATAACAGGAATATGAGTTTCTCTCTCGGTAAGAATTTCTGTGAATTGAGATTTTCTTTTGCATCTACCTCCCATGTTTTAAGGAAAAAAAAAAAAAAAAGTTGCCTCCCATTTCATGTTTTAGAAGAAAAAAGGTGCTAGAAGAATGTTGTGTATATATATATTAGTCTCTGAGCATTTTGATTGCTTCCAGAGCATATCCAACTGACTGAAGCAACCTAATCGACTGATTAAATAATTTCACATGGTAAGCCATGGAAATAACAAAATTAAACAACAAAATATCTTTCACCCAACTGATCGAACAAATTCATGATGACTCTTGATCGAGGAGGATGGTGGGGTTGCTTATTGAATTGCTTGTAAAAGTACAAACAAAATTTCTCATGTATTTGTTGGGTGGTTGTCATGAATTTATCGGAATTTTTTATGACTTGTTTGCGATTTGAGATAACCCAAAAAAATTTTGACCTATTTTTTGGGGTTTTATCTTGATTCTTTTTTGTCTCTTATATTACAACCCGCTTATATAATGATATTATCTTTTTAGGATTTTGACTTACGAGAAGATAATTGTCATTGGAATAAAGTGAGAGTTTTGGGTTTTTAAATTTTTTTTGCTTTTGTAATCTCTTTAATATATAATAAATTGATCATCATTACCCGTGGACATATGTATCTTGCCAAGTCATGTAAATTTTGTATATTTTCTATACATTTTGTTTTATTATTTGTTTGAAATTAATTTATTATTTGTTTGATTACTTTTGCACAACAGTGGATGAGTGAATGATTTTTCAATTTTTTGGTGCAGTACCCCAACCCCCCTTTTCACATGAACACAAATTAATTTGGTAGATTACCAAACCATAAATCAAATTGTTATTAGTGACTAATTCATGCAATATTGCTTGGTTAACATTTTGAAATTTTTCTCTCGCTTTTTTTTTTTTTTTTTCTTTTTTCAAAAGGATACCACATGGCATTAGAAAGTAGGAAGTCCTTGATGTTGATTGCTGGGTAACTTCCTATCCTTACTCCTGTTTTTAATATAATTTTTACGTTCCAAACCTTAAATCAAATTGTTATTAGTGACCTGTATTTTGTTGCTTTACTCTTTTTCTTCTTCTTTTTTTTTTTTTTCCGTTAAATCACATTAACATCTTTTGAAATTTTTAATAATTATATTGATCTATTCTAATTTTATTAACAAATTATAAATACCATCTTCTAATCAAATTTTTTTCTTTCAAAATAACTAAATTTTTCCTTTTTTTCACATTTTTTTAAATTTTGACTAATTTTTTCTCACTTTTTTAAAGATTTTTTTTATTTTATGTAAAAATAAATTTAAGGTTCAATCAATATTTGTTTAGAAATAAAAAAATTAAAAAATTAGTCAAAATTGAAAAAAAAAATTATAAAAAAAAATGAAAGGGACAATTTTGATATTTGAAAAAAAAAATTGTCTAAATGAGAGGTATTTATAGTTTGTCAAGTAAAGTAGTAGAGATTAGTACAATTTCAAAAACTTGAGTAGTGATCACTGGTCAGTGTTTTTTACTCTTTTCTGATTAGAGGAATCCTAGAAAGTCTTTGACAATCACAAGATGGAAATTGAAATTTAGTGGGTATTTATTTTTTATTTTTATTTGATATGAGTAAAAATACTTTGTAAAGATTTGAAAAAAATATATATATATTTTTGGGATGAAATTTTTTATTTATTTATTATTATTATTGTTATTTAGTTTTATTTTTTTTAGATGTGTGTGTATGCAAAATTCTATATGTGGAATATATATATATATATATATGTGTGTGCGTGTGTGTGTGTATATATATGTATATATTATGTCGGTAGAGACTTGAAAAAAAAAATATAATAATAAAATAAAATATAGGAAATATAACATGGGACCTGAACGATATCTAATATTGGTAAATAAATAATTAAATTGAGCCCCGATTTATATCAAATTACTAGCATTTTATAATATTTTGTGGCATAAAATATTTATAAAATATTTAATATGGTAAGTTAAAAAAAAAAAAAAAAAAAAAAAGATAAAAAGGGAAAGTGTCGGCAGCCTTGGGAAATGGGGCTTGAAATGTGTGGTGTGTGTTTGAGTGTAGGTCGGTGGAAAAGAGAAAAAAAAAGGAAAGAGGGGTTATACAGAGAGAGAGAGAGAGAAAAGGAGAAACCGAGAGATAGAAATGGGAAACAGGGGCTGGTCGCGTGAAAACAGGGGAAGAAAAGAAAAGAGAGAAAAGAAGAAAAGAGAGAAAGAAAGAAGAGAGGAGAAAAAGGGGAAAAGAGAAAAGGAGAGGGGGGCGGTATGGCAGGTCGTTGTGTGTGTGTGCGTGATGACGAGATGGAAAGGGGTAAGTATATATCTGTGTATATATTCATATATGTGTGTGAGTATTACGGCTTTGTGGGGATGGCAACGGAGCAGCGATGGATTTGGATCAGAAACGGCAGACAAGATAGTCATCAACGGCGTGGTCTCAGAGGCTGTTGATTTCGCGGTGGTTGAGATTTCTAGAAAGGAAGACTTCGATCTGGTGATGTTGTGGTGTTGGATCTTTGTGTGAGCAGGAGAGATTTATATTGTATAAATATATGTGTGTGTTTGTTTATGGCGTTGAAGCAAAGGAAAAATTGGAGGAAATTAGAGAAGAAGAAGGCAGTAGCGGTGCAGCCGAGGGATGATAGGAAGTGAGGTGCTGTTTTATGGTTGTTGTGATTTGTTGGAGATTGAGAGAGGGCTGTGTGTGTAACGATGTGTGTGTGCAGTGGCGTAAGGAAGTGCAACAGAAGGGATTCTGATTTGGCTTGGGACTGTGCGTGGGTGTTGCGGTTTTTGTGAGATGGTTGCTTCAATCAGTTCATGCGTTGAGTTTCTTGTTCAGGTGGTGGATTCTAAGCAGCTCGGAATTGTGTGTGGCAGTTGCAGGGGAAGTTGTTGGAAGATGAGGGAAACGTTGAAAAGAGAGAAGCTGTAGATTTTCCCTCACTCTGCTGGCTGCGGTCTTTGTTCTCAACTGTTGTTTTGTCAAGATTTTGAGTTATGGACGAAGACGAGAGTCTTCAAATTGAGAGGAAATTAAGCTGGCCAATTGAAGTAACTGTATTTAATGATAAGAAAGGAGTTAGGTGATGGTCTGCAGCCGTGGACAGTGCTGCAATTGTTGGCACATCACCAGCTTAGCATTTCAGATACATGATAAGCGTGGTATGCAGCTTTAGGGGGGCTGTTGTTAAAACTGGATTGGATGAATTGGGATTTTTTTGAGACTTAGTATTGCTGTTACTGTCTATTTTGTTTACTGAGAAAACAGAAGATTGTGCACGGTTTGAGGGTTCGTATTGACGGCTGAAGCGGTGGTCATTGATGCAGCAATTGGAGCTGTTGTTACAGCAGCAATGGGAGTTCTGTTGAAAGGCTTGGTGCGACAGTTGTGGACAGTCTTGAAGATGAGAAGAATACTGCACAATTTGGCAAGCTCTATGAATTACGATGGGGTCTAGAGTGAGCATAATCAGATTCTGAGCCTTATGCTTGAAGCAGAGGCTCACAAGAAGGGGCTTGAGGAACTTGATGAAATTGGAACAGGCTAATAGAAGCAGCCCAGCGATGGAGGTTGGGAACCTGTAACTATCGGATGTTGTGATTTCTGTGATGAATTGGAGGAAGAGAAAGTTCTTCAATATCTGATGGATGGGATTTGTTTGGTTTGAGTTCTATTGAGGGGCCACTGCAATAGAGAGAATCGAAGAGGTTGATTCAACAGAAGCTTGGGGACATCTTTGTTAACTTGACTGCATAGTGGACACAGCATCCTAGGGTTGAGACACGCCCTAGTCAGGTATGGTACTTTACTAAGTAAGGAATAGAATTAAATTAGGATTGATGTGCATATTGCTTGAATGATTGTTGTGCTTATCTGCTGATAGAAGATCACGTAGGAATTATTGCTTTGAGAACCCTTGCGTTGTTTGGTTATGTGCTTCATATGTGATTTATTTCTTGTGATTTACTTCTTGCGTTGCCATCATATGTGATTTATGTTTTAGAAAGATTTTCGATGTTGTGACTGAGATTGATTGTGCATGATGCGTATATTTGTGGATGAAGTCTTATGATTCAGCTGTTATTGTTATTTTTAAGAGGACGATATTGTTTAAATGGCATGCTTTATGCATTGGTGAAGTGTTTTATTGAGATTGTGATATTGCATGATGGGATGATGGCATATTGGCATTGTGTGATTCCTTGCAAGCATAGTGTGGGTCAGCACGAGGTGCTGGTGCATTATGAGGGTGCAGATCCTGTGGTGAAAAACCCAAAATTGGCCATTAGGTACTCGCAGGCCTACGGGGTCCGGACCGTAAAGCGAGACATATATTGGTACTTGCATGCCAACGGAGAAGAACTGTGAAGCGAGACATGGGTGTGGCATTGAGATACATGGGTGTGTCACGCATATTACTTGTGCATTGTGTTGATGAATTTGTGAACGTGATGTAGGGTTTTATACAGATGTAGTTTGTACATTGCCATTATATTGTATGCATGATTAGGGAGGCATGTAGATATACATGTACACTTGCACATGCCATGTCTTAATTTTGTTCCTTGCATTAGTATTGTACCATACCAGCATGTTAGCGCTGATCCATTCGTGGGAACCATATTTCAAATGACATTCCCGACACCTGAGGCTTAAGGAAGTCTAGCCGAGTGGAAGAGACTTGACTGTAGATGGATATTTGGCCCGAGAGGCGTGTTTTGTGACGTATGGGCTTAAGCCCAATGACATATATGGTGTATCATGGTTGTATATTTTCGGTTGTATAAGTAGGCGATGTATATTTAACTTTGATAAGGTTGTGGCCATCGAGTGAGGATGGATTGTGACTGTTGTATATATATATATATATATAATGTATTGTGTTTATCAGGGGGAAAAAGGCTCGAAAAACAAAGGAGGTTCTGCCGAAATTTTTTTAAAACAGGAATGTATGTGTATTGATGGATGTATAGTTATGTTAGTGGAATAGGCTTGTATCTAAATTAGTAAACTTAGTTAAAATTCGTTAAATATTTATTTATTTATTTACTCGTCTATTTATTTTCTTCTTTTGTTTCCTTCAGTCGCGTCCCCGGGTTCGGTCGGGAATTCGGGGCGTGACAATGTTACTAGTGAAGGCAAACAAAATCTGTTGTGTGTGCAGCCGTGTGTGTGTATATGTGCATGCATGATTAACGTGTTGTGGGTATGTATGTGTAGTGAATAATATATATATATATATACATATATCTATCACAAGTCAGCTTGCATTAAATGCAAGCCGTGTAGACAGAGAGGAAGATCAGAAAGGGAAGTGGGAGGAGAGAGAAAAGGGAGGCTACAACAGGTTCTACGTGTGGTGTGTGTGTGTGCGTTTAGATAAAATATACATATATATACATGCTTGGGCCACAAAGGTCAGCTTGCATTTAATGCATGGCCGACCTAGACATGAAAGGGGACAGAATAGAAGTATGGGATGAGAGGGAGATAGGGGAGGCTATAGCTGATCTGGGCAGTGGAGTTTGGCGTATGGATATGTGTATATGAGTGTGTCCGTGAGATAAGAGAGAAACAGAAGAGATAAGAAAGAGAGAGAGAGAGAGAGAGAGAGAGAGAGAGAGAGAGAAACTGAGAATCTGAGAGAGATTGTAGAGTTCGGAGCTCGGGCCAAGGCTTGGAACAGAAGAGGAGGGGAGAGGTCTGTACCAGAAAAAAAATCTAAAAAATAAGGTATGCCTAGTTCAGTTCGGTTTTACGATTTTAAAGCATGTTAGTTTATTTAAGTTATAGGACCTCACAAAGTATGGAAAATGTGAACTAATGTAAGAAAAATCGAGTGAGATGGTTAAGGGGGGAGAGAGATATTCACAGTTGCAGGTCATGAAGGTGGATTCGGGTCTTGTGAGTTGGACATCAAAAACTTGATTGGATGATGGGAGAATAGTTCCCTGATGTGCAGAAAACGAATAGGGACAAGATTTGAGCAAAACAGTGAGAGAACGTAATAAAAATGGCTCACCGGAGGATGACGTGCATGGTCGGAGATGGGAAATGGGTGTCCATGAAAATCAGTGTGTTTAAGGTTGAAAACTGTCCTAGGTGATTTGTTAAAACCCCAGAATTATTTTGGTACAAAAATGATAAAGTTTGGACGTAAATTATAAGAGAAATAGGGGGAGAAAAGTGGCAGTCTCCGGCAACTTAGCCGGAGAAGACGACCAGGAGACCGGTCGGAAAACCGAAGGGGTTGCAGGGGCGTTGGGCTGTTCCTGTTGGGCCTGTTTAATTTTAAAAGGGTGGGGCTTGGTTGGGTAATCGTTTTAATGATTGGGCTTCTTTTTTTTTTTTTATTGGGCCGTTTGAGATTTGGGCCCATTTTGATTGCAGAGGGTTTGGGGCCTTTGTATATTAAAAAGAGGGGTTTTGGGCCTGTTTAGTTCAGGCCCAACCGTTAAAAAGAAATCAAAAAGAAAAGAAATCAAGAAGAAGGGGTGGGAGTATTGCGGCTGCCGAGAATCGAAACTGGGTAGGGCGCGTGGGGCTGAGGCGCGTGAACCGTTCGGACAGGACACTCCTGTGTCCATATATGCAATTAATATATATATATATATTATACTTTATTCTATTTTGCAAATTAAATTGATTTAATTAAATTAAATACCCCGAAATGGCCCGGAACCCAAATGAGACAAGCCTTATATGTTTTCTAACTATTTTGGACCTACTAAGACCAACGGTGAGGTCTGTGACTCGATATGAGGTCCCAAAAATAAAAGACCCGTGGAACCCTTTAAAATTACCAAAACGCCCCTGAGTCAAAACACAGTCAAACGAAACCCGATTTAAATAAGCAAATAGTGAAATCTTATTATCTCGAACATTTCAGACTCAACCGTGGAGTCTGATTTATGAGAAAAGGTCTTGGGAAATGGGAACCCGTTAAAGTACAAAATGACAAGCTTTGCCTTTTTAGCCCGGATGTCCAAATTAAATTCCGCGAAAGCCCAAACCTATCTTCTCTGGCGTTCCGGACATAATGATAGAATTTAATCTAACAAAATAGAAACTTATAAAATAAAGACATAAAACCTGATGAATAGCATCATTCAAATAGCCAACGGACTAAGTTGCATTCTATGATTTTAGGAGCACTGAAGGGCAAGGAGAAGGCGGTCTGACCTTCTACTTCTTACTGTTAGTTCCATTACACTGCCAGCGCTACTTCTTAGGGTTGAGACCAACCCGTCAGGTACGATATATTGTGCTAAGTAAGAAATAGAATTGAGTTTAGGAATAACTGTCATATTGACTTGATGATTCACATTTTTATTTTATTGCTCATATGCTTATGTGCTCCTTGTTATCTTGTTGAAGGTTTGGTGATGAATGTGGATCATGACTATGTGTATATTGTGTGTTAGCATAATGTATGGATTATGTTCTTTGAGAATGGTTGAGATTATGTAATGCGTGATTTAAAGTATGTGTTAAGTGGATTGTGCCTGGCATGTACTCTTGATAAAAAGATCTTGTGATTGAAATGTTATTATGTGATACATTGTTTAAAGCATGCTTCATGTAGGGATAAGATGATTTATCGGAATTGCATTGTGACATGGTAGAATCATGAGCATATTGGTATAGTGTGATTCTTTGGACATGGTGTGAGTTGAGCATTTGGCATAGTGCATACTGGATACTCAGGCCGTCGGGGAAGGTCCGTAAAGTGAGACATACTGGATGCTCAGGCCGTCGGGGAAGGTCCGTAAAGTGAGACATACTGGATGCTCAGGCCGTCAGGGAAGGTCCGTAAAGTGAGGCATGGTTGTGACATGGAGTTTGCATAAGTACATCACGCATAATGTTCATATGTTGCATTGGTGATATTGAATGCCATGTAGATATAACTGTACACTTGCACATGCCACGCCCTTAATTTTGTTTCTTGCATTAGCATTATATTGTACCAGCAGTTGAGCTGACCCATTCGTGGGACAACATTTCAGATGAGGATGCTCCAGCTACTTGAGATTCAGTGACACCTTGATAGGAGGAAGCACTTAGTGTATTTTTGGCCCGTGGAACTTATGTTTTGTGATGTAAGGGCTTGAGTCCGAATGACTCGTGAACACTGTAATGGCGGGATGTATTTCATGTTATTTTGATGTATTGATGGGAACGGAAGCATGCTTGGTTAAATTCGTTTAGATTGTCTTTTATTTTATTTTATTTACTGTCTCGTCAGTCGGGCCTCGGGTTTGCGGGAATTCGGGTTGTGACATACTTATTCCATGAAATAGTTATCTATATCTATATCTATATCTATCTATCTATATCTATAAATGTATGAATCCTCTTATGTGTTTTCTCCAAAAGTGTTTTACACACTTTTATTATTAAATTCACCAAAATACCTCAACACACCCCCTCATTCAATATCAGTTTACCGACTCCACAAACCCACGGTTACAACCGTTCAACTCCCGCTGGTGACAAGGCTTTCAAGGAAGCCACCGAGTATTGCAAGCCCATCGTGATTTGGTCGAGCAAATCTAAGAAATACACTCAGATTCCATCTTTTGATCAGTTGGAACAGAACCCATGTTATGACATGGAATTTTTTTATTTATTTATTTATTATTATTATTCTTGGTCATTAAATTTTATTCATTATTATTATTATTATTATTATTATTATTATTATTATTATTATTTAAAATTAATGAATGGATGTATGGTATGTGGTTATATATGGGTGTGTATGCATATATGAATGTGTATGGATTATATATGTATGTGTAGCATATGTATATGTGTATGGGATACCACATGTGTATGTATATGGAGATGTGTATATGCATAAAACAGTGCATGTGTGCACTGTGTGTGGGTGCAACCGAGGGAGTGTGTGTGTGTGTGAGAAGTGTCGGCCAAGTGTGTGTGTGTTTAGTGTGTGTGCCTAATGTGTGATGAGTATTATATATATATATAGGTTTATATAGGCAGCTTTGCATTTAATGCAAAGCTGCATTTTGGGGGAAAGAAAGTGACTGAATGCAGAGGGGGAAGAAGTCAGGGAAAGGGGCTAGAGAGAGAGAGACGTGTGAGATTGAGTTATGATGTATAAGGTGGTCTCGGGTGGGAAGAAAAGAAAAAGAAAGAAAGGGAAACTGAGAGCAAGGGTGAGAGAGAGTTCTGAAAGGAGAAGAGGTCTGTGAAGCCTGATCTAAGCTTGGAACCATAAGGGTGGAAGAGGGCACGGCTAGAGAGAGAAACAACAGAAGAACCGTGAGTAATCTCCTTCTGTTTCGATTTTTTTTAAAGCATGTTAACTGATTTAAATTGTAGGATCTTAGAGAGCATAATGTAGGGATTATTTTGCAAAAAGAATGAGAAGAAATGGGTGAGAAACTAGGGAGAAATCTTAGGTTGCAGGTCACGGCCATAGTATGTGGGTGTTAACATTTTATGTGCAAAAACTTGTTTGGTTGTTGGGAAAATAGTCCCCTTGAGTGCAGAAATGCATTAGGATGAAAATGGGAGAAAAACCGTGACCAAATGGTAACAAAAATGAAGGGGAAAGAGTTGGCCGGAGAGTTGACCGAGGGTTTGACCCTCTATTTCGAGAAGATGGGGAAGGTTTTAAGGGAAATGGAGGTTGGGGATGAGATCTACATGAAAAGGGGGAGAGAATCACATTTTTTAAATTTGAAAAACTCGCCGGAGATCGGTCGCCGGCGCTTGAGAAGGCGCCGGAACCCTACTGCTGCTTCGCCGAAAAGTCGGGGAAGAAGGTGGGGGTGACCGGGTCGGGTTCCGGGTCGGGTCGGGTTCCGGTTCGGGCGGGGCTGGACCGCCCCTGCCACGTGTCGCGCTGGTGTTTTAAATTAAAAGGGGACCGGGTCTGTTTGGTTACAGACTTAAGAAATCAAAGAATTTAAATTGAAATAGGAACAAGGATATCCTATCCCTGTTCTGGATAAGTCCCTGTTTGGGTAACCGAATTGGGGATAGTGAATTTTGATTAATTGCAATTTTGACCTTGAACCTTTTGAAAATTGAACCTTAACCCAGAACCTTAAGAAATCTGATTTTGAACCCCAGAACTTTGATTAATTATGTTTGACCCCCCCTGAATAAAATATTAATAAATTATTAATTAAATTAATTAATTAATTAATTAATTAATTAAATTAATTAAATTATTTAAATATTCAAAAATATCCCGGAGTCCAAATGGGACAAGTCATTAGTGTATTTTGACTATCTCGGCCATTCTGAGGCCAATGGAGAGGTCCGTTTTACGAGATGGGGTCCCAAAAAATAAAAGACCCGTAGTAACATATAAAATTACCAAAATGCCCCTGAATTGAAATACAGTCAAATGAACTCCGAATTTAGTAAACAAATGGTGAAACTTAATTATCTCGAGCATTCCGGACTCAACTGTGGAGTCCGATTTGTGAAAAGAGGTCACAAAATGTAAGGACACGTGTAAAGTGCAAAATGACTGTTTTGCCCTTTTGAACCCAGGAGTCCGAATTGAATTCTACAAAAACCTAAACTTAGTTTCTTCGACGTCCCAGACTCAATAGTGGAGTCTAAATTAGCAAAATAGAAACTTATGAATTAAAGACATAAAATTTGATGAATAGAATAAATTCAAATGACAACGAACTGAATTACCTGTTATGATTATAGGAACACGAAAGGGCAAGGAAAAGGTGCTCTAACCTTCAGTATTTTCACAGTGATCCTACCATACCTCGAGTGCACTTCTTGAGTTGAGATCGATTTACAGGTACGATATATTGTGCTAAGTAAGAAATAGAATTGAGATTAGGAATACTTGCTTTGATGCATTGATTGTTAACATGTTTGCTTGAGTGTTCACATGCTTATGTGCTACGTGCTATCTTGTTAAGTTGGATGATGATTATGGGTATATCGCATGTGTTAGTGTAGTGTGTGAATTATATGCTTTGAAGAACTGTTGATATTATGAATTGTGTACTTGAAGGCATGCTTTATGTATGAATGAGATGCATCATTAAGATTGCATTATGACATGATGAGATCAAAGCATATTGGCATAGTGTGATTCCTTGGACATGGTGTGGGTAAGCACTTGGTGCTTTGCATTATGAGGGTGCAGATCCTGTGGTGAAAAACCCAAAATCGGCCAATAGGTACTTGCAAGCCTGACGGATTCCGGATCGTGAAGCGAGACATACGTGGCGGTACTCATGCCAGCGGAGAATGACTGTATCATGAGACATGGGTGGCATAGAGTTGCATGGGTGTGTCACGCATACAGTACATATACTATATACTGCTCATATACTGCCATCATGATATTGAATGCCATATAGAAATAACTGCACCCTTGCACATGCCACGACCTTAGTTTTGTTTCTTGCATTAGCATTATATTGTACCAGCATGTTGAGCTGACCCCTTTAATGGGGCAAACATTTCAGATGATGTCCCAGCTGTACGAGACGTGGAGATGATCTGATTAGGGACTATGTTAGGCCCAAGGGGCGTTTTTTTTTTGATATTGTATAAGGGCATAAGCCCAAGACCGTATTTTATTTTACATGTTGTAAGCAAGTGGACTAGACCCTATGTATGTATCAGAACAGTGTACATAATATATGAGAATGTCATTATTATCTTTTATTTCTTTATTATTTTATTTTCCTTTGTCTCGTTACTCGCGCCTCGGGTTCGCTGGAATTCGGGGCGTGACAACGTGGTATCAAAGCTTAGGTTCGAATACCTAGAGACCGTGGGGTGTTGTTAAAACACCATGAGACCCTAGAGTAAAAGTAATGACTTAGTGTGAACTGTTAGTAGCCTGCAATAGGACTTTATGTGCTATGTGATCGTATGTCCTGATGCACGACTTATTGAGATTATGTGCTAATTGATGTTATGTTTGGAGGCATGACATGTATGATGTGTGAAAAACTTGTTAAGTACATATATAATGACTTGCTATATGTACTACCTGTTGAAGCATAGGCTATTGATAAGAACATGACTGGGATCACACTTAAATGCCTATATTTGAATGTGAAAAAGTGATATTGAATCTTTTCTCTTGAACTTGTAGATATGCCTCCCAGACGAGCTCCTGCGAGAGCTGGACCACCCAGACGGGGTAGGGGTAGGCCTAGAGGCGCTGCCCAGCCTCGTCGTGGCAGACCTAGAGCTGCTGCCCCTGTTCCCGATATAGTTGATGTCACACCCCGAATTTCGGCGAACCCGAGGCGTGAGTAATGAGACAAAAAGAAATAAAATAATAAAGGAATAAAAGATAATTAAGGACGGTCTCATACATTCTACATGCTGTTTTGATACATATATAAGGTCTGGTCCATTGGTTCACAACATACAAAATAAAATACAGTCTCGGGCTTATGCCCTTACATAATATCAAAAGCGCCCCTTGGGCCCAACATAATCCCCAATCAGACCGTCTCTATGTCTCGTACAGCTGGGACATCATCTGAAATGTTTGCCCCACTAAAGGGGTCAGCTCAACATGCTGGTACAATATAATGCTAATGCAAGAAACAAAACTAAGGTCGTGGCATGTGCAAGTGTACAGTCATTTCTATATGGCATTCGATATCATGATGGCAGTATATGAACAGTATACAGTACATGAGTAGTATGCGTGACACATCCATGCAACTCTATGCCACCCATGTCTCATGATACGGTCATTCTCCGCCGGCATGAGTACCGTCACTTATGTCTCGCTTCACGGTCCGGAATCCGTCAGGCTTGCAAGTACCTAATGGCCGATTTTGGGTTTTTCACCACAGGATCTGCACCCTCATAATGCAAAGCACCAAGTGCTTAACTCACGCCATGTCTAAGGAATCACACTATGCCAATATGCTCTGATCTCATCATGTCATAATGCAATCTCAATGATGCATCTCATTCATACATAAAACATGCCTTCAAGTACATAATTCATAATGTCAAAAGTTCTCCAAGCATGTGATTCACACACTACACTAACACATGCAATATACACATAATCATCTTCCACAGCATCACTCAACATCAGTAAGATAGCATGGAACACATAAGCAGGTAAACATTCAAGCAACAAGTGAACAATCAAGGCAGCAGATCAAGTATTCCTAATCTTAATTCTATTTCTTACTTAGCACAATATATCGTACCTGATAATCGATCTCAAACTGGAAAAGTATACTCGTAGTAAAGTGAAACCACCGTAAGAACACCGAAGGTTAGGTCACCTTCTCTTTGCCTTTCGGTGTCCCTAAAATTCAAAACATGAAACTCAGTTTAATTGTCACTTGAATTACGCTATTCATCAAATTTTATGTCTTTAATTCATAAGTTTCTATTTTGCTAAATTAGACTCTACCATTGAGTCTGGAACGTCGAAGAAAATAAGTTTAGGCTTTTGTAGAATTCAATTCAGACTCCTGGGTTCAAAAGGGCAAAACAGTCATTTTGCACTCTTCACGGGTCCTTACACTTCGTGACCTCTTTTCACAAATCAGACTCCATGTTTGAGTCCGGAATGTTCGAGATAATAAAGTTTCACTATTTGTTTACCTAATTCGGAGTTCATTTGACTGTATTTCAATTCAGGGGCGTTTTGGTAATTTTATATGTTACTACGGGTCTTTTAGTTTTCAGGACCCCGTCTCATAAAATGGACATCACCATCGGTCTCAGAAGGGTCAAGATAGTCGAAATACACTAATGACTTGTCCCATTTGGACTTCGGGATATTTTTGAATATTTAATTAATTTAATTAATTAATTTAATTACTATTTTATTAATATTTTATTCATGTGGGTCAAAATATAATTATTAACAGTTGGAGGGTCAATCCATAATTTTCGTAAGTTTTTGGGTCAATTTAAAATTCCTAAAAATCAGGGGGGTTAATTTGTAATTTAAGAAAGTTCTATTCTCTTCATGGATAGCCAAACAGTGGACAATTTCCAAAATTGGGATAAGATATCCCTATCCCCAAATTGGGTCCAATTCAATTTGTAACCCAACTCAACTCATGTGGCCCGAATGGGAAAGCCCAATGCTCTTTTAAATCAAAGCCCAAGCCTTTAGAATTTTATTTGGCCCAAACCCCCTTCAATTAAATAGGCCCAACTATTTTAAAAGAAGCCCAATCACTTAAAAATGAAAACCCAAACTAGTAGCCCAAATAGGAAAGGCCCAAAACAAACCCAATCACTTAAAAATAAAAACCCAAACTAGTAGCCCAAATAGGAAAGGCCCAAAACAAACCCAATCACTTAAAAATAAAAACCCAATTTAGTTTTTAATTTAAACCAGTGAGCGACACGTGGCAGGGGCGGGTCAGCCCAAGCCCGATCCAACCCGGACCCGGAACAGTGCCCCCTTCGTCCCCCGCTTTTCCGGCGAAGCTCCGGTCGCCTTCTCCGGCGCCGGTGACTTTTTCCGGTGAGATTTCATCGACTTTTTAATACAGTTTTCTTCGGTTTTTCTAAGAGATTACGTATCTCGAGTTTGTTTTCCCTTTCATCAATCAGAACCCTTCGAAATGACTAGAACCGTAGCTCCGGCCACCCCAAACCCAGATTCCGGCGAGCTTGTTTCCTCCGATTCTATTACTGTTTCGAATCATTTCTTTTTCCTAAAAGTTTCATGTACTTGATATGAATATTTTCCTCCCATTTAAACAAGTTTCAACACATAAAATATCAAGAACTAAGCTCTCACCCTAGGCCTGCAACTCGCTTTTTCTCTCTCATTTTTGAACCATTTCAGTTCATTCTTTTTGCAATAGACTCTAAATATTTTAGTCTACAAGACCCTCTAATTTAATTCAACCATTATGCTTTGAAAAATTTAGAAACAGAAGCATAGTTGACTCACCTATTTTCTGGTTTCTCCAGTTGCTAGGCCCTCCTCTCCTTCTGGTTTTCCTTCAGCTTTTATCTCTCTTTCTATCTCCTTTGCTTATTCTTTCCCTCCCAACGAACACATTTACATACACCCACTCTCTCTCCTCATCATTTCTGATATATATATATATATATATATATATATATATATATATATACCCACTCACACACACACCAACCAAATTATATATATTTATATATATATATATATATATATATATCCACTCATCACATATCCCACTCACACATTTAATATTTCCCCACTTTAATAAATAAATCATCACATATCCCACTCACACATTTAATATTTCCCCACTTTAATAAATAAATAATATATATATAAATAATATATATATATATAATAATATATATATATATATCTCACTCATCACATATCCCACTCACACATTTAATATTTCTCTTCTTTAATAATAATAAAAAAAAAAATTTCATTTCAAAAAAATAAAAAATAAAAAATAAAATTAAAAATAAAAATTCAGGTCCTTACAGTTGAGGAGGTTATTGCCCCGGCTGACACACCAGAGCACAGTGCAGCTGAGGAGGATGTTGCTCCCGCCCCTGCCCCTATTCCTGCTCCCGCTCCAGCACAGGAGGTAGAGCAGATGGTTGGCGCCAGAGATATGGCGGCCCTTTTGCAGGAGTGTCTCCGTACCATGATGGAGGCACGGACCACTGGCGGAGAGACTAGGGATACCTTCGTGATGAAGGTGTTCCAGAGGATGAGACCACCTACCTTTGCCGGGCAACCAGACCCACTTATTGCAGAGGAGTGGTTGAGACAGATTACTCGGATTTTGGATTCGCAGGGGATTACTGAGCCCCACCTGAGGATTAGATGCGCTACATTTCAGTTTACAGACCTGGCTAGTCAGTGGTAGGAGGTAGCTGCTGACAGACTACATCGGTTTGGAGAGGGATGGGATGCATTTATGGCCATGTTCAATGACCACTACTTCCCGATATCTGCCAGAGTGGGGTTTAGGGAGGAGTTTGAGGCACTCCTTCAGAGGGACATGACAGTGGCTCAGTATGAGTCACGGTTTACTGCTTTGGGGTGGTTAGCCCCACACATTATTGCACATGAGGATTTGAAGGTGTATAATTTCCTCAAGGGGTTGAAGACCTCTATCAGGGACAGACTGGCTGGGCATATTATAGAGACATACGAGGAGGCAGTGATCAGGGCCTCCAAGGTGGAGAGAGAGCTGGCTGATCTTAGAGGGATCAGAGAGACTAGAGCACAAGGCAGGGCACCCACAGTACAGACTTCCGCACCTGCCCCGACATATAGACAGTCGAAGAGGTACCGAGCCAGTACTTCTTCCTCACAGCCACAGGCCGGGCCCCTCCATTCTGTAGCTCCCCGTCCTGCCTTACCATCTACTTCTAGGGGAGGGGGATCCCAGCGGCCTATCACATGTTATACCTGCGGGCTGCCTGGCCATAGGAGGGCAGACTATCCTTTGAGGGGGCCCAGCTTTCCACAGGGTGTCGGATCCAGTCAGGGATCATTTCCACTACCTCTACCGGTACCGAGTCAGAGGGCCCCGCCGATTTGTTACACTTGTCAACAGCCTGGCCATGTTAGGGCCAACTGCCCTCTGGGGCAAACTTCGCAGAGTGCGCCGAGGCCACACTATTATCAGCATACACAGATGCCTCTGCCACAGCCACAGTCAGTCCAGGGACTACCAGCGCCCTATCATCAGCCTACATCCTCCGTGCAGAGCGTCAGAGCTCCAATACCTAGGGGAGGAGGCCAGCAGACACAGCGAGGGGGAGGCCGACAGGGCCAGACCACACAGGGCCGAGTCTACGCAGTGGCCACCCCGGAGACCTCTGCTGCCGGACCATCAGTAGTCCGAGGTACATTTCTTATATCCAGTTCCTGGGCCAGTGTATTGATAGATTCAGGAGCATCACATTCATTCATTTCTACTGCACTTGCCATGTCATTGGGTCTGGATATAGCTTGGTTGGACCCCCCGTTGCATGTTGGTACACCAGTTGGGGGTGTTGTAGTACTGACGAGGATCTGTAGAGATTGCTCGATAGAGATAGCTGATCGTATTCTCCACTTTCATCTTATTGTACTTGATATGTCTGGGTTTGATGTGATTCTGGGGATGGATTGGTTGTTCACCTATCGGGCAAGTATAGACTGCTACAGGGGGAGGGTGACTGTATGCACTCCGGAGGGAGACTGCTTTTATTTCACAGGGGATCGGGGGGATTTCTTGATTCCACCAGTGCGTGATTCTAGGAGCTGGGGAGGCCACAGTTATATGTTGGCTAGTCTGATTGCGAGTGATTTTGAGGCTACAGAGATTGTGCTACCCCCAGTCGTGGATGAGTTCCCCGACGTCTTCCCGAGTGACTTGACTTGTCTACCCCCTAGACGAGAGATCGAGTTCACTATAGAGCTCATTCCTGGCACTACACCCATTTCCATACCACCTTACCGCATGTGTAGAGATTTGAAAAAAAAATAAAATAAAATAAAATAAAATAAAATAGGCTCAGAAAAAAAAATAATTAATCCAGTCATTTGAGTACCGGGATGAATAAGTGAAGCCAATATCAATACTTAATTATGCTGATGGAAAAAAAAAAAAAAGAGAAAGCTGTTAGAAGAAGGGACAACATAATATACATATTATATTGTATTATATTATATTATATTATATAATATATTAGATAAGAAATCAGGAAGCTTCTTGAAAAAGCTGGGAATAGAGAAAAGCAAGAGAAACGGCTTGAGGGGAAACAGGGGAGGTCGCGTGAAAAACAGAGAGAAGAAAGGAGAGAAAGAAAAAGAAGAAAGAAGAGAGGAAAAAAGGGGAAAAGAGAAAAGGAGAGGGGGGCGGTATGGCAGGTCGCTGTGTGTGTGCGTGATGAGGAGATGGAAAGGGGTAAGTATATATATCTGTGTATATACTTATATATGTGTGTGAGTATTACGGCTTTGTGGGGATGGCGACGGAGCAGCGATGGATTTGGATCAGAAACGGCAGATAAGATAGTCATCAACGGCGTGGTCTCAGAGGCTGTTGATTACGCGGCGGAAGAGATCGATGCATATATATATATATATGGCAGTTCGGGATTGTGTGGATGTTACGGTTTGTAGGTTTCCCTTGTTTTTGCCGTTCCAATTGAGAACAGAGGTTGCTACTGGAGTTGCGAAAGGGGGGCGAGTGTAGCGGTGGAACTGCTGTTCGGCCATGGAGCAGAACCAGCAGGTGCAGGGGCTGGTGTGATACCTGGAACCGTGTGGTTGTTACGGTTTTTGTGGTTGGAACTGTGTGTGTGGCTGTGCAGCTGTTATGCGTATTGAGGCCGATTATTCGGGTTTGAAGTAGATTGACAGGAAGACGGATGTGCAGAGGAAGAAGAGTGAAGGTTGCTGCTGTTGTGAATTTTGTTATGATTTGGGGAGAAATTTACAGAGATATATATATATATATATATATTTGTTGTGTTTGTATGGTGGTTGCTGTAGATGGAGATGGAGATATATATATATATATATATATACCTGCAGAAACTTGGGGGAAATCTTAAAGTTTCTAGGTGGAACACTTGGCGTTGATGTTTGGAATAGAGAAAGACGCTAGGCCTGATGCTCCAAGGCCCGATACGGCTGTCATGGATGTTGAGGGTCGACTGTGAAACTGGTTGTTTGAGTTTAAAAGAACTTGATAGAAGCAGCAGGTGGTGTATATATTTAAATATATTTAGGTGTGTGGGATGCAACAGTAAATGGAAGTGAAGAAGTTAGTTGAATGAAATTCAGTCTTGCTGTGGGGAACATTTCTAGCAGACGTTTGAGGGGTATCCTTTGGAAGTCTTGAAGATAGGTTGTTGGGCAAATTTAAGGGAATTTTTGTGAAACTCAGTTCTCATATTGGTGGTGTAACACATGATTGGGTTGCTGGGAGTTCAGTTTAGCCACAGGTTTTTCGTTAACATATGGGTTCTTTAAAGTAGCAACGGCCAAGGACATGCTGATGCTTGGGGGATCGTTACATAGAGCTGTTCCCAGCATTACTTGAGGATTTGAATGAAGCCATGTCTAAAGAGATTGAGGAAGGGAAAATTCTTCAATATCTGATGGATGGGATGATAAGATGGATAGGATCAGAATCTGTCAGGATCATCATCTGCTTGAGGGAAAAAGGCTGAAGAAGCTGATGAAACTGGATTTAAAATGGTTGGCCGACTCGATCAACCTGCCGGTGTGTTTTCTTCAATTTCCGAACCGTGGACTAAAGATTAATCTGGTTGATTTGGATTGCATAATGGACACAGCTTAGTGGGGTTGAGATAACCCGATCAGGTATGGTACTTTACTAAGTAAGGAATAGAATTAAATTAGGATTGATGTGCATATTGATTGAATGCTTTTGTGCTTATCTGCGGATAGAAGATCACGTAGGACTTAATTGCTTCCTTGAGTTGATTGTTTATATGTTTCCGTGCTCTTTATGATTATTTAGGAATTGTGACTTACTTCTTGCGTTGCCATCATATGTGATTTATGTTTTAGAAGGATTGTTGATGTTGTAACATGTGGATTGTATAAGTATTGAGATTGATTGTGCATGATGAGTATATTTGTGGATGAGTTCTTCTTATTCAGATGCTATTGTTATTTTTAAGTGGACTATATTGTTAAAAAGCATACTTTATGCATTGGTGAAATGTTTTATTGAGATTGCGATATTGCATGATGAAATCATGGCATATTGGCATAGTGTGATTCCTTGAAAGCATAGTGTGGGTCAGCACGAGGTGCTGGTGCATTATGAGGGTGCAGATCCTGTGGTGAAAAACCCAAAATTGGCCATTGGTACTCGCATGCCATCGAGGTCCGGATCGTAAAGCGAGACATATATTGGTACTTGCATGCCAACGGGGAAGAACCGTGAAGCGAGGCATGGGTGTGACATTGAGATGCATGGGTGTGTCACGCATGTTGCCTGTGTATTGTGTTGATGAATTTGTGAACGTGATATAGGGTTTTATACAGATGTGTAGTTTGTATATTGCCATTATATTGTATGAATGATTAGGGAGGCATGTAGATATACATGTACACTTGCACATGCCACGACTTAATTTTATTCCTTGCATTAGTATTGTACCATACCAGCATGTTGGCGCTGACCCATTCGTGGGCACAGGTTTCAGATAAAGCTCCTGGTACGCGGGACTTGATAAAGTCTTGGAGAAAATAGAGGAAATAACTTTAGAAGAATATTTGGGCCCTTGGGGCGTATTTTCTGAAAAGAATGGAAATGGTATTGTAGATTGTAATAAATATGGAATAAATGATCTTTTAGTTGAAGTGTAGGAGTAGATGTGATGGATTGGATAATTAGACAATGTATATTTAACTTTGATAAGGTTGTGGCCATCGAGTGAGGATGGATTGTGATGTATTTATGTTTATATGATGTTATATGATGCATTGTGTTTATCAGGGGGAAAAAGGCTCGAAAAACAAAGGAGGTTCTGCCGAAATTTTTATAAATCGGGAATGTATGTGTATTGACAGATATTGATGGATGTATAGTTCTGTTAGTGGAATAGGCTTGTATCTAAATTAGTAAACTTAGTTAAAATTCGTTAAATATTTATTTATTTATTTACTTGTCTATTTATTTTCTTCTTTTGTTTCCTTCAGTCACGTCCCCGGGTTCGGTCGGGAATTCGGGGCGTGACAGCATGGCTCCAGCTGAGTTGAGAGAGCTGAGGGAGCAGTTGACTAACCTCCAGCGGAAGGGGTTTATACGTCCTAGCACTTCTCCGTGGGGTGCCTCGGCACTGTTCGCGAAGAAGAAGGACGAGACACTACGATTATGTGTAGACTACAAGAGGCTGAACCGGGTTACTATCAAGAATAAGTACCCGTTGCCGAGGATCGACGATTTATTTGTTCAGCTGAGAGGTTCGAGATGCTTCTCGAAGATAGATCTCAGATCGGGTTACCACCAGTTGAGGGTCAGGGAGGAGGACATAGCAAAGACAGCCTTCCGCACTCGCTATGGTCACTATGAGTTTGTGGTCATGCCCTTCGGAGTGACGAATGCCCCAGCGGCATTCATGGACTTGATGCACCGCATTTTCAGTCCTTACCTGGATCAGTTCGTGGTGGTATTTGTGGATGACATCTTAGTGTATTCACCAGCTGAGGAGGTACATGCCTATCATTTGAGGACTGTACTGCAGATTTTGAGAGAGCATCGCTTATTTGCCAAGTTTTCGAAGTGCGAGTTCTGGCTTAGAGAGGTACAGTTCTTAGGACATGTAGTATCCAGTGGAGGGGTATCTGTGGATCCCTCCAAGATTGAGGCGGTCATGAGCTGGGAGAGGCCGAGCAGTGTATTCGAGATTCGGAGTTTCCTGGGGTTGGCCGGATACTACCGACGATTTGTGGAGGGTTTCTCCCGTCTTGCCGCATCGATGACTCGTTTGACGCACAAGGGCGCCAGATTCTTATGGACAGAGGACTGTGAGCAGTCTTTTCAAGAGCTGAAGAGGAGATTGACTTCAGCGCCTGTTTTGATCATACTTGAGAGGGGAGTGGGCTACGCTGTGTACTGTGATGCTTCCTGAGAGGGATTAGGTTGTGTATTGATGCAGGATGGCAGAGTGGTAGCCTACGGTTCTCGTCAGTTGAAGAACCACGAGCGGAACTACCCCACACATGACTTAGAGTTAGCTGCCGTCATCTTTGCACTGAAGAGTTGGCGACACTACTTATACGGGGAGAGATTCGAGGTATTCTCTGACCACAAGAGCCTCAGGTATATCTTCACGCAGAAGGACCTGAACCTGAGGCAGAGGAGGTGGATGGAGTACATGGAGGATTATGATTTTGACCTTCAGTACCACCCAGGGAGAGCCAATGTGGTGGCTGACGCACTCAGCAGGAGATCGAGGGGTACAGTTGCCAGTGTTGCCATCAGAGAGTGGGAGATGATGGGGGATATTGGCGAGTTTGATCTAAATATTGCTGAGTTTGAGGGACAGGCCACTCTGTTCAGCTTGTGTGCACAGCCCACCCTTTTGACTAGAGTGATAGAGGCACAGCTAGTGGATGTTGAGACAGATCAGATCAGAGTACGGATTGCTAGTCCTGAGGGATTTGCGGGATGGACGGTACATTCTGACCTTAGTCTGAGGTATTTGGGTAGAGTTTTTGTCCCAGAGTCTCTTAGGGCTGAGGTCCTTAGGGATTTCCACCACTCACGTCTGGCAGTGCACCCAGGGGGCACTAAGATGTATCATGATCTGCGCCGTCAGTATTGGTGGGTGGGGATGAAGAGAGATGTGGCGCAGTTCGTGTCGAGATGTCTCACGTGCCAGCAGGTGAAGGCTGAGCACCAGAGACCTGGGGGATTGTTGCAGCCATTGCCAATGGCCGAGTGGAAGTGGGAGCACGTGACTATGGATTTCGTGATGGGTCTTCCGAGGTCACCGAGGGGCCATGATGCAGTTTGGGTTATCGTGGACAGGCTGACGAAGTCTGCTCACTTTTTGCCGATCAGAGTGACTGATTAATCAGATGCACTCAGTAGATTGTATATTCGAGAGATTGTACGACTACATGGGGTGCCGGTATCCATTGTTTCAGATAGGGACCCGCGTTTCACTGCCCGATTTTGGCAGAGTCTCCAGACAGCCTTAGGGACACAGCTCCAGTTTAGTACTGCCTTTCACCCCCAGACAGATGGCCAGTCAGAGCGCACCATTCAGATCCTTGAGGACATGCTTAGGGCTTGCGTCATGGATTTCAGGGGTAGTTGGGAGGATCACCTTGCCTTAGTCGAGTTTGCCTACAACAACAGCTATCAGTCCAGTATAGAGATGGCACCATTTGAGGCGTTGTATGGTAGGCCGTGCCGTTCCCCAGTATGTTGGACTGAGGTAGGAGAGACAGCTGCCTTGGGACCCGATATAGTCCGTGAGACCACGAACAAGATACAGGTGATCAGGCAGCGCTTGTTGACCGCCCAGAGTCGCCAGAGGAGCTATGCAGATAGGAGGCGGCGGCCCTTGGCATTTGAGGTGGGGGACCATGTGTTCCTCAAGGTGTCTCCCAGACGGGGCTTGAGGAGATTTAGACGTGGTGGGAAGCTGTCGCTACGATTTATTGGCCCCTTTGAGATTCTTGGGAGAGTTGGTGAGGTAGCTTATAAGCTAGCCTTACCACCACAGCTATCTGGAGTTCACGACGTCTTCCATGTATCGATGCTGAGGAAGTACCATCCCGACCCCTCACATGTACTTGATTGGGTAGATCTCCAGCTAGAGGGGGACGCTTCCTATGACCAGAGACCCGTGGAGATATTGGACTCGAGGGACCAGGTTTTGCGAGGCAGGACCATCCCTTTGGTCAAGGTTCGTTGGAACCATCATGGGGTCGAGGAGGCTACTTGGGAGCGTGAGGCCGAGGTCCGTGCTAGATACCCCGAGTTGTTTGATTAGTGATGTATTTTCTTTTGTTTTATGTTATTTTAAATTTCGGGACGAAATTTTTGTAAGGAGGGAAGGATGTTATGACATGGAATTTTTTTTATTTATTTATTATTATTATTCTTGGTCATTAAATTTTATTCATTATTATTATTATTATTATTATTATTTAAAATTAATGAATGGATGTATGGTATGTGGTTATATATGGGTGTGTATGCATATATGAATGTGTATGGATTATATATGTATGTGTAGCATATGTATATGTGTATGGGATACCACATGTGTATGTATATGGAGATGTGTATATGCATAAAACAGTGCATGTGTGCACTGTGTGTGGGTGCAACCGAGGGAGTGTGTGTGTGTGTGAGAAGTGTCGGCCAAGTGTGTGTGTGTCTAGTGTGTGTGCCTAATGTGTGATGAGTACTATATATATATATATATATATATAGGTTTATATAGGCAGTTTTGCATTTAATGCAAAGCTGCATTTTGGGGGAAAGAAAGTGGCTAAATGCAGAGGGGGAAGAAGTCAGGGAAAGGGGCTAGAGAGAGAGAGACGTGTGAGATTGAGTTGTGATGTATAAGGTGGTCTCGGGTGGGAAGAAAAGAAAAAGAAAGAAAGGGAAACTGAGAGCAAGGGTGAGAGAGAGTTCTGAAAGGAGAAGAGGTCTGTGAAGCCTGATCTAAGCTTGGAACCAGAAGGGTGGAAGAGGGCACGGCTAGAGAGAGAAACAACAGAAGAACCGTGAGTAATCTCCTTCTGTTTCGATTTTTTTTAAAGCATGTTAACTGATTTAAATTGTAGGATCTTAGAGAGCATAATGTAGGGATTATTTTGCAAAAAGAATGAGAAGAAATGGGTGAGAAACTAGGGAGAAATCTTAGGTTGCAGGTCACGGCCATAGTATGTGAGTGTTAACATTTTATGTGCAAAAACTTGTTTAGTTGTTGGGAAAATAGTCCCCTTGAGTGCAGAAATGCATTAGGATGAAAATGGGAGAAAAACCGTGACCAAATGGTAACAAAAATGAAGGGGAAAGAGTTGGCCGAAGAGTTGACCGAGGGTTTGACCCTCTATTTCGAGAAGATGGGGAAGGTTTTGAGGAAAATGGAGGTTGGGGATGAGATCTACATGAAAAGGGGGAGAGAATCACATTTTTTAAATTTGAAAAACTCGCCGGAGATCGGTCGCCGGCGCCGGAGAAGGAGCCGAAACCCTACTGCTGCTTCGCCGGAAAGTCGGGGAAGAAGGTGGGGGTGACCGGGTCGGGTTCCGGGTCAGGTCGGGTCCGGTTCGGGCGGGGCTGGACCGCCCCTGCCACGTGTCGCGCTGGTGTTTTAAATTAAAAGGGTCCGGGTCTGTTTGGTTACAGACTTAAGAAATCAAAGAATTTAAATTGAAATAGGAACAGGGATATCCTATCCCTGTTCTGGATAAGTCCCTATTTGGGTAACCGAATTGGGGATAGTGAATTTTGATTAATTGCAATTTTGACCTTGAACCTTTTGAAAATTGAACCTTAACCCAGAACCTTAAGAAATCTGATTTTGAACCCCAGAACTTTGATTAATTATGTTTGACCCCCCCTGAATAAAATATTAATTAAATTATTTAAATATTCAAAAATATCTCGGAGTCCAAATGGGACAAGTCATTAGTGTATTTTGACTATCTCAGCCATTCTGAGGCCAATGGAGAAGTCTGTTTTATGAGACGGGGTCCCGAAAAATAAAGACCCGTAGTAACATATAAATTACCAAAATGCCCCTGAATTGAAATACAGTCAAATGAACTCCGAATTTAGTAAACAAATGGTGAAACTTAATTATCTCGAGCATTCCGGACTCAAATGTGGAGTCCGATTTGTGAAAAGAGGTCACAAAATGTAAGGACACGTGTAAAGTGCAAAATGACTGTTTTGCTCTTTTGAACCCAGGAGTCCGAATTGAATTCTACAAAAACCTAAACTTAGTTTCTTCGACGTCCCGGACTCAATAGTGGAGTCTAAATTAGCAAAATAGAAACTTATGAATTAAAGACATAAAATTTGATGAATAGAATAAATTCAAATGACAACGAACTGAATTACCTGTTATGATTATAAGAACGCGAAAGGGCAAGGAGAAGGTGCTCTGACCTTCAGTATTTTCACAGTGATCCTACCATACCTCGAGTGCACTTCTTGAGTTGAGATCGATTTACAGGTACGATATATTGTGCTAAGTAAGAAATAGAATTGAGATTAGGAATACTTGCTTTGATGCATTGATTGTTAACATGTTTGCTTGAGTGTTCACATGCTTATGTGCTACGTGCTATCTTGTTAAGTTGGATGATGATTATGGGTATATCGCATGTGTTAGTGTAGTGTGTGAATTATATGCTTTGAAGAACTGTTGATATTATGAATTGTGTACTTGAAGGCATGCTTTATGTATGAATGAGATGCATCATTGAGATTGCATTATGACATGATGAGATCAAAGCATATTGGCATAGTGTGATTCCTTGGACATGGCGTGGGTAAGCACTTGGTGCTTTGCATTATGAGGGTGCAGATCCTATGGTGAAAAACCCAAAATCGGCCAATAGGTACTTGCAAGCTTGACGAATTTCGGACCGTGAAGCGAGACATACGTGGCGATACTCATGCCAGCGGAGAATGACCGTATCATGAGACATGGGTGGCATAGAGTTGCATGGGTGTGTCACGCATACAGTACATATACTATATACTGCTCATATACTGCCATCATGATATTGAATGCCATATAGAAATAACTGCACCCTTGCACATGCCACGACCTTAGTTTTGTTTCTTGCATTAGCATTATATTGTACCAGCATGTTGAGTTGACCCCTTTAATGGGGCAAACATTTCAGATGATGTCCCAACTGTACGAGACGTGGAGATGATCTGATTAGGGACTATGTTAGGCCCAATGGGCGTTTTTTTTTTTGATATTGTATAAGGGCATAAGCCCAAGACCGTAGTTTATTTTACATGTTGTAAGCAAGTGGTCTAGACCCTATGTATGTATCAGAACAATGTACATAATATATGAGAATGTCATTATTATCTTTTATTTCTTTATTATTTTATTTTCCTTTGTCTCGTTACTCGCGCCTCGGGTTCGCTGGAATTCGGGGCGTGACAACCCAAATGCCAAGTATTTGTATATATGCGCGAACGAGACCATTCACGGAGTCGAATTCAAGAACTACCCAACCCCGAAGAACAAAGACGCATTGTTGATTGCAGATACATCTTCGAATTTTTGCTCGAAGCCCGTGGACGTGACCAAATTCGGCCTGATCTATGTCGGGGCGCAGAAAAATGTCGGCTGCTTTGGTGCCACCATTGTGATCATCAGGAAAGACTTGATTAGAAATGCTCAGGGGATCACCCCTGTGATGCTGGATTTCAAGATCCATGCTGAGAACAATTCACTGTACAAAACTCCACCTTGTTATGGGATATATATGTGCGGGTTGGTCTTCGAAGATCTGTTGGCACAAGGTGGTTTATCAGAGGTTGAAAAAAAGAACATGAAGAAGGCATAGATTCTCTGTGACACAATCGATCAAAGCAATGGGTTTTAGGAAAATTTGGGGTGCTTTTCCAGACAGTGGGGTTTGGGGCAGAACATGAACTGGTGAGTCTCTGACTCTCCGATGCGTCAACGCCTTGCCATTTTCGGTCATCGAGTACTCACAAATTCCTCGCTTTTTCCCCCAAGCATCAATATTATATTTTATAACCAATTGAATCTTTGTTGCTATATGCTTTTCATGCTTTCAGCTCTATTTGCAAATTGGTGGTTAAATTTACTAGTTCAGTTGCTAATAAAGCATCTTTTGCTATTGATGATTCCTTTGTGGGGATTTTCCTTCATAGTGTTCTTTACAATAACTGATTAATTATGTAAAATTATGGGCCCCCAGATTAAAAAAAATCCATAACATTTTTATCCACACTTGAGTCTTCACACCTAGTCAACTGGTATCAATTATCCTGACCATTTAATATGGCGCGCGTTAACGACCGCTTGTTCCCTGCTAACGTGCGCTGGAAACAAATCTCAAGAGACTAGCACAAGTTGCTTGTCGCGGTACGAAGTCCAGACTCCACCCCATTCGTGACTCACACTTCTAGGTGCCGTATAGTGTGGTGGCGTAGGGTAATTTAATCTGAATGGTTGTATTTGTAGTCGGTGGAGGAAGGTTGGTTAAGAGAGCACATGATGGATTGTTGTTGGATGCTGGCGGTACCCTTTTGTAGTTGGTCAAGCCCGTGGAAGAGACTTACGTCGTAATTGGGAAAAAATACAGTTAGTTTGGGGTCTTTATATATGTATATAATACCCAAGTATTTGCACAAGAAAGAGAGAGACATTATGCTTGATTCTTTTGACTCTAAACAAGTTATGTAATAGAATGCATTTACAAATAAATGTTTGTACCAGTTGTTTACATTGTTATTGTTTCTAGGTTGAGACCTGTGGGTTATGAGTTCTAATGAACATGGAACTATTGGATATACCTAAATGGACAGTTAGTTCCCTCTGATCTGTCCGCCTATTGTTAGAATCCTCTAATTGGTTTGGATTTGGGGTTCACTAATAAATTTTGGGAGGTGTTTATCTATGCTATCTTTGAATTTACTGTTGCTTTGCTTCTGATTTGTTATTTCACATAACCGAAAAAAAGAATCTTTGATTAGAATTTTCCAATTTTATTTTCCAGTTTTTTTGTTCAGTAGTTTAAGTGATTATATTGTTATGCTCTTTGCCTTGATTCTGATGGTTTATTATGTCAGTTACTACTGTGGCTCCTGTTTTAGTATCTTAATTATATTTTTACAATGTTAATAGGTTTAAGTGCAACTTCAACTGAAATAAAGCGAGGGTTTAATAGAACTTTTGCTGCTCATTGTTTATCTTTCTGTTGAAGTGATTATATTATTCTGTTCTTTGCCTTGGTTAATTATTTTAGCTACGAACTTTGTTCTGTGGTTCCTGTTTTAGTATCTAAATCATAGTTTTACAATGTTAACAGGTTTGAGTGCGACTTCGGTTGAAATAAAGCAAGGGTTTAAAAGAGCTTTAGCTGCTCCGTGGCCTGAAAAGCTTCGCTACAAAGCGAGATTTTCTTGTCCATTGATCTTTTGCACTTATATTATTTGCAAACCCTTAATTTGTTTCAAATTGAAAAAGTTAGTTTTCTGACACAAGTACAATTGATCTATAATAGTTTTCTCGTTAACAAGAATTTGTGTACATTCTTTTACTACTTTCCTTATATTGTTGATATTTCACTTACTACAATTACACACATGATAGCCCTAATTTGCACTTAATCAAAGTAAGAACCTCAATTCTTTTCAAAGCAATTTTAATTCAAAAAGATTAATTTTAAAATTGACAATTAGACCTATTCATCCCAACCTCTAAGTCTAATCTTATGTCTAAATATTTTTTTAAAACCTTGTCCTCTCTAATTTTTATTTATTTTTATATATTCATAAGAGTTCCTCTTAAATTCTTGTACTTATAGTTTGGCCTTCCTAATTATAATTTCTAGGTCTCCCATTGTGAAAGTATTCGAGTCTAAGTTCCACCAATGAGGAAAATGACCTTTAATAGAAGAGTGAGGAAATTAATACATAAAAGAGAAATGGAGGGTGACCTTAAACATTCAAAGTTGGAATATAAAAGAAAAGGAAGAAATCTTAAAATAAAGGAAGGATTGGAGATAAGACTCCATATTATATTTTATTATATTATGTTAATTATAGAATAAGATTAAAACCCTAAGAATAGGATTAATGGGTAAAGTGCCAGAGCCAGTGGTGTGAAGTCCCAAATCCAACAAAACCTCTCTCTCTCACACATCTTACGGAGAAAGATGAGATATGACCATCCTCCCTTCTAAACGGACCGTCCCCAAAAACGCCGTTTCTTACCCACCCCGTTAAGACACGTGCCCTCAAAAGTCTTCTAGACAGTATATGGCGCTAGAGCGATTATCCCTCGCTCCGGCTCCCGTTGACGGCAACGTCGACGCAGTCCCTAACGGCGGTGACGGACGCCAAACCTCAGTCGACGGCGCCGATGACGGAAGTAGAGCGCCGAGACTGCCTCGGTGGACGAGACAAGAGATTCTCGTACTCATACAAGGGAAAAAAGTGGCAGAGAATCGCGCTCGGAGGGGTCGGACCGCCGGTTTGGCGTTTGGGTCCGGTCAAGTCGAGCCAAAGTGGGCGTCGGTTTCTTCGTATTATAAACGCCACGGGTTGAATCGGGGACCCGTTCAGTGCAGGAAGAGGTGGAGTAATTTAGCAGGAGACTATAAGAAGATCAAAGAGTGGGAGTCGCAGATGAAGGAAGAAACAGAATCATTCTGGGTCATGAGGAATGATTTAAGGAGGGAGAGGAAGTTGCCGGGCTTCTTTGACCGGGAGGTCTATGATATACTGGACGGTGGGCCGTCGGCGGAAGGTACTCCGACAACGTTGGCTTTGGCCCTGGCGCCTTCGACAATGGCGGCAGAGGATGCGAAGGAGGGTGACCAGGTGGCGTCGGAGGAGGTTGACGCCGAGGCTGTATTTGATAGTGGGCGGAGCGCCGCGGCGGAAGATGGATTGTTTTCGGATTTTGAACACTCAGGTCAAGAAGAGGTGGGTGGGAGTCCAGAGAAGGTTTCGCCGCCGGCGAAGGATATTACTCCTCCTACGTCTGTGCCTGCTCCTACTCCAATTTCAGGTAATATATATATATATATATATATATATATGTTTCTATTAGAATTCAAACTTCTATGTATGTATCTATTAGAATTCAAACTTCTTTCTAGAAACGATTTACTCCGATATTCGGTTGTTTTATGTTGTGGGTCTTTTTTTGGTAAAGTTATTGTGATTGGTGATGGGATTTTTTACATGGGCGTTGACGGCCCTCTTTTTTCTTTTCTTTTTTCCATCTGTTTTCACTTTTATATTTTGTTTATGTTTGCTGCACACTGCTACCACTATTAGTAATGCTATACATAACGGCACTCCATTTTCTCCCCCTTACACATAAGGTGATAGGACAGGACTCGTGTGGATCCGATCCCTTTGCTGATATTTGTTTTCATTTCTTGATTTACAGAGAAACAGTACCAACCATTTTCTAAAGACTGTCCAACTCAAGGTAAACCACCTTTCGAGCTTAATTATATAATGCTTTTATTCATTTCCTCATTTGTGGTTTCTCGTATGAAGCCAATACTACTCTGTATCTTGTATGGTTTGAGTTAGATAGGGGGTCAGTTTTGGGTGATGTTATAACTGTTAAAGAATCACTGCTTTAATTGATCCACAATTCAATGTATTTTCAACAGCTGCTTTACTTGAGTGATGAATTCTAGCCTGGTTTTAATCTGAATGGCAACCTTAGAAAACATAAAATTCAGCTCAGTATGCATTGTGTAATCTTCTTTCTTCATTATTGAAAACGCAGAATTCATGACTAATTAAGGTTAAAAAAATAATAATAAGATGTGGTTCTTTCTTCATTGTTTCTTTGGTTCTAATCTAACGTATGGTGCAGCTGCTTGTTTTAACTTTGTACTGAATTGTCTAAAAGATTTCATACTAAGAATTAATTGGTGTTTGTGTAATAAAACTAATGACTGTTTTTAGCATTCTGTGATTCTTGATTTGAATGATTCCTGGGTTCGAATCTGACTCAAGGCACAGCTTGTACTGCAAGTTTTTGGTTCAACAAAGCTGGATGGGGCTTTCAGATGGTTGTGCTTTTGAACTAATTTCTTGTTCATTATCCTGATGTTGGTACATTTGTTGGTGCAACCCTGCCTCTATCAAACCCTACCCCCTCAACCTCCACAAAAGAAGAAGAAGAAGAAGATAACTGTTAACTAATAGAATCACAATTTGGGGGTTCTTGCTGCACCACAATCTCAGTACAAGTGTTCATTCAGCATGGTGTTTTAGACCTTTCACTGGCTCATACTTTGTTCAGAATTTTTCTCAGTTTGAAAAATTGCTAACTATATCGGGGAAATGTTGTAAACACTGGCTGATATTCTTTTTATCAATTTCAGCTGATATTATAGTCTCGCCCGCCACTTTTTGACTTTTCTCTTGATTTTTCTTGAGTATTTGGAACTTCGAAGTATCTTTCTATTGCCTACAGCTAGAAAACTGCTCAATTGTCTGATTGGAATATGTGAATGTATAGTTAACCCTTCTATTCTATGGTACTCATTAGGAGATCTCCAAAGCATAAGGTTTCCAGTTGAGCTGTATTCGTCAGTGGATTTATTATATTCTTTGGACCACTGGTAGCAACTGTAGCAGTTTGGATAATTGTTTACAAATAATTTGCTTCAATCAGGTCAATTTCAAGTATCTAAATATCCACGGTGCCCCCCCCCCCCCCCCCCCCCCATCCTCATGCCTTTTGAGTTATCTGTATGGCACAGGCAAGGTATAGGCTTCCTGTTCCTGGACTCAGTTAAAGCCAGATTTCATGTCTGATTTAGACTTCACTTTCAGTTTTAGTCAAAACTGAGCTAAAACATTAGTAATTATGTTTTGATTATTGCTTCTTTTATGGGTAAATATTCAAAATTACCCAAAAAAAAAAAAATTGAAATGGCTGAAACTATTACTCTGTATCTATAGATTCTTTTGTAAAGTTCTATGGAGGTATGAGTTTTTGTTTTTTGAATGTACATTTTTTTTTGGTAAATACCTTGCATGTACGAGTTGTGCAAATACTTTTGGTCACATAGTGAATATTTTTAATTATCCACAGAAAAAAAAAAACACTATGAACGTTGAAATTGTTGTGCATGAAATATCATCAATATTTAACACCTCATTTCTTATGCTAGAGAATGTACTTCCTGTAAATGTGATATTGTGGTTGTTTGCATCCTATGTTTTTGATAAGTTAAGTTGCCTATGGTGTGCCATAATTACCAAAAAACACTAATATCCTAACGATATTTGTTCAGAACACTAAATTTAGCAAAACAATATAGATTTCTTCTTACTTCTTTCCATAATTTTCACTTTAAGAGAAAAGTAATAAGAAAATACTAACAAAAATCAAGATATCAACATAATAGGTATGTTTAGTTTAATACGTTTACATATTTCATTCTAATAAAATAAATTTCTATAATGATATGGAAAACTTAAACACTTTAATGATATAATTCTTATTACTCATATTTTTGGTGAAAAGCAAAAAAAAAACTCTTACAGTTAGACCTATTCCATTGTACTCTACTTATGTCATCTACAAAAGCTTACGCCTTATTATACCACGAGTTTGTGGCGTATTGTGTTTCTATTCCCATCCCGTATATAAGGGCAAATAACATCTGCGATGCGGTGGCATGCAACAACAAAATGGTTCATAGATGGTGGTACTATACCTTGTTGAAACAAGCTTTGCTCTGCAGGTGTAACACATGAGAAACACCCAACCTCCACCCTCACCCCAGAGATGGGGGCTACTTCCCAGGAAGGACGAAAACGTAAACGATTTGCTACAGATGGGGATGATGAAAAACCACTCTGCAGTACCACTTGATCGGAGCCTTGGAAAGGACCGGGAGAATGCTTAGTGGCCAACTTGAAGCTCAGAACACCAATATTCAGTTGGATAGGGAGCAGCGAAAAGACAATGTGAGTAGCTTAGTTGCTGTTCTTAAGGCCGACCTTGTCAGGAATATGAAGTTACCTGTTACCGTTGATTTTATTCAAGCGGAATCGTATGGCTTTGGAACGGAATCGAACGACGCTCCCAAGATGTCCTTCGACTTGAAGATTGATTTTGAGGGAAAGCACGTGATTCTGGTATTAATTTGATTCAATTTTTACTGTTGCATACCCTATTTTTTTTTACCAAAGGGTTCAAATTCAATATGCTTCTTTTCATTTCTGAGTATATTTAAATACTGGGAGGATGTTATGTTGAATTGGATACATAACCATTGATTTTATTCAAGCAGAATCGTATGGCTCTGGAACGGAATCGAATGATGCTCCTAGGACTTCCTTCGATTTGAAGATTGATTTTGAGGGAAAGTACGTGATTCTGGTATTAATTTGATTCAATTTTTACTGTTGCATACCCTGGTTTTTTTGACCAAAGGGTTCAAATTCAATATGCTTCTTTTTATTTTTGAGTATATTTAAATACTAGGAGGATGTTATGTTGAATTGGAGACATAACCATTGATTTTATTCAAGCGGAATCGTATGACTCTGGAACGGAATTGAACGGCGCTCCCAGGATTTCCTTCGATTTGAAGATTGATTTTGAGGGAAAGCACGTGATTCTGGTATTAATTTGATTCATTTTTTACTGTTGCATACCCTGGTGTTTTTGACCAAAGGATTCAAATTCAATATGCTTCTTTTCATTTCTGAGTACATTTAAAACTGGGAGGATGTTATGTTGAATTGGATACATAATAAGTCTTAAATTTGTATATAATATATATTAGATAGTAATACATATGTATATATAGATTCAGCTAAATATGGAATATTTGGCACAGGGTTATTAATGGCTTGATCAGATAATTGAATCAATGATATTTAAAAACAACCCAACATTAACTAAAAAAAATTAAATGCCAAATACTCGGCTACACCAATCCTTTCTTCGCCACGTAGCTCTAATTTTGTGTCACATCATCTATTAAATTATAACCATTTTTTACTCTTCGTTTCACTATTTCAACTCAGCTACACCAATCCTTTCTTCGCCACGTAGCTCTATTTTTGTGTCACATCATCTATTAAATTATAATCATTTTTTACTCTTCTTTTCACTATTTCATCCCGCTTCTTATTTGACTTATAATTTATATCTATACTACCTATAAATGTATAGATCTTCTTATGTATTTTCACAAAAAGTATTTTACACTTTTACTTGACCAAAATGTCATTTCCAACAAATTTTATTCCCACTTTACCGACCATTCAGTTTCAAACTTTCCAAAACCTGTTTCCTAATCTTCTATCGACTCTTCCCATTTCTTCTCTTTCCCGAAGTTCTTTGCCCTGCCTGATGGCACGTCTCCTTACTACGAGTCTCTGTCTGGCGAAAAGCACAAGGAGAAGAACGATAGAAGTTTTGATAGGGACCTAACCGATCATCGGCTGATTCAGCAACAGAGTTGGGTCTGGACGGCGGCGTATCTGGCGTCGATCGGGCTGCAGAGGCAGTCGAGCGGGAGTAGCAATGGTGAGATCTCGCTTTCCGGGGAGTACTGCATCTTGTCCCTGTCGATGGGCGCCGGCGATCCCGATGCGTTCGGTCACTTACACGATGATGTCTTTAAGGTTGGTGGTGGCGGCGAAGGGGATTGCATCTCCGTACTACGGGTCTCTGTTCGGCGAAAAGAACAAGGGGAAGAATGATAGAAGTTTTGATAGGGACCTAACCGATCATCGGCCGATTCAGCAACAAAGTCGGGTCGGGGAAAAAAAAACATAAATTGGGAGGTTTCATATATATGATACCAGTGATTTGTTCTAAGGGTATTAACATCGGTTTCGGGAATTGTTATATTGGTTAAATCATTTTATTGGAATTTTTTGGAATATTTTAATTCGTGTAAAAAGTGATCATTGTAATTTTTTTTCCAAAACAGATCTGTCCATTGTGGAGGCATTACTTCCAGAAAACACAGGGTCTTATATTTGGGGTGGATAGCAATGATAGGGATCGAGTTGTTGAGGCAAGGGATGAGTTGCATAGGATGCTGAACGAGGTACCTTTCAACTTCACATGTCTTCTATTTTTCACTCTGTTCTTTATGCTATGAATTTTAAATTTTGTGTTATGATATCACTTGGACCTCCTGTTATGTTCTGATGGATTTTATTGTCCGTGCTATTCAACTGTTCTTATGAATTTTTTGGTAGCTGTTGCCATTGGCATCCTTGGAATCTGTTTGCTTAAACTTTGTTCCTTATTTTTGTTGAATTGGCGTGTTTGTCTACACATCTTATATTCCCAGGCACTGTCTATTTAGTCTCTTCGATCAGTTCAATGTGATTAGCATTGGGAGTATTTCTGAGTTAATTTTAGAGTCTTTGCCCTTGCCTTCACTTGTTTAGACAACTTTAATAGTTTGAAGAAATGGCGCATGTTTGCAAACCAGAGAAAATAGATCGAAAGAATTCACAGCCCAAAAATTTGATTCCGATGGTGGTGATCCAAATTCCTTATAGCTATGCAACTTAGGTCATCTAGGTTACGCAAATAATCCACAGCTTCAAGAGATGATCATTGATGGTCATGAGATCTTGTGATAGAGCAGAGAAGAGAGAATACCTATAATTGGTTTAGAAGATTAAAATTTTCAAAATTCATACGTTAGGATTGAGAATGTGAACATATCCCCAACATAAAAATTGGGAGTTATTTGACCCCCAATTATAATTGATATTGTCATCTGCAATATCAAAAGCTTTCCTATATTAACTTAAAGAAGCATAAGTTAATATTTGGGGTCTTGACTCTAAATCATTGTGACAATATGTGACTCAAGAATTACATGAATGGGAGTTATTTGTCAGAGATATCTGTACTAGATTGAAAAAGAAGCATAGGTTTTCATTCTACTAGTATCCAATTATTCATATTTCCATATATACAGCAGGAATTAATTTTATGCGTATGATTTAGTGTATCAATTTTAAACTATTCAATCCCTTCTTTTGTGCTCTACTTTTTCATAATGCATGGTCCATCAAAATTCCTGTGGTTCATACAAAGGAAAAACACACGAATTTCCCCATCTACAGAGGGATGGCATGCCAGTCCAGAACTCAGCTAGCTTGAATCTTAATATTATGTAGCTTTGATGCTGAGACAGCCTTAAGAAATCGAGATACAATGACAGGAATTTTTATATTAACTTATGCTTCTTGAATTCCTCTTCTCAGCGAAAGCATGAAGATGAAGATGACGGTCAAAGGTCGGGTTTGCTCATGTTCAATTTAAATTACGTTAGAATTTTATTTTTTTAATTAATATTTTTTTATTTATTATTATTATTTTGTTTAATGTTTTAGTGAAACTTTACTTAGTTAACTAAAGTTAATGGGATTACTCCCAGCAAGAAGGATTGTTCCAATTTGAACCGCATGAAGAGGTAAGCAAAAATGTTTTAATCTTTTAATTTAAAAAAAACTTTGACTCCTAATGGGATTATAATTTATCATATTCTTTTACGTAGAATCATTATAGCATGTTAGTGAAGCGGAATCCCAATTTAAAAACATGTGTTCATGTCATTGTTATGTGTTCAATTAGGATTCTATAAATCAGTGGAATAGAATCAACATCCATTAAGAGGTAAACAAAACAGATGCAGAACCTTGAAATAGATTCAACCTCCTTTGAAATGTAATTAAAACAGATGCAAAACCTTTCCAAGAACAAATGAAATCCAAAAGAATGAGCAGTATAAGACTCAAGAGGATAGGCCAAAAAATACAGGGGAAAATTTACCTTTGCACTCATTTTGGTATGAAGAAGTTTGAGCATTAGTCTGATATCTACAAATGATAAACCTCTTTAGTTAAAATGCAATGGAAGTATTATGATTATAATTCTGGATAAAGAAATGTAAAGAAAGACAAGAGATGGAGTCTAGAAATTATGCCTAGGAGGAAAAATTATATGTACAAGAATTTTGGGAGATCTTATGAAAATATATATAAAAAGGGGTATTATTCTTAATTTTTAAAGGATTTTAGTAAAATAATAATAGAAAAGATGCATTTTTTAGAACTGACACTGGCTGGAGGAGATAATTTCATCTTGTCTAACATACTCTTTTTCATCAAAACTGTTCTCTAACTCTTCAGGGATCTTCACTGATGATGATGTCTCTTCTGCGTATTCAAGAGAACACATTGCCTTGAGTCTCTCCATTTCTTCAATTTTATCTTTTGCTTCCTTGAAATCACTACAGTTACCCTCAGAATCTAAAGCATACATTGACTTTCCATTTTCTGATGACAAGCCATTTCTCTCATTGCAAATATCTAACTGTGGCTCAAATTTTCCAGGGTCAGTTGGCTGGCTTTTCAATTTATTTTCCTCATTTTTTCTAACACTTTCCTGCACTGATATATTGGGAAACTCATCATCTCCCCCCAAACCTGCAATGTGGAATGATTCTTGAGGTCTACCTTTCATGTTGGAGTCTGGAGATAGATTTGGTTTGGTTTGCTGAGACCCAGTGTTGGAGAAGATAGGGGTCTCATAAGAGTTCACATGACTAAGTTGTTGGCAGAATGCAAGTTTTTCTGAGACAGGCGAACATTCAGCAGGAACATCATGTTTGGATATCTCAAAAGATGATCTGGCATTAACATGTAAGTCAGGGACAGGACATGCACCAAAAGGATCTTCAGTCCAAAGCTTGCAATTGGAGGATGCTTGTTTTTCAGCCCCTGAATTTCCACATAAAGAACTGAAACCTGAATTTATATCAATAGAAGTATATCATCCCTTGAACATATAACTGTCTTCTGGTTCAATTTTTTCCCTGGAAAATAATTTCAGATTAATTATTTTGTTGCATGATTTTAAGTTTCTATTTCTTACCCGTCATCAGGCCGTCAGACAAGGTGGAGATTTTTTTTTTGTTGTCAAAATGCCCCTTAGAGACACATAATTTGATTGCTTCTAATCATTTGGAGATCACCTACTTAGATTCAACTTAGCAGGGAATTGTTAGGTTGACAATGAAAGAAAAAAGAGCCTTGGTCATTGGATTATAGATCTATTCAACATCTAATGTCATGTTTGTCGGTCATTAAATCCAATATTAATGTTCGAAAAGCCAACTTGACACCAGCACCAGATTCAGCGTCCCCTTGTCCGTCAAAGTACTCCGACTCAACAAAATCTTATTCCAATTATTTGGAATTAGTTATAAAGTACTCCACCTTCAAAAGAAAATATAAACAAAATAATATATATATATATATATATATATATATATTACAATATGTAAACCAAGCATTCCAAAATTCGCTCAACTCAAAAAAAATATTATTCTAATTTGGAGTCAGTTATAAAGTACTCCACTTTCAAAATAAAATATAAACAAAAGAATATATATATATATATATATATATAACAATATACAAACCAAGCATTGCATAGGAGTCAAGAATGACATGGAGAGGTAATGTGTACTTTGTATCCAATCACGACTTGTATTTTATAACATAGATTCTTAAAATAATGAAGCTGTGTATATCCAGTCTGGTTCCATCCAAGAATTTTTCTCAAATATATGCCATGCTATCCCTACTCATGAAGTAAAAATGGAAAAGAGTGGAACAAAAGGTAAACGATTGCTAAAATCCCATCAAGAATCACCTATTTGGTGATTGGACAGTGGTAGGATAACATTCATTATCCATCATCCATCAAGAGCCAAAACGACTCTCTATCCTTTGTTCAAACTTTTTGTTTTTGAAATAGGTGTCTGTGCTCAAACTTTCTGATTTTGAAATAGGTATCAAATGCCTTCTCTTTGTATCAATTTCTTTACTATCGACATCTTTTCTTTTCTTTTCTTTATTATGTTACTTTTTAAATTAATTTTTCCTATACTTTGAATTTGAATAATCAATGTTCTTTTGTTTTTTAGTTGTCTCCATTAATTTCTTTATAATGCATGTGCTAATTTTTATCAGTAAAGTGGATTCTATTATTTCTATTTAGTCATAATTAGTGGAAAATTTCTTACATCCTCAATTAGTGCACTTTTGATTTACCATGAAATTCACAAGGGGTTAAAGCACAGTGGGTAATATATTTTCTTTGACACTATTTTGTATGCATCTAGTAGAGGTCCCCTCTACAGAGTGTCAAATGATTTCATGTTATGGGGCCAAAATGAATACATCAAAGGGGATCTATGAATCAATTAATTGCCAATGAAATTGACAAACAATGCCGATATTCCTTATAATTAATCCGTTCTAGAATACTTATATATTCATATTTCACATTGAAACCTTTCATCTTTTTGGTTCGTGATTGTGAAAAATTAGCTTTAGTAGAAGAACGACTTCATCAATTTTCCTGGATTTTTTTATAGTTAGATGTATGCATGAAGTTTCTTCACATTATGGAATGGAAGAACATCACTCTTAATTTCTAGACAGTAGACATATGTAATCTTGGAAAGAGAACTGTACAAAGTAGACAAATCTAATAACACAAATCAGGTTGTTGATAAATTGATAAGAGATGTTTCATTAAATTGAGTTTCTCCTTATTTAATGAAGTCAGACAAAATGTGATGTTGTGGCCTCAGTTTTTCAGTGACTGGGGTAACATTTTTCTCACCTGTAAATTTATTTTTGAGCTGTAATCATTTTACAGCTGCTCTATCATCGAATAAATGTTGAATTGTTGATGTTTTTGTATTTTTCATAATTTCATAATACTTTAGCATGCTATTATTGTTTTATTTTGGTAACTTTTCTTTAATGTCCTTGGATGAAAACTGCGCTTAACTTCTAATTGCTATATTTTGTGTAGTAATCCAACAACATTATCTTATCATTTCTAGAGGGAAGATTAGGGTTCAAGTCCCAGCAGGGACAAGGGAAGTGGGGTTAGTAGGGATTAAAACTATCAACCCTAACGATTGGCTAGGATTTCAAAAAAAAAAATTCTATAAGATCACACGTACACCAAGTTCTTGAAATTTGGTTCACAAAAATTATGAAGATTGAAGTGGCGTTATTAGGGATTAAAACTATGGACCCTAATGATTGGCTAGGATTTCAAAAAAAAATTTCCGTAAGATCACATGTACACCTGGTTCTTGAAATTTGGTTCAGAAAAATTATGAAGATGGAAGTGGGGTTATTAGGGATTAAAACTATCAACCCTAACGATTGGCTAGGATTTCAAAAAAAAATTTCCATAAGATCACATGTACACTAAGTTCTTGAAATTTGGTTCAGAAAAATAATGACGATAGGATGATTTTATTATTAGACTTGTAGTAGACTAAGCTTATCAGTTCCCAGGTAAAAACCAGAAGGCTTAATGCTTAAAAAAAGGAAAAAAAAAAGAAAAGAGGAAAGCTTAATTTATATGAACCTATTTTTAGAGTTAGACGTTTCCGTGCTTTCTACTTAGGCATATGAGCATATATTTGTCATGTACATGTCATTCAGACATTCACTGTTCCTCTTTCAGCAAAAACCATATTAAATTTTTTTTGAGGAGTTAAAGCAACCAAAGTTTTTTATATTGTCTCCTTATGAGATGTGTTTATGATCAATATACAAAAATTTACTTCATTTGTAGATTAATATGCTCTATTTGTATCTTATTTTCCTTTATTTTGGTTATTTGTATCAATATTGTTCTAATTTATTGATGATGTTAAGACCACTATAAGGGTGTAAGAGAAAGCTTTGAATTATCATTTTTGGGCCTTCTCTTTTCTTTAGTTACCAGGCTTCTTTGCTAAGCCCTATTGAAAACAATCCACACTTTTGTTAATCGTGAAAATCTTTGAATTTATAAATCATTAGTTATTATGAAGGACTCTGTACTTGGTAGTGAATTTTAAAATACTACGAATATTTGGAAAAACTTAACCTTATGATTAAGACCATATTAATAAAAGAAACAGTGGAGTGAAGATGAAGAAAAAAAAAGAAATGAAATAGCACTCCTAAAAACAAAATAATTTCTCCACTTTTCTTTTTTGGATTCTGTTTGCTTACACAGTCATCTTCCACCCTTTAATCTCCCAAGGATATATGAAGTAACTTCATGATCCATCAATCCACCTCTCCATCTCAAAACACCAATAACACCATCAGGTACATCACAATGAACTAAACCAAAATCATGGAGCTTTTCCCTCTGACCATTCTACAAGCAAATCTCGTAGTGATAGCACAGATTTCTCAAAGTTTCCTAACATTTTTTATGCACTTCCAAATTATCAATTTTGATGCAGAGTGATGTGCTTATAATTAGTCAATCAATATTAATCAAACAATGAAAAATGCTGTGGAGTATGCCAAAGCATAAGCCAGCCTATGCTTAACTTTCAAAGTTCCCAAAATTATTAGATAGTAAAGAACAACAGAACACCATCACTTCTATAATCTTTCAAAATCTAAACTTAAAGAAAAGCATATAATAATAATAATAATAATAATAATTAAAGAATACGTAGTAAAATGTACGATCTTTATATTTTAAAGCCACTGTTGCAAACAAGGTATATGAATTATAATTCTATCTTCATGAAACTAGAGTAAATTTTTTTAAAAAAATTATGTAGCATTTCTACAATGACAAAAAATTTACAAGAAAGTAATAAACATGATTGAATAATGTTACAAAATTTTAGCATATCACCACTTTCTTTTTCTTTTTCTTTTTCTTTTCCCATAAGAGATCACATTAGACGTTGGGATTGCCCTTACAAGTTAAATGCCTAAGCCCTCAAAATAATCTTATGGATAGGACCTTACTATAGCTATGCATATGCAATTCAATGTTCCTTTTTTCTTCGAAGAGTTTGTACAGTTTCCACCAAGTGTAGAGAAATTCTGTATAATGAGAAGAAAATTTAACCCTAAATTCATCATATACAAATGGAATAGCAAGTTTTTTTTCTTTCTTTCTGAATACATAAGATAATCTCTTAAAGAATAAATTGATCCCTTGAATAGAATCATCATAGGAAGCATAAATTTATCAACAGACTCACACTACAAGTAAATAAAATTTTAACCAATATATGTAGCATAAAAATTAAAATTAAAAGCACTTGCAACATTCGGATCATGTTCTTCTGAGCATCTTCATTACATAAAGTCCAAAAGGTTGCATCTCCTTAAATAATTCTCTCTTAATTTTCTTTATCGTGAACCTATTTATAAGCGAAATGGACTTCAACGTTAATTTATTTTTTATCAGTAACACGTGTTAAATTTTATAATTGCATATAAAATGGAGGAAATCATGGAATTAGGAGTTAGTCCTAAATCAACACAACTGCAATAAGTTGGTTGGGTATTACCTAAAAAGGAAAGTTGAGGAATTGGAGATTGAACTTGAAATTAATTCGAAACATGAAGTCATCTATTACAATCAATAAGAATGACCTGCACTGGATGAGCATGACTCTTCGCTGTTAAAAGATCACAAATAATTATAAAAAAAAAAATAAAAATAAAACAGTTCCAATAACAAACAGTGAAAACTGAGTTGACCATGAAACAAGGGTAACTAAGAATATTAACCTCAGCAAGCTCAAACTCTCTCTGGGATCTTCTTTTACAAAGCAAGACCATGCTGGTTGGTTGGGTACATCTCCAATATCACAATTTCTTCCCCGTGTTGGATACCTGCAATCATAAAAAGATAAGATACCTAAGTAAATGCCAAGTACCAATAGATCCTATTAGCAGAATTTGACATACCATGTTGTCCCATTTGGAGTTATGAAATCATGATCATTCTCTGATGTTTGGTGTTTATAATATGGAGCAGGTGACTCTGATTACCAAAGAAAAAAGAAGAAATAATCAATCATCAAAGACAAGACCAACAAGAATAAGTCAACATTTTCCTTCACCAAAATGTTCAATAGCAGATAACCATTGTATGCCTTGACATGTAGACAATAAATCTTTCATGAAAGTAGAGGGAAAACTCTACACTAGATATACCTTTTTAATCTATATCTATATATATACTACCTATAAATGTATGGATCCACTTACATGTTTTCTTCAAAAGTGTTTTACACTTTTACTAGACGAAAATACCCATTTTATTTAATTGTTAGGACAAAAATGCCCTTTATTCCTTGCCCTTTCCTATCCCCACTCTCTTCTGACATACCTTTTCGTAATCCTGGTTTCTTCTCTTCGATCTCTGCGAATGCTGTGAAATACTGACCCTAATCTATTTCTCTGTGAATGCTGCGAGGCAAAATACATCAAAGTCGATTCGGTTTGGATTCAAAATCGGAAAATGGGTTTGTGGGTCTAATTCATTTTGAGGTAATTTTTGGTTTTTCAAATGGGTTTTCTTTGTTTGAATTAATCTATCAATATTCTATATTGATCTTCCGAATTGATTTTTTTTTTTTTTTGGTGTTGAATGCAAGGTCAATTCGGTTTGGATTTGAAAACTGAAAATGGGTTTATGGGTCTGTCTCATTTTGAGGCAATTTTTTGGCTTTTCAAATGGATTTTCTTTATTTGAATTAATCTATTTACACTCTGTTGATCTTCAAAATCTATGATTGTTTATTTTTGTTTGGTGTTGAATGATGAAGTACATACAAATGTAAATTTTAATGAAAGAATGACATGGTTATTTTTATTTTTGTTTGATTTTCTATATTCAATGTTTTTCCCCTTCCCCTTTCCCCTTTCCCCTAGTGTATAAGAAATGGATCGATACAATCTAAGATGAGGAAATTGAGATGCAGTAAAACAGGATAAAAAAGATTCATGGCCATGTATAATTGTATTAGACTTAAAAAGAAAGGTCGTGTTTGTGCAGCAATGGAGACAATTTAAAATTCTTCACTACAAATTTTAAAATGAAGAGAGAGATGGTTATTCATCTAGATAGCTGTTGTGTAGGAGTAAAGTCCTGTACAAAACAACCCATTTGAATGTCATTTTGATTTCAGCGTACTTGGTTACCTTGTATGCGTCAGAGTGATGTTGAAATTAAATGGCTGTTGCCATAGGAGTAAAGTCTTGTACAAATGTGGTATGGGAACAACCCATTTGAATGCCACTCTGATTCATCATACTTGTTTACCTGCTGAAATTAGATGGCTGCTGCAGTAGGAGTAAAGTCTTGTTCAAATGTTTTATGGGAACAACCCGTTTGAAGGCCATTCTGATTTCATGTAATGCTGAAATTAGATAGCAGTTTCCATAGGAGTAAAGTCTTGTACAGATGTTGCATGGGAACAACCCATTGAATGCCGTTCCGATTTCATCGTACTTGGTTAATATCAATGGGATTTGTACAGATGTTGCATGGGAACAACCCTTGTACAGATGTTCCGATTTCATCGTTCAGATCTGGCCCATAGTGTTGACTGGTTAATATCAATGGGATTTGTGTGCTTGGGGTAGTAATATAGACTAAGGTGAGTCCCAAAAGGTTAAACTTTTACATATAATTGATATATATATATATATATATGTGTGTGTGTGTGTGTGTGTAAGTGAATGGCGAATCTAGTCTGTACACTTAAAAAAGGATAAAAATAAAATTTAGAGGAATATCTAATAAAAATATGAAAAATTTTAGTAGAGCAACTCTTAATTTCTTAATTATTATTATTTTTTATTGAAAAAAGCAGTAACATAAATTAATTTTTCAAAATTTTGGTACTAAATCCGTCATTGCCCAAGTGATTTGCACATTGTTAATGAAGTGGCATGAGTATATACATTTGTATTTGGGAGCAATGTGTCTGCACTTTCTCGTATAAGTAAAAATGGATTTTTTTCATAAAAAGAAAACCATTAAAAAATTGGTGGTTTTAATAATTAAACATTATCATTAATAATTGATCTAATGAAGTTAGGATGCAAGTGCCACATTTTAGTATGAACTTGCAAAAAGTTAACTGTTTTACCCTTATAACTAATTATCAAACTTTTAAATATAATTCTGTTGAATCACCTGGAATGTGGCAGTTTTCAATATAATGGTATGTATATAGTTTAAGAGCACTTGGTGATAATAGAAGTACGATTATTGCTGTGCAATCCAAAATGTAGATCAAGGCAGGCAGATTAGTTAGTCCAGTTGCCTAAAGAATTTCTTTTAATAGTAAATTGTAAAGAAATTTAGAAAACAATATGCTGAAAAGTTGAATCATTGGAATATTTTTTGGCACAAGCTTATTCGAGAAAATCAATTCCAAAATGGGTCCGACAACATATGCATAAATTTATTTAATTCAAATTGCAAAACAAGAAAACTCACAAACATCTAGATATAGTTGTCTAGCAAAAAAGAGCTACATATTCATGTAATTGAACAGCTTATGGAAACTGTCAAGTACAAAATAGTAGCAAGAGCTTGTACAAACTTCAATGAGGTTGAACCATACCCTTCGCCAATAAGGATTAATATACAAAACTGATGCAATCCCTAACAACACACTTATAAAAGACACTGAAAAGCTGACATAAAAAACACCCAAGTCAATGAAACCTTCATCATTGTCCTCCTTGTTTGAACCATTTTGCATTGGTGATGGCAATTTAGTATTGGCGCAATGGTTTTGTAATGGAGGTCCACAAAGATAAGGATTTCCTTCATAGCATTTTTCATCGAAGGTTGAAAACTGAGCTTTCATGTCTGGGATTTTACCTGATAAGTTGTTGTACGCCACACTGAAGACCGCCAGAGAGTTTAAGACTGTCAGTTGAGAGGGGATACTCCCATTCAAGTTGTTATAGGAAAGATCTAAGCTCTCTACATTCCTTAGGTTAGAGAATGTGGATGGAATTGATCCTATCAGACAATTATGGGACAGGTTTAGTGCACGAATCTCGTTTAAGTTCCCAATCTCAATTGGGATTTCACCTGTCAATTGGTTGCAGGAGAAATCAACTCCAGACATTAAATCAAGGAGATTACCGTTATACACATAAGACATTTTTTTTGTTGGGAACACAACCTGTTGTTTGGAATACATCAAGGTATCAGACTCAAGATATGGATCCTTGGAAAAGTCAAAAAGATTTATCCCCAAATCTATTGTCCACATGAACCTTGAACTAAGAAAACGAAAATAGAAGTGTGATCCGAAAGATTTGCTATTAGTTGCATTAAAAGTACTGTTCATCAGGCAATGAGCTGGTATAGTACCAAAAAGTTTGTTATGAGAAAGATTGATTAGACTTATTTGGTTTAGTTGGCATAACTGAGTGGGAATCTCTCCTTCAAAATGGTTACCATTCAAGAGAAGAATGGACAATGCAGAAAGACTGCCAATCCAATCAGGAATGGTACCATTTAAGTTGTTCTCACTGAGGTCTAATGTTACCAATGAAGAGCAACCATAGAATGCATGACTCCATGGACCACGTAGTCCATTTTTATTCAGATGAACATGTCTTATGTATGACAGGTTAGTGCAAGATGGTAAAGAGCCAGACAGGTGGTTTGCGGAGAGATCTAGAAATTCAAGATTGTCTAGTTTGCATAATTCGATTGGAATGGGACCTTCAAGATGATTATTGGCCATATTAATTACGCTTAAATCTGACATATTCCCTATCCATTGTGGAATCTTACCTAAGAAATGGTTATTACTAATATCTATCAGTTGCAAAAAGAAGTTAGACGAGATATCTGGTATCTCTCCAACAAATTGGTTGTTATCTAAATATAAAATTTTCAAGTTGGTCAGGTTAAAAAAATGTGGAATTGGACCATGCAAGTAATTATTTGACAGTTTGAGGAACTGTAAGGAGGAGCCACCGACACCCATATGCTCTGGTATTCTTCCTGATAAATTATTGTTAGATAAGTCTAAAATCCATAAAGAGCTAATATCACCCAAAGGAGAAAAATTACCTTCAATCATATTTTTGGACATGTTTAATTCCTCCAAATTTGGAAATATTACATTCAAATTTGTTGGAATTTGACTACTTATGTTATTGTGGGAAAGATCTAGTGCTTTAAAATGGGGATTAGGATATAGAGGCAATTCAAGGGGTCCTAGAAAATGGTTACTTCGTAAGCTAAGTACTCCCAATCTCGTATTGTTCTCTAACAGCCAGGTAGGAAACTTTCCTACCAAGTTGTTGTGTGACAGATTAACTACTCTAAGGTCATTTTGGTGATACAAGAAGTTTGGAAAGGTTTCAATGGTACAATTTGACAAACTGAATACCTTCAGCTGGAACCTTGGAACCCATGACTGAAACTCATTTTCAACACTTACTGTGATATTATCACTTAAAATGACCTTGAGCTTTGAAAGATGACAGAATGATGCACACGAGAATGGGAGCATGAAGTGGTTATGTGAAAGGGAAATGTATTCAAGTGACACGAGAGAAGAAAGGGAAACATTTCCCTTGAAATGATTGAATGATAGATCCAATATCCGGAGAGATGTCAAGTTCCCTAAACATGAAGGAAGTATCCCCTTAAAATCATTCTCGCTGAGATCTAGTAGTTCAAGATTTTTCAGGTTGCACCAACCTGTAAAATATAAGAAGTAATGCTTAGATTGAATATTCATTTGAATACAAATCAACTAGTCCAAGTACTATGGACAAATTTAATTGACATCAATAATGCATGGTACGAATATCGAGAACAATTTTTATACCTTGAGAAGGTAGGCTGCCACTCAGTCCACACATACGTAATGATAAAACCCTCAGAGAATTGATCACTCCAACATTCTGAAGAAAGCCCCCATTGATGGAAGAATAATCCAAATTCAAGTGCTCCAAGTTGTTCAGTGCACCCAAATCTATGTAGAAGTTAGAATAAAGAAATAAAAAAAAAAGTTACATTGTACTGTTTGGTAAAAAAGATTTGAAATTGTATTTATATGGGGGTCATAAGACGATAGTACTGTTCTACCTTTTGCAGTAACCAATCCCTGTATCTGAAGACTTAAATTCTTGAGAGATGGGAATGCTTCCAGAGATTGTAAAACACTTGAATTAAAAATTTCTCCATTCAATCTAAGAAAACTCAGCTTGTTTAAGCATTTGGTACCTGCATGCAAATATGTCGCAATGTTTTACAATCTAAACTGTACTTTCAATCGCATTCTACGACTGAAGAGAGAGTGACCAAAACATCATTTGACGTCTTTCTACCATTTTATACCTTTTGTGGTCATGAGGTGGTTAATCTCCCAATTATAACTCAAATCCAGCTCTTCCAAGTTGCTCATAGCACACAAATCTAAACATAAAGCAAGAGACGTGTTATCCATATATTTTATATTTTCTTTACTTTATTTTGTAAACATTCTAATGTATGTTACACATTCATGCATGTACCATTTTGGAAAAATAGTTGTTATGCAAATTGGCAGATTTTGATTTATGTGGTTATCAGCTAAGACTTTTAGCATCATATGTGATGTTTTTTCTAATTTTGTAGGCTACAATTGTTGCAAAATAAAACATAAAAAATAATTGCTGATATGAAAAGTAGTTGGAACAATTTCACTCTAAATCTTATGCAGAAAAAAATTGAGAAAAGTTTTCTATTAATCCAGTTTCAGCCTCCATCAGCTAGACTTCTTAGCTAGGCCGTTTGGTATTAAGTGATCAAACCAGTAGTGTATTGTGATGCATCTATTGGTGGTGCAAAACAATAAAATAGGAGATGATGAACAATCTGTAATTGAATTGATCCAATATGCAGAGCATTTTCATGCTTGACTTACCTTGAAAGTGAATGGATCCATTCAACTTGTTGCCGGCTATATGTAGAGTCTTAAGTGATGAAAGCACTCCAAGATATGGTAGGATGCTGTTATTGAAATTATTCCAATCCAAGCTAAGAACCCTCAGCTTGTTTAAGCACTTGGTACCTGCATGCAAACATGTCGCAATGTTTTATAATCTAAACTGTACTTTTAATCGCATTCTACTGACTGAAGAGAGAGTGACCAAAACATCATTTGACGTCTTTCTACCATTTTATACCTTTTGTGGTCATGAGGTGGGTCATCCAATTATCACTCAAATCCAGCTCTTCCAAGTTGCTCATAGCACACAAATCTAAACATAAAACAAGAGACATGTTATCCATATTTTATATTTTCTTTACTTTATTTTGTAAACATTCTAATGTATGTTACACATTCATGGATGTACCATTTTGAAAAAATAGTTGTTATGCAAATTGGCAGATTTTGATTTATGCGGTTATTAGCCAAGACTTTTAGCATCATATGAGATGTTTTTTTTCTAATTTTGTAGGCTACAATTGTTGCAAAATAAAACATAAAAAATAATTGCTGATATGAAAAGCAGTTGGAACAATTTCACTCTAAATCTTATGCATAAAAAAATTGAGAAAAGTTTTCTAGTAATCCAGTTTCAGCCTCCATCAGCTAGACTTACCTTGATTTTGATTCACCAATAGATTTTGATTCGTTTGATTAATTTGTAGGTGTAATATTAATACGTGATTTGAATGTATCAATTATAAAACGAGTATTGATCAATTACAATTATATGAATGCAAATGAGCAGTGGTATAAAAGTTTTGAATTGTTATAATAAATAAATTTTAAATTATATTTAATTTTAATTTATTCATTTATTATTAGATAAATAATTTTTCATAAATTTTTTGATAATTATAATTTTTTTTAATATTTCTGAAAGTATACTATTTTTTTTATTGATAAATTACACGTATCTCCTTTATTGTCCATTTTTAAAATTTTTCAAAATGATAAAAACAATCCTTTTATGTTTTTTTTTTTTTACATTTTTTTCAATTTTAACTAAATGTTTCTAACTTTTTTAAAAGAAATTATTTATATAAAAATAAATTTAAAATAAATAACTTATATTTTATTTTTGATCAATAATTCTTTAATCAATGTTTATTTAAAAAAAATTAAAAATTTGTTTAAAATTAAAAAAAATAACAATAAAATAAAAGAAGCATATTTGTTATTTTGAAAAAAAAAAGATTAAATAGAAGGCATATATAATTTATCAATAAAAAAAAATGTAATTTTAAAAACTTTATGAAATTTTTTTTTAAATGTCACAAATATAAAGTAAAATTAGTGTAATTATTATAAATATTATTATATGTGTGTGTGTGTTTATATCTTTTTTGGTGCTAACTGTAACACAAAAAAGTTAATAATGTAATGATGCGCTAAAAGGTGGGGCTTCTCTTCAGGGGGGACTCTTTAATCCCTTTATTTTATCTTTGTCTTTTACCTTTTGGCCTTTCCCAAGGGAAATGTTATGGTGAGGGTGTCCTCAATTCACTTGTGGAAATATTAAACGTATTAATTTATGATCTAATTAATATATGTATTATATATATATATATATATATATATATGTGCGTTAATCAGATTATGAAATGACGACCAGTTATGCTAATAATCTTCCTGTGTTAGAAGGATTTGTCTAAAACTCACGGATGGAAACATATATTCAATGAAAATTCAAAAAATAAAAATCATATTTTCACAAGGCTCTCACACTTAGAAGCATCAGAAGAGATGGTAACATGTGAAAAATGATTCTCAAAAATTAAAAAAATGTCATTATATTGAATAATAACTTCTTATCATCGTGTCAAATGACAACCCTTCTCTCACTCTCTCTCTCTCTCTCTCTCTCTCTCTCTCTCTATATATATATATATACACACACATATATATTTACAATTTTTACGATTTCCAGACTTCCAAATAAAAAGGTCATCAATATTATTTTATTTTTAAAGTTTACAATTATCACATCATTTTGCAAAAAAATAGTAAAAAAAAAATTTTCTGCCAAATGTAAGACAAACAAATGGTCCTTTTAATAGGACTTGATAATCATGCATGCATGCATGGTAAGTAACTAAAACTCATTCAAAATTAAAAAGCATTGCAGCAATATGACAATAAAGGATGCATGTATGAGTCATCAATTCCCTTCTAAAACAATTAATAAAGTAATCAACCAGTAGTGTATTGTGATGCATCTATTGGTGGTGCAAAACAATAAAATAGGAGATGATGAACAATCTGTAATTGAATTGATCCAATATGCCGAGCATTTTCATGCTTGACTTACCTTGAAAGTGAATGGATCCATTCAACCTGTTGTAGTATATACTTAGAGTCTTAAGTGATGAAAGCACCCCAAGATATGGCAGGATGCTGTTATTGTAACGATTAGAATCCAAGTTAAGGATCTGCAGCTTCTCCAACCCAACTAATCTATCAAAACCTGCAATGAAATATCGTGTTTTCAGTCGTTAGGTTCACAATAGTATTTATAATTAACAAAGAAAATCCAAAGTAAGCATACAATAAATTTAATTAATTAAGTGCTAGTAATTAGTTTGCTAAACAAAAAATTTAGACCTTCATTTGTGACCCAACCAGCGAGCCTGTTCCTACTCAAGTCAAGTTCTCTTAGCTCTTTAAAGGTAAGAAACAAAGAGGCGTTGAAATACCAATTTTCCAATCCATAATAACCCCTTGTAGAATTAAGAAAAAGTTTAATCACACGCTGTGTTGTGATATTGCACACAACTCTTTCCCAATGACAACAGTCACTCTCTGTATCCTCCCAAGATGGCAAAGAAGTTCCATTTGGGTAGTTGATGGAAGTCTTGAGCTGCAAGAGAGCAAACCTCTCTTGTTCCCAACATCCACCACACCCATATATCTGAATCCCAACCCAAACCAAAGCCATCCACCACCATATCCCCAACTGCATCATTCTGTTTTGTCTACCCATTATCTATATTGATCACTCTTTGGAATGTTGCATATTTGCCACCAGTGTGATTTGGGTTTTAAATAGATGGTGTTGGGGTTGTGCAGATCGTCAAGTAAGATCTAGTCAATGATGTTGGCTAAATTCTAATTCGTCCTCCATTTTCCTTTAATAATTGCATAAGAGTCAAATATACTGACCCCACAGGCCGTTGAATGTTGCTTTCAATATTATAGTTGATGGAGGCCTCCATCTCGATCTTGAATCAATTACACATGCCTTTGGCTTTTGCTTTTTTTCTTTTTTATTGTTCATCTTTTCTACCATGATGTGTGAATGCCTGGTCTAAAATGAAATTGACAATGAGAGTTGTGCATTTGAAGAGACAAGTCATCATTTTCATCTTCACTAATACATTAATTTAGATTTCAAATTTGTTACCTCTCAACTAAAGTAACAACTTTGCTACTCAACCAAGCATCCAATTTCCTACTCATCAAATTGGGATCAATAATCAAAATTTTCTATCCATTCTTCTCAATCTAGTCAATGGCGGATGCAGGAGAAACAAAGGGATGCCCCCCCCCCCCCCCCCCCCCCCCCCCCCCCCTTTCAATAAAAAAAAAAATTGGATATCATATTTTTTACTCCTAATTTTGTTAGGATAGGACTTGGCTTCTCAAATTTTGTTTGTATATTTATATGAATCTTGGCTTCTCAAATTTTGTTTATATATTTATATGAATCTTCTTAAGTTTTGATACTTACAATTTGATCTACACAAAATTTTGAATATCATATTTTTTATCACTAATTTTGTTAAATTTTTTTCAACAAAATGTATAGGACTCCTCCCAATTTTTTTTTTTTATATATTCATATGAACTCCCGAAATTTCAATAACTATAATTTGGTTCCCTAATTAAAATTTTTGGATCTGTCACTAATCTAGTGTTTTGCCAGAAAGTGCAAAAAAGAAATGATGTGCTAGTTCAACGTACAAGAATATAATCTTCTTGTGACAAAATGACTTAGCATTAGTGTGGATGTTGTGCTCTCTTGCGGTTTTTGACAATTATAAAGATATTTTTTGAGATTTTTAAATGAGATGAGTCTCCTACTTTTATTGACAAATTACCAAGACCTCCCCTCTTGCCTTATTTTGTTTTTCAAAATAACAATAGCGCCCCTTTGATTTTTATTTTCTTTATTTTTTCTATTTTTAAAATTTTGACCATTTTTTCCTAACTTTTTTTAAAGAATTTTTTACATATGTACTAAATGTTACCATAGCCTTATATATGCATGTACATCAAGAAGCATATCAACTATAATTATTCTTGTGAATAATAAGGTAAGAGGGGAGGTCTAAAACTACTTAATTGTTGCAGAGAAAAAAAGGCTGTGTTTGGATACATATCCAAAACACATTTTTGTAACCCAAAAAACTGAAAACTTGTTTGTTTGTAGACCCATCCTTGACTGAATTCAAAACACTTCTCTAAAAAGTTTCAGATGATTTTCAAAACATATCTTTGATTGAAATTATACTAACTTTTTTTTCAATCTTATTTTTTTTTCAAAATGACAAATATTTCTTTTATTTAATTTTTTTGTATTTTTTTAATTTTGACCAATTTTTTTAACTTTTTTTTTTCATTTTCAAATAAATATTAATTAAAATCTCTTTTGACTAAAAAAATATAAGTTATTTATCTTAATTTTATTTTTTATATAAAATGAAAAAAAAATCTTTAGAAAAATTTAGAAAAAGGTCAAAATTTTAAAAATCTAAAGAAATAAATGAAATGGGTATTTTGGTCAATTTAGAAAAAAAAAATTAATGGAGAAGTTATTGTAGTTTATCAGTAAAAATATGAGATGCCAATATTATTTCAAAAATCTCACTAAAAATTTCTATAATTAAAAAAAATTTAAAAGATATCAGTATAATTTATTCTTTAAATTAAAGTAGTATTTAAAAAAATTACTATTCGTGTAGGAAGGTAAATAAGTCAAGTCAAATTAAGAAGTGAGTTATTTAAGTTTAATTCGTTAAAATAAATAAGTCTTAAATTATGATCAAACTTGATTTATTTATTTCTTAAATTAATTTTGAATAAACTGATTAAGAGTTAAACTTGAGTAATTTAATATTTTATATAATATTAAATTATTTATTTATTTATTAAATTAAATTTAATAAATTAATAAATTTTAAAATATGTTCGAACTTAATTTATTTTTTTAACTCATTTCATTTCATGACCCAAGTCCGTGAGACCGTGAATCGTCAAGTAACGTGAGCATTATCTTAAACAGATTTTTCATCCATTGCAATTGTCAATCATGTTTATTGTAATCTTTTTAATTTTGTGTATTATTATAAGCTAGAGATTGAACAGAGGTAAATAATATTTCAACTTTTTGGTGTATATAAATTCAAATATTATTATATCTAAACGCATTTTCATAATTTTTAACTCAGAAACTGAATTCTGATTAGCATAACTAAACGCATTCCCACAGTTTTCAAAAAATCAATTACAAAATTCTGAAACACATTTCAGAAACATTTTTCAGAAAATCATATCCAAATCACTATCCAGACGCAGCCAAAGTGTCTTTGTTTTTCTGGAAAACATTATTAGTCAAAAGAAAATGCTTGATCTTGTTGGACATAGCTGCAATTTACTTTTGCTAAGCTATTTCTAAAGATTAAAAATAAAAAATAAAAACAGGTAAAGTCATTGACCCTTCATTAACTAGTGTGCAATCTGACGATTAGCATATGAGATGGATTCAAAGGACATCACCAAAAATTGACCTATGCACCTGAAGTCTTGCAAGACTTAGGTGTCGTTGTTTTGCCCCTCTCAACTTGTCCTTCGGAGTTATGCATGGAAATATTTTACATGGTAGGAAAATCTAATTTGACAAAAGGTGAGTAATTTGAGACAAGAGACATCGTGGTCCTTTTCTTACTGCAGCCACTCAAGGAGACCTTGACCTTGACCTAATAATATGGCCATAAGGGGTGGATTACAGATAACATGATCACACAAGTAATTTTTTTTCAACGAAGGACACAATGTGCCATGGCTTACAGTTGACTCAAGTCTTTCTTCTCCGATATAAGATGTGAGAAATAGGGAGGAAATGAATATGTTCTTCTTTTCATTTAAACTTTTTTTTTTCTTTCTTTTCTTTAGTTTATTTAAGTTTTATAACCATTATGTCTCCCTAGTTCTGTATAAAATACTAGATTTTTTAAACTAATATATAATCTTCTTACAGAATTATTGTTGGTCAAAGTTTGAAATTGATAAAGATATTCGAACTTCAACCATTGGTGGATCTTCATAGGAGCAGGGGGACCATGGCGTTCCAAATATTTATAATTTTTATTGTTTTTCCTTAACATATTGGTAATTTTTTGAAAAACATTTCTTAAGATCTTCTCTCAAAATTGTAATATGTTTTTTGTTTTGCGTTTTAAAACTAAATGCTTGATCTTGTTGGACATAGCTAGAATTTACTTTTGCTAAGATATTTCTAAAGATTAAAAAAAAAAAAAAAAAAAAGATAAACTCATCAACCCCTCATTAACCGGTGTGCAATCTGACGATTAGCATATGATGTGGCTTCAAAGGACATCACCAAGAGTCGACCTATGGACCTAAAGTCTTGCAAGACTTAGGTGTCTCTGTTTTGCCCTCTCAACTTGTCCTTCAGAGTTATATATGCGTGGAAATATTTCATATGGTGGGCCAATCTAATTTGACAAAAGGTGAGTAATTTGAGACATGAGACATCATGGTCCTTTTCTTACTCCAGCCACTCAAGGAGACCTTGACCTTGACCTTATAATATGGCCATAAGGGGTGGATTACAGATAACATGATTACACAAGCAATTTCTTTTCAATGAAGGACACAATGTGCCATGGCTAACACTTGACTCAAGTCTTTCTTCTCCAATACAAGATGTGAGAAATAAGGAAGAAATGACTATGTTCTTCTTTTCATTTAAACATTTTCTTTCTTTCTTTTCTTTAGTTTATTTAAGTTTTATAACCATTATATCTCCCTAGTTTTGTATAAAATACTAGATTTTTTAAACTAATATCTAATCTTCTTACAGAATTATTGTTGGTCAAAGTTTGAAATTGATAAAGATAATCGAACTGCAACCATTTGTGGATCTTCATAGGAGCAGGGGGACCATGGCTTTCCAGATATTTATAATTTTCATTGTTTTTCCTTCACATATAGGTAATTTTTTGAAAAAATTTTCTTAAGATCTTCTCTCATAATTGTAATATATTTTTTGTTTTTTTGTTTCAAAATTACATGCTTGATCTTGTTGGATATAGCTGCAATTTACTTTTGCTAAGCAATTTCTAAAGATTAAAAAAAAAAAAAACAGGTAAACTCATCGACCCCTCATTAACCGGTGTGGAATCTGACGATTAAGATATGAGATGGCTTCAAAGAACATCACCAAGAATCGACCTATGGACCTGAAGTCTTGCAAGACTTAGGTGTCTCTGTTTCGCCCTCTCAACTTGTCCTACGGAGTTATATATGCGTGGACATATTTCATATGGTGGGCCAATCTAATTTGACAAAAGGTGAGTAATTTGAGACATGGTCCTTTTCTTACTCCAGCCACTCAAGGAGACCTTGACCTTGACCTTATAATGTGGCCATAAGGGGTGGATTACAAATAACATGATTACACAAGTAATTTCTTTTCAACGGACACAATGTGCCATGGCTTACAGTTGACTCAAGTCTTTCTTCTGTGATATAAGATGTGAGAAATAGGGAGGAAATGAATATGTTCTTCTTTTCATTTAAACTTTTTTCTTTCTTTCTTTTCTTTAGTTTATTTAAGTTTTATAACCATTAAATCTCTCTAGTTTTGTATAAAATACTAGATTTTTTAAACTAATATATGATCTTCTTACAGAATTATTGTTGGTCAAAGTTTGAAATTGATAAAGATATTCGAACTTCAACCATTGGTGGATCTTCATAGGAGCAGAGGGACCATGGCGTTCAAGATATTTATAATTTTTATTGTTTTTCCTTAACATATTGGTAATTTTTTGAAAAACATTTCTTAAGATCTTCTCTCAAAATTGTAATATGTTTTTTGTTTTGCGTTTTAAAACTAAATGCTTGATCTTGTTGGACATAGCTAGAATTTACTTTTGCTAAGATATTTCTAAAGATTAAAAAAAAAAAAAAAAAAAGATAAACTCATCAACCCCTCATTAACCGGTGTGCAATCTGACGATTAGCATATGAGATGGCTTCAAAGGACATCACCAAGAATCGACCTATGGACCTAAAGTCTTGCAAGACTTAGGTGTCTCTGTTTTGCCCTCTCAACTTGTCCTTCAGAGTTATATATGCGTGGAAATATTTCATATGGTGGGCCAATCTAATTTGACAAAAGGTGAGTAATTTGAGACATGAGACATCATGGTCCTTTTCTTACTCCAGCCACTCAAGGAGACCTTGACCTTGACCTTGACCTTATAATATGGCCATAAGGGGTGGATTACAGATAACATGATTACACAAGCAATTTCTTTTCAATGAAGGACACAATGTGCCATGACTAACACTTGACTCAAGTCTTTCTTCTCCAATACAAGATGTGAGAAATAAGGAAGAAATGACTATGTTCTTCTTTTCATTTAAACATTTTTTTTTCTTTCTTTTCTTTAGTTTATTTAAGTTTTATAACCATTATGTCTCCCTAGTTTTGTATAAAATACTAGATTTTTTAAACTAATATCTAATCTTCTTACAGAATTATTGTTGGTCAAAGTTTGAAATTGATAAAGATAATCGAACTGCAACCATTTGTGGATCTTTATAGGAGCAGGGGGACCATGGCTTTCCAGATATTTATAATTTTCATTGTTTTTCCTTCACATATAGGTAATTTTTTTAAAAAAAATTCTTAAGATCTTCTCTCAAAATTGTAATATATTTTTTGTTTTGCATTTCAAAACTAAATGCTTGATCTTGTTGGACATGGCTGCAATTTACTTTTGCTAAGATATTTCTAAAGATTAAAAAAAAAAAGATAAACTCATCAATCCTTCATTAACCGGTGTGCAATCTAACGATTAGCATATGAAATAGCTTCAAAGGACATCACCGAGAATTGACCTATGGACCTAAAGTCTTGCAAGACTTAGGTGTCGCTGTTTTGCCCTCTCAACTTGTCCTTTGGAGTTATGTGTGGAAATATTTCACATGGTGGGACAATCTAATTTGACAAAAGGTGAGTAATTTGAGACATGAGACATTGTGGTCCTTTTCTTACTCCACCCACTCAAGGAGACCTTGACCTTATAATATGGCCACAAGGGGTGGATTACAGATAACATGATCACACAAGTAATTTTTTTTTTCAATGAAGGACACAATGTGCCATGGCTTACACTTGATTCAAGTCTTTCTTCTCCAATATAAGGTGTGAGAAGTAGGGAGGAAATGACTATGTTCTTCTTTTCATTTAAACTTTTTTCTTTCTTTCTTTTCTTTAGTTTATTTAAGTTTTATAACCATTATATCTCCCTACTTTTGTATAAAATACTAGATTTTTTAAACTAATATATAATCTTGTTACAGAATTATTGTTGGTAAAAGTTTGAAATTGATAAAGATAATCGAACTTCAACCATTGCTAGATTTTTATAGGAGCAGGGGGACCATGGCTTTCTAGATATTTATAATTTTCATTGTTTTTCCTTAACATATTGGTAATTTTTTTAAAAGTTTTTCTTAAGATCTTTTCTCAAAATTGTAATATATTTAGTTTTGCGTTTCTAAACTAAATGCTTGATCTTGAACATCGCTAGAATTTACTTTTGCTAAGATATTTCTAAAGATTAAAAAAAGAAGAAGAAGAAGATAAACTCATCAACCCCTCATTAACCAGTGTGCAATCTGACGATTAGCATATGAAATAGCTTCAAAGGACATCACCAATAATCGACCAATAGACCTGAAGTCTTGCAAGACTTAGGTGTCGCTGTTTTGCCCTCTCAACTTGTCCTTCGGAGTTATGCGTGGAAATATTTCATCTGGTGGGACAATCTAATTTGACAAAAGGTGAGTAATTTGAGACATGAGACATCGTGGTCCTTTTCTTACTCCACCCACTCAAGGAGACCTTGACCTTATAATATGGCCACAAGGGGTGGATTACAGATAACATGATCACACAAGTAATTTTGTTTTTCAATGAAGGAGACAATGTGCCATGGCTTACACTTGATTCAAGTCTTTCTTCTCCAATATAAGGTGTGAGAAGTAGGGAGGAAATGACTATGTTCTTCTTTTCATTTAAACTTTTTTTTTTCTTTCTTTTCTTTAGTTTATTTAAGTTTTATAACCATTATATCTCCCTAGTTTTGTATAAATACTAGATTTTTTAAACTAATATATAATTTCTTACAGAATTATTGTTGGTAAAAGTTTGAAATTGATAAAGATAATCGAACTTCAACCATTGCTGGATTTTTATAGGAGCAGGGGGACCATGGCTTTCCAAATATTTATAATTTTTGTTGTTTTTCCTTGACGTATTGGTAATTTTTTTAAAAGATTTTCTTAAGATCTTCTCTCAAAATTGTAATATATTTAGTTTTGCGTTTCTAAACTAAATGCTTGATCTTGTTGGACATCGCTAGAATTTACTTTTGCTAAGATATTTCTAAAGATTAAAAAAAAAAAAAAAGAAGAAGATAAACTCAACAACCCCTCATTAACCGGTGTGCAATCTAACGATTAACATATGAGATGGCTTCAAAGGACATCACCGAGAATCGACCTATGGACCTAAAGTCTTGCAAGACTTAGGTGTCTCTATTTCGCCCTCTCAACTTATCCTTTGGAGTTATGTGCGGAAATATTTCACATGATGGGACAATCTAATTTGACAAAAGGTGAGTAATTTGAGACATGAGACATCGCGGTCCTTTTCTTACTCCACCTACTCAAGGAGACATTGACCTTGACCTTATAATATGACCATAAGGGTTGGATTACAGAAAATATGATCACACAAGTAATTTTTTTTCAATGAACGACACAATGTGCAATGGTTTACACTTGACTCAAGTCTTTCTTCTCCGATATAAGATGTGAGAAATAGGGAGGAAATGAATATGTTCTTCTTTTCATTTAAACTTTTTTTTTCTTTTTTTTCTTTAGTTTATTTAAGTTTTATAACCATTATATCTCCCTAGTTTTGTATAAAATACTAGATTTTTTAAACTAATATATAATCTTCTTACATAATTATTGTTGGTAAAAGTTTGAAATTTATAAAGATAATCGAACTTCAATCATTGGTGGATCTTCTTAGGATCAGGGGGACCATGACTTTCCAGATATTTAAAATTTTAGAGCCTATTAGCTTTTTAATATACCAAAACTGTCTTTCCTTGCAGTCAAAAAGCATGATGGTCCTAAACAGAATATATCAACAATATAGAAGTGTATTTTGGTAGTTCAAGTTTTTGGTAAAGAAAGCTTTTAACTGTGTATTAGAAATTCGGAAATCAGAAAATTCTTATTCAAATTGCAAAGTCTCTGACATTTGGGAAACTCAGCCTAAATATTTAAAGAACTCTCTCTCTCTCTCTCTCTCTCTCTCTCTCTCTCTCTCTCTCTCTCTCTCTCTCTCCCTATATATATATATATATATATACGAAGCAAACTTATATGACATTACAGTAGCTGAAAATTGAAACTGTGATTGTAGTTTACAGCCACATTATTAAATGGTGGCAGATTTATAAAACCACACATTGAAATACAGTTTATTTTTCCAAGTTATCAGGGAAGACTTTTGACTTTTAGGGAACTTAAATTATTTGAGAAGACTAAGTTATCAGGGAAGACTTTGACTTTGAATCAACTTGAATTGTTTGAGACATTGACTTGGGGTCAACACAGAGACAACCCTTCCCCATAATATCAAATCCTTTGCAATTGATTTTTCTTGCATTCCTGAATTGTTCATGTTAATGGGCGTTTGTTCACTTGATGATTAATAAATTAAATTAATAAACATTTAATAACCAAAAGCTGACAGAAAAAAAGAATATCCTTTGCAATTGATTTTTCTTGCATTCCTGAATTGTTCATGTTAATGGGTGTTTGTTCACTTGATGATCAATAAATTAAATTAATAAAAAATTTCATTTCAAAAGACAAAATTAGTGACATAATAACCAAAAGCTGACAGAAAAAAAAAAAAAAAAAAACAGAGAGAAAGAAAGTTGATAAAACAGAGTTGCTTTTGTTTATTCTGTTGGACGCTGGCACCAAAAATTGGCAATTCAATACTAAGAAAAAATAAAGAGGAATTAATGAAAGTTCATCATTTTTTTTTTCATCACCTGTTATAGATGTACATGGTGTTTGGTCATCCTAGAATCTGGGAGATCCAATTCATAGCATAGAAAACAAACCCTCTACTCACGATAATTCACCTTGTAAATCAACTCAACGCAACACAATTAATGCCAACATCAGCATGAACGATAGAAAAGAAGTAATCTCACAACAGAAAAAAGATTTGTTCATAGCAGTAAGGAACTGAAGGCTGCAATATGATTTAATAGCAATAGAACTCATCTTCACATTGACCTAGTAATCTCTTTGGGGAGAAAATTGTTCCTAACATCCAGAAATCAGAATCTATGTTCTCACCAAGGCATATCTTGAAAATTGGTTGGATCAACAGCTCTGGAAACAAACCAATCATCAAGACCTAATTGCTGCATGAGGAACAGAATATACAAATGACATGCTAATTCTTTATTATAGGGTCAGGACAATTGTATATTGGAAATGGAAGTTTTCATATGCAGTAAACATAGGCTAAGAAAAATCAACATGCCAAGTAGCAAACTGATGTAGTGTAGAGCCAAAAGCAATTCTGAAGAATAGTAGATAAAAGATTCAACAAAGTAGCCCTTACTTGGGACATGTGTAACTAACAATTCATCAACAAATTCTAGGACTATGCAATAACAAGGATTTTATTTATTTATTTATTTATTTTTTGGTCCAGTCAATAACAATTAACGAGGTGAAATTGAAATCATTCCATCATGCATTGCATAGTATCTACAATTGTAGCATTTGGATGAGTCCATTCCTAACCAGGGATTTGGTCATTTATGGATTTCTTATAAAAGAATTGCAGAGTATTATATCATTTTTGGTAATGATTTCAAATTTTGCAATCATCTTTTTGCAGTGACTCCCACCTAAGAGAAGAATTTATAGTTTAAAATTATTTTGAAAAATTGGAACAAATTCAATTCTATGGAGCATCCACAAGCTCCCAAAATTGAAGCCACACAGACATGTTTCATAAATGGATCACATGGTACCACATCTATAGCCAGTTGGATATCTAGCAGCCTTGCAGTTCACTCTCCACCATGGTTGGGGTCTATCACTTGAATTAAACCACTGCTTTAGCGTGCCCTTTAAAGAACTATTTCTCAAATCAACATTTCTCTAGGACAAAACTCACCGTAGATTAAATTACTGAATTGTATATAAAAATAACTTGATTACTAACCAAATCAAACTAGAGATCTGTAGCCTTGAATAGTCACTCTCAGTGTATTTAATGTATTCTGGGAAGAATATTACTTTCATGTGTTCTGGGAAGTTCAACATAAGTTTTACTTATATATAATACTAACCATGATATTAAATGAAAAAAATATTTAAATTAATAGGCAATCGACATTATTAAGAATAGTTCATAATACAATTTTTTCCATAGAAGCAGGACAAAATCTTTGATACATTACCCCCCATTGCATAAACTGACTTTACACTTCCATTTTAGCCGAAAGGGAACTGTTTAGCAGATCACATTCCCCGTGGAATAAACCATCACTTGATAGCTAATCTGCAAATAAACCATCACTTCACAGCAATAATCAGAAACCACTAATGAATCACATAAAAATGCATCAAATTAGCATGCTTTAAAATTTATACCTCCATTATGAACTAATCGAATTCCATAGCACATCCTCTCCCAGGCGCAAACCAACCTAGATTGCTGATGTACAGTTTGTGTTCCGTCTCCAATATATCACAGCCACAGATGCAAGTCCTCATGTCAACTTCAAGGATCATCATCTGCCAATCAATGAACTAAAGAAGAATCTTTGAAGCAGCACAATTATTTGTACATTCTAACCAGCATGATATTAATCCCATGAAACCTGCCTCCCTAGCCTGTGAGTTGTCCCCTCCCCGTCTTTGTAACACTGTTAGGAACTCATCGGAGCTTAAATTCCCATCACGATTTGCATCAAATATATAAAATATCATATCAACCACATTGTCTGTAAGAGGGATGCCACAAACCTTGTATCAAATGAACCACTGTATTAGTGTATTAATAGAAATGGTCATTCCCCAAAATCAAATGAATAAAATACTCAATATAAGAATGAAAGGATAGTGAGGTATATATACTTGATATGCAGCTCTTTGGAAATCCTCGTTTGTCAACAGCCCGTTCACTTTGCCATAACTGAAGATCGCGAGAGACAAGGGCCGCAATTTTTTACGTAGCTCTGCAAAATTCTTGAATTCTTCGAAAGTAATGCGAATGTCTCTTAGACATGGTTCATTGTCTAATTCATCGACCCGATCAAGAAACTTGTTTATATGCCTCATGTCAGCAGATGCAACCATGGACAAGGCAAAATCCTTAGCTGATATGGTTCCCCGTGACTTGTAGTCATAATGGGAAAACTCCAACCGTAATATCTATCAAGTTCAAGAACATAAATTGTGATATCAAAATTAAAAAGATTGACATGAAACTCCATGAATGATGTGTATTTTAGACCAAATAACTGAGATCTTATATGTTTAATGAATTATAAATTGAATGAAAGTTTAGCCCTAACTTGAATAAGTGTTCATGGCCTTTTAAGCATTCCAAAATGGAACGATGCAAATCAGTACACGTGCCGTGTTTGGAAGCAATTTCATGAATGAATGACCTTTATTGGCCACTTAAGAGTGTGTTGGAACTGCAATTATGGAATAAATTCTTGTCATTGTTGTTATATCATCTTCTTCATTTTCATCTTCTCCTTATGTGATTTGGGTCAATTTATACTTTTCATGAGAACAAGCTCTACTGGCTTTGCCTTTTAAGTTGGTGACAGAGTTTCCTCATAAGAGAGAAAGTCACTGGCTAATGGACACCTGCCGCCCTCTTAAACCTTTCTGCCAAATACTTTTTATTAAATCGCATTTTTTAACATTTCTCCACCTTTCTCTCTCTACTTTTCTCTCACTACCTCCAAAATCTCTCTTTACATACATGCAAAATGTACTAAAACTATTTCTGATTCCAAGAGCTCCCTAAATAATTTGTAATTTTATTACTTGGGGCACAAATATTCTAATTTCTGATTTTGAAATTCTTGCAACTTCCATGATTTTGAAACTCTTAATACTTCCATTAAATACAACGTTAATTCTGGGCAGAAAGAAGTCATATAATTGCTAATGTGAAGAATCTGAATAAAGAAAATACAATTTCATGCATTTAATGAGTGCTCAATTTCAGGGGTAAGAAAAATTTTCACAAGTGGAACTTCTAAATATTACTGATCTAGTGACCTCAGAGATAAGCCCAACTTCTCCCAGAAGCATGTGATACCTTTTTTATTAAAAGCAATACTAAGATATATATATATATATATATATATATATATATTTTGAAATAGACCATAATCCAAAAGAATTAAATAAATTAGAACAGACGAAAGCAGTTCATTTGTGAGAGAGAGAGAGATGAGCTACATACTTCATCATGCAACTCTCTTAAGAATTGAACGAATTTTCCATGTTCAAGACATGCCTTGCCGTCTTTGCCAAAGAAGTACTCTAGCAAGCCCCCATTCTCTACAGAACCTGAAACTTTCAGTCCAATTCGCAATCCATCCCTATGGCGAGCCCCTTGTCTGTTATGAGTTCGCATCAAGGCCATCACTTTCTTAAATTCGTCCTTGTCAATCTTTCTGTTTAGGAATGTCAGCAATTAATAACTCACATGAATCAGTACAGGATATAAGTAGTTGTCATTTATATAAATTCCAACAAAGCAATAGGCTATTTTACTAGATATAAGGAGCTGTCATTTATGTATATTTCTAAAAAAATCATAAGCAATCTTGACAATTGGTGAAAACTGACATTAATAAATATATACATGAACCTTTGTTATGTTTTTGCATCTTCTGTTATCCATATCTAACATTAAAAGTATGAGGATATACAGATAGCTATATACATGATGCCTTAACCATCACTTGTACCATGGTAAAGTAACATCGGTTTCTCAAGCTTATCTGTTACGACAACGGCAGCATTGACACCACATGATAGGGAGACTGGAAAGTCCACAAAGAGGACTTGATACACATGTCGGATCCCAACTTGACCCAAAAGCTTAAGCTACTAGGTCTTGGGCCCAATCATGTAAATTAGTCCTTTCTTATTACACTCATTACCCAACATGAGACACCAAGCTCACATGTTACCTCAACAAATCTCCCCCTTCACACTCTCCCAAGAATGCCAAACACACTGTGTTTACAACACTACGTCAATGCCAAACACTGTGTAGGTAGCACCACCAAAAGCATTGTCACCGCATGTTGGGGAGACCAGAGAGTCCACGGAGAGACCTGATATACATGTTGGATCCCAACTACCCAAAAGCTTAAGCTGTTAGGTTTTGGGCCCAATCATGTATATTAGTCCCTCCTTACTCGATGTGGGACTCCAAGCTCATACGTTACCTCAACACAATCCTTGAAGAATTGTGAAGCCTTAAGCCTAAGATTCACCCATTTTGGTTGTGGTTGGAAGTATTATCGATAAAAACCGAAGGATAAGTTCTATAAAACCTATTTCTAGATTCACATGAAGTATTGCAAAATCAACTACATAAAAGCAAAGGAATCGCACTAGGAACACAATATTTAAGTGATTGCCAAGTTTTATATGTCCATAGAAGAGAAGGATATCAAATTTATTATCTACAATAAATTAGGATTACCAAAAAATCATGCTCTATGTCTCAACTCTGGCTATGATACCCTACGTTTAGTAAGGAAAAAATTAAACAAATCTAAGGGGCTATTCATATCCACTAAGTTGAGCTAATTCGGAAAATATAACATAATTAAAATATTAGGTCGAAGTTCTCTCCAAGGAACCCCATAAGGGGAAGAACCTAAGGACCCCCTAGCCAAAAGTTATTGCAAAGCTCACTACTATTAAAATTTGGCATAGCATATCCTTAAGCACATCGAGTATATGACATTACAAAACAAAAAAGGGCTAGTCCAATGCACGAGGCTACCGCCACTCAGGGTCTAGAGAGGATCAGATGTATGCAGTCTTACTCCTGCAAGCAAAGAAGTTGTTTTCGCAACATCACAAAACAAGACTTTCTAAAGTAAACATCATAATGTGATCCCCATAGTAATCCTAATCTATGATTTGCTAGTACCATTGTGGGGGTTTAGGGATGACAAGGGAGCTTATTAAAAAGTTTAGATTGACAAAATATTATGCCTTGGAAACTTCAAAAAAGAAGCAATACTAGTTCTTGAGATTCATTTGTGAGATCAATCACTATCAAATGCTATACACTCATCATGAACATGCTTAGGAAACATCAAATGATAAAAGCCTATAAAAGAGTTTCTTTCTAGACCTTAGTGATCAGATTGGGGACAAGGAGTAGAACATTAAGTTCTCTCAATATCCTAGGTTGACTTTTTCACCCCAATTGATAGGGAATAACTTGTTGGCAGAGCTCTAGTGTGATTGTTGGCCACAATTAATGTGATCCTAAGGAAGATAAACAACTACTCCAAATGTTTTCCATGGACTATTATAAATTAACATTGAAAATGGAGAATAGTTTACCATGTATGTAAAACATATTCATTGATAAAATTTGTATTTATAAGCAATTATTAAATGCATTATGGTTAGTGTTTCCCAGACTCCAAAACCAAGGCCTTTGACAACAAACACTGGAAGCCTACACAGATGTTAGATAATAGTCATGAATGATAGCTACCTAATGTTTATTGTATAATCGGAAATCATATTCCAAGGGACAACGACATGTGCTTGGATTGATATATGTGTGTGTGTGAGAGGAAGTAAAAGGTAAACAAAATTTCACAAAATTACAAGTTACTTTGCACATGCACACAACACACACACACTTTTATTGGCATCTGAGTACTGGATTCAGAGAATTCTATATCAATATCATATCTGAAAAATATCAATTGTCAAATGGTAATGGTTTTAAGAGTATTAACTATAGGGAAGAGAAAGTTAGTTAGGAATTTAAAAACAAGGGAAAACAAAGAAAAAAAAAATTCTACATTTATGAAAATTACATGATGGTCATTTTATGATGCTTTTCTGATTCTCCAGCTAAAACTTGGAATTTCTGCAATTAGAAACTTTGATCTAAATTTATGATAAAGTAAAAAAATCTCCATTATGTGATATTATAATTCCAATATAAATTCTTAACCAATTTTGTCATTCTTGTTAATGTTTGAGTAGTCTGTATCAAACTCCGACCTATTTTTGATTTCTTAAAGCTACCAAATAATTATATGATGAAAGCTTGGTGGCTTACTTTGAACTGCATATCAATTTATAATTGGAGTGTGATCATTTTTATGATTGACTAAAAGAAAAGCAACTCTAGATGTAGTTCCTTTTTTATTTTTCTATCTTAAGGTTAACATGGTGAATTAGTGAGGGTAACGCTAGGGGAAGGGGAAAAGCAAAACTACTATCAGTTGGGGTAATAAGGGAATACATGGTAACTTGTGGTGTAACTGAATCTATGGCCCTAAAAAGAGAGGAATGGAAAAACATGATTCATGTAGCTAACTCCAAATAGTTGGGATAAAGGCTTAGTTGAGTTTAATTGAGTTAATGAGTGAGAGTAATTGTAATGATGAAAACAGCAAAAAGATGAAAGGAAAATGCATGACATGTGAATAGGTAAAATGACCTCTAGTGGTGACAATGATAGTTCTCAAAAGCACCTAGATGCCTTCATGTTTGGTGAATACATATAAGACCTACCCATTATTGTCAAGGTCAAACATTTTAAATGCCACAGAAAAGCTTGATTCTGGGATGCTGAGTAGTGTAACAAAAAAGATGTACCTGTTACAACAAATATAGATATGAAGAGATTATTCCAAGAACTTTTGTTTCAATTATCCAAATCTGACATATTGCATTTGAACAGTTGCTTCAAAGAGTTTTAGATGAGATTACAAATCGTCTTTGTAGACAAGTAGAAGCAATCTTAAAGAGACAAGTCAGCACTCACTCCGCGAATGATATAACTCCATCATTATCAGTATCAAAAAGCATAAAAAATTTTGAAGGAGTACAGTGTAACTCGCTAGGAACCCACTCCCCTTTCAGATATCCCCCTCTAACACCGGTTGCTTCAGAAGGAGGAAATACAGGAACAACTGCTCTCATCAAGTCTTCTGGTGTCATAAACACCTCTCCACATAGGGAGTGGAATGATGCGAAGTACTCAAATACCTAAAACAGTGCAAGATTGATAATGAAGATAATATGATTATAAAAAGAAAATTTAGTCACTACCTACCACTAAAATATTCAAATATGTTTCAAACAATTTACAACCTTATACAACTTGAAGCTCAGGAATTTTGATGAGCATTCACTTAAAATGCTTAACAGGTGATGCTATCTAGTCAATTAGAAACAATATAAAAATTTAGTTAACAACCATAAAATTAAGCTATAAAGAATGTAATGCTATTAGAGGCCTCAGGTGCACCTGACATGCTTAAATATCCCATTGCCAAGGTGATAAGCTGAAAAGGTGACAGGCTTAGGCCACATTTGGTTGTCAGGAATTTTTTGCAGGAAACTGATTCCTAGAACTTTAAATGAGAGTAAAGTAAAAAGTAAAGGTATGAGAAATTTAAAAAAAAAAAAAAAATTGTTTTAGGTTTTTAGGAAAGTTTGCCAATAAATATAACTTAAACTTTCCAAGGATGCATGATCTTGTGTAGAATGCAGGACAAAATTTAAGAGAAAGTATTTCTTGTAGGAAAATAATTAGGGGTGGGACTCACAATTTTTAGTGACAGCCAAACTCACAAAAATGAAGGAATTTTTTTTTTTATTTTCCTTTCTTTTCCTGTCAACTAAACGGGGCTTTGAGATCTTGGGAAACTTCAAACATGTATTAAATAGATTTGCAAAAGAAGTAAGAAAAAAGTACTATCAATATACAAATAGAAATTGTAGAGATCTGAAAAAATGAGCGAAAATTTTTTGTTTTGCCGGTAGGATATTTGGCATACACGGTTTTGTCGGTCAAGCCCGGTTTTGCTAGTAAAGCATCTAAATGCGTCAATTCACCATTTGACATGTTTAAAGGCATATTTGGAGTGTGTCATAGAAGAGAAATATGCTTAGAATATTGTGAGGTAGCTACTGTTCAAATTTTAGCTAAAACGGAAACCATTTCAAAATTGGACAAAAAGGGCGTTCGGGTGGCCCTGGTGGAATGGGCCTAAAACGACCTCAAATGAAAATATTTTCTTCTAAGAGTTTTCATTTAAAATAATTTTATGAACATTGGTTAAAACAAAATTTTGAATTGAAGCGTTTAGGAATGGATTGTAGAGTAACGAGATTTCGGGCTCATTAAGGGCAAAATGGTCATTTGCCCTTAGCCCCTTTGTCCACCACTATAAATGCAGCCCCCCTAGACCATTTTTATCATAAATTGGGTCTACAATTACAGAATTCACGTTCTTATAGAGAGAGTGAGAAAAGCCCTAGAAATTCAAGAATTCAAGCTACCGAAACACGTATTTCGAGCGGGATTTTGGCCGAACTTTCTTCTGGAAAGTTGTTCGTCTCCACGAGTAATATATCCTCACTGAACAGTTTGGCTATCCAGAAAATACAGCTTCTACAGTTTGTGAAAAACTGATTTTAAGTATGGTTTCTTGCTAAGCTAGGAATAGATTTAGTTTTTCTTGCTTTGCTACATGTTTATTGAGCTGTATAGATGTTTAATTAATGCTAGGAAGCCACCTAGGTGGTGTTGAATTGAAATACCTAGAGTTGAAAATTTAGGGCTTTATGTATTCTTTGGTTTATTTGATGTTTTATTGCTATAAAGATAACTTATCTTGTCTTTGTATTTGATTGCTATATTTGGTATGTATTTATGTGATATTTACTTGACATCTTGGAGGGGAATTGGTTGTGTAATGTATTAGTCTTGCATGGAATGTTAGTGACTTTGTGAAATTCTTGTTGGTTGGTGAAATTGTGATATTGTGGCTTGAGAAATGTGTTAAGGTGTATGGTTATGACCTATGTTATGTGAAGCAATTTATGGGAATTTAAAGTTATGAATTATGTGGGGTTTAAATGCATGACTTGAAAAAGGACACACCATGTGTTTGATGAAATGACTCACTGAACTTGCATAATGGAATCATGGCATTTGGCATAGTGTGATTCCTTGGAAGCATAGTGTGAGTTGGGAATTTGGTGTTGTGCATACTTGGTTACTCATGTCCTTCGGGGAAGGTCCGTAAAATGAGACATACTTGGTTACTCATGTCCTTCGGGGAAGGTCCGTAAAATGAGGCATACTTGGTTACTCATGTCCTTCGGGGAAGGTCCGTAAAATGAGGCATGGACATGGCATAGAGTTGACGTGGCATGGAGTTGACATGGGTGTGGCATAGAGTTTGCATGTGTGAGTCATGCATAGTGTGTTTGCATTGCATTAAATAACGGGGAGGAAAATTATATCTTGAAATTGTACACTTGCACATGCCACGTCCTAAATTTGTTGCTAGTATTAGTGAGTTATCATACCAGCAGTTGAGCTGACCCATTCGTGGGCAATACATTTCAGATGAGGCACCAGCTGCTTGAGACTTCCTTGAGTGTTGAAGAAAAAGGAAGGAAATGGATTTTGTAGAAGATTTGACCTTTGGGGGCATGTTTTGAATGTATGGGCATAAGCCCACTTTGTTGTATTTTATATTTAAACTTATGTAAATTGTAAACGTTAGGCCTTGGGCCATTTTAAAAAAATGTATGAGTTGGAACTCAATGAATGTATGATGTTTGATTTAAATGTATACTAGAGGTTACTTGATATTCGGGAGTTAAATATGTATTAAATGGAAGTGTTAGAAAATAGTGGATGCATGTTTAAGAGTTGATGGATTTTGATGCAATTATACCCATATATGTTGTGTTATTAGGTGATGAAAATACTTGAAAAAAAACAAAGGAGACTATGTCGAATTTTTGGTAGAATCAAAGTGAGAAATAGGTATGTAAATGACTTTTTAAAAGGAGTGGAAAAAATGCGTAAAATGGGGGCTTAGAAGCTAGGGAATTTGGGCTAAAAGTGGGAAGAAAAGAGGGTTAAAAGACTTGGAAAAAATTCAAAAATGGGAAAAGTAGGTTGCAGCCATGAACAGTAAATTTTCAGAAATCAGAAAATCAACTCTCTGTTGGAACAGTAAAACAACCAGAAAACAGCCCAGTAGCCGCAGCCTGTCGCGCGCCGCGCCTTGCGCGAGCCCCGCGCGCCGCGCCTTGCGCGAGCCCCGCGCCCTGCACGGGCCTGTGCCCGTGCGCCCTGCGCGCGCGTGGCCTGCCCCCTGCGCGCCTGCTGCTGCCCATGCGCGCGCCCACTGCTGCCTTGCATGCTGCCACCTGCTGTCCAACCCATGGGCAGCCATTGTTTTGGCCATGTTGTAACCTATCTTCCAAGGGCATTTTGAGGCCATTAAACCATAATTTTGACCCAAACTTTTAAGTTCATTTTAGACCATTTTAGGCCATTATACCAAGCCAAGTTGGGGCAATTTATGGGACACTTTTTAGGCATAAATCATGGCCATGTTTGGCCATTTATTTGGACCACTTCTTGGACTATACCTTAGGGTATTTTGAGCCTTTTTTGGGCGACCATTACAGGGCACTTTGAGAAAGGTTTTGAGAACATTTTGAGAACCGTTTTTAAATATGATTTAAAGTATTTGGGCATTAATTGAGAGGAATACTTGAGCTATGTTGAGGAACGATTTGAGTTATATTGAATGCCGAATCTTTACTTAAATTGTTGGGAGAAACTTGAGGAATGATGATGGAGATTTAATTTAAATTTAATTCATTGTCATTTATTTCTTCCTTTTCTTCTGTTCAGTCATTCCTCGGGTTCATGGGAATCCGGGGTGTGACAGAAATAACATAAATTTGGCCTGTCTACCCTTTAGTAATAAAAGGCTATTTAGTTTTCTTTTGCTTGTCTTTTAATCATAGAGACAGTAAATCCACCATCAATGATGCAGAATAAGATATAATTTCAAGAACAGAAGTGTTTTAGAAGAACAAACAAACATGTGTTTGCATGTTTGTGTGCGTGTTGTTGCCGCAGCAACAATATTTTAGCAGACAGGCGACATGCAATGCTTCAAATAACATGTGTTTATGTGTGTACATGTTCTTTCTGTAGCTACACAATTTCAGCACACAGGCAACATGTAATGCTTGCAAGTCATTTTTTTGTAATTTTTGCCAGTCAATAGGACAGGATTTTTGTTCTAAAGAATCATCATAAAATAGTTCCAGGTATTCCTAGTGGATTCCTGTTAGCTGTTAATTGTGTCACCATTAATACAATACATCATATCTATGTGACTCACATGAGTATGAAGGATTATTTTATCAATCGCTGCATAGATGCATAACATATATCCAAAGAAGTTGCAAACCTTTTCAGGAGGGCTTCTTATTCTTATGCGTTTTTCATACTTAAAGAAAACTTTTCTCCTGTATGCATCTGAAAATACAAAGAAGACAAGTAAGCATATTTAGTTAGACTGATGTGAATAGATAACATGAAATTTTGACAACAATTACACCGAGTGAACCATGGTCCATGTTCAAATAAATCCTTGAATATAATTATTTCTACTCTGCTATGACCATGGTTACCCCAATTCGCTCCTCCCCTAGCGAATTGCGAATTGGGATCGCACGATCTAAAACATGGATCATTAGCAATTTGGAACGCAAGATTTAGCGTTCCAATCTAAAATATCAAAAGTCTCAAAAAAATCATATAAAATAAGCACACATCATTAGAATTTTATTTTATAATGGCTTGGATTCGTTGAAATCTTTTTGGTGTTTATATATACATACCAATATTATTACAAATAAAATCAAAAAGCATATCACGTTCCAAATAAACGTATTTCATTCCAACAAAGAGATCCAAAGAAGCCTACGTCTAACAGACCATGTTTTATAACAAGTGATGATCTACGTTTCCGTTCCTGTTCCCCTTACCATAACGATCCACGTTCCAGGTAACATTGGCTATGACTATTCTAAATCAGAAGTTTCAGAAAATAAATGTCTTCTGCCAATTTTTCATTGACTCTTTGTGAGTATAATTAATTGTGCCAAACATTTGCTTGAACATATTTTTACAATTTCAAGGTGAAAGAAGCAAAAAAAACCTCAGCTTAGGTAATTAAACTATATTGCAAATTTGATTTTATTGAAAGTGGCAAAGAAGTCTACAAAAAGTAAATGATTCAAATCCTTTGTCATCATAGCAACTACCATAAGATGCTAGTACATTTAATGGTTTTCAGACTCTTAATAAGTCTGTGAGTTTATCCAAAATTTTAGAGAAATAAAGTATTTGTAAGACAGAATTTCATGAAGCACCAAGATAACACGACATGTTGAGGGTTCTCAATTTTCAAGTTCTAATCCATTAGATGACCAATAATCTGAATTGAAACGGATATCTGAGCGATCCTAAGAAAATAGATTTGTGTAGAAATTGAAGCTCTATTTCAAACCCATCCAACCTAATCATTGTTCAATTCATTCTGAAAAGTGATATTACACAAAAAACACCCATCAACACACACAGATTATGAATCTAAATCTTAAACATATCAATATAGGAAGACAAAGTTCAGTTCGAGAATACCACAACATTCTAGTACAATTGCAATCGGTTCCAACATGTTAAGCCTGTGGATATGAAAAGATTTATGCACTTCTTTGGTCTTTCTCTTATTTAGTTCAAAGAAAAGTAAGAAAATATAGTTCACTGAAACCTAATAAAATCAAGAGACTCGAGTGAAAAAAAAAATGGCTGAGGTAATCTGATCGTTTAAGATCCTCTCTTAAAATGTCTGTTCCTATCATCTCAATTCAAGTTCTTGTAACCCTTCATCCAATCCTTGTAACACCTCCAATTTGACTAAATCACTCGTTACTTGTGCATTCATTTTTTTCCTTGCATGTAAGAAACTCAACTTAGAATACCTTCCCATATTATGCAATTAATTCCTGCTCCTCAGAATCAAATCTATTTCATATTCCATTCCTTATTTGATTGAATATTCATCCATCTCAACATCTGACCATGCTTAGTTTCGAACTTAATTTGTCCTGGTGCCCATAAGTCCATATAATAAAATGCAGCATAGTCAGCCAAACCCATAAGCATCTTCAGTGTTCCCAGCAGTCTACAAATACTCTACTCTGTTAATGTATATTTATGTTTTCTAGATCTATTGTGAACCCTAAATAACAAATGCAATCCATTTTCAGCGTTTCCTGGCCGTGGATGTTCACTATTCCTCCATATATACACCTAGTTCTTTCTGTGAATATTTCTTAAATATTCTTATTCCTACATATCCTAAAACCTTTAGAATCTTAAGTATTTCCCATAATTTCAATTCAGAATGCCCAAAGAAAATTCCTACATATCCTAAAACCTTTAGAATATTAAGTATCTCTTCATATTTTCAATTTATATCACCCAGCTTTAATTCCAGCTAGCCCACAAACAGAGTACGTTATGTGACCTTTTCTTAAAATTCCTAATAATTTAATCCATCTCTGATCACAAGTATAATGATATGATTTCCACTCTTGATGTAATTCATTACAAATGTGAATTCACTAAGCTCTCATCTTCACTTCAATTATTATTCCCTAGTTCATGTCCTTGAACATATCATTCAGGGACTCTATCAAATTCTCTGTCTAAATTAACTAATACCACATGGAAATCTTTCTTACTGTCAATAAACCTATCCATCAATCACTTTGTTACAAAATAAACTTTGCCGCTGATTTCTCCAACTGTAATGTGAATTGGTTTTCAAATACCCTTGGTTCATGATATAGTATTTATTCAATCAGTCTCTTAAGAAATATTTTACCAGGAGTTGTAATTCCTTTTTTTCCCTTTTGGTAAAAGTGAGAATGTAAGCCTAAAAACAGCACTCAATTGAGATAGGGCAGGGTCAAGCCTGCAACTCGGCTAAAATCAGGGGATCCCTTCCAAATGGTCCAGAGTTTTGCAACTGTATTGATTTATGCTGCCAACAGAAACCATAAAGACCACCAGTCTATGCGTCATAAGTGTGATTTTAGTTCGTGCAACTCTGAAAATTGATCACAAAATTTTTTTTTATATAGTTATAAGAGAGCTTCACATCCATTCATCAAGTACTTCTCAGTTTGCAGTGTCTTTTTCTAAGAGTAAGTCAACCAAATATACCATTATAACCTCCGCATTTTCCTAGACCAAAGAGAAAACCAAATTCTAAAGCCTTCCCAATTTTCATTTCTCATGGTTTTTCAACTTCCACTATCCTAATTTTCAGAAGTACCTTAATTTCTAATCTAAATACAGTTATTTAGTTCAGTTAAAAATATAGCAAATAAATTACTTATGCAGTTTACATAAATCAATTTATGAACATTACTCTTCCAGCACATTTATATCTCTACCCATCTATATGCAAGCCACTACATTTTCCCTTAATTCCTTAATCCAAGCAAATCCACATAGTTCCCCCCATCCCTTGTCTCCAACTATCTTATTAGCTTCCTTTTTAGGAACAAGCAAAAAGGATTCAAAATTTTCAAAATCCTACCGATGAACCCTGTTCTGCCAAATCCTACACCCTCAACCTCATTTTGGTTTTCAAAGTGAATTGGGTGAAGACAATGAAAATGCCTTGTGTTGGCCAAGCTCACTCAAGCACTGGCACTGGTGTAATCAAACAAGAGCACCAAGGAACAACACTAGCTTAAGTGGAATGGTCTCAGCTCAAGATGTGCCAGCTCAGCACAAATGTAAGAGTGACAACTCAGCAGAAGGCAGTTACAAGAAGCTCAAGCCAGCTGGTGCTAGTTGTCATCAGAACTAACTGTAACAAATCATGTGTATGTAACAAGAGAGAATTTGTTAGTCAGTTATAACTTCTCTCCTGATAGGTGAGATATAACTGCGTGTTGTATAAATAGACGTTTTGAGATTGTAATTCAATTGAATCAATAGACGTTTTGTTAGTCAGTTGTTCTCTATTTCTATCATCTTCTGTACTGCACTTCGTTTCTGCAACTGATTTCTATGTTCTTGCATTCGTCCATGGATGCAAAACTTATCACCTTGAATGCTGAAGAAGAAAACAATCTACAGTTTTTTCCTGTCCTTCCGTTCATTCTCTCCAAGAACAAAAACATTAAACAAAGCTTAAATATCAAATATTTTCTTTAGGTATGGCCCCCTGACCTAATCCAATGTCCGGCTAGATTTCTACTGAATGCCTCAAATACTTGAAATTATCTATGATCTGCGGATCAGACATAACTTGTAAATTAAATTTTATTTAGATTTTTCTTTTGCATAATTTTCTAAAAAGAACAAGGAACAGAAATTACTAATCTTCTTAATTAGTGGAAAACTGATCAATGTATTAACTAAATATCACATTGATTAACATACCATTTCATAAATCAATGCAAACCCAATATAAAAAAAAAAACCCACACCACTAAAAGAATCTTGCACATGCACATACATTCATATATATATATATATATATATATATATGTATGTATGTATGTACGTATGTATTATATGTTAAAGGCATAAAAACAGTACCTCCAAATAGGAACTTAGGTTTATTACCGGGCTCTGCTGTCTCACCACCTGAATCGGCAAAAGACAAGAATGAATTCGTATCAGAAGGAGAAGACCAATAACAAAGCCCTAAGCTCGACCCGACTACGACCACCCCAGATAAAAATGATTCTAAAATTGAGTCGCTCCTCTTATTGTCGCCATAGCTGGACCCACAAAACGATCTCAAAGACGATGATGATGATGCGGAACCGTTTGATTGGGTGATGATGGGACGAGTGTCGAGACGTTGAGCTGCGACGACTCGACGGATCAATGGTGAGGATTTCTTTAGCAAGGCCCAAGAATGCATAGTATGATGGTTCGCGCTTCCGAAATTTCACAACACAGAGAGACAGAAGAAGGATCGTTGAGACAGAATATAATATACTCCAATGTAGAGAGAGAGAGGCGTATGATGCGGGTGGTCAGGGTTTGATTGACCGAGAAAATTGGTTTTGGGGATTTTGACTGAGATTTGTTCTCAACGGTCTTTAAGTTAGTTGGTTTTCAGTCAGTTAAAATGCCACGTATACATAATTTATATCTCAATTATATTTTTAATATAATATATATGATTTTAGATTTCACACAACGTTATTTTCAAAAATTACAATTCAATATCGTGACATATATTAAAAATATAAATTAAAAATACCTAATAATACTACTTTTCTTAAAATACTTAATAGCGGTATTTGAATATTTGACTTACTTTGGATGAAATAATTAAAGAACATATTTGAAATATTTTATATAATTTTGAGGTATATAACTAATTTTTATTACCAATATCCGAGTTAGTATAGATGCATATAAAAATATTTATAAGTACATAAAAATAAAAATATTTTTTGACATAAACAAAATAGGATAAATAATACTGACATTTTAAGCTTATGATAATTATACTAACTTTTCATGAAATTTTTAAAATTACACTGACCTATCTTAAAGTATGAGAAGTCAGTGTAATTTCAAAAACTTCAAGAAAAATCAGTCTAATTTATTCAATAAAATATTACTTCTATTTTTTTTCGTTTAAATTAGTAAAAATAGTTAAAAAGATTTTTTTCCTATTTTTTATTACTTTAAAATGCATTCTACTTTATGTATATCCTGCATGTAATTTTTTTTTTTTTTTTAATATAACGATATGGAAAAAGGGAATCAAACCCATGATATTTGTATGCTGAGGAAGTAATTATACCGCTTGGATTGATTAACCAAAATGTAATTAATATCATTGTTTGTTTATCAATTATCACATTGACATAATAACAAGTTATAAAAAAATGTTATTGTCAATTATAAAATTTAAAAATTTATAATTTAATTAATATGTATAATTCATGTACAACGTAATATTAATATGTAAATTACATTTGTTAATTAGATTACAAATATTCAATTTTCACAATTGACAGAAACACTCATCCAAGTTATAATTGTAACTGAAGGTTATTAATTGTCAGCCCAAGTGGAGTCAGAACCTGGCCCATTTTCAAGTTTCTACCTTATTTATCTTATGTCTAAGAAAGAGGAGAAACTTGCCATGGTAAGAGCAGTTGAACTATTTGTTTTCCCTATTAACCAAATAAACGAACCTCTGGTTAAATTAAGTTACTGTTCCATAATTTAAAAGTAAAAATAAAAATGAATTTGATAACTCTTATTTAAAAGTAATTTAATTTTATATTTTTAATAGATTTATTAAAATATTATTTAAAGATGAAATAAAAATTGATGAATATATATATATATATATCTAATATATATATATATAGATATCATATATATATATATATATATATATTTATATTTATATATATACGCTTTTATATATGCATGTATATGTGTGTGTATGAACTCATATAAAAGCGTATATATATAAATATATATTTAATAAGAACATATAAGTTAAGTATCAAAATATATATCTTGAATACAATTTGGGCTAAAACAGTGCAATGAGCTATCTCCACAAACCAATCTCAAATCCTATCGGAAGCCACATTTTAATTTTGTTTATAATCTGGGCATAGATTTTTGTAAATTTGAGCTTGTATAAATTACCAATGAGTTGTATAGTTATACTATGTTTGTTTGTCGTCTTGGGGAGTGGATTGGATAAATTATTTCAAATAATTTGTGAATTTGATATTTGAAAAGTTTTAGGTTCTCTCAAGATGTCCATCTCATCACTTATGCACAGAACACCTAGAATCTTCTAGAGTAATAAGATTTTACCAAAATTTCTTAAATATTTTATCACATTCTACTATATTCTACATACTTTTAACTAACTTCTATTTTAGACTGTAGTTACGTACTCACATGACCAAATTGTTATTGATGACATTATTTTCTAACTATCTCACTGTTGAGACTACTACAAATAGCTCTCGCGTGTTATTATGAATAGTGATGTAATTAAGATTCCTGACACTGAATTTTCTATAATGTTCATACCTAAAACACAAACTATTAAATAATAGTTTAAGTTTTGTGTCATTATTGTTATATTCTTATATCTCGTACTCTTAAAAAATATCTCTCAACTTCTACATTACCTTTACTTTTCCTCTGTCGTTTCACCTTAGAATCTCTTGCTATTTGATGGGAGAGAGTTGTTCCCGTATAACTCACTCTTTGACTCGTTACCCATTTCTCAAACTAACAACAATTATGAACAGTGGCCACATTAATTTGTTAGTTTGGATGCCTTAAAAGTTTTAGTTGAATGAGAGCCCTGTGTTCAAGTGGTGGTGATGTGGTTCTTAAGTCACTAATCAATGAGTAATAACCATTGATTCAGCCCACTTCCAGAACTGTCCCCATTGCCAAATTGCATATTTACATACAAAGACCTAATTCTTTGTGATAATATAATTTAAATTTCTTGAATTGTACCAACGTTTTTAAATCTTTGTTTATATATTTTACCTAATTTTGAAAAAAATAAAATTACAAAATGAACTATTTTCTTTCAAATTAATTTTTTATTTCCTTACTTTTTGGCTAATGTTTTGACTTTAAAAAGATCATTATAGTCTTATTAGTTGTTAAAAAAAATTGAAAAAACAAATTACATAAAAAGAAAAATGAGATACCAAGATTTATATGATTTGACTCAAAAGTTTTCATTGACGGGTAAAGCACAAACACATTAGTTTGTCATGTTGGGAGATTAGACTTGAATAAAAACTAATTTTATATATTATTTTGGACAAAAAGGTTAGAAAACAGATTTTGTAGCCCAAATTGAGCCTCAATTTATTTGACTTAGTGCTGTCAATGCATCCAACAAATACGAATTTAATCTATTTATCCAGATATAATACAAAAAATTATTATTCGATTAAAATCTGATAATTTTTTTAGTTAAATAAATCGGATACAAATTAAACAAATCCGATTCATTAACAATTCGATTCGATCCAATTAAATATAACATATATATATATATATATTATAAAATAAGATATATATTTTTATAATTTTATAATGTGTTAAATATTAAATTATATAAGATTTTTTTGTAAGTTGCATTAAGTTGAGTTTATATATTTGAAATTTTACATAATATTTTATATACATAATATATATTAGTATTATTATAAGATAGGATCGGATTGGATTGGATCTAATAGTTAACAAATCTATACATGAATTAAGATTTTATAGATCCATCAAAAAATCTGGTCCAATCTGATTTGATAATTTTCTTAAAAAATGGAATTTGGATCACTCCTAATTCTATCCGAATCTAATCCGTTTACGAGTCGAATTTGACTGTGGTACTGCCATGAACAGATCCAAAGTGCACCCACCTTTATGCAACCAGCATTGGAGTTCTAAAACCAGTTGTGGTTTTCTGCCCATGAAAGAGTTGAATGTATACCACTTTGGTAATAAGCTAAGACCTATAAAATCTTCACACTCTACTTTCACAATTTGCTTGTCATTTTCAACTCTCAACTACCATTGAAATTCCATAAAGAAGCAAAAAAGTAAGAAATTATTGAGGTACCCAGCATCTTACCCACCACAATCACTCTCTCACTTTTAAGCACATTTACTTCCTCAACTCCTTCCTCATCTACTTCATATATATCTCTAACTATCAAACATAAAAACTCAGTAGCCATGGACTGGTACACCTGGCTATCCAAAAGCAGGCTAGACCCGACGTTCACTTATGAGTACGGTCTAGCCTTCACTCGTAACGAGCTCGAAAAGGAAGATTTAACTCACTTCAACCATGAGTTTCTGCAGAGTATGGGTATTTCTGTGGCCAAACACAGGCTAGAGATTATCAAGCTTGCTAGGAAGGAAGTTGGAGGTGGCTTTCGTAGCCTTTCAAGGCTCATTTCAGCCATCAACAAGACCAAGAAGTGCCTTACCAAGAGCATCACCAGGTGGGTTTTTCATAAGGACACAGCTCATGTCAATGTGTGTGAAGTTTCACCATATAGACCACAATGGAGTGGTGTATTGAGGAAGCACAATAGCTCAAAAGAGTTCAAGCAAGAGAAGGTAATGGTCACAGATAAAGGCCCAATGAGGTCTGGGCCTCTGGACAGAAGAGTCCATGAAAGGTTGATGGCTACAAGCAGGAGTCTGAGTGTTTCTGGGCCTCTGGATGGTAATGAGCAAGAGAAATATGTGTTTACGTATCGGAGCCCGACAGTTTCTGGGCCACTCGATGGAAGGGTCCAAGACAAATTCGTGTTTGCCGATCGCAGCCCAAAAAAATCTGGGCCTTGGGAGGGAAGGGGTTTGAGCCCAAATGTCAAGAGTCACTACAGCAAGGAAAAGATGGATGGTGGTGATGATGATGGAGATCCTTCGGAATGGTCCTCATTGTTTCAAGACATGAAACCCACTTGAACTGTGGTTTTTTGAGTGTTGTTTTCATTGTGAGATATCATCCTCTTTTTCTTTTTTTTCTTTTTTTTTGGGAAAGTGTGCCATATAATCTAATTTATGGTTTCTGCATCAAAATGGACAAGGATTGTATGTCTAATAAGACATTGTTTGCATCTTTAGTTTGTCCATCCTCTTTTGTTTTGCCTGTGTCTAATCATGGTTAAAAATGGGGTTAACAAACCTTGGCTAGCCACCCATAATCGTTCTCAAAGGGAGGCTATAGGTTCAACCACTTGAAAACCTTGACTGGTTTCTGGTTTTGATTAATTGGGACCCGTGAGATAAAGTTACTTCCAACCATTGGAATTTGTTGGCCTCACACAATCTATAGCATAGGCTTCTGTTCGAATTGAAATCATACCCAACAATCTAAAAAGGGACAGAACTCTATTCCTTTTGAGATTCCATATTTTCATGTCTTCACCAATGATGATCATTTATCCAGAACATGACTTAAAAAACTTCCACCAAAAGTTCATGTTCATGTGATATTTTATTACAGAAGATTCAAAATGCACACATATATGTATGTGTATATATAAATATGCAGAATAATGGTCATGCAGCCTGAAGAACACTTGTTACACTTGCTTCAAATACTCTTCATATTACAACATGAATCACTTCTTGTCTGCTGCTATGAAATTTATGCTTTCAACATCCTTTATGGTCTTTTACAATGAATCAAGTAGAAATTTACTCTACAGTTAACAAAAGAAAACTCCCAGGCAAGTCAAGATGAAGAAAATGGTGCTTTGCTCCTTTTCAATTCCTTTCTGATATCTATATAACCAGCATTATAATTCCATTATCACCATCATCAATTTCAGTTTCTAACTCTATATGACTCTAGTATTACTTTGCATGTTTAATAATAGTAGGTTTGTAAATGAGTCGAACCAAACTAAACAGTAGATTATTCAAGATTGATTCACTAAAATAAACGAGTTTCATATTATGTTTAAGCCTGACTTGTTTATTTTTTGAGTCGATCTCAAACGAGTCTTTAAGTGAACCAAACTTAAGTAGCTCGAGCCGAGTTCAATAAATTAATACATTTTTAAATATATTTAAGCTTAGTTTGTTTATCTTTCTAGTCTATGTTTAATGAGTCTCGAAATAAACCGATCACGAGCCGAATTTGAATAACTTAGTTCACTTTACAACCCTATATTATAGGCATACACAAGACCTTTCTTCTCATCACACAATCTTGATCAACCTCTCCTGCTCCATCTTTATAGATAACGAAGATTAGAACCCTAGCATGAGTATACAATGGCAAATTCACCACTCTTGTAGTATACAATTACTTGTGCAATGGATGCATCAAGTCCTGCTATATGTCATACCTATGTACTTACTAAAACCTATATATATATATATAAAATTCTCCTCTTACAAACTACTCACCAACTTTGTACAATAAAGGCCGACTATTATAAAGCAAGGTATCAATCAATATATCTTTGACTTCAAGAGACTTGAAGTTCTTCCTCATGTGAGACACAACAAATTCCTATTTATAGAATAAATTCAAACTCAGAAACCTAGTAGGATACAAAGTCTCAAACACATCAAAAACACCGCATCAAAATGTCTCACTTTCGGACTAGTCCCAAATTTGTGTTTGAACGGCTCATTACTAAAAAAATTTACGTCAATTTTAAATTTCTTGTGTTCGAACATGTTACACATGTTCAAACGAAACCCATTCTATTCTCAGAAGTTCCAAACACTATAATAATAAGATCACAAGTGTAACTTTACACTTGAGAGAGATTGTCTTGAGTTTTTAATCATATCTAACGATAATCACATAACTCAATTAGAGCCTTACAAATATTAATCCTAGAAATATACATTTGAAAGAAGAAAAAAATACCAAAATAAAATTAATTAATACATTTTCCTCAAACATTTTAAGAACGAAAATTGAAAAACATGTTAGTCAGCAAAAACATGGCAAGAATTGATAAATATAATCTGTTGCAGGATTTGAGAGTTCCAAAGTTAATGTTAGTTTGGTTCCAGAGTATCAGAATGAGTTGTCACTTTTAAAGGATAAGTTAAAATAAACGAGGAATCAATTTTGTGGATGCAATCAATGTAGGACTTAGAAGTTGCTCTCCACATGCTTGGATTTATTAGTATTAATGAATATTAAGTTCCTATAAAGTTCCATAACTCCCCAAAACAAGGGACATTTTTTTTTACAGTAAGCTCAAGCTAGTATGAGACACGGTGTTTCAATCATTTAATAGTCTTAAAATTAGAGATATGAGATAAATGAAAACTCAATCTTGAGACCATCCAATGGTTAAAACACATATGATACGAGCTCAAACTTATAGTAACATGACTCTTCTTTTTTTAAAAAAAAAATAAAGAACAATTTACTGTAAAATGGTGAATTTTTGAAGTTCAAAGACATGAATATTTGATTTCAATCCTAAGATTTTTTTAGTTAAAAGAGGATGTTAGAGATAATGACTCGATATTCTTGTACTATGTAAAACTAATATATAGATCTTATATATTGGGCAGAGGACATAAGACTTATGCAGTTTAACCCTAATTGTGTTGTCAAGAATGAATAATAGGTTAGGGGGTATGAAGGGTGAAGACCCTTGCGGTATGGTAAGGGTATATTGAGAAATTTTTAATGTACCAAGTTGGAGTTAGGATTTTAACTATGTGACAATATAAATACATTGTAACCCTATTTTTTGAATAGTGAAAAATATAATTACTCTCGTAAAAAGAGCACATTACCGAATCACGTAAATACTTTATGTTTATTTTTCTCTCTCTCTAACTCTTGTTATATAGATCGTTAATTTGTGTTATTTTTCTCTCTCTAACTCTTTCTTAGATATATTGTTAATTCATTACAGATGATACGGTCAATTAATGAATGAATTTGAAACACAACCATTGCAAGACCTAGAACAGAGCAAAAGCTTGTAATTTTTTAACATTAAGGCAGGTTTCCCCTAAGATGAATTATAGTTTTCAGTTTTCTTTCTTATGTTAGCCTTTATTTACATTTTTTTGGGGGGTTGGAGGGAAGTTGAAAACACAAGTACTATTACAATCGGCTCTCCTATAATTAGTTTTCAATAAGTTAAATAATCTCTATAATTAAAAAATTTTTAAGAAACTAACTTGATTTTATGTTTAGATAATTAATAATTCTATTACCTAATAATTAATATTTTTTTAAATTATTTGTAATATTAATTATTAGAGAGATAAAATACTTATATATATATATATTTGTATATATTCCATTTATGACATGTCTTGATAATTATATTTATTAATTTAATATAATTAAGGTAAAAAAATATTGTAACTAAAAAAAATCATGATATCAAGAAATACAACTTCTTTACTTGAAAATAACATTATTAAAATTTAATAATTAATAAATTTACAATCTCTCATATTTATTAATTATAAGAGAGTTAACTGTAATAGATTACCTTTACTACTCAAAACAAAAGAAATAAAAGTTCAGGAGGAAACCACAAAAAATTGGTTCACATTACTGCCACATATGGGTGAATACATTATTATCTTGTCCCAGCTCTAGGGATCTCCTCAAAGAATATGATGTTCAAGCTTTTCTAAATGCCTATTCTTCAAAAACAAACATAGTTCATAGAATGCAATAAAAGCAATCAGTTACCATCAAATTATCCTCCTCTTTTGCATAGCCCCTGAACTTGAGATATTTGCCATTGAACCTTAACTAATGATCAACCCTCTCCTATCAAAACCTAATTTCTATAAAACTCATAAAAGGGTAGTTAATTGAACAAACCTAGATCATCAGAATAGTTCCTTGGCAACAAAAATAAAAAGATCATCAGAATAGTTAGGAAGGCCTCGATATCAGATTTCAATTCAGGGAATCCTCAATATAGTATGGTTTTGATGATTTATATATAGATGAAACTTCACATTGTTCTTTTCATTTTCTACTTTTTGCTCATTCAAAATGTTCATTTTAGCTGTTGGGAATATCCAAATGCATCCAACATACAAATCTGATGCTCGCATGCCATTATTCATCAAAATATCATGTTCTCCCATGCTTGCATGCTTCTAGACATTAAAGTTTCTCATGTACTAAGATGCAAAAGAGATTATGTTTTCTAGTAGTATACAGATGAATTTAATCATTATATTTTCATATGCAGAAGAGTTGAGTAGCCCAAGTATCTTGGGATGCATTCAAGAGCTTGTTTCAATAATAGCAGGCCCTAAATTGCTCAAACTACATATGGATATAATACTGGAACTTTGAATTTTAGCATCAGAACAATAACAATAAGCATGGACTAAAAATCAGATTTCAATGATTTGATGATGTGGTAGAAACAGTCGCTTCATTCCAATCTTCTCAATGATTGGAATTTTGGGGCAGACGAAAGGAGCCCCCAGCATAGAGCATTTGGTAAACAGGATTTATTCTCCTAGTCAAGATTATGCTAAGGATGGTGCCCATACCACAAACACAGGCCAGAGCCAGGAAAGTGAGCCTAAAGCAATTTGGACCCAAGCAAGATGCAGCCTGCTGCTTCGCGGCCTCATTATCATATATATACCCAGCAATGATACCTGAGAAAAGAGAAGCACCAAGGGGATTCCCAAGTGCCATGAAATTGTATATTATACCAAAATGCTTCAAGCCAAAAAGCTCAGATGCAGTTGGGACCATGATGGAAAATTGAACACCGTAGCAGATTCCAAGTAATGCGGTTGCAGCATAAAGAGTACCATCAAGAGCAGAAGCAAATAGAAGGTATGTAATGATCATTATTACTTGTGTCAACATCATCCAAATTGTCCTAGGGATAGTTTTTGACCTGCAAGGAGTAGAATTTCATGCCAAATCAAAATTAATCTCTCATGAAAACTAAAAGGAAATATAGCAGTGGGCCATTTTGGTAGAGATAGTAAAAAAAAAAAAAACATGATAACATGTAGTATAATTGAGGAAATGGTCTTAAATAGAGCAGAATGGCAAGACAAGATTCATTTAGCCAACTCCAAATAGTTGGGATAGAGGCTTTGTTGAGTTGAGCAGTGGACCATTTTAGTATGGCCAGTGTGCACCGATGACCTATCCTTGATGCTGAATGTTTCATGTGTCTAATAGAAAGTTCAAGAGAGAATGACCCAAACCCAGTTACAAGTGTGTTTAATGCAATTCTGTTTGAAGAGCATGAGTTTACTGTGCAATTTGCCTATAGATAGTGTTGAAGTGGTTCCAAGAAAAGCAAGTAATAACTTCATAGAGGTTGCATAAATAGTAACTTTTCATGAATTTGAATCCCAAGATAAATTTTTCTTAGGGGCATTCAATCACAAGCACATGTTGATGTAAGCATTATCTTAATAGGACATGGCCCAAATATCAGGCATGTGGATGTTTCTAACCACCTCACCAATTTATTCAACCTTTAATTTTTGCCAGTTCACCGACCCAATCATGACAGGACTAACACATTGCAGTCTTGGATGACTGGGAAGCGTTCCCAGACTGCATCACATTATTTTGTACTTATTTTAGGAGATACACACTTTTGGGAGGAAACTTAATTTGGTCTATGTTTCCATATGTATTCTTTACCTGTACACGGGTTGCACCCATTTTGGCACCTAAAGTTTATATTTATATTTGTTTAAAAAATCTAATCTTCTAAAATTACTTTCTGGAAAAGGTTCCAAAAAAGCAAATAATCAAGGATCATAATACTTCCCAATTTAGTTACCGTTGAGACTGTTGGGTGAAACCCAAGAACCAGGTCACTTGAAGATAAGGCAAACTAGTTTTATGTTAGCTTGTGTTTGGTAATGTCTTAAAGACATCAAATTCTGGATTAATTTGAGTCTGCATAAATAATGTTGAACACAAGCTTTTTTGCAGACCAACACTATGTTGGTTTTCCTGTGAATCAGATAATAAAATGAGATGGGACTTAAATGGAACCATTTCTAGTTATTCCCAAAAAGCCCCTTAGAGACTAATCAACAACAACAAATGGTACTGACCTGACAAAATGTTCAGAGACTGCACCTCCGCTGAGACGACCCACAAAATTGCAAAAGCTGAAGAGAGATAACAGGGTGGTTGTATCATGCACACCTTGAGCTATTCCTATCTGGGCCAGGTTATTAAGAACAGTAACCCCGGAACCAACCCCCGCAAAGTAAACCAAGAACATGAGCCAGAAATCAGCCTTGATTAGAGCTTCACAAAACTTGAAATCCTCGCCTCTTTTGGGCCGCTTCTTCTTCTTTACCGCCCCCTCTCCCTCAGCAAGAAGCATATCCACCTCTGATAAGGTGTCAACTCTCATGAAAACTCCCAAGGTTTGATGTTGATGGACTTGGTGACAATAATGGTTCTGTTTTGTCCACATTGCCTTCGGCTTGAATCAGATTATCTGAAGATCCAATTGGTTTGCCAAGTGTCCCTACCTTACTTCGATTTGTGGGTAATAATGTCATCTTTACAGGTATAAAAAGTGGAGCCATAAGAAGTAGTACCATTATGACAAGTAGAGTATAGGAAACAGACGAACTTAAAGAGACAAAATTATCCAATACTGTGGTTGTGAGAAGATATAAACCAAGCACAACACTGGCAGCTTGGATGAAAAGAAAATGACCAGGCTCTGCAGAGTCTTCCCCAGAAGCAGGAGTACAAGGCCTAACGAAATACATCAATACAATACATAGAATAGGGACCCCAAGTGCAAGGAACATCAGGAGCATAGAAGAGGAATTATGAAGCACGAGGCCAAAAATTTCAGTGTATACTGCAGCACTGAGCCCCCCATAACCTTTGAGAATGCCTGCAACAGTGCCCCGACTGAGAGGGAAGTTTCTCATGTTTGTTACAAGCACGGCTGTGCCGATCCAAGCACTGCTATTGGTTGCAACACAAAGCGCAATCCATAACTGCCACAACATCAGAAAGAGAGATTATTGAGTTGAAAATTTCCTCATTTGAAGCTAGCTAATAGTTATGTTTATTACATGATGATAGATGACCATGCCTAATATTCACCTTACCGATCAAAAAAAGAAAAAGAAACATGATGATAGATGAAATGAAAGCTCACAGTAGCTGAAAATGGAAATCAAATGTGGATAAAATTAAATCTATAAAAAACCAACAGATAAGGGCATAGTAAGGCATGGTTATCGAGTTGCATCTTCGGTAACTTCTGGCCGACTTCATACTTATTTTTCTTAAGCTCTTTGCTAGGTACCCTTTTCCCCCTTGGCTGTACCTTTGGAATCATTAACTACAACTGCAAAACACTTCCAAACTTCAGGAGTGAAACCACTGGTTGTCAATGGCTTTCACTGAAAAGTGAAAACAACAATTTTCAAGTTTGTGCTATGTATATTTCTGTTTTGTTACCCAATTTTTTCTTGATAATATGGGCACAAATTTAGTTAGATAATACTATGAGCTCTCTCATCAGATAATCACATCTTTCAAGATTTAGTAGTGAAGAAATGACAGGACTCTATTCAGAAAATGATATGGTCCATAAGAACACGGTCTTCCTCATCATACTCCACCTACGAGTCTGGAGGAGTCATTTTACTATCATCCTTTCACAACTGGGAATATCAGACCATACAGAAGATAAATAGAAATTTGCACTGTATAAAATATTGACGTATAGACGGCTTGCTTTATGAGACCTCCATGGAGGAATACAAATCGCTCAAACCCTTTTGTTCTTACAAAGATATGATCATTTGTTGCACAGAAGTGAAGAGGACTTCGCCATCAGTAAGTCTGCTGTAGGAAGGAGAAAAAAAAAAACTGCTTGTAGAATATGCGAAAAATTGAGAGGCAAATTAAAGATACCTGTGTCGAGATTCATGGAAATAGCTATTTACCAGTCCCATCAATCTAAGATGCTGGCAGGTGTGGTCTTGGTATGGATCTAACCTCCAGCTGTGTTTGCAAGAAGTGGCTGTAATCAGATTGAACCCATATTTTCTTATTTTACCAGTCAAGATTAATAAATATTACACTGATCACCTCTAAGATTTGTTTATCCTACACACAAAACCCTACTTGACTAGGGGTCATTACCCGATGTTGGCCCCACTAATTTGGGTAGGTGGGAGGAGGGGATTGAAGACAAATGTAAACTATGGTGTTTTTGCACAAAATGACTACTCTCGTATTTAAATCTTATGCTAACTAAACATTATAAATTATGTACTGTTATGCATTTTATAAATTATCATCACAAAATCCACAAAGGTAAATGCAATTAGATACCAAACACTTCTCAAATGAAAACTCAAAATAAGGCAAGCAGAATTTAAGCATGAGAACTGGAGGTAGTGAATTGTAATTTTCAAAAACTTGAGGTTAGTGTTACTCTAGAAGCCATAAGGAGCCTAATTTAAGTTTGCCCACAAATTGGGTGGGGAGAAGAATGATGGGATTGACAAGTGCTATGCAACCAATTTAATCAATTAGGAAAATGAATATATAATGATTGCCATTCTTTATTGAGCAAAAAACTGGCATTCTGTAACAGAATTTTCATAAAACGAGATTTTATTAAAAATATAAGGATGGGGAAAGGAAAAGTGGCAGGTATCTTTGTCCATCACAAAGATCAATAGGGGAGCTGCATCAAAGACCAATGTGAACCAGATGGTAAAACCTAATAGGGGAACTATTGAGTGAACTGTTCCTTAGATTGTGCGGTGACAATGTACTGATGAATGAGAAGCAAAATCAGAAACCAAAACAAACACATCAGAAACAAAATTCAGTGCAGAGTACAGCCAAACCATCAAATAGAATAGGCTCCTTGTCTGCCTTCACCACATTCTGCAAGATGCTGCGTAATGTAGCCAAACTTAAGTACAGCTTGAATGGTATCTGTATGCCTGGTGCCCCCAACATGCACTTGGCTCAAAGAACCCCCCCCCCCCCCCCCCCAAAAAAAAAAAAAAAAAAAAAACCAACAACAAAAAAAAACCCAACACAACATATGTTGTTGTTGCTGCCTGTAAGGGAAATCTGAAATCGATAACTCACAGTGGACCTCATACAGTCCAACTTCCATCATAATTGGAATTTACTTAATTAAACAACAAATTTACTTTGCATGCTGTATGTCTAATTTTTATGAACTATACCAATTCAACCCGACCATCGAACCAATTTAGGCCCTCTCATGATCTACAGCATGCATTTCTTTACTAAGGGCTTGAATCAACCTAATATAATTTATTTAATATAACAATCCAGTTCATGTACTTCACCGCATTAATGTTGTTACTTGATGTCCAATGTCTTTAGCACAAAAAGAAAAACCCTTTATGGAACAAAACTTGTTAACAAAATTGAACATCTGACTTATTTATTAGTTCCTATTTGTTCAAACAGAGTAAAAGGACTCTCTAAGCTTCACAAGCAATTCACCAAACACAGTGATGTTGATTCGCAAAGTTTTTAAGCAATTTCAGATACTTCTAATTGCTAGAATCTAGATCATAAAAACAATCATAAACTCATTTCATTTTGAGATCTATAAACAGTCATAAGCTCAAATACAAAAAAAAAAAATTAACTTTAAAGATAATCTAATCCACTAAAATCCCATAAAAACACCTAATATGTAGAAAAATCCAATCAATAAAGTCTCAATATATTGGATCAAAAACTAATAAATTCAGTAATAGACTCAATTTCATTTATAAATTCAGATCACCTGCATCCTGCTCCAATCATATTAATCATATAAAAAAAAATTTAAAAAAACATCAAAATAATATGTCAATACAATCAAACACCTAATGGGTATGCAAAAAATTAAATTTTTATGAGAAAAATATTTTAAAAAGAATATGAACTCACCAGCCAATAAGGCAAGGACTCAACAGTACGGCTGACGGCGAGCCAGAGAACCCCATATCCGAAGAAGCATGCAAAAGCACCGATCAAAAGAACCACCCATGGCGGAAATTTGTTGCAGACGATGCCAGGAAGGAGGCCAACGTTCTCGCCTATATCGTCGGCCACTCCAAGCACTGTGAGCTGGCGTTGATTGAAACCCAGAACTGATTTCAGAGAATGAGAGTAGAGAGGGAAGTTGTAAGCATTCCCAACTGCTATCTGAAGCCAAACTGCCGCTCCAAGACCCACCCATGGTGGTCTGGTTCCACCTTTCAAGGTCAACATTGATCGATTGTGTTGAGCTTCAGAACCACATCTCTCTGTCTCTGTATGTATGTATGTATGTATGTATGTATGTATGTGTGTGTGTGTGTGTATAATGTTTTATATGTATTGAGATAGGGAAAACTCAGAAGAGGAAAGTAGGAAAAGAAGGGATGGGGGTTGTTCTTGTCTGAGTAGTAATAAATACAAAATGGATTTGGCAAGATTCTAGTGGATTTTGGGGGTCAAAATCCATGGAGCTTTTGCTTGACTTGACATGGCAGCAAGTAGAATTTGAACCATTTATTTGATGGATCCAAAGTACTCTACAGCGATTAACTGAATCAATTTTATCATTTGATTTTGCTCCAACTACTTTGGATGGGAAACAATTTTAGAGATTTTTACCAATACTATATTAAATGAAATACATTCATTTATTTCTAGAATTTTTGCCAAACATGGCTTATCATGACTTAGACTAAGGCTGTGTTTTGATGGGCAGTGTAATTGCCTGTTTAATTATTTTTATGTTTGAAATAAATTTTTAGAATAATTAATGTTTGTTTGAATTTTTTAAAACACTCATTTAAACCTTTTTTAAATCAAAGCAAACGTTTTAAAAAAAATCAATAAATAACTTTTTTCAAAATATTTTTTTCTTAAATGTTTGTTTTTATTGCCTATCGAAACGATCACTAAATCAAGATTGTAACAACATACCAAGTCATGACTAAATCAATATTATTGTTTATTTAGGTGCATAACTTAAGAAAATTGGAGCCTTAAAACCTTAACTATTAAAATTTTATTAATAAAATTTATAAAAATATAAATTAAGTAATACAAAATAACTATTTACATATTTTTTTATCTAGACATGGCAAAAAAAAAAAAAGAATAATATAAAATAAGATTCTACTAATAAAATTAATTTTTTTTGAAGTTTTTATAATTAAGGTCTACTTTATAGAATTAAACTTCGAAATCTTGTATCTAAGGGAGGCCAAAAATAATTATTTTATTAATTTAATGTCAAAGTTGGTTGTGGTTGTTGGGAGAGATAATATTAATCCTTATTAAATTTTCATTTTCTTACATGTACTTAAACACTTAAACCCTGCTCTCTACTATTAGAATAGCTTGTAATACCACTTATTATTATTGATAAGCAAATTTAAGTACCAAATCAAAGTTGAAATTTGTAATTGAAAAAGGGGGATTAAGTCTCACCTAAGAATCATGAATATCAAAACATGTGTGATTCATAAATTATCAAGCTAAGGTTATGTTTAATTTGAATAAATTTGGAGGAAAAACTAAAAAAAATAATTAAATTTATTTTTATTTTGAAAAAATAAATCTGTTTGGTGCATTAAATAAAAATAATTATTTTATATTCACTTAAATAATAAATCAGTCAAATTATAAACATGTCTTAAACTAACTAATTACTTAAATATGCTTGGGATAAGAATATAATTTTTAAACAATATGTATATTTTAATCAAACATTAACCAAACAAAACTCTTTATTACCTTTTTTTTTTATAATTTTAATATTTATTTAAGAATTAAAATTAATTTAAATAATCTAAACCAAACGCATTCTAATAATTGAAGACTGATATGATTCCATGAGTCGACAATAGATCTTAGATTATTAGTTTCAACGATTTTATATGAAAATCATGTATGTAGGTCAATGTATTTTTTACTTACATAATTTTTATCTAAATCATCGAGTTCAGTAGTTTGAATGATTATTTTCGGACAAAACTTATCTAAGTTAAGGTCCAATTTGAGGGGAGCTTCTCATGCTTACAGTAGACCATCCAAATTTTTTTTTCAATGGATTCGATATATTTCTATTTTGATATATATTTTTAATAATATTGTATCATATCAGGTTATAAGATCACCGGCCAAATGAGGTGGGCCCACTTCTCTGATAGTGAACATGTGTGTATAAATAAGATAAGATATTGCGGGCCGTTAGATTTGTGGACCAAACTCCAATTAGACAGCTAGATTGTTGCTTGGAACGTTTGCACACTGCCAACCATGTGCATTGCACTTGTACTTTATATTTAGGTACCACTGTCTTGCAGTCAGAAGTGAGACAGCCATGGTCTCCCTTGCTGTCCAAATTACCTGCATAGGAAAATATTACGGTATATGCTCTTTCACTTTTGCAAATCCGGTAATGCCTTCAAGATTATGCCACGTTGGCAATTGTGAATCAAGGGATGAAACGGACCCCACTTCTCACCTTCCTAATTAAAAATAAATAAATAAATAAATAAAATTAAAAGTACAAAAATTTCAAAAGAAATCTAATCTTAAGCTTAAATTATACCATAATTAATTAATCCAAACATATAAGAAAAATAAAAAAATTAAAATCACCAAAAATTAAAACATATATATATATATATTCATATTTTCTTTAAAATTAGAACAAAATATAAGAAATGATTAGAATGAAAAAGCCTTTTCTTAATTCCGTTTCAAAAGTCGTCAAAATTTTTTACCTTTTCGCTAAAATTATTTTTAATTTTCGTAAAATTTTTTCATACTCATCTTATTAAGAGTACGATGATTATCCAATTACTCATATTAAATTAACGTTCTTAATTACTTATTTTATACAAATATAAGAAAAAGGTTTTTGAAAGTAGCCTTATTGTGATGTTAGTTTCCTATTAACTTGTTCGAATAATTAAAAATCTAGATTAATGTTACCAATTTTTTTTTTTTTTTTACATAAATAAGATAATTAAAAATCTTTGAATAAATAACTTTTACAGCACAAATGAAACTCTAATGGACACTTGAGAATGGTTAGCCCTAATCATAATGATTCTGCTTTGCTGGGCTAATTTGAAAGGATCTTAGTGCAAACTAAAAGATACGATGTTGAGTCACTGATGGGTTATGATTGATTAAATACATATACATATACATATATATATATATATATATAAATGAAATTGTAGTGATAATTGAATAGGAGTATGTTCATAATCAAGCCTTTAATTATTTATCCCTTTTTCATGTCATGTAAGTGTCCCTTGATTGGTGGCTTTACATGTATATATCTATTTTTGTATCTATAGTTATATTTTATTTATAAACGTACGAATCATTTTATAGGATTTTCATAAAAAAATGTTTTACACTTTTACTTGACTAATAAAATATAATTTTCAATAATTTTTATTAATTTTATTCCCACTTTACCGATCATTCAGTTTCAAACTTTCCAAAACCCGTTTCCTAATCTTCTCCTGACTCTTCCCATTTCTTCTCTTTCCCGAAGTTCTCTGCCCTGCCTGATGGCACGTCTCCGTACTACGAGTCTCTGTCCGGCGAAAAGAACAAGGAGAAGAACGATAGAAGTTTTGATAGGGACCTAACCGATCATAGGCTGATTCAGCAACAAAGTCGGGTCTGGACAGCGGCGTACCCGGCGTCGATCGGGCTGCAGAGGCAGTCGAGCGGGAGTAGCAACGGTGAGATCTCGCTTTCCGAGGAGTACTACATCCTGTCCCCGTCGATGGGCGCCGACGATCCCTATGCGTTTGGTCACTTACACGATGATGTCTTTAAGGTTGGTGGTGGCGGCAGAGGGGATTGCGTCTTCGTACTACGAGTTTCTGTCTAGTGAAAAGAACAAGGGGAAGAACGATAAAAGTTTTGACAAGGACCTAACCGATCATCGGCTAATTCAGCAACAAAGTCGGGTCGGGACGGCGGCGTATCCAGCTTCGATCGGGCTGCAGTGGCAGTCGAGCGGGAGTAGCAATGGTGAGATCTCGCTTTCCGGGGAGTACTACATCCTGTCCCCGTTGATAGGCACCGGCGATCCCGATGCATTCGGTCACTTACATGATGATGTTTTTAAGGTTGGTGGTGGCGGCGGAGGGGATTCAAGGTTTAGGGGAGTGGAAGGGGGCTGGGGTGGTGGAGGTTCGTTGTCGTCGAAGAGTTGGGCGCAGCAGACGGAGGAGAGTTACCACTTGCAACTGGCTTTGGCGCTTCGGCTTTCGTTTGAAGCTACCTGTGCTGATGATCCCAATTTCTTGGATCCGGTACCAGGTGAATATGTGTCAAGATCATCAATTGTCTCTCTTATCCGCCCCACTCGTCCAAGAAATTAAAGTGCGTTCTCTCTTCTCTCGGTCTTGCATTTTGTATCCGTGATTCTGTACTTGGTGTTTGATTAGATGTTCTTATTCATATACATATTACGTATCTCATATATATAATATATGTATATGAAGTCTGCTATTGAATTAGCCAACCTCAACATGAATTGTTGTTAAAAGAAAATTAAATGCAAATTGTCAAAGAAGTGGTGAACCAGATGGCAAACCAGTTTCATGCATGGTATTTCTGCACAATGTTGAGCCAAACATAAAAGGCATTTATCCGGAAAAAAAAAAAAAAAACATAAATTGGGAGGTTTCATATATATGATACCAGTGATTTGTTCTAAGGGTATAAACATCGGTTTCGGGAATTGTTATATTGGTTAAATCATTTTATTGGAATTTTGTGAAATATTTTAATTCATGTAAAAAGTGATCATTGTAATTTTTTTCTCAACACAGATCCGTCCAATGTGGAGGCATTACTTCCAGAACACACAGGGTCCTATATTTGTGGTGGATAGCAATGATAGGGATTGAGTTGTTGAGGCAAGGGATGGGTTGCATAGGATGCTAAATGAGGTACCTTTCAACACTGTTCTTTATGCTATGAATTTTAAATTTTGTGTTGTGATATCCCTTGGCACCTCCTGTTATGTTCTAATGGATTTTATTGTCCGTGCCATTTAACTGTTCTTACGAATTTTTTGGTAGTTGTTGCCATTGGCATCCCTATGATCTGTTTGCTTAAACTTTGTTACTTATTTTTGTTGAATTGGCGTGTTTGTCTACACATCTTATATTCCCAGGCACTATCTATTTAGTCTCTTCGATCAGTTCAATGTGATTAGCACCGGGAGTACTTCTGAGTTAATTTTAGAGTCTTTGCCCTTGCCTTCACTTGTTTAGACAACTTCAATAGTTTGAAGAAATGGCGCATGTTTGCAAACAAGAGAAAATAGATTGAAAGAATTCATGGCCCAAAAATTTGATTCCCAATGTGGTGATCCAAATTTCTTATAGCTACGCAACTCAGGCCATCTAGGTTACGCAAATAATCCATAGCTTCAAGAGATGATCATTGATGGTCAGGAGATCTTGTGATAGAGCAGAGAAGAGAGAATACCTATAATTGGTTTAGAAGATTAAAATTTTCAAAATTCATACGTTAGGATTGAGAATGTGAACATATCCCCAACATAAAAATTGGGAGTTATTTGACCCCCAATTATAATTGATATTGTCATCTGCAATATCAAAAGCTTTCCTATATTAACTTAAAGAAGCATAAGTTAATATTTGGGGTCTTGACTCTAAATCATTGTGACAATATGTAACTCAAGAATTACATGAATGGGAGTTATTTGACAGAGATATCTGTACTAGATTGAAAAAGAAGCATAGGTTTTCATTCTACAAGTATCCAATTATTCATATTTCCATATATACAGCAGGAATTAATTTTATGCGCATGATTTAGTGTATCAATTTTAAACTATTCAATCCCTTTTTTGTGCTCTACTTTTTCATAATGCATGGTCCATCAGAATTCCTGTCGTTCATACAAAGGAAAAATACACGAATTTCCCCATCTACAGAGGGATGGCATGCCAGTCCAGAACTCAACTAGCTTGAATCCTAATATTATGTAGCTTTGATGCTGAGACAGCCTTAAGAGATTGAGATACAATGACAGGAATTTTTATATTAACTTATGCTTCTTGAATTCCTCTTCTCAGCGAAAGCATGAAGATGAAGATGACGGTCAAAGGTCAGGTTTGCTGATGTTCAATTTAAATTACGTTAGAATTTTATTTTTTTAATTAATATTTTATTTATTTATTATTATTATTTTGTTTAATGTTTTAGTGAAACTTTACTTAATTAACTAAAGTTAATGGGATTATTCCCAGCAAGAAGGATTGTTCCAATTTGAACCGCATGAAGAGATAAACAAAAATGTTTTAATTTTTTAATTTAAAAAAAACTTTGACTCGTAATGGGATTATAATTTATCATATTCTTTTACGTAGAATCATTATAGCATGTTATTGAAGCGGAATCCCAATTTAAAAACATGTATTCATGTCATTGTTATGTGTTCAATTAGGATTCTATAAATCAGTGGAATAGAATCAACATCCATTAAAAGGTAAACAAAACAGATGCAGAACCTTGAAATAGATTCAACCTCCATTGAAATGTAATTAAAACAGATGCAAAACCTTTCCAAGAACAAATCAAATCCAAAAGAATGAGCAGTATAAGACTCAAGAGGATAGGCCAAAAAATACAGGGGAAAATTTACCTTTACACTTATTTTGGCATGAAGAAGTTTGAGCATTAGTCTGATATCTACAAATGATAAACCTCTTTAGTAAAAATGCAATGGAAGTATTATGATTATAATTTTGGATAAGGAAATGTGAAGAAAGACAAGAGATGGAGTCTAGAAATTATGCCTAGGAGGAAAAATTATATGTACAAGAATTTTGGGAGATCTTATGAAAATATATATAAAAAAGGGGTATTATTCTTAATTTTTAAAGGATTTTAGTAAAATAATAATAGAAAAGATGCATTTTTTAGAACTGACACTGGCTGGAGGAGATAATTTCATCTTGTCTAACAAACTCTTTTTCATCAAAACTGTTCTCTAACTCGTCAGGGATCTTCACTGATGATGATGTCTCTTCTGCGTATTCAAGAGAACAAATCGCCTTGAGTCTCTCCATTTCTTCAATTTTATCTTTTGCTTCCTTGAAATCACTACAGTTACCCTCATAATCTAAATCATACATTGACTTTCCATTTTCTGATGACAAGCCATTTCTCTCATTGCAAATATCTACCTGTGGCTCAAATTTTCCAGGGTTAGTTGGCTAGCTTTTCAATTTATTTTCCTTATTTTTTCTAACACTTTCCTGCACTGATATATTGGGAAACTCATCATCTCCCCCCAAACCTGCAATGTGGAATGATTCTTGAGGTCTGCCTTTCTTGTTGGAGTCTGGAGATAGATTTGGTTTGGTTTGCTGAGACCCAGTGTTGGAGAATATAGGGGTCTCATAAGAGTTCACATGACTAAGTTGTTGGCAGAATGCAAGTTTTTCTGAGAAAGGCAAACATTCAGCAGGAACATCATGTTTGGATATCTCAAAAGATGATCTGGCATTAACATGTAAGTCAGGGACAGGACATGCATCAAAAGGATCTTCAGTCCAAAGCTTGCAATTGGAGGATGCATGTTTTTCAGCCCCTGAATTTCCACATAAAGCGCTGAAACCTGAATTTATATCAATAGCAGTATATCGTCCCTTGAACATATAACTATCTTCTGGTTCAATTTTTTTCCTGGAAAATAGTGTTTATGTAATGAGCTGATTTTGAACTCACTAGATTTGACATTATCATTATCCTCTCGCTAGAAATTATCCCTTTTATTGTAGCATGTTTGTTTGGAATGTACATTCTTGATATCAAAGCTGTTCACTGGGCTCCTATGATTACTGCCATTCCTTCTCATGTTCTGCCTCGCCATTGCATTTGATGATGACTTCTTAGTTGCCTTTCCCCTTACTGTGTTGAATCAAAACAAGATTTTCTTAAAAGATTAAAACAGAACAACTAAATTCGAAACATGAAGTCATCTATTACAATCAATAAGAATGACTTGCACTGGATGAGCATGACTCTTTGCTGTTAAAAGTTCACAAATAATTATAAAAAAAATAAAAATAAAACAGTTCCAATAACAAACAAACAGTGAAAACCGAGTTGACCATGAAACAAGGGTAACTAAAAATATTAACCTCAGCAAGCTCAAACTCTCTCTTGGATCTTCTTTTACAAAGCAAGACCATGCTGGTTGGTCGGGTACATCTCAATTTCACAATTTCTTTGCCGTGTTGGATACCTGCAATCATAAAAAGAAAAGATACCTAAGTAAATGCCAAGTACCAATAGATCCTCTGAGCAGAATTTGACATACCATGTTGTCCCATTTGGAGTTATGAAACCATGATCATTCTCTAATGTTTGGTGTTTATAATATGGAGCAGGTGACTCTGATTACCAAAGAAAAAAGAAGAAATAATCAATCATCAAAGACAAGACCAACAAGAATAAGTCAACATTTTCCTTCACCAAATGTTCAATAGCAGATAACCATTGTATGCCTTGACATGTAGACAATAAATCTTTCATGTAAATAGAGGAGGGAAAACTCTAACACTAGATGTACCTTTTTAATCTATATCTATATCTATACTACCTATAAATGTATGGATCCACGTACATGTATTTTTCAAAAGTGTTTTACACTTTTACTCAACGAAAATACCCATTTTATTTAATTGTTAGGACGAAAATGCCCTTTATTCCTTGCCCTTTCCTATCCCCACTCTCTTCTCTGCGATCTTTATTCCTTGCCCTTTCTTATCCCCACTCTCTTCTGACACATCTTTTCGTAATCCTGGTTTCTTCTCTTCGATCTCTGCGAATGCTGTGAAATACCGACCCTAATCTCTTTCTCTATGAATGTTGTGAGGCGAAACACATCAAAGTCGATTCGGTTTGGATTCAAAATCTAAAATGGGTTTGTGGGTCTAATTCATTTTGAGGTAATTTTTGTTTTTTCAAATAGGTTTTCTTTGTTTTAATTAATCTATCAATATTCTATATTGATCTTCCAAATCGATTTTTTTATTTTGGTGTTGAATGCAAGGTCAATTCGGTTTGGATTCGAAAATTGAAAATGATTTTATGGGTCTGTCTCATTTTGAGGCAATTTTTTGGCTTTTCAAATGGATTTTTTTTATTTGAATTAATCTATTCACACTCTCTGTTGATCTTCAGAATCTATGATTGTTTATTTTTGTTTGGTGTTGAAAGATGAAGTACATACAAATGTAAATTTTAATAAAAGAATGACATGGTTATTTTTTATTTTTGTTTGATTTTCTATATTCAATGTTTTTCCCCTTCCCCTTCCCCTTTCCCTTTTCCCCTTTCCCCTAGCCCCTAAATAAAGCTAGGCATGTGAATTTGTGGAACACTAGGTTTTTTTTTCCTCTCTTGAAGCTTGGCCTTTGGATGGGATAACCTTAAAGCATGATCAATCAAGTATTCTCTAATGAACTTTACAAATTTTCTTCCTCCGCAAGTGTAGCTTAAGTTCAGTGAGTCATGTAATTATTCATTTTCTTGCTCTCCTTTCCCCTAAATTAATTTACTGAATCCAAATACAAGGCATCATCTGAAGCTTGGAAGAATGATATGATTTAGTGCTACAAAAATTCGAGGAAACATTTGAAATTTGGAATAGTGGTAGGATTTGATAGTTCTTGTCACGCCCCGAATTTCTACAAACCCGAAGCGCGACTGACGAGACAGAAAGTAAAATAAATACAAGGACAAACGTAATTATATTCACTAAACATGTGTCCATTCTCATCAATACATAAAATAATATACAATACATCGTTCATCGATCATTCGGGCCTAAGCCCTTATATAACAAAATACAAGTCTCATGGACCATGAATATATCACGTGCTCCACCCTATTAGGGCATCACAGAGTCTCAAGTGGCTGGAGGATCCTCATCTGAAAAATGTTGCCCACGAATGGGTCAGCACAACTGCTGCCAGAAATAAAGCTAAGGCGTGGCATGTGCAAAGTGTACATTTATTTCTACATGACATTCAAGCATCGCAGTAATATATATGAATAGTATGCGTGACACACCCATGCACAACTCTATGCCACACCCATGTCTCGTTTACGGGTACTCCCCGATGGCTACGGAGTACCAATGCAATGGCCAATTTTGGGTTTTTCACCACAGGATCTACACCCTCATAATGCAAAGCACCATGTGCTAACCCACGCCATGTTCTCAAAAGATTCATCATATGCCAATATGCCAATGCAATCTCAATGAAACATGGTTTCCACAATATAGCATGCTCGAAACAATAATACATAAATCCCCAGCTGATTCCACATGCAAGTATATCTCATATAATCAACCTAAAACACATGTCATGATTCACATTCATCATTCACTAAATTTCCATAAGGTACAAGTAACATATAAGCATATGTGCAACCAACTCTAAATCATCAAGTAAACACCTTCCACATAAGCACATAAGTCATTCCAGTCATTCACAAAATATTCCTAATTTAACTTCATTTCTAACATTAGCAAAACACCATACCTGATGGGTCAGTCACAACCCAAGAAGAACGTGCACGATATGTAACTGAACCGGTCAACGAAGATGCAAGAGATCAGGTCTCCCTCTCCTGTCCTGTAAGTGTCCCTAAAAGCATAAATTACAACTCAGTCTATTGTCATTTGAATTCATGCTATTCATCAAATTTTATGTCTTTAAATTCATAGGTTTCTATTCTGTTAAATTAAACTCTACCATTGGTTCTAGGACGTTAAAGAAAATAAGTTTAGGCTTTCGTAGAACTCAATTCGGACACCGGGGTTCAAAAGGGCAAAACAGTCATTTTGCACTTTACACGTGTCCTTACATTTCGTGACCTCTTTTCACAAATCGGACTCCACGGTTGCGTCCGGAATGTTCGAGATAATAAAGTTTCACTATTTGTTTACCTAATTCGGAGTTCGTTTGACTGTACTTTAATTCAAGGGCATTTTGGTAATTTTAAAGGTTTCTACGGGTCTTTTATTTTTTGGGACCCCGTCTCGTAAAACGGATCTTACCATTAGCCTCAGAATGGTCGAGATAGTCAAAATACACTAATGACTTGTCCCATTTGGACTCCGGGTTATTTTTGAATATTTAATTAATTAAATCTATTTAATTAATTAATTAATTAATTAATTAATTTAATTAATTAATTAATTAATTAATTAATATTTTATTAATATTTTAATTCAGAGGGTCAGATTATAATTTCTCTAAAGTTCAGGGGTCAAAGTGGAATTTCAGAAAGTTCTGGGTCAATTTTCAATTATCAAAAAGTTCAGGGGCAAAATTGTAAATTCTAATTCTCCTATTCCTAATTCAGTTACCCAAACAGGGATCAGACCAGAACAGGGATAGGATATCCCTGTTCCTGTTTCAATTTGATTTTTCAATTTATTAAACCTGCAGCCAAACAAACCCATTGGGTTTTTAATTTAAAACAGGAAAGCGACACATGGCAGGGGCGGGTTAGCCCAAGCCCGACCCGACCCGAACCGAGCCCGGATCCGGACCCGAACAGTCCTCGTCTCCCCCCCGTTTTTTCGGTAGGGTTCCGGTGAGTCTCCGGTCACCTTCTCCGACGACGTCGCCTGAAACTGCAAAAAATCAAGTGTTTAAACTTGATTTTTCTTGGTGTTTTTAAAGCCATTTTCAATCCTAAACTAACCCACAATGTTTCTAAACATTATAACATAATTTGGGGCCATTTAAACGGAGTGGATCTACCTCATTTCTTTCCTTCTCAGTTTTCCGGCCGACTGATTTTTCCTCACTGTTTTTGACTCTTTTTAATCCCATTTCTTTTCTAATCACTTTCTGCATTTTAAGTGAATCATTTCCTATCCTTTAAAATAAGTTTGAGGCTTAGGTTTTTTAAAAAAAAAAATCAGATTATCCCCCCCCCCACCTGCAACTGATATTTTCTCACCCATTTTTTGATTATTTTTACTCGTTCCTTTTGCAAAATCTTCCTTACAGTTCACTCTATAGGACCCTATAATTTATAGCTAATTTATCATGCCTCAAAACAAGTAGCATACATGGAATTCTAGAGAGAGAAAGTCACTAAATCTGTGTGTATTTACCTCCACGATGGTGTCCTCCCTCTCCTGGATGCCTTAGTTTCCTTCCTTCTGTTTCCTTTCTTTTCTATGCCTTCTTCTTGCTCTCACTGCTTTCTTCCAACTTAATGCAATGTATACATATATATACACATACAAGGAAACAGTCTCTTCTCTCTCTCTCTCTCTCTCTCTCTCTCTCTTTCCCCAAGACCAACCATCCTCTGGTCAGACCTGCACCTCCCACACTCTGAATTCCACTCACACACACTCCCAAGCCACTTATATATATATATATATATATATATATCTCACTCATTGCATTTTATTTTATTAACCCCACTCACACACACTCCCAAGCCACTTATATATATATATATATATATACACACACCTATAATTACACACACACATTTAATATTTTTAAACACAATCATCCATATACACACATCACATTCCCCACTTTAATAATAATAATAATAAACATCACATTCCCCACTTTAATAATAATAATAAAAAATAAAAAAAAAATTTCATTCCAAAAAAAAATTCAGGTCATTACATCCTTCCCTCCTTACAGAAATTTCGTCCCGAAATTTAAAATAACGTAAAACAAAAGAAAATACATCACTGATCAAACAATTCGGGATACCTAGCATGGACCTCAGCCTCACGCTCCCAAGTAGCCTCCTCAACCCCATGGTGGTTCTAATGAACCTTGACCAAAGGGATGGTCCTGCCTCGCAAAATCTAGTCCCTCGAGTCTAATATCTCTACGGGTTTCTGGTCATAGGAAGCGTCCCCCTCTAACTGAAGATCTACCCAGTCAAGTACATGCGAGGGGTCGGGATGGTACTTCCTCAACATAGATACATGGAAGACGTCGTGAACTCCAGACAGCTGTGGCGGTAAAGCCAGCTTATAAGCCACCTCACCAACCCTCCCAAGGATCTCAAAAGGGTCTATAAATCGTGGCGACAGCTTCTCACTGCGCCCAAATCTCCTCAAACTTCGTCGGGGGGTATCTTGAGGAACACATGGTCCTCAACCTTGAATGACAAGGGCCGCCGCCTCCCATCTGCATAACTCCTCTGGCGACTCTAGCTGTCAACAATCGCTGCCTGATCACTTGTATCTCGTCTGTGGTCTCACGGATTATATCGGGTCCCAAAACAATTGTTTCTCCTACCCCAGCCCAACACACCGGGAAACTGCTAGCTACGGTTGCAGGCAAACTCTACCAAAGCAAAGTGATTCCCTCAACTACCTCTAAAGTCCATAACGTAGTCTCTGAGCATATCTCCCAAGATCTGAATAGCGCGCTCTGACTGACCATCAGTCTGAGGATGAAAGGTAGCTCTAACTTAGCTGAGTCTCTAAGGCTGTCTGATGGCTCTGCCAAAATCGGGCAGTCAAATGTGGGTCCCTATCTAAAATGATGGATAAGGGGATTCCGTGTAGTTGTACTATCTCTCGACATAGTAATAAAAGATCAATGCAAAAGGCATTGTGACATGTAGACGTGCAGTCTTACCCATAGATCACTCACCTCTCCCTCAGCCGGGCGATGTGGAATGCATTACCTCCTCCCATTACCATCTCCCCCGTAGGCTTCGCCTCACCGGTAGGTGTGCAGCGGCGTGCAGACATCTCCACACTCCCTGCTAGGGTCCGATGCTAATCCCATCTGTAACGACTCACTCCACATGGCACAACACATAATGAAATCCTCAAAACACATTGGCTCATCAATGCCAATTCCTTTCAAATTCCATCCAAGCATCACGACTCTCCTCAATAATTTAACACAATAAAAAGTAAGAAGGCTTCTTGCTATTCACAAGGATACCCCAAGGTCTCTCACACATGCTATGTCATCTAACCCACCTCAAATTAATCCATGAAATCACCTAGTGATTTATCCCGATGGTATAGATACACATTATCTGCACCACAATGCAATCCATCATCCAGTATTTTCTAAGCACCCTAATTACCCACAAGATATCAACAGTACAATCTAAAAGTAAAGCTATCATCTCCCACCTTAGTTTATATATAACCGAGACTAAGTGTCATGTACTAATAAGGACTAGCCTATTCATTTCATGTACGCGTATGTCGATTGGGTATACAATGTAGACAGTGTAGGTTACATTCTCTAAACATGAAACTTACGTCAATATACCAAGGTTCAGAAGAAATAAAACACTAAACTCTTCACCAATTTCCACTACGAACATACATCAATTTTTCTCATGCATCAACACACACATGGAAACATGTTTAAGCATTCTCTTATATATGCATCAATAATAATCAGTCTATATATATAAAAAAAATGTCATAATCATAGCACCATAACGGTCACTAAACTAGCATGCTTATATAAAGCAAACGTATAACATTCAATAGCTAACACGTAACTTACTACATCAGTACCCAGTACAAAATTTTATCCCAGGAATACACATATATATAAATAAGCACATAGTCTGCTGTACAGGTGACCAGGCACATTCTCAACCTTACGGATATCCAGGCTCATAGCCTATCTCACTGACAACAAGCATATAGTTTACTGTTTAATCTCATTCGTTACACTGTATAAAGGCAAGCATTGAATCCTAGATCATTAATAACCAAGTATACTCCACCTTGTACAATTTCACAACTACGGTAACAAGTACTCCTCTAATCATGTAGTCCAAATCAACCTAATTCAACTTAAAGTCTAACCCCTCTTAACTCACAACAAAGTCAATCTAAAAGGGATCTACGGACACCCCATGAAATAAAGAAAACATCTCCTTCAGGAGCACACACTGTCTCTCTTCCCCCGTAGCAGCCTATACTTGTCTAAAGTGTAAATAACCGATCTATCTCCAATATAATACCAATACTAGACACATCAAATAAGATGAAGAATCCAAATAAGGCATGCAGTCAGCTACCTCTATCGAGTAATCTCCACCGATTCTCGTCAGTATCACTCTACTCCCAATGTCATGGCAACATAATAAATATGAATGTATGAGATGCATCATGGTCTATCAATATGCTAGTCCATAAACTAACACAACAAAAGGATGTACCTCACGGCTCTGAAGGTCCAAAAGGATAGGTGACTCTAGGCTAGCTACTGTATAACGCCACTCTGAGTGGTTTGGTCCTGCCTATCACCCCTCTGACTGAGAGTCCTGACACTCAATGCTGTAGGTGCATGCTGAAAATACGGTGTCGAAGGTCTCTGACCCGATAATGGCTGTGGCAGAGGCACTTGGGTATACTGATAGTAATGTGGCTCCTCTAAGTCCTGGGAAATCGGCCTCTGAGGACAATTGACCCTGACATGGCCAGCCTGGTGGCATACAAAACAAAGTCGTGGAGTCCCCCGTCCTTGACTCTGTACTGGTGATGGGAATGACTCCTGACTAGACTCGATCCTCTGTCTCAAGCTGGGGTCCCTCAAAGGACAAGTGACCATCTTGTGGCCAGGCTGTCCACAAATAAAACAAATAATGGTCCCTTGGGATGTGTATGTGAATGTAGAAGAAGCACCAGTCTGGGACCTCTTCAATAGTCTCTTACCAGTGTGAGTATGGGCGGGTATAGATATCCGTGCAGCAGCAGCACGGGCTCGAGACCTCTTCGATGGCCTCTTACCAGTGTATATTGGGGTAGACCTAGGGATCTGTGCTAGAGTCGCCTCGCTCTGGGTTTGGGGCTCTCTGACTCCTCTAAGCTCAGCCAACTCTCTCTCAGCCCTGACCGCTCTCGTCACTACCTCCTATATAGTGTGAAGGCATTCCCGCATAATGGTCGCTACGTCCCCAGAACCACTAGTCTGCCCTACCTCTATTGGAGCAGGTGTAAAAGTGACGGCCTCCTCAACTGCAACATCTACCAAAGCAGTAGCTTGGGGCCAACTATGCCACGGTGGTGCAGTGGTCCTAGGCTCATCGTGTCTAGGCTGTATAAGTTTGGGAGTAGCTTGTCTCGGTGGCATGTCTACAAGTTCAAAGAGAAGAAAAAATTAATACCCCACTGGACACAGGTGTTAAAAGAACATTAAGTAAGCACTCGTCAACGCTTCACAATTTCGAAGTAACAACCACAATATATCATGACACACTTGCCTAATCAACACCTACATAGCTAATGTCAACCATCCCTACCCGTTTGTTACACTAAACAATTTATACCGAGTTCTAACATAGCCCTCTACTAAGAAGGATTTTATCTAAACAATGTAATACACGCATACTTAAACATTTGAACACTAGCAAGTTTTGACTCCCAGTGAATACTACCCAAAACAATACGTCTCTCCCCAACTAGGGTTCAACACAAGAACATCTCTAAAAATTTAAAGAGAAACACTCTAATTATCCATCTATACACAAAAGCTCCACAATCCAAATCCTTATTCTAGCATTTTAAGATTTGATATGTCTTTCATTATCCCTTACTTTTATAGCTAGGTGATAACCCTTCATGGATCACAGCTCCTTTCATTACTGGCTGATGGGGTACCATCCACCAACTGTAACTCAAGATCTGAGACCAATCCAGTCTGTATAAATATCATAGTCATAGTACTATAATCCATGAAAATTGGTTACTAACCTAGCGCACTCATATAGAATCCACAAACAACGGTTAACCAGGTAAACACCCACGTTCGCAACATGTCTCCTAAGTAACTAGGCGTAATGCCTACCGTGTAGATAACTAAGTGTACAACCCACACCTCAAATGACTAGGCACACCGTCTATCCCCTAAAGTATACGGTCTATCATATTGACATGAGTTTCTAATCTTAGTCAACCTCCAAAAAAAAAAATAATTTGTATGCTCCCTATCTACCAGGAAATCAAGCATAGTGCATACTCGTGCACACCAATGTGACATGTGTATATATAAAATATTTGAGCTAAAAGCTCAGTCATGTTCTCATCAGCAACTAAGGAGTACGTATAGTATGTCACAATGTACACTTAACAAAGCCCTACACATTATACATGTCATGCATCTCACTACATTAAATCACATAATCATGCATCATAACATATCATCAACCAACACGTAATCACAACAAGTCATGCATTAGGACATATAAAACCACATAGCACACAAGATCCTATCACATGCTGCTAAAGGTTCACACTAAGTCTTATTCTCTTCTCTAGGGTCTCATGGTGTTAAACAACACCCCACGGTCTCTAAGTATTCGAACCTAAGCTCTGATACCACGTTGTCACGCCCCGAATTTCTACAAACCCGAAGCACGACTGACGAGACAGAAAGTAAAATAAATACAAGGACAAACGTAATTATATTCACTAAACATGCGTCCATTCTCATCAATACATAAAATAATATACAATACATCATTCATCGATCATTCGGGCTTAAGCCTTTACATAACAAAATACAAGTCTCATGGACCATGAATATATCACGTGCTTTACCCTATCAGGGCATCACAGAGTCTCACGTGGCTGGAGGATCCTCATCTGAAAAATGTTGCCCACGAATGGGTCAGCACAACTGCTGGTATGATGAAATGCTAATGCCAGAAATAAAGCTAAGGCGTGGCATGTGCAAAGTGTACATTTATTTCTACATGACATTCAAGCATCGCAGTAATATATATGAATAGTATGCGTGACACACCCATGCACAACTCTATGCCACACCCATGTCTCGTTTACGGGTACTCCCCGATGGCTACGGAGTACCAATGCAATGGCCAATTTTGGGTTTTTCACCACAGGATCTACACCCTCATAATGCAAAGCACCATGTGCTTACCCACGCCATGTTCTCAAAGGATTCATCATATGCCAATATGCCAATGCAATCTCAATGAAACATGGTTTCCACAATATAGCATGCTCGAAACAATAATACATAAATCCCCAGCTGATTCCACATGCAAGTATATCTCATATAATCAACCTAAAACACATGTCATGATTCACATTCATCATTCACTAAATTTCCATAAGGTACAAGTAACATATAAGCATATGTGCAACCAACTCTAAATCATCAAGTAAACACCTTCCACATAAGCACATAAGTCATTCCAGTCATTCACAAAATATTCCTAATTTAACTTCATTTCTAACATTAGCAAAACACCATACCTGATGGGTCAGTCACAACCCAAGAAGAACGTGCACGATATGTAACTGAACCGGTCAACGAAGATGCAAGAGATCAGGTCTCCCTCTCCTGTCCTGTAAGTGTCCCTAAAAGTATAAATTACAACTCAGTCTATTGTCATTTGAATTCATGCTATTCATCAAATTTTATGTCTTTAAATTCATAGGTTTCTATTCTGTTAAATTAAACTCTACCATTGGTTCTAGGACGTTGAAGAAAATAAGTTTAGGCTCTCGTAGAACTCAATTCGGACACCGGGGTTCAAAAGGGCAAAACAGTCATTTTGCACTTTACACGTGTCCTTACATTTCGTGACCTCTTTTCACAAATCGGACTCCACGGTTGCGTCCGGAATGTTCGAGATAATAAAGTTTCACTATTTGTTTACCTAATTCGGAGTTCGTTTGACTGTATTTTAATTCAGGGGCATTTTGGTAATTTTAAAGGTTTCTACGGGTCTTTTATTTTTTGGGACCCCGTCTCGTAAAACGGATCTCACCATTAGCCTCAGAATGGTCGAGATAGTCAAAATACACTAATGACTTGTCCCATTTGGACTCCGAGTTATTTTTGAATATTTAATTAATTAAATCTATTTAATTAATTAATTAATTAATTAATTTAATTAATATTTTATTAATATTTTAATTCAGAGGGTCAGATTATAATTTCTCTAAAGTTCAGGGGTCAAAGTGGAATTTCAGAAAGTTCTGGGTCAATTTTTAATTATCAAAAAGTTCAGGGGCAAAATTGTAAATTCCAATTCTCCTATTCCTAATTCAGTTACCCAAACAGGGATCAGACCAGAACAGGGATAGGATATCCCTGTTCCTGTTTCAATTTGATTTTTCAATTTATTAAACCTGCAGCCAAACAAACCCATTGGGTTTTTAATTTAAAACAGGAAAGCGACACATGGCAGCGGCGGGTCAGCCCAAGCCCGACCCGACCCGAACCGAGCCCGGATCCGGACCCGAACAGTCCTCGTCTCCCCCCCGTTTTTTCGGTAGGGTTCCGGTGAGTCTCCGGTCACCTTCTCCGGCGACGTCGTCGGAAACTGCAAAAAATCAAGTGTTTAAACTTGATTTTTCTTGGTGTTTTTAAAGCCATTTTCAATCCTAAACTAACCCACAATGTTTCTAAACATTATAACATAATTTGGGGCCATTTAAACGGAGTGGATCTACCTCATTTCTTTCCTTCTCAGTTTTCCGGCCGACTGATTTTCCCTCACTGTTTTTGACTCTTTTTAATCCCATTTCTATTCTAATCACTTTCTGCATTTTAAGTGAATCATTTCCTATCCTTTAAAATAAGTTTGAGGCTTAGGTTTTAAAAAAAAAAAATCAGATTATCCCCCCCCCACCTGCAACTGATATTTTCTCACCCATTTTTTGATTATTTTTACTCGTTCCTTTTGCAAAATCTTCCTTACAGTTCACTCTATAGGACCCTATAATTTATAGCTAATTTATCATGCCTCAAAACAAGTAGCATACATGGAATTCTAGAGAGAGAAAGTCACTAAATCTGTGTGTATTTACCTCCACGATGGTGTCCTCCCTCTCCTGGATGCCTTAGTTTCCTTCATTCTGTTTCCTTTCTTTTCTATGCCTTCTTCTTGCTCTCACTGCTTTCTTCCAACTTAATGCAATGTATACATATATATACACATACAAGGAAACAGTCTCTTCTCTCTCTCTCTCTCTCTCTCTCTCTCTCTCTCTCTCTTTCTTTCCCCAAGACCAACCATCCTCTGGTCAGACCTGCACCTCCCACACTCTGAATTCCACTCACACACACTCCCAAGCCACTTATATATATATATATATATATATATATATATATATCTCACTCATTGCATTTTATTTTATTAACCCCACTCACACACACTCCCAAGCCACTTATATATATATATATATATATACACACACCTATAATTACACACACACATTTAATATTTTTAAACACAATCATCCATATACACACATCACATTCCCCACTTTAATAATAATAATAATAAACATCACATTCCCCACTTTAATAATAATAATAAAAAAAAAAAAAATTTCATTCCAAAAAAAAATTCAGGTCATTACAGTTCTGTAATTACATGAGATTGTAGTTTAAGAATGTTAATCATACTTGTGATCAAGAACAACATAGCCTTTCATTTACATCCTATATCCATTTCTAACTTATATATGCATGTACATATAGTTTCTTATATAATACAAATGCACAAGCACATAGACAGATAGACTAATTAATTAACTGGAGAGAAAATCACGAACTGAACATTAAACATAAAATAGATCACGGAAGGTCCTGTTAGGAATGTAGTCATATATAAGGAGCTACTCCCCCTCTTTCCCATTGATAAAATCTTTTAAATGAATCAATTTCTTATGGAGAGCTCGGTCTTGTTGCTTTATTACTGGCAAACATGACACTCCTAACAAAAATAGCAGTAGGTCTGCTGAAATGTTTTATCAGAACCAAGACTTCGTTATGGTAAGAAAATAAAGCTCAGCCATTTCAAAATTCAGTCTTTTTAATGGGATTTTCTCTTCCCCTCCCCTCTTGTGCCTTTTTCACTTATAGAGTATGAAGTTTTGATATTATTATTTCTCAAGTAGGTTTTTAAAGAAATTGTTCCATCATTGGATTTTTTTTTATGTTTCTATTTTAATATTTTTGTTCATTTATAGTGCACAAACCATTTTCCAAGTTGATTCTGTTTAAGGAAACAAAACACTGTTTAGAAAATGAAAAGTATGCATATTGTAGATTTGGATGCTAACCACAATCACAGTCATGAAAAAAAAAAAATAGTGACAAGTGTCTTTGATTTCTTTCAAGTTTGAAAAGTTAGTCGAATATCTTTGTTATGAAATTAATGTTAGAAGAAAAACCTTGAATGTGCATCAATGCTTCATTTGGTTGCTGAGAAGATATTAACATTTTTATATCTTCTTTCCTCTCTTTCATTATCTCAGCTACCAAATAGAGCAGAAGAGTGATTTTTATCACTTGATAAGGATTCTGGTATGAGAATTAAGATCATAAAGTAATTCTTGTATCTTATTGGTAACTTATACCTGTGCATATTATGGAACATATTTCTGTCTAACAGAAAAAGAGAAAAATAGCAGAACCAATAATATTGGGCCAACACTGACATTGAAAAGGTTGTATGTAGCTAAAATGGCCTGGGCTGAGGTATGTAAGCCTCTAAAGGAAGGTGATTTAGGTATTAAAAATCTTAATGAATAGAATATTTCAGCCATGGCTAGGCATTTGTGGAACATTTGTTGTAAAAGGGACGGCCTATGGGTGAAATGGATTCATTTATACTATCTTAGGGGTAGGAAGAGAAAAAATAGTAGAACCAATAATATTGGGCCAACACTGACATTGAAAAGGTTGTATATAGCTAAAATAGCCTGGGCTGAGGTATGTAATCCTCTAAAGGAAGGTGATTTAGGTATTAAAAATCTTTATAAATGGTATTTCAGTCATGGCGTGCCATGTGAATTTATAGATAGATAAATAGGCTTTGATGGGTTATTATAATCTAACCACATGAACTGAACAAAGCTCTGTTACTATTGGTATAGTCTATCGCAACCAAACAAGAAAAATATCAAGATGGTAAACTCAAGTACAATGCAAGGTAAATACATAAGTTTTACTCCAGAGGGAAGATTTGAAACCCTAAGTTTGATTTGGTTAGGGATTTGATGGACAGTCCTTTTAACAGTTTAAATCATTAAAAGGAAAAAATTAAGAAAACGTTACACTAACTTTAAATACGTAATGAATTAATTGGATACAAAAGAAACATTATAGGGTCAAACTATAAAGAAAGAAACTGAATATACCTAAGAAAATTTCACATTATTATTTACATTAAAGATGTGTTGTAGGATTATAAATAGGCAAATTCCAGAATAGCTAACATGCCTAGATGTCCATGTCTAGGCATGAGGATATCACAGTGATCCCTATTTATTGAATAGTTAGGAATAAAGTTGAAAATTTATGTAATGCATGGGATGCCAGAATATACCCAAGTTGTATATGTCATGCCCCGAATTTCTACAAACCCGAGGCGCGACTGACGAGACAGAAAATAAAATAAATAAAAGAACAAATGTAAATAAATCCACTAAACAAGCATCCATTCCCATCAATACATGAGATAACATAAAGTACATCTCACAACTGCATTATTCATAGGTCATTCGGGCTTAAGCCCTTACATTACAAAACATAAGTCCCACGGACCAAAAATATGCCAAGTGCTTCACCCTATCAGGGTATCATGGAGTCTCTAGCAGCTGGAGTATCCTCATCTGAAGTGTTGCCCCACTAAAGGGGTCAGCTCAACATGCTGGTACAATATAATGCTAATGCAAGAAACAAAATTAAGGGCATGGCATGTGCAAGTGTACAGTTATGTCTACATGGCATTCAACATCATGCATACAATATACTAGCAATAATCTGCATGTCATCCATATTATCCATGCAATGCAGTAACAATGCCCATGAAACACCCACACCACTCTATGCCACAATCATGTCAAATCTATGCCATGTCCATATCAACTCATGTAATGTAATGTAATACAATGTAATGTCATGTCCCTTCACGGATCGCTCCCGTTGGTTAGGGTACCAAATGCAATATCGTGTCCCTTCGCGGATCGCTCCCGCTGGTTAGGGTACCAAATGCAATATCATGTCCCTTCGCGGATCGCTCCCGCTGGTTAGGGTACCAAATGCAATATCATGTCATGTCCAAGGAATCATTCTATGCCAACATGCTTTGATTTCATCATGTCATAATGTAATCTCAATAATGCATCTCATTTACACATAAAGTATGCTTTCAAATGCACATTTCATAATGTCAACAGTTCTCAAAGCATATAATTCACACACTACTCTAACACATGCGATATACACATAATCATGATCCACATCATCACCCAACTTTAGCAAGGTAGCATGAAGCACATAAGCATGTGAACAATCAGGCAAACATGTGAACAATCAAGGCAACAGAACAAGTATTCCTAATCTCAATTCTATTTCTTACTTAGCACAATATATCGTACCTGATAATCGACCTCAACCCGGGGAAGCGTACTTGTAGTATGGTAGGATCACAGTGAGAATACTGAAGGTCAGATCACCTTCTCCTTGCCCTCTCGTGTCCCTAAAATCATAACAGGTAACTCAGTTCATTGTCATTTGAATTCATTCTATTCATCGAATTTTTTATGTCTTTAATTCATAAGTTTCTATTTTGCTAAGTTAGACTCCACTATTGAGTCCGGGACGTCGAAGAAACTAAGTTTAGGTTTTTGTAGTACTCAATTCGGACATCTGGGTTCAAAAGGGTAAAACAGTCATTTTGCACTTTTCACGGGTCCTTATATTTCGAGACCTCTTTTCACAATTTGGACTCCACGGTTAAGTCCGGAATGCTTGAATTAATAAAGTTTCACTATTCGTTTACTTAAATTGGAGTTCGTTTGACTGTATTTCAATTCAGGGGCATTTTGGTAATTTTTAAAGGTTACTACGAGTCTTTTATTTTTTCGGGACCTCGTATCGCGTCACAGACCTCACCGTTGGTCTTAGTAGGCCCAACATAGTTAGAAAACATATAAGGCTTGTCTCATTTGGATGTCGGACCATTTAAGAGTATTTAATTTAATTAAATATATTTAATTTAAAAAATGGAGTAAAGTTCAATATATATATATATATATATATATATATATATATATATATATGTTAGTGGCTTAATTGGGCACGGTTGGTAACCGTCCCAATTGGCCACGCGCCCTAGCCCCCACGCGCCCCACGCGGGTTCAAACCTCGGCAGCCACATCTCTTTTTCTTTTTCTTTTTTTTTTTCATTTCTTTTGATCGTTGGGCCAAGTCCTTTTAATTAAACCGGTTGGGCCCAATCCAACACAGGCCCAATTTAGTTTTTTTTTTTTTTGTTAAAACCCAGTGACCTAATCTCATCCCAAAACTAACCCAGGCCCAAATCATTTAAGAATAAAACTGGCCCAAACCACTCCTGCGCCCCCACGATTTTCCGACCGAAGCTCCGGTCGTCTTCTCCGGCCATGTCGCCGGAGACCGCAACCTTTCTCCCCTAATTTCTCTCACGTTTTACGTCCGAATGTTATTATTTTTACACGAAAAAAATTTTGGGATTTTAGGCAACAATTTAGAGTATATTTCAGCCCCTAAACCAACCGTTTTTCCGACCTGCGCATGTCCCTTTTCCGGCCAAGAACCCAGTTTCCGGCGACTGGTTATTCCCGTTTTCATGGCTGTTTTCAACCGTTTTCAACTCCATTTTAAATCCCAAATCTTCCTGTACCTAAGAGGAACACTCCCTCATCAAAATAACTAAGTTTCATGCATTAAAGACCCCAAAACCGTAGCTAACACTCCAACCTGCAACCTGACCTTTCTCTCTTGTTTCTAACTCATTTCAACTGATTCTTTTTGCAATGTTTTCCATTTTTTTTTACTCTACAAGTTCCTACGATTAAATCAAATTAACATGCTAAAAAAAAAATGAAAAATCAGACCGAGACACTTACCAACTTTCTGGATTTTTTTCTGTGCCGACCCTTCCTCCTCTCTTCTGTTCCACCTCGATTCCAAGCTCCAAACTCCCTCCTTCTCTCTCTCTCTCTCTCTCTCTCTCTCTCTCTCTCTCTCTCTTTCTTTGTCTCTCTATCTTTCTTTCCAATCCAGTGACCCGGATGTATAGACACACATACATATGTACTCCCTCACGCAACTACCTGCCACAGCCACTTTCTTGACTTAAACTTTCTGATTTTTCCCTGTCCTCCTTCCCCATTTCAGCTTTCCATTTAATGCCCATTGACATTTTGCTTCACATAAATATATATATATATATATACATATATAATATTAACACACACACTTACCCACACCACAGTGCACACACCTGATTCATATATATATATATATATATATGTATACGTATATACATATAATCATACACACACACATGTATCACACACATGTTTAATACACACATACCTTACACATATATACATATACACATAATCTTATACACATTACATTCACACCATATCAATAATAATAATAATAATAATAATAATAATAATAATAATAATAACCATAACATTATATATATAAAAAAATTTAATTTAATAACCAAGAAAATTTTATATTTTAAAAAAAAAAATTTCTGGGTTATTACAGTATAATAGTGGATAACATTATATACATTGTAAGTAATGTCCCAAGATGAGTTAAAAATAATTAATGTGGAAAGAATGGGAATCATACAAATTAATAAGTAAACAAATAAAATGAGAATAGTTTTGTAATCCCTACCTGGATTTTAGGGATTCAAGGTTTCAAGCTTCAAAAGGTATTTTCTTAAAATAATTATAATGATTTCTTGTAAGTACCAATAAGAAAAAATAAATAAATAAATTAACTTTTAAGCCAATAAATTTCACTTGAATTGCATTTCTCATATTCTTTCTATTAGATTTAAAATTTGAAATATATACTCCACAAAATAAACGGATTGAGTATCTATTTTTATTTGTTGAATTTTCTTACTTCTCATTTTAAAAGATATATGAGGATGACCAATACTTTATAATCTAATTTTGTTAAAAAAAAAAAATTCTCACTGTTCCCACTTTAATATAAGATATAGGGTGACATAGGTTTACTCCATTAAATGGTACATGAGCTGCTGCAGTATGATTAAATGTTTCTTTCTAATTACATTAGTACTTAATTATGTGGGTCAAAAAAGTTCTTATTAATTATTAAAATAGCCTTTCATGTGGTGCCATCTATCTATTCCAATTTTCAATTCTATAAATTATTGTTGTCAGTTAAAAAATTATCTAAAACATTTATATCTACACATGTTCACAATAAAAATAATATCATAGTGAGATCAAAAAATGTAGAGATAATTTTTTTTTTTTTTATAAAAATTAAATTGATAAACTATTAAATTAAAGCATAGAAAATGACTATTTGCAGATTCGTGAGACATAGCTTCATCTTTAATTTCTTTTTCATCATTTGAAGCTATTTCTATTTATAAATTTGAAATAAAGAGAGGGTGATGATCTGACATCTCTTGATGATTTTTGATCTAAAAAGTAATGTATAAATTAGAGACTGAGAATGAAAGAGGAAAGATAAGGTTTTTTTTTTTTTTTTTTTATAGATTATTTGACTTATGAGACACACGATTCAAGAAGTTGGTGTAGAGAGAAAAATTAAATAGGTTGGTTGAGAGAAGAGAAAATCAGATTTTATATATGTATTTTATATAGGCAGCACTTGTTGGGTGATTGTTATGAATTCATTCGAATTCTTGATGATTCGTTTGTGACTCGAGATAACCCGCTTTTATTTTTGAGCCTATTTTTCTCTTATATTGTAACTCACTTATATGAGGGTATTATCTTTTATGATTTTGAAGGAGAGAGAGGAGAGTTGTCGTTGGGGAATAAAGAGTTTTGAGTTTTGGAAGTTTTTCTTCATTGTAATTTCTTTGATACATAGTGAACTGATCATTGCTATCTGTGAACGTAGGCTTCTTGCCAAATTACGTAAATTTTTTGTCTTCTCTATTCGTTTTGTTTTATTTTTACTCGTTTGAAATCAATTTATTATTTGTTTGATCACTTTCGAACAACAGACCTATTCCCAATTCTTATTTATCCAGTTGAGTTTCAAAAAATATGATTTCAAAAAATTAAAATTATACTTTTTAAAATTTAATTAATTAAAATAATAAGAGTTTTCTATATATATAGATATGAAGTTATATACATGAGTTCTTCGGAGTACAGAGAAAGTTAATGGGAACGTGAGAAGTTGGGAGAGGTAGGTGGAGACAAAAAGAATAAATATAGGAGAGAAATTTGATTGGGGTGTGAAAAAAGATAAATAAATGAGGCGAGAATATGCTTGTAATTGAAAAGGGGTAGGGGAAGGGGAGGGAAAATAGTCCTGTAGAATGGTATTACTGTAAATTTTACAGAAATTCTAAAAAAAAAAACACTAAAAATAAAAAGTAATAAATTACAATAAAGATAACACTGTGGCCATTCTGAACTATTTTTTCAGGGATAAGCTAAAAGGAGGAGAGAGAAAATAAAGCCTTCCATCTCTTCCATCATCTTGTTACCACCTGCTGAAGGGATAATTTGACACGGACAAGTGACTGACTTTTCATGGACGCGAGGCATCATATTTAGTAATGGTACCTCTGAAAAGGAGAACTTAAGTAAGTAACGTGAAAAAAATTATATATTTATTTAAATCAATTTTAAATATATAACATAAATAATATTATATTATATTTTAATTTTAAATATAAATATAAATCACATATCAAAAATTAATTTGAATAAATATAAAAAATAAAAAATATTTATTGAGACAAGGTTTTATTTTATTTGTTTTATATCAGATTTAATATAAAATGAGTCCTATATTAATATATATATTTTAGCACAATAACTGATAAAGTAGTATGGACTTTACATTCGTTTGACATTTTCTTGATAAAATGAGTTTGGTATATGATATAAAATGACACTAACTATTTTTTATGTCAAATATGACATTGAAAATATTATTATTATAACCAAATTTTGAAAATGACACGTACTTTAGAGTTGCTCTTATATAGAAAGTATAGAAAATGAGCCAACTTTAGTTACAGAGTGCTAACTTGACCAGTCCCTCCAAAATTTAAATCTTCAATGCAGAGTTTTTCTGGAGAACTGACGTATTCCACCACAATACATAGTTTATGCACATCAATTACTGCAAATTCTCAGGAAACATTCAAGCATCTCTTGGGAATCTGAGATAAACTAGCATTACATGTTGTATAATCAACTAGCAGATCTTCTTCCTTCACAAATTGGCTAATTCCTAATCAAGATCGATCTTCACTCCAGTTAAGTAATTGCTTAATCAGCATTACAATTCCATCTTGGCTAATTATCTTGTGCTCTTATAATAACTAGTTATGAACAGGTGAAAGTAAAGTAGAAATGTCCATCATCTTCCTGTTTTCTACACAGGAAAATAGGGGGAAAGAACCAGTGATCATGCTTACAAAACTCACACGGAAACCATGGAGTTTCCATTTTTTCTACGTCCCTACACATAGATTTCCATGTCAGTGATCATGCATTATATTTCTCCATCATTGTGTGAATTTGGAATAACTGTTCTCTTTTAAGACTAAAACATCTTTTTGACTACATGCTTGTCTAAATTCCCATTATAAGCTGTCAAGCCGTTGTTGACCCATGAAACACATGCTTAACTACATGTCCAAACAAAAGTTTTGGGATTTAAAATTTTTGCAAATTAAGGATTACCTATAATTATTATTTTTTCTTTTTCTTTTCCACTTTTTTGAAAATTAACAATATATGTAATTATGGTAAAAAGTATTAAAGAATAGAATTTACATGCTTCGATAATATGATTTTTCTTTTAATGTAAAAATAAGATTATAACATATTTATATTGCCTCCTAATTAAAATTCTAATCCTAACTTGCTATATTAAAAATTCCCACAATATATCTTTATTGTACTACCGGATTTTGTCTCCCATCACCCCAACCTATTATTCAAATGCGACAACATAACTAAAATAAGCCACAATGAACCTTATGAATTCTGCTCACTCCGCCCATAAATATACTAGTTTCACATATTACAAAAATATGAGTTTCTCTCTCGGTATGGCATTGCCAATTAATAATCAACATTACATAAATATATTAGTTTCACATATTGCAGGAATATGAGTTTCTCTCTCGGTAAGAGTTTCTCTGAATTGAAATTTTCTTTTGCATCTACCTCCCATGTTTTAGAAAAAAATAATAATAAATAAAGTTGCCTCCCCTTTCATGTTTTAGAAGAAAAAAGGTGCTAGAAAAATGTTGTATGGCCATGTTTGTTTCATGAATTGGATAAGGGTAGATTAGTTATCCTCTTCACTAATAGTGATAGGATTAGTTGTAACACCCTAATTCGGTTATCGAGAATTTAGTTGCTAATTAAATATTAGAGACTTTAAGAAACAAAATAATGCATATGAAGATTTAAATCGAGACAATAAAGACTACAAAATTAATAAGATTTTGATTAATGAAAATCGACACATGAAGAAAATAAATAAAAGAATATAAGTACATGAGAAAGAAATAAAATTAATACAATAAGAAAAATAGGATTAAGTGCAAAAGTCTAACTAAAGGCAAATAAAAAGAAAAGAAGAAAAATAGGTCAAAAGTGATAGCCCAGGGTCTTGAACCCAAGACCAATAAAGTGGGAAAGAACTTATACCTAAAACATTAACCAACCAGGTTACAATACTTTTGTGGTTTATATTCAACTAGACATATATATAACTTATATGAAATTACAAGTCTTGCATACTCAAGAGTTGAGGTGTCAACATCCCATTGGACCCTCACATCACCCAATCAAATTTTATGCACAAATCTGATATATATATATATATATATATATAATGTGTGTGCTGTGCGTATGTGATAGAAAAATTAGAGAAAGTGTGTGCATGTGTGTGTGTGATGGACGGATATGACAACTGGAGGTAGAGTCCACATCATTTTATCACATAAATGTCAAATGGAGGTGGGCTTCATGTTATTTTATCAAAGGAAGAATAGTAGTGTGCTAAAAAAATGACATTTTAGCATTAGAGTAGAATTGTCAAAATATGAAGTTTTTGTATTGTAGTAATACCAAAATATAAATTTAGTATAAATAAAATGATATTTAGCATTAGAGATACTCTTAAGTGATAGACGGATCACATTGATTTCTCCATTCAAATTCTATGATGTTGATTCCACCTTAGTGTGTCAAAGACGTAAGTCTTTAAGTCTATGCATGTCTCAACTTTTGATTGTTATGAGGTTGATATTTTATTTTGAAGACTTTCGTATATAATTTGGTTGATTGTCTTAATGATACAAGATTTTCAAAGGAAAATCAATATTTTTGAGATGAAAATAAGTTTATAGGATTAGTAAAAAGGTGACAGTTTGATTTACAGAGATACAAACTACTGCAAGGTAAAAGTACATTAATTCATAGTCAAGAATGTTGAACTTATTGATGGATAGATTTTTGCCAAGAAATTAGTTACATCTTTTAAAAGATAAGTTTAGAGCAACTTAGGATTATATTAGTGCCAGAATGTATTATTGAGAACAAAGAAGAAACTCCAAAACCTATTTTTTACACCAGGGGAAAAGCACAAGAAAAATATGTTGATAAAGTTACAAATATTACGCCGCTGAAAGACGTGCACATCATTAAAGAGTACACTCTTATTATAGTAAGCGTAAATCAAGTTATTTTATCAATCGAAGACGATTACAAAGAGTTAAAACAAAATAAAGTTAAATTTATTTTTATTGATGTTTCTGAAATTGTTGGTACAGATGACAAATAAGAGTAATTGATTGAAAATCCGATTGTGTAGGAAGAAAAAAAAAAGTTCAAAATTAACAGATCAAAGTGTGGATCTAACGGTACAAATAGATTCTATAAGTTCTTTTATGGAAGAGAAATAGTAAGAAATTCCCATGCAAGTAGTCAACACTAGAGACGAGAATGAATATAAAGCACTACAAGATTAATTTGATGACTATAAGAAGATTGATATTGTAGTTGATTAAAAAGATGATTTTTCTTGTTTCATTACAGGCATATTATTGTCATCAAGACAGAAGGCAAAAATTACAAATTTCATAAAAGGTATAAAAGTGAAGATCTTTTGAGTATTCAAATGTTCTTGAAGAAATCCAATTGTTATTTTCAAGTTACGATGGATTCGAGAATGAGTACATACAGTTAACTCTAGGACGAATTATTTCTAAACAAGGGAGTCTCATGTAGGGCATATATGATACCTTGAAAACATGAATATATATTTTTGAGTTATTGTAAGTTTCTTTACTTCTTCAAAATTTGAGTCTATCTAAAATTAGTTATTTTAGATAAAATATCTATTATCTTTATTGTTTTATATTTTAAATATGGTTCTTTGTTCCATTAGGATTAGGATTAAAATAAAATTATGATTTCGTAATCAAAATAGTAATATTCTATTTTTATACATATGATGTAATAGATTTTTATTATTCAAATTCGTTTTATCAATAATAATATAATTTTAAGTTTTAAAAAATTTATTTCAATTTATTGGCTAATTGATTCCTTATTTTCATTTTGTGTTGGACCCTCAAATGTTAATCGTAATCTAATCGGGAGAGGCTGTACCACAACCGTCATCATCACAATCACCACCAAAATCTCTTGTACTCACTCAAGCATTTTGTGTTGGACCCTCAAATGTTAATTGTAATCTAATCGGGAGAGGTTGTACCACAACCGTCATCATCATAATCACCACCAAAATCCCTTGTACTCACTCGAGCATTTTTCCCTCTCTCTAAGAATAAGATATAAAGGGTGCAAAGATTTTGAATAACGGTCCAAAATTCAAGCAGATTTTATATCACCCCATCTCTCTATGGGCCACAACCTTCTCAAGTAATATTAGGCTTTTCGGCATGTTTGTTTTGGTGGAATGGATATTTTAAAAATATATATTCTAATTTTTTTATTTTTGTTTGGTATGAGTAAAAATACTTATTCCATGAAATAGACATTTTATTGAAAGTCATTCTAAGTATTAATTTGTCCTAAATGAGTAATACTTATTTCATTCTATCATTTCTTTTTCATTTTCTATTTCATTTTATGAAATGACTATTCCATTCTTGCGTACTAAATATAGCGTAAGTCATTTACTTTCACCCTGTCATCTCTTACGTAATGTCTCCCTCATAATTAGAGGTAAATTTAGAAATAAACTACATTCTATCTAATGAATGGATCATATTAATTTCTCCAATCAAATTCTATGATGTAGATTCCACTTTCTTGTGTCAAAGAAGCAAGTCTTTAAGTCATTTTGTGTATCTGATGAATAGATCATATTAATTTCTCCAGTCAAATTCTATGATATAGATTCCCTCTTACTGTGTCAAAGAAGCAAGTCTTTAAGTCTTTTTTTTATTCTGACTATTCCATTCTTGCGTACCAAATATAGCGTAAGTCGTTTACTTTCACCCGTCATCTCTTACGTAATGCCTCCCTCATAATTAGAGGTGAATTTGGAAATGAACTACATTCTATCTAATGAATGGATCATATTAATGCTCTAGTCAAATTATATGATGTAGATTCCACCTTACTTTGTCAATGAAGCAAGTCTTTAAGTCCTTTTGTGTCTCAATCTTTTGATTCCAAGGCGGAGAATTTGAGAAAAAAAGAAAAGAATAAAGTAGAGAATGTGCTAAATTTCTTGTTTGTAAGTTTATAAATTTATGATGAAAAGAAAAAAAGAGAATATGAGAGAAAATTTTATGAAACTTAGCGTACTTCTCCAATCATTTCAAAAGTGAAGAGATTTAGAAAGAAAAAAAATATATTTAATGAAAAAATTTCATATACCAAAAATAATCATAAATAAATGAATTAAAAATTAGACAATTATTAAATAAAAAACGTATAATTGTCGAATAATAATATTTACTTTTTTTTTATTTTCTCTTAGTTATTCAAACAAAAGATAATGATTTTTTTCTCGTTTAACTCCTCAACATTTAAATAAAATGTACATGAACACTTTCTTTTCTTTTTTGCTCTCTTATATTCTATTTTAAAATATATATTTTTCCTTTTCTCTCTTAAACTCCCACACAAACAAACTGTTAATTGATTATCTTTGCTCTCTCTTCTCATCATTTTGCATAGAAAAGTAAGAAGTCTTAGATGCAACTTCTTGGACTCTTCTCTACAAGCACCCTTCTCATGCTTTCCATACTTCTATACCCTGTTATCTTCAACTCAATGCCTCACCTATTAGGTGATAGACAGATCATATTGATTTCTCCATTCAAAGTCTATGATATTGATTCCACATTGGTGTGTCAAAGACGTGTGTCTTTAAGTCTTTGCATGTCTTAATCTTTTTTGATTGTTATGATTAAGGACAGCCTGACTTATGATTTTCAATACAAGAGCAAAAAGTCCTTTCATTGTGTAATAGAAGTCAATTTTATTATTTTTTTCCCCTTTTCTCTTGATTATTCAAACAAAAAATAATGATTTTTTTTCATTTAACTCCTCAACATTTAAATAAACTGTACATAAATATTTTTTGTTTTTTTGCTCTTTTATATTCTATTTTAAAATATATATTTTTTCTTTTCTCTCTTAAACTCCAACACAAACAAACTGTTAATTAATTATCTTTGCTCTCTCTTCTCATCATTTTGCGTAGAAAAGCAAGAAGTCTTAGATGCAACTTCTGGGACTCTTCTCTACAAGCACCCTACTCATGCTTTCCATACTTCTATTCTTTGTCATCTTCAACTCAATGCCTCACATATTAGGTGATAGACGGATCATATTGATTTTTCCATTCAAATTGATGTTGATTCCACATTGGTGTGTCAAAGACGCGTGTCTTTTAAGTCTTTGCATGTCTCAATCCTTTTTAATTGTTATGATTAAGGACAGCTTGACTTATAATTTTCAATACAAGTCAATTTTATTATTTTTTTCCTCCCTTCATGGGAAAGTGTTGCAGTGTTCTAAATGTAAACCTTATGGAAATTAAATTTGAGAGTTAAAAAATGTAATGACATGGAAATTTTTTTTTTTTATTACTTGTTTTTATTATTATTATTATTATTATTGATATAAAAATGTATATTATTATTATTAAAATGCATGGTGTATGTATGTGTATCATGTATATGTGTGAGAAATCTTACCAAAAATAACTAATAGATTGAAAATAAATCATTCCGTATTGAATAGATTGAAAAATCTTACCAAAAATAACTTAAATAATAAATCATTTAAAAAAAAAAGGTCAAACATAACTAAATAGTAATAAAATATATAAAAAAAAATTACATATAGTCAATAAGGGGTATATTAGTAAAAAAAAAAGTTGAATGTCATATAGGACTGATAGATCTCTCTACAAATTAGTAACTACTAGATGTGCTTCTAATCAAAATATAACTTACCATGTATTTTACAATAGTTAAATATCTACACTAATTAACTCTCTATAAAATTGGGTCCATATCCATTGCCCTCAAATATAAATAGTAAAATTTCAAGTATGCCAAAGTTTGGACATAGATTAGAAATTCTTGTTACGTGTAAGATTTAAATAACGTGAGAGAGGCCACGTGGCATCCAAGAGATGGATGGCACTTGCCACTTGGCAAGAAATTGAGAGATTTCCCACGTGGGCGAAGCAGGGGCAGGCCAGCGTGGAATCCATTGAAAACCAATCTCACGTGGCATCACGTGGGGTCGGCGGTCCCCAAACAAAAGAAACCTTGAAGTCCTAATAGGGGGGATGAGGAAAGGTATGGGGAAGGATGGGGCCAGAGAGGATGTATCGTAATGTGAGGATGTTGTCTATCCCAACTGTATCAGAAACCGATTCCCGGACCGTGAATGTGTGTAATTAAGTTGAGTATAGAGCGGTTAGATTTGATTTGTTAAAATAAATAAATTTTAAATTATATTTCAATTTAATTTATTTAGATTTAATAAATTAACAAATTTGAAAATATATAAAAATTAAATTTATTTGTTTTATAAATTAATTTTAAACAAGATTAGTATTAATCTGATGACAAGCTGAATTCATTTTAAACAAGATTAACATTATTTCTGTACAATTATTCACTTAGGCACTTCCTACGGTGATAATAATAATAATTAGAATATTATTTTAGAGTGAGTTATGTAAATTACACAAAGAATTGATATTTTTACGGTTTGAATAAGATTTCAATCCTAAAATTTATTTAAATCAAGAATATGAGTTAGAATAGTCATTGGAATAATTATTTTCAAATTTTGATTAATCATTTAAAAAATTAAATTTCATCAAACGGCTCAGATTCTTAAATGAGTTAGAATAGTCCTCTAAAGAATCTGTCCAGAAAATATTTCTTAAATGGCTCATATTCTTTTTATCAAACGGCTCATATTTGACTAAAATAAATAATCTTGTTGACACGTCAAAAATCACTCAACAAGTTGCATATAATGGTGAAGTTGTTTTCATGACCTGTCTTTTGTTGCTTTACTCTTTGTTTTTTTTTTTAACGTTATATCACATTAAAATCTTTTGATATTTTTGTGTCAAATTGAGATTATTTATTTTTAAAGAGTTTATGTCATGACCGACTTTGGTTAAGAGGAATATAGTGAGTAAAAATTCTCAAAATTTTTAATGAAAATCAAGTAAAATAAATAAATAAAAATATTATATTCTTGAAATTAATTCTTTAACGTGTTTTAAATTGAGATTACACTACTTCGCCTATAAAACTTGAGCTTGCTCTTTGCAAAATTTGCATACAAAACTTTCACCTTTTGCTTCAGTCTGTAGTTAGTCTTCTTCTCTTCTGATTTCGAAAAGAAAGATGGGTTGTTTACTATGGCTGTATCAAAATCAACTCCTTAACCTCATTTTTATTCTCTCCTTTATCCAACTCACTTGTTTGCAGGCACAACCGTGTCCTCATGACCAGAGGTTTGCATTGCTTCAATTCAAGAAACACTTTTCCTTCAATAAATCTGCTTCTTCTTCTTATTGTGATGATTTTGGCGGCATTCCTTCTTATCCAAAGCCTAAGTCTTGGAAGGAGGGTACTAATTGTTGCTCATGGGATGGGGTTGAGTGTGATAGGGGCACCGGTCATGTGATTGGCCTCGACTTAAGTTGCAGTTGGCTTTCTGGCACTATTCATCCCAACAGTACTCTCTTCCTCTTTTCTCACCTCCAAAAGCTCAACCTTGCTTTCAATGACTTTAAAAACTCTTCCATTTCATCAACATTTAGTCGGTTCACGAGACTGACACATCTCAACCTCTCTGGATCTGGATTTTATGGCCAAATCTCATCTGAAATCTCCTTCCTGTCCAAATTGACTTCGTTAGATCTCTCTGGCAATTATAATTTGAGATTGAAAAATCCCAGTTTCCAACTGCTTGTTCAAAACCTAACCAAATTAAGAAATCTTGATCTTGGCGCTGTAAACATATCTTCAGCGGTGCCCGACTCCTTGTTGAATTTGACTTCTTTAACATCTCTGAATCTTGAGTCATGTGGGTTGCAAGAAAAATTCCCTAATGATATTTTCTACCTGTCAAGTCTAAAGAAGATAGTGTTATATAGAAATTATGATCTCACCGGTCATTTTCCAAAGTTTAACTCAAGCAGTCCCCTCCAATATTTGCATCTTGGAAGGACGGGATTTTTTGGAGAATTACCCCATTCGATCGGCAATTTGAAGTCCTTAAATACATTGTCTGTCGCGTATTGCAAATTCTCAGGATCTATTCCTGCATCTCTTGGGAACCTTACACAAATCACTATTTTGTGGCTTTCAGGGAATACTTTCAATGGTTCAATTGCATCTGTCATCCCTTACCTTAAAAATCTTCGTTTTTTAGCACTTGGTGGTAATAATATCAGTGATCCATTCCTACCATTAGCTTCAAACCTAACAAAACTTGTTCTCTTAGACGTGTCGGATACTCAAGTTGTAGGTCCTCTTCCTTCACATGTAAGTGGACTTTCAAACCTAGCTTCTCTTTGGTTATATAATTGTTCAATAAGTGGTACAATTCCATCTTGGTTGTTCACTTTACCATCACTGAGGACTGTTGATTTGAGTAATAATAAGCTACATGGAACGATTCCGAGTTCAATCTTTCAACTAGTGAACCTTACTTCTCTCTATCTCTCATCAAATAACTTGACCGGCTTGATTCCAAATTCAATCTTTCAACTTGTGAACCTTACTTCTCTCGATCTCTCATCAAATAACTTGACTGGCTTGATTCCAAATTCAATCTTTCAACTTGTGAACCTTACTTATCTCGATCTCTCATCAAATAACTTGAGCGGACCTCTTCCAATTCCACCACCAAGTACAATTGCATTTTTGATCTCAAACAATAAATTGACTGGCGATATCCCATCATTAGTGTGCAATGCAAGTATCCTTCAAGTTCTCGATTTGTCTGATAACAACTTGAGTGGTGTAATTCCTCAATGTTTGGGAAACTTTAGCAAAGATTTATCCGTGCTAGATTTGAGGAAGAATAGCTTTCATGGTACTCTTCCTAATACATTTACAAGAGGGAATAGGTTGAGCACAATCGCCTTTAATGGCAATGAGTTGGAAGGACAAATACCAAAATCTTTGGTCAACTGCAAAGAGTTGGAAGTGCTAGATCTTGGAAACAATAAATTAAGTGATACATTTCCTCACTGGTTGGAAAATTTTCCAAAGCTACATGTTCTTCTCTTACGATCTAATAGATTCCATGGATCCATAGCAACTTCTAAGACCAATTTTTCCTTTCCAAATTTGCGAGTCATCGACATCTCATACAATGATTTCAGTGGTCCTTTGCCAACAAAATATTTCAAAAGTTTGAAAGCTATGAGGAATGTTGATGAAGCAACATTTGAATTGGAATATATGAGGGGAGATTATTATCAAAATTCATTGTCTATAACAATAAAAGGATCAATATTCGAAATGGAGAAAATCCTAACCATCTTTACAATCATCGATTTGTCGAAAAACAAATTTGAAGGAAAGATTCCAGAGTTCATTGGAAAGTTAAATTCAATTCGTGGACTCAACTTATCTCATAATAGCCTTTCAAGTCAGATCCCAACATCATTCAAAGATTTGAAGAAGCTTGAATCGTTAGATCTATCTTCAAACATGCTCACTGGAAAGATTCCTCAGCAGTTAACAGATTTGACGTTTCTTGAAGTCTTCAATGTTTCGCATAACCAATTAACTGGACTCATACCTCAAGGAAACCAATTCAACACATTCTCAAATGATTCATATATTGGAAACTTTGGATTGTGTGGATCGCCATTGACGAAGAAATGCAACAACTTTGAGGCACCACAACCACCAATGATATTGGATGAGCAAGAGTCTACTATTGAATTTGATTGGAAAGTCATATTGATGGGGTATGGATGTGGATTGGTTTTTGGACTTGCTATGGGATATCTTATGTTCTCAACTGGAAAGCCTAAATGGCTGGTAAAGACCATTGAAGGTGAACTACACAAGAACAGGAGAAGGTTGAGGAAGCATGCTACCAGCCATAGGTGTAGAAGAAATTAGCCAGTGAAAATCACATTCTTATGTAAGTATTGCAATTACCTTTGACTTTACTATGCTATAGGGATAATTTGTTTCTTTATTATAGTTCTCATTTTTCTTGTGCATCTGGGCGTCTGATTATAGAAAAAAAATACCTAGGCGATGATTGTCTGAACTAAAATAACTGAGTAATCGCCTAGATAACTGGACAGTCACCTAGGCGTCTAGACGCCCAATTCGTCCAGACGGCAGACATTTATAATTAACTAAATTTTATTATTTTAATAAATAATTAAAATTTTACTTTATTATTATATTTGTTTTGTTTTGGGTTGAATATATTGTTGAATAATAATTTGTTCTTTGGCAAATTCCTTATTTTGATACATAATTAACTTTCTATTTTAGCCGACATTATTATATTTTTTGTTTTATCAATAAATAAATGAGGTGAAATTAATAAAAATATTAAAAAAAAATTCAAGCATAAATTATTTGTACCTAAAGTTCTTATATATATATATATATATATATATATATATATATATATATATATATAACAACCTCTTATTTTATTTACATGCAATATATAAAATCAATTTTTTCTAAAAAATTATGTTAATATTATTTGATCCCTCATTTGTTCATTTCATGATGTTAAAATAAAAAATAAATTATATTTATGACCTTTTAATAGTCATTAATTACTTTAAATTTTGTCAAGTTTGTTCAATATTATCTTTTGAACTATCATCAAGTTTTGTTATTTGAATGGGTTAACTTTATTCAAGCGATTTTATAGTATTATCCATTCTATTTGATTTATTTGCATATGTTATAATATTTCTAAAATTTAAACTGTATGTTTGTTTGTTAACACAAAATAACGTTAATTGTTAGTGTTTTTTTTTTTCATATTTTTATTTAGGAATAACAATGTTATTTTTATTGATTTAATTTTTTATTAATAAAATAAATAGTATGAAATTATATATGCTTATTGTTTTCTTCTTTGAGCTGTGTTGTCTGCTTCAGGTGCTTTGGTGGAGCTCTGCTGTCTGCTTCGGTTCTTTGCTGTCTTGATTCAATCCCAGACATTGTGACTGTTTTGTTTGGTTTTGGGTTAATGCTATGTGGTCTCACGTTGATCTTTGGGATTTTTATTGCTCCGTTTTGAGTGTGTTGGTATTCCGTCAAAACTCTCTGATCTTTTCTTCTCTTTTTTTTGGTTTTATGTTGGCTTTTGATGTGCTACGAGTTTGGTGTCAACTTTGTTGGGATGAAATTTAAGCACTCTGATGCCCTCTGCATTTAACCGTTCTAATGTAATTTGTTATGTATTTCTTGTATATTCTTATTACATCAACAAAATCTCTTTCTTCACTAATAAAAAAATAATTAGGGTGATATGCTTGCTGATTAAAAAAAAAAGAGGATGATATGCAATCATTGATAACAAACTTTCATACAACCAACCCAGCTCATAACTAGAAGAAAATAAATGATAACATGAAATAAATGCTCATATCTCTCTAATAGAGAGTCAGACTTGAATGTATGACCTCGTTTCGGAGGAGGCTTGAATGGCCAACTGGGCTAATCCCAGTTGAATTATTTATATCATTATTAATAATGAAGTATTAGGTATATGTATATAGACACATTTTTCCCCAATCCCAAATTTAAATGTTAAACTTGGGAATACAAGAAATTCATACACAAAACCATAAACAATATTAGGTGAACTCGTCTATCATCAATGCTTACAAAAAATACAGTTTGGATCAACTCAAACTCCTAAAGATATGCCAAGTTCTTCAAGTAAGGCAAACACCCATCATTGTATCAAAAGATAAAACACACAAAATGTCCTTCACCCTACTAAGCCTCCGGTTTGTTGTCATTTCCTGAAATGTTTCCTGAAATGTGGGAAGGTGAGCGGAAGCCCAATAGGAATAACTATAATCATAACAAGAGACATACAACATCTCGAATCACAACATAATATCATAGAGTGAAGTTAATAAAGCATTCGATTTCCAACATCGTAATTCAAGCACAATCAATTAACCATTCCATGAACTCACACAACCCTTTCTTGCGCGCGCGCGTGCACACTCATTTCTTTTAGTTAACTCAAGCACTTAGTCCATGTCATCATCTTTCACTATTCAAATTTTACTTATCATACTTTTGAACTATTCCTGCATTGTGTACCTAATTCTCGTGACATCAACATTGCACATACCCGTTAATTCTCCCACCATATGAGTTCCTAACTTGATGGAATCATGAGTCAACCACTTGGCCAAGGCTTAAGTCTAGCTCCCTAGGGCTCCGTCCCTACTCATTTTCATGTCAAACAACTGCTAACACAACACATTTTTCATTTCCATTATTAAAGTCTTTCCCACACAATGGTATTCACACACACACACAGACAAAACCTCTTTCCCTCAATTTCACACGGGTCACTCACACACAATCTATACAAGTATTGCACATACAATTTTTCCAACCCAAGCACACAATATATCATTTTGGTACTGTTAAACATTTTCACAAACACTACACATACAATAATTCAAATCATGGTAAATTCTCAAATTACTGAATCCTTATGACTCTTAATCATTTTCAATAACAACATTCCCTTCCATTTTCAATACACAAGTCCAAAATTAACCTTTCCTCCCATTCTGCAGTGGGTCACAAACAAGCTAATTCCAACACACTATATATTCAATTCTTCCCAATTTCAATTATTTTCTAAGTATTTGATAAGGTAAATCATGAGAAATTGATACACATTCTCAATTCCCTATCATACTATCCATCACACACGATCTCTATGCATTTCTTAAGTACAAATTTATAGTATCAATATACCTAGACTTCACACAGACCTTTTCACAAACACATCATTGGCATAATCACACAACCATCATCTTCCACCAATCCAACCTAAATACATGCTCAAAGTCTTACTTAGACATTTTAACAAACATCTAATAGGCATAATCATATAAACATCACATGCAATCACTTCCCCTTAAGGTATCATAACCCATAGACATTCTCATGCTTCGAGAATACATTAACCATCCCAATAATTACATTCAATCATCACACATCAGCATACCACATACTTATCATGCATTATTTCATAACAACAACATACATAGCTTAGGATTTTCATAATAAGCCTCATATACATACATATATTATATCAAAAATCACGTTCTTATGCATGCAACATACCAAGACTTATCAAAACTAGAGAAACCCCTACCTAAAGGTGAAGAAATCAAACCCAAGGTGCTTCAAACTCCTCCAATCAAGAATGTGAAATGGTGGATTTGAAGATCTCCCAAGGGGAACAATCATTGTCTTGAAACTTTTTAAAGACTCCGACTAGATCACCATTGATTTTAGCCACAAAGCTTGAAGGATATAGAGAAATGGAGAAGAGAAAGAAAGATGAAGAGAGAAGGGAGAGCGGGCTGCCTGTGAGATCAGGGGAATGCGAGTGCGAGCGGTTTTCACTCCATGCATACTTTTATGTTTTAACTTTTAAAACCATCTCCAATAATTAACTAAATTTTTACTCAAACATGAGTAAAAATTTGATTAAAAGCTTAATGCTACGAATCTCTGGAATTACTTAAATTTTTTTTAAAATTTTCAACTTTATCTTAAAAACTTCTTTATTTCATTTCTAACAAACCCATCTCACAAAGAGTTTTTATATCCAAAATTTATAATTTATCAAGAATTACAAAATTTAGCCACGTTTGATTAAATAATTCTTTTTTGACAAAGATTATAATGGTTAAGAGCGGACACATGCCACGATCGTCTTTAACAATATCCATCCAATACAACAGCGACTTGCAGTAGCCATCTCTCTTTTCTCCATGTGGGAAGTTTCCTTCTTCTCTCTTTTCTTTCTTGGATTTCATCCAAAATATGATGGTTAGAATTTGATTAAATGAATAGTATTTTGTTAATTTGGATAAAAATAGATTTGACCAAATCAATAAAGAGGTATTTTTGATGATTTTTATTTAAATTTAAATTTAAATAAAAATTTAATTAACTATCGAAAATGTTCAAAGAAATTTTGTCCCCTTATCTTATTATGTGTATTTTTACTTTTGCCCCCTATGCAAAGTAACTTCTTTAGCCGTCATTAATTGGTCATCACATTTAATACCTCTACTTGTAATCAATTTCACTAATTAAGTGTCTAAATATTTAATATACATAACCAGAGGTATGGCTAAGCAATCAAGATATTGTGAATAAAATTTAAGCATTTCAAATTCGAGTCTCTTTTGCACCGATCGTTAGTAGTTACAGCTTGAAAGATGAGTTTTCCTGTCATGAAAATAGTGAGTTTAACTGTCATGAGAAGAGTAATTTAATTTGATACGTGCAAACTAGTATCCCTAACCGATACATCCAAAAAAATAAATAAAAATTAATTGACATAATTAACATTGTTTGCATTTCCCACTTGTATTTCAGGCCCCACCACACGCGTATCCCACACAACCCAATTAATTTCCAAAATTCCCAAAACACTGGAACGCCTTTTCCAATAATCCAACTAGTATAAACTTTAAAAGAGGCAAGTGTTATTGGAAATTATGGAATGGGCTGGGCTTGGGTTGAATAATTTCTACACAGGCCGTTACAATTTTAGTGACTACATTGTGCAATCCAGGCCCATAACCACCCCTAACTTAAAAGGTTGTGATTGTTGTTACTCCCAGAAGCACATTTCTGGTAGGCAAGGGCCTCAAGAATAAGTTTTCTTATGCATTATAAATCTGGTGTGTGGTTAGTATGAGAATTGAGAAGTTTTTACATGGACCAGGCAACGGACCCGGCTTATAATAACATGTCATTTAGATAGAATGACCGATTTTTAGAAAACACAAAAAAAATATTGTTTCCACATGACAAGATGTGATTGTTGAGGTTCATAAACCAAATCAGTGGACTCGGTTCACGCCAAAATTCTCTGGTTAGTATTGATCATTTACAAGATAAATCATGGAAGCTTACATTAGACCGGGTTCTGGTCTATCCCCTACCCCTGATCTATTAATGAGCATGGATGAGTATGCTCAATATGGTACAAGATGCTTTTGGTTGGTGAGTTATATTGAGTTGCTTCAGTTAACCTATGCTTGAAACTTGAAGTTTGGTTGATAGCACTAGCTGTTAGCTCAAGTGGTATTTTCTATCACCCCAAAGGGAGAGGTGTAGGGTTCAAGTCCCTCTCTCCCGGTTGAGACATGGTTGCAAGTGTATTACTTATAATAATAAAAAAAAGTTTGGTTGATGCCTGAAGTATAATTTTTTTTTTTTTTTTTTTAAGGTTGTCATATATAAAAACATAGTGAACTTGACAAATTAATCTTCCAAAATTAATCACATTATGTATCAAACTAATCATTTGCAAGTTACTATTATGTTGGATATGCGTGTATGAAAAAAATTTAGTGCATGTGACGATCACAATGAAATCAACATCAGTCTAATTTTATATTTGTGTGATATTCATATGTTATGAATTATGTAAGAATAATGGTTGTTTTAAATGACTGTCGTAGAAGAATTATTTTTCTCTCCTATCTATCTAAAAGAGATATTAGCAAGTTTGGAAATATTTTTTTATAAAGAGACATGTCAAGTTAGAGATTAGTGAGAAGAAAATTAGGCTTATTCTAGGAGGATGGACTTTCCCATAATATTATTTAGAGGTAAATTAGGTTGTAATGACAATGGAAATTGTTGGCTGACATTCTATTAAAGGTTACCTATATACCTAAAAAAACCTATGAAGGTGGAAATGCTACCTTTAATTTTCCACCTTCACCATGAACAAATTAGGTTAAGGTTAGCTCAAAACAAAAAAAAAAAAAAAAAATCAACTAATTTGGCATCACCATTAAGAGTTTAATCCTCATTATGTTGGTAGGTCATCCTACTTAGCACCTAATTCGTGGGACTATAACATATATATATATATATATATATATATATATATATATATATATATATCACAAGTTACAATACCAAAAATAGAAAACCCCAAGGGGTTGGCTCCGTGGTTGGCGAGCGGGACTTAGGGGCTTGCCCCCCCGAGGTCTCGTGTTCGAGACTGCTGGCCAGCGTTCCAAACCTTGGGGCCACGGACCGCAGGGCGAAGCCCTGTTTCGGAAGCCTTGTTCGGGGTGGAGGGATTAGTCCCGAGGTGCGCGCAAGCTGGCCCGGGGATACCCTTCATATCAAAAAAAAAAAAAAATACCAAAAATAGAAACAAAATACAATTATAAATTTAAATTGTGACGTATGATTGTCATTCATGGACCATTCATAACTAAAGAATAATTATACATATTTTTCATTGATTTAAAAATCAAAACTTCAACATCCTTAAAGAGGCCCACTAAACATTGTCATCTTATTATGAATAAATAAATTCTAAACTTATTAATGAAAACTTTTACACTTAATTACTTTTGTATATTGAATTAATATATTTTGATCTCCCATAAACATCATTAGTCTTCCTTAAAATGATAGATTCACAAACTAAAACAAAAGGCTTTTAACATTGTAACAAATATATATATTAAATTCTTAATTGCATTGATTCTAAGATGACCCATATGCATGACAAAAACTCAAGCTTTATCCTTATCCTTTTTTTCATTTGAAAAAAGAAAAAGAAAAGAGGGAATCAACATCCTCATCCAACAAAATCCTACGTGGCAGGTACATGCATGCCAGCACATGGGCTTGTCACATTCCCCAGAGAGCGTTGTAGTTGGGCCCACCACATATTTGGGGCCCACCTAACCTATGGTTAACTCTTCCTCATACATCCAAAGATCTATCCATAACGTGGGCCACCTCACCTGTTCTTGTTTTGCTACATTCGTCTCATCCACATATCAAATCATGATTGGGTTATCAAGACATGTGGGCCACTGAATTTGTTTTGATCTTTAATGTGGCACATGATAAGAGGGTTGATGGTTTACAGATTAGTGAAACTCATTTGTCAAACTATTAGTAGTGTGGGCCCATCAAGTGGGATCTGACATGTAATGTGGGCCCTTTCGACCAACTCAAAGACAATATGTAACTGAAAGTGAGTCACTTGAGTTAAACTTGCTTAAGGATTCCCCCCACTATATCTATATCGAGCTCGTACACATGGCCCCGCAAGCTGGTGTGATGGATCCATCTCAGCCTTCGTCCTTCCAGTCATGTGGGCTGCTCTGGATGGTCCCTTTGTAATCTTTGGAGTTTATCCATTGTGGGTCCCACAACTCGAGAAAATATTACCAATACCTGCTATGGACCAAAACCAGGTTCTAAGAAATCAACCAAATTAAATTACCAATTTGGGAACTACCAGATTGGGGCTTTTAGATCCTTGTTTTGGAAGTAGCCCAAATGGACACATATATACCTACATACATACACACACCCATACACACACACACACACATATATATAGTGGGAGGGTCTTATTCTATCTTTTTTGTTTTTATTTTTTAATCTCACTCTTAATTTTTTTCCCTAACACCTCTGCTTCCAAACATAATACTCTCTCGAACACACATGAGATCAGAATCTCTTATATTCTATCTTTTTATTTCTATTTTTGTAATCTCTCTTATTTTTTCTCTAACACCTCCCATTCTAAACTAACTCAAAAACGTATAGGAGATTAGATACGTGGAACTAAGTAATCGTTTAGATGAGTAGTGAAAAAGTGTGATTTTAAAAATTGCGGTTTGAAAAAGTGTAGTTTAAATTAAGTTGTAATTATTTGGATGAATGTATTTGAAACAAACTTAAATTATATTGTAAAATTTGAATGAGCTGTTAAGAATATTGAATGTGTTATATAAATAGAAAATGAGATAAGAGATTGGAAAAAACTCTCTCACTAACACTTGTCCAAAATGAGAATTTGTCCTTGAAAACGTCCAAATAGATATTTCAAAAATGTCAAAATAAACATTCAAATATGAAAAAAAAAAAATCGATTTGAACTTCAAAATGCTCGTTTCATAAACGCAACGGCCCAGTTAAAGACGCCTTAAGTAACATGGAGACTACTCACCCAACAAGAGAAAAACTTTTAAATTTTGAAATTAAAATATTACTGATAAACTGAATAATAAAAAATTGATACATCATATTTATAATTTAAGAGACCACTGGTTCAAGTAAGAATCTACTAATTCCTTGTGTTAGACTTATTACAACTAAGAAACTAATAAATTCTAAAAATAGGAAAAAATTTTGAATAAATAAAAAGTGGGACTTTTTGAAAAATTAGAAATTAGATCAAATAAGTAAAACATAACCGTAAGTAGAATCCAATTCGGACTTTCTTAGACAAAGTAATTACAAATCTAAAACTTATTATAAATGGTAAAAAAAAGTCTAAATGAAAGAATTTGGCTAAAATCTAACCTAGGCCATGGGCATAACCCATGGGTATTGTTTATTTTGACATTTTGAGTCAGAGTAGGGTCTCAGTTTTCAAAAAATGTGACGACCAATTCTATGTCTACTAATACTTTTTCTTAAAATGGAATTTGAAACCCAAAAACTTCTACAACTTGTTCTACATCAGAAACATCTCACTTTCTCACAAATAGAATTAAGATAAGGAATTCTTTTGTTAATCTCTTAATTTTTTCCCTAACACATCCAATTCTAAACATTTCACTTTCTCACAAATGAAATTAAGGTAAGGATTTTTTTTTTTTTTGTCTGATGGCAGGCTTTGGTGTAATGGTAAAATTATTTTATTTGTAACTTGAAAATCATGGATTCAAATCACAGAAACAGACTCTTCGTTCAGGGGATAAGACCAGTGGAGGATATAGAAATACCACCTAGGAGGGGCAAAAAAAATTTGTAAGAAGATTTCTATGAAACTATAAAAACTTTGGAGGGGTTAACTCTTAATTTTTTAAAAAATTCATTCAAATGATGGGTAAAAAGTTAAATTTTCAATTTTTTTTGGGGGTGGCATGGCCCCGATAGCCCCTCCACCCAATAAAATTATGTACATATAACCATCTTCAATCCCTACACTAACAAAAATCTCGTATACTAGACTAGCTTTTTTATTTTCTCATAAACCAAACTCATAATTAAGGAGAAGAAATAGACCACATTCCTCTTGATGAGAGAAGGAGAGTATAATTCATTATGAATTATCAATTAAACTAGTCATAATTGACTTTTTAAAGTTATCTTCGAATAATCATAATATCCTAATTTTGTATCATTAGCTAAGTAATCTTTACTTAGACAACAAAATTGAACCAAACCCTTTTTGAGTAAAGCTCAAATTTGTGGTTAAAGAACAATAATGGAAACTTGCACAAGCCACTGTCTTCATCTTCACCTACACCTTTCATTTTCCCAATCTTATCCAATATTGAAGTCTCTATAGTTGATATAGGTGAGGGGAGCTTGATTTCAATGCGAGAGACAATTCTGTGGAACTTTTTTTGTCTTTCCAAATGTTTTAGGTGAAAGACATTTGTCACAGAATATCTCGAACTGATATATATATATATATATATATATGTATGTATGTATGTATGTATGTATGTATGTATGTATAAAATTTGTATCACCAAAGATAGATTTTAGGTTCCTCTAGCATCCCTAGTGGATTGGGTTGTCTATTTATTTGCTATAATTATATCACCAAAGATTTTAGGTTCCTATACTATTTCTAGTGGTTTTTCTATTTGCTGTACTTATCCAATTTTACTATTAAATGGTTTGAAATATATATATATATATATATATATATATGTTGCTGATGGACATGGATTAGATAGATTTAAATTAAGAAAAGTCAAATAAATAGAGCTTGAAATATGATCAATAGTAGAAGATTATTGGCTTATATTTAATAAAGCAACTAGCTGCAAATGAGTTCTTTATATTATCTAAAAATCATTTTTTTTTCCTGGTCTCATGCTTGGGAATTCGGATAAATAATGGTTCTAAAATCAATTGTGCCAAACTGCGTTCTATCATCGCCGGAAACTTCCGCCATGGCCCCTGGTTTGAATAGGATGGGAAATTGACATTAGAACTAAAGAATTCTTAAATGTTTGGTTTAGATTTTTTATACTGATTTCCATTATTGCTTAAATGATTATTATATAATTGATTTATATTTAAATAATTTGATAAAAAATAATGTTTAGTTATTAATGTAATTTATTTTAAATTTTTATCTATAAGTATGAGGTTGTTTCAAAAGTAATTAGCATTAGAATTGATTATGATTTGATTAATTATTTATATAATTAATTATAAAATAATCATTTTTTCAAGATTAATCAAACTAAGATTTTCAAAATAGAAATTGATTTAATTACTTTTTTTTTATTTAGTCAATTAAAATAATCTATACAAAACATAAATATACTATAACTTATATGTATTTGATATGGAGCATTGACATCATATATGTATTTGTTGTATTTTTTATGTATTTTTTTTCTCTCTCTCTATAAGTTTGTGAAGGTAGGCTTGGATAATAGGAAATTTTTTATACCTTTTTTTACGAGGAAACTAGACTATTTTCTTAAAAAGATTTCGTATTTATCTAAAATTTTAATCAGCTCTACACCTTAAATAAATTAAAAAGAGTAAAAGTACACTCCAAGTGTCTGAGTTCAAATTCTTTTTGTATCGATCGTAGGTAGTTAGAACTTAAAGAATGAATCTGATTATCAGTATGTGTAAGTTGACTCAGAATACCCTTAACTTTAAAAAAAAAAAAGTATACAACTGTGCAACCAAGAGTAGCTCAGTTGGCTACCATGTCATCCTTGTTAGGCAAAAGTAGTGAGCTCGAGTCTCATTATATTATTAGGAGAATATGAATATTATTTTAATCCAATTAATATAGGCTGCGTTGATTTGTCCGTTTAAAGCCTAAACAATACTGATGTCATAAAACAATTAAATAATTCCCCTTTCTCAATAAAGCTTTCCAAGCCTTAAAAGCAAGAAAAATGTTGTGTATAATACATTTTTCAATAGAATTTTTTTTAATTAGATACACAAGTGGTCATAAATGTATTTATAATATATTATTATTAGTTTTTACTATCTTTTACATAGAAATGAGAAAATTCTTTAAAAAACTTATTATGTTCAACTTTTAAGTTAGGAGAAAAATAAATATTTCACTTTTCATAACTCATTTTTATCTCACATTTCTCACAAAGATGAGTTTATTGGTGGACCCTATAAGTGGAGGACTAAAAGAAAAGTGAGATAAAGATAGATTATGAAATGTGAAACATCTATCTATCGTTACTCCTTAAACTAATATTCTCTCCGTCTCATAATAAAAATAAATTTAAAAAACTACAATTTTTAATGAAAAAAAGGCATTCAATGATCTTCAAATTTGAGTTAGCCAAAAGTCCCTACCACCATTACCCAGTCCCTAAACAATTCCCCTTTCACTCGAACTGTTATTTATTGTGCCAAGATCATTAGTTTGGATTGGGTGTCTCCATTTCTCATTAAGCTTTTTTCCCTGTCCAATATTAATTTTTTTATTTCAAAAATTCAATTTTTAATGAAATTTATTGTTTTTATACTTGGATTATAAGTATAAATTTATAGAGGACAATGCTTATTTGAAAATCTCGAGATTAAATATTTATTTATTTTAATTATTTTAACTTTAATTTTAGGTCATTTAATGATTAAAATACATTTTTTTTTATGAGTTTCAGCTTACATTAACATTATTTATTTATATACATACATATATATATATATATATATATAAATAAAATACGGCTCTCACTTGCATCTCCTCGAACCCAATGAATTCTGATAGGCTCATTTCTCACATTGAGTTGGACTCTTTCCTAAGTTTCAACTGACACCATAAAGATTTATAAAAATATAGAACCAAAATTCTTGTTGAAGGAGAAATAAGAATTCCTCAACAGTAATACAACTAATCTTTCCTGAAAAATTGATGTCCGTAAAAATAATAAATCTAATCAATATAAGAATTTAAGAATGTAGTTGTTACGAGGTGGCCATCTGAACTCAAATAGTTAGACGATCACCTACTTAATTAGACAGTTACTCAAGACTCGGGTGCCTAATTCGCCAAGACCATACATATTTGCTATCATCCAAAATTTTATATTTTAATACATAGTTAAGTTTTTTAATTTATTATTATTTTTTTTATTTTGTTAGAAGTTGAATATATCATTGAATCTGTGAATAAATGAGATAAAACTAATAAAAAGATTAAAAATATCTCAACATCGACTATTTGTACCTAAAACTCTTATAATAAAGCAACCACTTTTAACTATTTACATATAATAGATAAATCCAATCTCTCTAGCAAGATATTTTAATATTATCTGATTTTTCAACTGTTTCTTATGTTATCAAAATAAAATAAATTCCATTTATGACGTGTATAATAGTCATTAATTTGAATTTTGTAATGTTTGTTCAATGTTACATTTGAAATTATCATTCGATTTTTTTTTTGAATGAATTAAATTTCATTTAAGTGCTTTCAATTGCATTATTTATTGTATTTGATTTATTTGCAAATACAAAAATATTTTTAAAATTCAAACTGTATTTTTATTTGCTAACGCAATAAAAAAGTAGTAATACATAATTGTTTGTGTATTTTTTTTTTTTTTTGTTTTTTTGTAGGAATAAGAATGTTCTCTATATTTATTTAATTTATATAAATAAAATAAATTGTATAAAATTGTAAATTAAAATCATATTACTTTTATATCATGTATTTTGATTAGGCAATCACCCAATACATTAGATCTATTGCTTAAAATTGTTTGAATAATTTGACAACTATATTTGAGAACATATTTAACAAAACTTCTCCTATTAAAAGGAAATATGAAGATTCGACTTGAAAATGGACTTCTTTCTCTAAATCAAGAAAGCCTAAGCCCCTAAAACAGTTTTCACTTCGCATTCAAGGGTTTCAAATAAGATTCCCATTTAAGAGCCTTTTCTTTTTGGGGTAAATCTTAAAGGCTTTTTTAAAAGAAGATAAAAGCATTTAATACTCTAACATTTTAGGTAAATATTTTTTTTTTGGGTCATTTAGTTAAAAAATTATGAAAAATATAAAAATTATCTTCAAGTCTAAACTCAAATTTAATAACCCATCAAGTCCTTCAAACTTACCATGACTAAAATATCCTTACATTCCTAAGAGTTCATCAATTTAAAAATAGAGGCACGTGAATGGGAGCTACTTTTTAAAAAGAAATTTAAATTTTAAAATTCAATAACTTATAAATTATAGATCAGTTTTTAATAAAATTTATATATTTGGATTCTAAAAATCGAGATCTATCAAACAAGATCTATATTAAATATGAAAACATGAAGAAAAAAAATTTATTCTAAAAGTGTAAAATTTTGTCAGTAAAAGTATAAAATTTATACTTTTGTAGGGAAAAGCTTAGTATTAGTTGTAAGTGTAAAATTTTACACTTTTATAAAAAAATTTTGCAAAACTCTTGTTTGTTATTAGTTTTATTGAGATTTTAGCTACAAGTTGGATGCTCGATATTGACTTTCAAGGTTGTGAATTTTTTTTTTTTATAAAAAATTGTATTTAAAAAATAAGTAATGAAAATTTACTAGGTGTAAAAAGTGTAAGAATTCACACATTTCATAAAAAAATTAAAAATTTAAAAACACATTTCATAGAATGAAACCTCACCCAACCAGGATTCTCTCCAAAGCTAGATTTCAAATGGACAATGGCAATTAGACACCTAATAACCTACTTCAAACATTGTATAATAGTGTAAATATACGTGCATTGGGTAAAAATTAGTAACAATTAAAGATAGAAGAGCCTACCTACTAAGATATTAATTAAATCAAATCAAAAGATTCATTCACAAAATCCTTTCTTTGAACCAAAACATCTAATACAACTACTTAGTCACTAAGGACATCTACTTTATTAAATACCACAATAGGCAACGTTGTGGCTTTCAAAGCCACTTGTCTCCAATATTGGGGCTAAAAAAATGTGAAATTAATTACAAATGAGCAACCTGCTCCTCATTACATATGAAAGTCCTAAAAATTCTTCTAACCAAACGATCTATAGCTCAATTCAAAGTTGCAAGAATTTGATATGAACCATCTCCAAAATGTGATGATTGGCAACGACACCTAACGATGGTGAGTTGTGCAATGGCACGACTATGGTTGGTGGTGTTAGTTAAAGTGCACTGTAACAATCCTTCATTTCAATAATAAAAAGTAGCTATACTCTAAAATAATTAAGCATCTTTAGTAAGGACTTAAACCAATTAACTCTTTTTTATATATATAAAACGAAGCCTTTTCCATATTAATTAAAACTAAATAGCGAATAAATAATAAATTTAAGATTCCATAATATAGGTTAAATTACACTCACATCTCTTAAATTTTTTAACAATTATACTAATCTCATGAGATTTCTAATAAGTATACTGACATTTCCTAAAGTTTTTAAACTTACACTAATCTTCCATATTTTACCGGATAATAAAGAGATACTCTTATCTAATAAATTTTTTTTTTTCAAAAATGATAAAACTATCTATTTTATGTTTTTTTTCAAAATTGATAAAATGTAAAAATAAATAAATAAAAGAATAATTTTATCATTTTAAAAAAATGACTGAATAATATATTTATATATTGTCACATAAAATAAAAAATTACTATATAATTTTAAAAATAAGAAGTTATTATAATTTACCGCATTCAGTGAGTATATAAGATTCAACCAACTATTATTATTTATTAAGAAATAATAAAATTACTTTCATATTAAATATTTTGAGAAAAAACTTTAGTGAAATAATTTTGAATTTGAAATTATATATTAATTTTTTTTATCAGTTAGAAATTATCTATTTATTTATTGTGATTATTATTAAATTCAACAATCCCACTTATCAAAATTAGTTAAATTTCAAGTATTTGCTTTTACATGTCTTTTATTAGTTTTAATTTTAATTATTTCTGTCCGGTGTGGTCCATCGTTTCGTGTTCTCCAAAGTCAAATTTGAATATTTTTTGGGCATCCAATTTTGTGGCGGAAAATATCTGCAAAAAGAAAATGTCAAATAAATAAAGAAAAAAGGAAAAAGAAAAGAGAAGACGTCACCTTGCAAAGACGAAAACAACGTACGTATACGGTATACCGAATCTGAGGCACGTACATACGCTGTTGGATATACGACACAAATACCTACAAACGGTGTAAACGAAAAACGTCCAACCACCTGTCAGACAAACGAAACGACGCACCAATCAAGGAAAAATTTGTGGCCACCGGTCAGAATCAACAAACGCACGCACTCCGATGGAAGAGATGGCCTTGTGAACGATGATGACACCACAATGCCCAAACAAATTAGAGCCAATTTTAGTAAAATTAATCACCAATTAATTGAATTTAATCTTAATTTTAGGTGTTTTTAAAATTATTTAAATGTAATTTAGAAGTCCGAAAGCTGCTTTAATTGCCTTGGGCTGCAACTCATATATGTATAGTTTATATATATACACACAAAGGTATTTTAATCCTGTAATCGGATTTTTAGGGTTTCGGTCATCGGAGTACACCAAAAACAAGTCTGTTCCGAAGTCTATCGGTCTGATTGTCAAACAATTCGTCGGGATCTGACACTACCTCCACCGTCTGTAGTCGAGATCTGATGCCTCCGTCGCCGGAAAACTCAGAATTTGGGAAGTTCTATGAAATCGGAGGGTTTACTATCAACGTACCCTGATTTCATCACAAATCCTCCGCTGTTAACATGATTGAAAGCCGACTCGGCCTCGGCTGAAACGCAGCACGTCTCCGTTGCTGGTGAGACGACGGTCGAATCAAAGCCGCCAAAGCTCTCTTCACCAAATCACCTTCAACAGTTCCAATCCGCACCAACGAATTCGTCATGGCGGACCTCCGCGCGTTCAATCGGTTCGACGGATACGACACCGTCTGATTACTGAAGCTCTTATGCAAACTACACCGAAACGAACCAGGATGCGTCGTCGGGGAACACATGCACGTCCTCTTCTGAGTCCTCACCGGCGACGATAACGGATTGTTGCTCGGCTTCTTCACAACCTGATTCCGAGGCGACGCGGAGATTGAACGGCTCGGAGAGATCGGACGGTCGAGCGAGAACCGTACAGAAGACGCCGACGGAGCCGAGCCGTACATATTAACACGCGTTGGAGAAGCTGATCTATGAAAGAAAGTGCTCGATCGAGACGAAAAGCTCGAGCTCGACGAAGCAAAAGCCGAAGATGACGCCGACGGAGTTGAATGAGAAGAGTAGAATCTTCCGGCAGGAGATAGAGACCGTAACACCGGCTCCCTCGATCTTCGGGTCGAAGCCGCCATTTTTCGTTGCAGTAGAGAGAGAGAGTAGATAGGCTCAAGAGAGAGGAGAAGAGGAGGAGAGTTCTTTTCCTATAAGGCCGCGTTTGGCACTCTAATTTGGCAAACCTAGCTTCACTCAAGCACTGTATTTATAGGATTTGAAGGAAATTTAAGATTTTATTTTTATTTTCTTTAAATGCTTTAACCTAGCCAGAGTTTTGAGTTGGGTTAACGGCTTTTTTGTGGGTCTTATAGTGGGCTGCCACGTACGTTATCTTCTTAAAGTGATGCGCTCTCTTTAGCTTCCACGTGGAGTACGCTATGATTATTCTGCGGTAAAAATTATTGATTTGGATGGTAGGATGTGGGAGGATCATGTGTAATCTAGAGCGGTGCACATGTGGGTATGTGAAACTAATTAGCCTACTTTAATCAGACTAATTTGGACAAAGAATATGATTATGATTATAATTATAATTGATAAATAAAAAAATTATGATTCATCTAATAACATGGGCACATGTATCATTGTATTATTTATATTACTTTAAATTATATAATTAATGTGATTGTATTTTATATATATATATACATATAATAATAATATTAAATTTTTTGAATTTGTATTACAAATTATGTAACATTGATGTGTCATTACATTTTACTTTAAATCATCATTAAATGAATTATCATTATTATAGTGTGATATTATTTGAAATATAATATTTGAGACAATTATTTAAGGAATATAATATTTTTTTATATTAATTATGCTATATTATATAGATTAAAAATTTATGATACGAAATTAAGAAATATAACATTATTCTATTATGTGTGTCTATATATGTGTGTGTACACACATATATCTTACTAAATCAGCAAGTAGAGGTCATTATTATGAGTTATGAGTTTATAATGTGCTCTAATCATAATTTACCTTATTGAAAAAGTAAAAGCTAATGCTTCAAAAGTAATTGTCTTTCTTGAAGAATTAAAAATTAATTTAAATTACATCTCCAAATACACTTAAATTCAAATTCAAATTCAAATTTAAATAATAAAAAAAAATAAGACAAATCATACAAGTTTTACATCTATTCATAAAATATCTTTTAATAAAATCAACAAGAAGAGGGAGTTCTGGTTAATATTGAAAGGTAATCTTTCAAAACAACTCCGATCTCAATTTTCATATAATAACTATTAAGTGTAGGAATGCAAATTCTGATACTAAGAACAATTATTTTTGTATATAAACAATATCAAATTATGATATTGATTATAACAATTATGTTTTCAATAACAATAAAAATAGTCGGGGACTAATGTTCCATTGAGATGACAAAGTTATCTCATTTCTTAAATGCGACTCAGGTTTAAGTTTCAGTGTTTGCACACATACACATACTTAAATTGAATTTTTCTTGTCTTACATCATTGTACTAAAAAAATAAAAATAGTTGTTCAATTTGCCATTACTTACTTTTGTCTTACTATTCTCACAAAGGTGGAGTGCACTGTTCGTGAGACCTGGTAGCGGGATCCATCAGTGGACCTCCGTTTACGAGAAAAGTAGAGCGAGTGAGAGAAATGAGACATCTATCATAACTCTTTTAAGAAATTCCATGTTTGAGTTACGTCAAATCATACTTCTTACTTGATATGTAATTGTGAAATTAGAATTGCATTGAGACCCAATAGTAGAATTCCTTAGCGGACCTCCATTTACGAGAAAAGTCGAGTGAGAGAGGTGAGACATCTATCATAACTCTTTTAAGAAATTTCATATTTGAGTTACGTCAAAATCATACTTCTTACTTTATATGTAACTTGTGAGAGTAGAATTGCATATTCAAAATTTTCTCAAACAATCGCACGTCCAAATAACATGTGATTAGGGCTCGTTTGGATGAGCGGTGAAAAAGTATGAATTGAAAAAAAATTATCTTAATAACTTAATCAAAATGTCCATTTTTAACTTATTGCAATTTTTAAAAATACAGTTAACAAATTAAACCAAACACGTAATTTATAAAAGAAAATTCATTCTAAACTTAAAAATATTCGTTTTGAGATACATTAAATTGAATCAAAGGCACACTGAAAAATCTATATCATATAAAAAAAAATAAAACAAAAGTTCTTAATTAAATTATTAAAAATCATAGGATGGTTCTATGTTTTTTATATTTTAGGACACATTTGTGTATGTGAACATGCCACGTAGAAGTTTCATGAGGACCCATGTTTTGGAGTGTATATATATATATATATATATATATATATATATATATATATATATATATAAAACAAGGGACTCTTATTCTTCCCCCACTAGAAAGGCGTTTTTCTTTACCCATGCCATGAAGTTTATGTACATGACAAATTAGTTTAGAAGATTCTCGCATGTCACAGGACTCTTTGAACAGGACACGTAGTGCCATGTGGTGCAAGCCTATTAGTAGCTTGACAAAGTCTTTGTCAAGCCCTCTTTTTCTTTTTCTTTGAAATGCTTTTGGATTGAGAAACCATTCAACCCTATGAATATTTTCTTAGGTGGTGGGAAAGTGATGGAAAATCTGACATTAATTTTTATTTATTGTTTGATAAGAAATGTTATTATCACATTATTTTTTGTCTTTCTTTTTTTTTTTTTTTAAAGATAGACAAGGTAAGAAAAAGAAACAATTTCTAAAACACCCCTCATTCTTTTTAGAGTAAATTACATTAATTTTACTTGAAGTTTTTGACAATTACATTTACTTTTTTTATTTTATTTGACAAATTATAAATAATATTTTCAGTTAATTATTTTTTTTCGAAATGACAAATTGCCCTTTCATGTTTTTTTTTTTTTTTTTGACCAAGATTTTCTAACTTTTTTTTTTAAAGATTTTTTTTATTTTTGTAAAAATAAGTTTAAGGTAAATAATTTATTTTTATTTTATATAAACAATTAAGATTTTATTTGAAAATAAAAAAATGTCAAAATTTTAAAAATAAAAAAATAAAATAAAAGGGACAATTTTGTCATTTTGAAAACAAATTTGATTGGAGGAGAGTATTTATACTTTGTTAGGTAAAGTATGAAAAGTCAGTATAATTTCAAAAATTTTAAAAAATGTCAATATAATTATTAAAAATAAAAGAGATTAGTATAATTTTTTTTATTAATTTTAATTTAATTTAATTTTAAATTATATATTTTTTTAACAAATGACCTGTTATAATTTCAAGAACCATCATACCAAATGTTTGTGTTCTCAACCAAAATCATATATTTCATTCCATTCTACAATAATCTAAATTTAACATAAAGTATTTAAAAAATGTAGTAAAAAATATGTTAACATTACATGCAATTATCTCAAAATAAAATTGTCTACACTCTAATTAAAAATCAAAGGAAATCTGAAAAATTCAAACACCATATAGCAAAAAATATGAAAATGATCAAATTCAAACTGTTGACAAAGAAGAAGAGACAGAGTTGTTAGTTAACCCAAAAGTATCTGAAACTCTCTTTCTCACACAAACACAGCATACATAATTTAGATTGAGAAAACTTGGTTGAAAACTCTTCACCAATTTCTCAACTCCCAAAAGCCCCAGATAAGTGGTTAAATTTCAGTTGTGAAAAGGTATTACAAATAAAGAAAATTATATATACATACATACATACATATATATATATATATATATATATGAGATCATACTTTATAAGTGGTTCTTAAAATTCTGCAGCTATACAAACTGCTAACCAGCCATTCATGCAGTTTATACTTCAGAAGTTAATGAAAAGTTAAGCAGTAGGTTGAAAAGGAAACAAATGGAATACATGAGAAACGTACCTTTTTGTTTTCACAATAGATGGAAAAAGTAACTTCCAAGTAAGCCAAGATAGGATTCACAAGAAGAATTTGTTCGAAAAATGAATGATTGAGTAAGAAATTTTGGTATTTTTGAGTTAAAATTATTTTAAGTGACTTCGCATGAAAATATATTTTCTTTTATGAGGAGATTAAGAACATATATATTGGGTTGCTCAAAATCATTGAGAAGTGAATGAAAAATTGACTCAAAATATCACTACTTAGAAATAGTAACAAAGCTTGAAGTTTGTGAAAAACTTGTGTCTCATATAGCTTAGAAACAAAGTTTTTAAAGAGTATATATAAATTTACCTTAGGCTGGGTTTAGGCCTTGGCTTGTTATATATATATATATATATTTATCTTTTTAGAAAAAATTTATTTATTTAAATTATATTTTTAAAAGGTTATGTTTTTGAATTTTGACTAAACAGTCACTATGAACAAGTGCGTCCTTTTGAATTCAAAGAATAGTTGCGTCCTTTCAGATTGGTGCATCTATTCACCAATGGATGCATCTATTCAAATTGAAGCATTATATCTGTTCATGTGAACAGATGCACCCTTTAAGTTTGTGTCTGTTTACAGTCACCAGGTCACCTATATAAACCCAGTCCGCCCTCATCATTATTCATTCAATTCACGAGTTTTAGAATTAAGTTCATGGATACCATGAGTTTGCATAATTTGAGAGAATTTTAAAACAAGTTTTAGTTCGCTGTGCATAGAAGATTAAAGCGCTTCTTCCACTGTGCGTGACCATTGTATCTTGGGAGACAATCGCCATTAAAAATTCAAAAACACCAGTGCGAGGGCGATATTGTCTTAAGAATATAGTGTAAGACACTAGCTTTGGTCAATCACCATTGTTGTACTTTTGATATTTTTGTAAAAAACTCTAAGTTTTAATTTCTGTTTGTTTCTATTTAATTTCAGTTTCTGTATTTATATTATTTTGAGAATTTTGTACTATTTTTATAAGATTGTATTTATTAAAGTGCTACAATTTTTTTCAAGTACAATATTATGATAAAATATAATCTCACCTAACATAATTTAATCTCATATCTAAGTTGTTTCATATTATACCTCACCCTCTTACAAGAATGAACTTATCATTCATAACATCCATTAGTAAATTGTATCTTTTGTGAAAGAGTGAGTACAAGATGGAACATTCATCTAGTGACATAGCATGAAATGTGATAAGATATAGGAAAAAAACTAATATCTAGGAAATACTTATCCAAATAAGATAATAGAATCACTAAAATTCAAAATATGAATATTATTAATAAAATCTGAATAATAAAAATTTATTACATTATATTTATAGAGTTTGGAAAATATTATTTTGACTAGAAAACTACAATTTTTATACTAATTCCAATAGGACTAAAAAAATAAAGAAATTTGAAATAAATTAAAATTAAGACTTTCTGCAATTGAGGTCATAATAGGAAATTAGTTGAGAAAAAAAGAAAACAACTACAAACGACACCTCAAACTAAATTTTCAAAGTGAAGTAATTAACAAATTAAAACGATTTTTTATAAATAATAAAAATATTCAATTAAAGTCCTACATGATGAAATTTAATCAAAAAGCAACTTAAGTAACGGGTATAAAGCTAGTCTATAATTTTAATTTGTCGCATCGCTTCAAGTCAAATATAAAAATCATGAATCTCAAAAATTGAATTTGTCAAAACTGCAATTACTAATACTTTTAACTTAAATTAGACTTTTCATGTTCTAATAACTCAACTTCGTTTGGATACATCCTTAATAATAATTTCATTTGGAGCTTATCTAACCCTTGTTGGTTTGGTAGGCCAGAAATCAGGTCTGTGCCTACTCAGAATATTAGAGTCCACTCATTTCATTTCATTAATGAGAATCGCACGCTAATCTTGGGTTCCACGTATGTTACTATATTGGCACAAATGTGACTCTCTCTCTCTCTCTCTCTCTATATATATATATATATAAATGTGACTCTCTCTCTCTCTCTCTCTCTCTCTCTCTCTCTATATATATATATATATATATATATACACACACACCAGCTATTCTTTTTTAAATCTTATTTACTAAGCTATTGACACAAGTTGTATCTAATATCACTTCTTTGCATAAAACTGTCTCTGTAAGCTTTGACGAAAACAATTTGATATATAGCTCCTTTTACATTGGATCATGTTGAATAAAATTACTTTAACTTCATCATCATTGTGCGCTCAAAATCACCTACTTCCACCTAAATACCAAACATTATATATATCGTGCAAACTCTCTCCTAGAAATTCTAAACCAGCTTTGGTTTTGAAGGAATTAGGATTCAACAGCATTGTTTGATGTACCTACAAGACCTTCTAGCAAATATATATATATATATATAATGATTTGAAAAAACTAGAAAAAATTAGTCAAAATTGAAAAAAATACAAAAAAAAATAAAATAATAAAAGATACAATTTTGTCATTTTGATTACAATTTTTGACTGAAGGGCAATATTTATATATTGTCAAGTAAAATATGAGAGATTAGTATAATTTCAGAAATTTCAAAAGATATCAGTATAATTGTTCGAAACCTTAAGAAGATTAGTGTAATTTATTTTTATTTTTATTTTTTTTTTGGAGAAAGTTTTTTGTTTTTTTTGGAGAAACTGAAAAGCAATGAACTTGTGTGTGTGTGTGTGTGTGTGTGAGAGAGAGAGAGAGAGAGAGAGAGAGAGAGAGAGAGAGAGAGAGAGAGAGAGAGAGAGAGATGGTGCTAAGGGTGAGAATAAGGAAACAAAAACAAAAGAGGAGTTGAGGCTGAGAAGAAAAAAAGAGAGGGTGCTGAGCGACATTCTTGATAAAATTTCAGAAAGTAGTGCATAATGTTTCCCAAATCAATATCATCAACTTTATGTGGGCACTTGTTATAATGAAGAATCCACCAACTATTTTGGGTATTGCTATGCAATTGCTTGACATCGAACCATTTAATAAAATTTCATTTGCATTGTTTCTGAAAAAAAGTATCCCCATGCCAAACTGGCATGCTATGGAACTCATTTCTTACATGGTTATGATATATATCTACCCACGCAAATATATATATATATATGTGTGTGTGTATGTGTGTGTGTGTGTGTGTGTCTGAAGGTTATGAATTACATTTGTGAGCATTTTCTTTATTGGTTAAATCACTTTCTCATTTTCCCTTTGTAGGGAAACAAATTTAGTAACTAAATTTTTTCATAGATAATAAGTATGATTTTTCCTTGTGGCTTTCAAAGTTGTGTTAAAATGTATTAATCTAAAGTTTCTTATAACATCCTATTCAAAACGTTGGGAAACAAATGACTCATTTCATATAGTACACATGACGTTTAATCTGACCGTTGAGATCATTGAAACGGGACCATTTAATATTTTTTTGTTTCATGCAGTAAGAGACTGAATGAGCTATCATCGAAGTGCATAAAATGTGAATTAAAATTCATGAATATGGATATGAGATTGTTTGAAAAAAATTTATTTTATTTTAGTCTTGAAAATTTATCTCCATTAACATGTGAACCCTAATGTAGCTGGTCCCCTTTAATGTAATAGTTGTCAAAATATGGTGGCTTAGGGTCTTATCACATGTTTTGAATGGAGTTGTCAAATTATGGGTACCCTTTGATATTTAATTATTTCAAATATTAATGATCTCAAATCTCAAAAATATAAAATGATATTTCTAAAATATATATCATAGGATTAACTAGATCCATATATCACTATCTTTTTTTTTATAGAATATTACTAATTACACACATTATTACAATGTATTAAAAGAAATTAATTATTTCACACATCTATTGATGACGTACTATTTTGAAGAAATACTTTTAATAGTTTCAAAATCTATGACGAAAATCTAAGTGTACTGAATTAGTTTTTATTTTTTTTTATTTTATTAATTTATAAGTGTCCAAAATCCTAAATTTACAAATCAAGCTTATCGGTTCTGTTATTTTCTTTTATCATAAATAAAATTTTATCGATGTTGATGAATGTATTTGAAATAAATAAAGAGATACATTAATAAAAAATAAAATACAAAAGATATCATGACCCCAAAACTCTATCCCAACTAGGTTAGCACTGAGCAAAGGAGAGAATCATAGACTCAAGAAAAATTCCAACCAAAATCATAAGAATTTTATTCGGATCGGATATGAATTAGATGAGTATTAATTATTTAGTGAGATTATCACACCACGTCATCGTGTGACGGCCTCTCACAAAATTTTCACTTTACCATAATTTATAAGTATAAATTCTCTCTCAATTTAAAGAACATTTGACTTTATAATAAATTATCACACAATAACATAATATGACGGTCTCATTAAATAATTTTTTCAGATAAAAAATACAAAGAGAGAAATAAAAGAAAACAAACTCAGAGAGTTTGGTCCTTTATCCCCCCCACCACTCTAAACCTGTTCTATCCATCTGTGCTTCTCCCTCCAAAGTCCAAACTCAATTTTAATTGATAACAAACAAATTGTGGGGTCCAAATGTCATGTGCTGCATTCAATTCTAGAATTCTCTCCAACCCTGTTTATAATATATATATATATATATATATATATATATATTTCACTTAGAATCTTCTTTAAAAATAATTTTAATCGCTTGAAGTTTTTCTAAACCTATTAAGACTACTTTGAAAATCAGATTGAATTCTTTCTCATGTCTATTATTAGGCTATTAGCTTAGTTAATTGAAAATAAAAACAATGTGTTTATATTTTAATAGTATTATTAATTGTAACTTAATCAGTGTGACTTTCACCAACTGTTCCTATTTTTTGACCACCTGCTTGGGGTGTGAAGGGTCATCGGATTAATTAAAAATTTTGATAGACAAACAATTAGGCAATCTGCCAGCAACTGTTGTAACAACAATTATTATAATTGTAATTAACAACAACAATTATTTTAAATGATATGTATAGCCCTAAATAATTTAGCCATCCCTCTCACTGGATTTGCTATTATGATTGCATTAATTTGTCTCATTTTTTGTTTTGACTTTTGATTAATGATGCTTATAACATATTTTGAAGAACTTTTATTTACTTTTCTCAAAATCCCAATACTTAATTTTTATAATAAAAACACTTTAACAATAAGTTTAAAAGTTGTTGGCAAATTTAAAAATTAAAAGAAATGATAATTTAAAATAAAAGATAAATGAGAAGTAAAACGAGACGAATGATGATCATCTTCACACTATTTAAATGATTAAAAGAGAAATAAAAAGAAACTCATCATTTTCTTGTTTGAATTGTCCATAAAAATATATTATTTATACCTTTTTTTTTAATTAGTTGTCATAAGTTTTATTTCTTATATAATGATAGATTTCTTATTTTTAAAAATTCCTTAAATGATTTTTTTTTAATTTCCAAATTGGTTCACTTTTGGACCAATCAATGAAGTGATCTAAAGGCTCAAATTTTCCCATTTATTCCTTTCAAATTTTATCATTTCCTTTCTTCATAAATATCCAAACAAACATTTTTGGTATTACACCACCTAAAACTATTTTCTTCTCCCTCCAAATCACTCCATCTAAACTAATAGTAACTCTCTCTCTCTCTCTCTCTCTCTCTCTCTCTCTCTCATGATAGAGTCAAGTCATGCCCCACCTAATCAATGTTGTCACAAAACAATATTTGTGTTTCAAAAATGATTTTCATTTCATTATTATCAAACCATCTCAAAACGAAATCATTTTTATATTCATGAAAAAGACTGATTGGAGCGTCACATAAATGATCATTATCAGTATCAATCTCTTATTTAAATGATGTAAGTATTTATTTTTTATGTAAATCCGATTTCTTCTTTTTACATTATTATATATATAAAAAAAAATGGGCCTCGGTCATGCACACATATTGTGGTGCTGTGGTTGAAAATTATGTGCATTATATGTATTAATATTCCTTCACGTGGTGGGGAACCAGTAAGTTAGGGCCCACCAGTTGATTGATTTTGCAGCTGTGATGCTTTCAAACGGTCAAAAAGCAAGCTGATCTTTTTGATTCTAGCCATTGATTCATCGCTTTTGAATTAGTTTGAAAATTGACCTAGAATATTCTTGCATCAAACGCAATAATCCGCGTTGATCTTCTTGTTGTGCCATGCATATGGCTGCCCAATGAATGTTTGATGTTTGAAAAGGGCAATACTACTAGCTCAAGCTTATGAAGCATGGTCTTTTAATATTTGATTTAGGAGCTAGAAATTAAAATTTTTAAAATGAATTGAATATTTTGTTTTTATAAAATTTAATAATTAAAATATCTTATTTCATATAAGTTTGAATTTATAATAATATTCTTTTTTAAAAAAATATCTTTTCTAACATTTTAGCAACCATTGATTCAAAATGCTTGTAAGTGAATTGCAACTCAATATTTGTATAAAATAATATATGATAAATGTGAAAATCTAAAGTGGCATATGATGTCACTTACTTTTATGCATAAAAAGGAGGAAAAGGGATAAGGTAGTTGAGCTATATTTGGAGTTGCTTCTTTATGTAAACTTCCTCTCTTCATAAAAGACAGTGAACTCATCCAAGTTGATTTCTTTCTTTTTCCTTTTTCTTCTTTTTATGCATGATTCCCCCACCCCACCCACCCCCAACCAAAAATGATAAATGGGAGTCTTGAAAAGCTGTGCCAATTCACTTGTTTGATAGTTGATCAAAACATAACAACAAACTTTTTCTTTTGGGGGCAGGGGGGAGGTTTGTACCCATATCATACCCATGTCATATGGTATGATAGTTTTTATGAATTTTGTATTTTGTATGATTTATGTGAGATTACATTCTTTCCTTCATCGCTTTCACATAGTTTGTGATCGTTAACCAATGAAAAATCATGAAGTGCTAATATCGGACTAAGTAACGTACTTTTGAAATTTGTTGATTGGGTCAACCCTTATAGATATTTGATGTAGGTGAATGCTAAATAGATGATTGTCTAGCATTCTCGAGTAACTTTTTCGAATTAAGATCTGATCAACTCGTCCAAACAACATCTTTCCTATCAACGGGGATTACTTTTTTCATAGATAAAAAGTATGTTTTTTGCCTCGTTAGCTTTCAAAGTTGTGTTGAAATGTATTAATCTGAAGTCTTGTGTAACGTCCCATTCAAAACCTCAGGAAGCACATGAACCGTTTTATGGACAAGAGGTGGATTAGTCTTAAGAGTGTCAAATTAGAAAATGAACAGAGGTTGGTAGAGCTATCATCAAAGTGCAAAAAATGTGAATTAAAATACATGACTATGGCTAAGAAATTGTTGGAAATTTCATTTTAATTGCATTATTTAGTCCTTTGAGAGTAGACAATTAAGTGACAATCCATGTTTAGGTTATTTTTATTGAAAATTCTCATTTTTTTTTCTATTTGAATTTTTTTTTTTATACTTTTCAATTTTTTTTTTTCAAATACATCTTTTTAGTTTATATTTTTTCCTTTCTAAGTCTAAATTTTTAAATATTTCTTCCTTATTTTAATTTCAATTTGACCTCTGAATAAAAATTTTATAGACTTTTTGAAATAATTTTTTTGTATAGCATAAAGTTTTCTAATTGTTTCTTTCTTTGATTGGAAGTTTTGTTTAATTAATAAATTTCTTAACAATTTCTTTCAACCTTATTTCTAATTTCTATTAAGTTTTGTATATATTTTAATAGTAGTTTTAATAATTAGTTTGGCTTTAACAAAGTGTTCCTCCTTTTCCTATTTTTGACCACCTGCTTAGGTGTAAAGGATCTTATCGGATTAATTAATACTTTAGACAAACAAACAATTAGGCAATGTGCCAGCAAATGTTCTCACAACAATGTTTTATTATAATTGTGACTTTTTTTTAATAGATTGGTTAGGAGTATCCTGACCAGCTTACGTTACACCAAGTTAAGTCTTTATTTTCGTGATAATAAGGTCTATCTTTTACGTTTTAGTTGTCAAGAATCGGCGCAAAAAAGATTCGAATTCTAAACACTTCAATTTTATTCTCAATGTTTTTACTGCTCGACTATATCTCTGAATGATTTTTATAATTGTCATTAACAACAATAATTATGTTAAATGATATATATATATATATATATATATATATATATATATATATATAGCCTAAATAATTTGGGCATCACTCTCGCGGGATTTGCAATTATGATTGCATTTGTCTCATTTTGGTTTTGATTAATGATGCTTATAACATATTTTGAAGAATTTTTATTTACTTCTTTCAAAAATCCAATACTTAGTTACACACAAGACTACTTTAACAACATGTTTGAAAGTTCTTGAAGGAAAATAAAAGAGATGATAACTTAAAAATAGAGGATAAATGAGAAGGAAAAAAAAATAGAGATACTGATCATTTTTGTATTGTTTAAATGTTTAAAAGAGGATCAATACAACAGAAACACATCCAGATGAAAACGGTTGAAACCTCTCTCTTCACATGATATCATAAAATTTGAACCTCGTATCACACACATACTTAGATTAGTTTTTCCTCCTCATCGCTATCGTAAAAAAAAAAAACAGAAAAAAAACAGAGAAAGAAAAAGGAGAGAGAACTAATACTAATCTTTTCAAAACATTTTACTGAAAACAAAATCCCCAATGACATTGCAAGATCTCATTTGCAACACATCAAATCATGAAATGATATATATATATATACATATATACATCTTTTGGTAAAATTAGTTCTTGATAAGGATAGAATTACTCCTAAAAGAGAAATGAAAAGGAACCCATCATTCTCTTGTTTGAATTGTCAGCCATAGAAAATATATCTATACCAGTTTTCAATAGTTGTCAAAAGTTTTAATTCTAACATAATGACATATTTTGTATTAACTTTTTTTTTAAAAATCATTAAATGAGATTTCTTTCCAAATCTGTTCACTTCTAGATGAATTGAAGAAGTGAGCTTTAAGGCTCAATTTTTCCTTTTAAATTATTTGAAATTTTATTATTTCCTTCCTTTATAAAATATCCAAACGAAAAATTTTGGTATTACACCACCTTAACTCTTTTCTTCTGCCTTCGTATCACTTCATCCATACTAACACTATGTCTGGATGGAAGGAATTGGAAGAAAAGAGAAGGGAAAAAAAAAGAAGGAAAGCTTATATCATGTTTGTTTTAAAAATTAAGAAGGAAAGGGAGGGAAAGAGAGAGAGAGCTTAACCCTTGTTTAAGCAATTTTGTTATCCCTCCAAAAGTGGACGGAAATGGAAGGAAAGGAATAAGAATTTAATGAATTTTTAATAATACCAATATTATCCTTAAAATTATAAAAGATAAAATAAAAATGGCACATTTATCTTAGAACATCCAAATACAATTTAAAAGGGCATAATAATAAAATAATATAAAATTCTTTCCTTTCCTTTCTCTCCTTTATCATTTCCAAACAAGATGAAAGAATTATATTCCTTTCCTTTCATTAGTTATCCAAACATAAAGGAGGGGTTACCTTTCCTCTCCTCTCCTTTCCTTTCCTTCATAACTAATACTCTCTTCTCCTTTCCTTTCTCCGCCTCCTCTCCCTCCTGTTGAATATTTTGATTAAGTAATAAGAATTAGGATAAATTATACTAACTTCTCATGAAATTTTGACAATTATATTATTTTTTTAAAATTTTTTTGCAATTACATTAATTTCCTTACTTTATTTGAAAAATTACAAATATTTCATCTAGTCAATTCTTTTTTCTTCAAAATGACAAAAACTGTCAATTTCTTATTTTTTATATCTCTTTTTTTTTTTTTTTCAATTTTGATCAATTTTTCAAATAAATATTGATTAAAACCTTAAATTTATTTTTATATAAAATACAAAGTTTTTTGAAAAACATTAAAGAAAATTAGTCAGAATAAGGAAAAATGCAAAAAAAAAAAAAAAAAAATTGAAAGGAGTAATTTTGTCATTTTAAAAAAAAATTGATTAAGAGAAATATTTATAGTTTATCAGTAAAAATAAAAAAAATCAGTATAATTTTAAAAAATTTAAGAAAAATTAGTGAAATTATCAGAAATTTAAGAAAAGATGAGTATAATTTACTGTGGTAGATTCAAGTCATGCACCGCCTAATCAATATTGTCACAAACAAACAATGTTTGTGATCCAAAAACGATACTCTTTTTCATTGTCAAACAATCTCATAACAACCCCATTTTTATATCCATAAAAAGACGGATTGGCCGAGCGTCACGCCACCGGCCGCCGTCATCCACTCATATGGTGGTCCTTGGTTGAAGCCATTGTCACCTGCCGCCGTCATCCACTCGTATGGTGGTCCTTGGTTGAAGCCATTGTCAGCCCTCAAGAAAAGTGCGCTGCAGTATGAAAATTATGTGCATTATAAGTGTTAAGTAGTAATATTTCCTTCCCTTCACATGGTGGAGAACCAGTAAGTTAGGACCCACCAGTTCATTGATTTTGCAACGGATGTTTCCTAACAGTTAAAAGTCAAGCTGATCTTTTTGATTCTAACCATTGATTCATGGCTTTTTTGTTTAGTCTGAATTTGACTTAGAATATTCTTGCATCAAACGCAGTAATCTGCGTTGATCTTCTTCTTGTGCCATGTAAATGGCTGCCTAAAAAATGGTATTAACAAATTTGATTATTTTGACAATTGGAAATAGAAATCTTATTTAATTAATTACACTGATTATCTTATGATATCACTGTTAATCACAAAATTTCTCATCAAAGAATTTATCTGCTTCATAGTAGGATCAACTGAGTAAGAAACTAGAATTTTTCCATATCATCATTAAGTTAAATTTTCAATGAAGATGCCTCTAATTGATAATTATAATTGAACAATGATTTATGTCTCACCATGTTCAACTCATCTTGTAGCACTTTTTTTTCACAAAGGTGGGACCCATGGTGCATTAGGCCCACTAGTAGACCCCACCTCTTGAGATGAATGGTTATAAGGTGCGCAGAATTTGATGAGACAAAAAAAAAAAAAAAAAATTATTATTTTTTATTTATGAATCGAAAAGAAATATTCTGAACCAACTTACGCGTACCAGATTAAGTTCTCATACTAATGACAATCAGACCTACCCTTTTAAGCTTTAACTATCAACGATCAACGTAGAAGAAACTCGAACTCGAGACGCGTGGATTGAGATATAAAACATTATTCATTATAATTTGGTCAAACAGTTCTTGAGCTAAAAAAAATAAAAAATTAAAAAAAGAATATTTGGTAACCTATTAAGGAAGGATAGTTTCCGCAAAATAACAAATTTACTAGGGCAGAATTTATAGAAGAGGGAAAACCTAACTATTATTATTGTGTATGCTGCTGTAGTGCTGTGAAAAATTAAACACAAATCAAATGTACGGAGAGTGTACACTTGCAACACTCTTGAAGAACTGAATTTACTAACAAAGAGAGAAAACTCAAAAAAATTCCATACCAAATAGCACCAATCATCTACCTGATAAAACTCTCTCCAGAACACCCTTTTTTGAGCCATACCCTCCAGTAAAAATGGCTTCCTACCACACCATTTTTTTTTTCTTCTCCAAGTGAACTTTTGTAACATCAATTTCTGGATGTGTCAAAGCCATTTTCCTACAAAAGGAAGACATCAGAAGAAGCAAGAACTTATCTGCTTCACAGTAGGGTCAACTGAGAAAGAAACCAGAAAATTTCCGTATCATCATTAAGTTAAATTTTTGAATGAAGATGCTTTCAGAAGACATCCATGGAATACTTCCAAGCCTATAAAACTGGGTCAGACAAGTAATATATCACTTGTATATTACACATTACGAGACTTTTGCGCCATTAAAATGACCTACAGGGTGCCTAGCCATATGCTTTTTGGTATACGCGTGATTCCTTTGCTCCCGTGCATAGATAATCCATAAGATCAATGACAGCATTAGAGCAGCAGAGGTAGTGATGAATCCAACATATGTCCTACGACTGTATCGCCTCAAACCGGGACAATGATCTTTCCCAATAGTGGCAAGTGTTTCCTTCAAAAAAGTGGAGTCTACCAAATTGATCAAGAATGGACTGTAAAAATACAGATGATAGCTCACATTTGTTGACAACAACATCCAGTTATAGCCATCAGGAGTAACCCGCCCGGTGTGATACAAATCCCAGATTCTGAAACCTCACAGATATAGTTCCTCCATACCTGCAGCATGAAAAAAATAAATTCACATTTTCACAGTATGTAGAGTTTCTCAATTTTATTAGTTAATCTAAATTTTCAAAAAGAAATCATAGTTTTGTGTTTTTACATACATTTATGCATATTTACATGTACATATCTACATACATTCAGTTTAACAAAGATACAAACACAAAATTGTATTTGAGATCTTTCACTATAATTTATTCCTATTAATTACAGACACTCTATTTTGACTTGAGTGTCCGTATTGGATACCGACACTCTCGGATACTTTTCAGACATGTGTCGAACACACAAAAAAAGAATGTCTAAATTTTATATTTTTTTGAATTTCGAACAAGTTTTGGACACATTGTTTTTCTTCTTTTTTTTTGAATTCTTTTCCTATTTTCCTTAGTTTTTTTTTTGTTATATATACAATAGTATATTTGTTTTGGAACATAAATCATGGATGTTGATTAAATGAAAAAAATCTTAAATTTTTATGTGATGACTTTGTTATTTTAATATCTTAATAATATTTTTTATGATTAATGTATTTTTATGTCAATTAATTGATATACTGTTATTTTTTTTTTTATATAGACATATAAAAAATATAAAAATATATACATATATTCAACATGTTAAACTACCAACTCATCTAAAAGCTTAAGTTTTTAGAGAGGGTGTAATTTTATTATTATATTTTCTAACACGCCGCTTCATGTATTGCTAGTCTGAGCCTCAATTTATATTTTTAAGGTGACAGAGAGGTTTAAACTCATGACCCCATGTTAAACTACCAATTCATTTAAAAACTTAAGTTTTTAGAGAGGGTGTAACTTTATTATTATATTCTCTAACACAACATATCCGTATCCATGTCCTTTTTTTAGAAATGTCGTGTGCGTGTTTCTTAGATTTATCCTTTCAATTTTTTGTTTGGGCAATCTCCCAAGCTCTGAAGAGACATACCTCTGTTGAATTCTTGAAGTCTACTTCACCAGCTGCACATTGCCGATCAGTCAGGTCAGCATTATATGGGTTACAAAGAACAGGCATCAATGGACCGGACTGATTGAAATACAGAGGAGGTCCCAAGACCGGCGGGTTGTCGGCATTGGAGACATTCAAGATGGCACCATTAACCCCACTGACAGCTCCATATGTGGTAGCCTTGGTCACATTAAAGATTTGTTGGGTCATCTCATTATCTACTTTTGGAATTATGTCTTCAAGAGCTGAATCTGCAGTTGGGTTCTGACGCCAATCATCCATTGCAATGCATGTGTCTGCAACCACACTAGTTTGTAAAGGATAAAAACTTAGATCTCAATTAACAAGTTAAATTCTCAAATCTCCGAGGTAGGGGGGGAGCGAATGAAAAACAAAAATAAGTTAAAAGTTATGTTCGAACATATGAAACCTAGTACAGAAGCATAGCAATAGCAAGATCCTAAACACCACCACTTCAAATATGTTTATAAGTCAGTTACATAGTTTGATGATCATAGGAGGAGAATCATGGGAGAATCTCATCGAAAAAGACCTTCTTTTAATTGTCTATTTCTAAATATAATTCATCATAAATTACAATTTGTTAAGCTTTAGTGATCAAATTATAAATCCCGGGATAGTTTTTAATTTTTGTACATGTTATATTATAAATACTCAACTTAGTCTAACAATTACAGACTCGACACTTCAACTTTTGGAGTGAATTAGCAACACATACGTAGAGGAAGATTTCAAAAATTTTCAAATACAATTTTCCTCACAGATAATGACACTTTCAAAAAGCATCAAAAACAGCTCTAGAAAACCTGTTTTTGTGATAAAAAAATGTGTTTCCTTATACCAAAATTAGTTTTGGAATTGAAGTTGTTTTATATAAGCAGTAAGCACAACATATTAATGTCCAGTTAGGGGGTCGAGATCACTAACTGATAGTTTGGTTTCTTGCGGTTAGCCATTTAATAATAAACCTTAGCTGACTCTTATCCTCCAAGACCAATAGATCTGAATTCAAGGAATGATCTAATTCAATTAGTTCCCATCCATACTCACCTGTACATAAAAGGGTCTAATGGCACGATGCAATTCTCAAGCAAATACATAACTGCCACTAGTTACAAATCATAAAATCTCCTAAAACAATTTGTGTTTAATGCACATCCCTTCAACTACCTCATTTCGTTTCCATATCTCCCTACCTAACTTGATTCCAAAACTTCTCCTTATTGCTGATTCCCACCTTGAATTCCACTCATTCAAAGAAGTCATCACACTCACTCATAATAGCTGTCAGTTACTCCATGAATACCTTACCTCTTCGGACCTCCAATTTCTAACATCACTATTGTAATATCCACACCGCAACCCTTTCTATGGCGATTTTCCTAAATAAGCTTAATCAATAGTTGAAGAAAAGGTTATACTAAGGCTACTAATTTTGGTAGGTCTGCAAATGAATATCAATATTAGCTCCTTTCCCAGATTGGCCTACAAAAGAAAATGCTTTGTAACTGATCAAAATTATTATCCATCAAAATGAAACCCTGAAAGGACACAAAGTAGATTCGAAGATTTGCAAGAGTTCTTACTACAGATCAATTTGAATCTCTTGCCGTCAGAGATGTGAAGCTTCCTGTGTGAAATTAGCCACCTTCCACCCTCAATAATCTCATTTCAACCATCTCGAAATCAAATCTAGATCCCAAAGGCATTCCAATATAAAAAGGCAGGCTCACCCTTACATACTCCTTGGCACTTTATGATGACACTAATTAGAAGTGATATGAGATCACTTTCTTATTAGTTCTACTTTAATTCAAGCCAAAGCCAAACTTTTAAATCATCAATACACTTTTTTTTTTTTTTTTGATAACCGTGAATTTCCAATCCCTGCCGCAGAACGAATTAGGTTGACCGACTAGTCCCTGGAACGGTGCATACCCCTACTTCTGAATGGGTAACACACTTCTGAATGGATAATACAAGGAACGTCGATTAAACAATTTAAGGTTGGAGTTAGTGCATCACATTTACTCTGAATAAATGCAATGTTACTATGTCAAAAACTTTATTCTCACTCATAAATTTATATAGTTGCCAACAAAACAATGAAAAGTTCATTACCTAGTTTTGGTTTATGTAGGTGCAGGACACCATGAATGACCAGCTGATAGGAGTGCAGTGAGCTTGGCCACAGGGAAGCGCTTACCAAGTGCGAAGAAAGGGCCTTCACCAGCACATGCAGTTCTTTTGGAGGGGTTGGGGGAGGGGAGGGAGAGAGCTAGTATGAGCCATTCCATCCCAATAGCATATATTTGGAGGTCAATATGAAATCCTATTTTCTTGTGGGACCCGTTCAAATAAGGGAAAACTCGAGGGATTGCTTCAAAGTAAGATTCTTGCATTGACCTTTTCATAAACAAGAACCGGGGGGGGGGGGGGGGGGGGGTTGAGAGGACAAAAGGTGATCAAAGTGTCCCATCAATAAGGGAGAGCTTTTGGGACCTTCACCACACCCACCCCCAGTTCCATTGCCATCATGGGCTTTACGCGGATTATATAGATATCCCTTCAACACAACACAGGTCATCGAAAGGATCTGATCAGAGACAGCATCAAAACACTATTCCATAAGTTCCATTTCATCACATTATTTTCATTAGTTCTTTTCATATTTATTCTCACTGAATATATGATAATTTCATTAAAATAGTTTCTGTTCTTCTTGGAAACACTTCAACTAGTGTTCACATATCACAAGCTCCACTGCCATTCATCTCTTAGCTACATAAAAATATTGTAATAAGTATGCATCTATTTAGTTTCAAATGCTCTATTTATCCATCAAGAATCTGTACCATAGAAACCTCACAAGTTAAGCTTATTTGCTCCAGATTTTAGATCCAGTTCCTTTGTGATAGCATTGCCGAAGGCCACCCGACTTCGTTATATACTCGTACGATAAATCAATGTTCACCATATCAAACTTGTTTGATTTGAAACCAAAAAGATGGACCCTATGGAAGCTAAGTAAGAGCAAAGAAATAGAAAAGCTATCTAATACACCACCATCAGATTTATTTACTTGGAATTGTGTTCCATAATTCCAGAGGAAAGCTGAGTTTCTATTAAGGCCAAAAGATGTTGAACAATATCAAGATCTAATATTAAAGAGTGGGTGAAACAATTATGACTTGAGGTCTAGTTGTCAAAAAACAAAAAGGTTGCAATTAGTTCAGCCTCAACTTGAGAATTAAGCACAGCAACGTAGATAGAAACTGACAAACAAACCGCAGTGAATACTGAGAGATGACATCTATAACTAAAATCTCAGCTGTAATAGGATCTCAATGTTTTCTACTAGTTCATTCCATATCTATGATGTATTGAAATATATGACTAAAAAAAAGAGTTGGACTAGAAGTTGGTAACACCGAACTTGATTAGCAATAATAGAACTTCTAAACAGAATTAAACTAGAATCTCAAACCAAATGATATAATTAAAGAAGGGTATCACCCAACTGAACTTACTTATGAACAAGGAGAGACATGCCACTCAAAATAAATGTTATTGTGATAAGCATCCACCCAATGATCACTAAGCTGCAGTTGTCAATGATATAAGCCTTTGTTGAGTAAAGACCAGTACTAAAATGACCACTCTTAACAAAAGAGCGACGAATAGCAAATTATTAAGAATTACATCACTTACATGTGTACAAGGCACTGGATTCCAAGAATGGAAAATACTGCAAGCAATCATCCAAAAAACAAAAAAGAACGTGAATAAAAACGAAAATGGGAGAAGTTATGATAGGTAGATAGAATTGGAAATATTTAGATAAGATATAAGAGAATAATATACTTACAAAATCCAAGAAGAGCCAAAACAATCAGAGCAGCAGCAACATAAATTCGGTAGATCCTACTGGAGTGCATAGAAACGGATAATTTAAAGATAAAAACAAAATTCCAATAATGTTATAACCATAAGAAAAATATATAAGAGCTAATAATTACATGGGAGAAAAGAGAATCCCTAGATCTTTTGAACTGTTTCCAGTTACATTGAGAATAGTGGTAGAAACAAGATTAATCTGCGTATGAATACCATCGATGTTGCCCCGGAGTTCTGCTGGTACAACATTTTTAGCAGACACAAGATAACTAAACAGATTTGTGAGGTTCTCAACTACAGTATCTGCCTGGTGCAGAACATAGCTCAGTATGTTTACTATGCTAGTTTGGAAATTCTCTTGACCATTGTATAGCAAAAGGCTTCCAGCTCTGAAAATTAAGAAACAAAACATTGAGGGAGTCACAAATGAACAATCTCACAAACATAGAATAAATGCAGAAACATGGACACAGATAACAGGCACACATCCATGCACACGCACAGAGAGAGAGAGAGAGAGAGATACATTGCTGCAACGGTGAAAAGTATGAGGAAAGTAAGGGAGACAGCATAGGCAGTTCGAGAATAGCCAAAACGCTTACGTCTGCCACAGCAACACCAACAGCAACAGTAACGAAGACAGATACAGCACAAGCATAAACCAAAGATGATGAACCAAATAACGGCAACAATGAAAGGGGGAGCAGCAGAAAAAGCCAAAGACTGCAATCAAACCAGTAGCCTAAGTGGAAAAAGGGAAAAAAAAAAAAGGAAAGAAAAGGAAAAATTGATGTGTGGATAGAAAGTTAAAATTGATCAATAGCACATTATGAGAAACAATGAAAGAGGGTTCAAGAAACAAACAACAATAGTTTATGCAAACCCCAGGTAAAGTAAACAAGTAATAATTCCTTTCTCCAAATTTTCACATATTGTTACATATAATGACAAGGTTATATGAGAAAAGAAATTTATAATCAAAACCCGTGTAAGAAAATACACACCAATGGAGATAACAAAGCACGGAAACATGAACAATGGATACGACCAACATCAAAACAATACCTAATGAGAAACAATCAACCTAAAAAAGAGAATAAATTCTTCAAAATTCAAAATTATATTAATATTGATAAAAAAAAACTTAAACATAAAAGACCTATTACATCATATTTATAGAGCTAGAATACTACTACTTTGACTAGGAATCCGTAACTCCTAGTCATAATCCATAACCAGTAGACGAAAATTGGCATGAAATTCTCTTCAATACCAAAACTAAGGAGCTATCAAATTCACAATGCATGCAAAGAAACTAAAGCCCAAATGAGATAATAGGTTATTATTGATCATAGAATATCACAACCCCTCCAATCAAGAAAACCTATATCAGATATTGGGTTATAGGCACAGGCAAGCATAGGCACAGAGCATCACAATACAACAAATTAAAACAAGCAAAACCCAGAATATTACACAACGAGTTATAGAATTCAATTGATATTGAAACCAAAGAACGCGATAACAGGTGTAATGAACCTAAAATAAATTAAGAACACAATATACCAAATCAAAGCAAAACCCAAACTAGGCAATCGGTTATATAATACAATTTCAAAAAAATATAAACATATTACGTAACAAGTTTGTAAAATAATAGATAAGAAAACATAAAAACAAGCAATACTCAGGAAATAATTGGGTATAAATTAAAGAAAAATAGTCCCAGACCAGAAAATTGATTCAAGTTTGACAGAACTCACAGCCAAGTAATGCTTATTTGTGATATTCCACCCACCGGTGTAGTACTTATACCCATCACAGGGGTCTTTCCTGCGCGTTCTATTCGCTGCCAATGTCAGAGTTGTGGAGGGGTTTGAAGTTTCAGCCACAAATCTGCTCGTATTCCATTCAACCACCCCATTAAATTCTCTCGCATCAACAAACTCTGTAACCCAAACAACAGAATATATATACAAATATGCATAACGAGTCCCCATAAAAAAAATAGAACCAACAAATGCAAATATACATGCATGTACCTGGAATTTGTGTATCCTGATGAAAAGCTCCATGAGAGAAGGAAAAGAGGGTTGAAGAGATGCAGAGAGAGAAAAAAATGAGGATGAAAAATGGATTTGATTTGGAATATAACATAATGTATGTCTTTCCTCCTGATTCTCCTCTGGTTTGTCAGAGAGAGGAAAGAGGGGCTCGATTTTGAGAGAGAGAAACGTGCAACATCATATACGTTAATATGTACTATTTTTGGCTATATCATATATGTTAATATGTACTATTTTTAGCTGAGATCTTTCGAATTCAATCTTTTTACGTTAATTGTTGGGCTAAAGTTTGAATTTTTGTATGTTTGATGTAAGATTTTGCTTCATGACTATTGATTTTATTAAGGTAAGTATAGATATGTCATTTCGTAACTCTATAATATCAAGAATACTTTATCATTTCAATAGCATGTTTAAAAAATTCTTCAATTGAAAGACAATTTTATCATTTGTTGATAGTTGCTATAGGAGTATTGGGCGGCACTTAGCTCAAACTAGGTAGAACCTTACTCGATCGAGCTGGTTAGCCAAAGAGCTCGAGTAAGCTAGCTATCGGATTAACTTATTTGAGTGAGCCAACCAACAAACTTGAGCAAGCTTTGGATGAATATTGAGTCCGATCCTTTGGATCAGGTGTCTAATATCTTTCTGTTGCATGGAGACAAATTGTGAAGTAACTAACAAAGAGCAAGGTCAATCGATGTCTTCCTAGTATTATTTGTGAAGTAGATAGATATACCCCTATTAAGTTAGTATTCATAATTATATATATATATATATATATATATATATTTAGATTTTCATGAAGTGAATGGATGATATGTATGATTGTATGAATGTTGAGAAGGAATTGAATGGGAAAATTATTTACACGTATTTTCAAAACAAAACAAAATAAAATTTGGCATAGATTTTTTGAAGAACAAAGATGGCATATTATTTCAAATAAATATTTTTACAAAACTTAAGATTTTAAATTAAATTATTTTGCTAGTAAATTTAAATTACTTTCACGTCTTTAGAGATAGTGGCAGATTCAAGTAAGGATAAAAGGAGACATGCCATCCTTCCTCTAAAATTTAGAGATTATATTTTTTGTTTTAAAATTTTTTTTTAATAAAATAGGACTTGCCTCCCCCCTTCCTGTCCTGCCCTCCTTTTGAAATAAAACTTACATCTCTCTTCAATAAAAATAATTAAATTAAATTTTTTATTATTATATATTCATATGAATTAATTAAATTTTTATACTTACAATTTGATTCATTGATTAAAATTCTGTCACTTTTTGTGACAGGATGTGATAATAAATATTATTTATTCTTTTGTGAAAATGCGTGCCAAAAGAAACCCTCAATTATTCACATTAGAAATCAGAAGGTTTAACATAAGTTCTAGCACCATCAAGTGCTGCATTGTACACGATTTAATATAGAAAAGGGGAAAAAAAAAAAAAAGGAATTTTATTTATGAAGCAATCCAACGTAGTCAAATCACTAAACCAAAACACTCAAAATTCAAATGAAGCGTACCACATGAAGATGTAAACAATCTGAGGAAGTTATTTGACACTAAAGTCAATTATCTTGTTAAAAATTTGGAGTGTAATTAATAGTAGGTGATGAAGAGTTTTATAATGGGACAATGGGCTGATGTTTATTGTGAATTAACAGTATTTGGTGAGTTGGTAGGACTGAAGTTTCTAGTTATGATTGAAAAGTACCATTCGAGATTTGAAACGGCGAATTATTTAAAGACTATTTGATGATTTTGAGTTTAAGGAGTTTCAAACCGTGAACAAAACTTAACGTACAAAGTTAATGTGCCAGTAAATGTCTTTAATAGTCCTAAATTCTTCTAGTGGATTGTATCCCGAAATTTGACAAGACAAATTTGATTAATTTGTGACACTTTTTTTTGTCAACAAATTCAATTTTCTTTTTTTATAATTTTATTATTGCTTTATTATTGATATATGTCATCAATTGAAATTATACACATAAAAACATAAATATGCACATAATTAAAGTGAAAATCTCAATCATTTGGTGAGTTGGTAGGACTGAAGTTGCTGTCAAACACATTTCTTTTCTCTATTGGCTACAACTTTTTTTTTTTGGGTGTGCAGTAAAATTGTATATAAAAAAAAGAAAACTAAACAAGAGCCAGCTCAAAGAAATAAAGTTGCTGCTATACAAAGAAAACAGAGGATAAACGAGCCATACAAGCACAACAAGAAGTCATTGGAACAGAGCATACAAGAACATAATACATGTATTCTAGGCAACCACATAGAAGGACAAAGAAGATGATGTGATAACAATAATTATGAAGAGGGAAAAAGTATAATTCTAAATAAAGAAAAGAAAAAAATTTTATATTATTTTACTATTGTATCTTTTTAAACTAATCATATAAAAGACATTAGTCTTATCACACTAGAGAGCCAAAGAAATTTATCCAATTTCATCGTGCAATAAATTAAATTACTAAATTATCATTTTTTAAAACACAAAAACAAGTCATTTCCTTTGCTCCTAACAATCATAACATGTGTAACCAACTGAGATTTGTCTAGTCGATCATTCATGGCTTCCCTTAAAGGGTAAATCATGGGTTCAAGTTTCATTTTTTTTATTAGAGAGACATTAGTATTTATTTTTATCTAATTATAGGTTAGAATGAATTGTCTGTTCAAGATCTATATTTGAGAGGCTCTTACTGTAATTAGATTGTGTAATCTTCTGTTACATATAATACATAAATTGTAACACCCCACCGCTTTCATTAAAAAAAATCATAACATATGTGACAATCTGAGTAGCAAACCATCCCAAAATTATAAGTAATATGGTAAAAACTATATTGCAGGAAAAGTATAAATATTTAGGCTTAACTTAATTTTGATGAAAATAATAAAATGGACCTGCCATTTGGATGTCATGTAAGCCTAATTACTAAGACCAAGACAGAAACCCTAATTTGCGTCTAAAGCTCCTCTTTTTGTCATCTACATTCTTTATCCTTGTAAGTCTCCTCTCTCCCACTCCATCCCTCAACAGTCTTTGAACTCCTCCCTTCACTCCCGATCACCTTCACAAGCTCCCCATGATGAGGAGGCCCTGCAACATCATTGTAAGTGGTATAAATCATATGTAGCTAGGAACTGATGCTTCGACCAAATGCGTGTTAGAATTCGACCGAGTTTTTTTAATAATCGATTTCCCATTGAAGCTTAGGATCCCACTCACTAGGGAATCTATTAATAATGCGAAGCCATAAAAATTACTTCAAAATTAGAGTCGTGTTCACAATGGTGGACAGGACATATTGGTGTAGGGTTTAGCGCACACACTATGTATTCGACATTGTTTTAAAATGGTTCAATAAGTGTAATTGTGTGTTTAGTGTATTTGGTATGACATTGACTCACTTTTTGTTGGAAAATATTTAAAAATATTTTAAGAGTCAAACTCATACTAAATAAGATAAAGAATTTGAATTGAGCTTTACTCGTTCAAATGAGACTTGTTTTCGTTTGAATGAGAAAAATAGTGAGCTCTCGTTTGACCTTGTGGGATGTTTCATTTGCATGACTTTTCCAGTGAGGTATTCGTTAGATCATTTGTTCGCATGAATATTTCAGAGAGGTCTTTGTTCGAATTTCTTTGATATCTCGTTCACATGAAGGTGCCCAATCGAACGAACTCCCTTGTCATTCAAATGAGCATGTGCAATTCTGGTAACTTTTTCAAATTCGATTTCGTGAATTTTCTTTAAAAAACCCTAGGCTTATATACAGCTGTTGATAGATGAACGTAAAGGACTTTTGGCTGCCACAGTATTTCTTATACAAATTATTTCAAAAGTTTTTCCATTGCACTTTAACACAAATATATCAAAGGCAAATGTTCAAGAATCCTACCATCAACTTCTACATCATCCAAGAAGCACAAGCTTGTAGAGTTCAAGATTGTGCGATCAGTCGCATGCGAGGTAGTGTAGAGTTTCCAATTATGATTGAAAAGTACCATTCGAGATTCGAAGCGATAGATCACTTAAAGACTGTTTGATGATTTGAGTTTGAGGAGTTTCAAACTGTGAACAAGGCTTGAGATACAAAGTTAATGTGTCAGTAAATGTCTTTAATTGTCCTAAATTCTTTTAGTGGATTGTATACATTTGGGTTAGTGTCCCGAAATTTGGTAAGACAGGTTGGATTGATTTGTGACAATTTTCTTGTCAACAAATTCAATGTTTTTTTTAACAATTTTATTATTGCTTTATTATTGATGTATGTCACCAATTGAAATTGCACACATAAGGACATAAATATGCACATAATTAAAGTGAAAATCTCAATCATTCAAAGAAAATTAAAATTGGTTCACATAATTTTAAATTTGCTACATAAACCTATTCATATTTCTCTAGATCTATTCTATACGGCCTCTCCAACGACCCTCGTACCTCACCCCCCTCCCCAATTTTTTTTTTAATGTACGTATGTATGCGTGGCTTATGGGAATAACAATATATATAAATTGCCGGTGGGATGTGGGGGAAGAGAGAAAAGAAAAAAGCATCACTAACCACGACAAGACTCCAAGAGTGAGATAAACTTAAATTTGGTTGACAGACAAATTGCTCTAATTTATTCATTGCAATTTGTATTCATATGTGAGCTATTGTCCACTTGTGAAAAAAATAAAATAAACTAGAAGAACCACCTCCATAGTCGAGGTTGACTTGGTTTTAGCTTTTAGCTGCAACTCTCTCTAATATCTCATGGCCAGGAGTTGAAGAAAGCCTCCTGGACATACCGGCTTGCTTGAAGAAATCAAAGAGAGAGATGTCTGTGACAGCTATTGGGTTTATTGTGCAAAACTTGAAGCAGCTAATAGAATATAATGCTGATTTGATTTTTGGGGTGAAGGATCGAGTATTGAAGCGAACTCACCCACCACTGATGCTCAAATCATAACAGAAAACGTGAATATATGAGTCGATTACGTTGAATTTTTTGGTAATTAAGTAGTATGAGGATTACTCATACAATAATAAGAAGAACTTTCTAAATTCAAAATTGAGCTATTATTGATAAATTATATAATAATAATTGAATAGGAAAATTTATAAGCTAAACTTATTTCAATTAGGAAACAAATAAATTTAAAAAATAAGAAAATTTTGAAATAAATAAATTTTAGAAATTTTTGAAAAATTGAAAACTAAATAGAATAAGGAAAAGATAGTCGCAACCAGAAATCCATTCAAAATTTCCTAGACAAAAGAAATCCAAATCTAAAACGTATTATAAATGGTAAAGAAAGTCTAATTGAATGTAATTTGACAGAAATTCAGCTTAGGCCATGTGCAGCTATGAGTTAAGAGCAATGATTTATGGCCCAAATGTTGCCTAAACACTTACATGGAGTGTGACCTATCATCATGGTAGATTCACTCCATGTAAGTGTTTGAATACTATTTGGATACCAACATTTGGACATTTTAACATTACTTATGAGTTAAAGTATGTTCTTTTTCTAGGGAATGGGACCATTGCTCAAAGAAACTTCAGCAACTTATTGTATATAAAATCATATATAATACTTAGTTCCAAATTTGGTAGGAGAAACTTTCTTCTATATGTATAGGTATCCTATTACAAATTTTTATAAACGCAATGTACAAATATTTTTTAATTTTATTATTGCTTTATTTTGATGCATGTCACCAATTGAAATTGCACACATAAGGACATAAATACGCACATAATTAAAGTGAAAACCTCAATCATTTAAAGAAAATTAAAATTAGTTTAAATAATTTTAAATTTGCTACATAAACCTATTCATACCTCTCTAGATCTATTCTATACGGCCTCTCCAACGACCCTCGTCCCTCACCCCCTTCCTCAAATAATATATATTTTTTAATGTACGTATGTATGCATGGCTTATGGGAATAACAATATATATAAATTGCAGGTGGGATGTGGGGGAAGAGAGAAAAGAAAAAAGCATCACCAACCACCACAAGACTCCAAAAGTGAGATAAATTAACTTAAATTTGGTTGACAGACAAATTCTCTAGTTTATTCATTGCAATTTGTATTCATATGTAAGCTATTGTCCACTTGTGAAAAAAATAAAATAAACTAGAAGAACCACCTCCATAGTCGAGGTTGACTTGGTTTTAACTTTTAGCTGCAACTCTCTCTAAGATCTCTTGGCCAGGAGTTGAAGAAAGCCTCCTGGACGTACCGGCTTGCTTGAAGAAATCAAAGAGAGAGATGTCTGTGACAGCTATTGGGTTTATTGTGCAGAACTTGAAGCAGCTAATAGAATATAATGCTGATTTGATTTTTGGGGTGAAGGATCGAGTATTGAAGTGAACTCACCCACCACTGATGCTCAAATCATAACAGAAAACGTGAATATGAATTGATCACGTTAAATTTTTTGGTAATTAAGTAGTATGAGAATTACTTGATCATACAACAACTAGAAGAACTTTCCAAATTCAAAATTGAAATATTATTGATAATTGTGTAATAATAATTGAATAAGAAAATTTATATGCTAAACTTATTTCAATTAGGAAACTAATAAATTTAAAAAATAAGAAAATTTGAAATAAATAAAATTTAGAAATTTTTGAAAATTGAAAACTAAGTAGAATAAGAGAAAGATAGTCGCAACCAAAAATCCATTCAGAATTTCCTAAACAAACAAAATTCAAATCTAAAACGTACTATAAATGATAAAAAAAAGTCTAATTGAATGTAATTTGACAGAAATTTAGTTTAGGCCATGTGCAGCTATGAGTTAAGAGCAATGATTTATGGCCAAAATGTTGGTGTCCAAATGTTGCCTACTTACATGGAGTGTGACCTATCATCATAGTAGATTCACTCTGTAAGTGTTTGGATACCATTTGAGCATTTTAATATTACTTATGAGTTAAAGTATGGTCTTTTGCTAGGGAGTGAGACCATTGCTCAAAGAAACCTCAGCAACTTATTGTACATAAAATCATATATAATACTTAATTAGCTTCAAATTTAGTAGGAGAAACTTTCTTCTATATGTATAAGTGTCTTAACTACAAATTTTTACATACGCAATGTACAAGTTTTTTTATAATTTTATTTAATTTTTATTATTTAATTAAAATTAAATAATGATATGATATACATATAGTTATATGTCTAACACATTAAAATTATAATACATTTATAAATAAAAGGAGGAGCCAACCACTGTCCTAAAATCATTACTAATTCTTCATTAACCTAATAATATGTGATGCAACCATTTCAAACGTGACGGTGTCATTATTAATTTAAAAGTACAATATGTGATGTAACCGCTTCAAAGGTGATAGTGAGCTCACTATCACTCTATAAATAAAGAAATGAGAATGAAATTATGGCCAAATTAACAAAGATGGCCTCCATTTCAATCCTCAACTGGAGTTCTAGTGAGCAACGATGGGCTGATCAAATGAGTAGAATCTTCAATGAAGAGGTGGTGGTTGAAATTAATGAGGATGGTGTTCAAGTCTTTGAGGTGCCTAAAAGCATAAGCGTTTTCAAGCCAAACGCTTATACGCCTCTGGTTATAGGTTTGGGACCGTATCACCATTTTCGGCCACAGCTCTATCTGAAGCAGCGGTTCAAGCTTGCCAGAGCAAGAGAAGTTTTGAAGCCAGACCAAACTCTGGATCACTTCCAGCAAATGATCAATGAACTGAAGGCGTTGGAGCCCAACATTCGAGCATTCTACGACCAGTACTTGGACCTCGATCCCAATACCTTAGCATCATTATTTGCTATTGATGGCTTGTTTTTACTTGATATTTTGCATAATCAAGTTGATTCTACAGGTTATTATTTGCCACCGGACACTATCAGTGGTGAGTCTAGCCATGAAAATTTGGGTTTTCAAGATGATTCTGCACGTTATAATTGGCCACAGGACACTATGGAGAACGAAATTTCGGGTTATCAAGATGATTCTGCACGTTATAATTGGCCACAGGACACTATGGAGAACGAAAATTCGGGTTCTCAAGATGATTCTGCAAGTTATATTTCGCCACTGCACAGTATCCCTCCTAGCCATCCAATGACATCGGAGAACAAAAATTCGGGTGATGATAAAGATGATTCTGCTATCACTAGAGATATACTGATGCTGGAGAACCAAATTCCTACTATTCTGTTGAAGAGAATCCAGAGGACTCTCCAACGCTCATCTTATGATGATGATCGGTTTTTTGAAATGTTGAAAGGTTTATGTAGAAGACACTCTCCTCTCAAACTGGCAGAGAAAGAGACAAAAGAGTCATCGTCCCCAGAGAAATTGCATTTGTTAGGTCTTATGCATCATTTGATTATCAACAGACGTATACCACGGGTGGGTGTCTATGTTGCTCGGCTGGGGAGGAAAGATTATAGATTCCTAGAGGGAATCATGACGAACTGCATACAGATCGTGGGTATGTTGGCAACTATGGGCGTATCCGGTGCAGAATCAATTCTAACGCTATTAACGTTCATTGAAAGTGTGCCTTGGGACCTGATTGCTAGTCTACTGGGAAAAGAAAAATGCGACGACTGTGGGACTGAAGGTGAAGCTCCAAAAGTAGAGAAGATCAAGATTCCTTCGGTTTCACAACTTTCTAATCTTGCTAAAATATCCTTTCATAACGAGGGGACTGGAGGCATCAGGGACATTAGGTTCCATAAGACAGACTCCTCTTTTTCCCTCCCTCCCATTACTCTGAATGATAACTCAGAAGTTATATTGAGAAACTTGGTGGCCTATGAATCGACGAAACCAGGCTTAATCCTTGAATTCACAGAATATGTGGATTTGATGAGTGGGATTATACGTTCTGAAAAGGATGTGAGTCTGCTCAGGGAAAAGGAGATCATCCAAGGCAGTCTGACTGATAAAAAAATCTTCCATCTGTTCAATGGGATGAATAAATCTAGTGGGAAACCAAGTCATGGAAAGTCTGACCTACAGAAGACTGTTGATGACATTAACGAGTATTTTGATAACAATCCCAAGGTTAGGCTATATACACTCTTGAAGAAGCTTGGGCATGCTTCTTTGAAATTTCTCTTTGTTTTTATTACCATTGTGGCAGTATTGGCCCTAGCTCTGAACACATTTTGCCAGGCCTATGGATGTTCTCGTTTTTGGTAAAACTGCATGATGTTGTTTGCAGACGTTGTCCTTTTCAGTTGTATGATATTGGTGTGTTCTTAGTGGTTATGCTTTCTTTCTCTACTCTCCTCTCTTCTTTGGGTTTTTGATTTTGTTTTGTAAGGTGTGCAATAATCTTCCTTGTTACTTGCAATAATCAATAATGGAAGTTAATGAAATGCCAAGGTGACTAAATACAATAGCACGTTTATGAGCATATTTTTTATGTCACTCTCTCACTCAATGACACATCATAATATATGAGTAAAAATACAAGGATAATAAATTATTACTCTATTCGTTTAACATCAATGCATGCATGTCAATTATCTTATTGGAAATTTGGTTTATGAGATTAATATGTGGTGATGAAGAATATTACAATGGAAAAAAAAAAAGCTGATGTTTGTTGTGAATTAACTATATTTGATTAATTGGCTGAGTTGGTAGGATTGAAGTTGGTATGAAACACAATTCTTTTCTACTGGCTACAACGTATATATAGCATACAAGAATATATATGATACACATGTATATATACTCGGCAACCACATATTGTATTTTTCATTTGTTAGAACTTGAAAAAGAAACGCGACTCTGGGTGATTCCTTGGAGCCTCGGAGTCCCTGGTGAGTTGCATTTCAACATGCATTGTCTCTTTCCTTTCTTTTTTTTTTTTTTCAATTGCTTTTCTATTTTAACACTCACTTAATGCTATCTACGAGAAACTGTTAAATAAGAAATTGAAACAAAAGAAGAGAAATTTTTATAAAAATTGAAAGTTTGAAATTGAAATTACAATAATATTCTTTGAAAATTTATCTATCCAAAATAAGGTAAAATTTCTTTAAACTGAACATTACAAATGGAGTTTAAAAAACAGTTATCAAACATGCTTTCATTTTTTTAAGTAAAAAAAAAAAAGTATAGCCTTAACAACAATCACCTTGCAGAAGTCTTCTTTGGTGATCCTGTCTGTGTTAGTTAAGAATATTAAGCTTTTATGACAATTTGGTTTTAGAATATATAGCAAGGTGGCTAAGCTTATCAAGGGATCTTTTAATTGGATTACTTTAAAACTATGTTTCAAAATCAATTTTGATTCTATCTATTTCTACAACTTTCTTTAGGTATATTAAGGTATTCGTGTCGGCTTTGGGGTATTTATATTATTTTTTTGATCATTTTACTCCTAAAATCCCATACTTGAATTTCTATATTCCTACATTTGAATATTTTGCAAATTGGAGTCCTATTTCAATTCCTTTTGTTCTTAAAAGTTTTAGTTCAAATCCATATTTTTTGAGTTTGTGCAACCTTTTCTAGCCGTAGTGTATATTATTCTAATTATTAATTATATTCATGGATTAATTATTCCATTTTATTATAAGAGTTCCTTTACTTGATAAATATTCACAAAATATATCATTGATATTTTTCTAATTTTTATCCCTCCATGGAGAATTTTCTTTTGCTTTTCGTTTTTTGAAAATGACTATGCTTGAAAACAACTAAAATAATTTTATTTTAGATATTCATATTGAGTGTTAAAGTTTTCCAACTTGTTTACCAATTTTATAAAATATTTTACTTTTTTAGGTTATTAATTAAAGTTTTGGAAGTTATGAAAATGTTTATTGGCACCGATGTAGATATTTAATAAGTAATGCTAGAGATCTCAATTTGTCATTACTGTTATATTTTTTAAATTTTTATTTCAAATGATGTGATGTTGATGTGATATAACTATTTAAATTATATTAAAGTATTTTTATTAAAATAATATCATATTATTTGAGATACTAATTTAAAAAATGTAGCGTTGCTCCCAACTTATATCTCCAATAACAAAACTATATTAATTACATGATTAAAGTATTTCTAGTAAAATAGTGTCATAGTAATGTCATATCATTTCAGATAAAAATTTGATATACTAATTTAGGAAGTGCATCATTGCTTTCTATTTATATCTTCAATGTAATGTGTCATGATATGACAACTTTGAAAATCACATTATATGAAACTCAAAAGTATCATATAATAACACATCATATTGAAAATACAATTATAAATATAAATTGAGAATCTCTAATGTTTTCCAATATTTAATATGAACCATTATAAATTTGAAATTTTAATATGTGATGGAAACACTTTTGCGAGTCATACTACCCTCTTCAATATAAAATATTTTTTGATAAGTCTGATACAACATGTGTTAATATGTTTTTTCAATGACACTTTACTATTTATATTATGTCTCACTCAAAAAAGAGGTACCATATCACACATGACAAAGTTTGAATACATTATCACATCACTTTACTACTCCTAGACAAGAATTTTCGTCCATCACTATATAAACGAAGAGATGAGAAAGCAATTATGCAATTTCGTAGCCAAATTAAATAACAAACATGGCCTCCAATTCAATCCTCAATTCGAGCTCTAGCGAGCAGCGATGGGCTGATCAAATGAGTAGAATGTTGAAAAAAGATGTGGTGATTGACATTAATGAGGTTGGTCCTTCTGTCTTTGAGGTGCCTAAAAGTATGAGCGCTTTGAAACCAGAGGCTTATACTCCTCAGCTCATAGGTTTGGGACCATATCATCATTTTCGGCTAGAGCTCTATCAGATGCAGCGGTCAAAGCTTGCTGCAGCAAAAGGAGTTCTGAAGCCAGATCAAATTCTCAACTTCGAAGAGTTGATGATCCATGGCCTGAAGGAGTTCGAGCCCACCATCCGCATGTGCTACAACAAGTACTTGGACCTCGATCCCAACACCTTAGCATGGATACTGGCCATCGATGGTTTGTTCTTGCTTCATTTTTTCAATACTGATCCTATGCATAAGCATAATCAAGATCATTTTTCAGGCGATAAGTTGAAAAATGATGCTATCATTAGTGATATAATGATGGTTGAAAACCAAATTCTAGTCTTCCTGTTGAAAAGAATTCTGATGACATCTTGTACTGTTTATGGAGATGATACGGCTGGACCGTCATCTCCACTTGAGGGAAAGAAAGGTTAAAGAACAAGGATATTATAATGGGTTGTTTTTAAAGTTGATAGGCTTTTGTGAAACACACTCTCCTCTTGAATTGGCAGAGCCATTTTCCCTTGATGCCAATCATGTGCATTTGTTGGATCTTATCTACCATTTGATTGTCAACAAAAGGGGGTAATGATCATGCCAATCGTCGCAACGACAATTTCAAGTGCGGGAGTAGGAGCAGGAGCAGGGGTCGTCTTAGAGAATGTGCGATAGATCTTTGATGTGACAAAGATTCTAGGCAAACCGGGTGCACAAGTAATTCAAAAGGCTTTTACGATCACAGAAAATATGAAAAAAATTTATGATCTACTGGGGAAACAAGAAGGCAACAACTCTGGGACTGAAGGTGAATCGCTGAAAGTAGAGGAGATCAAGATTTCTAAAGTCTCACGACTCTGTAATTTTGTTAAAACAAAATTCAGCCCCACGCCCGATGGCGGAAGCATCAGGGACATTGAGTTCAGTGAGAAGGAACTCACTTTTTATCTCCTCGTGATTAATCTAAACGTTAACTTAGAAGTTATATTGAGAAACTTGGTAGCCTATGAAGTTTTATCGGCCAAACCAAGGTCGACCCTTGAATTTGCAGAATATGTTGATCTGATGAGTGTGATTATAGATGATGCAGAGGATGTGAGGTTGCTTAAGGAAGCGGGTATTATCCAAGGCAGTCTGGTTGATGAGGAAATCGGCAATATATTCAATCGGATAAGTTATTGAAACCTGGTGAGAAGTCTGATCAACTAGAGAATACCTTTGATAAAGCTAACGAGTATTTCGATAACAGGCCGATGGTTAGGTTATCTAACCTCATGAAGAAGTATGTTTATGCTTCCCGGAAGTTTCTCGTGGTTTTTTCTACCATCTTCTTAATATTGTTGTTGGCTCTACAACTATTTTGTGAGGTCTATGGCTATTCTCATTTTTTGGAAAAGAAATAATGCTAAATTTTTCAAATTTATATTCTAAATTTGCATTACAAATGACGTTTGCATTACAAATGACGTGACATTATATTATATCAACACAATGATACGGTGTTATATTATTTGAAAATGAAAAATTTGATATAACAATTTGAAATGTTTACCATTGTTCATTGCTAAAACTTGGTTGTCAAATGGGCCATCTATAGTTCTATCATATTGGTGTGTTCATTCAAAAAATTTCCACAATAAACTTCTTTTATTCACAATAACCATAGCCCATGAGATCAACCTGTCGATGTTGACTTTAAATATTATTATTGAAATGATAGGATTTTTAAATTCAAAAAAAATAAAAATAAACTTCTTTTACTCCCAACAAACACAACAAATCTTTTTTATTCACAACAACCATAGCACATGAGATCAACCTGTCGATGTTAGTTTAAATATTATTATTGAAATGATAGGACTTCCAAATTCAAAAAAATAAAAATCAACTTCTTTTACTCCCAACAACCATAACACGTGAGAAATTTCAACAAAACTTGCTAATGGACTGAGATTCTAACTGGTGGAGATTTCGTATATTATATATAGCGGTCTTCTATATACATACATATATATATATATAGTTAACATAAGATTCAACTGGCGGAGATTTCATGTAACTTCTTCTTCATTATCGATAATTCAAGAAATGCAGAAAAACAGTTTAATAATTTAATAAACTGGGCAAAATCTTTGGGTGGCGTGTGAGAGCGCGTGCGGTGGGTTTTTGGGATTCGGGTTGGTGGCGTCTGAAAGCTAGGTTGGTGGAGAACAGTGTTGTGGTGTCGGAATGTCAGAAGTGTAGACAAAAGCTCAAGACAGTGGATGAGTAATCTCGGATGAGAAGGATGGTGATGTGCGAGTCGCGGTGGATGGTAGATGCCATTGATCAAAATGGCTCTGATACCATGTTGACAGAAATGAAAAAAACGAATGAGTATATATGTATATATGTCTTGAGTACGATATATTACAAGGAGAGACTCCTTTATATATAGGAGCTGAGTGGACATACGAGGTAAAAAACTGTATACAAGGAAGGCAATGAAAAAAGGAAATAAAATACGTTAGAATAATACTAGAACTCCTAACCCCACTTATAAACTGTAATATATATGTATAATACATATAGTTAACAGAAATGATAGGACTTCCAGATTCAAAAAGAATAAAAATAAACTTCTTTTACTCCCAACAACCATAACACGTGAGAAATTTCAACAAAACTTGCTATTGGACTGAGATTCTAACCGGTGGAGATTTCATATATTATATATAGCGGTCTTCTATATACATATATATAGTTAGCATAAGATTCAACTGGCGGAGATTTCATGTAACTTCTTCTTCATTATCGATAATTCAAGAAATGCAGAAAAACATTTTAATAATTTAATCAGAGATGCAAATATAAAATAAGTTTAAATGTTCACACTTTAAATACTAACCATTTAGCTTGCTTTAAGGTTTAAGCAAGTGAATTAAGAATCGTGTCAACACAAAAAAACTCTAGTTGTAAGGTAAAAAAAAATATATTTGTACCATAACACATATCAAAATTTAACATTTAAAATATATGATGTCATCTTATTATTATAATATAGAATATATGTCATATATATCAAAAAGTTTTTGCACTTATCGATAGACTTTTTTTCCTATCATAAGATTTACCTATTGAGTTGTCAAACCAGTAACGAGAAAGGAAATAATTTTTTTATTTGAAAGTATCGCATCATTAAAATAATCATCTAAATCATATATCAAATTAAGAAAGTATTCAAAATAAAAACAAACATTAAAGTTAAATTTCTTTTTTTGTAAATTACGTATAATTTTATGAATAGAAACGTGTTCACGAATAAGTTGACTGTGAGATACATCATCAGTGCAAGAGTTCTAATTTCATCTCTATCAATTGCTATCTTGTAAGGTAAATCCTCACTTTAATATAACCGATGAAGTACAAAAACATGAAAAGAATCAAACACGATGAATTATTTGAAAATCAAGTAGTATAAGCATTACTCATCTAACAAGAGAAAAAAAAACTCTATAATTTAAATTAAATATTATTAATAAAAAAACTTAACCAAAAAGACTTATTACATTATATGTATAGAGCAATACTACTATTTTGACTAAAAAATTAAAACTCGTATTTTTATTTTAATCCCAACACTACAAGAAAACTCGTATTACTCTATTAAAGTTACTATTTTAATAGAGTAATACTAGCCTTATTTTTAAATTTTATCAAAAATATTTATTAATATGATGTGATGTTCGACCAATATAATACTGTCAACTCATGAAAATAAACATTTTTAATAAAATTTTTAAGTAAAACTAACATTATTTTATTAACTTCTTGATAAAACCAGTTTAGGCCTAAATAACATTTGGAGGAGCAGAATAGCTCCACTAGTCAATATATATTATTATTACGTATGTAACATGTGGTTGAGTGACATCATTACTATAGAAGTATAGAAGTGATGAATAAATATTATAGCAGATGTTGAAAATATAATATGTGATGAGACCACTTGAAGGGTCATACAGCCTTCACTATCTCTATATAATTAAACGTACGAGGGCAACATGAAGCATATGCAATTCGTAGCCAAATCCCAAATACTTCGAGCTCTATTAACAAAGATGGCATTGAGTTCACCCCCCAATAATTCGAGCTCTGGCGAGCTACGATGGGTTGATCACATGAGCAGAATCATCCATAAAGACGTCAAGATTGACATTAATGAGCTTGGTGGTTGCATCTTTGAGGTGCCCAAAAGCATAAGATCTTTCAAGCCAGAGGCTTATACCCCTCAGCTCTTAGCTTTGGGACCTTATCATCATTTTCTTCCAGAGCTCTATCAGATCCAGTTGGCCAAGCTTTCTGCAGCAAAAGAAGTTCTGAAGCAGGACCAACTTCTCAACTTCGAACAGTTGATGATCGATGACCTGAAGGAGTTGGAGCTGCCCATCCGCGTGTGCTACAACAAGTACTTGGATCTCGATCCCAACACCTTAGCATGGATACTGGCCATTGATGGTTTGTTCTTGCTTCATTTTTTCAATATTGATATGCATAATGAAGATCATTTTGCAGGCGGGAAGTTGAAAATCAATGCTATCATTGCTGATATAATGATGCTGGAGAACCAAATTCCGATTATTCTGTTGGAGAGAATTCAGAGGACTCTCTCATCATATGGTTATTTTGTAGAACTACAATATTGTTGGTTGTTTTCAAAGTTGATGGGCTTCTGTGAATCACACTCTCCTCTTAAATTGGCAGATTCAGCTTACCTTGGTCACAATCCTGGGCATTTGTTGGATCTTATGTATCATTTGATTGTCAACAACAGGGGATGGAAACCAGAGGCGAGGTCTATGGAAGAAATGGATACGGAAGCGTACTACGAAGAAACTTTAATGGCATTCGAAGAGAATGTGGGACAGATCATTGATGTGGCAACGGATCTAGCCATACCAGGTGCAAAAGTGATTCAAAAGGCTTTCACGATAGAGGAAAATATGAAACGAATTTATAATCTAGTGGGGAAAAAAGGCAACAACTCTGGGACCGAAGGTGAACCTCTGAAAGTAGAGGAGATCAAAATTCCTAAGGTTTCGCAATTATGTAATCTTGCTAAAATAAAATTTGATGCCAATAAAGGCGGCATAGGGACATAAAGTTCGATGAGAAGGAACTCACTTTTTACTTCCCTGTAATTACTCTGAACGTTAACTCCGAAGTTATATTGAGAAACTTGGTGGCTTATGAAGTTTTATCAGCAAAATCAGAGTCAACCCTTGAATTTGCACAATATGTTGATCTGATGAGTGGGATTATAGATGATGCAGAGGATGCAAGGTTGCTTAGGGAAGCGGGTATCATCGAAGGCAGTTTGACTAATGAAGAAATCGCTAGTCTCTTCAATCGCATAGATAAAGTTACTAAGAAACCTAGTGAGAAAACTGAACTAGAGAAGATCGTTGATAAAACTAATGAATATTTTGATAGCAGGCCGAGGGTTAAGCTATCTAACTTCATGAAGAAGTATTTTTATGCTTCTTGGAAGTTTCTCACCATTTTTTCTACCATTTTGCTAATAACATTTTTGGTTCTGCAGGTATTTTGCGAGTTCTATGACTGTTCTCGTTTTTGGGGAAGCAATAATGTTCAACTTCTCAAATTCATATTCTAATTTTGCATTACAAATGATATGACATTGCATTATATTAGCACAATGATTGATGCAAGATTACGTCATTTGAAAATGCAAAATTTGATATAACAATTTGAGATTCAATCATTTGTAAACTTGGTTGGCATATGGCCCTTTGTAGTTCTATCTTATTTTGTGTGTTTCTAGTGGTTTTTTGAGTTATGCTTATAGATAATAAGTATTTTTGCTCTTAGGAACAAGGTTGTATCTAGGGGTGAGAAAGACAATAATACATAACATTTTGTAGTAGTTTTACCTTCTTATTTTCCTCCTTTCTTCTTTTGGTGTTCGGTTTTGCTTTATATGTTTCAAATAATGTTCCTTGTTGCTTATACTCACAGTAGAATTTCGCATTGGTTTTCTTCCTTATATTTCATTTCATTATACTCTCTCTCTCTCTCTCTCTCTCTCTCTCTCTCTCTCTCTCTCTCTCTCTCTCTCTCTCTCTCTCTCTCTCTCTCTCTCTCTCTCTCCGTGGTATTGTAAATATTATTTATTCTAGGTGAAAATACATGCAGGAAAGAAGCCCTAAGAACAAAACTTAGAAGCTTTGTAACTAAACCAAAAACTAAGTGGCCAAAGAAAGGAAGGGATAAAGAACCCACTATGGGTTTGAATGAGGCGCTGGAGCTGAATTTGTGTTTGGTGTAGGGATGTTTTCCTTAATACAGACTTGGGCCGAAAGGGGCAGTGTTGAGACCCCAAAATATATGCCCGTAGTATATTTTGTGGGCCAATACCAATAAACCCTTTAACGTCTTCACTTAAAGGCAGTCCTAGCCCTAATAAATTAATACAAACAAATTTGAAATCTTTAAATAAAACAACATATCAGGCCTGAATTTAAAATTTTGTCAACCTTTTTTTATTTATTATTATTTAAACGCCCTGATTATCTAATTTAAAATTTTGATGATTTAATTAATCTATTTTAGTAGACAGTTTATTAAAACATATCAGGCCTGAATTTAAGTGATCAAATTTCATACATTACCTCAATTAGATACAATTCATCTCATAATGAGAATATGAATTTTACATTGAAAATAAGTGATCTCAAATTTTATTATACTAATTACTCAAAATATAGAAATATTGACTACTAAAGACCTCACATGTTGCTAAATTAAAATAATCATTAAATTAGATTCAAGTTCAATATTTTCTCAAGATTAAAGTCTTTGCAATTCAGTAACTACGAGTAACTATATCTAAGTGACAGTAATTTCAAGATTGTTCTTTAATATGATCTAATTCAATACAGTATATACAATAATACTCTAACTTGAATTTCTATGTCGATGATAAAAATAAATTATCATATTACATAGAAGTTAGAGTGTTATTGTCTAGTCAAACAAGTTATTCAAATTCATCAATTTCAAGACTATGAACAACATTAGTAAATTATAAAAAGATATATAATTATAATCTTTTGTGGATTAGTCTATCTAACTTCATGAACCATAATTATGTACAATATAACATGTGGATCACCATTTAACTCCTAAATCACTTACATGTGTACTAAAATGACCACTCTTAACATAAGAGCGACGAATAGCAAATTCTTAAGAATTACATCACTTACATGTGTACAAGACACTGGATTCCAAGAATGGAAAATACTGCAAGCAATCATCCAAAAAACAAAAAAGAAAGTGAATAAAAACGAAAATGGGAGAAGTTATGATAGGTAGATAGAATTGGAAATATTTAGATAAGATATAAGAGAATACTATACTTACAAAATCCAAGAAGAGCCAAAACAATCAGAGCAGCAGCAACATAAATTTGGTAGATCCTACTGGAGTGTATAGAAATGGATAATTTAAAGATAAAAACAAAATTCCAATAATGTTATAACCATAAGAAAAATATATAAGAGCTAATAATTACGTGGGAGAAAAGAGAATCCCTAGATCTTTTGAACTGTTTCCAGTTACATTGAGAATAGTGGTAGAAACAAGATTAATCTGCGTATGAATCCCATCGATGTTGCCCCGGAGTTCTGCTGGTACAACATTTTTAGCAGACACAAGATAACTAAACAGATTTGTGAGGTTCTCAACTACAGTATCTGCCTGGTGCAGAACATAGCTCAGTATGTTTACTAATTCTCTTGACCATTGTATAGCAAAAGGCTTCCAGCTCTGAAAATTAAGAAACAAAACATTGAGGGAGTCACAAATGAACAATCTCACAAACATATAATAAATGCAGAAACATGGACACAGATAACAGGCACACACCCATGCACACACGCACAGAGAGAGAGAGAGAGAGAGAGAGAAATACATTGCTGCAACGGTGAAAAGTATGAGGAAAGTAAGGGAGACAGCATAGGCAGTTCGAGAATAGCCAAAACGCTTTCGTCTGCCACAGCAACACCAACAGCAACAGTAACGAAGACAGATACAGCACAAGCATAAACCAAAGATGATGAACCAAATAACGGCAACAATGAAAGGGGGAGCAGCAGAAAAAGCCAAAGACTGCAATCAAACCAGTAGCCTAAGTGGAAAAAGGGGAAAAAAAAAAAAAAGGAAAGAAAAGGAAAAATTGATGTGTGGATAGAAAGTTAAAATTGATCAACAGCACATTATGAGAAACAATGAAAGAGGGTTCAAGAAACAAACAACAATAGTTTACGCAAACCCCAGGTAAAGTAAACAAGTAATAATTTTTTTCTCCAGATTTTCACATATTGTTACATATAATGACAAGGTTATATGAGAAAAGAAATTTATAATCAAAACCCGTGTAAGAAAATACACACCAATGGAGATAACAAAGCACGAAAACATGAACAATGGATTCGACTAACATTAATATCTATAACGGGAAATACCTAATGGGAAACAATCAACTCAAAAAAGAGAATAAATTTTTCAAAATTCAAAATTATATTAATATTGATAAAAAAACTTAATTATAAAGACTTACTACATCATATTTATAGAGCTAGAATACTACTACTTTGACTAGGAATCTGTAATGACCTGAAATTTTTTTTTTTTTTTTTTTGGGAATAAATTTTTATTTATTTATTTATATTGAGTTAATTATTTATTTGTTTAATTATTAATGAGATGTGTGTGAAATGGTGTGTTGTATATGTATATATATATATATATATATGTATGTGTGCATGTATAATATGGTGTGTTGTGTATGGATATGTATATATGTGTGCATGAAATTATATGTATATATGCATATGTATGCATCAGGTTTTGTATAGCCGTGTGTGTGTGTATGGTGTGATATATATGTATATATGTATAACCCAAAACACAAGTAAAGCAATTAATGAAAAGTTGAAAGATAAGAGGGGAATTCAGAAAAAGGAGGAAAGAGAAAAGGGAGATAGCAGGTGAGCAGGTGAGGGGAGTTGTGCATATGTGAGCTGTCATATGTGTATATGTGTGTATATGTATATATATATATATGTATACATGTGAGTGTTACGTGGGGCAGTGTGAGGTCAGGACTGAAAGGAGTAGGGGAGCGTCCAAAGACAGAGGCCATGAGTGGGACAGGTCTGAGGTAGAGAGAGGGAGAGAGAAATAAGAGAGAGATAGAGAGAGAGATATAGAAAGAGAGGGGCAGTCATGTGTTTATAGGTATGGATGTGTGTGCATAACCGGAGAGAAAGCAATAACCAGAGAAGCTGAGAGAGATTGTAGGGTTCGGAGCCTGAGCCAAGCTTGAACCAGAAAGAGGGAGGTGAACACAACAACCTAAGGAACTAGAAAACAGGTGAGAGATTTATGTTTTGCTTCTATCCATTTTAAAGCATGTTAGTGATTTTGAACATAGAGTATTGTAGAACATAATAACTAGAAAATTATGCAAGAGAAATGAAATGAAAAGAGTAAAAAAATGAGATAGAAAAATTCAAGTTATAGGTCTTGAAAATAAACCGAACCTTTGGTATTTCATGCATATAATCCCGTTTGAATGACATGGAAACAACCCTATAACGTTCAGAAGAATAATAGAAAGAAATTGAACTCAAAACAGCAAAGAAATTATAAGGGATTAGTGTTCACCGGAGAAACTGGGTTTTGGCCGGAAAAGATAAAAATGGGTGTCGGGGAGTGAACCATTAGGGGCTAAAACCGACCTTAAAATATTCCTGAAGGTCCCAGGATTCTTTTGACGTAAAAACCAGAAATTTTGGACGTAAAAATCGTGGGGAAAAAGGAGGAAAAACAGTCGCCGTCCGGCAACCGTGGCCGGAAGAGACGACCGGGGTTTGAACGAAAAATCGGGGCGCAGAGGGGGCGACTAGGCCGTTCCTGGTTGGGTCCGTTTGAGCTAAGTGGAGTTGGGCCGATTGGGCCTCTCATGTTTTAATTAAAAGGGGAACCTTTGGGCCTGTTGTCATGAGGTTTAAAAAAAGGGAGATTGGGCCGGTCTTAGTTGGGCCCAATGGGGGAAACAGAATGAAAAAAAAAGAAAAAAAAGAAAAAAAAGAATATATATATATATATGTCTATGCGGCTGCCGAGGTTTGAAACAAGGTGGGGCGCGTGGGGGTGAGCGCGTGGAACCGTTCGGAGAGGACACTCCTGTGTCCATATATGCAATTAATATATATATATATATATATATATTATACTATATTCTGTTTTACAAATTAAATTGATTTAATTAAATTAAATACCCCGAAATGGCCCGAAACCCAAATAAGACAAGTCATATATGTTTTCTAACTATCTTGGACCTCCTAGGACCAACGGTGAGGTCCGTGATGTGAGACGAGGTCCCAAAAAATAAAAGACCCGTGGAACTCTTGAAAATTACCAAAATACCCCTGAGTCAAAACACAGTCAAACGAACCCCGATTAAAATAAAAGAATAGTGAATTTTTATTATTTCAAATGTTCTTAACTCAACGGTAGAGTCCGATTTACAAAAAAGAGGTCTCGGGATGTAAGGACCGTAAAAAGTACAAAATGACCGTTTTGCCCTTTTAAGTACAAATATCCAAATTGAATTCTGCGAAGGCCTAGACCGATTTTGTTCAACGTTCCGAACTCAATAGTAGAGTCAGTTTAAGTAAAAGAGATACCAATCAAAAAGAGACATAAAATTTGATGAATAGCATGAATTCCGATAATGATGTATTGCGACCTAATTGTGAATTTTAGGAACACCAGAAAGGGAAGGAGAAGGTGAGTTGATTCTTTAGACCGACACAGTGGGAGGGCAGAGTTACTCATTGGTGGATGGAACTGCATTTTGGACACAGCTTACTAGGGTTGTGACCAACCCTATCAGGTACGATATATTGTGCTAAGTAAGAAATAGAATTAAGTTTAGGAATAACTGCCATGTTGACTTGATGATTCACATGTTTGTTTTATTACTTATATGTTTATGTGTTTTATGTTACCTTTTTGAAAGTTGGTGATGAGTGTGAATCATGACTATGTGTACATCGCACATGTTAGCATAGTGTGTGGATTATGTTTTTTTTTAGAATTGTTAGGATTATGAAATAGGTGATATAAAGCATGTGTTAAATGGACTATGCATGACATGTGACCTTGATGAAAGGATCTTCTGATTTGAATGTTATCGTGTGATACATCATTTAAAGCATGCTGCATGTATGGATATGATGCTTTATTGAGATTACGTTATGGTGTGGTGGAGTCAAAGCATATTGGCATGGTGTGATTCCTTGGACATGACATGACATGATATTGCACTTGGTACCCGAACCAGCGGGAGCGATCCACGAAGGGACATGGTATTGCACTTGGTACCCGAACCAGCGGGAGCGATCCGCGAAGGGACATGGTATTGCATTTGGTACCCGAACCAGCGGGAGCGATCCGCGAAGGGACATGATGTTGCATTTGGTGCCCGAACCAGCGGGAGCGATCCGCGAAGGGACATGATATTGTGTTTAGTACCCGAACCACGGGAGTGATCCGTGAAGGGACATTACATTACATTACATTACATTACATGAGTTGACATGGACATGGCATAGATTTGACATGGTTGTGGCATAGAGTGGTGTGGGTATTTCATGGGCATTGTCACTACATTGCATGAATAATATGGATGGCATGTGGATTATTGCTATTACGTGGCATGGACAATTTGGAAAGCATGTGGATTATCGTTACTACATTGCATGGATAATATGGATGGCATGTGGATTATTGCTATTATGTGGCATGGACGATTTGGAAAGCATGTGGATTATTGTTATTACATTGCATGGATGATTTAGAATGCATGTAGAGATGAATGTACACTTGCACATGCCACGTCTTAGATTATGTTAATGAGTTGGATGGCATGTAAATTATTGCTAGCACATTGTATGCATGATGTTGAAAGCCATGTAAATATAACTGTACACTTGTACATGCCACGCCCTTAATTTTGTTTCTTGCATTAGCATTATATTGTACCAGCAGTTGAGCTGACCCATTCGTGGGACAAACATTTTAGATGACGCTCCCGGCACTTGAGACTTGAAGAAGTCTTACAGGGTGGAGGAGATATGAGCTTAGGAGGATATTTGGCCCATGAGGGCATATTTTTTGATGTAGGGCTTAAGCCCGAATGACATGTTTAATGTTTTTATTGACTGTGCTTTATATAGATGTACATTGAAGGAAATGAATGTAAGTTTGGGTTGAATCCGTTAAATTGTTCTTTATTTCTTTATTATTTTATTTTCCTTTCGTCTCGTCAGTCGTGCCACGGGTTCGCTGGAATTCGAGGTGTGACAGAATCCATAACTCCCGGTCATAATCCATAACCAATAGACGAAAATTGGCATGAAATTCTCTTCAATACCAAAAATAAGGAGCTATCAAATTCACAATGCATGCAAAGAAACTAAAGCCCAAATGAGATAATAGGTTATTATTGATCATAGAATATCACAACCCCTCCAATCAAGAAAACCCAGAATATTACACAACGAGTTATAGAATTCAATTGAAATTGAAACAAAGAACGCGATAACAGGTGTAATGAACCTAAAATAAATTAAGAACACAATATACCAAATCAAAGCAAAACCCAAACTAGGCAATCGGTTATATAATACAATTTCAAAGAAATATAAACATATTACGTAACAAGTTTGTAAACATAATAGATAAGAAAACATAAAAACAAGCAATACTCAGGAAATAATTGGGTATAAATTAAAGAAAAATAGTCCCAGACCAGAAAATTGATTCAAGTTTGACAGAACTCACAGCCAAGTAATGCTTATTTGTGATATTCCACCCACCGGTGTAGTACGTATACCCATCACAGGGGTCTTTCCTGCGCGTTCTATTCGCTGCCAATATCAGAGTTGTAGAGGTGTTTGAAGTTTCAGCCACAAATCTGCTCGTATTCCATTCAACCACCCCATTAAATTCTCTCTCATCAACAAACTCTGTAACCCAAACAACAGAATATATATATACATATATGCATAACTAGTCCCCATAAAAAAAAAAAAAGAATCAACAAATGCAAATATACATGCATGTACCTGGAATTTGTGTATCCTGATGAAAAGCTCCATGAGAGAAGGAAAAGAGGGTTGAAGAGATGAAGAGAGAGAAAAAAATGAGGAGGAAAAATGGATTTGATTTGGAATATAACATAATGTGTCTTAACTCCTGATTCTCCTCTGGTTTGTCAGAGAGAGGAGAGAGGGGCTCGATTTTGAGAGAGAAACGTGCTACATCATCTGCGTTAATATGTACTATTTTTAGGTACATCATTTTGTGATCTTCGATTATACGTGGATAAATACGTAACTCTATAATATCAAGAATACTTTGATCATTTCAACAGCATGTTTCAAAAATTCTTCAACTAAAAGATAATTTTATCATTTGTCGAGAGTCGCTACAGTATAGGGGTATCGGGTGGCACCTAGCTCGAACTAGGTAGAACCTTGCTAGAGCGAGTTGATTAGCCAAAGAGTTCGAGTAAATTAGCTATCGGGTTAACTTATTTGAGTGAGCCAACCAACAAACTTGAGCAAGCTTTGGATGAATATTGAGTTCGATCCTTTGGATCAGGTGTCTAACATCTTCCCATTGTATGGAGACAAATTGTAAAGTAATTAGCAAAGAGCAAGGTCAACCGATGTCTTCCTAGCATTATTTGTAAAGTAGATAGATATACCCTTATTAAGTTAGTATCCATAATTAGATATATATATATATATATATATATATATATATAGATTTTTATGAAGTGAATGGGTGATATGTATGATTGTATGAATATTGAGAAGGAATTGAATGGGAAATTATTTACATGTATTTTTAAGAAAAATAAAATAAAATTTGACATAGATTTTTGAAGAACAAAGATTGCATATTATTTCAAATAAATATTTTTACAAAACTTAAGAGTTTAAATTTAATTATTTTCTTAGTAAATTTAAATCACTCTCACTCTTTAGAGATAGTGGCGGATCCAATTAAGGATAGAAGAGGCCATGCTTCCCTCTTTCCAAAATTTAGATATTGTATTTTTTTACTCTAAGAATGTTTTTAACAAAATAGGATTTGCCTTCCCGTCCTCGTCCCTTTTCCAGATTTTTTATATATATTCACATTAACTCTTTTAAAATTTTAATTCCGGCTATTTGATTCTTTAAAAAATTTAAATATAATATTTTTTATCACTAATTTTATTAATTTTTTTTTTAAAAAAACTTACGTCCCTCCTCCCTAAGAGCAATTTTTTATTATTATATATTCATATAAATCAACTAAATTTTTATACTTATAAGTTAACTCATTAATTAAAATTTTTGGATCCGTCACTTTTTGTGACAGGATAGGATGTGATAGTAAATATTATTTATTTTTTTGTGAAAATGTGTGCCAAAAGAAGCCCTCAATTATTCACACTAGAAATAAGAAAGGCTTAACATTAAGTTCTAGCACCATCAATTGCAGCATTGTACACGATTTAATATAGAAAAAGGAAAAAAAAAAGAAATATATTTTTTTATCAGCAAAAAAATATAATTTATTGATGTAAACGTGAACATAAAAGGAATACAACACAATTACATCAAACAGAAATAGCAAGTAAGAAAAGAAAGCAAATCACAAAGATAAGTATATTGCTTTATTTATGGAGCAATCAAACGTAGTCAAACCACTAAATCAAAACACTCAAAATTCAAATGAAGTGTACCACACGAAGATGTAAACAATCTGAGGAAGTTATCTTGTTAAAAATTTGGTGTGTAATTAAATATTAGGTGATGAAGAATATTATAATGGGAAAATGGGTTGATGTTTATTGTGAATTAACTATATTTCGTGAGTTGGTACATTGAAGTTTCCAATTATGATTGAAAAGTACCATTTAAGATTTGAAGCAGTAAATTATTTAAAAATTGTTTGATGATTCGAGTTTGAAGAGTTTTAAATCGTGTACAAGACTTGAGGTACATATTTGATTAATTTGTGACACTTTTCTTATCAACAAATTCAATGTTTTTTTTAATATTTTTATTATTACTTTATTATTGATGCATGTCATTAATTGAAATTGCACACACAAGGACATAAATATGTATATAATTAAAGTGAAAATCTCAATCATTTGGTGAGTTGGTAGGACTGAAGTTGCTGTCAAACACATTTCTTTTCTCTATTGGCTACAACTTGTCTTTTTTTTTTTTTTTTTTGGGTGTGCAGTAAAATTGTATATTAAAAAAAGAAAACTATACAAGAGCCAGCTCAAAGAAACAAAGTTGCTGCTATACAAGGAAAACAGAGGATAAACGAGCCATACAAGCACAACAATAAGTCATTGGGAACAGAGCATACAAGAACATGATACATGTATTCTAGGCAACCACAAAGAAGGAGAAAGAAGATGATATGATAACAATAATTATGAAGAGGGAAAAAGTATAATTCTAAATAAAGAAAAAAAATATTTTATATTATTTTACTATTGTACTTTTTTTAACTAATCATATAAAAGACATTAGTCTTAATATCACACTAGAGAGCTAAAGAAATTTATGCAATTTCATATATCACACAATCAATTAAATTACTAAATTATCATTTTTTAAAACACAAATAGCAAGTAATTTCCTTTGCTTCTAACAATCATAACATGTGTAATCAACTGAGATTTGTCTAGTCGATCATTCATGGCTTCTCTTAAAAGGTAAATCATGGGTTCAAGTTTCATTTCTTTTACTAGGGAGATATTAGTATTTATTTTCATCAAGTTATAAGTTGGACTGAATTATTAGTTCAAGATCTATATTTGAGAGGTTTTACTGTAATTAGATTGTGTAGTCTTCTATTATATATAATACATAAATTGTAACACCCCCACCGTTTTTATTAAAAAAAATCATAACATGTGTGACAATCTGGGTAGCCAACCTTCCCAAAATTATAGTTAAAGTAATATGGTAAAAACTATATTGCAGGAAAACTATAAATATTTAGGCTTAACTTAATTTTGATGAAAATACTAAAATGGACCTGCCATTTGGATGTCATGTAAGCCTAACTACTAAGACCAAGACAAAAACCCTAATTTGCGTCTAAAGCTCCTCCTTTTTGTCATCTTCATTATTTATCCTTGTAAGTCTCCTCTCTCGCACTCCATCTCTCAACAGTCTTTGAACTCCTCCCTTCACTCCCCGATCACCTTCACAGGCTCCCCATGATGAGGAGCCCCTGCAACATCATTGTAAGTGATATCAATCATATGTACCTAGGCACTGATGCTTCTACCAAATGCGTGTTAGAATTCGACCAATCATATTGGTGTAGGGTTTAGCACAAACACTTTATGTATTCAGCATTGTTTTAAAATGGTTCAATAAGTGTAATTGTGTGTTTAGTGTATTTGGTATGACATTGACTCACTTTTGTGTTGGAAAATATTTAAAAATAATTTAAGAGTAAAATTCATACTAAATAGGATAAAGAATTTGAATTGAGCTTTACTCGTTCAAATGAGACTTGTTTTCGTTTGAACGAGAAAAATAGTGAGCTCTCGTTCGACTTTATGGGATGTTTCATTTGCATGACTTTTCCAACAAGGTCTTCGTTGGATCATTTGTTCGCACGAATATTTCAGAGAGGTCTTTTTCCAAATTCGTTTGATACCTCGTTTGCATGAGGGTACTCATTCGAACGAGCTCTCTAGTCATTCAAACAAGCATGCGCGATTTTGGTAACTTTTCCAAATTCAATTTCATGAATTTTCTTTAAAAAAAAAAACTAGGCTTGTATACAGTTGTTGATAGATGAAAGTAAAGGACTTTTGGCTGCCACACTATTTCTTATACAAATTATTCCAAAATTTTTTCCATTGCACTTTAACACATACATAGATCAAAGGCAAATGTTCAAGAATGCCGGCGCGTAAGGACGCGTGGGCGGCGTGGCAGAATACTTAGGTGGCGAGTGAGGGCGCATACGGCGTCTGATGGCGGTGATTTCGGTGGCATTGAACTCCTTTCTGAATGGCCTTTCCAATGGTGGTGGCACCTTGGTGAAATAATGACCAGAACAGTGCAAAGTCGATGAAGGCCGAGAGAAGCGATGTAGAGATTTGAAAAAAAAAAAAAAAAAAGGGACAAAACCGTGAAGCTTCTAGATATGTATAGAAGAATAGAGAAAAATAGAGAGGGAGAGAAAGTCGGGTAGAAGGGGGGCCATATGCAGGAAACCAAAAGAGAGATAGAAAAACAGGGAGGCTGGTCGCGTGAAAACAGAGGAAGAAAAGAGAAGAGAAGAAAAGAGAAAAAGAGAAAGGGGAAAAAGAGAGAGAAGAAGAGAGGAGAAGAGGGGCGATGGAGGAGACGATCGTCGACGGCGTGGCTATCGGAGACTTGGGCTTCGATGTCGACCGCGCTGCCTGGGGGATCAGAAGGGACGATCGTCGCAGCGTAGCACCGGAGGTGTTGATCGGAAAGGTGAGAGTTCTGTGAATACGGACTGGATGGCAGTCGATTTAGGCGTTGAGTTTCTTGTACAGGTGGAGGTTATGGATTAGAAAAAATTGAGAATCAAATTGGGGGAGATGACCACCGAGTTGGATAGGGCTTCGATGAACAGGGACGATGCGTCCAATTGTGGTAAGAAGGCAGAGAGGAGATGGATTGCTACAGGAGATTGTTATATGTATGTATGTGTGTAAGCGATGCAGCAGGTCGCAGTGTGTGTGCGTGGTAGCCAGGTGCTGCGGCTAATCAGGAGCAGAGCTAAGTATTTGTTAATAGTTGTATAGCTTGATTTGTTATGATTGAATTGAGGGAGGCACGAAGCAGTAAGAATTTATATATATATATATATATATATATATATATATATCTATCTATGTGTTGTGTAGCGGGGCAGCAAAAGAGATGACATTTTTAGTTGTTTGACTTGTTGGGTTGTGGTTTGAATGGAGGGATTCTGTAGTGGCTGCCTTAGCATTGCTGCCTCTTATGAAGAACAGAGATGCAGAAGGGGTGAGAGATAAAATTCTGCAACTGAACAATGGGTGCAGCAGATCTCTGAGATGTCTAGACAGGTACAGAAATTGGTCTTGAGAGAACAGGGGAAGCTACTACAGGATATTGGGCAGAGGCTTTAGAGTTGAGAAATTGTGGCAGCATGTTTGGAGAAGAAGAGGGCGGCAGAGCAGCAACTGCTATGCGTCAACAGCAGGGAGAGAGAACAGTGCTCAGCAACAGGGAAGTTGTTGATCCTTACGGTTGGGCAACCCGGATGATTGAGGAGTTGATTTGCAATTTAGGGACAGCGGTATCAGTTGGGTTTGTTGTTGGATGGGCTGTATTCGGTGATCGGGCTATAGTAGAAATTCTGCTTTCAGGTGGGGGGTTCTGAAATTAGTGAGAGGGAGTTATAGGCAATGGAAGGAGCAAGTGACTGATGGACTTGGCGGTCAATGGAGCTGGTTAGAGGGGTTACAGTTGGGTGCTGCAGAATTGGAACGGTTGGAGCAGCAGTTGAGAATTAGTAATCGGTTTCCTGATCGAATTGCCTCTGATTTCCAGTATTTAATTGGAGGGGGTTCTGGCATAAATGGGATCATAAATTATTTTATGGGTTCTGGTGGAGAGTCGTCTGCAAACAAAGAAGAGTTTGTTGCCCACTGGCTGTTTATTCTAATTTACAAGATGCATTCCAAGTATGTGTCAGCTACAGTAGTGATAGCTCCAAACAATTGATGCCAAACTCTGAAGCAGCTAGCTTGATTTGCATCATAACTGCCACTGTCAAGTAAAAAAAAAAATCCTGTTGGTTGTGTGAGGCTTTAGCCATTAGCAGCTATTAGACTAGGTGAGAACAGCAGAGTGATGAGTGTGGAAAGAAGTATCTAGTTGGGCATATTCATGGAAATTGCTGTGAATAATTGAAAGGAAATTGCAGGGGAGTGCAAGTAGCAACAGAGGTGGAATAGAGTATGGTTGCTGAAGCTACCCCTTGGTATGTGACTTATCTGAAGGATTCCATGGATCAATTACCAACATTTTTGAAAGCAATGCTGCTGTGAGTCCAGACCATAGCCTTGGGAATTACTGCTGCGGTGCAGATGAGAATTGATGAAGTTAACGGGGTTCTGGTAGAAGAAGTGATGACAAGGGTATGAACCATCTACTGACACTGTTGAGTTTGACTATCCAATAGAGAACCCGCATGATTCAGTTCAGATTGTGGGATGAGATGGTTGGGAAAGTTCTTCAATATCTGATGGATGGGATGATAAGATGGATGGGATGATAAAGGGATAGAATCTGTCAGGATCGTCATCTGCTTGAGGGAAAAAGGCTGAAGAAGCTGATGAAACTGGATTTAAAATGGTTGGCCGACTCGATCAACCTGCCGGTGTGTTTTCTTCAATTTCTGAACCGTGGATTAAAGATTAATCTGGTTGATTTGGATTGCATAATGGACACAGCTTCGTGGGGTTGAGATAACCCGATCAGGTATGGTACTTTACTAAGTAAGGAATAGAATTAAATTAGGATTGATGTGCATATTGATTGAATGCTTTTGTGCTTATCTGCGGATAGAAGATCACGTAGGACTTAATTACTTCTTTGAGTTGATTATTTATATGTTTCCATGCTCTTTATGATTATTTGAGAATTGTGATTTACTTCTTGAGTTATTATCATATGTGAGTCATGGTTTAAACGGTTTGTTGATATTGTGACATGTGGATTGTGTAAGTGTTGAGATTGATTGAGTATGACACGTAGCATTGTGGATGAAGTCTTGTGATTCGATCTTCATTGTGATGCATTATTTAAAGTAGGTTGCATATGCTTATGAAAGTGACGTTTCATTTGGACTGTATTATTGCATGATGAAAGCATGGCATATTGGCATAGTGTGAGTGGGGCATTTGGTGTTGTGCATACTTGGTTACTCATGTCCTTCGGGGAAGGTCCGTAAAATGAGACATACTTGGTTACTCATGTCCTTCGGGGAAGGTCCGTAAAATGAGACATACTTGGTCACTCATGTCCTTCGGGGAAGGTCCGTAAAATGAGACATACTTGGTTACTCATGTCCTTCGGGGAAGGTCCGTAAAATGAGGCATGGACATGGCATAGAATTGACATGGCATGGAGTAGACATGGGTGTGACATTGAGATGCATGGGTGTGTCACGCATATTGCCTGTGCATTGTGTTGATGAATTTGTGAACGTGATATAGGATTTTTATACAGATGTAGTTTGTACATTGCCATTGTATTGTATGCATGATTAGGGAGGCATGTAGACATACCTGTACACTTGCACATGCCACGTCTTAATTTGTTCCTTGCATTAGTATTGTACCATACCAGCATGTTGGCGCTGACCCATTCGTGGGCACAGGTTTCAGATAAAGTATCCTGGTACGCGGGACTTGATGATGTCTTGGAGAAAGGAGAGGAAATAAATTTGGAAGAATATTTGGGCCCTTGGGGCGTATTGGGATATTATAAAAGATTGATGTGTTTCTGAAAAGAATGGAAATGACATTGTATATTGTAATAGATATTGAATTTGTGATCTTTTAGTTTAAATGTAGGAGTAGACGTGATGGATTGTATAAGTAGGTGATGTATATTTAACTTTGATAGAGTTGTGGCCATCGAGTGAGGATGGATTGTGACTGTTATATATATATGATGTATTGTGTTTATCAGGGGGAAAAAAAAGCTCGAAAAACAAAGGAGGTTCTGCCGAAATTTTTATAAAACGGGAATGGATGTGTATTGACAGAGATATACAGATGCATAGTTATGTTAGTGGAATAGGCTTGTATCTAAATTAGTAAACTTAGTTAAATTCGTTAAATATTTATTTATTTATTTACTCGTTTATTTTATTTCTTCCTTTAGTTGCGTCCCGGGTTTCGGTCGGGAATTCGGGGCGTGACAGAAGCAATAGCATGTGTCGGCGTGTGAGGCAGGGAACGATAGAGTGTTCTTTTATGGGAGGGAAGTCCCGTACCTTGCGAATATGTTTTTGGGCTTACTGTTCCAGATTGGACTGCAAAAAAAAAAGGCTGAAAAGAACTCCAAACAGTAGCTACCATCACAAGAAAGAGCACCGAGAATTCGCCGGAAGAACGCCGAAAATTCATCGGAAAAATCCTACAGGCCACAAGTCTGTAGCTCTGATACCATGAAGAAATAGAGAAAAGAAAAGAACTGTAGAAATATTCTGTATATTTCTATGTAAAGAAACTATACAGTATAGGGCCTATTTATATGCAAATGAGACCAAGTAATAATAGAAAGGCAATAAATACAAAGAATCAAATCAAAATAACCCAAGCATAAAATCAAAATATTCTAATATCCTAACTGTCGCGACCCGGAACCCCACCCTATGCGGATCTCGTGTCGTGGGGCCGACCCTAAGGCCGTCCCTACTTTTTCGATTTCTATATCATAGTACTAATATGCAATGTACTAAAAATTTAAAACAATGAACAACGGAAGTCTATTCAATACATGATATGGTTCTACAATAAAAAAAAAATAAGAACCAGACGTAACCAGCACCCGTGGGTGGTGAATACATGGGAGAACTAACCATAAACTGGTACAGTTCCTCAAAATATCCTCTTACACTCTTAGATGCCTACTAGGGTCTTGCAGCGTCATTACCTGAAATGGGGGAGTGGGGTGGAATGAGCTACAAAGCTCAGCAAGTAAATACAGATCTCTGACACTGGTATCGGTGATCATAAAAGAATATGAATCCATGAATAAGAATATGATAGCCAATCATAAGAAGTAAGATGTTGTGATAGCCAAATGAGAACAGTTGCCATGATGGCCAATGAACAGTGGGGTCACAATATACAATTAGGAGTAATGGATATAACATTAATATGAAACTCTTAATAACAATGTATCAACATGAAAGTGCTGCCACAATAAACCGATCACAATCAAATCAATGAACAATGTCCTCTCAGTGTAAGATAAATCATAAGGAAACGTGTCATTCAACAATCATAGTCCTGTCAATCATATAAGAGATGCA